>OX276354.1:18741533-20109446 GCA_946251885.1 Cosmia pyralina
AAACGCCCACCTAGGTTCGAACCCAACCGGTCCGACCGAACCGGACCGGTCTCGTAAGTCGGGACTCTTACCTCTCAGCCACCACTGCTAAAAGTGTCAAGATTTCAATAAAATGAAAATTTGATGGTGTTTAATTTAAATGCGCTACTAACCCGAATAAAAATAATCATTAATTGAAAAGTTAATGCTGGTTTATATCAGGATCTGTACTGACAAAGTTTAATGTATTCCGAATTGTCTGTCTATTTATAATTAATTATGATATATTTTTAGTGTTCTTTTTATAAGTATTCCTCTCATACTGAGCACCTGCCATATAATACACACACACACACTACACACTACACTACACTATGCACTGCACTATGATATGTGATAATAACATCGCTATTTTAACATGTATTTTTTTTAGTGTATGCTTTGTTGGTTGTCCAATAAATAAATAAATAATCTCTTCACCACCCTTGGTTGACTGGTAGAGAATGCCTAAGGCATTAAGTTCGCCTTCGTACATTTTAATTGCGAAAAGTTTAAATAAATAAATAAATTGCCTTTAGACAGTTTTTTTTTAAATTATTATTTGCTTTTGCTTATTATAACGGTAGCATACAGTTCATTAGTCCGCGCAGAGGTTCGATTGTCAGTACCTGATCCATTGCTGAATGATTCACGTTCTGAGTAATCGAAGTTTATAATGTTTATTACATTATGTGAAATATTTTTAATTAAATATGTTTTTTTTTAGTTTTTGGAGCGTATATGTCCATTGTTGGTCGAAATAAACGTTTTTTACCGACGAAAAACAAGCAGGTTCTCAAGCCGACACAATATTTTTTTTATGTCTGACCACGCATAACTTTTTACAGAGTAGTCCAATTTGAAAGATTCTTATTTTATTCGGGAGGGTACCTATACCATGAAGTTGGTCCCATGTAAAATATATTACCTTTGCTTGGGTACTTTCTGATTTAACTTCAATAATAGAGGAGCTCGTGGTTATGAAATAACAGCCGTACGGATCAATCTATCAGGTTAAGCTACGCTTGCCGGGGTTGGTCCGTGGATGGGTAACCATATTTACATACCAAGACTCCTCCGTGCCTCGGAAAGCACGTTAAGCCGTTGGTCCCGGCTGTCATTCGTGGATCATTGACAGTCGTTACGGGTTGTCAGAAGCCCGAAAGTCTGACTACCAGTCTTACCAATGGGTATCGTATTACCCAGTAATTGGGTTGTGGAGATGTGATAGGCAGTCGCTCCATATAAAATACTGGTATTCATCTGCATCCGGTTAGACTGGAAGCCAACCCCAACACATCAACACGGTCTAGGGATATTTTTAAAAAAGCGAATTACTATCAATGTGTTAATTATTTATAAGACATGTATATATTTAAAAGATACGTTATTTAATATTCTACCATTTTTTAATAATGGTTAAGGTACTTAGATTAAAATTTCAGGATTTTATGGAAAAAAAATGAAGCATAGACGGAAACCGTATATGAATTAACTTTTAATTTGTGAGTAAAAACTGAAAAAAATAGAAAAATCATTTAATTTGTGTTTATAAACTTGAAGTTAGTAGTCTGAGAAAACGCCCATGATGTTCATAACACATCGGCAACGATTCGGCATGCTCAGAACAAGGTTGTCAATGTCTTGCTGCGGAATATTGTCCCATGTTTTTCTGAGGTGCGCAAAAAGTTGATCTTCTGTAGCCAGATTTTCAGGAACTTCCTTCAGAGCTCTTCTTTGCAGCATATCTCACGCATGCTCAATGGTATTTAGATCTGGCGATTGAGCAGGCCAGTCTAAGGCCCTAACATTGTGTGTATGTAACCAAGCTGCTACCGTTCTCGCCGTGTGTGCCCGGGCATTGTCGTGCATGAGCAGGAAATCTTTCCCCCATTTGTGTTCTGTGGGGCAAGATTACGGGCCCCAGCACCTGTTGGACGTATCGTTATGCCGTCATATTGCCCAGCACCCAAACGAGATCCGTCCGTCCTCTAAGACGAATTCCTGCCCAAACCATAATTGTTCCTCCTTGGTATGGGTGAACTTCCTGAGGGTTCTGGAGACGGCTCCATCGTCCAGGAACTCGCCAAACACGCGTCCTTCGTGAATCTGGATGGAAGCCGAACCTGCATTCATCCGTGAACAGCACATTGGACCATTGCTCACGGCCCCAGTCCACGTGGTTCCGAACCCATTCTAATCGTCGTCCACGATTGCCTCTCCGTAAAGGTGGGACCCGGAGTGGTCTACGAGAGCGTAGATTGCTTTCATGCAGTCGCCTTCTTACAGTTTGGTCTCTCACAAGCACTTGGTGTTCCACTCGCAGCCTTTGGACCAATTGAGTCGCCATTGCATTTGGTTGAGCTCGCGCAGTAATTTGCAAAAATCGGTCTTGTCTGGGGGTAGTGATGCGACTTGGCCCCCGGTGCCTCTCCGCTACTTCACCTGTGGCACGATAGCGTGTCCACAATCTTGAAATTACATTTTGGTGGGTCCCTATGGCCTCAGCAACATTACGCTGAACAGACCCAGCTTCCAGCATTCCCACAGCTCGTAACATCTCCGCCCTCGTCAAATGTCGGCGTTGCATGGCTACAATACCTCAATTTTAACTTTATCTTTCGTTTAAAAATGAAAAAAAACTGTAACTAAACGTAATTCGTATTGTTTTCTAAATTTCGCATAAATGGAAATTCCCTCTCCTACACAACAAGACATTTTTATGCCACCGAAACAAAAGAATTTTCAAAAATTTGAATTTGGAATTAGTCTGAGATAAATTACAAACAAATCGGTCTATAAAAGATTTCAATGCGGCCAGTACTTTTCGAGTTATTTAATTGAGTATGAAATATCCCTAGACCGTGTTGATGTGTGTAGTTGGGAAAAGGCTAGGCATGGGCTAGGCAGAGTGAGATTGAATACGTAAGTATTTTCCACTTTTTATGTAGATGATATTCTAATTTCTTTTGCAATTAATTACTATCATTCGAATTTGTGTGGGCTACCCCACAAGTTAAGTACCACAACTAAAAGGTGAAAAATAAAAACCTTTTTACAAAAAAAAAAACAACCTAATTCCAAAAAAACACTATAAAGTGAAAAATAACTTTAACTTCGGAAATCGGTGGCGAAAATTCAAAACCAAAGACACGGACATCCGAAATTAAAGTTATTTTTCATTTTGTAGTATTTTTTTGGAAGTCGGTTGTTTGTTTTTTTTGAAAAAGTTTTTATTTTACACTTTTTAACGGGTCAGTTTTTAATTTATCTAAGTTACAATAGCTTTACGTCAACTGTTCATCTTATACATAGCTCTCGTTCATACGAAGCGACCGACAGCTAGAGATCAAAAGGATCCTACCTGTTTTGTTATATTTCTATGGATCCTACTGAATTTTTTGACCACTAAGAACACGTCAATTTTTAAAAAGGAAACACAATATTAACTTACTCTATTAGAAGGAAAAACAGAAAAAAATAAGTGACTGTACAACAAGAAATCCTTTTTTATTTTACGAAATTTACATACATATTGCGACTAGAGGTAAAAAGATTGGCAGTGATAGAAATGGTTCCTTAGTTATTTCTTATCATCTAAAGAGTTAACATATACCCTACTGGTACTTCTGGCCTTTTTCGGGCGTGGGGGGGTGAGTCCTGATGTACTCGAGGGCCCTTTCGATGTACTCGGGGATAGGTTGAGGAGCGGGAGGAGTGGGGAGATGAGCACCCTGAAAGAGAACATGATCGTGTTAGCATAATTAGATAATCAGAATAAAAACAAAAAGGTGCAGACTTTATAGGTAGTAATATCGTAGGCATTCACATCTAGTTTACAATATCAAAATAGAAGAAGAAATAAAAAATAAAATAGAACTAAACATAGTACTAATAAGAACGCTAAAGACAATTCAAAAGCTACGTTAACCGTGAATGAAGTTGTAAACGATGATCAGTCAGAACTACTCCATTAGAATAGTCGTCGATCATAACAAAAAATTAATAGAGATGGTAATCATAATAAATCTCTACGCGTTAGCAGTGTGAATGAGTTACGTTAACTTGTAGAATTTATTTATAGAGCTAATAACTTGAATACATTTTCTATGTTTTAACAATTTAGTTATTAATAACTTAAGTTACTGTCCCGCTACAGGGCCTCTCCTTAAACAGAGAAGGAATTACCATGGACCATCACGTTTGATGTGCGCGGTTTTCAGACCAATTTGATCCAAAGATTGTATTTCGCTAATTATTTGAAAAAATCGGAAATTGATTTGGTTTTAAAATCTCAAATTGATAAATTCAAATGGCAAAGAAATAATTGACTTTTTTCTTAAAAATACGAACTAAGTTTTTTTAACTCTTAAATTTATTTACCTGGGGCTGGTAGCCATTCTCGTCAGCAACGTAGGAGATCCCGAACGTTTCACCATTAGGAGCGGTGAACCGGTTGGAGCCTTGGACGGAGATAGATTCGCCGTCCTGGACAAAAAAGAAAGTATTTAGTATTCGGAAAATATCAACAACCAGCTATACGTAAAAAAGGAAATAAAAATGGACGAGATCCCAAAAAAATATAGACCAAAGCTGAAGATTCTTTGAGGTGTATGTACTTTAATTAAAATCAGATCACGTTCCAATGAGCTGATGATCGTAATTTAGTATGTTTCCACTATTGCGTACAATTTTGACCTTAGACGAAATATCAAGGTGCAAGACGATATAGTATATTAACATAATTATTTTGTACGCAAGATCATCCACTGAGACTTAAATGTCGTTGGCTTGGCCTTGATTATTTGGGACAATTTATTGTATTTGGAACTGGATCTTTAATTTTTAGTATCGTTGGTGGTTTGACTAAATAGCTTTTTATTATTTTAGACTTTAGCTATTGCAATTTAAAGATGTTGTCAGAAAAAAAAGATCTTGAACTACTGTGGCAGTGTGACCATTAATCGTCTTTGGACACACAAAAAATAAATATACCTGTCGAATTGAGAACCTCCTCCTTTTATTTCTTCGGTTAAAAAGATATTAACAGGGCCTCTCGTTTAGTATTTTTTTCTTTAGCCATGCTAAAATCATGATCTAGGTAAGGTCAGAATTCTGACTCGTAGTTGAAAATAATTTATCCTAAAAAAAACTTAGCATTGTAGTTGAAAAATGAGAAATCAAAAAAAATGCGATAAAATTACAAATTAACGGTTTTCGGACTTTTTCCATTACTTGTGCTATGAGACCTTGCTTCATGCCAAATTTCATGATTCTAGGTCAACGGGAAGTACCCTATAAGTTTTTAATACGATAAGATAAGTTACTTGCGAATACCAAATATGTCGCATAAATGGCCATATTTTTTTAGACATAGAAGCTTGATTTTTTTAGAGCTCCAAGGGACTATAGACCTACGTATTCTATATTAATTTAAAATTGATATCTCCACGCGTTCTTGAGAAAAAGGGTCTTGACAGACTGACAGACAGACGGACAACGCAGTGATCCTATACGGGTTTTGTTTTTTCCTTTTGAGGTACGAAACCATAAAACCTGCAGTGCTATTCTATAAAAATCTCAACGTGAAAACTTAGATAAAGTGAACAGTCAATAGTGTCATCTCTAGCATCAGCTGGAATGACAGCTTAATTCAACCTCACTTCACCTAAGATTTCACTGTGAGATTTTTACAGAATAGATCGATAGTACTTACAGTGCCAACTTTCTTGAGGACACCGGATTCCTGACCAGCGATGCCGTTGCTGGTCTCGTAAGCGTAGTTGTACCCGTCAGCGGCGACGTCAGCTTCATGCCTGACGACCTGGGCGTCAGCCTCAGGATTACGCAGGTGCGAGACATCGGCGGCGACCACGGCCACGACGGCGAGAAGGGTTACAAAGGATTTCTAGAAAACAAAGAAGGATAAGAAGTAGTAGTAGGGCTATTTTCCAATTTTTTTTGTTTTTTTTTTTTAACTTGGTGGCTGATATTGACAAGATTTAGGTTGAAGATTAGATTAATTTTCACAATGGCATTGAATCAAAAAGTTGAAATATAAATAATTTTTGTCACTTTTTTACATTCCCAAAATTTTATTTTTCAACCCTACTAATGGATATGGTATCCCGAATTTGTTATCACAATCACAACCACTTTTAATGAACGATTGTCCTCAACTGTGAACTTAAAATTAACAAGAATACCACGTGATTGGCCACATGGGTGCCGTTAGCAAATACCAGCCAATGATGCAACTTTATCTTCACTCACCATCTTGTGTGTCAAAGTTAACAGACGATGTGTAACTGTGAATATAAAATAAACGAGCCGCGGTTTTATACTCGACCCTCTTCCTTCGTATATGGTTCTAAGCAGCGGCATTTGCATTATTTTGCAACAAAGAAGCTCTGGTCTTCAATATGATTTGTTAGTTTCCAAGGTGAACGCGATTCGGTGATTTTTCTGTGGTCAGACCATATCCGTGTTCGGTGTTTTTTTTTCATTTCTCTATCGATCTTCGGTCGGATTGGAACGTGACATTTGTAGTGATTAAGTGTGATCTCCGCCGATTTGATAGGCCTTAGGAAAATATAATAACTAATCAATGGATCTGCGTATTAACGGTTCTATAATCAGCATATCAAAATAAATAGACTCATTTCTATGTTCGTTGTAAGTACGGGTAATATTCATTCACAAATAACGTTATTATTAACTTCGAAGTTATTCTTTCTCAAAAATAACTCAGTTTTTCGATGATTTTAGGAACAATATAATTTGGGTACTTCTTTCTAATAAAGCAGTGTTAACTTTGACAACATAGAATTAAATAAGTCTATTGATGCATAGCTAGGGTTGCAAAATTACGTTATTTTACTGAAAACGCTGGTAGAATACGGATATTTTCCGGTCATTTGTATAAATTACGGTAAAAATACCAGCTACTTATGAAGTTTTAAATTTAAATTTGTTTTAAATCCTGCGCGCGTAAAGTATATTATAATATTAGAAATGTAAAATCAAAAACAGCAAATGAAACAAAACTTTGATATCATTATGTACAGTCAACAAAAGAGATATCTAGGCAGGGTAGAGTAACATATTTGTATGTGAATTGCTTCATGTTCAATTTTATATTTGTTTTTGCAATACAATGTAGGAACATTGTAACATGAGATATCTCTTTTGTTGACTGTACCTACTTGTTTTTTCTGTTTTTTTTTTTGTCACTGAAAATGAAGATTCAATAAAAAAAAAAAACATTTATTTTGTTATAATTATCAATTTTATCCATATTGTTGATTGTGAGTGAGAATTGATTAAGTATTTAGAATAAAACAAATCCTAAAACTTAACTTTTAATTTTTGCTGTCCTCTGCTCTGCCTCTGCAATTATAAGTATGATATTATTATAATTAGGTTTAAAGAATTTATTCTCATAAGAACAATACATAGGTTCACTTACAATGAGATACAAAGTACAAAGTACAAATAACAAACAAGTGTATGAGGTACAAAGTTATTGCTTAAATCTAAATGAATACATTTTGCCTCAGGTGCGTGTTGGTGAAGTTATATAAAAAAAAAATAATAGGTAGGTAAGAAGTTGCTAACTTTAATTGATACGGTATGACTACATTTGTTGAATATAATTTTTTAGTTTCACTTTGAATGAGTTAATTCTTGACATGGTGTCATTTATATCTTGAAATCTTGACTTGAGAATTAAGTTTTAGGGATTTTTAGTACGCAGTTACAATACTGCTTATATCTCTATCAAATTTCATTCAAACCCATTTATCCGTTAATAGTGAAGTAGTGACATACACACAAATATACTCCCTTCCGTATTTATAGTGTTAGTGGGTATGAGAGTACGTTTAATACGTTTTTACCGAAAATTACCATATTTTAAAATCCTGAAAATAAGTAAAATAACTTTTTATAGGTACCGTACTGTACCAGGGTAAGTTTACCGATTTACATGCCTATGCATACCACGCTTAGGATTAGGTAATTTAATATTTCACAGTGGTAATTCAAAGGAATTTTTTTAAATTTTTATTATAACAACTAGCGACCCACTGCACGGTTTTTACGACTTGATAAAACATGAAGGTTTCTATATTATATATAAGTTAAATATTATTGTATCATATTATAGATATAAACCTTCCGGAATAAATTCTCTAAATGATAGTGAAAATTGCATCAAAATCCGTTGCGTAGTTTAGAAGAACAACGCGGCCACACAGACAGACACGAAAAGCGACTTTATTTTATAATAAGTATAGACTAGCGACCCGTCCCTGCTTTGTACGGTTTTCACAACTTGACAAACATTAAAGTTGCTATATTATAATATAAGTTAAATATTAAGAGCGTTAACGCCATCCAAAACATACAAAATTTCAAGTCCATGTTTTTCGCAATGAATGAACAGATTGCATAAGCAGGATACATAGGTCTAAAAAGTTAGAACATTTTCGAAAATTAGTATTGCGGCTAAATTCAACCTATTTTATTGAAATATTCCGAAACAGAGATTTCCAATTTTTTTTTAATTAGACATTCCGAAAATGTTCTTAAATAACTTTTTAGACCTATGTATCCTACTTATGCGTATCTATGAAGTTTCATTAAAATCGGTTCATTCATTTCGAAAAACAAGGACTTGAAAGTTAGTATGAGATGCCGTAGGTACGGCGACAATGCTCTTAATGTATGAACCTTCCGGAATAAATTCTATAAATGATAGTGAAAACCGAATCAAAATCCATTGCGTAATTTAGAACAATAACGCGGCCACACAAACAGACACGAAAAGTAACTTTATTTTATAATAGATGTAACGTATGTGTGCGTGTGAGTAATACCGTTAATATAAGTTTAATTTTAGATCGTAATTGGAAACTTTGCAAATAAATGATTTATGATCATTCGCTGTCAGTTTTGTACCGTCCGTATTGGGACTAGTATGCATAAGTGGGTATTTCACAAACAGACCAAATATCTCTAAGTTGTGGCGAACCTAAAGAAATTTTTTATTTTGTATTATTTTATGTGTATTATTAGTATTGCCGATGTTTCTGAAAGGCAATACTAAGTTATATGCCTTATTTTAACCAGTTTCTTGCTTATTCAGTGAGGAAGTTTGAAAGTGGCGCCAGTGACAGAAAAGTTGAAAGGAAATCGTTTGTCTTGGTATGGGCATGTGATGAGGAGAGACGAAACGCTTGTGACTAAAAGAGTGATGAATATGCATGTTGATGGATGGAGAGGCAGAGGAAGGTCAATGAAAAAATGGATGGATTGTGTGAGGAATGATATGAAAGAGAAGGGAATGAATGATAGCGTGACGGTTGACAGGGGAGAATGGAAGAAGAAAACGTGTTGCGCCGACCCCAAGAAATATGGAGTAAGGGCAGGAAGATGATGATTTACTAGGATTGTACTCATCATTATGACCAACTTTAACTATGGAACCAAAACTGAAATCGCGAAAGAAAATTTGCTTTTCCCTACATTTTGACGACTACAGTTTACAGTAAAATTCTCGGGTTATGGTAATCTAATTAACAGAAAAACGACGTCAAACAAGTCTAAATCAATTTTAGGTGTCAGTAAATAAATAAAGTTTATTCAATTAAATAATGTAATGCGATTTGTGAGTAATTGCTGTGTGAAGACACATGTTAACTTTTTATGTACTCCAACTATGTAGGTTAATGGTACATACACATACATAATGCAGTTATTTTACAAGTATCAATACCCACATAACACAAGCATTAGGTTGCTTAGCTTGGGGCTAGATGGCGTTGTGTGATATGTCCAAACATATTTATATTTATATTTATCAATAGCAAGGTTATTGCTAATACATTTTATATAGATGGTTACAATCATATAAGTACCTACTTATAAACTAAAGTTATTTTGCTTTCGGTAAGTATCAAAAGTACAAAAAGAGAAATGTACAAGTACCTAGGCTAGGTTTACTTTCAATAAATTCTTGGTCAAAACAGGTCGTTTTAAAAGAATGGGTGGACAATGTCAACCTATCGCGAAGGACGAATACACACTTGCTTTGCGCATATACAGAGCTTCTCAGTTACGTCGAATCGTGATGGGTTCGATTCCCATTTTTGCATTTTTTCGCCCTGCAATCTATGTCACAATTCACATTTTTATATAATTTCATAATGTTGGTAAAAACAGTTGGTAGGCTTAAAATTAATTAATGTTACATAGTAGGATAGAGGAGGAACAGTGCTTATTTTGCTAGCCAACTTCAAAAAATATAGCAGGTTCTCAATTCGGTTGTATTTTTATTGTTTATATTATTTATTTATTCTGGTAATTGTATTTTTATTTTATTACAAATTTTTCTTCTCCTCTAATACTTAATTTATTTAATCGGCAATCGATTCCCGCCGCCCAGGGCGTCTCCTACGGCGGCTAGGGGCGCGAGGGCGCGGCTGTTGCCTCTCCCTCACGCGTTCCGCTTCCTCCTTCGCAAGCATTACTGCTTCGCAGAAGGAGGTGACGGCTTCCCATGCACTCTCGCTCCGCACCATGGCCTGGACCAGGTTTGGACGCGAGAGATCGCCGCCGCCGATCGCCTCCGTGAGAACACGGCGGTGCTCCGCCCAAGCCGGGCAGACCTCCACTGTATGCTCCACCGTGTCCTCCAGGCGATCCACACAATGGTGACACCTGGGCGTTTCCTCCCGCCTTATCCGAAACAGGAACCTCCCGAAACAACCGTGTCCGGTGAGGACCTGCGTCAGGCGGAAGGTGAGGACGCCGTGGCGCCTCTCCAACCACTCCTTAAAGAGGAGACTTATCGCCGCAATTGTGGCGTGCCCAGCGCTGGGTTGCGACAATCGCACTCTCCATGTCGCCATGAGAGGAAAAACAACAATAAATAATATGACAAGAACTTTGAAAGTCTGTCTCTTCATTTGTCTATCTCATGTTATGGGGGAAGGGCCAGGGTAGCCCGCGAAATTCAAATGTTCTTACTATTTTTGCAATTAACAGCTCAGTGTCTGGGTGTATACCCATGTGTATACGGTCACGAATCATAATTTAATCAACAGCTCAGTTGATAATATGTATTTATAGAATTATAATCATTAGAATCAGTAATACAACTGCTTAAGTTTTTAAATAGTCGAATGTCAAGATTTCATGAAATAATCATTCAATAGTAATTTCAATAGAGCAATATGAAATTAGATAATTTTATTGATGATTTTAATTATAATAATTCTATAAATACAGATTTTGTTACGGTCGCGGATCATATTCAGATCAACATAAGTACAACGTAATACTGACTTGCAAATTGCAAAAACGTAAGAAAATTTTAATTTCGCGGGCGCCTGGTGCTTTCACCTTAAAGATACTAACCCAATTTTAACATTAAATCTATAGTATTTTCAACATACCTATTGCCCTACTACTTTTGACTATAATTTCCTTTTCTTTTAATTTCCATTCAAACTTCACTAAAGTGGAAAATATCTGACTGTCACATAATATGCCATAATAGACCTTGTCGTGCAAGTGACATTCAACCTTAAGGTGATACTGTACGGTCGACTATAAAACGTCGAGTCGAAAAAATCTACTTACATCTAAACTGCGTTCAAGAGCTGTCGGCGTCAATATTCCACAACATTGATGACTGCCCTTGAATGCGGTTTAGATGTGCTGATCGTGTTCAGTTTCATTGATGAAATTTAACGCGATCAGTATGTGCATCTAAACTGCATTCAAAAGCTGTCAGTGTCAATATTTCACAACAATGATAACTCTGACAGCTCTTGAACGTGATTTAGATGGCTGATTGGGATACCTATGTTTCATTTGTGAAATCCGCCCTAAGGAATACATTCTTTATTATAAAAGAGGCTGTGTTTACTGTTTAATAAGAATGCTTAGCAGGTGTACATAATCGACGATGGCAGCGGATGCTACAAGATTACGTTGCAGATAAGTTATGCAGTCGGCTCATTGACTAATAAAATATCAAGATCAACGTGTTACATTGGTTTATTGTACAAGATTTAATTTAATAACTTAAAACCTCAGACTCCCCAAGTCAATTTTATTGTAGGTAATAAATTGATAATATCCTCATCATTTGCTTAGCTATTTCCCAACTATGTTGAGATCAGCTTCCAATCTAACTGGATGCAGCTGAATACCAGTATACCAGTATTTTACACGGAGTGACTGCCTATCTGACCTTTACATTCATAACTCAGTTACTGGATATCCCTACTACACCGTCATATATTTATTTTATAATTGAATATTTAATATGATTGTAAGGGTACAGAAGGGTACAGGGGCCCAATTGGGGTGGTCCAAACGCCTCCTGCCGGAGGCTTTACGCGGGGGTCGTGCGGTCCATGGCCCTTTACGGGGCACCGGTGTGGGCGCGTTCTCTGAGGCTGTGACCAGCCCGCCGGTTGAACGCGTCCCAGAGGGTCATGGCCATCCGGCTAGTCCGGGGATATCGCACGGTCTCCTGTGAGGCGGCGAGCCTCCTTGCCGGATTACCGCCATGGGATCTGGAGGCAAAAGTCCTCGCGCACGTGTGGGAGTGGCGCGAGGAGGCGAAACGCCGGGGCGTAACTCCGCTGCCGCGAGAAATCACGGTACAGCGGACAGAGCTCCGGCGGGATCTCATGGCGACATGGAGAGTGCGATTGTCGCAACCCAGCGCTGGGCACGTCACAATTGCGGCGATAAGTCCCCTCTTTGAGTAGTGGTTGGAGAGGCGCCACGGCGTCCTCACCTTCCGCCTGACGCAGGTCCTCACCGGACGCGGTTGTTTCGGGAGGTTCCTGTTTCGGATAAGGCGGGAGGAAACGCCCGGGTGTCACCATTGTGTAGATCGCCCGGAGGACACGGTGGAGCATACAGTGGAGGTATGCCCGGCTTGGGAGGAGCACCGCCGTGTTCTCACGGAGGCGATCGGCGGCGGCGATCTCTCGCGTCCAAACTTGGTCCAGGCCACGGTGCGGAGCGAGAGTGCATGGGAGGCCGTCACCTCCTTCTGCGAAGCAGTAATGCTCGCAAAGGAGGAGGCGGAACGCGAGAGGGAGAGGCAACAGCCGCGCCCTCGCGCCCCTAGCCGCCGCAGGAGACGCCCTGGGCGGCGGGAATCTATCGCCGATTCCCGGCCACCGTAGGCGCGGGCTTGCGGACGACGAGTAATGGGCAGCTCGCCGTCCGGTAAGGACCAGGCCCGGGTCGACGGCGCGTTGTGTTCCACGCGCGCCTCAAAGAGATGTCAGCAGTGACGGGGTCCAATAGGGCCGAAGCCGCCGGGGTCGTGGGTAGTTCGAAAGAGATACCGTGGCCCTGCCACGGGCAACTGAAGGGACACGGGCGGGTATTAGTCAGTAAAAGTCTGACACGCCCTCACGCTC
Organism: Cosmia pyralina; assembly: GCA_946251885.1. Taxonomy (NCBI): domain Eukaryota; kingdom Metazoa; phylum Arthropoda; class Insecta; order Lepidoptera; family Noctuidae; genus Cosmia; species Cosmia pyralina. The sequence goes on from OX276354.1 coordinate 18,755,006, forward strand.
TGCCCAGAGCGGGAGAAGTCATTTGGTGATTTCCCATCCACAAAAAAAAAAAAAAAAAAAGGGTAATAAATTATAAAAATGTACGAACAGTTTTGCCAACTATGGCGTACAAATTGAATCACAAAATACAATGTCTAAGGCAAATATTGAACAATAACAGTGTCAAAACTAAATTATAATAAGATTAATTGAAATTATATTTAGTCCAAAAAAATATTAAATAATCAAAAAGTATCATTCAAGAAGTCATTTGTCTGTTAATAACATTTCTTTGTTAATAAATTTCGCATTCTTTTTTTTAACATATTTGTGTTTAAATCTTTGTACTCTTTTGGTATTTTATTATAAATGGTAGGGATATACATAAAATACATACAGAAAATACTCTTCCTCATGAGCGCAGTTTTTGCAGCATGCGAGCGTAATTTGCTGTTGTCACGCGTCTGTTACGAGTAACGGTGTCAGAAAGTCGTTGGAATAAGTCAGGATTAGATTTAACAAACATAACCGTTTCAAAGATATACATACAGTGATAGTAAGATATACAATACAATATACAGTGATAGTAACGTTAGTAATTTATGTTTTTTAAAAAAAGGTCTGCAACTATCCGTCGGTTATAAATTGAACATGGCGCGAATACATCGGTTTTGGGCCTTGAATGCGATTTCTTTGTGTGGAATTGCCCCAGAAAATAATACCATAACACAATACCGATGCGAATAATCCATTATATGCAGTTATCAAGGTATCCGGGTTGAGTTCCGGTGCAAGTTTGTAAAATACGAATGCAGACGAGCTTAGTCTTTTGCTGAGGTGCTCAATGTGCGTCTTCTAGTCCAATTTCTTGTCTATCATAAGACCAAGGAATTTTGTGGAGTCGACTTCATTAAGTACTGCGTCACGATATTTAATCTCAATGTCATTAATCGGGGCACGTTGACCAAAATGCATTATAATATTTTTGTCCAAATTAATTTTGAGATGATTTCTATCTAGCCAAGATATTATTGATGTCAATGATTGATTAATGTCATATTCATAATAGCTTTTGTCCTTACACGATATGGTCCCAGTGCTCTCATCAGCAAAGAGCGTCATTATAATGTATGTATAAAAAAAAAAAAAACTAAGTATTCCATACGCTTTTACTCCGTTCACCTAATATACCCTATTTTTTTCAAGACGGTAAAAAAAGTCATCCGGTATACGCGACGAATTGAGAACCTCCTCCTTTTTTAATAGTGAATATCAAATACCAAGAACAGCTGTTGTTTAAGCCTTTAAAAAGTTGTAAAATAAAATGTATTGCTCTAAGTTAAATATGTAATTGTAGGTAATATTTTATTTTTATTTTTTTGATGGAAGAGTCGTTGCATCGGGGACGGCTAATGAAAATAGGAAGTTAATAGCAGCTATCCTTACTACAATAGCATGCATTCATATTTCCTATAATTATAAAAACCTTGTCTGTTTGTCGTTTTCATTAGCTGGCCCCCGACGCGACGACCCCTTGGATCAATATATTACCTAGAACTTATATTTAACATAAAGGTCCAATATATTTTATTTTATTACTTTTCAAAGGAATTTGTTTGTGTCGGGGGCTTGTACTTTATTTATTTAACTTTTATTTCTTACCTACTTTTTAAACTTTATATACATATTACTGGTAGACACGCTATAATCGACACATGCCTCGATTAAATCTGCGCAGCTGTACGTATTTTTCCCACAGTAAAGTTAGTTACTAATTTACCCTCATTAATTTTTCCTACTCCAACAAACCCTGAACCCTGATTAAGATCATTGCAATGAGCCCAAACATAATACCTCGCTGTAAGTTGGTGAGGGATTTGGCTATCTTGCGGCAATGCTGCAGCTACTATGTTATTCTAATACCATTGAAGTAACATAATACCAAATTTCGACCCGATCAGACCTGTGCAAGATGAGCATCTTGCACAGGTCTGATCGAGTCGAAATTTGACCTGAGCAGGTGCTCACATTCATTAATCAACTAGAAAAGAGCTGGTAATCTTCAAAAACTCTGAATAGATTTTCTGAAGAACACTCTCGATCAAGTCACCTTTCAAACAAAACAATTATTTTTAAATCAGTTCAGTCATTTACTCGTAGGTTTTGGGAGCTATGATGCCACAGCCAGATACACAGATACACCCCTCTGTTTCTGTCGGAGGAGAAAAATATGCTTACTAGTGTTGAATTGAACTTTGAGACATATCTTTAAAGTATATTAAATATTTTATTATCTATCTATATAAATAAAAAAACTTTTTACAAAAAAAAAAAACAACCGACTCCCAAAAAAAAAAACACTACAAAGCGAAAAATTACTTTAATTTCGGAAGTCGGTGTCTTTGGTTTTTTAGTTTCGTTTTTTGCCACCGATCTCCCAAATTAAAGTTATTTTTCACTTTGTAGTGTTTTTTTCGGGAGTCGGTTGTTTTTTTTTTTTTTTTGTAAAAAGTTTTTATTTTTCACATTTTAGTGGTGCCTAATCCACACAAATTCGAATAAATAAAATAAATAAATTAGAGCATCATTCACATAGACTATGTGGGAAAAATACGTATTAAATTATTGAAACTAACTCAAAAGTCACTCATCAGATCTTGAAGATATTTATATCCGACCATCGCAGGAGTATACCATTTCAAGTAAAAATTTTACAAAAACGCAAATACGTCGCGCTCAGCCGTGTCAGAAGTTTGGAAGGCGTAGTTTTCTATTGACAGAGATAACGAGGCTACGAAATCTGCCTTATGGCAGTCAAGGCCACACATAACATGCAACTCAAGTAGCGCAATTTGAAACGGCATATAATTACCATTAAAATCATTTATAGCCAGAGTACACCTCATGACAATTCTAATAAGCCCAAACACGGCTAGAATACGTTGTTTTATTACTGAGTTCCGGTGCCTACCTTCCGGCGTCTTCATCAGATCGGTTCGATGGTACCATTTTCATCAGAACATTTAAAGCTTCGTCATAGTCGCTTAACTATCTTAAGCGAGATATCTTATCGCCACCCGTGAAATACTTATTATCGTTGAGAAGTTCCCGTGGCTATCTGTGGTCTTCTTCATCAGTTCCACTTCACCAGATGATACTTTTCTGAATGTAAATGCTTGATTTTTTGATGAAAATATCAAAATCGCTCTATGTATGCCTAAAATTTTTGAGGAGTTCCCTCAATTCCTCATGGATCTCAACATCAGAACTGGATTTTGATAAAAATGGAACCAATCTGGAAGTATATCCTTTCAAATAAAAAATGAATTTTCCAAATCGGTTTATTAATGACGGAGTTCTGAGGTAACATAAACCGAATTGAGAACCTCCTCCTTTTTTTGAAGTCGGTTAAAAAGAGAAGTCCTTACTGACTGACTGACTGATTGACTGACTCATCAATGCCCAGCCCAAACCTTTGAACCTAGAAAGCTGAAACTTTGCGCAAAGATTCCCTTTCTAACGTACACAAGGATTAAGGAAGGAATTCTCAGTAGGACTTTCCCGTGGGACATTTTCTGATATCCACACGGGCGAAGCCGCTGGCAAAAGCTAGTTTTAAATAAGAGCTTCACGAATTACTGCACCATGACAACATGCGTGACTACTGATAGTTATTAATAACCACCGTATCTCCACGTTAACGTCGTGGTGGGGCTTGCGCGCTCTGAACTCTAGGTCTATGCCGGTAGAGTTTACTTTGCCGAAACAGGTTTAGGGTGAGGAGCCAGACCAAGAGAGATACAGAAACCCGCAGGACAGCATGTGGCGAGCTGTTGGGCAGTAGCGACCCCACGAACCCTGTCTACCGGGAGAAGTCTTGTTTCTCACCTCTGGCTTACCTTTATTGACCGGCTGGAGCGAATACTGACAGGAACAGAGCTCCCACCTCATTCTTGCCTTTACGAGTATTGACCGGCTTGAGTAGATTCTCAAGAGCAAACGTGCTCGGAGGAAGGAAGTTTTCCAGTAAGTGCTTGTAGGGATCTTGAGCATCTTCCGGGCTCTGGGATTGTTCTGAGAGCCGTGGAATACCTGTCCACTCCTCTAGCACCTCAAGATTTTATGTTGACCCCTTGTCGCTACGTCACTAAGTGCTAGCGACAGTTTCCGGAGGCCCATTATTGAGTGTGCAAGTCACCCCCTGCTATTTTTTCTATGTATAATAAAACATTGATCAGGCAGGGGCCATAGTCCTTTCATGGTTCTAGGTAACCAGTCCACTTTAGCCACCCAAATCCATAGTCCAACATCTATAATTCCATATTCTGCAATAGTCCTACACCAATCGGAGGTTGTCCTTGGGTGTACTTGCATAGTGCGTACAGGGATAATCGTCCGTTGATGCCTCATTTAATTGAAAGTGTCTAACGGTCCTCTGCAAGTTGGCTTTGGCTCCTCGTACGCCTTCTAAAGGTCCAGGATCCCAGAGTCCCGAGATATGCCAACATATAAAATAATGACCCCACCATCTCGTACCTCTACGTTGACGGCGTCGTGGCGGGGCTTGCGCGCTCCTATGAACTGTAGGTCTATGCCGATAGAGTTAACTTTGCCGAAACAGGTCTAGGGTGAGGAGCCAAGGGAGAGGCAACAGCCGCGCCCTCGCGCCCCTAGCCGCCGTAGGAGACACCCTGGGCGGCGGGAATCGATTGCCGATTCCCGGCCACCGTAGGCGTGGGCTTGCGGACGACGAGTAATGGGCAGCTCGCCGTCCGGTAAGGACCAGGCCCGGGTCGACGGCGCGTTGTGTTCCACGCGCGCCTCAAAGAGATGTCAGCAGTGACGGGGTCAATTGGGCCGATGCCGCCGGGGTCGCGGGTAGTTCGAAAGAGATACCGTGGCCCTGGCACGGGCAGCTGAAGAAACATGGGTGGGTTTTAGTCAGTAAAAGTCTGACACGCCCTCCCGCTCTGCCCAGAGCGGGAGAAGTCATTTGATGATTTCCCATCCACAAAAAAAAAAAAGGGTGAGGAGCCAGACCAAGAGAGATACATTGATCAGCAGGGCAGGATGTGGCGAGCTATTGGACAGTAGTGACCCCACGGACTCTATCTCACAGGAGAAGTTTTGTACCTCATCTCTAGCTTGCCTTTATTTTCTGGCTGGAGGGAACACTCACGAGAAACAGAGCTCCCACCCTCTTTCTTGCAAGAGCAAACGTACTCGGAGGAAGGAAGTATAGATAGGAAGGAAGTGTAGTAAGATGCTGGTACGGATTTTTATTGTCCTTCCGGGATTGTTTTCATAGCCGTGGAATACCTCTTCACTCCTCAAGCACCTAACGATTTATGTTACTTCCTTGTCGTTACGTCCATAGGGACGGCGGGCAAGTTAACCCGTTGTTCTAGCGACAGTTTCGGGGTTAACTTGCACACTCAACCCCTGCTATCCGTGTATAATAAAACATTGATCAGATAGGGGCCTTCCATACTTCTAGGTAACTTGACCACTTTAGCCACCCAAACCCATAGTCCAATATTGTTGTTTCCATATCCTGCAATACTCCTACACCAACCAGGGGTTCTCCTTGGGTACACTTGCATAGTACACACAAAGATAATCGTCAGTTGGTGCCTCATCTTTTTGGTGCACATAAGCGAACGGCGGGGCAGTGTATTTTTTTACCAACGTAAATTCGTACGTATCTATCGACGTAGATTCCAAAGCTCTAATGCTCTCTGCGGTATTGAAGAATGCGCGCGGATATCGCAGCGGGATGCGACGACATGGGGCGGGCCGTGAGTCCGCTACAGCATGCGGCAAGAGGTAACGGTATGCGCCCTCGGGGGAGTCTGGGTCGCTCCAACGCGAATGTATACGTACATCCGTGGTGGGGCGTCCCGAACTGCCAGGCACTTCTTCTCCTGCAACCGAGCGGGTGGGCAGGTTGCGGATAGCCCAACTTCGGGTGCGGGACTGACTGTTAAGTCGAGTCCCGTATCCGGAGCATCTTTTAGAAGATCCCGGACAAGAGAAGTTCCCGAAAGCCAAATCCCAGGCTTAGGGTAACCCATATACCCCTTTCCTATGTTCCTATCTCCTAGCCACCTATCCCTCCTTATCCACACATCCCGTCGACCCCAAAATCCCTAGGCCAAATCCCAGGCCTAGGGTGACCCCCAAACCTAAATATTCAATCCAGCAAATGCCTTCCTTCCTATCCTCATATCCTATCGTTCCAAAATTCCTAGGTCAAATCCCAGGCCTAGGGTGGCCCCAAAACCCGCATCCTCTATCCAGCAAAAGCCTTCCCTCCTATCCCTATATCCCATCTGTCCTAGAGGAGGGGCAACCTCGATCCCAAAAAAGCCCACCCCCTACCAAAAATGAAGCAGAAAGGTAAGCTAACTACCCAGGTGGGTCCCGGCCAAGCCGGGGAATCCCACGCCGCCTCGGCAGTCAGCCCCCATCGTAATCTGGGGGGGAGCACCCAACTGCTCTTTGGTGCCGCGCTCTCCGCGGCAGGCTGCTGATTCAGCGCCCATTACACAGGCGACACACGCGCCCATAGACCCAACACCGGCTGCGACGAACGCGCCTAGTACTTCATTCCCGGCTGCGCCCCACGCGCCAACACCCACTACACAGTGCATGCCTCCCATGAACATCTGGCAACAGAGAAGAGCATCATCTACCCTGACAGTGACCAAGACAGACGGAGCGAGACGGGGAAGGATGTCGGACCTGACAGCTCTCTCCCGGTTGATTTTGATAGAGTACGCAGCAGAAAGCGCGAAAAAATCTTGGCCCGGGAGAGGAAAGTAGGCGACCGAGAGCGCAAAACCCGCGAAGGCATTAGCCAGCGCGAAGTGCGATCGGACGCCGAAGAGATGGTACGCGACCAGAAGCAAGTACGCGAAGGGGAAACCCAGCGCGAAAAGCGACCGGGACGCGGAGCCATGCGCGGGGGGCAAGTACGCGAAGGGGCAACCCAGCGAAAAAAGCCTCCACAAGCAACAGAGTCTGCCGGGGACGCCAGACGACCCCACTACACAGACAGAGCTCACGACGGGCCTCGACCTAGAAGGAACCGGGGTAAGCGAGCTGGAGCCTCACGCCGGGAGTCGCTGGCTAATAACACCTTGCCAGGCACCTCCGAACAGCAGCCTGGACCAAGCGGTACAGGGCTGGCGAAGAGGGAGCACCCTGTCGATACGGCGTCACCTAGTACGCTTCAGGGGGACGCCAAACGGGGGAGGGTCCACTCCGCTCAGGGGGAGCAGAGAACCTATGCGCGAGCCATGAATGCTATTCCTACGCGGCTGGCTGTAGCGATTTGCTTCCCTGCCCCTTCCAGAGACCTGACTAAGGAAGAGGCCGACTTTGTCAAGACAATCCTGGAAGACCTGTTACTGAATGTGGACACGAACTCGACGACACAGCTCCCGGCCTTTCGCGGATACTCACGGGTAGCGGAAAGCACTGTGCAGATGTGATGCGAGGACGACAATGCCCTGACTTGGTTGATCCAGACATCAGACAGACCAGACAGACCAGACAGACATTGACCAGAGTTTAACGGTACTGAAACAGTCCGACGTGCCCACCCGTGTCCGAGCATCGCTTTACGTCCCCCGATACAGGGGTGACGTGGCCAGGCTCCACAATATTCTGATCCGTCAGAATATTTGGTTTAACATTGCCAGGTGGTCACTGTACAGGGCAACTACCGTCGGTGGTGATAACTATGGGACGTATTTGATTTCGTATTTCATAGGTATGCCACCGGAGGAAGCTGAGAAGGTCCGGGGACGGGAGCGACGTATATCATACCTGCTTGGGTCGATATAAGTTCGCTTCTGGCCCATGACCCAACCCCCTGAGACTCAGACTGACAGCACTGACGGTAAGACGACCCAACCGACACCGACACAGACGACGGACATGGACATTGCCAAACTCGAGGAGGACATGGCCCGAGCGGCAATGGCCGATGAAGACGATGACACCTTACCGCCCTCATCACCTGCGTGGAACGAGAACCTGTTGGTCTCGTCGCCGGGTGATGAATTCAAAGATCAGCACAGAGTGGAGGTGGGGGATAGGCCATTCGATGGATCCATCTCCGACTAGCCCCACTCCACCACCGCCATCGCCCCTAAACATTATCCAAACCAACCTCCAACATAGCCAGACTGCAACGGCTAGCTTACGCAGGGCACTGGAGGAAAAACCCCGAACAATCGCACTGATCCAGGAGCCGTGGATCAGGAACAACAGAATATGCGGCCTCGGAGGTAAGCTAGTTCTTAACACACACGGCGTGGACAAACCAAGAACCTGCGCCTACGTACCCAAAGAAATTCCCATCACACCACTTACTCAATTCTGTTCCAGAGATCTGACAGCCGTCAGGCTCCAGACTGAAGGTAGCGTTCCAGATGTTGTGCTAGCCTAGGTGTACATGCCAGGCGAGGATGCTGACTGTCCGCCGAAGGAAATGGCGGACGTAGTGCAACACTGTGAGTGCGCCAAACTGGACCTGATCATCTGCACCGCCTCGAACGCCCACCACCCGCTCTGGGGTAGCGAGGCACCGAACCCTAGAGGAGAGGTATATCCACTTATTTATTCTAACCTTAACATTGTTAACCGCGGATCAGAACCCACTTGGGTAACAGTCCGGGGTCAAACAATTATAGACTTAATACTTGCTACTGAAAACGTGACTAACCTTATCACAAACTGGCACGCGTCGAATGAGCCTTCTTGCTCTGATCATAAAAGAATCCGCTTCACACTAGCAACCAACACAAGAAAACCCACACCAAGGCGAAACCCGCTGCGCAACAACGTCCCCTGGTATAAACGTCTTCTAGCTTCACTGCTAGCTAGGCACCTTTCAATGATAACCATAAGAGATCAGGCACAATTGGAATACACCGTGACTAAATTATCAGAATACCTAGTTGAATCATGCATGCTGCAAACTAAGGGCGCCACAAACTAAGAGTGAGAGGAATCCCTGGTGGAATGCCGAACTAAATAAACTCAGAGATGCATTGCGTAAGCAATTTAATAGAGCTAAAAATACTAGACTCCAGGATGACTGGGAGGTATACAAAAAGGCCCAGTACACATATAAAAAGCAGATCAGAACTGCCAGGAGAGCCGCTTGGCGGAAATTCTGCGAATCCATCGAGATAAACAATGAAGCTGCAAGAGTAAGGAATATCCTATCAACCGATCAGGAACGAACTCTTGGCGCGCTGAAAAAACCTGACAATTCATACATACTGACCGACCAAGAAACCAGTGAGGTCCTTCTTGAGACTCACTTTCCAGACTGTAGACTCCTATAGGACAGGACGTGGGAGGTTGAACCAGGATGGACCCCAACGGAGCATAACTGGTCGAGAGCACACAACATAGTAACAAAAGACCGGGTAAAGTGGGCTATAGACTCCTTTCAGCCATATAAGTCCGCAGGGCTAGATGGCATATTTCCAGCCCTGCTGTAGTGGGGGGTGGATCTTTTGACACCATGGCTGGTGGAGATATATCAAGCCTGCATAGCACTCGGATACATACCTCTTGCGTGGCGAGAAGTGAAAGTCGTTTTGAAACCCAAACCTGGAAAACCAGATTATACACAACCCGAGGCTTACAGGCCTATAAGCCTCACATCATTTCTACTGAAAACCCTTGAGAGACTCTGTGATAGACACATCCGTGACGGACCTCTTCGGGTAAAACCTCTCCATTAACAACAGCATGCATACTCCACTGGCAGATCAACGGAATCTGAACTACACAGTGTAGTTTCCAAAATTTAATGCGCGGTGGACCACAAGTGCTCATCACTGGCCGCCTTCATTGATATAGAAGGCGCCTTTGACAAAACCATGTTCAACAGCATCAACATGGCCTTCGACAGACATGGCATAGATTCAACACTGAGAGGCTGGATCACCAACATGCTCAAAATGAGAGCTGTGCAAGTGACTGTGAACGACACTACAAGGGCCATCGTGGCAAAGGGCTGCCCGCAAGGTAGCGCCCTCTTTCCGCTGCTATGGAACCTGGTCGTAGACAGCCTCATCAAAATCCTCAATGACAAAGGATACTTCACTGTACAATATTACAATATTGCTTCCACCCCTTTTGTATAAACAGAATTTGCAAATATTCAGTTCTTTAAACGCTCGTCTTTCTTATATAATAAAATAAATAAACAAATAGATATACATACTAAACCGTTTATAGAATGCAAATCATTGCTGACTAAGTGGTTAAATAAGTTATGCTATGATGAAGTAGAGAATCTTTTAGTAAATATAAGGTAAAACCGATTCCGTATAAAATAACCACACACACACACACATACATGCACACACACACACACATATACATACACACTTACACACGCACGCACGATTAAATACACACACACATTTACCAACAGACTAATAGTAGTAAACTAGAATAAGTAATTCATAACCCTTTGTTTCGTTACATGTTTACACTACTTGCACGATATAAAAGAGCGGCGCCTCCTGGCACAGGCATTTATATGCCTAAAAGGAGACGCCACCAACTGTATACTGTACAAGGTGTTATAATGAAATAAAACATTTTTGATTTTTGATTTGATTTTTTGTATGCTATGCTGACGACATAACCATAATAATAAATGGCACCCATGAAAATACCCTAATGCGCCAAGCTTTGAAAATAGTAGAAGACTGGTGCAACAAACACCAACTATCAGTGAACCCTACAAAAACCGAGCTGATTCTCTTTACAAAAAAGAGGAAGCTGACTACATTACAACTACCGCGTTTCTTTGGAACTACCCTAAGCCTATCAACTGAAACCAAATTACCTGGACATCTTTTTGGACAAACAGCTGAATTGGGCGAAATATACCAACTACATCATCACAAAAGCCAGTATATCCCTGTGGCAGTGCCAGCGACTGCTTGGCAGGAATTGGGGGATTAGTCCCAAGGTCACCTACTGACTATATACACCACAGTAATCTGACCAATTATCACATACGGCTTACTGGTCTGGTGGCCCAGGACAGACCCGAGTACAGCCCGAAAAGATCCTGAAAAACTGCAACGGTTCGCTTGTGTAGCAATAACTGGCTGCATGAGAACTACACCCACTGCTGCCCTACAGGCAATGCTTGGATTGCCGCCACTACACCTCATAGTGCGTGAAGAGGCGGCCCTAGCCACCTTTAGGCTCAGTTTAGCAGGAACACTGAGCAAGGACTCTACAGTTAAGCACATACGCATAAAAGAGGATGCAATCAGACGACAGTAGGATAATTGAATAATTAATAAGAAAATACCTACTTGAATGAATAACTAAATAATACAGACACCTGCCTCGCTCACAGATATTTTACACAACCACATAATCAGAGTTAATTAATTATATTAATGTGCATGCGTTAGAATGTTAAGACTTAAATTTATTAGATTGATTAATCCTACATAATGATAGAAGGTATGAATTTCATTGTGTCATTATAATTTAAATGTTTGCTAGTTAGCCCTCAAAGTTTGCGATGCCTGAAAAAGGCCGCTAAGTTGTAAGTACCTACTTTTGTAAAAGACCTCAAAATGTACACTTAGTATGCAAATAAATCTTTGACTTTGACTTTGACTTTGACAGCTAATGATGGCATCACCATGCGATAGAGCCGCGAAACAACACTGCTTTCAGAAGCATTATAACATAATACTCACCGAAGAACGGTGTGATTACTCAGGCCCGCAAGAGTTGAGAGTATACACCGATGGATCAAAGGCCGACTCCGGAACCGGGGTCGGAGTCTTCTCTTACGACCTTAACATTAACATATCCAGTCTGCTTGGAGTATTCAACACTGTCTACCAGGCGGAGTGTGTGGGCATCATACAAGCGTGTTATGCCGCAGAATCCAGGAGAGTTACGGATACCAATATACGAATACTCTCAGACAGTGCCTCAGTGCTCCAATCCCTACATAAAAAATACTTTACCTCAAGATTAATACTAGAATGTCACGATGCACTCGAACGAGTAGCGGTAGCTAACCGCAACATAGTGACACTGCAATGGATAAAAGGACATAGCGGATCACTGGGTAACGACGCAGCGGACAAACTTGCTAGGAGATCATCCAGCACGTCTGTCTGTGGATCTGAGCCAATCGTACCCATTTCCTTCAACCAGTTACGCAGGTGGCTACAGGAGTTCACCCTTACACAAGCGGAGAGTTGGTAGTCCTCGACACCAGGTTGCAGGCAGTCCAGGGAGGCCATCCCGTCCCTAGATGGTACGCTTACGAGGCGATTATTACGTCTGGACAGGAACGGGCTGCGCCTGGTGACGGGGACCATCACAGGACACTTCTCATTAAACAAACACTTCCACACAATAGGAATAACGGAGAGTCCTCTGGGCAGGGCCTGCATGGAGGCTGAGGAAACCGTTGCGCATGTGCTTTTTGAATGCACCTGCGTCACCCAGATTAGAACAGAAACTCTCGGAATATCCCGATCTTTCACAGATGTTCTTAACAAACCCGGAGGTTTGATTAACTTCTGGAGGGAGGTGGGTTGGTTGGAATAAACCCCTGACGGCCGCCATGGCCCACGCACAATGGTCCACATGAAGGATTAAGTGCGGAAACCAAATCCTTAACATAGATAGAGCTTGTCCTGCTCCACAAGGACGCATTAACTAATTGATTAGCATTCGGATATATTGTTGGAGCTGCTGAAGATTAAGATGAGAGAAAACTTTCTTTGCATTGTTTAGATTCAATCTCTTAGTATTATAATAGGTTGGGGAAAAAGTTTCTTCGCATTTTTTAAGAAAATTCAAAACATTTTTTAATATACATTATTTACATTTATCTAAAGTATGTAGGTACCATTTTGTTCGGTAACTTTCTGCCATCTTGTAGGTAGGAACATGATCCCATTGCTATAGAAATTTTGGGACTTCTGATCAAAATACCGCGACAAGTGGTTTTGGCAGTCCTCTCGTGATGTTAACCTGACACTGCCTAAAGAATCTGAAGAGACCGAAACAGGTGGAAATCTGAAGGTGCAAGGTCAGGACTATACGGCGGATGCATCAACACCTCCCAGCCAAACTCTCTTAATTTTTGCTGAGTGGCTAAAGATGTGTGAGGTCTAGCGTTATCATGATGAAAAACCACACCCCTTCTGTTGATTAATTCCGGCAGCTTTCTCTCAACTTCTTGCTTTAATCTCATCAGTTGTTCGCAGTAGAGTTCAGAATCGATGGTCCTGCCTGGTGGTAACAGCTCATAATCAATAATGCCTTTCCAATCCCACCACACACACAGCATCACCTTGTTGCGAGTGAACCCGGGTTTCGCCACAGTCTGTGAAGCCTGAACGGCCTTTGACCACGACCTCTTGTCGCACGTGATCCACTTTTCATCTCTAGTTAGTAGCTTCTTCAAAAATGGTTCGGTTTCATTACGTCGTAATAAAGAATCACAAATGAGTACACGGTTCATTAGGTTTCTTTCAGTGAGCTCGTGAGGTACCCAAATATCGAGCTTTTTTGTGTACCTAGTTTTTTTCAAATGAGCCAAAACTGTTTTGTGGTCAATTCCCAGTCCTTCAGCTACGTTGTAACTACTGATATGCCGATCTTGCTCCACTTTTTCAAAAATAGCATCCATTTATCCGTGATAGGGCGACCAGAGCGTCGTGCATCTTTGGCATCAAAATTTCCGGATTGAAAACGCTTAAAACAAATTTGTGCTACTCTCACAGACACTGCACTGGGTCCATAAACATCACAAATTTTTTTCGCGGCTTGCGTTGCATTTTTACCTTTTTTGTAGTAAACTTTTAAAACGTATCGAATTTCTTCATTAGATTCACTCATCTTAACAGTACGAAAAACAAATGAAAATCACACTTTTTCCTAATTTGAATTTGGAATTATGTTCTTTAAAATTTAAACTTTCAATGTTACCAAAACCAGCCAGATACAAATAGTATAACCAAAGATATTTTATTTTAAGTTCATACATACTATAATGCGAAAAGACTTTTTCCCCAACCTAATATAATTGCATAGCACATGTGTGAGCACTATGTAGCTACTATTAAGCTACCTTTTACTGGGTACGTCTTTCACTGACTTGAGTGTGCCCTGGCGGTTGAGAGTATGTCATGCTCACTCAAATGTCTCGCTGGTGGTGGCGTGTGTGTTGGATCATTAAGTTCCCTTCAAAATGGTTGAGCTAATTGGTGCTGATCCATGCGTCATGTTCGTGAACGGGCGCCGTCAGTTGGGACTGCTCGTCTCTTAGCTGCCATGGCTTATTTTTAATTTTAATATTTAATTTAGTTGTTTTAGTTTTTATCTTTTTATTACGGACGCTTTTTAACGTGCACGTCTTTCTACATTGTTCTCACATGTATATTTTCAACATGAACGATGTAACCAATATTTTGTAAAAATATTACGATTTAAAAGAGTGTCCGTGGAGTTTCTTACCCGTTCTTCTCCATAGGGATCTACTACGCTTTGGAATGGGCAACTAGCTTCATCTTTCTGACTGACCGACCCATTGACAATTCAAAAGTGCCTGTAATTGGTTTATTTGAAATAAATGCTTTGAGTTTGAACATAGAACGGTATGCGCCGGAGTCCGCCAACATACGGTCGTGGGGGAGAGGCAGTGCAAGCGGAGGTGCGTTTCCTCCGCGACATCCCGCGGTATGCCGCGAAATGCTGCCGGCATACCGCAGCGTCCAGTAGTGCACCGGTGGACGCATCGCAAATCATCAGTGTGTGCTGGCTAGCCCCATATCCTCCTCGATGCCATCCCCTGCCGTCCTCCAGTGTGCGCTGGCCTTTTTACGGGCCTTTGCGAATTGGTTTCTACCCCTCGTAAGCCTTCTAAAGGTTCGGGACCCCCGATAATGTCAGACACATTTTAAATAATAATAACAAGACGCAAATTATGCGTTTCCGAATTGCTGCTTTTATTGATGTTTTTAATCTTATAACATTTTAAAAGTTAAAAGTGTGTAAAAGGGTGTTTGTGTGTGTGTGTATATTACAGGAGAAACACAAAATAAAAAAAATAACAGTAATCATGTAAGTCAATGTATTATTATAATATACATTTTACATTTTTGAAACTGTGTACATTTATCTACAGTATCCAGCGACCCAACCAGGTTCCTTGTGACAATAACCGGAACAGCAGTTTCCTTGACGTCCATCGGGTTGACAGCCGTCGCCATTGTTAATGCAGGCCGCAACTTGATCTGGTATGAAGATAGCCGCAACAACGAAGATAGCGACTAAGATGATCAGGTTGAATTTCATTTTGATTTTGGTACGAAGAAGAAGCGCTTGCTGTAGTAAGGGAGGCTACTCTCGTTACTCTGTGCGTTAATTCAACATTACGAGTGTTTTTATACCTTTAAGAAAGAAAAAGAAAAAGAAAGAGACACATGAGAAATCCTTTTTTTGTCATAGTTTATGATAATATTATTCCAAGCTAACCCGTCGGACCGCACGAAGGTCACTAGGTTTATTAATTCCTAGGGTTCTGTACCCAAAGAGTGCTAAAGGGCTCTCTATTACTAAGGGTCCACTGTCCGTCCGTCCATCCGTCCTTCCTTCCGTCCGTCTGTCTGCCTTTCTGTCACAGGGATGCATCTTTTAAACCGTAATAGGTAGACGCTTGAAATTTTCACAGACTGTAAGTGTGTACTACTATAAGCCGCTATAGCAACAATTAATAAAAATAAAATAAATTTAAAAATTAAAGGGGATCCCCCATACTCGTGTAAGTACAAGAAACGTATTTTTTTTAATTAAAGTATTTTTATAAAATATGTAGTGTTGAATATTGTATGGAAGTACGGAACCGTTTGTATACGAGTCCGACTCACACGTGGCCACTTTTTTTGCTATGCGATGAGGAAAGGCAACTACAGATCACTGTTTTTATTTTCAATCAAAACAAAGTTGGTAGAAACAAAAACAAAACAATAATGAATAATATGAAAACAACAATAATTTACATTTATTTACAATTTTTTATTATTTATTCTAAAACAACCGGTCAAAACAGTCGTACCTAAAAATGTTTAATAAATTAAATCTAATAATGTTGAATAACTATAATATTGAATAGTTTTAGTTAATTTAGAATATAATTTTGATATTTTTACTATTAATTAATTAGTTTTTACTTGATTGAAAGAACTATAATGCAGGCAGGCAGGGCTCATCGTTCCGACTCGCTACGTGTCTCCGCTTGTGTTAAATATACTTTCAATCAATCTGCCTAGCCTTTTCCCAACTATGTTGGGGTCGGCTTCCAGTCTAACCGGATGCAGCTGAATACCATTATTTTACATGGAGCGACTGCCTATCTGACCTCCACAACCCATTAACTTGGTAATACGATACCCCTTGGTAAGACTGATTGTCAGACTTTCGGGCTTCTGACGACCCGTAACGACTGTCAAAGATCCACGAATGACAGTCGGGACCAACGGCTTAACGTGCTTTCCGAGGCACGGAGGAGTCTCGGTATGTAAAGATAGTCACCCATCCACGGACCAACCCTGGCAAGCGTAGCTTAACCTGATGGATTGACCCGTGCGGCTGTTATTACTTAGCCACGAGCTCCTCCAGTTAAATATACTTTCATATGCATTTATTAAAAAACTGTTATTTTGACATTACAAACAGATGCTTATTTTTTTTTATTTGTATTACAAAGCATTATATATACAAGCATTATAGATAGTACATTAAAAAGTAGTGTAATCATCGATTCTACTCTCTATAGTAAAAAAAAATAGTTTTCCGGTTTGAGTTAGTTACATATTTCTTTTTTTTATACAACTAGCCTTCTTCTGGCCAAAGGCCGGGACAGTCTTCTTCCTTTCTTTTCAGAACCACGAAAGACCAATTTCTCAATTTTCAATGTCAATTAAATTTTTCAAGAAAACATTTTTCTTGCCCGTTTTTCTCCAGAGGAACCTACTACGCTTTAGAATGGGTAACTAGCTTCATCTTACTGACAGACCGACCCCTTGACAATTAAAAAGTGCCTGTAATTGATTTAATTGAAATAAATAATATGTACTTTGAGTTTGAGTTTGACAAAATTGTGAGGACAGCGGCAAAAATCACGTTTTCTCAAAAGCTACCTAACCTCACCAGAATAATCTTGTCATCATAACTTGAATCACGTCACACGTGTAACATTTGTTAGTTATCAATAATTTAACCTATTAACTGATTTAATATATCACATAATTATAAAATTGTTATTTATTACATACTTAACTAGCTTTTGCCCGCAGCTTCCCCCGCGTGGAGGTCAGAAATTATCCCATGGCAATGTACCTGTAGCTACTTAATCAATCTGCCTAAACTATGTTGGAGTCAGCTTCCAGTATAACCGGATGCAGCTGAGTAACTGTATTTTACATAGAGCAACTGCCTTGTGACCTCTACAACAATTACAACGTAGGTACTACCGGGGTAAAAACTATACAAGTCTATGTTCTAACCCAGGTCACGGTCTACTTACCTATGTGCCAAATTTCAACGAAATCCGTTAAGGCGCATCGCCCAGCGAACGATCTTGAGCTTTGGTCCGTCTCTGTCTCGCTCTATCCCGCTCCCTCAACGCGACTCTCTATCATAGAATTCACACAATTTTTGGAATTATTATAACAAAAAAAGAAATAAAATAAAATGTGAATTATTTAGATTTTAAAATTATCTATCCATTAGTGTAATCCTCAAATACAGTTTAATAAAACGTCACCTTTAACAAAGATAGTATTTTTTTTATTTTTACAAGGAAATTTTACATGTATTTGTAACACATAAAAATAAATAAGAACTTGCAATGTGATGATAGGATATCGAACATTAAGAATGTGCTTTTAGATGTAGTTTATTTTGCTTAATTAATGAGTTAATAGCATCTGAAGAACGAAGAAAACCGCACTATCCCAAGGTTTTGCTCGGGGTAGTGCCTCAAGTGTGAAAAAGTAACAGACAGACAGACAGAGTAACTTTCGCATTTATAATAATATGGAAGTATGGATTGACGCATGTGCCTAGACTGCTAGATTATGTGAATATACATAATACTTATTATTACATCATGAATGCGAATAGCAGAACGATTGATTTCTAAAAATATTCGCAGGTATTGTTAGATTTATTCAACTGAGATCTTTTGGAACCTCATCAATCGCTTCCGCATTTTAGAGAATCTGAAAATTATCTGTTCGTTGTTTATTAAATACTAGCTTTTGCCCGCAGCTTCGCTCGCGTTAATTTAGAACTTGACAATCAATTCGAGTTGCACTCTGCTTGTAATAATATATAATCATGATTCGAAAGACACGTGGCGCCATCTATTATCATAAGAACGTTATTGTTGTTTTCCTCGGGAACAGTACTTTTTTCGGGATGAGAGGTACCCTATGTCCGTTTCTGAACACTTGACAACGTATATGCAAAATTTTAGGATGATCGGTTCAGTGGTTTAGGCGTGAAAAGGTAACAAACAAACAAACAAACTTACTTTCACATTTATAATATTAAAGTTAAGATATTACGCACACAAAGACTTAGTGTAACTAAGTGATACTAACATAGATTAAGTTTTATTTACTAAAAAAAATATATTATTATGTAAGGTACTTAGGTTACGGTTATGGGTCATTGTTACCTGAAAATAAATGGTTTAATTATTTTATTTATTAAAAAAATATTACTTAGCAATAGTAGTTCTCCTGACCAAATTTCGGTCATGGCGGCCAATCTCAGCTGAGATATTATTATAGTGCACAGTGTGTGCGCAGACACAGGTGCAGAGTGAGAGTGAGGGATGAAACTTACTTCCCTCACTCTCATAGTCCGATGGGACGGTAATCCGACACGGCCGGAGAGATCAGGCACAGGGCCTACGGCTTTACGTGCTTTCCGAGGCACAGGGGAATCACACCGCTAACTTCCAAACTCCGGGCTGTTACTGAGAAATTCCTAATGTAAAATCCCAATAACACATTCTTACATTCAAATGTAAGAATCCATACACTACTATAACACTTCACACACACACACACATCCCCGCACACACTTTGAAATGCTTGCTTAGATGGTTCTACTCGTAGCATGTCATCCTGTTGTTTCTGATGCATGTAATCAGTGTTGCTATAAATTGTAAATCCATAATTGGCTGTAAGATTGGTTTCATCTATTTAAGTAAAATTGTTAAAGAGCTGTGGATTTTGTAATAATAAATAAATAAATAAATAAACACTTTTGTACGACCTGGAAATCGAGCCCAGAACCGCTCAGCACTCGAGCTTACGATTGCGAGACCAATGGAACATTTAAAAGGTCAGCTATGCACTAAAAAAAGAGGAATCTTCACGTGGCCGCAGCTTCGCGAAATACCTACGTACTTGACATTAACACAAAGAGCAGGTTTTAATTCTGACATTTTAAGATGAAAATAAAATAAAACATAACGTGGAACTTTTTGCTTTTTCATTCAAAGTGTAGCATGTAAATACGATATAAGTCATCTCACTTTTTATTTCATTTGTTTAAATTTTTAAACGATAAAAAAAAGAGGAGGTTCTCAATTCGACACGTATGTTTTTTTTTTTTTTTTTGTTTGGTGTTTGTTAATTTTTTATAAGTGGTCAAAACCTACAGATGGCCGATATTAAAATCAGGAGACTTTCATGTCAGAATTAGGGTTCATCTACACTATACTATACGTTCAGCTGTTTTTTTTTTAAATTAAAATCTATATAAATAAAAAGAGAAATCCTGACTGACTCATCAACGCCCAGCCCACACCTTTGAACCTAGAAAGCTGAAATTTTGCACAGAGGTTCCTTTTGTAATGTAGACAAGGAATAAGGAAGGATTTCCTGGTAGTACGATCCCGTGGGATATTTTCCGACATCCATGCGGGCGAAGCCGCGTGGGAAGTTAGTCCTAAATAAAATTAACAACATAATTATTATTTAACCTTACACATACTCGTAGATGCACAAATATGAAGATTTCCAACAATAATTTATTTATTTATTTATTTCTGGCCAACCAACAATTGCTTATACTGTTACATATTAAAATAAACATTCTTATAACAAGGGTTAGTATAACAATCTCTTATAGGTTAGCACCGCATGCCCCATAATGTAACAGATGTTACCAGTTATAATAAAAATAACACGAAACCAAAATTACATAAAAATACAAATCAAATTACAGCCAATGTCAAAAAGAAATTATTATTATTATAATATTATAAGAAATTATTTTTAATTAATTAATTATTACACACTATTAAATGTTATTCTGTGGAACTTGCCAAACGAGTCGAAATGCACGTCAATAAGATCGCTGTATTCGTTTAGCTGTTTACAAAGTCGAGGGACAATAGAACTTGTGCCGAGAACTGTTCTGCGCGGAGTGGGGTACAAGGGAGTAATGGGGGTACGAGGCAGTCTAGCAGGAGCACGAAATCGGAACCTGCTTAGCAAGTGGGGACAGTCAATTTTGTTCCGGAGAATTTTATAAAGAAAAATGGAATCCGCGATTCTTCTGCGCTTCTCCAATGACACCATCTTAAAATGCGAAAGTCTGGCTCCATACGATCGTTTCCTTCTGGCGATTCCGCTGGCATAAGCTAGATGCCACATAAATCGCTTCTGTATCCGCTCTAACCTCAGATTGTGTGTTGCGTAGTGAGGTCTCCAGATAGTGCTGCAGTATTCCAAGATACTTCGTAATAGACAGATCATTAACACTTTTAGCAATTGTCAATGTATCGGAAGTTGGCCCTGACTTTTAACAAAAGTAATTATGTATTTCAAGTTCAAACAATATTTTTTATGTAATAATATGTATTTATGGCATTCTTATACGAACGTTTTATACACTATGCTTTTTAATCGCAGGTTGGTAAACCTACTTTCTGAGATGATTGAACTCATAATAAGAATATTTTGTTTTCAACTGTACTGCGTGCCCGGTTGATGGCAACAGGCTCGCCTCTTATTACATGGCACTTAAACATGGAATGTCCTCTGCCCGTTATCGTCGACGGAAATTTCCATACATTTACTTCTCTGTGTTATCGTGATGCCGTGACATGGACGTGGACGTCCACGATAGTAGGTATCGTCACGTTAGAAACTATAAAATAGCATAATAGCAATAATGCTCGCTCTACAGGGTGAAATTGAATTCATGGACATGGGCATAGAATATTAAGGGGTCATTGTACTCATCATTATGAACAACTTCTACTATGGAACCAAACCTGAAATCGCGAAAAAAAATCTGCTGTTCCCTACATTAAATGTTCGCATAACTCGTCAAAATGAGGAGCTCGTGGCTAAGTAATAACAGCCGCACGGGTCGATCCATCACCTTAAGCTACGCTTGCTGGGGTTGGTCAGTGGATGGGTGACCATTCTTTACATACCGAGACTCCTCCGTGCCTCGGAAAGCACGTTAAGCCGTTGGTCCCGGCTGTCATTCGTGGACCTTTGACAGTCGTTACGGGTCGTCAGAAGCTCGAAAGTCTGACAACCAGTCTTACCAAGGGGTATCGTATTACCCAGTTACTGGGTTGTGGAGGTCAGATAGGCAGTCGCTCCATGTAAAATACTGGTATTCAGCTGCATCCGGTTAGACCGGAAGCCGACCCAAACATAGTTAGTTGGGAAAGGGCTAGGCAGATTGATTGATAACTCGTCAAAATGAACAACTGATTTTTTTGCGATTTCAGATTTGTTCGAAGTTGTTCATAATGTACAATGACCCCTTAAAAGGATGCCCATGAATTCAATTTAACGCTGTATATTTGGAACTCCAACAAAAGTGGCGAAGTATTGTTCAGTACACCTTTGCCTACCCCTTTAAATACAGGGAGAAGTGTTAAGCTTCGCTATAAGAAACTCTATCACCATTTGATAACATATTTACGCGCTGAATCGTAGACATCCGCAGCGCTAAAGTAGGCTGGGTAAGCGAACTTCCTCACGGAACACTCTGCCCTAGTTGATATGAAGTATAGAGAAGCGATACGTGCGAATTCTTCCGTAACAATGCGACTAGTTGCGGCACAATGTACGTTACCTTAAGTCGACGTTCGCACGGACGTAAAAATATCGCGGCGATTTTTTTTTGCGCACTGGATTTTCAACTGAGCTGAGCGCCGAGGATTGAAAATCCAACAGTGTGTTTTTTAGACGCGCTAGAATCCATCACTCTGTTATTGTTAAGTTGGATTCTTAACACTCGGCTCAACAGTAAGTCGATATTCGCACGGAAGTAAAAATATCGCGGCGATTTTATTTCGCGCACTGGATTTTCAACGCTCTGCCTAAGCAGAGAGCGCGCCGCGTTAGCGCGTCTGCGCTAACGCCGAGAGTTAAAAATCGAACAGTTGTTTTTTCGACGAGCTAGAATGCATTCTGTTGTTGTTAAGTTGGATTCTCAACGCTCGGCTCAACAACGAGAGTTGAAAATCCAATGCGCGATAAAATCCTGCCACGATATTTTTACGTCCGTGCGAACATCGGCTAAGAGTTGAAAATCGAATGCGCGATAAAATCCCGCCGCGAAATTTTTACGTCCGTGCGTACGTCGCCTAACGCTGCTATAGTTTGTACCTAATTTAGCCCTCTTAGGCCTATGCCTCGAATTTTGCGGGCAGCGGGGCGGCAGCGGCGGCGGAGTGGGAGCGGCAGGATTTTATGCGTAAAAACAAATGGACCGGACCTCCAAAACAGCGGCGCGGTAGCGGGGCGGGACAATGCGAGACGCGCCGCCGCCGCCGTCGCCCCGCTGCCCGCGAAATTCGAGGCAGAGGCCTTAGGGTCTAAAGCACTTTATGTACCTATTTGCTATGAAGGTATGTTCTCGTCTCTAGTGATTAGAGACATAGAAATTCTTTTGAAAGGACTCTGTCATGGAAAACACTTCCACCATTGTTATTCCTAACGTCAGTCAACCTTGATGTATCCAGTTCAAAGGGTATGTATGAATGCTGGTGGAGTAACACTTCATGGAGTAACATTTCATGGAGTCAATTGGACAATGGACACATCTAGTGTGATCAAGTAGCTGTTGAATACAACTCACTAGTAATAAGAGCCACACGATCGATCAGGTTAAGCTACGTTTGTCACGGTCGGTCCGTGGATGGGTGACCATCTTTACATACCGAGACCCCTCCTTGCCTCAGAAAGCACGTCAAGCCGTTTGTTTTGCCTGGCTGTCATTCTTGGATCTGTGACAGTCGTTACGGGTCGACAGAAGCTCGAAAGTCTTATAACCAGTCTTACCAATACCCAGTAAGTGGGTTGTGGAGGTCATACTGGTATTCAGCTCCATCCGGTTAGACTGGAAGCTGACCCCAACACAGTTGGGAAAAGGTTAGGCAGATTGATATAATTATGTACTAAACTGAAAATTGCAACGTATTGCGTTGTGGTTTTCATTTATCTACAAGATATTTTCCTCCAAATTCTACCATCTTGTTTTACCTAACATGATCAACATTCTGTACCATACATTAACCTTAAGTTCACCGTATTATTAAGTGCTAAATGCTAGCATTACCAATCGTTAGATGAACTTTACGAATATTGGGTCCAAATTACAAATACTCAGTCTTTGTGTACATAATCTTAATTTATATGATGTGCACGTAATTCATATGCATTCCACGAGCAAGTGCAAACAAAATAATTATTAACTGCTCTTACCTCATCAAACAAACACCTAATACTTTTAAATATGAGGAAAATTTGCGTTTCCTGTACTTTTACCAAACGCTACTGTTTGTAGAAACCCAGTGTTGTGGCTAGTTATCTCATTCGATAGGTACTGTGAGGGTTCGAACCTCACAAGAGGATAGCTATACTATAAATAAAAGAGGTAGAGGGAGGTCAAGAGGGCCGATATGTATACAACAATACGACCCGTAACGACTGTCAAAGATCCACGAATGACAGCCGGGACCAACGGCTTAACGTGCTTTCCGAGGCACGGAGGAATCTCGGTATGTAAAGATGGTCACCCATCCACGGACCAACCCCGGCAAGCGTAGCTTAACTGTATACAACATGTCCCAGAATTGAATGTACAACCGCTTAAGGGGTCATTATTGTACTCATCATTATGAACAACTTTTACTATGAGACCAAACCTGAAATCGCAAAAAAAATCTGCTGCTCCCTACATTTTGACGAGTTATGATGTAGATAAATGTTCGGAACTGCTAGATTTTCTATGTCATCGCGTCTATGTTTAATTATGTCGGTTATCTATAAATTATACATCTATATAAATCTATGCAGCTTCTATACATACTACATAAAAATAAATAAAATTGAAGTGTCTGTTTGTAATATCAAAATAACACTAAATGCATAATTGAAAGAACATAATTATATACGATAAATAGAAAAAAAAGCTCGTGGCTAAGTAAAAACAGCCGCACGGGTCGATCCACCAGGTTAAGCTACGCTTGTCGGGATCGGTCCGTGGATGGGTGACCATCTTTACATACCGAAACTCCTCCGTGCCTCGCAAAGCACGTTAAGCCGTTGGTTCCAGCTGTCATTCGTGGATCTTTGACAGTCGTTACGGGTCGTCAGAAGCCCGAAAGTCTGACAACCAGTCTTACCAAGGGGTATCGTATTACCCAGTTAATGGGTTGTGGAGGTCAGATAGGCAGTCGCTCCATGTAAAATACTGGTATTCAGCTGCATCCGGTTAGACTGGAAACCGACCCCAACATAGTTGGGAAAAGGCTAGGCACATTGAAACAGAAAAAAAAATTGTCTATCTGTCTGTTTGTTCCAGCTAATCTCCGAAACGGCTGGACTGATTTTGACGGAATTTTAACTGGCAGATAAGTATAAGAGATAGTTATAAGAGTAACTTTTACTTTAGAAAAAGAATTAGGGTTCCAAAAAAATTAAAACCCATGAAATTGCGAACAACATCCGAGTCAAATAGGGAAGTATGTTTAAATAAGTTTAGAAACATTTACATAGAATTTGTGTCGTACCTAATCCTTTGAAGGTAACTTGGTAACATGTGTGACTATTGAATAGACCTTGTTTGCTATTTTATTGGATATAGAAGAAAACGGCTCAAAGGGCTTCGTCAACAGCTGCGTCCTTTATATGCGAACTAGCTACGCCCCGCGGTTTCACCCGCATAAGTCTCGATCTCGTGGGAATATCGGGATAAAAAGTATCCTTAGTCCTAACCTAGGTCCTGGTCTACACATGTGCCAAATTTCATCCAAATCCGTTTAGCCGTTTTAGCGTGAAAGCGTAACAAACAAACTCACTTTCGCATTTATACGAGTAATATTAGGATAACAGTGTTCTTATTACAATCACCAATGTGCTTGGTATGGTAGGTAGGTATACGCAGTGATTATCGTGATGTTCATAAGGATGGTGATTTGTGAAAGAAGATAACAAGTTATGCTTTGGACTTTTAAGGGAACATTACCTATTTACCTACTTATAATAAACAATATGCAGATGCTACTATGTATATTATGAGGAAATATCACTCGATATAGTTTGCTACTCTTAGACATAACGTCCAATGCCAGAGTCACGGGTTGACTGCCACAGCCGCGGGTTGTTCTGCCAGGGTCGCGGGTTGTTGGAAAGAGTTACCGTGGCCCTGGCACAGGCAACTGAAGGAACACGGGTGGGTTTTAGTCAGTAAAAGTCTGACACGCCCTCCAGCTCCATCCAGAGCGGGAGTAGTCATTTGATGATTTCCCAACCAAAAAAAAGGCCTAACGTCAAAGATGCTACTTATAAGTCGTTACTTATGAGTTACAAACTCAAATCACTAATGAGAAGCCGGAATGTCTCAGCACTAGTATTTCAAAGGCGGCTCAAGACGAAAGCGCCAGGGTATCCCGCGAAATTCAAATTTTCTTAGTTTTTTGCAATTTGCAGGTCAGTATCAGGTTGTATATCTGAATCTATATGATCTGAATATGATTACTATTAGCAAACGTAACTCAAACTCAAACTCAAAGCATTTATTTCAAATAAACCAATTACAGGCACTTTTGAATTGTCAATGGGTCGGTCAGTCAGAAAGATGAAGCTAGTTGCCCATTCCAAAGCATAGTAGATCCCTATGGAGAAGAACGGGCAAGAAACTCCACGGACACTCTTTTAAATCATAATATTTTTACAAAATATTGGTTACATCGTTCAAGTTGAAAATATACATGTGAGAACAATGTAGAAAGACGTGCACGTTAAAAAGCGTCCGTAATAAAAAGATAAAAACTAAAACAACTAAATTAAATATTAAAATTAAAAATAAGCCATGGCAGCTAAGAGACGACCAGTCCCAACTGACGGCGCCCGTTCACGAACATGACGCATGGATCATGACGCAAGGCATGGACAAATCTGTATTTAAATATAGAATTATACTCATTAAAATTATCAATACAAGTTAAGTAAGTTTTACCCTATTGAATCATTATTTCATGAAATCTTGACATTTGAGACCAAATCTAGCTTACATGTTACTGACGCTAATACGATTATAATAATAATAATACCCTACAAAAAGCTGCAATTTTAAATACATGTCGAATTGTCAGAAAGTTCATGCAAATAGATGAAAATGAAATAGGTCCTCATCATAACACATCCTCAACATAACACACCACACGCTGCATTTACTTGGCTTCGGTCCGTAAATGTTGCAAAAAACAGCCAAAGAGCTGAGAAGAAAAAACACTCAACAAAAGTAATAATAATACTTTATTTTCAGACCATGGTGTCCATTTTGTTAGTAACAATGTTCTTAAAGACTAGTGTTAGTAACATTTAAAACTACCCACAACAAAACATATAAAAATAAAGTATACAACAAACACTACTGCGCCATTCCATGAGAAATGGCGCAGCAATGATTGATGTAGGTACAATCAAGCCGACTAGCGATCATGCTAAGGATGCTGTTGGCGCTGCCACGTACTCTACGTATAATCCTGTAAATACATATTTGTTACAGTCGCGAATCATACTTCAATCAACATACACCCAGACACTGAGCTGCAAATCGCAAAAGGCTACCTTAGCGCACTCTTTGAAGGACTTTCAATGAAACAAAACAGAATAAAAATAATTAGAGTAACTGTCAGCCGATTACAAGTTTTCACTTATGAAAACATAACAGAAAATACTAATGAAACAACTCGTAGTGTATTGAAATAAGTGCTGTAACATTCTGGCTAATCATTTGAGTTTGTAATAAACGTGTTACTTTTGAGTAGATAGCGTCGCGGACGATCGGTCTTAAAATTAATTCTTCAGTCAACAAAAAACACGTTTCACAAAAGAAGATAAAAATCTACTAGGTATCGGATTGTTTCGTAAATCCCAAAGTGCAAAGTTGAGATAGTTTCATATCCACAAAAGCGAGTTTGTCGTCATGAATAATTTAATCAACTTTGGGTTATCAAAGAATGTTTCTTAACAATCGATTGTCGATGCTTGTTTGTTATTTTTCAACCGACGGAAAATAAGGTGGATGTTCTCAATTCAAAACGTATATTTAAAAAAAAAAAATATTTTATGACCTCGCATAACTTTTTACAGAGTCATCCGATTTGAATTTTTTTTTTATTTTATTCGACAGAGTATATTTTAAAATTGGCCTCATAAAAAAAATTATTAACTTAGCTTGGGTACTTTTTGAGTTAGCTTCAATAATACCTATTTTTTCCCCACTTTTATATGGATGATGTTCTAGTTTCTTTTGCAGGTATAAGAATTTGTGTGCGGTACCACAACTAAAAAGTAAAAAATAAAAACTTTTTACAAAAAAATACAACCGACTTCCAAAAACAACACTACAAAGTGAAAAATAACATTACTTTCGGAAGTCGGTGCAAAAAATGAAAATACATTTAACCAGACATCGACTTCCGAAATTAAAGTTATTTTTCACTTTGTAGTGTTGTTTGTGTGTTGTTGGTGCAAAAACGAAAATACATTTAACCAGACACCGACTTCCGAAATTAAAGTTTTTTTTCGCTTTGTAGTGTTATTTTTGGAAGTCGGTTGTATTTTTTTGTAAAAAAGTTTTTTCGAAGAGTTTATTTTTATTTGTGTACTGCAAACTGCTTTTAGTTTTGTTTTCTTATTAAAGGTATACTTACGTATATTATATAGGTTGAGTGTCTTGGTGATCCTTTTTTGTTTTACTTTTATTTATAACTTCGGGCTCTAAGACCATAGCAGACTCCTTATCCTCGCATTGGGGCCGACCGGGGAGAGACGATCTTTACGGGGTGATAATGGAGGAATGAGAGAACCGAGGATCGAGATCCAGTAGTAGCCTGCTGTTGATGATTATCATTAACAAAGAAATCCAACAATAATACTCAAACAAAAATATTTTATTGACTATAAAATGGCAGTAGAGTTTGTAGTAGCTTCAAGCTCGGTCGGTTGGTTGACTTGTTTTTCTTAACCGTAGGCGGGTTTGGGTACAGCCTTAATGCCCTCAGCTGGTGGGGGGGTGATCAGCGATGTAGGGCAGACTGCGGACGATGGGGGGCGGCACGGGGAGGTGGCTTCCCTGGAAAATGAAGACGAAAATATTTAGAAGAGTCACAAAAATTATGTAATGGTTGATCGAATTATAGTGTTGACTTGTCTTGTTGTCGTAGCATGACGATGTTTTGTCGACGGAAGAATAGACAAAACTACACATTGCCAAGCTTAGACGCGTAGAATGTGTACAAATATTTCTACTAACTCCATTTTGTCTATTCTTCCGTCGACAAAACCCGTTTCTATGGCGGTCATGCTAATCGTGCAGGTCCAGTAGCAGGTGACGATAGAACTCTTCTATCCCAAGAGAGACACTCCCAGTTTCGGAGAAACTGATCAGTATCTAGAGATTCAAGACAGTTAGTTGACTGACAAATATTATGTTAGCGGATGTGATCGGTATAGTAAAATAACGACAATCTAGAGATTATTTAATCAAGTGAAGTCACTATCGATTGTCATAATGGTCGCTAATTTCTTATACAAGACGGTTTTATTATAGCCTCTACGAGAAGCTATAGGTACGGTACAACCTGTTACCATGAATTCAGTACACGATTCTGGACCCCTTGCGTTGAAAAAACGTGCAATACCTACGCAATCAAAATTGTATGGAACAGCAATTTTTTTTTTTAATAACTGACAAGAATTTTTCATCGCTGGTGGTTCAGAATCATATACTGAATCTATGATAACAGGTCGCGCGTCGGTGTCCCTTCCACTCCCTGGACAGTAAGTCCCATTACTTATTAAATTACACTGCCTACTGGCTAATTTCTTTACAACGAAATGAGAGCTTAAATACGTAACGCAGAAGAAGCATGCAATATAGGCTGACGCACACTTGTACGCACCCTAGACATTTATGGAATGCGATGCGCTGCGGCCTGATGCGGATGTAATTATTACTATTAATCATTTTATTTCAGAATAAATTTACATTCCATACATTGTTAGTAAATGATATTTATACCTATGTTAGAAAAACTATTAATTATTATTATTATTTTCAATTGTGCTATTTGTAATATTATAAAGGGCAGCTCCAGATCCGTGGATGGTATTTTAGTGCGTCACAACCGCACAATCAACCCTTCCCATTAGGCTATTCTGGAGCCCGTTGCCGTTGGTGCTTCCTCGCACGCCGCGCAACAGGGAGGCCACTCTTTTTCGTACTATTGCCCTACAGCAGTCCCATGGTGACCTTTACAAACATATTTCATGCACTGCAAAAGCAAGGCAACCCCAACAGCATCCTAAAACCATTATTGAACAGGACCCGTAGGGCATTGAAAGATCTACGCGTATAACAGACACACAGGCTGCAGGTACAAAATGACAGTATGCCTTAAAAAGAGCAATTTTGTAATGTAATATGCTCTCGCCTTATAGAATCAACTTACCTGTAACGAAATAAAACAAATTTTTTTCCTTCTTTCTTATCTGGGGCTGGTATCCGTTCGCATCAGCAACGTAAGACAGCTCGACGGGAATACCGTCGGGGGCGGTGTACTTGTAAGCACACCGCTTATTTTTTTTTTATTTTTTTTATTAATCTTTTCCTTGTGGAATATTCGTGGATTAAATTAATTCTATTGGTTCTTGAAGTTTCCAGTCGACCTATTGACATAATCTAATCAATAAAATAAACCATGCGACAGAAAATGTATCACAACCTTCTTTGTTAAATTGAGAGTTTGTAAAGAACAGACAATAAGTTAGTTTAATCCCAACATACTGTCATTTACGATCACACATGGCCCGAACGTGATACAAAACTAGTTTCCATCAATTTAATTGCCGGCGACAAGGTCTCCAAAGCTTTTATTTAACGATCAATATAATTTGAATATATTCTCAGTATTCCTTGCATTAATTTAACATATAGTTAACATATATTTGGGCCTTGACATAATATAACATCAAATGGTGATTTTGTCTAGACGGTGGCATCAGTAGTTCAGTGGTAATCTTCAAACCTTTCACCTGCAAGGTTGAGGCAATGGACTTCTGCAGGATTTATGAATTATTGTTTCTCATTTGCTTTGCTCCCGTCATTAACATTACCTAGTATTAATGATTTTTTTACAATCTACATTTTGATTCGGTACGGTTGTAATGACTTGCTCGTTGTGATAGGTAAAATGTTTGTTGCTTCGGATTATAGAGGTAAAAATTTATAAGAATTATGAATATATACTCGGAAATTTTAATTTTGAAGGACACTAACGATGACGGGTCACAGTTAATTTTATTTTGATTTAAGTCTCTTCACATAAATTTTTAGTTATCATGTCTGTATTCCCCGAGGGGTAAGGCAGAGGTGTACCCATAATAGTAGTACACCCATATTTAGTTATCATGTCTGTATTCCCCGAGGGGTAAGGCAGAGGTGTACCCATAATAGTAGTACACCCATATTTCGCCAGTTATGTATAAGTCCCATGTAACAGAAAACAAAACAAATATTAAGTTAAATTAAGTAAGTTCTGTGGAAATTAATAGTGTGTTTAACACCTATTAGAAACGTCAGTAAAGTTACGCCTCCGCTCACGATCTCACTAACAGTTGAATTAATTATAACTGCGAAACTTTCTGCGAACGTGAACTTTGACTTTGTGATCCCGCGCTTTAGACTGTTTTTGTGTAAGATCTGTAGACCGTTCAGTTATTTTACCTCTATCACTGTCAAAATGAAAGTATCCTTTATTTTCATTAATAATAAGGCTGCTGTTGGATTGCAGCCACTGACAACTTTGTCAAAATCAAAGTAAATCTTTAGTTCCGTTACAATAAGTTTGATGTTGGATTAATTGCTGTTTTCAGACGTAACATAACTCTGAACGGACTGTAGATCAACAACAAGGTTTATCGTTCCTTTATAGATAAAAATGGAAGTCCAACTGGCATGACCGGCAACTCAACTAGCATCATCTATTTTATTTTCTAATATATATTTCGATTGATATTGGCGATAGGAGTGATGACATAAGGACTGGCATCATTTTATGTTTTTTTTTCTTATTTTTCATCTAACACCAACATCATTGCTGTTGTTTACTTTTCCAGGCATTGTTCTAATTTCAATTTCGAGTTTTGTTAACACACATTAACATAACTAAAGGATTTTTTTGCATCTAGATTGTTTTAACCTTACAAAACCATTATTCTCGAAATGAATTTTGGAATCACAAAGTTGTACATATTTTAGTTGTCAGAATCCATTTAGTTATGCATAAATAACGCAATGGCATCCTTAACTTTTGCGAATTAGATTGAATTTGGAATAAATGTATCTCAATTTAGGTGTCAATTACTTTTTACCCAACTATGGAAGATGGAGTTTGTAATTTTGAGATAGTTTTGTTATCTCGTATACTACTAACCCATTTTACCAAATGGGACTTGACTTGACTTTGGAAATTTGCACCAGACCGAGTTTTCGGGCCACAAATGATCACAGAATATTCAATATGGTGGACGCTACATGACAAGATGTGGAGTATTTATAAAGATTCCTTATTCTTATTTTATTTTTTTTAACTAAAGACTATTTAAATATTAACAAAAATATCTCACCGAGTTCTGGTTGTTCACGACACCTTCGGCTTGGCCGTAGATTCCATTGCCGGTCTCATAAGCGTACTGGAAGGCTCCTTCGGGAGTAATATCGAAGGTAGACTTGACCACCTGCGCATTGTACTCATCGATGGCGCTTGCGCACGCGACCGCGACTGCGAGAACTACTAGGAATTTCTGGAAAAGGGTTTAGAATGAAGAAGAATGTTTGAAGGAATTATAGTATGAATTGACAAAGGAATTAAAGTATGATGTCGGATTGACAAAAAGTTATGTCATATGCAGTTCCTAAAGATGCCACTAGCCATCACTGAGTACTTAGTAGACTCATTATTATGGCAATTTATTTGCAGTGACAAAAAGTTGAACACGTTAAGTTTACTTTCAGTTGTTAGAACTTAACAAAGAAATAAAAGAAAATTGAATTAAAACTACTACACGGATGCTATGTAACATAAATAATAGATCACAAAAGGTTAAATGTAAACAAACGAAAAAAAACAAAACTGATTAACATTAAATAAAACATAAGCACAAAGAAGTAACTTTTTAACACCTGCACTTTATTGGCAGCTAACAGTTTACAAAAAAAAAAAACAATGCTTACCATCTTGCTATTGGGATGTCAACTTTTCGTTTCGATCTGATTGAAGTATTCAAGACGGTCTTTATATACGTCCAGAATAGAAATGAGTTTTTATTTGTTTTTTAGAACTGCCATTGGTCAAAGATTATGATAGATAGAAGATATTATGTATGTATGTGTGTATGTCCGTTTCTTTGTTCCCTCGTAACTCCTAACGAATGAACGGATTTGGATAAATTAAACGTCTTGGAGTTTGAAATTTTTTTTTCTTCTAATACCATCGAGTGGGATATTAAAATGAAGGGTTTCAAATGGTGATTACAAAAATATATGCAACTTACATGGTTAAAAGTAATTCAAAGTGACGAATCATAAAAAACACTATTTCTCTCACGACTAAAACTCCTTGCAAGAACTAAGTCGTTTGCGAAATCTTTCACATTTGTAAACTAAAAAGCTGGAAATAAAAAAAAAAAGTATTTAATAAAAACTAAAAAACCCGACTGCGGTAAAAAACTGAAAAGTTAAAAACAAGCCAATTTTAAATTAAATAAAAGTTGGAAGCAGGCGGGACCTATTCCATTTTTATATTTTCTAACTCAAATGGGGGGACCCATTTGAGTTAGAAAATATAAAAATGTTTTAAATCTCATAAAAAGAAACAAAATATACCATAACATGATTATTAATAGTCTTCTAATCTATCACGCTGTTTTTTTTAATAAAAAAGACGTGAATTATGTGCATAATAATTATAGAAAATAAAAACCGGTCAAGTGCGTGTAGGACCACGCACAATGAAGGGTTCCGTAGTTAGGATGAATTTATCTTAAGAACAAACTTAATGATGATTGAACTCATAATAAGAACATTTTGTTTTCAACTGATACTGCGTGTCCGGTTGATGGCAACAGGCTCGCCTCTTATTACATGGGACTTAAACATGGAATGTCCTCTGCCCGTTATCGTGGACGGAAATTTCCATACATTTACTTCTCTGTGTTATTGTGATGCCGTGACATGGACGTGGACGTCCACGATAATAGGTATCGTCACGTTAGAAATTATAAAATCGCATAATAGCAATAATGCTCGCTCTACAGGGTGAAATTGAATTCATGGTCATGGGCATAGAATATTAAGAGGTCATTGTACTCATCATTATGAACAACTTTTACTATAGAACCAAACCTGAAATCGCGAAAAAAAATCAGCTGTTCCCTACATTAAATGTTCGCATAACTCGTCAAAATGAGGAGCTCGTGGCTAAGTAATAACAGCCGCACGGGTCGATCCATCAGGTTAAGCTACGCTTGCTGGGGTTGGTCAGTGGACGGGTGACCATTATTTACATACCGAGATTCCTCCGTGCTTCGGAAAGCACGCTAAGCCGTTGATCCCGGCTGTCATTCGTGGATCTTTGACAGTCGTTACGGGTCGTCAGAAGCTCGAAAGTCTAACAACCAGTCTTGCCAAGGGGTATCGTATTACCCAGTTACTGGGTTGTGGATGTCAGAGCAGTCGCTCCATATAAAATACTGGTATTCAGCTGCATTCGGTTAGACTGGAAGCCGACCCCAACATAGTTAGTTGGGAAAGGGCTAGGCAGATTGATTGATAACTCGTCAAAATGTAGGGAACAGCTGATTTTTTTTTTTGCGATTTCAGATTTGTTCGAAGTTGTTCATAATGTACAATGACCCCTTAAACGGATGCCCATGAATTCAATTGAACGCTGTATATTTGGAACTCCAACTAAAGTGGCGAAGTATTGTTCAGTACACCTTTGCCTACCCCTTTAAAATACAGGGAGAAGTGTTAAGCTACGCTAAAATAAACTCTATCACCATTTGATAACATATTTACGTGCTGAATCGTAGACATCCGCAGCGCTAAAGTAGGCTGGGTAAGCGAACTTCCTCACGGAACACTCTGCCCTAGTTGATATGAAATATAGAGAAGCGATACGTGCGAATTCTTCCGTAACAATGCGACTAGTTGCGGCACAATGTACGTTACCTTAAGTCGACGTTCGCACGGACGTAAAAATATCGCGGCGATTTTTTTTTGCGCACTGGATTTTCAACTGAGCTGAGCGCCGAGGATTGAAAATCCAACAGTGTGTTTTTTAGACGCGCTAGAATGCATCACTCTGTTATTGTTAAGTTGGATTCTCAACACTCGGCTCAACAGTAAGTCGACATTCGCACGGAAGTAAAAATATCGCGGCGATTTTATTTCGCGCACTGGATTTTCAACGCTCTGCTTAGCGCCGAGAGTTAAAAATCGAAGAGTTGTTTTTTCGATGAGCTAGAATGCATTCTGTTGTTGTTAAGTTGGATTCTCAACGCTCGGCTCAACAACGAGAGTTGAAAATCCAATGCGCGATAAAATCCTGCCGCGATATTTTTACGTCCGTGCGAACGTCGGCTTGGAGTTGAAAATCCAATGCGCGATAAAATCCCGCCGCGATATTTTTACGTCCGTGCGAACGTCGCCAAACGCTGCTATAGTTTGTACCTAATTTAGCCCTACTTAGGGTCTAAAGCACTTTATGTACCTATTTGCTATGAAGGTATGTTCTCGTCTCTAGTGATTAGAGACATAGAAATTCTTTTGAAAGGACTCTGTCATGGAAAACACTTCCACCATTGTTATTCCTAACGTCAGTCAACATTGATGTATCCAGTTCAAAGGGTATGTATGAATGCTGGTGGAGTAACACTTCATGGAGTCAATTGGACAATGGACACATGTAGTGTGATCAAGTAGCTGTTGAATACAACTCACTAGTAATAACAGCCACACGATCGATCAGGTTAAGCTACGTTTGTCACCGTCGGTCCGTGGATGGGTGACCATCTTTACATACCGAGACCCCTCCTTGCCTCAGAAAGCACGTCAAGCCGTTTTGCCTGGCTGTCATTCTTGGATCTGTGACAGTCGTTACGGGTCGACAGAAGCTCGAAAGTCTTATAACCAGTCTTACCAATACCCAGTAAGTGGGTTGTGGAGGTCATACTGGTATTCAGCTCCATCCGGTTAGACTGGAAGCTGACCCCAACACAGTTGGGAAAAGGTTAGGCAGATTGATATAATTATGTACTAAACTGAAAATTGCAACGTATTGCGTTGTGGTTTTCATTTATCTACAAGATATTTTCCTCCAAATTCTACCATCTTGTTTTACCTAACATGATCAACATTCTGTACCACACATTAACCTTAAGTTCACCGTATTATTAAGTGCTAAATGCTAGCATTACCAATCGTTAGATGAACTTTACGAATATTGGGTCCAAATTACAAATACTCAGTCTTTGTGTACATAATCTTAATTTATATGATGTGCACGTAATTCATATGCATTCCACGAGCAAGTGCAAACAAAATAATTAATAACTGCTCTTACCTCATCAAACAAATACCTAATACTTTTAAATGTGAGGAAAATTTGCGTTTCCTGTACTTTTACCAAACGCTGCTGTTTGTAGAAACCCAGTGTTGTGGCTAGTTATCTCATTCGATAGGTACTGTGAGGGATCGAACCTCACAAGAGGATAGCGATACTATAAATAAAAGAGGTAGAGGGAGGTCAAGAGGGCCGATATGTATACAACAATACGACCCATAACGACTGTCAAAGATCCACAAATGACAGCCGGGACCAACGGCTTAACGTGCTTTCCGAGGCACGGAGGAGTCTCGGTATGTAAAGATGGTCACCCATCCACGGACCAACCCCGGCAAGCGTAGCTTAACTGTATACAACATGTCCCAGAATTGAATGTACAACCGCTTAAGGGGTCATTATTGTACTCATCATTATGAACAACTTTTACTATGGGACCAAACCTGAAATCGCAAAAAAAATCTGCTGCTCCCTACATTTTGACGAGTTATGATGTAGATAAGTGTTCGGAACAGCTGATTTTCTTTGTCATCGCGTCTATGTTTAATTATGTCGGTTATCTATAAATTATACATCTATATAAATCTATGCAGCTTCTATACATACTCGTACTACATAAAATTAATAAAATTGAAGTGACTGTTTGCAATGTCAAATGCATAATTGAAAGAACATAATTATATACGATAAATAGAAAAAAAGCTCGCGGCTAAGTAATAACAGCCGCACGGGTCGATCCACCAGGTTAAGCTACGCTTGCCGGGATCGGTCCGTGGATGGGTGACCATCTTTACATACCGAAACTCCTCCGTGCCTCGGACAGCACGTTAAGCCGTTGGTCCCGGCTGTCATTCGTGGATCTTTGACAGTCGTTACGGGTCGTCAGAAGCCCGAAAGTCTGACAACCAGTCTTACCAAGGGGTATCGTATTACCCAGTTAATGGGTTGTGGAGGTCAGATAGGCAGTCGCTCCATGAAAAATACTGGTATTCAGCTGCATCCGGTTAGACTGGAAGCCGACCCCAACATAGTTGGGAAAAGGCTAGGCAGATTGAAACAGTTTCAAAAAAATGTCTATCTATCTATTTGTTCCAGCTAATCTCCGAAACAGCTGGACTGATTTTGACGGAATTTTCACTGGCAGATAAGTATAAGAGATAGTTATAAGAGTAACTTTTACTTTAGAAAAAGAATTTTGAAATTTACCTATAACACAAGATATTAAGTTATCTTAGCTTAGGTATTAGTAGCAACTCTAACATGTAAACATTTTAACTACCTATTGGCCTATTTTATGTAAACCTGTTTTCTTTATGTTTAATTTTGAAGGTGCAAATAAACATTTTTTTTATTTTTTTTTATTTAATTTGGGTTCCAAAAAAATTAAAACCCATGAAATTGCGAACAACATCCGAGTCAAATAGGGAAGTATGTTTAAATAAGTTTAGAAACATTTACATAGAATTTGTGTCGTACCTAATCCTTTGAAGGTAACTTGGTAACATGTGTGACTATTGAATAGACCTTGTTTGCTATTTTATTGGATATAGAAGAAAACGGCTCAAAGGGCTTCGTCAACAGCTGCGTCCTTTATATGCGAACTAGCTACGCCCCGCGGTTTCACCCGCATAAGTCTCGATTTCGTGAGAATATCGGGATAAAAAGTATCCTTAGTCCTAATCCAGGTCCTGGTCTACACATGTGCCAAATTTCATCCAAATCCGTTTAGCCGTTTTAGCGTGAAAGCGTAAAAAACAAACTCACTTTCGCATTTATAATATTAGGATAACAGAGTTCTTATTACAATCACCAATGTGCTTGGTATGGTAGGTAGGTATGCGCGGTGATTATCGTGATGTTCATAAGGATGGTGATTTGTGAAATTAGATACCAAGTTATGCTTTGGACTTTTAAGGGCAC
This sequence comes from Cosmia pyralina, assembly GCA_946251885.1. Taxonomy (NCBI): domain Eukaryota; kingdom Metazoa; phylum Arthropoda; class Insecta; order Lepidoptera; family Noctuidae; genus Cosmia; species Cosmia pyralina. The sequence goes on from OX276354.1 coordinate 18,793,185, forward strand.
ATTACCTATCTACCTACATATAATAAACAATATGCAGATGCTACTATGTATATTATGAGGAAATATCACTCGATATAGTTTGCTACTCTTAGACGTAACGTCCAATGCCAGAGTCACGGGTTGACTGCCACGGCCGCGGGTTGTTCTGCCAGGGTCGCGGGTTGTTGGAAAGAGTTACCGTGGCCCTGGCACAGGCAACCGAAGGAACACGGGTGGGTTTTAGTCAGTAAAAGTCTGACACGCCCTCCAGCTCCATCCAGAGCGGGAGAAGTCATTTCCCAACCAAAAAAGAAGGCCTAACGTCAACGATGCTACTTATAAGTCGTTACTTATGAGTTACAAACTCAAATCACTAATGAGAAGCCGGAATGTCTCAGCACTAGTATTTCAAAGGCGGCTCAAGACGAAAGCGCCAGGGTATCCCGCGAAATTCAAATTTTCTTAGTTTTTTGCAATTTGCAGGTTAGTATCAGGTAGTATATCGGAATCTATATGATCTGAATATGATTACTATTAGCAACCGTAACAAATCTGTATTGAAGTATAGAATTATAATCATTAAAATTATCAATACAAGTAAAGTAAGTTTTACCCTATTGAATCACTATTTCATGAAATCTTGACATTTGAGACCAAATCTAGCTTACATGTTACTGACGCTAATACGATTATAATCCTATAAATACATATTTGTTACAGTCGCGAATCATACTTCAATCAACATACTTTCAATGAAACAAAACAGAATAAAAATAATTAGAGTAACTGTCAGCCAATTGCATGTTTTCACTTATGAAAACATAACAGAAAAAGTTGAGAGGTGTCAAGGGACACCCGGATGGAACGAAGTTCCTTTCGATTAATTAGTGAAGGAATTGTAATAAAATTTTATATTTTTTAAGTTATAATAAAATAGAAGAATTAAGTTAATTATTAATTAATTTAAGATTCCAGACAGAGAGACAGACAGAGAAACATGCGCACGTCGCACAGCTTACAATAGCTTACTATAGCAAAAAGTGTCGTTACAACTTTTCGTGAGAATTTTTTCCGTCTAGCCCCCTTTCACAACGCGCGATAAGGAACTTCGTCGTTCCAAAATACTAATGAAACAACTCGTAGTGTACTGAAATAAGTGCTGTAACATTCTGGTTAATCATTTGAGTTTGTTACAAACGTGTTACATTTGAGTAGATAGCGTCGCGGACGATCGGTCTTACAATTAATTCTTCAGTCAACAAAAAACACGTTTCACAAAAGAAGATAAAAATCTACTAGGTATCGGATTGTTTCGTAAATCCCAAAGTGCAAAGTTGAGATAGTTTCATATCCACAAAAGCGAGTTTGTCGTTATGAATAATCAACTTTGGGTTATCAAAGAATGTTTCTTAACAATCGATTGTCGATGCTTGTTTGTTATTTTTCAACCGACGGAAAATAAGGTGGAGGTTCTCAAATCAACAAGTATATTTAAAAAAAAAAAAAAAAAAATTTATGACCTCGCATAACTTTTTACAGAGTCATCCGATTTGAATTTTTTTTTATTTTATTCGACAGAGTATATTTTAAAATTGGCCCCATAAAAAAAATTATTAACTTTGCTTGGGTACTTTTTGAGTTAGCTTCAATAATACCTATTTTTTCCCCACTTTTATATGGATGATGTTCTAGTTTCTTTTGCAGGTATGAGAATTTGTGTGCGGTACCACAACTAAAAAGTAAAAAATAAAAACTTTTTACAAAAAAATACAACAGACTTCCAAAAACAACACTACAAAGTGAAAAATAACATTACTTTCGGAAGTCGGTGCAAAAAATGAAAATACATTTAACCAGACATCGACTTCCGAAATTAAAGTTATTTTTCACTTTGTAGTGTTGTTTGTGTGTTGTTGGTGCAAAAACGAAAATACATTTAACCAGACACCGACTTCCGAAATTAAAGTTTTTTTTCGCTTTGTAGTGTTATTTTTGGAAGTCGGTTGTATTTTTTTGTAAAAAAGTTTTTTCGAAGAGTTTATTTTTATTTGTGTACTGCAAACTGCTTTTAGTTTTGTTTTCTTATTAAAGGTATACGTATATTATATAGGTTGAGTGTCTTGGTGATCCTTTTTTGTTTTACTTTTATTTATAACTTCGGGCTCTAAAACCAGAGCAGACTCCTTATCCTCGCATTGGGGCCGACCGGAGGAGAGACGATCTTTACGGGGTGATAATGGAGGAATGAGAGAACCGAGGATCGAGATCCAGTAGTAGCCTGCTGTTTATGATTATCATTAACAAAGAAATCCAACATTATTACTCAAACAAAAATATTTTATTGACTATAAAATGGCAGTAGAGTTTGTACTAGCTTCAAGCTCGGTCGGTTGGTTGACTTGTTTTTCTTAACCGTAGGCGGGTTTGGGTACAGCCTTAAAGCCCTCAGCTGGTGGGGGGTGAGCAGCGATGTAGGCCAGACTGCGGACGATCGCTTCAGGGATGGGGGGTGGCACGGGGAGGTGGCTTCCCTGGAAAATGAAGACGAAAATATTTAGAAGAGTCACAAAAATTATGTAATGGTTGATCGAATTATAGTGTTGACTTGTCTTGTTGTCGTAGCATGACGATGTTTTGTCGACGGAAGAATAGACAAAACTACACATTGCCAAGCTTAGACGCGTAGAATGTGTACAAATATTTCTACTAACTCCATTTTGTCTATTCTTCCGTCGACAAAACCCGTTTCGATGGCGGTCATGCTAAGCGTGCAGGTCCAGTAGCAGGTGACGCTAGAACTCTTCTATCCCAAGAGAGACACTCCCAGTTTCGGAGAAACTGATCAGTATCTAGAGATTCAAGACAGTTAGTTGACTGACAAATATTATGTTAGCGGATGTGATCGGTATAGTAAAATAACGACAATCTAGAGATTATTTAATCCAGTGAAGTCACTATCGATTGTCATAATGGTCGCTAATTTCTTATACAAGATGGTTTTACTATAGCCTCTACGAGAAGCTATAGGTACGGTACAACCTGTTACCATGAATTCAGTACACGATTCTGGACCCCTTGCGTTGAAAAAACGTGCAATACCTACGCAATCAAAATTGTAATGAACAGCAATTTTTTTTTTAATAACTAGCAAGAATTTTTCATCGCTGGTGGTTCAGAATCATATACTGAATCTATGATAACAGGTCGCGCGTCGGTGTCCCTTCCACTCCCTGGACAGTAAGTCCCATTACTTATTAAATTACACTGCCTACTGGCTAATTTCTTTACAACGAAATGAGAGCTTAAATACGTAACGCAGAAGAAGCATGCAATATAGGCTGACGCACACTTGTACGCACCCTAGACATTTATGGAATGCGATGCGCTGCGGCCTGATGCGGATGTAATTATTACTATTAATCATTTTATTTCAGAATAAATTTACATTCCATACATTGTTAGTAAATGATATTTATACCTATGTTAGAAAAACTATTAATTATTATTATTATTTTCAATTGCGCTATTTGTAATATTATAAAGGGCAGCTCCAGATCCGTGGATGGTATTTTAGTGCGTCACAACCGCACAATCAACCCTTCCCATTAGGCTATTCTGGAGCCCGTTGCCGTTGGTGCTTCCTCGCACGCCGCGCATCAGGGAGGCCACTCTTTTTCGTACTATTACCCTACAGCAGTCCCATGGTGACCTTAACAAACATATTTCATGCACTGCAAAAGCAAGGCAACCCCAACAGCATCCTAAAACCATTATTGAACAGGACCCGTAGGGCATTGAAAGATCTAGGCGTATAACAGACACACAGGCTGCAGGTATAAAATGACAGTATGCCTTAAAAAGAGCAATTTTGTAATGTAATATGCTCTCGCCTTATAGAATCAACTTACCTGTAACGAAATTAAAAAAAAATTTTTCCTTCTTTCTTACCTGGGGCTGGTATCCGTTCGCATCAGCAACGTAAGACAGCTCGACGGGAGTACCGTCGGGGGCGGTGTACTTGTAAGCACCTTTTACTGCCAGGGATGGGTATTCCTGGAAAATGCAGAAAAAATCAGTGAATAGAGTAATATATAATTATTTTTCCAAAGGCACGTTCAGAGGTGCATTACCACAGGCGTCAATTTGTTGGAGGGGAAGGAACCAAGTACCTATCTTCTTTGTATAATAATAATATGCAATTATAATCTTTTCCTTGTGGAATATTCGTGGATTAAATTAATTCTATTGGTTCTTGAAGTTTCCAGTCGACCTATTGACATAATCTAATCAATAAAATAAACCATGCGACGGAAAATGTATCACACCCTTCTTTGTTAAATTGAGAGTTTGTAAAGAACAGACAATAAGTTAGTTTAATCCCAAAATACTGTCATTTACGATCACACATGGCCCGAACGTGATACAAAACTAGTTTCCATCAATTTAATTGCCGGCGACAAGGTCTCCAAAGCTTTTATTTAACGATCAATATAATTTGAGTATATTCTCAGTATTCCTTGCATTAATTTAACATATAGTTAACATATATTTGGGCCTTGACATAATATAACATCAAATGGTGATTTTGTCTAGACGGTGGCATCAGTAGTTCAGTGGTAATCTTCAAACCTTTCACCTGCAAGGTTGAGGCAATGGACTTCTGCAGGATTTATGAATTATTGTTTCTCATTTGCTTTGCTCCCGTCATTAACATTACCTAGTATTAATGACTTTTTTACAATCTACATTTTGATTCGGTACGGTTGTAATGACTTGCTCGTTGTGATAGGTAAAATGTTTGTTGCTTCGGATTATAGAGGTAAAAATTTATAAGAATTATGAATATATACTACGAAATTTTAAATTTTGAAGGACACTAACGATGACGGGTCACAGTTAATTTTATTTTGATTTAAGTCTCTTCACATAAATTTTTAGTTATCATGTCTGTATTCCCCGAGGGGTAAGGCAGAGGTGTACCCATAATAGTAGTACACCCATATTTAGTTGTCATGCCTGTATTCCCCGAGGGGTAAGGCAGAGGTGTACCTATAATAGTAGTACACCCATATTTAGTTATCATGCCTGTATTCCCCGAGGGGTAAGGCAGAGGTATACCCATAATAGTAGTACACCCATATTTAGTTATCATGTCTGTATTCCCCGAGGGGTAAGGCAGAGGTGTACCCATAATAGTAGTACACCCATATTTAGTTGTCATGCCTGTATTCCCCGAGGGGTAAGGCAGAGGTGTACCTATAATAGTAGTACACCCATATTTAGTTATCATGCCTGTATTCCCCGAGGGGTAAGGCAGAGGTATACCCATAATAGTAGTACACCCGTATTTAGTTATCATGCCTGTATTCCCCGAGGGGTAAGGCAGAGGTGTACCCATAATAGTACTACACCCATATTTAGTTATCATGCCTGTATTCCCCGAGGGGTAAGGCAGAGGTGTACCCATAATAGTAGTACACCCATATTTCGCCCGTTATGTTTAAGTCCCATGTAACAGAGGGCGAGCCTATAAAAAAAAATACTTATTAAGTTAAATTAAGTAAGTTCTGTGGAAATTAATAGTGTGTTTAACACCTATTAGAAACGTCAGTAAAGTTACGCCTCCACTCACGATCTCACTAACAGTTGAATTAATTATAACTGCGAAACTTTCTGCGAACGTGAACTTTGACTTTGTGATCCCGCGCTTTAGACTGTTTTTGTGTAAGATCTGTAGACCGTTCAGTTATTTTACCTCTATCACTGTCAAAATGAAAGTGTCCTTTATTTTCATTAATAATAAGGTTGCTGTTGGATTGCAGCCACTGACAAGTTTGTCAAAATCAAAGTAAATCTTTAGATTGTTTTAACCTTACAAAACCATTATTCTCGAAATGAATTTTGGAATCACAAAGTTGTACATATTTTAGTAGTCAGAATCCATTTAGTTATGCATAAATAACGCAATGGCATCCTTAACTTTTGCGAATTAGATTGAATTTGGAATAAATGTATCTCAATTTAGGTGTCAATTACTTTTTACCCAACTATGGAAGATGGAGTTTGTAATTTTGAGATAGTTTTGTTATCTCGTACACTACTAACCCATTTTACCAAATGAGGTGACTTTGGAAATTTGCACCATACCGAGTTTTCGGGCCACAAGTGATCACAGAAAATTCAATATGGTGGACGCTACATGACAAGATGTGGAGTATTTATAAAGATTCCTTATTCTTATTTTATTTTTTTTAACTAAAGACTGTTTAAATAATAACAAAAATATCTCACCGAGTTCTGGTTGTTCACGACACCTTCAGCTTGGGCGTAGATTCCATTGCCGGTCTCATAAGCGTACTGGAAGGCTCCTTCGGGAGTAATATCGTAGGTAGACTTGACCACCGGCGCACTGTACTCCTCAATGGCGCTTGCGCACGCGACCGCGACTGCGAGAACTACTAGGAATTTCTGGAAAAGGGTTTAGAATTAAGAAGAATGTTTGAAGGAATTATAGTATGAATTGACAAAGGAATTAAAGTATGATGTCGGATTGACAAAAAGTTATGTCATATGCAGTTCCTAAAGATGCCACTAGCCATCACTGAGTACTTAGTAGACTCATTATTATGGCAATTTATTTGCAGTGACAAAAAGTTGTTATGTTTACTTTCAGTTTTTAGAACTTAACAAATAAATAAAAGAAAATTGAATTAAAACTACTACACGGATGCTATGTAACATAAATAATAGATTACAAAAGGTTAAATGTAAACAAACGAAAAAAAAACAACACTGATTAACATTAAATAAAACATAACACAAAGAAGTAACTTTTTAACACCTGCACTTTATTGGCAGCTAACAGTTAACAAAAAAAAACAATGCTTACCATCTTGCTATTGGGATGTCAACTTTTTGTTTCGATCTGATTGAAGTATTCCAAGACGGTCTTTATATACTAAACGTCCAGAATAGAAATGAGTTTTTGTTTGTTTTTTAGAACTGCCATTGGTCAAAGATTATAAATGTGATGCAGATTATGCGGAGATGCAATTTAAAGATGCATATGTTTTACGTTCAAGGATTCGCGGATGCTGAATATTAATCAACCATTGCTCTATATTACCATACTAAGAGCAAGTTTTAATAAACACATTATCTTCGGAGAAGACGCCAAAACGTATAAGTAATGGAAAATGAGGAGAATTTGTGCTGGGTAATTAGTCGGGCGCATTGTATTGAGTCACTGAAAAGATGGATGGATTGTGTTAGGAATGATATGAAAGAAAAGGGAGTGAATGATAGCGTGACGGTTGACAGAGGAGAATGAAAGAAGAAAACGTGTTGCGCCGACCCCACGTACCTATAATGGGACAAGGGCAGGAAGATGATGATGATTCACTGAAAATGAGTTAGTTCGACTACAATCATTTGTTTGTGACTGAATCATTTTTAGCGACGAAAAATGCATTCGTCAGGTCCCTTATTCGTCTATACCCTTGCTGAACAAGATGAGAAAGTCAATAATTCAATCAGTTATTTTCCAGTAAAACATCTTCACCGTTCCATTCTCTTCCCCAAAATGAATCTTTAATATAGTATAAATTAATTGGCAACAAAACAATGATAAAATTAGTTTGAAAATTATGCATAAAACGGGCTAAAATCATAATAGCTTCAACATAAAAGGAAAAAAAGAATAAAAACTAATTAATTAAATTCATTTAGATGAAAATTATGTTAAATAGTTTTCTCGCATCTGAGTCTTGAGTTGTTAGTAGGTAGAATACGAGTACAAAAATCGTAGCCAGATCTTAGAATATTGATCATTTCATGAAGTGTTCGGTCATTATTTTCATGAAATGTTTCATGAAATAGAACATCGACCGCTGGTCACATCATGATGTGGTCTGGCCAGATCATTAAATACTCATCGTTTGATGATATGAACAGTCAAACACACGACTACTTCATGTTGTGGCCAAACATTAGTGATCATATCGTAAAATAGTTATATTATCCACCGGTAGAGGCATTGATGTCGCTTTGCTTTTGTTGTGCATCGGTCCTAAAAATACTAAATAGCCAAGTACCTGCGACCAACTTGGATGTAGCGCTCGCCGGCAGCTACCACGGCACCACTCGCTTCGCTCGCTCGGCTTGCGCGCGGTTGGCTACAGATTTAACCTAACCTAACCCAATTGGTCGGTGTGATAAATTGCTTTCGTGACGACATACCCATTTCTATGATGTTCAATTCAAGAAATGGTTGTGCTTCATAATATGGCCAAACTTTGACTGACATATCATTAAGAGGATGTATTGAACCTTCGATTTAAAGCAAATTTTATTGCACAATAAGGAACTGTTTACGTATAATCGTATAAAATAGAAAATAGATGGTGCTACTTTGGAATTTTTTTCGACAGAAAAAATCAAGTACCTAATCATGTTTCAGGTTTAGGACAACAGTAGACAATATAGTCAAATAACACATATGGAAAATCCAAATGATTTAATCTTACACATTTGGTTTTATAGGACTTCTAAAAACACAAAATTATCGTTGTATCCCCTAAACGTTGTCGTTTAAAAGACAAGGTCAATTTAAGCTGGCCATTTCATGAAATGACCGAACACTTCATGAAATAAAAATGAGAACACTTCATGAAACGATCAATTATAAGATCTGGGTCACGACATAGACACAATATTATAACTCTTAACTTCAAAAGCGAAATAGCGTCATCATTTTCTTTCCCGTATCCCAATTTATATAGGGTTGTTTTCCATACATTTTTACCAGCCGTCATATCAGGAGTCATTTATTTTCTTACCATACCACTTTATAGGACCTTGTGGCTAAGTAATAACAGCCGCACGGGTCGATCCATCAGGTTAAGCTACGTTTGCCGGGGTTGGTTCGTGGACCATCTTTACATACCGAGATTCCTCCGTGCCTCGCAAAGCACGTTAAGCCGTTGATCCCGGCTGTTATTCGTGGATCTTTGATAGTTATTACGGGTCGTCAGAAGTTCGAAAGTCTGACAACCAGTCTTACTATGGGGTATCGTATTACCCAGTTAATGGGTTGTGGAGGTCAGATAGGCAGTCACTCTATATAAAATACTAGTATTCAGCTGCATCCGGTTAGACTGGAAGCCGACCCCAACATAGTTGGGAAAAGGCTAGGCAGATTGATTGACCACTTTAGACAACACACTGAACATCACTCCCTGTACGCCCCGAAGGATTAAGCACAGGTGTAATAATTTAATAATATACTTACCTACACACACATTTCTTTAGTCTTCTATATATATCCCAGCAGCCCAGCACAACACTACTTTTTACCCGACTGCGGCGAAGCCCAAAAGGAGGGTTATGTATTTGACCTGTATGTATGTAAGTATGTATGTATGTATGTGTATATATCCGTTTATTTGTTCCCTCGTAACTCCTAAACGAATGAACGGATTTGGATAAATTAAACGTCTTTAGATTTGTCTTGGAAGCGCGAGTGTCACTGGCTACATTAAAATCAAATACAAAGTAAAATGGCGGATTTGGGGTGCCATATGGTGGAGTTTGAAATTTTTTTTTCTTCTAATACCATCGAGTGGGATATTAAAATGAAGGGTTTCAAATGGTGATTACAAAAATATATACAACTTACATGGTTAAAAGTAATTCAAAGTGACGAATCATAAAAAACACTATTTCTCTCACGACTAAAACTCCTTGCAAGAACTAAGTCGTTTGCGAAATCTTTCACATTTGTAAACTAAAAAGCTGGAAATAAAAAAAAAGTATTTAATAAAAACTAACAAACCCGACTGCGGTAAAAAACTGAAAAGTTAAAAACAAGCCCATTTTAAATTAAATAAAAGTTGAAAGCAGGCGGGACCTATTCCATTTTTATATTTTCTAACTCAAATGGGTCCCGCACAAATGTTTTAAATCTCATAAAAAGAAACAAAATATACCATAACATGATTATTAATAGTCTTCTAATCTATCACGCTGTTTTTTTTAACTATAACACGGCTACAATCTTACTGCGACATATTATCAAACTTATGAATAACTAGCTTCCGCCCACGACTTCGTCCGCGTGAAATTTCATGATTTAACATAAAATAATATATTTTATGACGCTTGGCAATACTGTAGTTCCCCATTAGTGAAAAAAATTTCGGAATCGGACCAGTAGTTCCGAAGATTACTCCCTACATAGAAACCCACAAATTTTACCTCTTTAAAATATTAGTAAGTATAGCTATGAAAAACTTGATTTTACCAAATTGAAAAAAATGTTTAGGTACTTGCCTGTAGAATAAAATTTATCGTGATAAATATTTATTAGCAGTCATATCCACGGAAGTTTTAAATCACTAATTAAAAAGATAAGATTACTCTAATTAACAACCTTATTCTAGGTAAAAAAAACCATAGTCAAAAACTTAGTGTCTTCGTATTAGCGTATCGTTCAAACAAGTTTGGCCCAAAATCCACTCAATGATGCAGTCATAAGAATATCAAGTGCAAGGGTGACATAAACTATTTGTTACAGTCCTACCAACTTATCTGTGAACTGAAAGAGGACGGCACCGTCGATTCAGTGTTGCTAATTAATATAAGGTGCCCAAAATTGAGTAAGTTTTCAAGAAAGAAATTTCACATTAGACATAATCGTTTAATAAGAATTACAGTTTTTACAAATTAATAACAATGATACCTATATAAAAATAATAAAATAACATGACGTAACGTAGTTCCAATTTTCGCCATTTCACAAATAAGTTGGTAGGAATGTACCTACTAATAACGACTGTCCCATCTTTACTTTTCAATTCGCGTAATCATTGGTTCCCAATGTGATAACTGATATTATTAAACCATGTGATATTTGCTTAAATTTATGCTACACGAGTAGGTGAACGTTAGCTGGTCTGCTTGCCATTCAAGGTTATACCTACCCGTCTTCTTTAAGTGTTTTTTCTTCACACACACACTCACACACACACACACACACACATAGTTGTCAGGAGCAGTCTCTGCGATAGTAACATAGCACCTATAAATTTTATAATGATATGTTATTAGCACACATGTGCAATATACATATGACGACAATAAAAAAGTGATGACATAACGGATGTCAGTTTATTTTGGAAGATTGAAAAAGGAACTGTCAACATAAATAAATTATCATACAAAAACCCCCGACACAAAACCCTCTTTTTTTTGCTACTCCAACATCACACCCTGATTGCCATCTATCTATAACCTATTCATTGAGACCATTTCAATGAACCCAGGCACTATACCTCTACTGTAAGTGGGTGAAGGAGTTGGGTAGCAAATTCCAGGTAATGCTGCAGCATCAGTTCAAGGTTACTATATTGTTTTAATATAATTGAAGTAACAGAATACCAAATTTCGACTCGATCAGATCTGTGGAAGATGCTTAAATCCATTCATCAACTAGAAAAGAACTGATAATCTTCAAATGGCTGAATAGATTTTCTTTAATAATAGATAAGAACATTCTCGATCAAGTCACCTTTTAAACAAAACAAAAAAATCTAAATCAATTCAGTCGTTTGGGAGCTACGATGCCACCTTTCGTTATTTTTAGATAATATATTACTTAATATACATTTTTTATTTTTTGTTCGATGTAAAGCTAGATGTAAGTTTAATTAATAATATACAAATTAAATGTATGTTTGTGAAAGTTCCTAAACTTTATATAATTATGTGATAATACCTACTAAATAATAATAGATTACAGATTATAATTAAACTATAAATGTAATACCTAATAACAGAATATAATGATAATATAATTCAATACAATTTAGTATAAATATTTAATAATGTAATAAAATTCTAGGCTTAATGTAAACATATGTTCTAATTAATAATGTAACAGACACAATATTCTAGTTTTAAGTTAACTTGCTGCGCCCCAACGGGGTTATGTACTCATTAGTTGTAAGCAAAGCCTGTAACTGTGTGTACATTGTGCAATAAATAAATAAAAAAATAAATAAATAATCTAAAACCTAAATAAGTTTGTTTTTAATAAAAGCTACCTAAACTTTCCCTACTATTCCTTTAATTTCCTATTATAACAACAACAGAGAAATTGTAACGAAAATAGAAAACAATAAATAAATTAAACTTGGACTCAAATCAAGCAAACAGAAGCTTTTGTTTCGTTTACTTGGAATTCGAATGGTTTTATTATTCAGAAATTTTAACAGAATAGGTATTGTAACGTAATCACAAATTAAAATAATTAGTAGAAAATACCGAGGATTAAATAAAAGACATAGGTACACACGCCTACACATCAAGCTATAATTTTCCAGTTTACACTGACCTCTCATTGTAAGGAAATCCTATACAATGCGAGATCAGCTTATACTGGAAAATTATAGCTAGATCTGTAGCCGTGCGTACAGAAGATCAAGTAGTAGATTTAGGTTGGCTTCAGCTCCAGGTGAATCTTGAGATGTACACCAGAAGTCAGGAACCAGGTCTGCAGCGCAAGACGCACGCAGCAGCAGGATCAGTAGCAGAGCAGGATCGGTGGATCTGCAGCTCGGAACTCTCGGATTTACGAATGTGCAGCAGGAAACAGCAAGCAGCAGAGCAGGAGAATCCACAGGCACATTATTGTCTTCGTAATCAAAGTACATAGTGTTTGTTAACAGAATTAAACTTTCCGTTGTAGGGGACACTGAGGAGTGTTGTGACAGAGGAGAGTTGTTACAAAGTCCATTTATCGGATTTTATAATCGTTAGCGAACTGGCAACATCGCCTTGTCTCTTTCTTGACGCGCTAGCCGATGATGTTTGTCACGGCGGCCATAAACTAATACAAATATATTATAATAGAAGAGACGGCCTACGGGGGGTGAATGTGACTGAGCGACGTCGATGACGAAAAAAATCACGAAAGTAAAATTGTAATAGCCTACTCGTACTCATCGATACGCGTTATAGTGTGGGTATTTTTTTTGTAACTCATAATTATATGCATTGAATATCTAAGTTTCAATTCATTATATATTAATAGCTTCTTATTTTCAATGCACATCTCAAGGTGGACATTATTCTGAACCAAGCAAGATTTTTTGCGCCTAGGAGGGTTGTGAAAAGCTGTTACCACTCTCTTATTTTAATACTTTATATTTAAATAAGTGGTTAATAATAAATAGGTATAGTTTTTCGTTAACTTTTTTTACTTTATAAGGTTTCTTAATGCGTTTTGGTATGTTTTTGCATGGGTTATTGTTTTATTGTTTCAGAATGCCTAATGCCTAATAAATGTTCTAAAGACTGATAGAGGCATGTCTTCGAAGAGAATTGCCTCAATTTCGTACGAAAGTGTGATTCAAGTTATTAAAGTATTGAAATAATGTGTTTGTTTGTAGAATTCTCTTATTATTGAAAGTTAGTTGATTATTTATTAATGTTGCTTTTTTGTTGTTGTTGATTTATTGTAAATTTAATTTCCTTTACATCTCAGAAACCATATATGTCACAACTTACCTCCACATCCGTCACAACCTACCTCGGTACTAAGACAGTTGTGTTGTGTTGTGACATAATGACTTATTTCTATTTGTGTCATTTTATAACTGAACTAGATAATTTGAGTTGAAATCTAGTATCGTTTGGCAGGGGGTGGGTAGGGGTAAGGGGATAGGGGGGTGCCCCCACTCTCCTGGTCACACGGCTACATGTTACGCTGTATATTTCCAGTTTACAGTGACCTCTCATTGTAAGGAAATCCTACAGAATGCGAGATCAGCTTATACTGGAAATTATAGCTTGATCTGTAGCCGTCTCCCATGAAAAGGTAACGTAACGTTCTTGAAAAAAACTAATTATTGTAAAACTAATTATTGTGTATTGAGGTTAGGACCTCAAAACACTTTAGTTACAGTAATTTAATTAATGTGGAGACGACTATACGACTATAAATAAAAACAATAGCACTGACAAAATTAATGCATAACATTATTTTGGAACTAAATCCTATCAAATATACCATCGAAATTAAAAAGTATTTTTTTGCCAAAATTGGGGTGATTGGCAGACTATAGATACTTAGTCACCGGTGCCACTTTCAGACTTCCTCCTAGATATGTTACGGTAAGTGTGATTAATTAAAAATTATTAATAATTATCCATCATTATTAAAAATTACCTCATGATTTGGTAAATGTATAAGTAATTGAAATTCATCACTTCTAGCAGTTGTTATTAATAATTCACTACACTCGTCGGTAAAAGTAATAAAGTAAAATAAGACTCGAAGTTATTAATGACAGCCGGGACCAACGGCTTAACGTGCTTTCTGAGGCATGGAGGAGTTCGGTATGTAAAGATGGTCACCCATCCGCGGACCAACCCCGGCAAGCGTAGCTTAACCTGATCGATCAACCCGTGCAGCAGTTGTTACTTAGCAACGAGCTCCTCGAGTCTATGATTATACTTGTAATTTTTATTTTATCCGTTCTTGTTTGATTTAGGCAAAACCAAAGAATAAACAAGATTTTGCATGTAAGTTTCTTTTTTAGTTATGTATTTGTAAGTATTGTGGTGTTTTAAATAAATTAGATCTTTGACAGTCGTTACGGGTCATCAGAAGCCCGAAAGTCTGACAACCAGTCTTACCAAGGGGTATCATATTACCCAGTTACTGGGTTAAGGAGGTCAGATAGGCAGTCGCTCCATGTAAAATACTTCAGCTGCATCCGGTTAGACTGGAAGCCGACCCCAACATAGTTCAACCATATACTCCGTAAAATAAACATTATAAATTAAAATATTTCTTCTATTTCTTTGTTCAATAGATATTTATTGACAATACTGGTACCAGGTACTGAACTAAAATACTAAATAAACTTTGAAAATTATTACATTTATCGGTACTAAGGTTACATTATTAATAATCACCAGTAAATGTGATTAATTTGTTACTTTTACCTCGACTTTCGGTAATTATTAATAATAGTGTTGCCCAAATGCAAGAACAAGACGAGACTTAGCCAGTCTTGGTCTTGGTCTTGCGCCAATACACCTGGTCTTGGTCTTGGTCTTGGTCTTGGTCTTGCGCTCCCAGTCTTGGTCTTGGTCTTGGTCTTGCAGCAAGAGTCTTGCAAGTCTTGCAATTACCTATTAGTCTATTACTATTTATTAAAGTTTACTTTAAATCTTAGAAAAACGTATTAGAATTGGAACATTGTGAGCTTGAATTAACATAGCCATAGTAAAGATCAAGCAGATTAATAAATAACTGAAGATTTGATAAGAAATTCGAAAAATCAACTGACCTATATGTCGTTTTCCATGGAAGTAACTGTTTCTTAATAAACATTTATGATTTATAAGCTTACATTTGCTAAAACATGTAAAAAAACAAATTAATTACAATAACTTGACTGTATTTTAAAGAACAATACTTATCTGTCTAGAAAGAGATTGAACCCTCAACTTATAAGAAATTTATTAAAAGAGTTTTACGATTTATCATTTATTTGAATAAAAAATAAAATACAACACAAATCAACAGCTTTATCATTAGGTTATGATACTTTATATAATTTTTTTTGACCAAGAATTAATACAAAGTAACCATCTGGCTGACTCATCACTTAACCTATTTCTATGTTTTCTAATTACTAATGATGCTTTAGAAAATAACCTCTCAGCAGGTACTGAAGTTGCAGGTATTGAGAGAAAATCACGGGCCATTTTCGATAAAATCGGATACTCTGTCTCATGCGTCCTCCACCAATCTAAAATGTCTTCCGAGCTGGCAGTTCTTGGTTTTCTCAGGTACTCCTCCAACTCGTCTATCACTAAGCCTTGAAGACAAGATCCAGATGACGTCGAGGGACATTCATAGAGTTTATCAAAGTCTATTACGTCTTCATCTTCATCACATACTTTATTTTCTTTTTCTGGTAATTCCAGAGATTTGTTCAGTGAGTGTAGACTTTTATATTCTTCATAAAGTTCATTGAACTTGCGCAGACTTTCTGTTTTAAGTTGCTTCCCCCACATTGTCAGGTCAAAAGTCTGAGCCTTATGCCTTGGGTCTAAAATTAAAGAAGTACAATAAATCCAGTTGCTCTTCTTGTAATGTTTAAGCATTTTGTCTCGAGCTGCTTGGAAAGCTAGAATGAGCCTTTCATCCACTTCAGATCGATTAGGTTTCTCATCTAACTGTTTTACCATGTATTCAATTTTATCTAGCAAGAGATTGAATGATACAATGACTAGCGGTAATGTAACATATTTGTCTCCACCAAGTTTTGTACTTAAAAGTTTAAAATTTATTAGAAATTTATGTAATTTTTCGAGTACCTGCCATTCATTAGCTGTGATTTGAAAATCATTTAATTCGGTGACAGAACTGCACAATATGTCAATGCCCGCTCTCACTTTTAAACCAAATCCATAATAATCCATAATCCATAAAATAATCCATAAACAACAATCATAAAATCATAATCATAATCCATATATATATATATATATATATATAGATATTGTCTTATATGGATCAGAATTTTAAGATCACAATAAGGATGAATGAAAGGCATTTGCATGCTGCTGAGATGAGAATGCTAAGAGAGATGTGTGTTATATATATATATATATATATATGGTCTAATTAAACAACCACTAAACAATTGGATGTATTTGATTGAATTTTTGTATGGAGACTGGAAACGTCATTAAATATACAAATTCTAATTTACTATCGTATTGTCAACTCCACCTTGTGTAATCTATTTTACACCAAAAAACTTTCCAACTTCTTCGCTGATTTCAGATGACACATTTACCTAACGGCTCTAAGTACCTGGGGCCTAATACTTGGTCAATCATTTACTCTTGATCTCTACAAACTTTCAAGGCCACGTTATTTACCGTTTTCCGTTCCACGTGATCGCTATGGATATTAAGATTATAGTAATATATGCAGATGAGGCAATTCTACGGCACCTTTCATACTTTATCTAACTCCCACGCAACTCAGCTTTTAATAGATTCGCATTCGTGACATTTTACTTTTTATTATTACAATATTTTATGGCCTCCTTATCAGCTTCCTCGTTTATCATCATCATCATCCTCATAATTTCAGCTAAAAGACGTCCACTGCTGGATATAGGCCTCCCCTAGCATCACCACTATAACCGGTTCTTTGCTCGCATCCAGCGGATTCCTGAGGTCCAATAAACCCTCTTCCTTGTAACAATAAATTGATTTCGTAGAAAATTTCCTTTTTGTTAAGAAGTATTTGATATTTAAGTGTGGTGTTGGCATTTAATAATGTGTTAACGATATTAACATAGTGGTTATCCTGTCGTATTAAAGACGATTTATGTTTCGCCTTAAGGCATCCTTCTTCCTTATAGCGTTACAGTACATATAACCTAGTAAATTTTGTGTTGGACGTGTCGATATCAGAATTCTCCTGTAATTGGGTTGTGAAGGTCAAATAGTAGCCGCTTTATGTAAACTACGAATATTCAGCATTATGATTTGATGGTAACTTGAATCCATCTACCGTCTAATTGTCCTCAAATTAATGGAAATGTTTTTGTGGTTTGTGACTATGTGCACAAATAAGCCCAGGTTTTGTTTTTTTTTTATTTTGTTTAACATTTTCAACCAGATTTTCGAAAAGAATGAACGTCGTAGCCATAACTTATTAACATCTTTTGACAACTGCATTTAATATTTATTCATGAGTTTAATAACAGTCTGGTCTTCCAATAAGCTTTATTTGGAAGCTAATGCTGCAAAGTCACAAAGTTCACGGCTGTCTACGGAATGTCACCTCAGGTGCCATCTTATTTTGAGAATGATATCATTCGTGTGAATACCACATGTGCTGAACGTGTGCGGAATACCTAAATGATCATATTATACATTAATGAGGTTTTAAAGGTACTTCTTTTGTGGCTTTTACTAGTTCCTTCTTATTTGTCATGGTGTATTTTTGGATGGGGTTTTCCCCACCTACTTTTATGGCTTTAGCAAATAATTCCCACGGTATCATGTAAGTAAGTATCTAAGGTTTGTAAGACAACGATGCTGTAAACATAAATGGCGTTACAATTTCAGGTAATGTTGGATCTTTGGGAGACTAAATATTCGTTGTATTCAGTGCTGAAATAATACCAGGTACTGAAAGGTCGCTAGAATTTTCGCCATGCTCACTTTCTTGATGTCAATCACATCATTGCATTTAAATAGCTAGATTGTACCTAACAAATAGGGTTATAGGTTAGCTTATTGCAGACCATTGTAGATAGATAAAACATTTATTCAGTGCACACAAAAGACAGCAAACACAAAAAAAAATAGGAATAAATAAATAATAATAATAAAAAATAATAATAAAATATTTATTCTGTATTAATAATTGGTAAAATATTAACGTTATATTAATCTTAGAAATAATATACAAAGGTATTAATAATGTTGGATGCCTGTACTAGGATAAACCTGTATCACAGGCGGCGTGAGCTTATACTTTATGGTAATTGTAGGACAATAAAATTCTTAACAATATTTAACATTAGAAGTCTTAAAAATGACAAAATTTTATTAATTCATAATTTTATACCTAGTTTACTTAATACTATTTACCTTAAAAATAAAAATAACAATAAGTCATAGGTATACAATTTCTTATTTAGTAAATAATAGGATAGGTAATTTGCACCACAAGACCTGGCTCTTTGCCTTAACTTTTAATTAATATAATAACTCTCTAAGAATTGCCAAACTATTCTGTAAAAATCACACCGTTAAGACTTATCTGAAGTGAGCTGTCAAAAGTATCAACCTCTAGTATCAGTGGGATGACACTAACAGCTCAATCCATCGTGAGATTTTTACAGAATAGATCGGCAGGTGAAATGTTAACTCACTTCACGCAAGTTTTCACGGTAAGATTTATACAGAAAGGCTTTTTTACGATATTTTTTTTTTCCAAAATATAGCGGTATTTCCACCAGATCCCAAAAAAATCAGTAATAAAGCAGTTTGCAATCAATATGTGGTGCGTTTCGTCTCGACATGGCGATGCCGATGGAGGCACGATACATAGCGTGCACACGACGAATGATGAATTTTTAATGCCGACATAATGTCGTTAATCACTCTAGGGTTGAACGACTGTTCGATTCTGGTGTTCAAATAATATTTCTACTTATGTGGTTGTTTTTTGTTTTATGAAAAATTATTTTGTTGTGTTTTATTCGAGTTTCCAATGTGTCACATCAAAATGTACGAGTACCTAGCAAGGGAACGTGCTATGTTGCCTATGGAAGGATGATGAAAAGTGATTCATAAATTAAAGCTGGTGATTGATTCACTCTGTGAATGTGGGTTGTGGCTTTGATCACTTCGCCATCCTCTGGTCAATCCTTTAGTCCCCTTTTGTGACATCCATGAATGAACCGGAAGAGATGGTGGTGATGCTATACTTTGTAGTCGATACCCCACAACCTGCAGACATAGACAGCATAATAGTACGGTAAATACTGACAGAAAACTGCGCTGTAATCTTTTCTCCATCTTTTCATCAATCCTTTACTCGAATTTAGCGACACCCACAGGAAGAGATGGGGTGATGCTATACTTTGTGACACCACGCGAACTGCACGCACAGATAATAGAGACAGTAGGCTGCATCAATTGGGTACCTAGTTGTAATAAAATTTTAATACAACTGGGGTACCCAATTGATGCATCCCACTGTATACAGAGCACAGAGTCACCTCAGCGGTCGCTGCTAGAAGTGGCATTCCTACGTGTCAACGTTTACTCGCACTAAGTACGACACAACGGCTTTGAAGGCGGTCCGTGACATAACTTTTGTGCTCAACGCACTTTTGAAGCCACGAATTTTAATTGACTTCCATGTCGAACTAGAGACAGTCCCGATATGCGCGGCTATTCCGTACTTTAGGTTGCAATGCGCATTGTTGGTACCTAAAATTATTGAAGTGAAAAGTTCTTTACACCCGTTGAGTGATTTTTAGTAGGGGGAAATCTTACGGGTTCGAGTCACCGCGACACCAGTATGCTATGCATAGTTTTACGTTTTATGTTTTCACTTCTGTTGGCAGTTCCATGACTGCCAATTTTTTTTTAAGTATGCTTATGTTTTATGCAACTACAAATGTATCCACAGAATTAACTTAGTTGTACATTTAAATAACACTGTCTAGATAACTGCTCGACTCGCAAGGGAAATGAATACGACAACACACCTTTAATCTGTACATCGTAACTCCTGTGAACGTAGGTACCTACACTACGTGGCAAAAAAGGTGACAATGATACATTCATGACAAATCAAACTTTTTTTTGTAAATCTAATTTGAGCTTGCATGTCGCCCCGACACATGTCCTTTTCGTGGTATTTTCGTACCTAGGAGTATAATAAATAGAGGTGGGTATTCTATAAAGGTCTATTTTCGACAATTTCTCTCAGCATCTTATCGACACAGGATTCTCTTTGAAGTTGTACTCCCATCTTATCGTTTAGTCCACTCTCGGCCCCTCGACCCCCAATAACTAATGTGTCCACTGCACCCGTAACTATAGTTTATTCTCGACCCTTGGGGGTCGACAGTGGATTTTATTTTTCAGCCACGTTTTAGTTTCCTCTCAACCCCCAAAGAACAGTCACTATGATAAATCATCAGTCTATAGTTGCATATTATTTAACTAAAATGCCCTCAATATAATTTACTTAAATCATTTTCGTTTTTGTAGTTATCAAGTGAAACAAGAGCTTGCATTAGTTCTCCTGTGATCACGATCGCTGCAAGGCGGTCCAAACGTCGGGAAACAAGTAGGTACGGTCAGCAACAGAAGTTGGTTAGCACTGCTACTTTTTGACATCATCTAAATTAACACAAAATGATACGATAACCTGCTTTTTAGCATTTTATTTATTAGGTAAGAGTTAATTTTCTTTAAAATTTACATCCGTTTCCATTTTAATTAAGTATTTTTCTCAATAAATAAGATTTAGAAAACTCAAATATTAATCGACTTTTGTTGCTGACTGTACCTGTTTACTCTCGTAAAAAGGAATATCGTGCGTGTTCGCGCAGAGTCACGTTGATGGCTTCCATGCCATCATTAGACAGAAATCTGCCTCATTGCTCTGCAGAGTGCGAGCCAGCCCCAACTCCATCCTGAAAATCATAGCTGGGAGATATGACTCTTCGATAATGCATAGCATTATTAAGAGATGTATCTCTCAGAATAATCTTGTTACTAAATAGATATGTAATATTAAGCTTTACTAACATAGTCATAAGATTTCTGTGTACTAACCCACTATGGATGTTACTTGTCCGAAATAAAGGTTATTTTATTTTTTTTTTTATAAAAAGACCCGTTCTCGATGTTGTTTTATGAAGTGAAACAAAGACAACTAAACAAAAAACAAACAATATAAAAAAAATCCACAAAAAAAGAAGTTTTTTTTTTTATGTTGTTTTTGTTTTGGTTAGTTTAGTTGGTTTGTACCTTACTGTACCAAAATATTAATATTTGGTACTTACCGAACTAGAGGTTGAAAGTGGACGAGGTGTCCCTGTCTTTTGTATGAAAATTCAGTCTCACCCCCTGGGGGTGGAGTGTGAAGTTGTGAACTATGTTTAAGGCCTCTGCCTTGAATTTCGCGGGCAGCGGGGCGGCGGCGGCGCGGCGCGTCTCGCATTGTCCCGCCCCGCTTCCGCGCCGCTGTTTTCGCGGTCCGGTCCATTTGTTTTTACGCATAAAATCCGGCCGCTCCCGCGCTGCCGCCGCTGCCGCCCCGCTGCCCGCAATATTCGAGGCAGAGGCCTTAGGGTTGAGAGGAAACAAATAAACAAATCTTTTCTTAGGGGTCGAGGGCCCGAGAGTGGACTAAACGCATTTAAGGACGCAATACGGCCATAGCAGTAATAACAATAAAACTTCTATTGCGTTTCGTTTCGTGTCCTTCAAAGCCTTGAATGTTGTCATACTGTATTTATTATCTTATCTACCTCTTTGGTCTAGTCGCAAGCGCTCCCGGGTCGAGCAGTGTTATTGGATTTTTCCATCTGGAATTTCTCAGTAACAGCCCGTAGTCTAGATTTCTGTCCGTTTGATGGCAATAGGCTCGCCCCCTATTACAAGGGACTTAAACATAACTGGCGAGATGTGGGTGTACTATAGGTACTCTGCTAACCCCTTCGGGAATATGTATTATTACTTTTCTTTTTTTAATAAACATATATCCGTAAAAAAATATTTTCTTGGTATAGAACTCATACCACGTACAATATTAGGTAAAATGACTCACGGACCCGATTCACACCGCGCTCGTGTGAGGGGATATACCGGTCAAAATCATAACCCTCCTTTTTGCTTCGCCGTAGTCGGGTAAAAATTTATAATGTTTCGAGTGCCAACCTGCCAAACCTACATACTGTAAGATTTGCACAATTATAAATTTTAAAAGCTCATTCGTCGAATGTTTCCTTGACTCATCCGTACATTATAATATTTCCGTTTGATTAAAAAATAAAAGTCAAAAATAATTATGAATATAATCTTTCGATTGTTACAAAATATCAGATTGGATATTCAAGTCTATGTTTCAATCTTTATTTATGAAATAACGGCAAAATTCAAATGCATGTTTAATTTTTTTTTCCAAGCATAGTAATCAAGTTGTTTGAGCTTTTATTTTTGTTTTTTATTTTGATGTTGAATTTCAGTCTGTTTATTAAGTTCTTGTAGGACTTCGGTATTGTAGAGGCTTTGAACCTTTATGCGTTTTAGCATGCAACCTCCGTGGATGTTTAAATAGTTTATGAGACAAATTTCGAATTTTAAAAATAAGTGACAAAAAACTTTTTTACAAAAAAATGCAACCGACTTCCAAAAACAACACTACAAAGTGAAAAATAACTTTAATTTCGGAAGTCGGTGTCTGATTAAATGTATTTTCGTTTTTGCCACCGACTTCCGAAATTAAAGTTATTTTTCACTTTGTAGTGTTGTTTTTGGAAGTCGGTTGCATTTTTTTGTAAAAAAATTTTTATTTTTCACTTTTTAGTGGTTCACATGTGCTTACCCCTTCACAGCGTACTGGCGTGATGTTATGTTATGAACTGGTGTAAACAACAAACAGACATGAGATATCAGCAATCCCAGTCCATTTGTTATCATTTATTGAGGAGTTCCGTTGCCTATCTCAGAAGTTCTTCATCAGATCTTCACCAAATTGAAATGGGACTACTCCAAGAAAGTACTCTTCCAAAAACTATCCAAATCGCTTCAAGTGTGCCTATAAAATTGGAAGAGTTCTCTCTATTTCTCCAGGATCCCATCATCAGATCCTGACTTGATGATCATGGGACCACCTGGGAAGTATACCCTTTCAAACAAAAAAAAAAATAATCCAAATCGGTCCAGCCATCTTCGAGTAATCGGGGAACATACATAAAAAAAAATAAAAATAAAAAAAAAAGGTTCCGACGAATTGAGAACCTCCTCCTTTTTGAAGTCGGTTAAAAAGTCAGGCGGGCACGGGCCGAAGCAAGGCCGAAGTGATTGATATAAGTTTTATTATTTAATAATTTCCCTAGTTTACCTCTCTATCTGTTTAATTTATAGCGTAGCTATCCCCCTGTCAGGTTCAAGTCCTCACAGACCTGCATTAGAAATTACATAACTGGAATTCTAAACTTCTAAGGATGCAGCTTGCCTTCATAATCTATTTCCGTTCGAATTAAAGCCAGAGTTAATAATTAATTAAATAATTAGTTAATAATTAATTAATTAAATAATTCATCATTATAATTAATTTAATTTTCAGTTTTTTTTCTATTTATCACTAGTTTTTGCTCGCGGTTTCACTCGCGTGGATTTCGGAAAATATCCCACGGGAACGTGCTACCGGAATTAAAAGTACCCTATGTGTTAATCCAGGTTATAAACTGTCCGTGTGCCAAATTTCATCCAAATTTGTTAAGCCGTTTTTGCGCTAATCCAGAACACATCTATTTAATTTAATTTAATTTCTTTTTTTTTGTTTTTAATGTTTATTTTGTTACTTTTATATGCTCCTTTTTATCTGTATTTCCTGTGCGTGTCCCAAATAAAATATTTTTCTTTCTTTCTTTCTTTCTTTATCTAAAAATTAAATTTAAAATTTAAAAAACCCCTTACGCAAAAAAGAAAAGCATACATTTAATGTATTAAATGTCTCAATCGAATTTGATGGCTCAACGATAGATATTAATTTTGACTTTTTAAATGTTTGCTTTTCTAACCAGTGCTGCCCACTGAGTCGGAATCAGAATCATCTAAACTAACCAATTTATACGGTTTTGGCCGTAAAATGATGCGACATGGTTTTGGTCGTGGCCTCTCGTACTAATTAAAATGATCGGAGAAGATTGAAAAGTATGATTAACGATGTATATTACTCGTATGTCATGAACTGTTCGCAAGCGCTACTGCTGATTAAGAGGTCCTGGGTTCAATTCCCAGGTCGGGCAAGGTGTTATTGTGTTTCCCTATCTGGAATTTCTCAGTAGCAGCCCGGAGTCTGGATTTGTGTCCGGTTGATGGCAACAGGCTCGCCCCCTATTACATGGGGCTTAAACATACCTGGCGAAGTGTGGGTGTACTATCTCCCCAACCCTTCGGGAAAACAAGGCGTTATGTTATTAACAATGAAATATGTATGTTTATTTTTAAAAATACACCTATTAAATTTATTTACGACATTTATGTCGTAAAAATGATCTTTAAAAATCAGATGACATTAATAATGCACATCAATAAGGAATCAATAAATTTGCCTTTTATGGTGAAACCAGATTTAAAATATTATCTACATATTTAAATAATGCTATAAATTCTTAATTGATTGATGGAAGCATATTGCATCATCATTAATTAAAACGCATTTATACATATACAAACAACTTAAATTATGTTTATGTATCATATTAAGGAGGATGCGCTAAGATAGCCCGCGAAATTCAAATTTTCTTACGTTTTTTACAATTTGCAGATCAATGTCAGGTTGTATGTTGATTAAAATATGAGACGCG
This sequence comes from Cosmia pyralina, assembly GCA_946251885.1. Classification (NCBI taxonomy): domain Eukaryota; kingdom Metazoa; phylum Arthropoda; class Insecta; order Lepidoptera; family Noctuidae; genus Cosmia; species Cosmia pyralina. Next base: position 18,818,330 of record OX276354.1, read on the forward strand.
GACGTAGTTAATATGGCTTTACAGAATTATAATTATTAGAATCAGCAATACAACTCCATAAGTTAGAATTGACCTCAAATCTAGCGATTTCATGAAATCATGAGGTTTGAGGTCAATACAACTTTGTTGTATTGCTGATTCTAATGATTATAATTCTGTAAAGCCATGTTAGTTACGGCCGCGTCTCATATTTTAGTCAACATACAACCTGACACTGACCTGCAAATTGCAAAAAACGTAATAAAATTTGAATTTCGCGGGCTACCTTAACGCATCCTCCTTTAGGCCTCTGCCTCGAATTTCGCGGGCAGCGGGGTGGCAGCGGCGGCGGCGCACAGTGGATCGTCCCCATACAAGAGGTCGGACATAGAATTAAAAATTGAAAAAGTATTTAATTGAAAAAAATGAAATATGCAGTTGCATTACTCTATTAAGGAACTACAAAAAATGTTACAACAATTTTTTTATTTGACCAGTACTTTATGAGCAATTCGATGAAAAGTGTTATTTTTCTATGGAAATGGTCACAAAAATGTCTGTATCTCATGATTCCCTCCTTGTTTCGATTTGCGGTTTTCACTACTGTTATCTACCCATTTTATGCCACATTTTCTTCAAGGACACATGGTGCCCCCAGCGACCCCCTTCCGAGATATTTTGCTTTTAGTAACTTTACTTTTTATTGTATAACTGATGATATGGAGGTACATTAAGTATATTCATTACTGAGAATAAGTCATCCCTAAGTAGTTCCTTAAATAACAGGTGCATTTACGATTACTTTAATGACTTATGAACGCTTCTGTTGCCATACAACAAACGCGTTAATGAGTCCTTAAGTGAAGATTCCCAGTACTTGCTTAATCTAATTAGTTATTGTAATTACTATGTTAACAGCCCTTAATCTCTGCATTGTGATTGTCTAATGTCATCATTAGCTTAGTAATGACTGAGTCGCATTTACAATAACACATCGAAAAGAAATAGAGTTTTATGATCAATAAGAAAATATGTAGGTATAAATATATTTTTTATTTATATAATATAACACTGTAAAAATAATTTAAAAATAAAATAACTATGTACCCTAAAACAAACTAAAAAAATAAACAACTACTAAAAACTAAATTATAATAAGAAAATAAATAATTAACACGACCATGTAGTTACTAACAACAATAGAAAAGAAAGAAAAAAACCATTTATTGGCTGATGGGTGGCATAACACAAAACAAAAAAAAGAATAAAATTAAAAAAAAATCACAAAAACTAGAATAGAAAAAAAGAATAGAATAAAAAAAATACACAAAAACTAGAAATTAACAAAGAAACTGCTTGTAAAATAATAATATTAGGTACTATAAGACTTAAACTATATTTTCTTCATCTTCATCAATAACGACATCATGATCATTATCATCGTCATCATCTTCTTCAACGTCACTACATGCAGCAAGTGTATCAGTTGAAACGTCAATGAACTCCAATTCACTCTGATCACGTATGAGTAAATCGTCTAGTTCTCTAAATGAAGACTTTTTGGCTTTATTTGTCATCTTCGGTCGTAAGCTGGCGAGAAGAGGATCGGAAGATAATAGCAGATTATGAAGAATGTCTTCATTAGTGGCGATGCTACTATGCTTTCGTGTATGACATTCTCTAAATTTGCGAAAGTCCTTGTTTCTTGCTTCAGATGCTTCTTCAGACAAAAAACCTATAGGCACTACTGATAAGTGGTCCACTATCTGTGATCCATGAATCAGCAATTTGTGTAAACTTGCTGGCATGTTATACCATGGATATAATTCCACGAATAAATTTGCTGTTTCATCACAATATGATTTGAATTTTTGGACTTGAATTTTTTCGCCTGAGGAAATGCATTGCAAAATAACGGCGAGTCTTCTAATTAAATTAACATCTAATTTAGTAATTTCGGCAGTCGTTTCAGGGTTTGCAAAAAATCTTCTTGCAGCATTTCCAGTGTTTGTGTTGCCACTACCCTGCTTAACAACGTCTAGAAGTAAGCCTGTTCTTCTTCGGAAAGCTTCTTGAATGGCTTTTTTCTTATCTTTAACTTTTTTTTTATTTTCGTCACCTTTTGCTTGCCATGATTTTATGTCCATTCTGTAAGAAATGTGTAATAAACATTCCATGGACCGAATCCAAGCATGCAATGAACTAAATCCATGCTTGTATAAATCTGTATTCACGGGTTTAGCTCTCACTTCTTCCAAGTTATTCATTTCGCTTGGGCGAGCTTTGCACAAATCACACACTGCTGCCGATGTACCAGATATGATTGAATGTACCTTACCATCAATCATGGTTAGCCATAGATTGTGAGTAACAGTAGCATTGCCGCAATCAGTCGGGTTCCGTTCACGAATCTCGGTCTCAAATATTTCCATTTCAGCCTTAACATTCGCTTCCGTTTCTTTCATAAATGTAAATGAAATCGGGCGACAATATGTGGTTGACGATGGCCGATCATTCTGCCACACTATACTTCCACTAGAAGTCACTAACTTAAGTGGTACAAGACTTGCCATAAATACACTGGATAAGTCTTGTTCACTTGTTGTTGTCGTTTGATGGTAAATGCTTTGACTTGAAGCTCCATCAAAACCCCATTTACTGTGAAGCACAAGTTGTTCACCAGCATCAAAATTTGATTCAAGTGAATCGATCAGCCTCCTAACGGTGAGATCAAGGAGGGCTTGGATACGTATCTTTGCGGAAGTTTCAGTCACAGTTATGTCTTCTTTTGCCGGGTAGCATTTAAGCTTTTCTTTAACTAACAAGTAGTAGCTTGGGTATTTCGCATGACCTTCTTTTAAACTAAAGTCCCGAAGTGTGATGTAACGCCACTTGGATAACTGCAAGTAAACGTAAAGAGCAAGTGCTTTGTGAGTAGGAACTTCACGAAGCGGAGGATTCTGCTTAGTTTCCAGGACATTTATAACTGTTGAGACGTGTTCAGGATTTTCCAGCAAATTTTTCATTATTCTGGCTATATCATTTTTTCCGGCAGACTTAAGTATACTTTCAACAGTATGCAAAAGCTCATCCGGACGACTGCAACTAGTAACATTTTAATTAACACGTCTTCTTTTGTGTCTAGTTGATAAATCTTCAAAGCGTTTGCGAGGAGATGTATATGTTGAAGTAGATGCATCTGATTTTGATGGACTGACTACCTCTTCTGCCTCATTTTCATTTGCTTCTTCAGTGTCAACAACATTTTCTTTAAAGCAATCTGGCCAAACGATATCGGAATTTAACCACTCTTCGTTCTTGTTAATGAACCTGTCAACTGTCCTTTTTGATTGCACCCATTTGGTGTAAACCCTATAGCAAAATCGTCGACACCAGTTCTTGAGATCCGTCACATCACTTTCACTTAACTGGACGTTAGTATTCGACTTCAATGTGTTAAATAAATGGTCATAGTCACGAAGATCTTTATGATTACGAAGAGCAACGTAAAGATCTAGGTAAGTAGAAAACCCACGGAAAGCCATAATGACAACACTTGGTAGAAGTTATAATTACAACTGAATTACATTTGCTAAACACACTCAAATATATAGGGCAGCAAGTAGGCAACTAGCAATGAATTTGATAAGCTAATGATGACATTAGACAATAACAATGCAGAGATTAAGGGCTGTTAACATAGTAATTACAATAACTAATTAGATTAAGCAAGTACTGGGAATCTTCACTTAAGGACTCATTAACGCGTTTGTTGTATGGCAACAGAAGCGTTCATAAGTCATTAAAGTAATCGTAAATGCACCTGTTATTTAAGGAACTACTTAGGGATGACTTATTCTCAGTAATGAATATACTTAATGTACCTCCATATCATCAGTTATACAATAAAAAGTAAAGTTACTAAAAGCAAAATATCTCGGAAGGGGGTCGCTGGGGGCACCATGTGTCCTTGAAGAAAATGTGGCATAAAATGGGTAGATAACAGTAGTGAAAACCGCAAATCGAAACAAGGAGGGAATCATGAGATACAGACATTTTTGTGACCATTTCCATAGAAAAATAACACTTTTCATCGAATTGCTCATAAAGTACTGGTCAAATAAAAAAATTGTAGTAACATTTTTTGTAGTTCCTTAATAGAGTAATGCAACTGCATATTTCATTTTTTTCAATTAAATACTTTTTCAATTTTTAATTCTATGTCCGACCTCTTGTATGGGGACGATCCACTGTGCGGCGCAGGAGCGGCAGGATTTTATGCATAAAAACAAATGGACCGGACCTCGAAAACAGCGGCGCGGAAGCGGGGCGGGACAATGCGAGACGCGCCGCCGCCGCCGCCGCCGCCGCCCCGCTGCCCGCGAAATTCGAGGCAGAGGCCTAAGACGCAGATATAATGGCAATGGCCTGAGTGGTTAGCTTGCGTGTTCTGAGCTGAGCTCACGCAATGCTTCGTACGTAAAGCCAGTAACATTATAGGACTCGTCCATCAAGAAACGCTGTCCCAAATTAGACTCATTATTAATTTACTACACATACAAACTAAAAGATAAATATTATTAAATTACCTTTAAAATAACTAGCTATACAAATAAATACGTAACAAAAGGACACTTAGGCGTCGTAGTACTCGTCCGCATCGATGTCATCCGGAAACGTGCCCAGAAGACTGGCAGCATTGCCACGTTGAATGGCAATGCTAATTCTTTGGCCAAAGAACGAGCCAGCCCTCTGGTCACGTGAAGTCTCGACCAGTCGGCGAGAAATTTCCTTAAAAAGTAGACGCGTACTCGGGCCCCATTACCCGAGCGTTTCGACCCCAAACGGCTCAAAACTGTAGTTACCTATAAGGTTACAGTATTTGCGCCGCTTGAGGGTCTCAGCAGCCGCAGCAGTGGCGCCAGCACAGAACGTCGTGCTTGGAACATGAGATGGCGCAAGGGTGTCGACACAGGTTGGGTCCCACACCAGAGGCATATTTTTTTAACAAGATACAACCTGACACTGACCTAAATATTGCAAAAAACGCAAGAAAATTTGAAGTTTGCGGGCTACCACCGCGGTTCCACCTTAATCAAAATTAAGCAGAGCTTGCCATCAAACCTCGGCTTTTAAATGCTGGGAAAAAGTATCAGTGGGTAGGAAAATAGAGCCAGTCTTGGTACTACCTATACCCGGACACTCTAAATATGTTACGGTCTATTAATTTCTTTCTTTATATTTTAAAAGCATATAGAAATCCTTGAAAACTGAGTTACTAACGCTACGCAATTACCAAAGGAGAGCCTCCTAAGATATTGATCGCTGTTTTCGTTCATTACACCAATGGCCGTTGTTAACGATCGGCCAAATGCAAGGGCTATATCAAGATAATTCTTAGGGTTCCGTACTCAAAGGCTACCAACGTCACCCTATTACTAAGGCTCCGCTGTCCGTCCGTCTGTCAAATATTTTGAACCGTAATAGGCGTAGACACTTAAATTTTTCACAATGTGTACTACTATGACCGCTATAACAACAAATAATAAAAATAAAATAAAGTCAAAAATTACATGAAACGTGTTTTTATTCGGCCTTTTCAGAAAATATTGTTAAATATTGTACGATGGTACGGAGCCCTTCGTGTAGAATTCCGACTCGCACTTGGTCGCTTTGTTTATAGGATCAATCAATCTAGTCTTTTCCCAACATGTTGGGTTCGGCTTCTAGTCTGACCAGATGCAGCTGAATACCAGTATTTCTTAGTAAAGGATATTGCCTAGAATTATCTAATCCTTTGTTACAAGATGTCCATGAGATACAAATCATACAAGGAGAATGCTCCCAGTAGTTAGTAATTTGATCTTTCTCGGAATAATAACAAAGCCTGGGATAAACCTATGTTTGCGAACATGATCGAGATACTGAAGTCAGACTAATACGTGCTCAATCCTTCGGGGAACAAGTGATGTTACGATATGTTCTAGTGAATGAAATGCACTGCAATTTATGCCCAATTTATTGAAAACCCGCACACCGTGTTGCAAATTAAACTTCCAGTTAACTTCTTACTGCCACACTCAGAGACGTTATATTTTAGAGACTATATTTTAGACTATATTTTAGAGACGTTATTTGTTGACTATATTTTAGAGACGTTATTTGTTATATTAGTTATATATAAATGTTATTTCATCATCTACCTAGCCTTTTCCAAACTATGTTGGGGTCGGCTTCCAGTCTAACCCGATGTAGCTGAATACCAGTATTTTACATGGGGACTGCCTATCTTACCTTCAAACCAGTTACTGTGTAATACGACACCCCTTGGTAAGACTGGCTGTCAGACTTTTGCGCTTCTGATGACTCGTAACGACTGCCAAAGATCCACGAATGACAGCCGGGACCAACGGCTTAACGTGCTTTCCGAGGCACGGAGTGGTCTTGGTATGTAAAGATGGTCACTCATCCACGGACCAACCGCGGCAAGCGTACGAGCTGAACCTGATCGATCGACCTGTGCAGCTTAGCCACGAGCTCCTCCTCATCTGATAATCAATCATTAACTTGAACTGCCTTAATCTATAAATATAGGTTTCCAAACCAATATTAAAGTCGTCTATTACCAAAAGCAGCGTCAATAATTCAGCTATTTTTACCAATGTTTTTAAATATTATTTGCATAAAAATCTAGGCTAAGCTGTATAATAACTAGATGTCTGTATAACATGGCGATATATCATTAGTTTCGTTGTAAGGAATCCTTGACATTTATGTGTCACTTATAAATGTACGAGTAATGCAATTAATTACATAATGATGCGCCTAGAGGCACTAACAAGGTGGTAGTTAACTATTGTCTGAGATTTAAGGTATGAGCAGACTAGCATCTTTTAGACGCGCTTTACAAAAAGGGAAAATAATTGTGTTGGGTATTAAACCTAACTTTGCATACATAAATGAGAATCACCAAGAGTACAGGTACAGGTACCTATATTATAAATATAAAGTACATAGTTTATAATTAAATACAATATACAATTTAACACTACTTATACTAGGTACTAAAGTAAATGACTAACTAACTATACAAATAAAATCAAAAACAAAAGGACACTTAGGCGTCGAAGTACCCGTCCGCATCGATATCATCCGGAAACGTGCCCGAAAGATAGGCAGCAATGCCACGTTGAATGGATTACCATTCAACGTGGCAATGCTGCCAGTGTAATTCTTTAGCCAAACAAAAATAAAATATATTGTATGTGATCGTTAATTTTATGGCCATTTTTACCTATTGGTGACAAAGTTAGGACTGAAGTCGATACTTATTTCGATTTAGGTTTAGAAATCAGTAAATAGGTATTAGTTTTTTTTTTTTCAATATAATTTATAATGGTTCTGAAGTAGCAACAATTCGCAGATGCAAAAGCTCAATATTCCACAAGTATTTTTCTCTACTCACATTTAAAAACGCGCATACAAAACGCAAAAAATATGACGTTCAGTTTGTACGATGCCTAATTATGTAAGTTCAAACCACTCTGCAGTTTAAGTTGTTTCACATAATAATAGGTTGTAGGTACCATCGGCAGATTCGAAGGTTTCCTAGCCAGTTTTTGTGGTTATAAATATTAATATGAAAAGCATCTCAGCACCTTTAACATGTTTTTAAAAGTGTTGAAATAGAATTTTAGCGGAACATTTTTAAATGGATTTATTTGTTTTTTTTTTTTTTGTTTTTGTGTCCTACTCCTAAGCATCTTTTTTTGTAACATTATTAAATATATAAGTACATACATAATGTTTAAGAAAGAGTAGCCCGACCTTTTCAGGAATAGGTCAAGATCTTTCATCTTTATTTATTATCAAAAAGCCAAATACAATTCGTCCATCTCAACCAAAATATAAAAAAGAAAATACAAACGCCATTATATGAATTCCAACGCATTGCATTATTTGAGACAGAGTGACAGTCTGTGTCTGTGCTATAAACTGTGTTACAGACACAGAAGAAGAAACCACCGAGATGCATTAAGCATGCTATGAGAGCTTCTTGGGATAACAGTTTCTTGGTTGTCAGCTTTTTGGTCAAGTCAGCTCAATGATTGCCAAATCCACATCCCTCATGATAACAATCGAGTATGCTACGTGGTTTTTTTCAACAATGGCCTACTGGGCCCGAACCACTCCGATTAATCGCAAATCATTATCACCGACGTAAGCAGGAATTCAGATCTACATGCTTGTACGCAGGTATGGTCTACATCGTAATTTCTTTACCACTTTTGACAACAATTCCGCGAAATGAAAAAAAACCTGCGAATTGCAAAATGTACATAAGAAAATTTGAATTTCGCGGGCTACCCTGGCGCTTCCACCTTAATGGGGAAGAAAACTGTCATATAAGTTCCACGTAGATGGCGCCAAAAGTGCAGTTCATTCAGCTGCTAATGGAGTTCCTTGTTGAAAACTGCCACGAGATGGCGCTAAGTGTTTTTTATTGTCGTCTTGTCGCCGATTAGTCGCTTTGTCTTCAAGATGACTTTGATAAGTAGAACAAACACACAGCGCTCTTCCGAAGCTTCCGGTAAACAACTCAATCGAAACTTCAATAAGATTGAACCTGCATTAACTGTCACAAACACAATAAAACCTTGTTTTATGACGTACAAGTGATATTCAACTTTAGGTTGGTAACGCGAATACGAGGTCGATTGTACTACCTACAGTATGTATAACTAATGGAGATGAACTCCACAACCACCTGTGAGCTAATGACGTCACTGGCCACACCGCGGTCAACTATGTGACCGACTAGTGATGTAGTAATGGCAGAATGCCACGTGTTAGGGCCATTAATGTGGGAGGCCTAAGTTCAGTAGTGGATGTTCTGTGGCTCTGTAAATGTATCATAAGGCGGTGTTCTTACTGAAAGTCGCGCGAGTACATGATAGCTGCTCTCGTTTATATGAATATAACGTACTTGCGCAATCAAACAAGTCGCGTTTCAATCAAAATCAATCAACTCAGCCAATCGCAGTCCACTGCTGGACATAGGCCTCTCCAAGGTTGCGCCACAACACCCTGTCCTCCGCCTTCCGCATCCAGTCTGCCCCAGCCACTTTCTTCAGGTCATCGGACCATCTAGCTGGGGGACGACCCACACTACGCTTACCGATACGCGGTCTCCACTCTAGGACTCGTCTGCTCCACCGGCCATCGGTCGCGGGTAAGTCGCGTTTGTACGTCATAAATTCATAATTCATACAAACGATCGCGTCAAACAGATATTCGCGCAGATTCGTTTTCGGTTAGGACACGGGGTAAAACTTTAAGTTATGAAAGCGATAAGCCACACTAACATAATAGCTTAATATTTTAGTGGCTTATAATCCAAAAATAATCTTAAACTTTAGTCAGTAACAACTTGGATTATTAACAGAGTCCATCAGCTCATGAAATTATCAGAATATTTTATTTTCGGGCGCAATAATAATAATAAATCTTTTATTTTATTTACATACATATGAATTATATTTTTAAATATTTTTATAAAAACATAAAATTAAAAAAAAACATTTAAAAATATAAAAAATAGTAGCCCACCGGTATCGGGAACAGGGTCCAAGCTACCGGTGGTCAGGGCTCTAGAGAGAGGAACCTCCTCACTATGCGTGCCGTGTCCAGGAGTACTGCTTTCTGAATCAAGCCCTTGACCCAGCCGCGCAATGAGAGCCTCCTGAGGTGTTGGTCGAGACTCTCCGCTATTAGGCCATTAACCGTAACGATTATCGGTACAATGATTGCAGAGTCCACGTCCCACATGTCGACAACCTCGTGTGCTAAGTCAAGATACTTGATTTTTTTATCTTTCTCAGCTTTCACGAGATTCTCGTCATGAGGGACAGCGATATCAACAATCATTGCACGGCGCTCTCGTCGATCTATCACCACAATATCAGGCTTATTGGCTACAATAGTCCTGTCAGTGATGATAGATCGATCCCAGTACAATGTGGCGTGACCATTCTCGAGAACTGGGTCGGGCACATACCTGTAATATGGTACTTCGGATTCCACAAGGTTGTACTGCAAGGCAAGTTGCTGGTGGATAATCCTAGCCACTAGATTGTGTCTGTGCAAGTACTCGCCGTTAGCAAGACGAGAACAACCGGAAACAATGTGTCGGATTGATTCACCGGGACGGTGGCATGCCCGACAGATGTCAACCGTACCATCCTTGACAATGTATTTCCGATAATTATTCGTCATGATAACTTCATCCATAATTGCACAGACAAAACCTTCGGTTTCCCCGAAGAGGTCGCCGAAACGTAACCAGGATACAGACGCCAAAAAGTCTACATCAGGCCCATGGAGGGCCCGGAAAAAGCGTCCGTGAAGCTCTTTGCCTTGCCATACTTCCTTACGATCGTTAGTATCAAGTACTGCAGGTTTGCGCCAGTTCTCTTTCGCCAAGGAGAGTGGGGTGAGGCCCTTGTCCACCGCGACCACATCTCGATGCATCCCCACGTCGGCTTCTAGGAAATATTCCCTGAGACTGCATATCTCGCGATTGTGGAGGGTCTTAGCATTTAAAAAGCCTCGACCTCCACACTTTCGCGGGATATACAGTCTCATTACCGATGACCGTGGGTGATGCATTCGATACGCAGTCAGTAGCGTACGGACTCTCCTATCCAGGGCGTCGAGTTCGGTCTGAGTCCATTTGAGTATACCGAAAGAGTACATCAAGACCGGCATGACCCAACCGTTGAAGGCGCGCACCTTGTTTCCGCCTGATAGAAGACTATTAAATACTTTCTTCAGGCGGCCAAAGAAGCGCTCCTTCAACGATTGCTTCATGTCAGTAGCATTGATGCCCAACGCTTCCGACATACCCAAATATTTGTAGGTTTCGGTTGATGAGAGGGATCTAAGATGTATGGAATCCGAGAGTTGGGTTCCCACGGATTCCATAATCTCCCCTCGCTTTACATGCATGACTGCACATTTTTCCACACCAAATTCCATCCTGATGGCGCTACTGAAGGTTTCTGTTACCTTCAGTAACTCCATCAGTCGCAAATTGTTGGGGGCAAAAAGTTTTAAATCATCCATGTAAAGGAGGTGAGATATCACTTGACCACCTCTTCTCAACCGGTAGCCTAGACCTGAGTCCTCCAGCAGTGTGCTTAGAGGATTCAAGGCTAAGCAAAACCAAAGCGGACTCAAACTATCGCCCTGAAATATTCCCCGCTCAATCCTGATCGGTTCATCGATCCTTCGGATCTGCTGACATCCTGGATAGAGAAGGACCGTCCTCCATTGCCCCATACACGACATCAAGAAGGTGCGTAGAGTTGCGTCTATTTTGTACAACTCCAGCACCCTAATGAGCCATGTATGTGGCACCGAGTCATAGGCCTTCTTGTAATCTATCCAACATGTCGACAGATCTTTCCGGGATCTACGAACCTGTTGGCTTATGGTCATGTCTATTAGGAGCAGCTCCTTAGTACCGCGGGACCCGTTCTTACATCCATTCTGAGACACAGACATAATTGAATTACTATAAATATGGTGTGCAATTTTTGCTCTAAGAATGGATGTAAGGACTTTATAGACCGTCGGTAAACATGTGATTGGTCTATAGTTTTTAGGTTCCGCTGTACTACCATAATAATAATAAATTATTATTATGTTATCTTATCTAATAATAAACTTTATGATATGTATTATTATGCGTTATTAAAATTTAAGAATTATGCAAAACTAGCGGCCCGCCCCTGCTTCGCACGGTTTTTACGACTTGACAAAACATGTAGATTTCTATATGATATCTAAGTTAAATGTATTTATCCTACAGAAACTTTCGATTTAATTTTAGGAATAAATTCTCTAAATTATGTTGAAAATGCATCAAAACCCGTTGCGCAGTTTAGAAGAACAACGTGGTCACACAGACAGACACGAAAAGCGACTTTATTTTATATTAATTGTAAACGAAAAATTGCGTATTCTATGTATTATTTTAGATGTTGAAATTCACACTTAATCTCTGATATTGTGATTAAGTGTGAATTTCAACACCTAAAATAGTAGTTAGTAGTAGTTTTAAAATCGGTATTGTGTTGTTTTTCATAAAATAATTTCTATTATTATTGCTTTCCATAATCGTCCCCCCTCATAATAATTACTTGTACTATTATCATTTATACTAATAACGCTTGTCATATCAAGTTATTAGTCATAACTTTTATTTACCATAAAATAAGTTGCTATAATAACATGTGTTATAATCATCAGTTTCTATAAGTAACACATTATATAATCGATACCTAAGCAACATTTAATATAATTCAAAACCCTAACCCCCCCGTAATCCCTCACCCCCAAACCCTAATTCCTAACCCCTAATTTTGCATGAAATAAAGTGGCTCCACTGTACATTAACACCAGATATTTTTAACTTTATTGTTGGTGAATCATTTGGGTAAGGTTAGAACAGTGACTATTACCTCTATTACTTGTGAATCATTTGGGCTAGGTTAGATTAGGTTAGAACAGTGACCAGTAACGCGTGAAGGCGAGCGAGCGTAGCGAGCGTGCCGCGGTAGCGGCCGCCGAGCTTCAGATCCCCTCTATTGTTGGTGAATCATTTGGGTTAGATTAGGTTAGAACAGTGACGAATAATGCGTCAAGGCGAGCGAGCGAAGCGAGCGTGTCGCGGTAGCGGCCGCCGAGCGCCAGATCCCCTCTATTGTTGGTGAATCATTTGGGTTAGGTTAGAAGAGTGACCATTACCTCTATTGCTGGTAAATCATTTGGGTTAGGTTAGATTAGGTTAGAACAGTGACCAGTAACGCGTGAAGGCGAGCGAGCGTAGCGAGCGTGCCGCGGTGGCGGCCGCCGAGCGCCAGATCCCCTCTATTGTTGGTGAATCATTTGGGTTAGGTTAGATTAGGTTAGAACAGTGACCAGTAACGCGCCAAGGCGAGCGAGCGTAGCGAGCGTGCCTGCCGGGGCAGCAGCCGCCGAACGCCAGATCCCCTCTATTGTTGGTGAATCATTTGGGTTAGATTAGGTTAGAACAGTGACGAGTAATGCGTCAAGGCGAGCGAGCGAAGCGAGCGTGTCGCGGTAGCGGCCGCCGAGCGCCAGATCCCCTCTATTGTTGGTGAATCATTTGGGTTAGGTTAGAAGAGTGACCATTACCTCTATTGCTGGTAAATCATTTGGGTTAGGTTAGATTAGGTTAGAACAGTGACCAGTAACGGGTGAAGGCGAGCGAGCGTAGCGAGCGTGCCGCGTCAGCGGCCGCCGAGCGCCAGATCCCCTCTATTGTTGGTGAATCATTTCGGTTAGGTTAGATTAGGTTAGAACAGTGACCAGTAACGCGCCAAGGCGAGCGAGCGTAGCGAGCGTGCCTGCCGGGGCAGCGGCCGCCGAACGCCAGATCCCCTCTATTGTTGGTGAATCATTTTGGTTAGATGAGGCGGTGAATGTCTCGTATATTAGACGATGAAAGCTTGACCTCAAGGTCATTGATCTTGAAGTCAAGGTCAATGGTACTGGTACTGCAAAAAGCGCCTTTATTTTCTATTATTTTGCGTAGTCCGGTCTGTAAAAAGGCTTGCTGCATGCTTGCTTGCATGCTTGCTGCCAGAGCCGTGACAAAAGACATATTTCTTTTGCATCTTTACTATTTATTTATTGTATCAGTTGGATTTGGTAAAATAATAAACAATTAATTAAATCCTGCAGATAGAAAACCCTAATAACCCTAGAAATTATTCATTTTAACATGATCATAACATCAAACTTGCAGGCGCTTGTACTGAACTATAATTGGTGTGCTAGTATGGGCAAATTAATATTATGATGAATAAATGTTATGAAAAACGACATTATTGAAAATGAAAAATATAGCAAATAAATTTATGGATTGAAATTATTATGACACTTGATCGATTATGAATTTATGATCAATGAAATTGGTGAAAATGATTTTATGTAATTTCACGATTATGGCAACTGAAGCGTTATTTCTAATGAAATTATGGCAAATACAAGTATGATATATAAAATTATTGCATTTCAAATTATGGAAACATTATTAAACCTTTAAAATCATTGTACCGTATCGTTGACTAATTTCGGAATACATAATTAAATAATCGATTTTGGTTGTATAATTATAACTTATTTTAATCAGCCTACATCTGCATAATCGATTAACAATTCGCTTAATAAAATGGTGCAAATGTCCTTACAACATTATTGAGTTTTATATTTTTTATTTTATTTATTTTATTTTTTTTTACTTTTTATTAATCATTGCATCTGATCAGGGCCCCAAAAAGGGATGCAGACGAATAAAATTGCAACATTAAAAAGGTAAGAAAGTTCTGTTTCAACCTGGAGTTTACACAGGGTGACAGGAAAACTCAACGTATTCCTTGAAAGGGGTTATACTAGAGGTCATGAGCAACAAATTAAGTCCGAATAACTAGGCGACAACTGGATAGTTATCGAGCTGTCTCGATTCTTCGATTTTCGAGATTTGGGGTGAGATTTCTGAGATTATGCAAGTTTTGGGCAAGCATTTTATTTTTTAATGATCACTTAATTTTCAGATTTTAGGAAAGTATCAATAAAATCTTAAGAATGGAGTAGTTTTTTCATAATTAATTGTTTTTGGTATGTCAGCTCGGAAACGGCTCGGTAACCAGCCCCCCCCCTTAACCCCCCCCCCCTTTGACCCCTAGTTAACTGGACTTAATTTATAATAATAATAATAATAATAAAATATTTAATATATAAATAAGCTGGCAACACTAACGTCAACAAGCCAAAAAAAATTGGTTTCATAATTATCTTAGTTTTATTTATTTTAGACACAGTTTTTCATTTTATAAGAAACCCAAGTAAATGCAGAAGTCATCAAAATCAAGATACAACCTAAAAAATACTGAAACAATCAACCTATTTAAACCATAATATAATTCTAAAATAATGCCGAATCGGAGGTGACATCTGTCATGTCACCTCCAACAAACAAAATGAAATGATGATAATGAAAACTAAGGATGAAACTAAATAAATGTTGACAAGATCAGCCGCACGAAGAGCACGCCCACCACCTCCGGACTCGTCGCTCAGCTCCGCCTCGCCGCCGCCGGTACCCAGCCCCATTGTAAGCGCTGTGACGACACCGGCCGCGGTAGCTGCGTCGAGCTCGAGCGACGAATATTTCTCCCCGCCCACGACGCCACCACCTGCTCGCCGACGGGGAGGACGCCGGCCGCCGGATGGCTTAGGATCTCGAGGCCCACCGGCCTCTGAAAGGATCCCAGCTCCCGGCGGAAGTGTGCAGCGCATGAGATGGACCCCATCCATTAATGAGAACGTCATGCGCTCATACTATGGGGCTACAGAGGGAGGAAACAATCTGACCGCGTACCGTGTTCGGATGCTCTCTCTTTTTCAGGTGCTTGAGCCAGCTGTCAACGTTTCGGCACAACGACTGTCGGATCAAGTGCGGGTCATCCAGCGTAATCATATGTTGGATGACACTGTACTAGATCGCCTGCGAATTGAAATGCAGAGTAGCCATGTCATTGCCCCCCCGCCGTCGCAGACTAATATAGTACCACCACAGTCTAACACAAACCAAGTTGACGAAGGAAGTGATGACAGGGCTACAAACGTAAGTACCCAGTGCAATGAAGAATTGAGGAGTGCTTTGGAAGATGCGATTCGGGAATATCGTTTCTTGTCTCCCGAACTTAGACCACGCTTACCTCGTTTGCCCATGCATAACAAAAATAGGGCGCTTGTGGCGGCTCTGGATTCGCAGTTGTCAAACTATTTTGATGACTGCGAAGACCTCACTGATACTCATTCGATTCTGTACTGCGCGGCTGTAGCGGCATGTCGTGTAGCTCACGTCAAATTTGCTAATGATTCTAGAGCTACACGACCGAAACCATCCGTACCAGCTTGGCAGTGCAGAATTGAGCGCCGTATTGGTGGGGCCAGAGCACTCA
Source organism: Cosmia pyralina (assembly GCA_946251885.1). Lineage (NCBI taxonomy): Eukaryota > Metazoa > Arthropoda > Insecta > Lepidoptera > Noctuidae > Cosmia > Cosmia pyralina. Next base: position 18,834,364 of record OX276354.1, read on the forward strand.
TCGGCAAACTAACCTGCTTCAGGGAGGGCAATACTCGTCCTAGAGTGATGCGCTTTGTGAGGCGGGCGTTCTCAGGGACTAATGTCAGCCCTCAGGACTATATGTCCCGCGTCACAGAGCGCATCGACTTCCTGAAGCAGAAAGTCTATGCATGGGCAAACCGTATTCGTAGGTATAAGCGGCGAGTGGACAGATACACTCAGAATCGCAACTTCCAGAGCGATGAAAGGTGGGTTTATAGGGGTTGGGAGCGACCGGATCAAGGTGTGACTGACACGCGCCTGCCAGATGATGATGCCATGTGTTCTTTCTGGCGCAGTATCTGGTCGGTGCCTGTCAGTCACACCGAAGGTGATTGGGCTCGGGAGGTCGAGCGAGCCTGCGATCCAATACCAGAAATGGGGGCTATTACCATCTGTCCCCAAGATGTAGCTCGTGCAGTCCGTCCGTTACCTAACTGGAAGTCTCCAGGACCGGACGGACTGCACAACTTTTGGATAAAGTGGTTACAAAGGTCGCACGCCCGCTTGGCATCCCAGTTCCAGTCAGCCTTACATTCAGGGTCGCTGCCCCAGTTCCTAACGACAGGAATAACCCACCTGCTCCATAAATCAGGTAGTACTGCGGAGCCCAAAAATTATAGACCGATCACTTGTCTACCGACGGTCTATAAAGTTCTTACATCCATTTTGAGAGCTAAAATTAACGAACATATAGACACCAACTCCATCATGTCTGCCTCTCAAAATGGATGTAGGAATGGGTCCCGTGGTACTAAGGAGCTACTCCTCATTGATATGGCCATTAGCCAACAGGTTCGTCGTTTCCGAAAGGATCTGTCGACATGTTGGATAGACTATAAGAAGGCCTATGACTCGGTGCCACATACATGGCTCATGAGGGTGCTGGAGTTGTATAAAGTAGATGCAACTCTGCGCACCTTCCTGATGTCGTGTATGGGGCAATGGAGGACGGTCCTTCGCTATCCAGGATGTCGAAATATCCAGAGGAACAGCGAACCGATAAGGATCGAGCGGGGCATATTTCAGGGCGATAGTTTGAGTCCGCTTTGGTTCTGCTTAGCCTTGAATCCTCTAAGCACACTGCTGGAGGATTCAGGTCTAGGATATCGGCTGCGGAGAGGTGGTCAGGTTATATCCCACCTCCTCTACATGGATGACCTAAAACTCTTTGCCCCCAACAATTTGCAACTGATGGAGCTACTGAAAGTAACTGAAACATTCAGTAGCGCCATCAGGATGGAATTTGGTGTGGACAAATGTGCGGTCATGCATGTAAAGCGAGGAGAGATTGTGGAATCCGTGGGAACCCAACTCTCGGATTCCATAAACCTTAGAGCCCTCTCCGCACCCGAAACCTATAAGTATTTGGGTATGTCGGAAGCGTTGGGCATCAATGTTACTGACATGAAGCAATCGTTGAAGGAGCGCTTCTTTGGCCGCCTGAAGAAAGTATTTAATAGTCTTCTATCAGGCGGAAACAAGGTGCGTGCCTTCAACGGTTGGGTCATGCCGGTTTTGATGTACTCTTTCGGCGTACTCAAATGGACTCAGACGGAACTCGACGCCCTGGATCGGAGGGTCCGTACGCTGTTGACTGCATATCGAATGCATCACCCACGGTCATCGGTAATGAGACTGTATATCCCGCGAAAGTGTGGAGGCCGAGGCTTTTTAAACGCTAAGACTCTCCACAACCGCGAGATATGCAGTCTCAGGGAATATTTCCTAGAAGCCGATGTGGGGATGCATCGAGATGTGGTCGCGGTGGACAAGGGCCTCACTCCGCTCTCCTTGGCTAAAGAGAACTGGCGCAAACCTGTAGTGCTTGACACTAACGATCGCAGGGAGGTATGGCAGAGTAAGGAGCTTCACGGACGCTTTTTCCGGGCCCTACATGGACCCGACGTAGATTTGTTAGCGTCCGTAGCCTGGCTGCGTTCCGGTGACCTCTTTGGGGAAACCGAAGGTTTTGTCTGTGCAATTATGGACGAAGTTATGATGACGAACAACTACCGGAAATATATTGTGAAAGATGGCACGGTTGACATCTGTCGGGCATGCCACCGTCCGGGAGAATCAATCCGACACATTATCTCCGGGTGTTCTCGTCTTGCTAACGAAGAGTACTTGCATAGACACAACCTTGTAGCCAGGATTATCCATCAGCAACTTGCACTGAAATACAACCTTGCGGAATCGGAAGTGCCGTACTATAGGTATGTGCCCGACCCAGTTCTCGAAAATGGAAATATCACATTGTACTGGGATCGATCCATCATCACTGACAGGACTATTGTTGCCAATAAGCCTGATATAGTGGTGGTGGATCGAACAGAGCGGCGCACAATGATTATTGACATAACGGTCCCGCATGACGGGAACCTCGTGAAAGCCGAGAAAGATAAACAAATCAAGTATCTTGACTTGGCTCGCGAGGTTGTCGACATGTGGGATGTGGACTCAGCGATCATTGTGCCGATAGTTGTATCAGCCAATGGCTTAATCGCCAAGAGCCTCGACCAACATCTAAGGAGGCTCTCGTTGGGCAGCTGGATTAAGGGCCTGATTCAGAGAGCGGTACTTCTGGACACGGCGCGCATTGTTAGGAGGTTCCTCTCTCTGGAGCCCTGACCGCCGGTAGCTTGGACCCTGTTCCCGATACCGGTGGGCTACTATGTTTTATATTTTTAAATGTTTTTTTTTATTTCATGTTTTTATAAAAAATATTTAAAAATGTGAAATATATGTACATAAATGAAATAAAGGAAATAATAATAAAAAAATAATAAAACTTTATTGATAAAATAGGTAACAAAGATTTAACATTGGTCCCAAACTAGGCAAGCCTGTATCTTGGGCACCAATATGGAGAGTTTACCATAAAAACAAACACATTGAAAACATATTCGGTAATAAAACTATTGCTTCAAATTAAAAAAACCAAATAAAAATCCTAAAATCAAAGCGAATTTGTTGCTAATGACCTCTAGTATAACCTCTTTCAAGGAATACGTCGAGTTTCCCTGTCACCCTGTGTAAATCTCGCAAGTACAGAATAAATTGATGATAGTTCGGTACCACTACCAGTTTTTTTTACACCACGCGAGAGAAAATCGAAGAAAAGTGCAAAAACACCACCTGTCCAGAAATGCAACTGCTCTCATTTCTATTAGTGGAACTTAACGACTAACAAGGCAGAAAAACAACACATTTGGTAAACGTTTTTACATTATTTATTGTCTAGAAAACAAAAAATTAACAAAAAATAAAGTTGTTAAAGCCATTTTACGCCTTATCAAGTTCTTCGAATAACATTATACGTTGGCTTGGTTTGGTTCAGATCTTAGTTTGCTACAATTGTTTAATTTACAATTTCTTCTCGGTGTAGGGGTGGGCTGCGATATATTCGAGGGCCCTCGCGATGTATACTGGGATGGGCTCAGTGGGAGGGGGAGTGGGGAGGTGAGCACCCTGTTGACAAAAAAAATACATAAATAATTAGCACCATAAAACCATTCCAGGAGATAGGAAAATACTGTATACATACATGTGTTTGGCGGAAACGTGTCTAATCACAAAGTCTGAAAGTTTTCTAAGTTGTTCTTAATTGAGTTAAGTTCTGGGGTGACTCAATTTAGATTGCTAACTGATATACCTACACGTTAAAAAATCTATATGAGTCTAATATAATTAAGAGCATCTTTTGGAAATCTATCAAATGTCGCCAAACGTCATAGTTATATTTTTTTGTTTGCTTGGTGGTCTTTCGACCTATAGGTACAGTTCCATCCAATCACAACATCTTCCAAAAAATGTGATATTTAATAGTCTTCAATAAAAGGTGGGTCCAATTTGAAGCAGAACTCATCATAGCATACCATAATAACATAATCAGCCTATAATGTTCCCACTGCTGGGACACAGACCTCCTCTCCGTGAGACAGATTGGGCCATAATCCACAACGCGGGTCCAGTGCGGATTGGTAGATGTCACATGTCTTCGAATTTTTGTTTCTAGGACATACCGGTTTCCTCACAATGTGTTCCTTCACCATTTTGAGAGCAGTGGTGATGAAATAATTTACACAAAGTAAAACGCCTATCAGGGTTCGAACCTAAGACCTACAACTCGTAAGTTGCTGCAGTTACCACTGGGCCACCACTGCTCCAAAACTACTCAATTATCCATATTTGATTAAAAATAATTATTTTTTAAAGACAACCACTTAACAAAATTTATCTTCAAAAACCAATGATTTTGGGCTTGGTTACAATACTAAATAATGCTTATATTATCACCTTCTTTCGAAAAAATATGTCGTTCCTGAACACAGATATTTTATTATAGCCCAAATTACCACACAAAGTATGCGCTGTCCTTCGTATATTGATGGGTTGATTCTCTGTTTTGTACTGACCTGGGGCTGGTATCCGTTCTCGTTGGCGACGTAAGTCAAGGAGATTAGCTGTCCGTCAGGGGATTTGTAGCTGTTGGAGCCAGAGACCTCAACAGCGACCTCGTCCTGAAATAGAATAAAAACAATTTTAGAAAAGATAAATCATCATTCATCATTCTCCTGCCCTTATCCCAATCTATTTGGAATCGGCGCAACATGTCCGTTTTTTCCATACTTCTCTATTAATTAGAAAAGATAAATATGAGAGCTTTATTAAAATATAACTAAGTACTAAAGGGAAATATTTAAAAGGCCGTTTGTCAGTGTCCGTATAATCACAATCCACTAGATACTGTCAAAAATAAAATTAAAAGCATTTGCCTAAAATTATCATTACAAGACAAGTTAACCAAAATGTAAAAATTATAGTTTAAAAAACTAAAAAAACACGCTTTAATACCATTAAACTGAACTAAAAAGTAATAAATAAATTTTTCAATATAAGAATAAAGTGATTAACGAGAAAATTAATGCCATTGTAAAAAAAAAGTGGAGTGCTTTCGAATTAAGAGTTAGTGTAAGAATGTCGTACAAAGCACTCCCCACGCTTTTTGTACAATGACATTAATTTTCTCGTTAATCATTTTTTATTACTTTTTAGTTAAGTTTAATGGTATTAAAGCGTGTTTTTTAGTTTTTTTTAACTATTATTTCTTTAAATTTTTTTTAGAGATAATTCGTTAATTGATCCTGATCAGGATAATGAGAGAAAATTTTTAAACGATTGTACGAGTATTGTCATCGGGCCCTGTTATGTGTGCAAAATTTCGATTTAATCTGACCATTCAAAGTGGGTAAAAATCGAGTTCAAAGATTCCGTTACATACAAACATAATTATATACAGGTGAAGCTACTAAAAGAGTGTAAAAAAAGGCCATGCTCTAATTTTGCAGAAAATAGCTTTTATTTCTATATCCCAGATATGTCAGCAAAATAATTTTAATTAAAGATATTTCTTTACTAATTCACTATTTCGAATATGACCAGTATTTCCATAGGTACAGCAGGCTTAAGCCTTTAGCTAGCCTAGCGTAGTACATAATAGAATAAGAGACCAGCTTATACTGGTTATGTTTGTGAGCCTACCGTACAAATAGCTGGATTGGATGTAACTCACCTTTCCGAAGACCTTGACCAAGCCCGAAGCCTCTCCACTGATGCCGTTGTCGGTCTCATAGGCGAACTTGTAGTTACCCTCGGGAGACTGAGTGTAGACATTGCTTAAGACCTGCGCGTTCTCTTCGCTGACGCCGGCGGCGTACGCGCACGCGAAAATGCAAACTGCTACGATGAAGGATTTCTGCATGGGGTAAATTAATTTTAATATTTTTTGGGTTAAAAATGCATCATGAAAAATAATGGATCCATTTTTTTTACTGTCAAAAACGGTCGGTTTTTGTTTCTTCGACAATTATTTGAACTGTTTAAATTCTTCTAGAAGAATTTAAATTTGCAGGTAAAGCATTCTAAAAATGGCATATGTATCACTTTTTAATAGAATTTTAAAGCATATTTTAAAATATCTGAAAGGACATTTTTATTTATCTACGTAATAGTAATGTTATTCCCAGTAGGGTCAAAAAAAAATCGCACAATCTATTTCAAACAGGCTTAGTTAAGGCACTTTTGAACGTCGGAATTTACAGAAAAAAAAAATAGAATTGATTCTAGTCGCCCCCTCCAAAAGGTAGTTTCGTATGGACAAGAATGGGCAACAAATTGGGCAAAATAAAATCCCGTTAGGGAGATCATCATCATCATCATCATCTTCCTGCCCTTATCCCATATTACTTGGGGTCGGCGCAACACGTAAAAAAAAAAAAATAAAATCTACTATCACCAGCACCAGCGCAACGGCGGCGCCGGCGATCGCGCGGCGGACGGCGAAGAGATGAGATCAATAGTTAAAAAAAGTTCAACATATTTTCAGTAGAACCATTAGCAAGTTTTAATCAAAAACAAGAATAGATCGTTAACATCAGTCAATTCAACTTTACAAATGAATGACAGAAATACAAAGTAAACAATAATATGTCTGACGAAGTCAAGTAATATCTTAATGTAATAAATGAGCAATCTGGCATTTGAGTATTGCGCCAATATTTAGTACCTAAACCATTCACTAACACACGAACTATTTCATATTCACTTGTAAATTGAGTCTGTATCATTATTTATACATCAGTTACGCATCTTATAAATTATAATATTCTTCACATTTCATTTCGAAAAACTTATAATGAAACGAAATGATTAGGTAGTTTTACGAAATCTTCTACAAATTGATTTATGAGCAAAAACATTTTAAATTACAACCGAACACATTTTACCAACCAGTTTTAAATCACAATTATATTAAAATAAACGAAACAAAATGTTTTCATTTTTTATCGCTGTCTGCACTTACCATTTTGATGTTGCTTATTCGAACTACAAGTTCAATCTAATGCTGAAGTAGAATCTATGTTTCTTATATACACCTTCCCAGGAATATCGAATATGAAATCACACCTACCAATAACTACACTGGACCGGCAGGAAAGGTCAACTTTTGTTTTTTTTCAACGACTTATCGCCAGTGCGTGTGACATTTTCGCTTTGAACAAACGAAAAACGTGTTTTGAATTAGTAAAAAAAATATTACATAAAACGTGAAATTCTATTTTCGTCTGAATAAATTAAAGAAAAGTGAATACTAAGTTGTGATCATAGATAGATAGGTAGTTTTAGGATACCTCTCGTCTGATTAGCAAGATAGTTTGTGGTCGTCGTGGAAAATATGTGTGTATGATGTCGGTAAGTGTCCCACGGGAACGAAAATCTGTACGGTCTGTGTAAAGTACTGTAGAGGATTTGAACCTTATGAGTTTTAGCATGCAACTTCCGTGGATGTTAAAATAGTTTATGAGACAAACTTAGATTTGAATAGTTGTTAGTCAGGCGGCCACGGGCCGAAGTGTAAGATATGTATTGAATATAATTAAATTTAATTAATTAAATTAAATATCATTTATTTCAGGCAATTATTATAATAATGAATATATTTGTAATCACATTATCGAAAACGGCTCTAACGATTTCGATGAAAGTTGTAATATTTTAGGGGTTTAAATATGAGAGGCGAAAAATCGATCTAGCTAGGTCTCTAGGTCTAGGTATTTCTAGGAAAGTACGTTTTCTCTATTTTCACCCGAGCATGGCTCAGTTGCCCAGGTATCTACTTTAAATAATTCATGCAATGATGAAAAAAATCATAATTCATCCATAGACATCATTTTATATTTCAAAACAGTTACATGTTCAATGCCATCGGTTAACGATTATCACTTGAAATATCTAGTTATCCACATGAATTATAGATACATCTCAAAACACATTGAGAAAGCTACCACCATCTTACTTTGACTATAACAAACACCTTCACTTCGTTGTTTGTTATAGTTAAAGTAAGATGGTGCAACCCACCTTTGTTAAAGTTCCTGTTAGACGGAAAATGGGTTGTTCCATTTGACAATTTGTTAGCTGACGTCATAACTTTAATTGTAACCTTAACCGGCCACGCTTTGCTGGTTAAAGTTATTGCTAAACTTCTGTCACTTCTGTCAGACGCGTCGAATGTCATGTCCCTGCTCCGAACTTTACCTTTCACATTTGACATGACGGTGCAACAGCAGGTAGTCATTCTATGTTCATTTTAACTATAACGGAAACTATAACCTAGCCCTTGGTGTAACCCACCGTTAAAGTCTATTAGTAATATCACTGCCTCAGGTCATCTAGTACAGAAATAACCAAATATTTTTCTAATGTTGTAATTTCACACTTTTTATCGTACGAATATCGTAATTGGAACAGATTTTTTTCAAACCTCGTTCGAGATAATTACTTAAGTTGAAACAGATTTTTTTTTTTTTTCTTACTAATACCATAAAAATGTCGCCTTTTATTCTGTCAGTCACAAAAACATGTCCATTCCTCATAGATACCTTCTAATGAAAATTACTATAATGTGGCAAGTCCTCAAGATAAAGATCGATAGATTGATAGATATAATACTCTTTATTATGCACATCAAAAAAATACAGATATAAATGAAGAATAAAATAATATAATATAATGATGAATGAATTAAAGTGGTGTGAATAAGAGGGAGGGTGTACAGGACAGAACAGCATCCACATTGCATTGGTGCAACTAGTATAAATAATGACATAATGACAATCAAAAGAGCCTTTCCATTATTTAGGGCTTTAAAAGTCCTTTCACCATCATCGTCATCAAAGAAGATAAGGATCGCAGAAACAGCTGATGAGTACAGGTCAAGGCCAACATGACGAAACGAAGAATCAAAGTCCGTAGGTGTGGGCTCGATAGAATGCCGAATATTAATTATATTTACTTATCATTGCGCACTTAGGTGTTTGTTATTTGAAAATTTCAACCGCAAAGTCCTCTCAAACATTACAAAATATGTAACAGCCTAAGCAGCCTATTAATATTGTCATAGTTGAGCCAAGAGTTAATCACCTGGTGGTGTAATCATTACCACAAAATAGATAAGTACAGGAGGTTGGCTCCATAAAGGTGCACGCACATATACTCGTAGATGCGTATGCGCGGAGATCTCAAACTGTCGCAAGCGAATGCAAGTCGGGTTTGCGCTTGCACTCGCTGTATGTGAAGCATGTCTATTATTTTGTGTGTTTTCCCTTGGTGTTACGCGAATGGATAAAATAAGAAATAAAAAACCGGCCAAGTGCGAGTCGGACTCGCGCACGTACCATTATCTATAAAAACGGCAAAAAAAACACGTTTTTTGTATGGGAGCCCCCTTAAATATTTATTCTATTCTGTTTTATAGTATTTTTGATATAGCGGCAACAGAAATACATCATCTGTGAAAATTTCAACTGTCTAACTATCACGGTTAATGAGATACAGCCTGGTGACAGACGGACAGACAGACGGACGGACAGCGCAGTCTTAGTAATAGGGTCCCGTTTTACCCTTTGGATAAGGAACCCTAAAAAGTACCTATACAACAGGTGTAACTTAAATAACGCATAATCTCTTAAGGGGTCATTGTACTCATTATTATGAACATAATATAATACTATGGGGTTTGGTACCTGAAATCGCGAAAAAAAAACTGCTGCTCCCTTAATTTTGACGAGTTATGCAAACGTAAATGTAAAAGTTGTTCATGATGATGAGTCGGACCCCTTAAGAGGTTGTTTTTTAAGTTACATCTTGTATACTTAAGAAAAAATCTGAAAGTGGCACCGGTGATTGAAAAGTTGTGTAACATCGATTGTCATGGTATTGTATGGATGCCTATAAAAGTAGAGGAAAATCAAATAAACGATGGGTGGACTGTGTACGGGCCCTAAAACGGATGCCGAGTGCAGACCGAATAAAATAACAGTTTTAAAAAAGGTAAGAAAGTTCTGTTTCAACCAGGAGTTTATACAGGGTGTGGCGTAAATAGTGGTCCAACGTTAATGGGTCGATACACCGTATATTGTAACGAATCTACTAAAATAAAAGGGGAATAGACACGTAAACAAAATATAATTTAGGAAAATAAGTTAGGAAATACAAATTATAGTAAAAAAAAAAACACTTCCCTACCTAACACACACTCTCAGATTTTTAGTAACACTAAACCCTCCTTTTGGGCTTCGCTGCAGTCGGTTAAAAATAAAACTTTCAAGTACGGCACAAGGCCAGGCCAGATATCAGGCCTCGTCAGCGCTGAAGCCTGATGAATCTAAAGAAGTACGGGTCGGTGTCGTCAGCACGGACACCCCGACTCAATCAGTAGGTATAGTTTGACTTCTTCTCGCGGAGATGTTTCCCTCACGGAATTCAGGATCGAGAAAAGCCCCAGAATGTGGTAGCCCTCGCTTATAAAGCCTCGTCTCGTATCAAAATTTTTCACCACGTTCTTTTTTAGAGTTTTGAAGTCTTTCTTTCAAAAAAATGCCACTTGTCAGTAATCGAATCGGCCATAAATATCAGTATTCATTCAAGAACCTCTTCGCTGAATTCTGAGAGCGTGTCAATTATTTTTATAAATCTAATTTAGGATACAGTTATTCAGTAAACAATCATAATTATCTATAAAATACAATATATGGGCTAACATATTGATAAAAATAATTTAAATTAAAATCAAAGTAACCTTCATAGACTAAGCTAGTAATAAACTCTATGAGAGAAAATTTGGAAGAAAAAGTAATGATAGTTTGACAGCCTGACATAAGTGTCATAACAATGAAAGTTAAAGAAAACAAATCGTTTTAGACCGATTCGCAAAATATTAATGCAAAATCATAGAAGTATGATATATATGTATTAATGCATGTAAAGTGTAATGATATGGGTATATGATGTAAAATGTCTGTAGTACGTAGATACTATAATATACAGCTATCACATACCACAATTTGAACAATTTTATCCTAGGTCTCAGAACATACTTTTTTGTTTAAATTGACAACTTGATTTATTATATTTTTTTACATTTGCTTGTGACAGTGTGTGTGGGGTGTGTTATAAACAAAAAAAAAAACAAAATTAAAAATAATGTCATTTATAAAAAATACAGCCAAATTCGTAAAGCAAAGTGTCAATTTTTCAAATAATAATATAAAAATATTTTATTCTGAGACTGGAATAAAAGTAAGTTTAAAAACTAAAACCCGACTACCTACTGAAAAATCACGCTCTAAAAAGTACGAAACAAGAAAATATTTTCATCAGATATTAGAAAAAGACAGACAAATTAAAAATCCAGTCACTCGTAATCTGATCGAGTTACGATAACATGACGTGTGACTCCGGATTTTTAATTTGTCTGTCGTTTTCTAATTTCTAATGAAAATATTTTCTTGTTTCGTACTTTTTAGAGTGTGATTTTTCAGTAGTCGGGTTTTAGTTTTTAAAGTTACTTTTTATTTCAATTATTTTTTATTATTATTTAAAGTATTTGTAGAGCCACTACATTTTAAAGACGAATATTTATTTTATACGAGTATGTATTTTGGGTAGGTTTGAAGAGAAAATATGCTTGGCTCACATCTGAGGCGTGATTTTAGAATTTATTCCCAATTATCGGGTGCATGCAAGCAAAGCCGCGAGCAATAGCTGACTATATATATATATATATATATATATATATATATATATATATATATATATATATATATATAATTATATTTGAAATGTGCTCATTAGACCTTTCATTTGATACCCTACACGACATCATTAAAAACAAAATTTTTTTTAGTTCATGACTTTATGTCCTCTAGAGGGCGCCATAGTCAATTTAAGGTGACGTCACATAGCCCATAACCAGCGGACAATCAAGACGCTTCTAACAATACCTCATTTGTCAAATTATGATAAGTAGTTTAGAAGTTATGAGGGAACAGATGAACATACATACATACATACATACCGGTCAAAATCATAACCCTCCTTTTTGCTTCGCCGTAGTTCTTGTAAAAAAATAGTTCAAATTGTGGTATGCAATAGCTGAATATACGGTGTATCGACCCCTTAACGTTGGACCACTATTTACGCCACACCCTGCATAAATGTCGAAAGTAAGTACAGAATAAATTGATAATAGTTCGGTACCACTTGTGATAGTTCTTTTTCACCTCGCGAGAGAAAATCGAAGAAAAGTGCAAAAACACCACCTGTCCAGAAATGCAACTGCTCTCATTTCTATTAGTGGAACTTAACGACTAACAAGGCAGTAAAACAACACATTTGGTAAACGTTTTTACATTATTTTGTCTAGAAACAAAAAATTAAAGTTGTTAAAGCCATTTTACGCTTTTTTGCAGGTTCTTCGAGTAACATTATACGTTGGCTTGGTTTGGTTCAGATAGTATTGTTTAATTAGTTCTTCTCGGTGTAGGGGTGGGCTGCGATATATTCGAGGGCCCTCGCGATGTATACTGGGATGGGTTCAGTGGGAGGGGGAGTGGGGAGGTGATCACCCTGTTGACAAAAAAAAACGAAATTAGCACCAAAAATCATAAAACAATACCAGGAGATGGGAAAATAAGTGTATACCAAAGCAGCTTCTTAGCATTTTCTGTTTGAGGTTTGGCGAAAACGTGTTTAATCACAGTCTGAAAGTTTTCTAAGTTGTTCTTAATTGAGTTAACTGATATACTCACACGTTAAAAAATTTAAATGAGTCTAATATTACTAAGAGCATCTTTTGGAAATCGATCAAATTTAGCCAAACCTTAGTTATTTTTGTTTTTGCTAGGTTAATACTCACACGTTAAAAAATCTAAATGAGTCTAATAATACTAAGAGTATCTTTTTGTAATCGATCAAATGTTACCTCCGACCACAGCTCAGCTAGCTGTAGCTATATGCTACATTTCTATCCAATCACAACGTCTTACAAAAAGGTGTGATGTTTAATGGTCTACAATGGTCAGTCAAAACCAGGTTAAATCAGGTTTAGGAGATTATTTTAATATCAAAAACATGACCTATTAATTTTTTGCCTAGACTATGGAAATCTATTCAATGACCATCTAACCAGTTATAGAGACCAAATGAATAGGGAAAAAGTTAATTCAGCATAGGTAATTTTGAAGCAGAGCTCATAATTTGATTATAAATAAATAATCTTCTTTTTTTATCACAAGTCAATGTATTCTTCGTTAATTATCATATCTTCAAACACCAACGATTTAGGGTTTGGTTGCTTATTTCATCACTTACTTTCGAAAAAAATATTTGTCGTTCCTGAACACAGATATTTTATTACAGGCCAAATTGACATACAAAGAGGCGCTGTCCTTCGTATATTCATAGGTTGATTCTCTGTTAATACCTGTTCTGACCTGGGGCTGGTATCCGTTCTCGTTGGCGATGTAACTCACGGAGATTGGCTGTCCGTCAGGGGATATGTAGGAGTTGGAGCCAGAAACCTCAAGAACGGCCTCGTCCTGAAATAGAATAACACAGATTTAGAAAAGATAAATATGAGAGCTTTATTAAAATATAACTAAGTACTAAAAAGGGCGTTTGTCAGTGTCCAATCCACTAGATACTTTCAAAAATAAAATAAAAAGTCTAATTATTATTATTACAAGATAAGTTTACCAAAATGTAAAAAGTATAAAAGGCCAGAACAATCTCTAATTTTGCACAAAATGGCTTTCATTTTTATATTACAGTTATTCTAGATCTCTCAGCAAAATAATTTTAATTAAAAGTCTTTCTTTACTAATTCACTATTTCGCATATATGACCAGTATTTCTCTGCAAAAAAATATCTAACATAGGTAAAGCAGGCCTTTAGCTAGCCTAGCGTAGTACGTAGTTTCAATAGAATAATAGGCCAGCTTATACTGGTTATGTTTGTGGGCCTACCGTACAAATAGCTGGATTGGATGTAACTCACATTTCCGAGGACCTTGACCGAGCCCGAAGCCTGTCCATTGATGCCGTTGTCGGTCTCATAGGCGTACTGGAAGTTACCCTCGGGAGACTGAGAGTATTCATTGCGCAAGACCTGCGCGTACTCTTCGTTGACTTCGACTTCAAACGCGTACGCGCACGCGAAAATGCAAACTGCTACGATGAAGGATTTCTGCATGGGATAAATTAATTTTAATATTTTTTGGGTTGAAAATGCATCATGAAAAATAATGGAATGATTTTTTTACTGTCAAAAACGGTCGGTTTTTGTTTCTTCGACAATTATTTGAACTGTTTAAATTCTTCTAGAAGAATTTAAATTCTAAAAATGGCATATGTAACACTTTTTAATAGAATTTTAAAGCATATTTTAAAATATCTGAACGGACATTTTTATTTATCTACGTAATAGTAATGTTTTTCCCAGTAGGGTAAAAAAAAAGTCAAATAATTTATTTCAAATAGGCATATTTAAGGCACTTTTGAACGTCAAAATTCTAGTCGCCCTTCCAAAAGTTTCGTATGGAGAAGAATGGGCAACAAATTCCACCGTTAGGGTCATCAATAGTAATAAAAGTTCAACTTATTTTCAGTAGAACCATTAGCGAGTTTTAATCAAAATCAAGAACAGATCGTTAATATCAATCGATTCAACTTTACAAATGAATGACAGAAATAAAAAATAAACAATAGTATGTAATGACGAAGTCAAGTTATATCTTAATGTAACAAATGAGCAATCTGGCATCTCAGTATTGTGCCAATATTTAGTACCTAAACCATTCGCTAACACACGAACTATTTCATATTCAGTTGTAAATTCAGTCTGTATCATTATTTATATATCAGTTAGGTACGCATCTTATAAAATATAATATTCTTAATATTTAATTTTGAAAAACTTATAATGAAACGAAATGATTAGGTAGTTTTATGAAATCTTCATAAATTGATTTATGAGCAAAAACATTTATAATTACAACCGAACACTTTTTACCAACTAGTTTCAAATCACTGATTCACAACACCCGAAACAAAATGTTTTTTCATTTTTTATCGCTGTCTGCACTTACCATTTTGATGTTGCTTATTCGAACTACAAGTTCAATCTAATGCTGAAGTAGAATCTATGTTTCTTATATACACCTTCCCAGGAATATCGAATATGAAATCACACCTACCAATAACTACACTGGACCGGCAGGAAAGGTCAACCTTTGTTTTTTTTCAACGACTTATCGCCAGTGCATTTGACATTTTTGCTTTGAACAATCAAAGCGAAAAAACGTGTTTGAACTAGTAAAAAAAATATTACATACAGCGTGAAATCCTATTTTCGTCTGAATAAATAAAAGAAAAGTGAAGACCAAGTTGTGATCATAGATAGATAGGTAGTTTTAGGATACCTACCGTCTGATTAGCAAGATAGTTTGTGGTCGTCGTGGAAAATGTGTAGTATAACGAAAAACACATACCTATTTAAAGGCATCAAAATCTTGTCAATACAGAAGTGTTTTTGGAAAAATCTATCTAGGTACAACTACATTATATAAAAAGAAAGTAATTGCATATCTACGCAGGCTTTCTTCGTTATGTGCAAGTGGACATATTTTTTTTTAAATTTATTTACTCAAATAAAAATACAGCGATGTTAATAAATATAAACTCGCCAAATTTTTACGTTTGATGGCGAGTTGAGAATTGATTCGTTAATTTTATAAATTGATTGGTTTTTGGTTTTTATTAAATGAGCGATATTTGTCTATATTATATAAATATTTCTAATCACATTTTCGAAAATGGCTCTAAAGATTTCTGTGAAAGTTGTAATATAGAGGGGTTTCAGAATCAGAAACAGAAATCATTTATTTGCAAAGAATGTAGGTAACAAAATCATAGTGCTGTTGGCGTAAAACAATTGGATCCAGTACGTTCTACCGTAGGGCATGCAACATATAAGCATTATAATAATCATAAATAATTCAAATCTATATAAAACAATAATTATTAGGTAGTCAGTTTTTAATGTCAAATACTTTAAAAATTCAAAGTCATTGGAAAAGGATGTTTATAGGGTGACTGGCAATTAGTGACCGATACTTAAACACGTGGTTATACTAACACACAACTAACATACAACTTTTACTGTGGGACCAAACCTGAAATCGCAAAAAAAACAGCTGCCCCATACATTCATGTTCCCATAACTCGGCAAAATGTAGGGAGTAGCAGATTTTTTTTGCGATTTCAAATTTGGCCCCATAGTAAAATTTGTTTGTTATCATGAGTACAATCATGTGTTTAAGTATCGGTCACTAATTACCAGTCACCCTATGTATAAATAAGATCAAACAAAATTAATAAATTTAAATAATAATATTGTTATAATAGGTCTTTACCTATGAAATTGCCGTTTTGTATGAAAAAATTTAAACGAATTTTTTTCATGCATTTTTTATTTGTATTAATCGAAGTAATCACCCATGCAATCAATGCATCTTTGCCAACGCAGTGGCAGTTTATTGATGCCCTTCTTAAAGAAATCAGCTGGACGGGACGCAACAAATTCTTCAAAGGCATTTTGTACTGCCTCTCGGGTATTGAATTTTTTTCCCGCCAAGAAGTTATCCAAATTCTGGAAAAAGTAGTACTCTGTAGGCGCAAGGTCTGCTGAGTAGGGCGGATGACGGAGAGCTTCCAACCCCAGTTCTTGCAACTTGGAGACCGTCTGCTGTGCAGTATGAGGTCGCAGCAGGAGCAGCGGAGACGAGCGATTGACCAATGCTGGTTGGAGATGTGCCAGCTTCTCCAGTTCTTCACAGTACACATCTGAAGTAATGCTCACCCCGTTTGGTAAGAAGCTGTGATGAATCACACCGGCGCTAGACCACCAAACAGTGACCATCACTTTTCCAGGGGTAAGTTTTCGTTTAGGGCATTGTTTAGGTGCTCAACCAACTTGCTGAGCGCTTGCGGTTATCAAACAGAATCCATTTTTCATCGCAGGTAACAATGCGCTTCAAAATTCCTTCATTTGTGTGTCTGTTGAGCAGTGCAAGGCACGTCTCGACGCGTACTTCGCGCTGGCGATCATTGAGTTCGTGGGGCACCCATTTGTCAAGCTTTTTTACCTTGCCAATTTGACGCAAATGGACCAATATCGTTTTGACGCTAACGTCGAAAGCTGCTGCTAATTCAGCCGTAGATTGTGTATCATCAGCTTCCACAATCGCCTTTAATTCGTCATTGTCGACCAAAGTCTTCGGACGACCGCGAGGTTCATTTTTCAGGTCGAAATTTCCAGAACGGAAGCGAGCAAACCAATAACAAGTGGTGCGTTGGTTTGTAGTGTTAGCTCCGTAAACGTCGTTGATGTTGCGTGCCGCTTGTGCCGCGTTGCTGCCACGACCGTACTCATATTCCATAATTACTCGAATTTTTAACGTATCCATGATGACGAAAAAGATTGAAATGCGATGAAAATGTAACGCTAATCAATAAACAAATGACTACTTTTAGAAAAAAAAATCCATGTTTTTAAAATAAAATTAATTTGAAATTAGAATTCTTAGCCAAACAAAAATTATTTTGATTTCAAATGGCCAGTACTGCAGAACGGCAATTTCATAGGTAAAGACCTAATATATTTGAAATGTGCTCATTAGACCTTTCATTTGATACCCTACACGACATCATTAAAAACAAAATTTTTTTTAGTTCATGACTTTATGTCCTCTAGAGGGCGCCATAGTCAATTTAATGTGACGTCACATAGCCTATAACCAGCGGACAATTAAGACGCTTCTAACAATACCTCATTTGTCAAATTGTGATAAGTAGTTTAGAAGTTATGAGGGAACAGATGAACATACATACATACATACATACCGGTCAAAATCATAACCCTCCTTTTTGCTTCGCCGTAGTTCGAGTAAAAAAATAGTTCAAATTGTGGTATGCAATAGCTGAATATACGGTGTATCGACCCCTTAACTTTGGACCACTATTTACGCCACACCCTGTATAAATGTCGAAAGTAAGTACAGAATAAATTGATAATAGTTCGGTACCACTTGTGATAGTTCTTTTTCACCTCGCGAGAGAAAATCGAAGAAAAGTGCAAAAACACCACCTGTCCAGAAATGCAACTGCTCTCATTTCTATTAGTGGAACTTAACGACTAACAAGGCAGTAAAACAACACATTTGGTAAACGTTTTTACATTATTTATTGTCTAGAAACAAAAAATTAACAAAAAATTAAAGTTGTTAAAGCCATTTTACGCTTTTTTGCAGGTTCTTCGAGTAACATTATACGTTGGCTTGGTTTGGTTCAGATAGTTTGCTACAATTGTTTAATTAGTTCTTCTCGGTGTAGGGGTGGGCTGCGATAAATTCGAGGGCCCTCGCGATGTATACTGGGATGGGTTCAGTGGGAGGGGGAGTGGGGAGGTGATCACCCTGTTGACAAAAAAAAAACGAAATTAGCACCAAAAATCATAAAACAATACCAGGAGATGGGAAAATAAGTGTATACCAAAGCAGCTTGTTAGCATTTTCTGTTTGAGGTTTGGCGAAAACGTGTCTAATCACAAAGTCTGAATGTTTTCTAAGTTGTTCTTAATTGAGTTAACTGATATACTCACACGTTAAAAAATTTAAATGAGTCTAATATTACTAAGAGCATCTTTTGAAAATCGATCAAATTTAGCCAAACCTTAGTTATTTTTTTTTTTTTTTTTTGCTAGGTTAATACTCACACGTTAAAAAATCTAAATGAGTCTAATAATACTAAGAGCATCTTTTTGTAATCGATCAAATGTTACCTCCGACCACAGCTCAGCTAGCTGTAGCTATATGCTACATTTCTATTCAATCACAACGTCTTACAAAAAGGTGTGATGTTTAATGGTCTACAATGGTCAGTCAAAACCAGGTTAAATCAGGTTTAGGAGAATTTTTTAATATCAAAAACATGACCTATTCATTTTTTGCCTAGACTATGGAAATCTATTCAATGACCATCTAACCAGTTATAGAGACCAAATGAATAGGGAAAAAGCTAATTCAGCATAGGTAATTTTGAAGCAGAGCTCATAATTTGATTATAAATAAATAATCTTCTTTTTTTATCACAAGTCAATGTTTTCTTCGTTAATTATCATTTCTTCAAACACCAATGATTTAGGGTTTGGTTGCAATACTAAATAATGCTTATTTCATCACTTACTTTCGAAAAAAATATTTGTCGTTCCTGAACACAGATATTTTATTACAGGCCAAATTGACATACAAAGAGGCGCTGTCCTTCATATATTCATAGGTTGATTCTTTGTTTTGTACCTGTTCTGACCTGGGGCTGGTATCCGTTCTCGTTGGCGATGTAACTCACGGAGATTGGCTGTCCGTCAGGGGATATGTAGGAGTTGGAGCCAGAAACCTCAAGAACGGCCTCGTCCTGAAATAGAATAACACAGATTTAGAAAAGATAAATATGAGAGCTTTATTAAAATATAACTAAGTACTAAAAAGGACGTTTGTCAGTGTCCAATCCACTAGATACTTTCAAAAATAAAATAAAAAGTCTAATTATTATTTTTACAAGATAAGATTACCAAAATGTAATAATAATAAATCATAGTACCCACTGTCATAAAAGCACTATTGTAGTGATGATAATGGTGTTTAGTTGAATATCATCACTACAAAACTTTTTTACAAAAAAAAATACAACCGACTTCCAAAAACAACTACAAAGTGAAAAATAACTTTAATTTTGGAAGTCGGTGTCTAGTTAAATGTATTTTCGTTTTTTGCCACCGACTTCCGAAATTAAAGTTATTTTTCACTTTGTAGTTGTTTTTGGAAGTCGGTTGTATTTTTTGGAAGTCGGTTCTGTTTTGTACCTGTTCTGACCTGGGACTGGTATCCGTTCTCGTTGGCGATGTAACTCACGGAGATTGGCTGTCCGTCAGGGGATATGTAGGAGTTGGAGCCAGAAACCTCAAGAACGGCCTCGTCCTGAAATAGAATAACACAGATTTAGAAAAGATAAATATGAGAGCTTTATTAAAATATAACTAAGTACTAAAAAGGACGTTTGTCAGTGTCCAATCCACTAGATACTTTCAAAAATAAAATAAAAAGTCTAATTATTATTTTTACAAGATAAGATTACCAAAATGTAATAATAATAAATCATAGTACCCACTGTCATAAAAGCACTATTGTAGTGATGATAATGGTGTTTAGTTGAATATCATCACTACAAAACTTTTTTACAAAAAAAATACAACCGACTTCCAAAAACAACTACAAAGTGAAAAATAACTTTAATTTTGGAAGTCGGTGTCTAGTTAAATGTATTTTCGTTTTTTGCCACCGACTTCCGAAATTAAAGTTATTTTTCACTTTGTAGTTGTTTTTGGAAGTCGGTTGTATTTTTTTTGTAAAAAAGTTTTTATTTTTCACTTTTTAGTTGTGGAACCTACCCCACACAAATTCTAATACCACTACCTGCAAAACAAAGTACTCGTAGAACATCATCCATATAAAAGTTGGGAAAAAATACGTATTATTGAAGCTAACTCAAAAACTACCAAAGCAAAGTTAATAAATTTTATATGGGACCAACTGTGATGTATACCCTCTCGAATAAAACAAAAACATTCCAAATCGGTCCAGCCATCTTCGAGTAATCGGGGAACATACATAAAAAAAAAAAAAAAAAAAAAAAAAAAAAAAAAAAAAAAGGTTCCGACGAATTGATAACCTCCTCCTTTTTGAAGTCGGTTAAAAAGTATAAAAGGCCATAACAATCTCTAATTTTGCACAAAATGGCTTTCATTTTTATATTACAGTTATTCTAGATCTATCAGCAAAATAATTTTAATTAAAAGTCTTTCTTTACTAATTCACTATTTCGCATATCATCATCATTCTCCTGCCCTTATCCCAATCTACACTTCTGGACACATCTTTTGGCCCACCTTGTATTTTCAGTTTCGTTTGGTCCTAGCTAAAATTTTATATTAGGTCGAGCAAAAAGTTTTTATGCAGTTTTGAACCTGGCACATTCACAATTTCATTCAATAGTCTTTTTTTGAATTTCGAACACAGAATTTAAAGAAACAAAAGACAATTTGGAACCTGTTTGTTGATATCAAACAATCGAATACTAAGAAAACTTGGTTTTATTGGTTTACTTGGATTTAATTCTTGAAAAAGTGATTGATATCTTTGGTTTTGCAACAAACATTACTTATTCTTAACATTAAGGTGAGGTTCTATCAATAATTTATGGATACTTCACCTGAAGTCGCCGCCCAAGCTGTGGCACTTATTCAGGCCGGACACAGCCAAAGAAAC
This sequence comes from Cosmia pyralina, assembly GCA_946251885.1. Taxonomy (NCBI): domain Eukaryota; kingdom Metazoa; phylum Arthropoda; class Insecta; order Lepidoptera; family Noctuidae; genus Cosmia; species Cosmia pyralina. The sequence continues at coordinate 18,855,671 of OX276354.1, forward strand.
GTGAGTGCTCAACTTAATTTAAGTCGATCTGCGGTCCGAAATGTTTATCGGAGGTACCTAGAGACTGGCGGCTTTGTTCGTCGCCAAGGAAGGCCACGATCTCGGGTCACAACTGAAAGGCAGGATCGATTCATCGTGACGACCAGCTTGAGAAATCGTCACCTTACCTCCATTGAGATACAAAACCAACTTCGCGACTTCCACGGAGTATCTGTGAGCGCTCGAACTGTTCGGAGAAGGTTAAAAGAACGCGATATGGTACCACACAAGCCAGCTAATGTCCCCAAACTAACGCGAGCCCACCGAACAGCGCGCCTTCATTTCGCACGCAGTCATTTAAATTGGACACAGCAAGATTGGAGCCGTGTACTCTTTTCTGATGAGTCTAAAATTGTGTTACATGGCAATGATGGAAGGAAGAAGGTCTACCGACGTAAGGGAGAGCGTTTCGCACAATGCTGCTTTGAAGAGAGGGTTGCTTATGGCGGTGGCTCATGGACTGTCTGGGGCGGTATATCCGCGAGCGGCTCAACTCAACTTGAGGTTGTTACAGGACCACGGCTGCCAACATTAAATGCTGAAAGGTACATTCGTGAGTGCTTAGAACCTCACGTGATACCATACGCGGACTATGTGGGCCCAAATTTCCTTTTTATGCATGATAATGCAAGAGCCCATGCGGCCGGCATCGTCAGGGAATATCTTCGGGATGTGAACATCACAGTTATGGACTGGCCAGCCAGAAGCCCAGACATGAACCCCATTGAGCACATGTGGGACGAGCTAAAAAGACGTGTTAGGGCTCGTCAGCCAGTTGCCCAGACGATGCAGGAGTTGAAAACTGCCATAGAAGAGGAATGCGAGGTGATCCCTCAAAATTTCATAGAGCGGTTGATAAACTCTATGCCTAATCGTATGAGAGCTGTGGTAGATGCCCATGGAGGCAACACGCGTTATTAAATTAAACCTTTATTTGATAAAACATGTTTTTTATTCAAAAATCAATTGCATTTTAACAAGGCGCATAACCGACTTGTTAGGCGTAGCTCCATGTCGTATGGTATTCTGAATTCAAATTTAAAACAATACGATCGAAAAAGATGGTAAAATGTATCAGGTTTAAAACTGCATCAACAGTTTTTGTTCAATCTAGCAATCATATTTCGATAGGGGCCATCGAAACCTAAACTCTAAGGTGGGCCAATAGATGTGTCCAGAAGTGTATTTGGGGTCGGCGCAACATGTCCTTTTTTTCCATACTGCTCTATTATTCGTCATCTCGGTAGTCACCCCCTTTCTAGCCATGTCATCTTTCACACAATCCATCCATCGTTTCTTTGGTCATCCCCTACTCTTATAGCCATGACATTCATACTCAAAACTTTCCTCACGACATTTTCCTCACTCCTCCGCATCACATGCCCATACCATGACAGCCGATTTCCGCACAACTTTTCAGTCACCGGTGCCACTTTTAGACTTCCTCTTATGTACTCATTTCTTATTCTATCCATTCGTGTAACACCACACATCCCTCTTAGCATTCTCATCTCAGCTGCATGCAACTGCTTTTCATTTATCCCTTTTGTGGCCCAACATTCTGATCCATATAGCGAGCGTGCCGCGGTAGCGGCCGCCGAGCGCCAGATCCCCTCTATTGGTGGTGAATCATTTGGGTTAGATTAGGTTAGAACAGTGATGAGTAATGTGTCAAGGCGAGCGAGCGAAGCGAGCGTGTCGCGGTAGCGGCCGCCGAGCGCCAGATCCCCTCTATTGTTGGTGAATCATTTGGGTTAGGTTAGAAGAGTGACCATTACCTCTATTGCTGGTAAATCATTTGGGTTAGGTTAGATTAGGTTAGAACAGTGACCAGTAACGCGTGAAGGCGAGCGAGCGTAGCGAGCGTGCCGCGGTGGCGGCCGCCGAGCGCCAGATCCCCTCTATTGTTGGTGAATCATTTGGGTTAGGTTAGATTAGGTTAGAACAGTGACCAGTAACGCGCCAAGGCGAGCGAGCGTAGCGAGCGTGCCTGCCGGGGCAGCGGCCGCCGAACGCCAGATCCCCTGTATTGTTGGTGAATCATTTGGGTTAGATTAGGTTAGAACAGTGACGAGTAATGCGTCAAGGTGAGCGAGCGAAGCGAGCGTGTTGCGGTAGCGGCCGCCGAGCGCCAGATCCCCTCTATTGTTGGTGAATCATTTGGGTTAGGTTAGAAGAGTGACCATTACCTCTATTGCTGGTAAATCATTTGGGTTAGGTTAGATTAGGTTAGAACAGTGACCAGTAACGCGTGAAGGCGAGCGAGCGTAGCGAGCGTGCCGCGGTGGCGGCCGCCGAGCGCCAGATCCCCTCTATTGTTGGTGAATCATTTGGGTTAGGTTAGATTAGGTTAGAACAGGAACCAGTAACGCGCCAAGGCGAGCGAGCGTAGCGAGCGTGCCTGCCGGGGCATCGGCCGCCGAACGCCAGATCCCCTCTATTGTTGGTGAATCATTTGGGTTAGATTAGGTTAGAACAGTGACGAGTAATGCGTCAAGGCGAGCGAGCGAAGCGAGCGTGTCGCGGTAGCGGCCGCCGAGCGCCAGATCCCCTCTATTGTTGGTGAATCATTTGGGTTAGGTTAGAAGAGTGACCATTACCTCTATTGCTGGTAAATCATTTGGGTTAGGTTAGATTAGGTTAGAACAGTGACCAGTAACGGGTGAAGGCGAGCGAGCGTAGCGAGCGTGCCGCGTTAGCGGCCGCCGAGCGCCAGATCCCCTCTATTGTTGGTGAATCATTTGGGTTAGGTTAGATTAGGTTAGAACAGTGACCAGTAACGCGCCAAGGCGAGCGAGCGTAGCGAGCGTGCCTGCCGGGGCAGCGGCCGCCGAACGCTAGATCCCCTATATTGTTGGTCAATCATTTTGGTTAGATGAGGCGGTGAATGTCTCGTATATTAGACGATGAAAGCTTGACCTCAAGGTCATTGATCTTGAAGTCAAGGTCAATGGTACTGGTACTGCAAAAAGCGCCTTTATTTTCTCGGCGTCTATTATTTTGCGTACTTTGAGTCCGGTCTGTAAAAAGGCTTGCTGCATGCTTGCTTGCATGCTTGCTGCCAGAGCCGTGACAAAAGACATATTTCGTTTGCATCTTTACTATTTATTTATTGTATCAGTTGGATTTGGTAAAATAATAAACAATTAATTAAATCCTGCAGATAGAAAACCCTAATAACCCTAGAAATTATTCATTTTAACATGATCATAACATCAAACTTGCAGGCGCTTGTACTGAACTAGCATTGGTGTGCTAGTATGGGCAAATTAATATTATGATGAATAAATGTTATGAAAAACGACATTATTGAAAATGAAAAATATAGCAAATAAATTTATGGATTGAAATTATTATGACACTTGATCGATTATGAATTTATGATCAATGAAATTGGTGAAAATGATTTTATGTAATTTCACGATTATGGCAACTGAAGCGTTATTTCTAATGAAATTATGGCAAATACAAGTATGTTATATAAAATTATTGCATTTCAAATTATGGAAACATTATTAAACCTTTAAAATCATTGTACCGTATCGTTGACTAATTTCGGAATACATAATTAAATAATCGATTTTGGTTGTATAATTATAACTTATTTTAATCAGCCTACATCTGCATAATCGATTAACAATTCGCTTAATAAAATGGTGCAAATCGTTATGTCCTTACAACATTATTGAGTTTTATATTTTTTATTTTATTTATTTTATTTTTTTTTACTTTTTATTAATCATTGCATCTGATCAGGGCCCCAAAAAGGGATGCAGACGAATAAAATTGCAACATTAAAAAGGTAAGAAAGTTCTGTTTCAACCTGGAGTTTACACAGGGTGACAGGAAAACTCAACGTATTCCTTGAAAGGGGTTATACTAGAGGTCATGAGCAACAAATTAAGTCCGAATAACTAGGCGACAACTGGATAGTTATCGAGCTGTCTCGATTCTTCGATTTTCGAGATTTGGGGTGAGATTTCTGAGATTATGCAAGTTTTGGGCAAGCATTTTATTTTTTAATGATCACTTAATTTTCAGATTTTAGGAAAGTATCAATAAAATCTTAAGAATGGAGTAGTTTTTTCATAATTAATTGTTTTTGGTATGTCAGCTCGGAAACGGCTCGGTAACCAGCCCCCCCCCTTAACCCCCCCCCCCCCCCTTTGACCCCTAGTTAACTGGACTTAATTTGTTGCTAATGACCTCTAGTATAACCTCTTTCAAGGAATACGTCGAGTTTCCCTGTCACCCTGTGTAAATCTCGCAAGTACGGAATAAATTGATGATAGTTCGGTACCACTACCAGTTTTTTTTACACCACGCGAGAGAAAATCGAAGAAAAGTGCAAAAACACCACCTGTCCAGAAATGCAACTGCTCTCATTCCTATTAGTGGAACTTAACGACTAACAAGGCAGAAAAACAACACATTTGGTAAACGTTTTTACATTATTTATTGTCTAGAAAACAAAAAATTAACAAAAAATAAAGTTGTTAAAGCCATTTTACGCCTTATCAAGTTCTTCGAATAACATTATACGTTGGCTTGGTTTGGTTCAGATCTTAGTTTGCTACAATTGTTTAATTTACAATTTCTTCTCGGTGTAGGGGTGGGCTGCGATATATTCGAGGGCCCTCGCGATGTATACTGGGATGGGCTCAGTGGGAGGGGGAGTGGGGAGGTGAGCACCCTGTTGACAAAAAAAATACATAAATAATTAGCACCATAAAACCATTCCAGGAGATAGGAAAATACTGTATACATACATGTGTTTGGCGGAAACGTGTCTAATCACAAAGTCTGAAAGTTTTCTAAGTTGTTCTTAATTGAGTTAAGTTCTGGGGTGACTCAATTTAGATTGCTAACTGATATACCTACACGTTAAAAAATCTATATGAGTCTAATATAATTAAGAGCATCTTTTGGAAATCTATCAAATGTCGCCAAACGTCATAGTTATATTTTTTGTTTGCTTGGTGGTCTTTCGACCTATACAGTTCCATCCAATCACAACATCTTCCAAAAAATGTGATATTTAATAGTCTTCAATAAAAGGTGGGTCCAATTTGAAGCAGAACTCATCATAGCATAGCATAATAACATAATCAGCCTATAATGTTCCCACTGCTGGGACACAGACCTCCTCTCCGTGAGACAGATTGGGCCATAATCCACAACGCGGGTCCAGTGCGGATTGGTAGATGTCACATGTCTTCGAATTTTTGTTTCTAGGACATACCGGTTTCCTCACAATGTGTTCCTTCACCATTTTGAGAGCAGTGGTGATGAAATAATTTACACAAAGTAAAACGCCTATCAGGGTTCGAACCTAAGACCTACAACTCGTAAGTTGCTGCAGTTACCACTGGGCCACCACTGCTCCAAAACTACTCAATTATCCATATTTGATTAAAAATAATTATTTTTTAAAGACAACCACTTAACAAAATTTATCTTCAAAACCAATGATTTAGGGCTTGGTTACAATACTAAATAATGCTTATATTATCACCTTCTTTCGAAAAAATATGTCGTTCCTGAACACAGATATTTTATTATAGCCCAAATTACCACACAAAGTATGCGCTGTCCTTCGTATATTGATGGGTTGATTCTCTGTTTTTTACTGACCTGGGGCTGGTATCCGTTCTCGTTGGCGACGTAAGTCAAGGAGATTAGCTGTCCGTCAGGGGATTTGTAGCTGTTGGAGCCAGAGACCTCAACAGCGACCTCGTCCTGAAATAGAATAAAAACAATTTTAGAAAAGATAAATCATCATTCATCATTCTCCTGCCCTTATCCCAATCTATTTGGAATCGGCGCAACATGTCCGTTTTTTCCATACTTCTCTATTAATTAGAAAAGATAAATATGAGAGCTTTATTAAAATATAACTAAGTACTAAAGGGAAATATTTAAAAGGCCGTATAATCACAATCCACTAGATACTGTCAAAAATAAAATTAAAAGCATTTGCCTAAAATTATCATTACAAGACAAGTTAACCAAAATGTAAAAAGTAAAAATTATAGTTTAAAAAACTAAAAAAACACGCTTTAATACCATTAAACTGAACTAAAAAGTAATAAATAAATTTTTCAATATAAGAATAAAGTGATTAACGAGAAAATTAATGCCATTGTAAAAAAAAAAGTGGAGTGCTTTCGAATTAAGAGTTAGTGTAAGAATGTCGTACAAAGCACTCCCCACGCTTTTTGTACAATGACATTAATTTTCTCGTTAATCATTTTTTATTACTTTTTAGTTAAGTTTAATGGTATTAAAGCGTGTTTTTTAGTTTTTTTTAACTATTATTTATTTAAATTTTTTTTAGAGATAATTCGTTAATTGATCCTGATCAGGATAATGAGAGAAAATTTTTAAACGATTGTACGAGTATTGTCATCGGGCCCTGTTATGTGTGCAAAATTTCGATTTAATCTGACCATTCAAAGTGGGTAAAAATCGAGTTCAAAGATTCCGTTACATACAAACATAATTATATACAGGTGAAGCTACTAAAAGAGTGTAAAAAAAGGCCATGCTCTAATTTTGCAGAAAATAGCTTTTATTTCTATATCCCAGATATGTCAGCAAAATAATTTTAATTAAAGATATTTCTTTACTAATTCACTATTTCGAATATGACCAGTATTTCCATAGGTACAGCAGGCTTAAGCCTTTAGCTAGCCTAGCGTAGTACATAATAGAATAAGAGACCAGCTTATACTGGTTATGTTTGTGAGCCTACCGTACAAATAGCTGGATTGGATGTAACTCACCTTTCCGAAGACCTTGACCAAGCCCGAAGCCTCTCCACTGATGCCGTTGTCGGTCTCATAGGCGAACTTGTAGTTACCCTCGGGAGACTGAGTGTAGACATTGCTTAAGACCTGCGCGTTCTCTTCGCTGACGCCGGCGGCGTACGCGCACGCGAAAATGCAAACTGCTACGATGAAGGATTTCTGCATGGGGTAAATTAATTTTAATATTTTTTGGGTTAAAAATGCATCATGAAAAATAATGGATCCATTTTTTTTACTGTCAAAAACGGTCGGTTTTTGTTTCTTCGACAATTATTTGAACTGTTTAAATTCTTCTAGAAGAATTTAAATTTGCAGGTAAAGCATTCTAAAAATGGCATATGTATCACTTTTTAATAGAATTTTAAAGCATATTTTAAAATATATGAAAGGACATTTTTATTTATCTACGTAATAGTAATGTTATTCCCAGTAGGGTCAAAAAAAAATCGCACAATCTATTTCAAACAGGCTTAGTTAAGGCACTTTTGAACGTCGGAATTTACAGAAAAAAAAATAGAATTGATTCTAGTCGCCCCCTCCAAAAGGTAGTTTCGTATGGACAAGAATGGGCAACAAATTGGGCAAAAAAAAATCCCGTTCCCGATCAATAGTTAAAAAAAGTTCAACATATTTTCAGTAGAACCATTAGCAAGTTTTAATCAAAAACAAGAATAGATCGTTAACATAAGTCAATTCAACTTTACAAATGAATGACAGAAATACAAAGTAAACAATAATATGTCTGACGAAGTCAAGTAATATCTTAATGTAATAAATGAGCAATCTGGCATTTGAGTATTGCGCCAATATTTAGTACCTAAACCATTCACTAACACACGAACTATTTCATATTCACTTGTAAATTGAGTCTGTATCATTATTTATACATCAGTTACGCATCTTATAAATTATAATATTCTTCACATTTCATTTCGAAAAACTTATAATGAAACGAAATGATTAGGTAGTTTTACGAAATCTTCTACAAATTGATTTATGAGCAAAAACATTTTAAATTACAACCGAACACTTTTTACCAACCAGTTTTAAATCACAATTATATTAAAATAAACGAAACAAAATGTTTTCATTTTGTATCGCTGTCTGCACTTACCATTTTGATGTTGCTTATTCGAACTACAAGTTCAATCTAATGCTGAAGTAGAATCTATGTTTCTTATATACACCTTCCCAGGAATATCGAATATGAAATCACACCTACCAATAACTACACTGGACCGGTAGGAAAGGTCAACTTTTGTTTTTTTTCAACGACTTATCGCCAGTGCGTTTGACATTTTCGCTTTGAACAAACGAAAAACGTGTTTTGAATTAATAAAAAAAATATTACATAAAACGTGAAATTCTATTTTCGTCTGAATAAATTAAAGAAAAGTGAATACTAAGTTGTGATCATAGATAGATAGGTAGTTTTAGGATACCTCTCGTCTGATTAGCAAGATAGTTTGTGGTCGTCGTGGAAAATATGTGTGTATGATGTCGGTAAGTGTCCCACGGGAACGAAAATCCTTCCTATTTCTGTACTGTAGAGGATTTGAACCTTATGAGTTTTAGCATGCAACTTCCGTGGATGTTAAAATAGTTTATGAGACAAACTTAGATTTGAATAGTTGTTAGTCAGGCGGCCACGGGCCGAAGTGTAAGATATGTATTGAATATAATTAAATTTAATTAATTAAATTAAATATCATTTATTTCAGGCAATTATTATAATAATGAATATATTTGTAATCACATAATCGAAAATGGCTCTAACGATTTCGATGAAAGTTGTAATATTTTAGGGGTTTAAATATGAGAGGCGAAAAATCGATCTAGCTAGGTCTCTAGGTCTAGGTATTTCTAGGAAAGTACGTTTTCTCTATTTTCACCCGAGCATGGCTCAGTTGCCCAGGTATCTACTTTAAATAATTCATGCAATGATGAAAAAAATCATAATTCATCCATAGACATCATTTTATATTTCAAAACAGTTACATGTTCAATGCCATCGGTTAACGATTATCACTTGAAATATCTAGATAACCACATGAATTATAGATACATCTCAAAACACATTGAGAAAGCTACCACCATCTTACTTTGACTATAACAAACACCTTCACTTCGTTGTTTGTTATAGTTAAAGTAAGATGGTGCAACCCACCTTTGTTAAAGTTCCTGTTAGACGGAAAATGGGTTGTTCCATTTGACAATTTGTTAGCTGACGTCATAACTTTAATTGTAACCTTAACCGGCCATGCTTTGCTGGTTAAAGTTATTGCTAAACTTCTGTCACTTCTGTCAGACGCGTCGAATGTCATGTCCCTGCTCCAAAGTCAAAGTATTTATTAGTGTGTTTTTTGGTGATACATTAGGTCTTATACTTGGTTATGGTGACTCAAAAAACTACCCATTAGGGCATACACTATTTATCAATATAAGAATTTAAAATCAATATTACATGCAAACAAATTAAAAAACATTTCAATATTTAAAATACCTACTTAATTACTTATAATAAATTTTTATAATAAACATTTAGAATACAATAAATTATTATAATCAATATTCACATAATTAAATTATCATTTAATTTAATACATTTTGTCAAGAAGGAATTCGTCAATGGTATAGTAGCATTTTTCAATTAAAAAATTATTTAGTCTCCGTTTAAATTGTGTCAGGTTTAAATCTTTAATATCATTTGGTATTTTATTGAATATTTTCGGAGCCATGCAGAGGATGCTTTTGTGCATAAGGGCAGTCTTTGAGGCTCTAAGACATTATTCGTGACGATATTCTTGTCTTGTCGATCTATAGCGTTGCTCTGAAGCTTTTTTAAACAGTTCACTATTCTTCTTGACGAACAATGCAGTCTCATATATGTAAAGGCAAGGTAATGTTAGTATTTTAAGAGATTTAAAATACGGTTTGCAACTATCCGTTGGTTTAAGACTACTTATCGATCTAATACACCTCTTCTGTGCTTTAAAAATGTTGTTTTTCTCACAAGAATTTGCCCAAAAAATTACTCCGTAACGTAATATGGAATCTACATAGCCATAATACGCTGCTACAACAGCTGCCTGATTAACTACTTGCTTAAGTTTATATAGAGCAAAGGCGAACCTACTTAATTTTGTTTTAAGAATTGAACTCCGAACTTTATCTTTCACATTTGACATGACGGTGCAACAGCAGGTAGTCATTCTATGTTCATTTTAACTATAACGGAAACTATAACCTAGCCCTTGGTGTAACCCACCCTTAAAGTCTATTAGTAATATCACTGCCTCAGGTCATCTAGTACAGAAATAACCAAATATTTTTCTAATGTTGTAATTTCACACTTTTTATCGTACGAATACCGTAATTGGAACAGATTTTTTTCAAACCTCGTTCGAGATAATTACTTAAGTTGAAACAGATTTTTACTCTTACTAATACCATAAAAATGTCGTCTTTTATTCTGTCAGCCACAAAAACACGTCCATTCCTCATAGATACCTTCTAATAAAAATTACTATAATGTGGCAAGTCCTCAAGATAAAGATCGATAGATTGATAGATATAATACTCTTTATTATGCACATCAAAAAAATACAGATATAAATGAAGAATAAAATAATATAATATAATGATGAATGAATTAAAGTGGTGTGAATAAGAGGGAAGGTGTACAGGACAGAACAGCATCCACATTGCATTGGTGCAACTAGTATAAATAATGACATAATGACAATCAAAAGAGCCATTCCATTATTTAGGGCTTTAAAAGTCCTTTCACCATCATCGTCATCAAAGAAGATAAGGATCGCAGAAACAGCTGATGAGTACAGGTCAAGGCCAACATGACGAAACGAAGAATCAAAGTCCGTAGGTGTGGGCTCGATAGAATGCCGAATATTAATTATATTTACTTATCATTGCGCACTTAGGTGTTTGTTATTTGAAAATTTCAACCGCAAAGTCCTCTCAAACATTACAAAATATGTAACAGCCTAAGCAGCCTATTAATATTGTCATAGTTGAGCCAAGAGTTAATCACCTGGTGGTGTAATCATTACCAAAAAATAGATAAGTACAGGAGGTTGGCTTCATAAAGGTGCACGCACACATACTCGTAGATGCGTATGCGCGGAGATCTCAAACTGTCGCAAGCGAATGCAAGTCGGGTTTGCGCTTGCACTCGCTGTATGTGAAGCATGTCTATTATTTTGTGTGTTTTCCCTTGGTGTTACGCGAATGGATAAAATAAGAAATAAAAAACCGGCCAAGTGCGAGTCGGACTCGCGCAGGAAGGGTTTCGTACCATTATCTATAAAAACGGCAAAAAAATCACGTTTTTTGTATGGGAGCCCCCTTAAATATTTATTCTATTCTGTTTTATAGTATTTTTGATATAGCGGCAACAGAAATACATCATCTGTGGAAATTTCAACTGTCTAACTATCACGGTTAATGAGATACAGCCTGGTGACAGACGGACAGACAGACGGACGGACAGCGCAGTCTTAGTAATAGGGTCCCGTTTTACCCTTTGGATAAGGAACTCTAAAAAGTACCTATACAACAGATGTAACTTAAATAACGCATAATCTCTTAAGGGGTCATTGTACTCATTATTATGAACATAATATAATACTATGGGTTTGGTACCTGAAATCGCGAAAAAAAAAACTGCTGCTCCCTTAATTTTGACGAGTTATGCGAACGTAAATGTAAGTTCAGTAAAAGTTGTTCATAATGATGAGTCGGACCCCTTAAGAGGTTGTGCGTTATTAAGTTACATCTTGTATACATAAAAAAAAATCTGAAAGTGGCACCGGTGATTGAAAAGTTGTGTAACATCGATTGTCATGGTATTGTATGGATGCCTATAAAAGTAGAGGAAGATCAAATAAACGATGGATGGACTGTGTACGGGCCCTAAAACGGATGCCGAGTGCAGACCGAATAAAATAACAGTTTTAAAAAAGGTAAGAAAGTTCTGTTTCAACCAGGAGTTTATACAGGATGTGGCGTAAATAGTGATCCAACGTTAAAGGGTCGATACACCGTATATTGTAACGAATCTACTAAAATAAAAGGGGAATAGACACGTAAACAAAATATAATTTAGGAAAATAAGTTAGGAAATACAAATTATAGTAAAAAAAAAAACACTTCCCTACCTAACACACACTCTCAGATTTTTAGTAACACTAAACCCTCCTTTTGGGCTTCGCTGCAGTCGGTTAAAAATAAAACTTTCAAGTACGGCACCATGCCAGGCCAGATATCAGGCCTCGTCAGCGCTGAGGCCTGATAAATCTAAAGAAGCACGGGTCGGTATCGTCAGCACGGAGATCCCGACTCAATCAGTAGGTATAGTTTGACTTCTTCTCGCGGAGATGTTTCCCTCACGGAATTCAGGATCGAAAAAAGCCCCAGAATGTGGTAGCCCTCGCTTATAAAGCCTCGTCTCGTATCAAAATTTTTCACCACGTTCTTTTTTAGAGTTTTGAAGTCTTTCTTTCAAAAAAATGCCACTTGTTAGTAATCGAATCGGCCATAAATATCAGTATTCATTCAAGAACCTCTTCGCTGAATTCTGAGAGCGTGTCAATTATTTTTATAAATCTAATTTAGGATACAGTTATTCAGTAAACAATCATAATTATCTATAAAATACAATATTTGGGCTAACATATTAATAAAAATAATTAAATTATATAAATCAAAGTAACCTTCATAGACTAAGCTAGTAATAAACTCTATGAGAGAAAATTTAGAAGAAAAAGTAATGATAGTTTGACAGCCTGACATAAGTGTCATAACAATGAAAGTTAAAGAAAACAAATCGTTTTAAACCGATTCGCAAAATATTAATGCAAAATCATAGAAGTATGATATATATGTATTAATGCATGTAAAGTGTAATGATATGGGTATATGATGTAAAATGTCTGTAGTACGTAGATACTATAATATACAGCTATCACATACCACAATTTGAACAATTTTATCCTAGGTCTCAGAACATACTTTTTTGTTTAAATTGACAACTTGATTTATTATAATTTTTTACATTTGCTTGTGACAGTGTGTGTGGGGTGTGTTATAAACAAAAAAAAAAACAAAATCAAAAATAATGTCAATTATAAAAAATACAGCCAAATTCGTAAAGCAAGGTGTCAATTTTTCAAATAATAATATAAACATATTTTATTCTGAGACTGGAATAAAAGTAAGTTTAAAAACTAAAACCCGACTACTGAAAAATCACGCTCTAAAAAGTACGAAACAAGAAAATATTTTCATCAGATATTAGAAAAAGACAGACAAATTAAAAATCCAGTCACTCGTAATCTGATCGAGTTACGATAACATGACGTGTGACTCCGGATTTTTAATTTGTCTGTCGTTTTCTAATTTCTAATGAAAATATTTTCTTGTTTCGTACTTTTTAGAGTGTGATTTTTCAGTAGTCGGGTTTTAGTTTTTAAAGTTACTTTTTATTTCAATTATTTTTTATTATTATTTAAAGTATTTGTAAAGCCACTTTACATTTTAAAGACGAATATTTATTTTATACGAGTATGTATTTTGGGTAGGTTTGAAGAGAAAATATGCTTGGCTCACATCTGAGGCGTGATTTTAGAATTTATTCCCAATTATCGGGTGCATGCAAGCAAAGCCGCGAGCAATAGCTGACTATATATATATATATATATATAATAGGTCTTTACCTATGAAATTGCCGTTTTGTATGAAAAAATTTAAACGATTTTTTTTCATGCATTTTTTATTTGTATTAATCGAAGTAATCACCCATGCAATCAATGCATTTTTGCCAACGCAGTGGCAGTTTATTGATGCCCTTCTTAAAGAAATCAGCTGGACGGGAGGCAACAAATTCTTCAAAGGCATTTTGTACTGCCTCTCGGGTATTGAATTTTTTTCCCGCCAAGAAGTTATCCAAATTCTGGAAAAAGTAGTAGTCTGTAGGCGCAAGGTCTGGTGAGTAGGGCGGATGACGGAGAGCTTCCAACCCCAGTTCTTGCAACTTGGAGACCGTCTGCTGTGCAGTATGAGGTCGCGCGTTGTCGTGCAGGAGCAGCGGACACGAGCGATTGACCAATGCTGGTTGGAGATGTGCCAGCTTCTCCATCATTGTGTTCAGTTCTTCACAGTACATATCTGAAGTAATGCTCACCCCGTTTGGTAAGAAGCTGTGATGAATCACACCGGCGCTAGACCACCAAACAGTGACCATCACTTTTCTAGGGGTAAGTTTTCGTTTAGGGCATTGTTTAGGTGCTCAACCAACTTGCTGAGCGCTTGCGGTTATCAAACAGAATCCATTTTTCATCGCAGGTAACAATGCGCTTCAAAATTCCTTCATTTGTGTGTCTGTTGAGCAGTGCAAGGCACGTCTCGACGCGTACTTCGCGCTGGCGATCATTGAGTTCGTGGGGCACCCATTTGTCAAGCTTTTTTACCTTGCCAATTTGACGCAAATGGACCAATATTGTTTTGACGCTAACGTCGAAAGCTGCTGCTAATTCAGCCGTAGATTGTGTATCATCAGCTTCCACAATCGCCTTTAATTCGTCATTGTCGACCAAAGTCTTCGGACGACCGCGAGGTTCATTTTTCAGGTCGAAATTTTCAGAACGGAAGCGAGCAAACCAATAACAAGTGGTGCGTTGGTTTGTAGTGTTAGCTCCGTAAACGTCGTTGATGTTGCGTGCCGCTTGTGCCGCGTTGCTGCCACGACGGTACTCATATTCCATAATTACTCGAATTTTTAACGTTTCCATGATGACGAAAAAGATTGAAATGCGATGAAAATGTAACGCTAATCAATAAACAAATGACTACTTTTGGAAAAAAAATCCATGTTTTTAAAATAAAATTAATTTAAAATTAGAATTCTTAGCCAAACAAAAATTATTTTGATTTGAAATGGCCAGTACTGCAGAACGGCAATTTCATAGGTAAAGACCTAATATATTTGAAATGTGCTCATGAGACCTTTCATTTGATACCCTACACGACATCATTAAAAACAAATTTTTTTTTAGTTCATGACTTTATGTCCTCTAGAGGGCGCCATAGTCAATTTAATGTGACGTCACATAGCCTATAACCAGCGGACAATCAAGACGCTTCTAACAATACCTCATTTGTCAAATTGCGATAAGTAGTTTAGAAGTTATGAGGGAACAGATGAACATACATACATACATACATACCGGTCAAAATCATAACCCTCCTTTTTGCTTCGCCGTAGTTCGAGTAAAAAAATAGTTCAAATTGTGGTATGCAATAGCTGAATATACGGTGTATCGACCCCTTAACGTTGGACCACTATTTACGCCACACCCTGCATAAATGTCGAAAGTAAGTACAGAATAAATTGATAATAGTTCGGTACCACTTGTGATAGTTCTTTTTCACCTCGCGAGAGAAAATCGAAGAAAAGTGCAAAAACACCACCTGTCCAGAAATGCAACTGCTCTCATTTCTATTAGTGGAACTTAACGACTAACAAGGCAGTAAAACAACACATTTGGTAAACGTTTTTACATTATTTATTGTCTAGAAACAAAAAATTAACAAAAAATTAAAGTTGTTAAAGCCATTTTACGCTTTTTTGCAGGTTCTTCGAGTAACATTATACGTTGGCTTGGTTTGGTTCAGATAGTATTGTTTAATTAGTTCTTCTCGGTGTAGGGGTGGGCTGCGATATATTCGAGGGCCCTCGCGATGTATACTGGGATGGGTTCAGTGGGAGGGGGAGTGGGGAGGTGATCACCCTGTTGACAAAAAAAAAACGAAATTAGCACCAAAAATCATAAAACAATACCAGGAGATGGGAAAATAAGTGTATACCAAAGCAGCTTCTTAGCATTTTCTGTTTGAGGTTTGGCGAAAACGTGTCTAATCACAAAGTCTGAAAGTTTTCTAAGTTGTTCTTAATTGAGTTAACTGATATACTCACACGTTAAAAAATTTAAATGAGTCTAATATTACTAAGAGCATCTTTTGGAAATCGATCAAATTTAGCCAAACCTTAGTTATTTTTTTTTTGCTAGGTTAATACTCACACGTTAAAAAATCTAAATGAGTCTAATAATACTAAGAGCATCTTTTTGTAATCGATCAAATGTTACCTCCGACCACAGCTCAGCTAGCTGTAGCTATATGCTACATTTCTATTCAATCACAACGTCTTACAAAAAGGTGTGATGTTTAATGGTCTACAATGGTCAGTCAAAACCAGGTTAAATCAGGTTTAGGAGATTATTTTAATATCAAAAACATGACCTATTAATTTTTTGCCTAGACTATGGAAATCTATTCAATGACCATCTAACCAGTTATAGAGACCAAATGAATAGGGAAAAAGTTAATTCAGCATAGGTAATTTTGAAGCAGAGCTCATAATTTGATTATAAATTAATAATCTTCTTTTTTTTATCACAAGTCAATGTTTTCTTCGTTAATTATCATATCTTCAAACACCAATGATTTAGGGTTTGGTTGCAATACTAAATAATGCTTATTTCATCACTTACTTTCGAAAAAAATATTTGTCGTTCCTGAACACAGATATTTTATTACAGGCCAAATTGACATACAAAGAGGCGCTGTCCTTCGTATATTCATAGGTTGATTCTCTGTTTTGTACTGACCTGGGGTTGGTATCCGTTCTCGTTGGCGACGTAACTCAAGGAGATTGGCTGTCCGTCAGGGGATATGTAGGAGTTGGAGCCAGAAATCTCAAGAACGGCCTCGTCCTGAAATAGAATAACACAGATTTAGAAAAGATAAATATGAGAGCTTTATTAAAATATAACTAAGTACTAAAAAGGACGTTTGTCAGTGTCCAATCCAGTAGATACTTTCAAAAATAAAATAAAAAGTCTAATTATTATTATCACAAGATAAGATTACCAAAATGTAAAAAATATAAAAGACCATAACAATCTCTAATTTTGCACAAAATGGCTTTCATTTTTATATTACAGTTATTCTAGATCAATCAGCAAAATAATTTTAATTAAAAGTCTTTCTTTACTAATTCACTATTTCGCATATATGACCAGTATTTCTCTGCAAAAAAATGTCTAACGTAGGTAAAGCAGGCCTTTAGCTAGCCTAGCGTAGTACGTAGTTTCAATAGAATAAGAGGCCAGCTTATACTGGTTATGTTTGTGGGCCTACCGTACAAATAGCTGGATTGGATGTAACTCACCTTTCCGAGGACCTTGACCGAGCCCAAAGCCTGTGCATTGATGCCGTTGTCGGTCTCAAAGGCGTACTGGAAGTTACCCTCGGCAGACTGAGTGTAGTCGCTGCGCAAGACCTGCGCGTTCTCTTTGTTGGGTTCGGTTTCATACGCGTACGCGCACGCGAAAATGCAAACTGCTACGATGAAGGATTTCTGCATGGGGTAAATTAATTTTAATATTTTTTGGGTTGAAAATGCATCATGAAAAATAATGGAATGATTTTTTTACTGTCAAAAACGGTCGGTTTTTGTTTCTACGACAATTATTTCAACTGTTTAAATTCTTCTAGAAGAATTTAAATTCTAAAAATGGCATATGTAACACTTTTTAATAGAATTTAAAGCATATTTTAAAATATCTGAAAGGACATTTTTATTTATCTACGTAATAGTAATGTTTTTCCCAGTAGGGTAAAAAAAAAGTCAAATAATTTATTTCAAATAGGCATATTTAAGGCACTTGAACGTCAAAATTCTAGTCGCCCTTCCAAAAGTTTCGTATGGAGAAGAATGGGCAACAAATTCCACCGTTAGGGTCATCAATAGTAATAAAAGTTCAACTTATTTTCAGTAGAACCATTAGCGAGTTTTAATCAAAATCAAGAACAGATCGTTAATATCAATCGATTCAACTTTACAAATGAATGACAGAAATAAAAAATAAACAATAATATGTAATGACGAAGTCAAGTTATATCTTAATGTAACAAATGAGCAATCTGGCATCTCAGTATTGCGCCAATATTTAGTACCTAAACCATTCGCTAACACACGAACTATTTCATATTCACTTGTAAATTCAGTCTGTATTATTATTTATATATCAGTTAGGTACGCATCTTGTAAATTATAATATTCTTAATATTTAATTTTGAAAACTTATAATGAAACGAAATGATTAGGTAGTTTTACGAAATCTTCATAAATTGATTTATGAGCAAAAATATTTATAATTACAACCGAACACTTTTTACCAACTACATAGTTTCAAATCACTGATTCACAACACCCGAAACAAAATGTTTGCATTTTTTATCGCTGTCTGCACTTACCATTTTGATGTTGCTTATTCGAACTACAAGTTCAATCTAATGCTGAAGTAGAATCTATGTTTCTTATATACACCTTCCCAGGAATATCGAATATGAAATCACACCTACCAATAACTACATTGGACCGGCAGGAAAGGTCAACCTTTGTTTTTTTAACAAAAACAAAGGTTGACCACCTTTGTTTTTTTTTTCAACGACTTATCGCCAGTGCATTTGACATTTTCGCTTTGAACAAACGAAAAACGTGTTTGAACTAGTAAAAAAAATATTACATACAGTGTGAAATCCTATTTTCATCTGAATAAATTAAAGAAAAGTGAATACCAAGTTGTGATCATAGATAGATAGGTAGTTTTAGGATACCTACCGTCTGATTAGCAAGATAATTTGTGGTCGTCGTGGAAAATATGTAGTATAACGAAAAACACATACCTATTTAAAGGCATGAAAATCTTGTCAATGCAGAAGTGTTTTTGGAAAAATCTATCTAGGTACATCTACATTATATAAAAAGTAAGTAAGTACATACCTACGCAGGCTTTCTTCGTTATGTGCAAGTGGACATAATTGATTCGTTAATTTTATAAATTGATTGGTTTTTGGTTTTTATTAAATGAGCGATATTTGTTTATATTATATAAATATTTCTAATCACATTTTCGAAAATGGCTCTAAAGATTTCTGTGAAAGTTGTAATATAGGGGTTTCAGAATCAGAAACAGAAATCATTTATTTGCAAAGAATGTAGGTAACAAAATCACAGTGCTGTTGGCGTAAAACAATTGGATCCAGTACGTTCTACCGTACGGCATGCAACATATAAGCATTATAATAATCATAAGTAATTCAAATCTATATAAAACAATAATTATTAGGTAATCAGTTTTTAATGTCAAATACTTTAAAAATTCAAAGTCATTGGAAAAGGATGTTTATAGGGTGACTGGTAATTAGTGACCGATACTTAAACACGTGGTTATATTAGGTCTTTACCTATGAAATTGCCGTTCTGCAGTACTGGCCATTTCAAATCAAAATAATTTTTATTTGGCTAAGAATTCTAATTTCAAATTAATTTTATTTTAAAAACATGGATTTGTTTTTTCCAAAAGTAGTCATTTGTTTATTGATTAGTGTTACATTTTCATCGCATTTCAATCTTTTTCGTCATCATGGATACGTTAAAAATTCGAGTAATTATGGAATATGAGTACCGTCGTGGCAGCAACGCGGCACAAGCGGCACGCAACATCAACGACGTTTACGGAGCTAACACTACAAACCAACGCACCACTTGTTATTGGTTTGCTCGCTTCCGTTCTGGAAATTTCGACCTGAAAAATGAACCTCGCGGTCGTCCGAAGACTTTGGTCGACAATGACGAATTAAAGGCGATTGTGGAAGCTGATGATACACAATCTACGGCTGAATTAGCAGCAGCTTTCAACGTTAGCGTCAAAACAATATTGGTCCATTTGCGTCAAATTGGCAAGGTAAAAAAGCTTGACAAATGGGTGCCCTACGAACTCAATGATCGTCAGCGCGAAGTACGCGTCGAGACGTGCCTTGCACTGCTCAACAGACACACAAATGAAGGAATTTTGAACCGCATTGTTACCTGCGATGAAAAATGGATTCTGTTTGATAACCGCAAGCGCTCAGCAAGTTGGTTGGATCCTGGTTCAGCACCTAAACAATACCCTAAACGAAAACTTACCCCTAGAAAAGTGATGGTCACTGTTTGGTGGTCTAGCGCCGGTGTGATTCATCACAGCTTCTTACCAAACGGGGTGAGCATTACTTCAGATGTGTACTGTGAAGAACTGAACACAATGATGGAGAAGCTGGCACATCTCCAACCAGCATTGGTCAATCGCTCGTCTCCGCTGCTCCTGCACGACAACGCGCGACCTCATACTGCACAGCAGACGGTCTCCAAGTTGCAAGAACTGGGGTTGGAAGCTCTCCGTCATCCGCCCTACTCACCAGACCTTGCGCCTACAGAGTACTACTTTTTCCAGAATTTGGATAACTTCTTGGCGGGAAAAAAATTCAATACCCGAGAGGCAGTACAAAATGCCTTTGAAGAATTTGTTGCCTCCCGTCCAGCTGATTTCTTTAAGAAGGGCATCAATAAACTGCCACTGCGTTGGCAAAGATGCATTGATTGCATGGGTGATTACTTCGATTAATACAAATAAAAAATGCATGAAAAAAATTCGTTTAAATTTTTTCATACAAAACGGCAATTTCATAGGTAAAGACCTATTACTAACACACAACTAATATACAACTTTTACATGGGACCAAACCTGAAATCCCAAAAAAAAAACACCTGCCCCATACATTCATGTTCCCATAACTCGGCCAAATGTAGGGAGTAGCAGGTTTTTTTTTTCGCGATTTCAGATTTGGTCCCATAGTAAAATGTGTTTGTTATCATGAGTACAATCATGTGTTTAAGTATCGGTCACTAATTACCAGTCACCCTATGTATAAATAAGATCAAACAAAATTAATAAATTGAAATAATAATATTGTTAGATTAAATACGGGGGCGAAAAATTTATCTATCTATTTATCATTTCTGGGAAAAATCGTTTTCTCTTTTTTACACCCGAGCAGAGCTCGGTTGCCGGGTTACCTACTTTAGATAATTCATACAATGATGAAGAAATTCATGATACATTCATAGACATCGCTTTTCATTTCTAAACGATTGTCACTTGAAATATATCCACTTGAATGATACATCTCAAACTACATTTAGGAAGCTACTTACATTCTTGAAGTCAATTAGTAATATCACTGCCTCAGGTCATTTAATACAGAAATATACAAACATTATTCTAATGTTGTAATTTCACACTTTTTCATCGTACATAAACCGTAACTGTAATAGATTTTTTAAGACCTCGTTACAGATTTACTGAGTTGAAACAGACTTTTATTCTTAATAATACTTAACATAGAAATGTCGCCTTTTATTCTGTCATCCACATATGAACACGTCCATTCATCAAAGATACCTTCTGATATGAACGACTATGATGTGGCAAGTCCTCAAGATAAAGATCGTCTGGATAGAATACTCTTTATTATGCACACCATAAAAAATACAGTTATAAATGAAGAATTTTTTTTTTTATTAGCCTACATTGTGTCCCACAGCTGGGCAAAGGCCTCCCCTTTTTCCTTCCACACCTCCCTGTCTTGTGCGATCTCTGGCCATGTTGGCCCTGCAAACCTTATCAGATCGTCACACCACCTTCGCCGTGGCCTGCCTCGACGGCGATGTCCTCCCTCAGGCGTCCAGTGGGTGACGATCTTTGCCCATCTCTCCGGGTGCATTCGCGCGACGTGTCCGGCCCACTCCCACTTCAGCCTGGCTGTTTTTTCTCCGACATCTGCTACTTGAGTTATGGAGCGCAGGATGGTGTTTCTAACTCGGTCAAATTTCAACCGCAAAGTCCTCTCGAACATTACAAAATATGTAACAGCCTATGCAGCCTATTAATGATGTCATAGAGTTTCGTTAATCACCTAGTGGTGTAATCATTACCACAAAATAGATAAGTACAGAAGGTCGGCTCCATAAAGGCGCACGCATACAAACTCGTAGATGCGTATGCGCGGAGATCTTAAACTGTCTCAATGCATGTCGCGTTTGCGCTTGCACTCGCTGCGCTGTATGTGAAGCATGTCTATTATTTTGTGCGTGGTTTTCACTCGGTGTTACGCGAATGGATTTAACAAAAAAAAAAATTATAAAAGTAATGTAAACTTTTGTTAACATGCTTGAACATGTTTAAGTGAGCATTATACATTCATATTGTGTATTAATTATAATAGCTTTATGCAGCAACGTTATTAGACGGAACTATTTAACCTTTTACCTAGTCTTTGTGGTTAGTCAGTGGGGCATCGACAGATTATACAGAGTAAATACGACAATACAACAATAAATTAAACTTCGTATACCTAATCACGTGCCCAATCTGCATACAAAAATTCAATTCAATTTAACTCATGGTTTAGTCATAGGACAATATTTTTCATTTTCAAGATTTTCAACATGATGTATCTGATAATACAGTTATTAGACCAGCCTCGCCTAAAAAAATAAAGGTTAAAGACATTGCAATATTCTTCACACATATGTTGCCAGTGGGAATTAATGCATTTATTGTACCTTATACCAGAGGCATAAGAGTCATAAAGCGTGTCATCAGAATTAGATAAGAAAATAATGCATGCGGAAGTTACATCTACTCACTCTTGTCAATCGAAAATTTTGAATGTGCGAAAGAGATACGTATGTAGATTATAGTAATTCGTTTATTTCTACGTCGCTTTTTCGCCGAAAAAATAGCAACCCAAACCTGCAAAAAATGGTCACAAACAATGGTGTGTTGGGTGGGTCAGTGCCCCAGTCGCCAGCCGTGTTAAAATATTTAAAAATGGTGTTCTATTTTGTTTACATTTTTAAGCTATATAGTTTGTTAGAAAAATTCACTTTTTTAATTTCAATGTTATGATTTATTTGATAATTCCTATAAACTGCTATACATTAGTTCTGCTCGTGTTTTCATTTAATGTCGTATTGTCGTATCCACTTTGTATAACTTTGTCACAAGTTTGTTGTTAACATTTCCATATTCTTCACATTTTCCCTTTTGTTATGTTAATTGAAACTAATCTATATGTTCCTATTCATATAGGTAATCTTTGTTTGGTGCCTGACAAACAGTTTAGTTAGGACATCCAATTTTGGAGGTAGTTCATAAGCTATAAACATTGGGTTTGTGGCTAAATAATAACAGCTGCACAGGTCGATCGATCAAGTTAAGCTACGCTTTCCGCGGTTGGTCCGAGGAAGGGTCACCATGTTTACATATCAAGACCAATCCGTGCCTCGGTTGGTCCCAGCTGTCATTCATGGATCTTTGACAGTCGTTACGGGTCGTTAGAAGCCCGAAAGTCTGACAACCAGTCTTACCAAGGGTATCGTATTACCCAGTAACTGGGTTGTGGAGGTAAGACAGGCAGTCGCTCCATGTTAAATACTGGTATTCGGCTGCATCCGGTTAGACTGGAAGCCGACCCCAACATGGTAGGGAAAAGGCTAGTCAGATGTCATAAGCTATAAACATTGCTGTCAGAGATGATAAATCCCCTTATAGATAGACGAAATGAGACGATGATGATGACTTGGGTAAACTGTCACGCAAAACAAAAGGAGTTTGAAAAAAAACATAGGCTGGATTGGGACTGCCGACAGAAGTGAAAATATATGCATAGCATGTCATATCAATCAATCTACCTAGCCTTTTCCCAACTATGTTGGGGTCGGCTTCCAGTCTAACCGGATGCAGCTGAATACCAGTATTTTACATGGAGCGACTGCCTATCTGACCTCCACAACCCAGTAACTGGGTAATACGATACCCCTTGGTAAGACTGGTTGTCCGACTTTCGGGCTTCTGACGACCCGTAACGACTGTCAAAGATCCACGACTGACAGCCGGGACCAACGGCTTAACGTGCTTTCCGAGGCACGCATCATGGCAGCATATCACATATGGGTGACAAAAATCGCTCAACGCGCCTAGAAGTTTTCATTTTAAAAAAACATAACGTGAACTTTACATATCTTAATTTCTAAAGGTAAGGGTACTTTTTTTAATAAATTTCTTTTCGAGGGATTTCTTCATTCATGAGTTCATGACTCAATCATGACCTATCAGACAAGATCTTTTTAACGTCAAAATTGGAGTAGATTTCTAACAATTAGCAGTTTACGGCCGAGAGGTGGGTTTCCAAAAAAAATATTAAAAGTTCGATATCTCCATAACAATCCATTTTGGACCCGAAGTTATCGGGTCAAAATGTTGCAAATTAGCTCTAAAATCACCCATTTTAAGGAATGTACCCAATTACCAATCATCCTGTATAGACCCAAACAATTTATAAGTATTACAAAATTTGGTTCCGGCTTAGCGACAGTCTTTATTTGAGTCTAATATATTGTTTAGATGCCACAAATTATCGTTTATTGCAAAACGGAGTAAAAAGACAGTGATAAAGTCTAGATCTTCTACACAATTACCATTATACTAATATACAAAAAGACTAACATTCCTTGACTTATTTACTTGACCCACGACCCGACATAGTCTAGCGAAGAACACACTCGGTCACCTTGGATCGTACACTTTCATCCGAACCGCACTATGCTAGAGGAAAACAACCTGATATAATAATTAAATTAATTTATATAATTTTGATTGAAAAGTTTTTTTAGCCTTAATGTTTTTTTTTTGGGTTTCTATTTGATTATATTGGAAGTGGTTTATAATAGTTCAGCACGTCGATTCTGTAAAATTCAAACAACAACTCGCATCTCACATCGCTATTCACTCTCACTCGTAAAATAGATGCTTTTTAACCGACTTCAAAAAGGAGGAGGTTCTCAATTCGTCGGAACCTTTCCCCGATTACTCGAAGATGGCTGGACCGATTTGGATTATTTTTTTTTTTGTTTGAAAGGGTATACTTCCCAGGTGGTCCCATGATCATCAAGTCAGGATCTGATGATGGGATCCTGGAGAAATAGAGAGAACTCTTCCAATTTTATACGCACACTTGAAGCGATTTGGATAGTTTTTGGAAGAGTACTTTCTTGGAGTGGTCCCATTTCAATTTGGTGAAGATCTGATGAAGAACTTCTGAGATAGGCAACGGAACTCCTCAATAAATGATAGCAAATGGACTGGGATTGCTGAAATCTCATGTCTGTTTCTTGTTCACACCAGTTCATAATATAACATCACGCCAGTACGCTGTGAAGGGGTAAGCACATGTGAACCACTAAAAAGTGAAAAATAAAAACTTTTTTACAAAAAAATACAACCGACTTCCAAAAACAACACTACAAAGTGAAAAATAACTTTAATTCCGGAAGTCGGTGGCAAAAACGAAAATACATTTAATCAGACACCGACTTCCGAAATTAAAGTTATTTTTCACTTTGTAGTGTTGTTTTTGGAAGTCGGTTGTATTTTTTTGTAAAAAAGTTTTTATTATTTGACACTTTGAATCGGGTTCGAGTGTGAAATGAGCGTCGAAGTTACGGGGATTACCTCACTGAATGCCACTTCTTACGTCATTTCATACTTTATATGTCAAAATCTTACGGTCAATTTAGTTCAACTCGCTGACACGCTCGCAAGGGTAGCGCTAGTGTAAATTCGAATCATAACCCGTGTTTTTAGAATGCCAATCAAGAAACTCACAGCGGATTCAGATTCGAAGTTTAGAATGACGTCTTACAGAAACACACGGCAGTTCGTCTACTTATTTTTGGAGCAGAAGGCAATTTTTTGTTGTGAGATATAGTAACTATTTGTAGGAAACTTCCGTTTTAGACGTATGTCATGAAAATGTATTTTCCAGTTTTTGAAAACATTTTAGGTTCGAGCGCAAACTCGCACTCCTACCTACATAAATAATAAAAGAAAAAGACCAAATAAAAACAAACAAAAGAAGTCAGTCTTTTGTTTGTTTTTATTTGGTCATTTTCACCTTTTTCATCGCGAGTTTATTTATAAAATAAAAATTATTAGATTTCTTTTTTTTATAATAACAAGAGTTTATTTATTGTTTGTTAAGGATTGAAAACCTAATTTTTACCATATTTAACTCAACTAACAATTCAGACTAGGTACTAAATTAAATGACTGACAAAAGAACACTAATTGGGCGTCGAAATACTCGTCCGCATCGCTTTTATCCGGAAACGTGCCCAGAAGACTGGCAGCATTGCCACGTTGAATGGCAAAACTAATTCTTTGGCCAATAAATGAGCCAGCCCTCTGGTCACGTGAAGTGTCGACCAGTCGGCGAGAAATTTCCATAAAAAGAAAACGTGCACTCTGACCCGAGCGTTTTGACCCCGCAAGCAGCTCAAAACTGTAATTATCCATATGGTTACAGGTTACAGTTAAGGGTTAGGGTTAGGTATTTGCGACGCTTGAGGATCTCAGCAGCTGCAGCAGCGGCGCCAGCATAGCACGCCGTGCTTGGAACATGAGATGGCGCAAGGGTGTCAGCACAG
The DNA here is from genome assembly GCA_946251885.1 of Cosmia pyralina. NCBI lineage: Eukaryota > Metazoa > Arthropoda > Insecta > Lepidoptera > Noctuidae > Cosmia > Cosmia pyralina. The sequence continues at coordinate 18,881,972 of OX276354.1, forward strand.
GCTGCGTCCCACACCAGAGGCCTACCCACCGTCCAAAGCAACAACGTCATGCCGTATGGTCTCTTCCCATCGTCACGTAGTACGAGCATTTGGCTCTAATACCGCTGCGCTGGTACGCCGACGAATAATATCAATTGATATGATTTCCATCTTGATTTTGAGGAATTTCATTTTCATCTTGAGCTTTTGAACAAAAGTTTTCCGAAAATTAAGACCCGCAAGAGCTCTGACGAGAATTTCGGTTTAAAACTGACAGATTTGAATTTCGAACCTAATCTTGACTTTTGTGTAAATTACTAGGAATTTATCTAGAAAACGAGCCTTAGAATATTAATAAATTAAGAGTAATTATGATTTAATATTCGAATTGTTCAGTAACTCATAACGACACCCAACGGTTTGGCACGATATAATATTTTTTATTCGCGTGGCCACAGATAATACGACATTATTGACGTATTTCAAAGATATTTCATATTAGTCTATTACTTATAGTCCAGTATTAAGTGTTAAAAACTTCCTTTTTACGAGTCTAGCGAAACATGTTCTAAAATAAAGACAAAAATAAATCCTTATTCGGTTTTTTCTTTATTAATCGCATTAAGATCAAGAAAATGCTAATTAATTTTATATTATTATACTTGATATCAAATTAGCATAGTGACTTTTATAAAAGCAGCGTTTGTCGATGCCGTATAGATCATTTGAAAATATAGTGTGGATAAGCCACTACTCTCTGTTATCTCCTGCCGACCTATTCTGAAAAAATCTCACCGTGAAAACTTAAATGAAGTGAGCTAGAAGTGAGCTAGAAGTGAGCTTGAAGTGAGCTAGAAGTCAGCTTGAAGTGAGCTTGATGTGAGCTAGAAGTGAGCTTGAAGTGAGCTGCCAATCACTAGCATCAGGAATGCTAGCTCACTTCAAGCTCACTTTACCTTGGTTTCATGGTGAGAATTTTACAGAATAGACGAGTATAATAGGGTAAATTTCCACCAAACGGAAAAATCCTCGTGGGTGCTCGAACACTTTTTAAATTTCAGTGAATGACTATGAAAAGGTGACTGTAATATTAACTTTTAAATATAAAATTCGACGCAGACATCTAGCGTTTATCAAGCGTGATGTCTGCTTCGAATTTTATACTTAAAGTCAATATTAATACAGTTATTCAGTGAAGTTTAAAAAGTGCTCGAGCATCCGCGAGGATTTTTATATTTGGTGAAGTCTGACCCTTAGGCGTAGCGCGATGTATGTACCTACGGTAACGTTTGAATACGAATGATTATTTAATTGCAAACACAAATTTTTCACGTATTATTTTTTTGTTCAAACAAAAATAAAAATGCCTTTATTCAATGACTTTTTTTACCGTCTTGAAAAAAATAGGCTATAATAGGTGAACGGAGTTGAAGAATATGGCATACCTAACTTTTTTTTTTCAAAAAAATTAATAAAAAAAATCAAAATTCAAATCATATGCACGTTGTATAATGATTTGAATTTCGATATTTTTAAATTCTTTTCTTTTAAATTCTTCTTATTTATTATTTTTTTTTCAAAATTTCTGTTTTTGTTGATCTAAAATGAAAAGTTTATATCGAATTTGTAGTATTTATTGATACTTAGATCATTTTTTCTGACTAAGCTATTAAATAAAAAATAAAAAAAACTAGTATGCCATACGCTTCTACTCCGTTCACCTAATATACCCTATTTTTTTCAAGACGGTAAAAAAAGTCATCCGATGTATATGGGTGATACTGTGTTTGTCGCATAAATTAAAACCAAAAGTTGCTTTAGGATAGTTAGTTGTATTTTCGATTCAAAAATCGATCGTATCAACGTTTAGGTATACCCACTTAGCACCCTCGTGCTAGGCGCACAGATTCAGATCAGATTCAGATTGTAAGTATATGCGTCACTTTCACTTTTTCTTTCTTTCTTTCATTCATTATTTAGGTTACGTAAACTAAATAATGAAAGCTTAGCTGCCACGGCTTATTTTTAATTTAGTTGTTTTTAGTTTTTATATTTTTATTACGGTCGCTTTTAACGTACACGTCTTTCTACATTGTTCTCACTTGTATGTTTTCAACATGAATGATGCAACCAATATTTTGTAGTAATATTTTTATTTAAAAGAGTATCCGTGGAGTTTCTTGCCCGTTCTTGTCTATAGGAACCTACTACGCTTTGAAATGAGCAGCTAGCTTCATCTTTCTGACTGACCGACCCGTGCCTGTAGGTAATAGGGATGATGACTACATTTTTTTATTTTGTCCGTCATGTAGATTATTAGAAAATATTGCACACGTATTTTTTTCTTTTTTTATAAAATCAAAAGATTACGACTATACATTGAGCTAAAACATCGCGTGACGTCACGTGTAGCTAGATTTTATACGTACAAGTGACGTAGCGAGCCCCCACTCCCCAACTTTAATGCGTGTTAATAAATCATTTTCTATTAATATGATAAAGCAAAAAATACGTGTTTAATTTTTTTATATTATCTGACTGACGGACTAAATAGATTTTTTTTTCCCAGGCATTAATTTATTTGAAATAAATACTTTGAGTTTGAGTTTGAAAATTACCAAATATAAATATGATAGATCTTTAAGACCTTTATTCTGACGTTATAATTAATTTCAGTTTGCATTTGCACTGCTGGGCCAGAAGCACTATTTTTAATTAATCTTTTATGAAGGACCAATAACCAGTTGCCCTTCATAGAGAACTAGTTCACCATCCGGTGGCGGCAAGTAGATTCAAATAAAGTCCTGGGCCACACAAAATGTAAAATGATTGTAAGTAGGGAATTTACCAAAAAGGTAAACTTGCGCATGACGATGCCAATTAATATTCGCCCCCATACACAACAGAAGACACAAAAAAATGGTAGACATTTCATTACACTCTCAGAAATAAAGTATGCCCTTAGAGAAAAAAAAACATTTTGATTTAAAACGCCGTATTGTGCGAGGAAACGGCGATGACATCCTTTAGAAAACAATGGGGTACGCCTGTACGCCAGTGTGGAACCATTGTACACCATGATTTATAAAGTTTCCGGTTGCTACTTTTCTTTCGTTATTGGCCGTTTTATGGGTTCTTCAGGGGATCCAATTCGTGACCAAGATTTATAATTTATTTATTATTAGGGGAGACAGAAATGTATGAAAGTTTTATTTAATTTTGTGTTATAAAGGTGTTCTTTTAGGTTGTACCTATAGCTATAAAATCAGAAAACAAATGTTATTCTATTTTTAATTCTTATAGACTTGTTAAAAGTATCCATGAGCGGCGATGCATAAGTACAGTCAGCATTAAAAGATGACTAAATGATTCAATTTAATTGTTGCGTATTAGCCACAAAACATATTATAATATTCCGCATTGGGTAGCTACACATTGGAGCTCGTGGCTAAGTAATAACAGCCGCACGGGTCGATCCATCTGGTTAAGCTACGCTTGCCGGGGTTGGTCCGTGGATGGGTGACCATCTTTACATACCGAGACTCCTCCATGCCTCGGAAAGCACGTTAAGCCGTTGGCCCCGGCTGTCATTCGTGGATCTTTGACAGTCGTTACGGGTCGTCAGAAGCCCGAAAATCTGACAATCAGTCTTACCAAGGGGTATCGTATTACCCAGTTAATGGGTTGTGGAGGTCAGATAGGCAGTGGCTCCATGTAAAATAATGGTATTCAGCTGCATCCGGTTAGACTGGAAGCCGACCCCAACATAGTTGGGAAAAGGCTAGGCAGATTGATTGGGTAGCTACACATTGATACAGTATTATGGAGCACAAATTGCAGATAATCAAATGTATTCTTGTGGATGTATACATATTTTTGAGGCTGACTGTACATCCGACCTCCTCTAGTATGGGAGCAAGTATGGATTAGTAACTTTGGACAGGCTTATAGTGTTATTGACAATAAGAAGAAGCAGTTGTTAGATAAATGTATTTATTATGTGTCTAATATTTAAAAATAAATACTTGAGATTACCTTGATTCCGGAAGTTAGTTCGGTTGTGATTAAAATCATCGAATCATTGTAAAACAACCTTTAGATTATCAGAATAACTGTTCGTTGGATATTGACATCTGTCACATTTACGAAGCTTGAGACCAATGTAGAAGTATCTAATTTGATTAGTTATTGTGTTTACGAAATATACCACTCTTAACTTGTCAAATTCGTACAGATTTTATTACTATAAATAATTAAATAATATTTGATAGTAACTGTAGTATATCTTAGAATTTATATTGCTATTTTAATATAACAGGTTGTTTGAAATAATTGATACAATACTGTCAGTTGATGTTTGATAGGAAGGGATAAATGGAAGGGGTGGTGGGATATAAAAAGGATTGTAATGACATTCTCGAGGCAGTTGCTCAGTGGATGTTCAAGTGGCTAGTGCTAGTGCCGTTGTGATGTGAAATATATCTACCAGGTGTCATGTAAGTTACGTAATTTCATATTATACCTTAAATATTGTTATTATGTTGCTATTATTCTGAGTGATAGAATTAACTGTTTGAGATAACTATAATTTGTGGAAAATATAAGAAATGTGTTGATAGAATACTATAATACTGTTTCCATGGAGTTTCTTGTCCTTCTTCTCCATGAAGACCTAGTTTTGCGAACGGACAATAGCTTTCTCATTAAAGATGAATAATTCTTGACAAGCCTAATTGAAATAATAAATATCTAGTCTTGTCTTTCTGTGCTTTTCTTTATGAAATCCTTCCTTTACACACCATATTCATAATACTTTCAGACATGATAAATAACCAATAACCATTCTGACATTTAAGGCTTAATATTTGCGAAGTAGCTATATATATGCTTATAATTATATTATATTATATCAAATCTAACATCAGAAGTGGGATAGTGCTCAGTCTCACAAAACATATTTCTAATGAATTTTATTTTGCTATTTTCATGATCAACGTTGGAGCAATCGTGTTCTGCTGGAAACCATTGGTAACGGCGGGTCGTTGACTCAACCCTCATCATAACGATGAAAACGTGCTGAGAATTGTATGGTCGAAAAAAAAATGCAAGTTTTCACGGAAAGTTAATTTAAAATTGTTAATATTATTGCTCTGTTGATCACAAATTAATTTAAAAAATGGCTTTGGAGGAAACTTTACAAAATTGAAGTTGGTCATGTCATAAAGTAAATGAAACATAATTGTATTTTTATAATATGAAAGAAATAGCGAATATCACATAACTTGCTGATAAACAAACATGATAAGGTTGAAGGTTATTCATAATTAGCTTTATTTTATTATTTTTCACTTTCAAAATGCTTACTAATAGTATTGTTAAAATAAAGTTATAGTTTTGTCGGAACTGATCTGTGTTTCTTGATAATTTTGATTTGGCTTATTATTATAACCTTCTACTAAAAAGTAAGATACCAACAGAGTGACCATGTTAAATATTTGCAATTATTTAATAGAAAATGTAATAAGGATGATCAATAAAATTTGCAATGATATTGTCAGGTTGACCGAGCGGTATATTGTTTTGATTACTTATTTAATTAATACAAAAAGAGCTTGTCTTGACTGTTGTCTGGCATTCACTGACTGCGGGTGATTGAGCTTCACCGATGGCGGGTGTTTGGCCACATACAGTAAGATGTGATTAAGTTTCACACTATTGTTTTTGTATAATGATAATTATCTTGTACTTCGAGATCGAAATACATGTTAGTATGGCCGTATTAGATAATTATAATTAGCTGACTATGACTGAGTGTTTCCGCTGGTCGGTCATTTGCTTGGTGCAAGTCTATCCCACTGGCAGCGGGTGGATGGGACTTGACACGTCTAGGCAATTGGCAAAACAAAACAAAAATGACAATGACAGTGACAAAACCAAAGTAAATTACAATTGTAGAAAAACAGTATCTAATGTACTTCGAGAGCGAAGTACTTGTCAGTATGGCCGTGTTAGATAAATGTATTTATTATGTGTCTAATATTTAAAAATAAATACTTGAGATTACCTTGATTCCGGAAGTTAGTTCGGTTGTGATTAAAATCATCGAATCATTGTAAAACAACCTTTAGATTATCAGAATAACTGTTCGTTGGATATTGACATCTGTCACATTTACGAAGCTTGAGACCAATGTAGAAGTATCTAATTTGATTAGTTATTGTTTACGAAATATACCACTCTTAACTTGTCAAATTCGTACAGATTTTATTACTTTAAATAATTAAATAATATTTGATAGTAACTGTAGTATATCTTAGAATTTATATTGCTATTTTAATATAACAGGTTGTTTGAAATAATTGATACAATACTGTCAGTTGATGTTTGATAGGAAGGGATAAATGGAAGGGGTGGTGGGATATAAAAAGGATTGTAATGACATTCTCGAGGCAGTTGCTCAGTGGATGTTCAAGTGGCTAGTGCTAGTGCCGTTGTGATGTGAAATATATCTACCAGGTGTCATGTAAGTTACGTAATTTCATATTATACCTTAAATATTGTTATTATGTTGCTATTATTCTGAGTGATAGAATTAACTGTTTGAGATAACTATAATTTGTGGAAAATATAAGAAATGTGTTGATAGAATACTATAATACTGTTTCCATGGAGTTTCTTGTCCTTCTTCTCCATGAAGACCTAGTTTTGCGAACGGACAATAGCTTTCTCATTAAAGATGAATAATTCTTGACAAGCCTAATTGAAATAATAAATATCTAGTCTTGTCTTTCTGTGCTTTTCTTTATGAAATCCTTCCTTTACACACCATATTCATAATACTTTCAGACATGATAAATAACCAATAACCATTCTGACATTTAAGGCTTAATATTTGCGAAGTAGCTATATATATGCTTATAATTATATTATATTATATCAAATCTAACACAGTCGGTTTCAAACAGAAGGAAAATTAATTATATGCTAATCATAATAATAATAATAATCGTGTTTACCGACGTTCTATAAAGTTCTTACATCCATTTTGAGAGCTAAAATTAATGAACATATAGACGCCAACTCCATCATGTCTGCTTCTCAAAATGGATGTAGGAATGGGTCCCGTGGTACTAAGGAGCTACTCCTCATTGATATGGCCATTAGCCAACAGGTTCGTCGTTCCCGAAAGGATCTGTCGACATGTTGGATAGACTATAAGTAGGCCCATGACATCGGTGCCACATACATGGCTCATGAGGGTGCTGGAGTTGTATAAAGTAGAAGCAACTCTGCGCACCTTCCTGATGTAGTGTATGGGGCAATGGAGGACGGTCCTTCGCTATCCAGGATGTCGAAATATCCAGAGGAATAGCGAACCGATAAGGATCGAGCGAGGCATATTTCAGGGCGATAGTTTGAGTCCGCTTTGGTTCTGCTTAGTCTTGAATCCCCTAAGCACACAGCTGGAGGATTCAGGTCTAGGCTATCGGCTGAGGAGAGGTGGTCAGGTAATATCCCACCTCCTCTTTGCCCCCAACAAATTGCAACTGATGGAGCTACTGAAAGTAACTGAAACTTTCAGTAGCGCCATCAGAATGGAATTTGGTGTGGACAAATGTGCGGTCATGCATGTAAAATGTTGAGAGATTGCGGAATCCGTGGGAACCCAACTCTCGGATTCTATAAACCTTAGAGCCCTCTCCGCATCCGAAACCTATAAGTATTTGGGTATGTCGGAAGCGTTGGGCATCAATGTTACTGACATGAAGCAATCGTTGAAGGAGCGCTTCTTTGGCCGCCTGAAGAAAGTATTTAATAGTCTTCTATCAGGTGGCAACAAGGTGCGTGCCTTCAACGGTTGGGTCATGCCGGTTTTGATGTACTCTTTCGGCGTACTCAAATGGACTCAGACAGAACTCGACGCCCTGGATCGGAAGGTCCGTACGCTGTTGACTGCATATCGAATGCATCACCCACGGTCATCGGTAGTGAGACTGTATATCCCGCGAAAGTGTGGAGGCCGAGGCTTTTTAAACGCTAAAACTCTCCACAACCGCGAGATATGCAGTCTCAGGGAATATTTCCTAGAAGCCGACGTGGGGATGCATCGAGATGTGGTTGCGGTGGACAAGGGCCTCACCCCGCTCTCCTTCGCTAAAGAGAACTGGCGCAAACCTGTAGTGCTTGACACTAACGATCGCAGGGAGGTATGGCAGAGTAAGGAGCTTCACGGACGCTTTTTCCGGGCCCTACATGGACCCGATGTAGATTTGTTAGCGTCCGTAGCCTGGCTGCGTTCCGGTGACCTCTTTGGGGAAACCGAATGTTTTGTCTGTGCAATTATTGACGAAGTTATGATGACGAACAACTACCGGAAATATATTGTGAAAGACGGCACGGTTGACATCTGTCGGGCATGCCACCGTCCGGGAGAATCAATCCGACACATTATCTCCGGGTGTTCTCGTCTTGCTAACGAAGAGTACTTGCATAGACACAACCTATGATGGATAATCCTGGCTACACCAGGATTATCCATCAGCAACTTGCACTGAAATAGAACCTTGCGGAATCGGAAGTGCCGTACTACTCGTATATGTATGTGCCCGACCCAGTCGATCGATTCATCATCACTGACAGGACTATTGTTGCCAATAAGCCTGATATAGTGGTGGTGGATCGAATAGAGCGGCGCACAATGATTATTGACATAACGGTCCCACATGACGGGAACCTCGTGAAAGCCGAGAAAGATAAACAAATCAAATATCTTGACTTGCTTGCGATATTTATTTTTTAAATAAATATCGGTAGTGCTTTGAATGTGATTTTTTAATGCTATGTATTAAATAAATATTTTAAAATAAATTTAATAATAATATGATATATCAAAGACATTTTTAAAATTATTAGGAGAACGAGATTTTTGCTGTAAGAATCGTTATCGTTAAAATTGAATTGTGCATATTGTCACTGACCTAGTCATGCCATACTGACATGTGTCACCCGCACCATGCGAGAGCGCAAAGATTTATAAACCTCCTAGGTTCGAAGCATTAACAGTTAATGTCAAAAACGGCCGTTTTTGCCGTTAACTGCTTCGATATGTTTTTTTTTTAAGATTTTTTCCCAATTGTGGCGCTAGTTTGGCATTACTACTCGTCTTAAAAGAATACAGTGGTTTTCTTCCTTAAGATACACGACGTCTTCATAAGTTATCGTCAGCATGATCGACACCTACCTAGTAATTTCCCGACTAGATACCTACTTATGTTGGGGTCAGCTTCCAGTCTAACTGGATCCATAACTCGTTGCCAGCGAAAGTAAATAAAGATGCAAACAAGACCAGCTCTTTCTATCCAGAATAATCCAGATAACAAAAGCTTTATTAAGAAAAATATACTTTAAGAAGCTCCATCGTATAAAGTTATGTGCAATCATTGCAAGGGCGTACAGTATTAAAATAATAATTCACAAAGACACCGTGTAAGTGCCAGGTATTAAACATATTTATCATACTTTGTATTAAAATAATAAATATTTGCAAACTTGCATTTTGTAAGACAAAGCCGAGGAAACGTTTTGTCTCGAGAGACCGGAACCAATGTATCAAGATAAAATTGAAAAGAACTCTTTGAGAATTTAGTTTAAGAAAATCCAGAAGTTTTAGTACTGAATAAGAAACATCGTAAGCTTTTGGAGTTACACAAAAACTTTTGTTATGAAACGTTATTTTTCCTTTGGAAAGGATAATTATCTTTTATCATTTTAACGGTTGGTATTTAATTTATACAGGATGAAATTAAATTCATAGGCATCCTCTTAAGAGGTCTTTATACTCGTCATTATGGACAACTTTTACTACGGGACCAAACCTGAAATCGCGAAAAAAATCAGCTGTTCCCTACATTTATGTTCGTATAACTCATCAAAATGTAGGGAACAGCTGATTTTTTTCGCGATTTCAGGTTTGGCCCCTTAGTAAAAGTTGTTCATAATGAGTACAATGACCCCTTAAGAGGATGCCCATGAATTTAATTTCATCCTGTACCTATAGATTGAAACTTTTTTAATTGAATATGAGTGAAACAGTGCGAATTAATTAAAAACTACTTCTTCATTGCATTATCAGTAAAATGTTGCGTTAATTTACGTTATTTAAACAAAAGTTGATTTCGAAAATGCCAGTTTTACAGATTCAATAATTTGCTTCAGAAATTAGAATAAATAGCTCCCGGCTTATCAGCTTATTCGAACAACACAATCCGTCCACAGATTTCATACTTCAAGAATTTATTTATTTGTAACTTTCTTGAACTCCCTAAAACTTCATTTTAGCCCCTAATAAGTTATTTAAAGACCAAAAAGTACCATAGACAGTTTTCCCGTGACCTGAATTTTGCTACCGTCTCATCTTCTGTTCCTAAATCAGGTTAAAAGGACAATATTTCTTTGTATCCCGAGCTCTGAAAAGAAATAGTGCCGTATTTCGCTAGTATCCTCATCTACGCATTTTCTTTCAACATGATGTAGGTAAGGATACCGAATAAATGTATTGAGGTCGCTAAACTACTCTTTTCTTTAAAAGCTTTCAAGTATATTAAAGTAAGTACAAAGGAATTCTTTCGTTTGTAGTTGTAATTTTCCTTTCCTTGGTAAGTTTTTTGCCTCCATCATAAAGATTAAAATGTCATGGCAATCTTTGAAACTATAATTACGGATCTTCAGAACTTGGTAGGTGTTCTTTACTTACTGAGTGTTATTATTGTGACTTTAAAGTCACAAAAAAACAAAAAACTCCCTATTAATAGGGAGTTTTTCCCTTGGATAATCGCTATAAGTCAGAGAGAATCAGAGAGTGTATCAGAGAGCTAGTTGTCTCACACCGTGGAAATGGTCACATCTTCAGGTGACTAATGAGTCGAATCACTGGCCAAATGTCGGGGGAATAATGCTGGCAAACATGGAGGTTTAAATCAAGAACTTACCAAATTACCATTTGGTAAGTTCTTAATTTAAAACTGAATACCGTCAGTACCTACTTATGTAACTTCATTAACATATTCCTGGCCTTGTCTCATATTACTTAGGGTCGGCACAACACTTTTTCTTCGCCCATTCTATCATTCAGACATAACCCTGTACTGTATCTTTTCCCAACGATGTTGGGGTCGGCTTCCAGTCTAACCGGATGCAACTGAATACCAGTATTTTACATGGAGCAACTGCCTATCTGGCCTCCAAAACCCAGTTGCTGGGTAATACGATTCCTTTGTTAAGACTGGTTGTCAACTTTCGGGGTCCTGACGACCCGTAATAACTGTCAAAGAAAGAACGGCTTAGCGTGCTTTCCGAGGCACGGAGTCTAAGCATGTAAGAGGGTCACCCATCCACGGACCAACCGCGGCCCATAACTAGTTTAATGTTCATTCAAACTTTTTTCTTTACAAAACCTTTCTTCCACTTCTTGAATACACCGCTACTTCGAAAGGCTTCTTTATCGCCTTAGTAAAATTAAATTAATCGCGGTGTTCGTGTCAGGACCCCGGTGGCGTCAGAGATACAGATTAGTGGGAATCCTACAATTAACTCTTGCAAAGCTCTTATATTGTAAATTCAGTCTGACGCCGCCTACGTGACAGACTCGTGTTCAGATTAAGGCATTAGACACTGATTGTTGCTGTATGGATACTGTTTTGTGAATAAAATTAATCTCAATTTCGAGTGCTTTAACCCTGACAATAAAAAAAAACCTGTGGTCCTCTCTATTGTTATTTATTTATCGGGCTTTTTTATTAGAAGCTTTTATTTTACTTGCTTTGTTAGTTAGTATGTATGGGTCAAATCTTGCAAGCTGAATTAAAACCACATCCTCTTATCCTACGTAGTTGAAATTTTACCTGTTTCTCTTTCAAAGACAATGCATTTAATGATAAGCATGACTTGATTTTACACCCAGGATTGCCTCCAGACGATGGAACTCCTCAACGGTCAACAGTACAGACACGAAATTTTATATACGCTTTAATTATGTAGTTATTTACAAAAAAATCTATTGATTGGACTTAAAAATTGAAACACTGTGGCGTTCCTTAGTATTTATCTTATACTATACACATACATAATAATATAGCATACACGATCACTAAGTACAGTGGAAGCGCACCGTGCCTATGTCACGCGGTGACGTAGTCGATGCGCATGAGTAGGGCGCGCGACTCAGCGCGCGGTCGTCCACCTTGATCGACCTTCAGTCCGATCTCGCTATCGCGACGCGAAGCCCACGCAACGCTGAGCAATCACGGTGTCTGTATATTTACTGTAATCCTTCAGGATTGTCATGTTATTTACGTTATTTCTGTGTGCCTTCACTGTGAAACCTGTTATACCATCTATTCTCTTCTTTCTTGTGTTCCTAACCCGTGTGTGTTGAACTATAAATTGTGCCTTTCGTCCTTGGATATTTATGTGTTTGTGAACTGATTATAACCGTGAGTAGCTACCAAGCATCTTTCATTTACCGCCTCTCACTACACAACACAATAATTAGTGTACAACAACACTAAATTGGTGACCCCGACGTGATCACGTCAGAAAGGCTAGAAAACCACGGGTGCCTGAAAAGGACATTGGATATTAATAGAAACCAAGGTTAATAACAGTAGCACGATGAGTGATAGCAGTGACTCCGCAAAATCGTTTGGATCCACCCGCTCGCGTCATCAACCTCGTCGCGCAAAGTGCGTGTCCATTGACGAGCCATCCGACATTTGCCGTATCGCGGTGCGAATACCACCATTTTGGCCGGATGACCCAGAGGTTTGGTTCGCACAAGTGGAGGCACAGTTCGCGAACGCGAACATCACCAGCGACGCGACGAAATTTAATCACGTCATCGGCAACCTCGAGCACCAGTACTCCAAGCAAGTAAGGGATATTTTTCTTAACCCGCCGGAGAATAACAAGTATGAGAAGCTCAAACACGAGCTCATTAAGAGACTGACGGCGTCGCACGAGAAGAGAGTGAAGCAGCTCCTCATTCACGAAGAGCTCGGAGATCGCAAGCGTTCGCAGTTCCTGCGGCATCTACAAAGTTTGGCCGGACCGAGCGTCCCAGAGGACTTTCTGCGGACAATATGGTGTAGTCGTCTACCGAGCAACGTCCAGACCTTGCTGGCTTCACAGCCACATACTTCCCTGGAGGGACTAGCAGACTTGGCGGACAGGGTCCAGGACATTGTGACCCCATGCCAAGTCGCCGCAGCGTCGACGTCGGGTCCTACTATGCACGAGATGGCGAATGAGATCGCCGAGCTAAAGAAAGCCGTGAAGAACCTGACAACGCAGCTGAGTAGGAGACCTCGTTCGCAATCGCGCTCGAGCCGTCAACAGCGTCATCGATCCAGACAGCGGTCCGAGTCCAGCCACGAGAAGAACCCGTTATGCTTTTACCACTCCAAGTTCGGGGCCAACGCTCGCAAATGCGTTAAGCCATGCGATTACGAGAAAACGGGAAACTCCAAAGGCAGTCGGTAATGGCGGCTGACGACTGTCAAACGACCACAGGTCGCCTCTTTGTCACGGACCGGACATCAAAGACTCAGTTTTTAGTGGACACTGGTAGTGATTTGTGTGTGTTTCCGCGGCATGTTCTACATGAACAGCGTGTCAAGTCGAACTATCAATTATCGGCCGCTAATGGGTCTATTTGATACTTACGGCTACCTTCAGCTTAACTTAAATTTAGGTTTGCGCCGTAATTTCCCATGGCGTTTTATAGTAGCTGATGTCACCAAGCCGATCATAGGTGTGGATTTTTTAAGCTTCTATGATTTACTTGTTGACATCAGAAATCAACGTTTGGTGGATAAAACCACCTCAATGTATGTAACAGCTTCCGTTGCAAAGGCTTCAGCGACGTTTTCAGTGAAGGTCTCAGTTGGTGATTCCAGGTATCACTCAATACTCAATAAGTTCCCTGAGATCACGCGACCCGCTGGCACACACCGAAAAACCACACACAACACAGTACACCACATACGCACCACACCTGGTCCGCCCATCTCTTGTTCCCCTCGCAGGCTAGCTCCAGACAAACTGCAGATCGCTAAGCAGGAATTTGACATCATGCTTAGCAATGGCACTGCTCGACCATCTGAGAGTCCTTGGTCTTCACCCCTTCATTTAGCGCCGAAGAAGGACAACAGCTGGCGACCCTGTGGTGACTACAGGCTGCTCAACGCAAGGACTATACCTGACAGGTATCCCATCAAACATGTCCACGACCTTACCCACAGCATAGCTGGTAGCAAAGTCTTCTCAACTATTGACCTCGTTAAGGCGTATAACCAAATACCGCTCAGCGAGGACGACATCCAGAAGACGGCGATAACAACTCCGTTTGGCCTGTACGAATTTCCTTATATGACCTTTGGTCTGAGGAACGCAGGTCAAACTTTTCAGAGATTCGTCGACGAAATGACGCGTGGCCTTGACTTCTGTTATAGTTATCTTGATGATTTCCTTATCTTCTCGAGAGACCTGGAGCAGCACGAGGACCACCTGCATCAGCTCTTCACCAGGATGCAGAAATATGGCATTGTCATCAACACCTCGAAGTGTGTGTTCGGAGCTGACGAAGTTACATTTCTAGGCTACCGCATCTCTGCAGCCGGAATCAGACCCTTGGAGTCCAAGGTGGAAGCCATCAGGGACTTCCCCACGCCCAAAACCGTTAGGGAGCTTAGGCGTTTCTTAGGGATGTTGAACTTTTACAGGCGGTTTATACCAAAAGCCGCAAAATTTCAAGGTCCCCTTAACGCTCTGCTAACTGGTTCAGTAAAAGGTCAACATCCCGTGGAAATAACAGGCGAGGCGCTCACCGCCTTTAATAAGTGCAAAGACAGCCTCTGCAACGCAACGTTGCTTGCACACCCTGACTACCAAGCAAAGCTCGCCCTAGTTACAGACGCGTCTGATCTGGCAATGGGTGCAGTGCTGCAACAGTTCAGGGACGAGCAGTGGCAACCACTTGCCTTCTTTTCACGCAAGTTGAGCCCCGCTCAGCAGAAGTACTCGCCATATGATCGTGAGCTACTTGCGATCTATGAAGGCATAAAATACTTCCGCCACATGTTGGAAGCGAGACACTTCACTGTCTATACTGACCACAAGCCGTTGATATACGCTTTCCATGAGCGAAAGCACAACTGTGCTCCGCGTCAGTATAGACACCTTGACTTTATGTCGCAGTTCACAACGGATATTCAACATATCTCCGGCAAGGACAACATCGTCGCCGATACATTGTCCCGCGTCAGTGAACTGCAAACTCCAGTCGATTTTGAGGTTCTCGCAAAAACCCAAACTACAGACCCGGAACTGTTGCAACTGCTACAGTCGGAAACATCTCTTCAGCTAAAGAGGCTTAAAATCGACGGCAGTCCCGTCGAGTTACTCTGTGATGTGAGTACAGCCACTCCCAGACCATTCGTGACAAAACCTTTACGACGGCAAATATTTGAGAGCCTTCATAGCCTCAGCCATCCAGGAGCAAACACGTCCGCAAAATTGGTTGCGCAACGATACGTTTGGCCTGGAGTCCGCAAGGACTGCCGACAATGGTCACGAACGTGTCTCAGCTGTCAACGTACAAAGGTCAATCGTCATGTGTCATCACCATTGGGCACATTCGAATTACCCCGTGCTAGATTTGCATTCGTGCACATTGACCTTATAGGTCCTCTTCCTCCATCACAGGGGTACCGGTACTGCCTGACGACCGTGGATCGTTTCACTAGATGGCCAGAAGTGGTACCGATAGCGGACATTACCGCTGAAACAGTCGGTAAAGCGTTGCTGACCAGCTGGATCTCCCGCTTTGGTTGTCCAACAGATATTGTCACAGACAGAGGGCGCCAATTTGAATCCGCACTGTTCCAATATCTTGCCAAAATAGTCGGGTTCAAACATCGGAAGACCACAGCCTACCACCCAGCATGCAACGGCCTAGTGGAACGATTCCACAGGCAACTCAAAACGGCAATAATGTGCCACGCTGACCATAACTGGACAGAATCCCTGCCCTTGGTTCTACTGGGTGTCCGGAGCGCAATTAAAGAGGATCTACAAACTTCATCAGCGGAACTCCTTTACGGTGAGCCATTAAGACTACCAGGCGAATTTTTCAATCCCGGTGACAGCGGCACCACCGACATCTCGGAGTTCACCACTCGGTTACGCTCGTTTGCCGCCAAATTGCAGCCCACTCCAACTGCGCGCCATTCCAGGGACAAAATATTTGTCCACAAGGACCTCGCCACCTCAAGCCACATATTCCTCAGGGACGATGCGCTTCGAGGTTCATTGCAACCAGCATACACCGGTCCTCATGAAGTGGTACAAAAAGGCGACAAAACATTTACAATATTAAAAAACGGTAAACAGGTCAAAGTTTCCGTGGACCGCCTAAAACCCGCCTACATATTGGCTGACACACCATCAACCAACCAAGACGTTCCGGAAGAGGAAAAACTGCCCACGGACACTTCTGTCAGAACTACTAGGTCTGGTCGAAGGGTGCGATTCCCAGATTATTATCGCCCGTAGGACGGTCTCTGGAGGGGAGTGATGTGGCGTTCCTTAGTATTTATCTTATACTATACACATACATAATAATATAACATACACGATCACTAAGTACAGTGGAAGCGCACCGTGCCTATGTCACGCGGTGACGTAGTCGATGCGCATGAGTAGGGCGCGCGACTCAGCGCGCGGTCGTCCACCTTGATCGACCTTCAGTCCGATCTCGCTATCGCGACGCGAAGCCCACGCAACGCTGAGCAATCACGGTGTCTGTATATTTACTGTAATCCTTCAGGATTGTCATGTTATTTACGTTATTTCTGTGTGCCTTCACTGTGAAACCTGTTATACCATCTATTCTCTTCTTTCTTGTGTGTCTAACTCGTGTGTGTTGAACTATAAATTGTGCCTTTCGTCCTTGGATATTTATGTGTTTGTGAACTGATTATAACCGTGAGTAGCTACCAAGCATCTTTCATTTACCGCCTCTCACTACACAACACAATAATTAGTGTACAACAACACTAAAACACTATTACGCTAAATGTTGCTTTTAGAATAATCTGACAAAAAATCAGAACGAATGGTACGGTTTTTAATCGTAAAAAGAATTTTTTAGAGGTATATTCGTAATTTTTTCTATCGTATCAAATTAGCTGTATTATGTTTTCAACACACTATCTAACTAGCATAATTATCCTGAAGAATTTCATATTCTTTTTGATTTTGTTTACTGCAGTGGATCTTATTTTTAGGCAATATAAAACTTGCGTTTAGGTCCTGTACATAAGCAGCCTGTAACATTCCCACTGCTGGGACACAGGCCTCCTCTCAGTATTAGATCCTGTAGTCCCCTTAAATTTATTCAAAACTAGCCAACCTTACAGACGTTGTTCTGTCCAAATTTCAATACTTAATTCATACAAAATTCTCATAGACTATGTACTTTCAGTTTTCCCAAATATTACAATTTTACCGGCAACTTTTCAAATTTTTCTCTTCATAAGAACCTTCCTCGGACTTCAACGAATATCTGAAAATAAAAAATGCTGAACTGCCGTTCTCGAATTTTGCGCTTAGCAACATATTTTGCCATTAGTTTTTTATTGATATAGAAAATATATTACACTCTAAAAATGGACAAGGATCCAATTGTGTTTTTCAGCGTCTGGGTGAAAAACCTTTTCGTTCTATATTCCATTTATAGGTAGGTACTATATTTTCCAAACACATTGAAAAAAAATGCCGCCCAAAATAGACAATAGTAAAAAAATGTAGGGATCTCTAGAAACCCAGACAAAACTATCACAACCAAATAAGTGTTCTATATCCACGACATGCCACAAATAATATAATGTAATGAAAATCTGTATAAGCAAAGTAAGAGGGACCTACTTCGCACGTGACCAACATATGTTATAGCCAAAAGATTTCGCGAGGATCTAGTCAAATTACATCCGAAATCCACCTCGTCTCGCAGAGATTGGTTTCGTAATGTAAAGAAGCTGTCAAGTATAGTTCCTATTATGATGTGGACTTTTATATTCTGTGCTTAAAAGCATTTTGTTGCGTAAAGGCAATGAATCAAAGTGACAAGTTGAACATATGAAATCTTGTTTAAATTATTTGGTGTATCAAGGTGGCTATATTTTCATATCCATGTATTATATTGGGGATATCTTTTTGACGGTTTGAAGGATACTAAATGAGACACAAGACAAGTTTTATTGTTATCTATATAAATAAAAAGAAAAGTCCTGACTGACTGACTGACCCATCAACGCCCAGCCCAAACTCTTGAACCTAGAAAGCTAAAATTTTGCACCGAGGTTACCTTTATAATATAGACAAGGAATAAGGAAAGATTTTCGACATCCACGCGGGCGAAGCCGCGGGCAAAAGCGCTAAATATGCTTAAAAGCGTTAAAGGAATAAAAAAATCATTGAAGTTTGTCAATCGTAGGCCTATGCTGGATTTAAGCATCTATATCACCCAACAACATACAACCTTCCGCATCTATTCTGCCAGATGTCAACATCAGTCCATCTGACTAGGAGGCCTCCCTTAACTAAAGGGTGCATTTTCCTAAAGGTGATTCCATAGAAGGACTTATTATAGCTCTGTGCAGAGAAACCATTGCAGAGAAAAGACTTTGTCAAAAATTCTGCACAGCTCTAACACTGTTTAACACGAGACAACACATGACGGCGCCATAGTAAATGGACTGTCGCTACTTCGGCGCCGTCATAGATATAGTTTTTTATATTTCTATGGGCGCCGTCGTATGTTTTCTAGTTGACGTCCCGATCCCGGTGCGGTGCACAAACAGTCTTACACGATTAGTATATCTGTATCTTTTGTACTAAGTAGGTACAGTAGATATATCAAAATAATTTTTGTTTGGCTACGAATTCTAATTTCAAATTAATTTTATTTTAAAAACATGGATTTTTTTTCCAAAAGTAGTCATTTGTTTATTGATTATTGTTACATTTTCATCGCATTTCAATCTTTTTCGTCATCATGGATACGTTAAAAATTCGAGTAATTATGGAATATGAGTACCGTCGTGGCAGCAACGCGGCACAAGCGGCACGCAACATCAACGACGTTTACGGAGCTAACACTACAAACCAACGCACCACTTGTTATTGGTTTGCTCGCTTCCGTTCTGGAAATTTCGACCTGAAAAATGAACCTCGCGGTCGTCCGAAGACTTTGGTCGACAATGACGAATTAAAGGCGATTGTGGAAGCTGATGATACACAATCTACGGCTGAATTAGCAGCAGCTTTCGACGTTAGCGTCAAAACAATATTGGTCCATTTGCGTCAAATTGGCAAGGTAAAAAAGCTTGACAAATGGGTGCCCCACGAACTCAATGATCGCCAGCGCGAAGTACGCGTCGAGACGTGCCTTGCACTGCTCAACAGACACACAAATGAAGGAATTTTGAACCGCATTGTTACCTGCGATGAAAAATGGATTCTGTTTGATAACCGCAATCGCTCAGCAAGTTGGTTGGATCCTGGTTCAGCACCTAAACAATGCCCTAAACGAAAACTTACCCCTAGAAAAGTGATGGTCACTGTTTGGTGGTCTAGCGCCGGTGTGATTCACCACAGCTTCTTACCAAACGGGGTGAGCATTACTTCAAATATGTACTGTGAAGAACTGAACACAATGATGGAGAAGCTGGCACATCTCCAACCAGCATTGGTCAATCGCTCGTCTCCGCTGCTCCTGCACGACAACGCGCAGCCTCATACTGCACAGCAGACGGTCTCCAAGTTGCAAGAACTGGGGTTGGAAGCTCTCCGTCATCCGCCCTACTCACCAGACCTTGCGCCTACAGACTACTACTTTTTCCAGAATTTGGATAACTTCTTGGCGGGAAAAAAATTCAATAACCGAGAGGCAGTACAAAATGCCTTTGAAGAATTTGTTGCCTCCCGTCCAGCTGATTTCTTTAAGAAGGGCATCAATAAACTGCCACTGCGTTGGCAAAGATGCATTGATTGCATGGGTGATTACTTCGATTAATACAAATAAAAAATGCATGAAAAAATTCGTTTCAATTTTTTCATACAAAACGGCAATTTCATAGGTAAAGACCTATTATTTAGGTTTCCGTAGACAACAAGGAACCCTTATTGTTTCGTCATGTCCGTCTGTCTGTCTGTCTGTCCGCGGCTTAGCTCAGAGACTCTTAGTACTTACTAGAAAGCTGTAATTTGGCATGGGTATATACTGGATGACTTTTTTTACCATCTTGAAAAAAATAGGGTATATTCGGTGAACGGAGTAGAAGCCTAGGTATGGCATATCTAGTTTTTTTTTTTTTTTAATTAAAAAAAATCTAAATTCAAATCATAATGCAGGTTGCTTTGAATTTCGATATTTTTATGAATGAATGATGAATGAATGAATTGCACCGATCCCAGCGTGGTTTAACCAGACTCGATCACTCGAATTAACCCAAAGATTCACACTAGCCCCTGTTGCCTCATGTTACATGGTGCAACAGAGACCATTGCATATCAAGGAGTAGACCGGGGGGCGCGGTAATGGTAGGGAAGACATGCCCTTAGGATATGGAGGGGATATAGAGCCTATCCAGTATGCACCGTAAAATAAGCATTGGAATAGTGGAGAGATGGGTGATATACTCGTAATATGGATGGGTTTTTTTACGACGTTGCTGCCATGTTGCTTCTAGTCCAGCTTCCCCGGTGAATCTTTTTGGCGGTTAAACTGCGTTTTCGACTCTTTTTATGTCGCTGCTATGCTGTATTACGGGTAATCTGCCTTCTAGACTCTTTTCTTTTTCGTTCCGATGAGTTGTCAGCAGCAGAATGTCCAGGACGCGGTCGGACCGTTCCTCGCTGTTCTCCAGCTCCAACTTCAAATAATGTAATTTTTGTTTTTATTCAAAGTTCGAGCTATAGCTCGCCGCTGTTCAGTTCAGGTTGACGCGATTGCAGATATTACAGTTTTATAGTACAAAGTAATGCACACAAATCAGCATAAATAATTAATTAAACTGGACCGCAACAAAAATCCTGTCGGGTATGGCGACAGGGCGGCGCCAGCGCACCATCTGTGTCCGTAGGTACTTGAGTTTACATCTCAGGTCGTCTCCGAGCTTAAGAATTGGATGCGCCTACACAGAAACAACACACATCACCACTCACAAAAAAAAAAAGCACCCGGAACACTCCGATATTGGGACACACGAACACTATACACTAGTAGTTTTAAGTTTTTTACCTTGGTTTGGGTTACGAGTACCTGAAAATGTCTAAGATTGCTTGCTTGCTTTGCGATTGTCGTGATTAACTTTATTATAACTGTCACACACGTATTGTTCAAAGTTACATATATTGACAAGTACATATATTGACAAGCACATATATTGGGTAGGCGGAAAATAACCTAATGACTTTACAGAGAGAAGCGTATCCCTGAAAGACATGAAAAGATCTCACCCAGCTTGACGCTCGGGAAACTGGATCCTTCGGCAGGCTATTAGTCTCTCGTACTTTCAGGAGACCGTTACAAACTCACTAGGTACCTAACATAGAAATAATCACAGACACTCAATCACACACCACACATGAAATATACACTGCACGACACGACCAGATGCTAAACAATAAAAATCTTTGAGGGAGCTTGCACTCAAGGAACGACCACTCGTCTCGGCGTCACCCGAGCCAATCCGATTTGAATTTCGATATTTTTAAAGGATTTTTTTTTTCAAAATTTATCTTTTTTTGTTCTAAAATGAAAAGTTTACATCGAATTTGTAGTATTTATTGATACTTAGATATTTTTTTCTAACTAAGCCATTAAAAAACAAAGACTAGGTATGCCATACGCTTCTACTCCGTTCACCTAATACATATAGGTAGGTACCCTATTTTTTTCAAGACGGTAAAAAAAGTCATCCGGTATATTAATCACGCCGACAAAGTGGTTAAATTAAATATTGAAAAAAAAATTTAAACATAAATGGAACGATTCGATTTGTTTACGTCTGCCCTTATTCCCCTGAAAGACTTAGGCCATTCTTATATTACGATACTCGCAATCGCAAGAGATGATACTGCGACTCACCATACAAATGTATGTGAGATACTCCTCGGCGACTCATTTTTGTACTGACGTAGGATACTTATTATTTGTCTGTACGCACGGCTACAGATCAAGCTATACATTTCCAGTATAAGCTGATCTCGCATTGTATAGGATTTCCTTACAATGAGAGGTCAGCGCAAACTGGAATTGTATAGCTTGATGTGTAGCCGTGTGTACGTATCGTAATGTAAGAACGGCCTTAGGTTTCAACTTCTAGTAACCAAAACGTGATTCAAATTAAGTTTATTAATTCTTTAAATTAAGTTTATTGTCTGATCGGTTCAAACAACGGGACTATCTCCAAAGGCCAAAGTTCCTATATTATGTGTTAAACGAGCGATCTCGACATTTGTAATTTCGTGCATATAAGCACCGCGTACCGTGAATAAATAAGGATCAAACGGTATAGGGTACTTGTATCATATTTCATTGATGTCAACGGTATAATTTAGCCGATGGTCACATTTCTGGAGTAGGTAGGTACCGTTGAACATTGTATAATGTGAGGTTTTTTGATTGAAATGAAAGGAGCCTTCTGGTTTTGTATTAGCAATGTCGCTTGTGGGTTGGTTGGTATTATTTGAATTGTCCTATATGCGTGGCGTGTGTTTGGGAAAGTTTTAAACTTCCGTCATTTGCTCTGTGAAAAAAAATAAAAACAAATCATTGACTTTATGAACTTTCGATATACAGGGTGTTTGGTGCATCGTTTGCCAAATTGAATTGGCCGAAAGAAGAGGTCATTTGCTATCGCTTCAGGCTCAAGTACTCATTTTTGGCCACACCGGTTTTTTTATTACAACTTTCTAATTTTTATTTTGAAAAAATCCAAAACTCAGCATTAAAGCTTAAATTAAAAAAAAGTTTTAAGTGTAGTCGTCAAATTTCATTTTTATTTACATATGTACTGTTGTATGGCTCTATCAAATTTAAAATTACTTGCCAGTTACATCTAGTTTTTTTTTTATAAATCACAAAGTTTTTGGAAAAATAAAAAATGAACTTAAAACTCAACTTTAAATAGCTATAAAAAAAAAAACTAAAAGCGATCGGGATCTTCGAATTATTTTAAAAAGTTCTCTAGTCTATCCCCTTTCCAACGGTATGCAATGTGTTAAAAAACTCTTTTAATATCTTTAATAATTAGCTAAATGTGTAGTCGAGACACATCAGGCTGATATTGGATATTACGTTTAAAACACTAGTTTTCGCATAAATTACATGCTATTAGTAGATAGATACTGTTATCTCACGTCTTACGTAGTCTCTTATCTCGTTCTTACATAGGGAACTTTCCTCGAAATTGAAAAAAAAATACATTATTACAAAAATAATCATTTATTAATAAGTAATTTAATTACATACTAATCTTACAAGTCTTGTTCAAACTGTCTACCACTATTGCGTATGCACGCGCGACATCTTCGTCTTATCTCAACTGTAGTGGTGCGTAAACGCATTTCTGCTTTGATCGTCATGAAAGCCGCCTCAATGCGTTGGACTAAATCATCTCTTGTCTCAACTTCCGTGGCGTAGACGAGTTCTTTGGCCCGTCCCCAGACGTAAAAATCCAACGGAGTTAAGTCTGGAGAACGTGGAGGCCAAGGAATAGGGCCATCCCTCCCAATCCATGAGTCCGGGAATGCATCATTCAAGTACTCCCTGACGGTTATTCTCCAATGAGCGGGACAACCGTCATGTTGGAAAACAAAAGACCTGTCTTCACTGAAAATTGGCAAATCAGCTAATAATAAGGGCAACTCTGTTTGCAGAAATTCTAATTCTTGTAAGATTAGTATGTAATTAAATTACTTATTAATAAATGATTATTTTTGTAATAATGTATTTTTTTTTCAATTTCGAGGAAAGTTCCCTATGTAAGAACGAGATAAGAGACTACGTAAGACGTGAGATAACAGTATCTATCTACTAATAGCATGTAATTTATGCGAAAACTAGTGTTTTAAACGTAATATCCAATATCAGCCTGATGTGTCTCGACTACACATTTAGCTAATTATTAAAGATATTAAAAGAGTTTTTTAACACATTACATACCGTTGGAAAGGGGATAGACTAGAGAACTTTTTAAAATAATTCGAAGATCCCGATCGCTTTTAGTTTTTTTTTTATAGCTATTTAAAGTTGAGTTTTAAGTTCATTTTTTATTTTTCCAAAAACTTTGTGATTTATTAAAAAAAAAACTAGATGTAACTGGCAAGTAATTTTAAATTTGATAGAGCCATACAACAGTACATATGTAAATAAAAATGAAATTTGACGACTACACTTAAAACTTTTTTTTAATTTAAGCTTTAATGCTGAGTTTTGGATTTTTTCAAAATAAAAATTAGAAAGTTGTAATAAAAAAACCGGTGTGGCCAAAAATGAGTACTTGAGCCTGAAGCGATAGCAAATGACCTCTTCTTTCGGCCAATTCAAATTGGCAAACGATGCACCAAACACCCTGTAGATAAAGTTTTTCATCTGACTCGTTCTTTTATTTATTATACTGAAAAGCTTAGTAAGTAATTTGGAAGCAATTTACAGCTAGAGACTAAAATAAAATATTTAGGCATCCAATTAAATAGAAAATACTATCTTCAATTCCCGAACAAACACAGGAAAGCAGATTCAAAATCTTAATGGTCTACAGAATCGCTACAGAATTCAATAACATTGGCAAAACGATTCGTAGAAAATTCAATAAGACTGAAATTGAGAGACGGTGAAGTAATGTCGTGAAAACCCAATTCCCCTCATTAGAAACGCGTTCAAATTCAAATGGGGTTGAAAAAACCCGGTCGGCGTCTTTTCCGGCTACCTGGCTGGCGATTGGCTATTCAAAACAATTTTCGAGTCCGATTAGCCAACCAAGATATCAATGAGTTTATATCGAAATTTTATTGGAACGAACTAATTGGATTAGGGAATGATAAGGCTTTGACAACATTGGATTTTATTATACTGTTTTTGTCTCCTAAGGTCGCTGACCTGAGCAAGGCTACATTTGAATTTCAATTAGAGCTTTTCATATTATTTACTGGCTCATTTGTTTATATATATCAAAATAAAAATCATAATATTTTCAAAAAATTTGAGGCTTGCAGCTTGACCTATTTATTCCTTAACTACGTATTTAACAATCGTCACTGGCAGACACAAACCAAACACAATACCATCATAAATGTATTACCTATACATAATTTCCAAACCTCTAAACAAACCTACACACATTTAAACAATAGTAACAATTGACTGATACGTCCTTTTGACATACAACTTTCCGCTCCGTTAAATAACAAAGGAAGCCCGAAAACCTCAAATTAGCTGCCTCCATACCAAAATCATAAAATCGTAAATATACATTTTTGCGTTTTCAAAGAACTGTACGTTGAATATGTTGTATCTCATGACAAAGGCTTTCAGCTTCATTAGACAGGAGTACGAAAAGCTTTGAAAAAAACTCGCTTTCCATCTTTTGAAGGGGAATCAAAATTGCCTATTGAAAGCGAACCATTAATGCGATAAATGCTTATACATTGGAGCTCACTGATTGGCTCTTATTATATAAACTAGGGTCTAATTGGTAGCAAGATTGTATGCACTGGAGGATGGACGTCTGGAGGGAAGAACACAGTTTCAAAAGAAAATTGAATAACGGTACAATTTGTGGTACCTACAACTGTAGTATGTTGGTATTAAAAAGGATAATTTCATTCACTAATTGTGTATTAAAAAGATGGAGGCGAAAATGGGTGAAGGGTCTAGGCTAGGGTTTTTATTAGATACGTCATTGGTATTGAACTGCAATTAGCTTAATTGAAAACAGTAGCTTTAAGGCTTTTCAGTTTAAACCTCTTTGGCACAAAAAGTTAGGTACATTTACAAATTTTCTTGCACATTCATTAATTGCTTCATCTAGCTTCAACTTTCTGACTAACTGACCGACTCTTTGACAATTCAAAAATGCCTGTAATTGGTTTAATTGAAATAAATGCTTTGAGTTTGAGTTTGAATTGCGCAATAAATAACACTCCTCTAAAAGCAAATTTTTGTAAGAATTGAACACACACCTACACTTGCACTTTATTCAAAGTCGTCTACTACATTTTATTGCTATAATAAACGCGACCTAAATATGCGTACACGCATCAATTATGATGACTAAGTAGTGTTGCCTCACTATCAGAGTTCATCTACCACCCACAGGCAGATTCCTGTATGATAATCCTCTGACATTCAAGTTTCGTAGAACAATCGTTCGATCAAGATGGAAGGCTTTCGTAATATCTTATGGTGTTAAGATACAATGGGTGTAGGAGAATAAAGAAATATTTATCTTAGAAAGAGTAATAAAATCCTAATTCGGTAATCGTCATGCAACAAACAAGAAGCTTTGTCAAAATTCATCAGTCCATTTAATTTTCTCACTTTGAAAAAGAAAAAGCTGTATTGTTATAAATCAGTATAATTTTAGTACTTACCTACTACTAGGTATTTACCTATGAAATTGCCGTTTTACGTAGAAAAATCGAACAATTTTTTGAAAAGAAACATTGTCGATGCAGTTTTGTCATTTTAATGAAAGTTCGCGTTTTTGTCTCTGCTATAGAAATCTTGGGGACGGGACTCAATGAATTCTAAGGCGTTTCTCGCCGCCTAATTGGATTTGAAATTATTCAAAAAAATAATAAAATTTCCAGAACGGAAGCGATCAAACTAAAAACGCATCGTGCGTTCAATTGCGGTACCTTGTCCATACATGTCGGGCACTCTGTGCTGCGTTGGTGCCACGACGGAACTCGTATTCGAAAACAGCGCACTAATTCGATTTTTCCATGGTTACAGAAACATCGATATCAAAGAAAAATCGAACGGCGAGAAAACAAATTAACAACTGATTTTGTTTTTTAAATAACATGCTATATTAGAAAATTAATTAGAATTTGGAATTCTAAATAGAATGAAAGATATTGATCTTCACACTAGCTGGTATCAGAAATCGGCAATTTAATTTTTTTTTACACACCCAATTTCATAGGTAAAGACCTATAATTTTGATTAAGAAAAGTTAGCTTAGTTTAATTCAGAAGTATTCGTGACAGTCCCAAAATTAGATTTTAAGATTATGTTGATGTAAAAATTTCATTAACCGATTTTCTACACATCTTCTACTGAGCGGAATGTCATAAGAAAACATTACATCATTGTATTATTTTAGTCTTAAAAATACTACATAATGTAATTTACGAAACAAACATTTGCCCCAGAGCTTCCGCGTTGGCCATGTAATATTGTGTGTTCCTTAATTAGCCATTCAAAAAACACGCTAATTAGTAAGCTACACCTTTCTTATCGCTGACAAGTATCAAGATAGATACTGAACTAATTATTGTTAAACGAAATTAATATTGCAAAGGTAGGTAAACCGATTATTCGATTACGGTAGCTATTACTAAAAAATATTTTTTTCCAATAAGGTCTAAGAAACGCTGACGTGACGATTGGGACTCGTTCCTGACCGATTGGCCCCAGAAGACAAAAAACAAAGAATGAAGACTAAACTATGGGGAAGACCCACCAGTGAGATTACATAGGATATTAAAAAAACTAGCTTGTCTTGCATCCCCTTTAGCATAATTGCATAATCAGCCAATAATGTTCCCACTGCTGGGACCAGACCTCTTTTCGGTGACAGGGAGTTGGCCGTAATCAACCACGCGGGCCCAGTGAGGGTTGGTAGATATCACTGTCAAGTCTTTGAATTTTTGGTCTAGGACATGCTGGTTTCCTCACGATGTTTTCCTTCACCGGTTTGAGAGCAGTGGTGATGAAATAATTTACACAAAATAAAGTGCCTGCTTGAGTTGGAACACGACCTAAATAAACCTCGTAAGTCGCAGCCGTTATCACTGGGCCACCACTATTGCACCCCCTCAATGCGTAGGAGCAGGTGCAGATGGTCCAGCGGTATCGGCTCCGACTTACGAGTTGTAGGTCGTGGGTTCGAACCCAGCCAGGGGCTTTACTTTGTGTAAATAATTTCATCACCAATGTTCTCAAAACCGGCAAATCCTAGAAGCAAGAATTCGAAGACATGTGACATCTACCAACCCACAATGGGCCCGCGTAGTAGATGTGGTAGGTGGAGAGTCCACTCCCTCTCGAAGAGAGGAGGCCTGTCCCAGCAGTGGGAATATTATATAGGTTGATTATACTTATGCTAACGGGTAGGAGGAATCGTAGTGTATGGTGCAAGCCTCAGGAAGTTTCATCTGGCACTATGATGCCAGAGTTTGGGCGTTTAATGTACATATCTATACCTAATTGGTAACGTATCCACATTTTACAAATTGAGACAAAACTTCAACTCGTAATCGAAATATTTTATTCCCAAATCATACATCACAACATTCCTCCCCATTAAATTTTCTCATCACCAGCTATGAGATATGCTCACAATTTTCCTAATAAGTTGCTAGGAGGTAGGAGTTGCCTAATAAAATGGCCGTGTAATTTCATGTATCGCAATACGTACATTAGTGTGGCAGGTGCGAACGTTGCCATTTCGGGAGAAGATTCTGGAAGTTGTTACGTAACCGCATCGAATCTTGGTTTTGATTTGAAGATAGTGGTGGTGGTTTCGATAACTTTGGATGGTGGTTTTCATAATAAAAAGTATTTCTATTTATAAGGTGATTTTGGTCTTATAGAAAACTAGCTGCGCCCCGCGATTTCAACCGCATAAATCTCGATCCCGTGGAAATATCGGGATTAAAAGTATGCTTTGTCCTAATCCAGATCATGGTCTATCCATGTGTCAAATTTCATCTAAATCTGTTCAGCTGTTTTAGCGTGAAAGCGTAACAAACAAACTCACTTTCGCATTTATAATGTTAGTTAGTACTAGGATGGTCTAGGATGTGAAAGAGGCAGATGTTAGCTATACGAGGGGAAAAACTTAAATCTGGTATTGCTAAAGTGGAAGCACTTAGATAGTTAGATATGACAAATTTATCATAGCCTGGTGACCTTCGAAATGACTCAATTCAGGGGAGCTGTATATATTTAATATTTATTTCTTCCTTTATTTCAGGATTTCAGGTAGCTGTGGCCTATACAAAATACAATACACAAATACAAAAATATACAACATAACAAAAATTATGTACATATAAAATATTATATTTAACTTATAAAATAAACTAAGACACACGAAGTAGCCGCCAGGGTCGCGGGTAGTTCGAAAGAGATACCGTGGCCCTGGCACGGGCTACTGAAGGAACACGGGTGGGTTTTAGTCAGTAAAAGTCTGACACGCCCTCCCGCTCCGCCCAGAGCGGGAGAAGTCATTTGGTGATTTCCCATACACAAAGTAACGGCGTCGTGTTACGCTGCACGGTTTATTGGCACAATGCGACAAGAATAGTATATCCAACAGAATAAAGCATACATAATTAAGAGCCTGTGATAAGTACCTCAGCTCAAATTCATATTTTGCCGTCACTTCCCCGCGCCGGGTATCACTCTATCTCACTCGCACCGTCAAACTGATTCAGCTAGGGTGAACTACGCTATTTATGGACTAGGCTTGGTAATAATTGATTAAACCTATAAATATATTATTTTACGAAATCAATTTCAAAGTACTATTAGAATCGACGTCTTCTGGAAAGGTAGATGAAAATATTTTGGAAGTTTAGTTAATTCATGTATAATTTAACACACAACACAACATCACGCCTTCCCCGAAGGGTATTTATAATTTAGCTTATTTACCAAGGTTAGTATCGTACGTACAGACGCCCAACCAAAAGTATGCGCTTCGGCAATCATCATCTGTCTTCGAAAATATTAACGCACGATGCTGAGAACTATTACAGAGCTGTTGCAACCACAGAAGTACTTGTCTACTTTGTATTACCTTGGTTAAAAAATTAAAGATGAACACCTCTACGATCTATGGCTATCAGCAACCCAAGTAGCAAAAATTAGCCATATAATCGTCAATAAAGCCAAAATATTTGCCCTTGTAAAGGCCATATTATCGCTAATAAGGGTGGGTTTGGGCACAAATTATAAGGGCCTTATAGTTACCGTATTGTTAACCGTATAATAAGCTATGATTCTGAGGAATGCCATGTAATGGTTAGCAATATGGGTAAATACTCTTGTAATTGCATGTTGACACGAGTTTACAAGGACATTAAACTTTGCATTGCAATACTTGTGCCATTTACAAGGTCGATCTTCTTATAGCCGACATGGGTAGTTCCGCAATAAGTTTGGAGTGACAACTATCGACTAATTATGGAATGCGCACAAAGTTATTTTTATAATCGGCCATATTTATTGCAGTAAGCAGTTTTTCGTACTTTAGATATCCTTCATCGTGACATGTTAATAAACGAAAATTTAAGTGGGAAGTGAAATTTTCGATAATATGTGGTATATTATGTGGATTAGTTTGAATGCCCCCTTTAATAATGTTTTTTTTAAGTTCTGAAAAAAGAAATAACCATTTTCACATTTCCATATTATGCTGCTACAAGGATAAACTTCTTGTTGACAGTAGGTACAAAGAGCCTATAAAACGTATATAAACGTATATAATTTCATTATTCTAGGTCACCGGGAAGTACCCTATAGGTTTTGATTTACTTGCGACAGTTGCGAGTATCAAAATGTGTCGCAAAATGGCCGTATTTTTTTATTGCGTAGACTTAGAAGCTTAATTTTTTTGAATTCTAAGGGACCATAGACTTACGTATTAGATATTAATTTCAACTTGATATGTCCACACGTCCTTGATAAAAAGGGGCCTTGACAGACTGACAGACTTGGAATTTTTTTTTATGTGATAGAATTAGAAATTATAATTTTTCAGACTTTTTCCTTTACTTGTGCTGTGAGTGAGACCTTGCTTCTTGCCAAATTTCATTATTCTAAGTCAACGGGAAGTACCCTATAGGTTTTGATTTACTTGCGACAGTTGCGAGTATCAAATTGTGTCGCAAAATAGCCGTATTTTTTTATTGCGTTGACTGAAAAGCTTGATTTGTTTAGAACTATAAGGGACTATAGATTTACGTATTCGGTATTAATTTCAACTTGATATCTCCACGCGTCCCTGATAAAAAGGGTCATGACAGACTGACAGAGTTGAAATTTTTTTTTTATATCTTAGAATTACTAATTAACAATTTTCGGACTTTTTCCTTTATTTGTGCTGTGAGAGCTTGCTTCTTGCTAAATTTCATGATTCTAGGACAACGGGAAATACCCTATCCGTCTTATTACAAACAAAAAATACTTAAGTACTGGTTTAAACAAAGACTAAAAGGTCTAGGATTGTTACGGTATTAAAGTTAGTACCAGGACCAAAATGTGTTCTGATTACAAAACGAAGACCATCCGAGGATCAGTTAGTACCAATGAAGGTCCATGCTAGGTTTTGATTTACTTGCGAGTATCAAAATATGTCGCATGAGTGGCTGTATGTTTTTATTGCGTTAACTTAGAAGCTTGAGTTTTTTAGGACTCCAAGTGACCATAGATTTACATATTTGATATTAATTTCAACTTGATGCCTCCACGCATTCCTGAGAAAAAGGGTCTTGACAGACTGACAGACCAACAGACAGACGGACAACGAAGTGATCCTATAAGGGTTCTGTTTTTTCCTTTTGAGGTACGGAACCCTAAAAAGTCGAGAGGTGTCGTGGGATACCGGTTGCTACAAAGTATCTTTCGCTGTATATTGTACTAGCTTCTGCCCACGACTTCGTCCGCGTGAAATTATATCTTACTAGCTTTTACCCGCAGCTTCGCCCTCGTGAATGTCAGTAAATATCCCACGGGAACGTGCTACCGATAAATCCTTCTTTATTTCTTGTTTACATTATAAAGGAAACCTCTGTGAAAAAAATCAGTTTTCTAGGTCCAAGGGTTTAGGCTGGGTTTGAGGAGTGGTTGGAGAGGCGCCACGGCGTCCTCACCTTCCGCCTGACGCAGGTCATCACCGGACACGGTTGTTTCGGGAGGTTCCTGTTTCGGATAAGGCGGGAGGAAACGCCCGGGTGTCACCATTGTGTGGATCATCCGGAGGACACGGTGGAGCATACAGTGGAGGTCTGCCCGGCTTGGGCGGAGCACCGCCGTGTTCTCACGGAGGCGATCGGCGGCGGCGATCTCTCGCGTCCAAACCTGGTCCAGGCCATGGTGCGGAGCGAGAGTGTATGGGAAGCCGTCACCTCCTTCTGCGAAGCAGTAATGCTCGCGAAGGAGGAAACGGAACGCGTGAGGGAGAGGCAACAGCCGCGCCCTCGCGCCCCTAGCCGCCGCCGTAGGAGACGCCCTGGGCGGCGGGAATCGATTGCTGATTCCCGGCCACCGTAGGCGCGGGCTTGCGGACGACGAGTAATGGGCAGCTCGCCGTCCGGTAAGGAACAGGCCCGGGTCGACGGCGCGTTGTGCTCCACGCGCGCCTCAAAGAGATGTCAGCAGTGACGGGGTCAATTGGGCCGATGCCGCCGGGGTCGTGGGTAGTTCAAAAGAGATACCGTGGCCCTGGCACGGGCAGTTGAAGGAGCATGGGTGGGTTTTAGTCAGTAAAAGTCTGACACGCCCTCCCGCTCTGCCCAGAGCGGGAGAAGTCATTTGATGATTTCCCATCCACAAAAAAAAAAAAAAAAAAAAGGATTTAGGCTGGGCGTTGATGAGTCAGTCAGGACTTCTCTTTTTATTTACATAGATAGATGATACTCGGCAATACTATAGCTTCCTACTTGTGAAAGAATTTTCGGAATCGGATCAGTAGTTCCGAAGATTATCCCTACATACAAACTTGAAAACGTTAGAGTTTTTGATTCTTATAAGTAACAGGATCGATTGATATCAAACATTGTTTTTGTGAAAATTGCCCATTTTCTTGCCGATTGTAATTTTTTTCTTCTAATTCAAAATTTTCTTAAATTAAATTATGAATGTAAAAGTTTTTGCTAAATATTATATTGGAAACTGTTTCAAATAGGTACGTTTACCTTCTTAAATGTTTGACAATGTTTTGACATTGACATGAGATTACGATTTTGAACCATTTCATAGATAATTTTATGAATGAAAATTACAAAATTCGGAAAAAGTTAAAATACCGGTGCCTTATTTTTACCTCTAAATTTCATTTTACATAAATATATAATTTATTTAGAACATAAAACGTTATCAATCGGGTCTTTTGAGCGCAAGCGAAGTGATACGGGTACCCCGTCTGATAGCCGAAGCGGTACTGACAAGTACTGAATCGGGGTCTTGTCGGGGGCCGGGCGGCAGGGCGGTTCGAGGTGTGAATGGTTATAAAGCTTGATTTTTCTAATCTCATCTTTTAACAGTAAATAAAACGGTTAAAAAATAAATACTAACCTATGATATCTGCATTATACATAGTTCTATTATCCTACAAAGTTTCATGATCTAATTTTAAAATTTTCATTGATTATTCTCCATTTATTGTACGGTTTAGAGGTAAATTTGAGATTTTTTTGTATCGAGAAAATTGTATGGAATCGTGAATTAGCAACCTATGATACCTAGCAGTAGTCCTCACCTTTACTGTATATTAATTACAAAGTGAACACTGCAGAACTGTTGAAACTACAGCCATTCATAATAAGACAATTTTCGCATTCTGAGGTAATGCAGGCCCTTAAATGTAGTCAATCAATCTGCCTAGCCATTTCCAGCTATGTTGGGGTCGGCTTCCAGTCTAACCGGATTCAGCTGAATACTAATATTTTACATGGAGCGATGCCTATCTGACCTCCACAATCCAGTTACCCCGTCTCTGATTGGTAGGTATTCATAATAATAATCATTTTATTATCAGGCAACTAGGCCCATAGATAAAATACACAAAATTAGGCGGTAGTCTAGTTGGTCGCAGTAACTTAGCCAGAGCACCCCGACCAAATGGGATAAGTTAAGTTAGAACTGTGACAAACCGCGCGCGAGCCGAGCGAGTGAAGCAAGTGGTGCCGCGCTAGCGGCCGGCGAACGCTTCTTCTAAGTTGGTCGCAATTACTTGGCTATTTAATATTAGTGCAAGATGCGTTCGTCGCATGCAAGTTACCAGTTCACAATTGGTCGGTTTGCCATGAATGGATTATAAAGTATTGAAAAATAATGTTTGTTGCAGTTCACAATTTTTCGATAGTTTATAATCTCGCGGGATACAAACTAACGAAGTTCATAATCATACGGTGACATATGAATATACGGACAATTTAAGATGGTAGTGAATTTGCTGAGCAATATTATTTTCACCGACTTTATGAACTTCCCATTTTCATTAATCTCTCAAACCTCACATACATTGACGAGCACACCCATTGGTCGTGAAAGGTCAGGCACCACGTTTGGTTAGCAATCATTCAATCAATCATCCACTTAGCTATCAACTGCTGACATCTGGGAACAAATCAGTAGAATAATTTGTGTCTTAAGGTTTAATAAACTTACGTAGTGCGTGGTGCGTCATATTGTTACTTGTGAATGTTTAAACACTGATTACTGGATTCCATAATTCTAGAAATAAGAAATTTGTTTAAAATCCATATTAGTAATAGCAGCTTTTATTTTTTATTTAATTTCTTTCATCGCATTTGCTCATCCGTCGGAGCTGATACCTAAGAAATACAGAAAGTCACCATTATTTTCTGATTATTCTATTTTAAAATAACCTAGGTTCAAAAGCAACCAGGTCGTAATTATTAACTTTTGCAATCACCATCCAACGGTTTGACCAAAGTGGCGACTATCGCAGTCGCCCAGTGAGGAGATGGACTGAATTGAGTAATTGATTGACTCCGTGACCTATGTATGCCCTACGAGTCCGTAGTAAAGAGCAAATTGAATTAGTAACATGTCCATTGTCCATTCATAATTGGTGGTTTTTTTTTTTTAGCTTGCTAAAACACAGTAGTGTTGTTTTGCAATGAGAATATTATTATATTAACGCACCATAAAATGAGGATTTTTGAGGATTGATGTAACTTTTTGCAGCAGCTTAAATATTTGTATCATTTTGTCGTACTGATGATAAAGAAAGTCAGAACGGACGACTGCATTATCTGAAAACTGTTATCAAATACTTCCTGACACTTTACGTAATATACAAAGACACAATAAGGACGATGCCTGGGTAAAAAAAAAAAGAAATTCTATTTAGTCCGTCAGTCAAATAATAAAAAAATATTAGACACGTATTTTTTGCTATATCCTATGCATAAAAAATTACTTAGATAAAACGGTAACAACTATAATAAACTACGTATAAAATCTAGCAAGGAGTGACGTCATACCACATTTTAACTCAATGTATCGCCGTAATCTTTTGATTACGTAACAAAATAAAAAATACGTGTCCAATATTTTTTAATAAAAAAAAAAATATAATATAATTTTAGTCATCGTCCCTATTGTTCTTTATGGCTCGAGTTATGATGAAGATTTAAATAATTTATTTCCGTAATTATTTTTGATTAATTTGTTCATTAGCCAGCTGCTTCGTCGCCAATTTTAGAGTGGTTGCTAATAGAAACAAAACACGTCCCCAATGTCAATGGCAGGTTGTTGGGCGAACTACTGGCAAGTTGCCACTGTGTAGGTGCATGCGGTGCTTTCGAACCTAACACGCTAATGTCAAGTGATGTTCACGCTTTTGGTATTAGGCATTGTTAGCCGAAGATTAACGACATGAGTATAAATCCGATAGAATCCAAGCTTCACATACTCGTAAGCATAGAGGAAACCAAGCTTAATGTCAAAGTCAAAGTTTAGTTTAGTTTTTAGATACAGTTGGTCTATTGCAGCGTGAATGTCAAGCTTGATCTTACTTCGGTATATCTACCGGTAAACTTGACGCTTAGTAGCTTGGCAACACGTGTAGGTATATACGTGTCGTTTGTCTACCCGTGTTTACGGATTGATCTAGTCTCTTGTGTTTGCTGTCAAAGCTTAAGGCGTCGCCGCAACTTACATGGCTGTGTAAATCACATTACACATAATACCTACCTATCTGGATATGAACTGACGAGTATAACATGGGAGGTGGAAAAATAGGTAAATAATCAAAGCTGAATTGACATCGAATCATGGGAATATTAAGCGCCACTTCTGCATAGCCTTACCTTAAGTCTAACGTGCCTACGTAAATTGAGATAACGTTGACCATACTCGGTCAAGTATAGCACCGCTCGAAACGGAAGCTTTAATCAAAGTCCATCCGTCAATACTTAGTTAGGTACAAGGTTTGTCAACCGCACCGAGAACGAGACGTCAACGAGAAAACAGATGACGACGCCCCGCGCCATAGTAAATATACTGTCGCTACTTCGGCGCCGTCTTCTATTTTTTCGTTGACGTCCCGTTCCAAGTGCGGTGGGCAAACCAAACTTAGTGCAACTACGTATTTTCGTTATCGCAGCCACGTACTTCACAGTACACGGAATAGGGCTCCCGTTGCATATTTTAATGCGCAGCCGAATGCGACGAAGCGCGAAATGGAAATCTTTCGGGATCGTAACTGCCTGCCTTAACTGCAGCGCAATATCGGAATACTGTTTTGGAAAAAATATGCTATCAAGGATATTGCAAAGCACTTTTACAATATTCTGTATAAGGGATTTTTAAATTAATTTTAGAGTTCAGCTGTGAAATGGAAATTCATTTTGGAAATGATACATTTTTACGTTGGTTGATGATTGAATCGGTCTTTCTTTAGCAAATTGTATGTAGTCCGATAGTGTATCACACTAATCGTTTAAATATAGATTTAGAAAGCTTTTGCAACCGAAAACCATGACGAGAAAATTACTCAACAAGTAAGGTGTTGACTTCACAACAAGTGGAGCCGTAATTTCTTAAATCTATCGCGAGCAGGTCAAGCTGGCGTCCTTTGACCTATATTTAGCTGTGAACTTAAACTCAACAAGGGTCAACAGTTTTTTTCCGATTTGACAGACCTAATAAACGGCACAATAAGAATATGACTTACGATTAGTAAACTGCAGTTGTTTTAGGCTACCGCTTAACATCAGTAAGGCTATCTGCCAAGCCCGCCACTTATCTTTACGACAGTCAACAGATCTTTATACCTACTTATTATCAGTAGGTATCAATTCCGTACCTAATCCCTACAATAGTTGTGTCCTAACCAACAGTTATATTTGAAGCGCCATTCACTGCAATGCAACTAACACTGTAATCAATAACGTTATTCCTGGAATTATTAAAGCATTGCACGTCGGTGCAATTAGTGCCCAGGGCACAGAGAACAATAAAACAACAAACCAATTGCAGATGGCAAGATAAGCCAATAAGAAGGCTAATGAAAAATAAACAATACTATTTTTAATCGAAAACGTTGTTTTTCACGGAATTCCTGTGATCGTGATGTTTCATGTTCCGGGAAGTGAAAAGAAAAAGCATAATATAACGTTAGATGATTTTTCTAATACTTTTATAACATTATCACAATTTTTAAGTATTACCAATGATTATGTAAGTTTTAAAATAATTTCACTATGATTTTAGAATATGCTCCTATAGACAAACATACTTACTCACACTGCATAGGTTAATTTGTTCATGTTACATATTTTGATTTTAACCTGACTAACCTACTTGTATTATCGCTTTTATACTTACTGTTGAAAATTTCTGAAGTTTTATTGAGTAATTACTTATATTTCAGTCTACATTCTAATGTTTCCAATGAATTGTTTACAATCGATCTAAAATGTATAGTACCACCAATTAAATAGTACCTGAACGATCGAGCATCGCTCGGGTGAAAATAGAGAAAACGAATTTTCCCAGATAGATTGATTTTTCGCCCCCGTAAACCTCTACGAGTATATTGCAACTTTCATCGAAATCGTTAGAGGCGTTTTTGAAAACGTGATTACAAATAAATATTATATAAATATTGCTCATTTAATAGTATAAGTACCTACCCGGGCGACCAAGCTCTGCTCGGGTGAAAATAGAGAAAACAAATTTTCCCAGATATGAGACCTAGCTAGATCGATTTTTCGTCCCCGTAAACCCCTGTATTACAACTTTCAACGAAATCGTTAGAGCTGTTTTCGAGAACGTGATTACAATTATATTATATATATAATATTTGTATACAAATATAGGAGGGGAGGGGTATAGGATATTTGCTTTGAATAATTCAAGATTTATTTTATTTAGATCAAGATTAATGTAAGCGGAACCATATGTAAAAATACACACTGCATAACCCATAAGCATAAGATAAGTCATAACTACTCGTCCATCCCAATTTTTATTTCAAACAACGTTGCATCCATTTATTATTTTTATCAATCATCGGTGCGTTTCAAATAGTTTCGAAACGTAAGAGAAGTGCTTCTATAATTACACTTATCTATTTAAGACGTTATGATCTGAAAGATCGCATCAATCTTTCATTTGGTTGCTATTAAGCATGTCAAAAATAGTGAGGATAATAATAATCAAAAATAGTGAAAATAGTGATAATAATCAAAAATAGTGAAAATAGTGATAATAATCAAAAATAGTGAAAATAGAACAGTTGTGCTCAAGCTTCAATCACGTGTATAATTTACTAGCTTGTGTCTGCGGCATCGCCCGCATGGACGTCGGAATTTATCCCACGGGAACGTACCACCGGGATAAAAAGTATCCTATGTCCTAATCTAGGTCATGGGTTATCAGAATCCACGTTACAGACAGACAGGGTTACTTTCAGATTTCTAATATTTCATTCATCATTCTCCTGCCCTTATCCCAATCTATTTGGGGTCGGCGCAACATGTCCTTTTTTTCCATACTTCTCTATTATTCGTCATCTCGGTAGTCACCCCCTTTCTAGCCATGTCATCTTTCACACAATCCATCCATCGTTTCTTTGGTCTTCCCCTACTCTTATAGCCATCGACATTCATACTCAAAACTTTCCTCACGACATTTTCCTCACTCCTCCGCATCACATGCCCATACCATGACAGCCGATTTCCGCACAACTTTTCAGTCACCGGTGCCACTTTTAGACTTCCTCTTATGTACTCGTTTCTTATTCTATCCATTCGTGTAACACCACACATCCCTCTTAGCATTCTCATCTCAGCTGCATGCAACTGCTTTTCATTCATCCCTTTTGTGGCCCAACATTCTGATCCATACAAGACAGCAGGTCTAACCATTGTTTTATATATTGATTTCTAATATTTATTAGTATGAATTGTCTGGGATGAAAGCACCATTTCATTATGTCCAGAATAAGATAAAAGTCTATGGAAAAGTCTATGAAGTCTAAGTCTAGTTTGTCTGTCAGTCAACAAAAGAGATATCTAGGCAGGGTATAATAACATATTTGTATGTGAATTGCTTCAAGTTCAATTTTATATTTAATTTTTTACATATTATGATGTATAGACTGTGATATTACTTTGTGTTTGCAATACTCCTACATTGTAACACACCAACACAAAATTGTATATTGTCACGAAATTGAACATGAAGCAATTCACATACAAATATGTTAATAGATATCTCTTTTGTTGACTGTACCAAGCTTATTTATGTAATGAGTACTATACTTTATTTAGTTTGGCTGTAAAAACATACTTAGCTGACAGGGAGACTAATTTCCGCAACTCTTGTAGTTATACAGTTTCCGCCTCTAACTCTGGAGCCATATTTGTTTTCTGCAAACTTGAAAACATACTACACGAAATAGTTGAAGACGTGTCTGTTCCTGTCAGATATTTTATAAATAACAGACGTTGCTGGAAACTACGTTATTGTTGATATAAGTAATCAAAAAAATAATAATTTACGTGTCATTTATCAGCTCATTATTGTCTGATCGTTACTTTCTCTGTCTGAGAAAAATTGCCCTAGATTACGGCAAAAGTTTTTTCTATGAACGAGGGAACTTTGATTGTCACGCATGCTCACTGCGATTGCTATCAGCGGTTCCCTGACGGCGTGCTCTTGAACCGTGTTTCACGTACCTACTATTATTAACCACCACGTACTTTTGAGTTCCCACACCTGAAAACGCAATTCACAATTTGAAGGGACAAAGGAAGGTCCCTTTGTACCACCAAACCTTCTGAATACCACGGTAAAATAATGTACTTTGAGAACTAAATATTTTTAACCGTTTAGGTCACCGAATGGTTATATACTTCGTTTAATCTATCTCACGAGATTATACGATATACTCGTATATATCGTATGTTAAACTATCGAAAAATTGTAAACTGCAACAAACCAATTATTTTTTGATAGTTAATATTAGGTCTTTACCTATGAAATTGCCGTTCTGCAGTACTGGCCATTTCAAATCAAAATAATTTTTGTTTGGCTGAGAATTCTAATTTCAAATTAATTTTATTTTAAAAACATGGATTTTTTTTTCCAAAAGTAGTCATTTGTTTATTGATTAGTGTTACATTTTCATTGCATTTCAATCTTTTTCGTCATCATGGATACGTTAAAAATTCGAGTAATTATGGAATATGAGTACCGTAATATTGGATAACTTCTTGGCGGGAAAAAAATTCAATACCCGAGAGGAAGTACAAAATGCCTTTGAAGAATTTGTTGCCTCCCGTCCAGCTGATTTCTTTAAGAAGGGCATCAATAAACTGCCACTGCGTTGGCAAAGATGCATTGATTGCATGGGTGATTACTTCGATTAATACAAATAAAAAACGCATGAAAAAAATTCGTTTAAATTTTTTCATACAAAACGGCAATTTCATAGGTAAAGACCTATTAATTTATCCATGTCAAACCGACAAATTGTGAATTGGTATCAGACTTGCATGCGTCGAACGCACCTTGCGCTAATAAAATAAATAGTAGAGCACACTACCGCAATATCGTTACCGTAATTTCGCGACATTTTTCAATACCGCAAAAGCGAAATTATAGATGCGAATTTCGTGGTATTAAAGACCATCTGAATCATCCGAATCTCACCATCACAGTGTCACGTTAAACGAAATTTCAGACGACAACGAACCATTATCTAACTTCAACTCACGAACCAGAGATAATCAATGCAGTCTCGATGTCAACTTCCCTGTGTCCAAAAGAAGAACTTGATAATAAAACTCAGATCAGAATTTGTGCCCAAAGAACATCACCTACAATTCGAAGTCTAAGTTAGATGTTATATTTAAACAAAAACGGGCCAAGTGTGTGTCGGTCCACGCACAATGAAGGGTCCCGTTGTTGAAAAGATATCCACTGAAACGTCCGACGTAAAAAAACTTTTTTACAAAAAAATACAACTGTCTTTCAAAAATAACACTACAAAGTGAAAAATAACTTTAATTTCGGAAGTCGGTGTCTGGTTAAAAGTATTTTCGTTTTTTGCCACCGACTTCCGAAATTAAAGTTATTTTTCACTTTGTAGTGTTGTTTTTGGAAGTCGATTGTATTTTTCTGTAAAAAAGTTTATATTTTTCACTTTTTAGTTGTGGTACCCCACACAAATTCTACTACCACTACCTACAAAACAAACTAGAACATCATCCATATAAAAGTGGGGAAAAAATACGTATTATTGAAGCTAACTGAAAAACTACCCAAGCAAAGGTAAGTAATCACTTTTATATGGGACCAACTTTTATGTATACCCTCTCGAATGAAACAATTTTTTTTCAAATAGGACAACTCTGTAAAAAGTTATGCGTGGTCATACACAAAAAAAA
This sequence comes from Cosmia pyralina, assembly GCA_946251885.1. Classification (NCBI taxonomy): domain Eukaryota; kingdom Metazoa; phylum Arthropoda; class Insecta; order Lepidoptera; family Noctuidae; genus Cosmia; species Cosmia pyralina. Next base: position 18,923,957 of record OX276354.1, read on the forward strand.
AATAAAAAAAAACATAAGTGTCGAATTGAGAACCTCCTCCTTTTTTTTCGTCGGTTAAAAAGTCACCCGAAATGCAAATCGCAGAATGTCCGACAGCAAACAGCCCGGGATCCCAGGGTCCCGAGATATGTCAAAGACATTTTAAAATAATATAATAATACCAGCCTATTATTATCCCACCGCAAGGCAAAGGCCTCCAATCATACAGAGAACATATACCCACAACATAGCTACAGAAACAGATATATCAACATCCCAGGATGCAATAAATACTACGTTCGTCGTGTGTGACATGGTTAATTCCACTTCCGTGCAGATATTAGTGGAGAAACAAGGAAAACGAGAGCGGGACTGTGCCTACGAGCTCGTTGAATTATTGAGACACCGCGCGCGTCCAAATTGAGTTCGTGAGCCTCCATATACTATATGCTTAGTTATATCTATGTACGTCCGCACACAATGAAAATGTATTAATGATTGGACGAAAAATAAAACTACTCAAAATTTCCCATAGACACGCGTTGTATTGTGGGCTCCTCGCGTTTTCTCGTTCGTTTTTGTACATAAATAATAATAATTATGTTTAGCAATAGAAATTTTATTGTTATCTGTACACATGGTGTGCAACCGACATTTTAAGAGGCATAATCATAATTAATCATAATTTAATAAGGCTTGAAATTATAAATTGTGTGCGTATGGTGCGTAAATATGCGCCCCACGGTTTCACCCGCGTAGACCGGATACCAAATTTTATCAAAATTGGTCCAGCCGTTTGAGCGTGAAGAAGTAACAAACATACACACACACACTCACAAACTTTCGCTTTTATAATATTGTTAGTGTGATAGTGTGATTATTATTTTATTATACCATAGTATAGACCTACGCATTCCTATTTCCATCACAATAACTATTTACTAAGACTTGAGATCGTCATAGTGTGAGTATACCTACTCACACACTACAAAAACCACTACAAAAATATTTTTTGTTTACCAACAAAAAATATTTTTGTAGTATTTTGTTGGTACACATATAGACTGTACTGAACCAGTATACAGACACGAACGAGTCTGTTCTTGACAAACAATTTCTTAGGACAATTGGACAATGACACGTAATGACACGTCGAGCGCTAAAGCTGTTGACAGAATAGAATCGACCTAAAAATAAATAATCTAATGCGTCCGTATCGCAATATTAATAAAATGCAGAATCAACAAAGTAGTAATAGATAAAAGTTATTGAATTCCATTTGTTATCTCGTGCAAGCACTCAGACCAATATCGATATAAACTTCTTTTTATTCAAAGCGGACGGTATAATCAATAATTACAAGATAAAATGTAAACGAAAACATATCTAGTTCGGGAAAGAAAAGAAACAGGAGGCATACAGTAATAGTCAAAAGTTAACGTGTAGATGTAGTAGTGCCGACCCGTGTACCCACGCCGTACGGTAGCGAGTACACGCGCGGCGACCCTGGCGACCCGGCCGCCGCCCGCACATGCGCACTGCGCGCTACCCAACACAAATCACAAAATGACGCCGCCGGACAACGCGATGTAATAACACGTTAAAAATATTCAAGACAAATCCACAAAAGTGAAAATTAATAAACCATTTGCTACAATCTCCGTACATTGTTTAACAATATCGTGGCAGTACGCGAATAGACACACACGCACGCGCGGTTCTATGTCAAAACAAACCAGTGCTTTTGCGATGTAAACATGAACGAACGTAAGATCCTGCTTTTTATTCTTTCCGTGATCATTTACAGTATCTACAGTGTACAAATGTGGTTAATGAAACAAAATGTTGAAGCAAATGTTGTGCTCCCTGAGAAAATTGCCGACACTGCGATCACGCCCGAGGAAAATCAAACAACTCCAGAAAATCCACCGGAAGCAGTAAAACCTGTTATAAAACCAAAAGTCATTCCACTGTTTATAAAAGACGCATGCAGCGTTTTAGAAGTGTTTACTGTGAAACCGACAATGACGAAACGTAAACATAAACACCAAGAATGGAGCACAAATAATAACCCAGTCACCGTCATAGGCATCACTGTGTTTCTCCTGATACTACTACTCAACGCTATACTAGATGTTCTGAAAGTGAAAGAGGAAGAAAGGGCTAGAAGGAAGCTTAACCCAGATGGAGAAAGAAGGCAATCGTTAGCAGAATTTGCTAATAAGAAAACAATACGACGAGAATCAAGCAAGTTTGGACTGCAGCTGTTCCAGATTGCTGAATCTGTTGTGAATCACGAAGAGGAAAAGAAGAATAACTGTCGTCAAACAAGACCGTATCTGTCGTCTAATAAGAGAGGAGATTCTACGAATTCGTACCTAAGTGAACCACATAGGAAATCTCAAGAAGGATCGGCCCCGGCGTCAATTGCTGAGACCCCAGCAGGTGATCCGAGACTCGTCAAAAGGCAATCTGTAGCGAAGCTCTTTGGTATGAATCTATTTTTATTTTATTTCCATTTCTATTCTTGTACTAACGCAATGTTGATGAAATAATTTATGAGTTCATTGCAAGTCTGTTCTTTATTGATCGAAACTTTAATGTTGATAAATGTGAATGTAAATGTTTTTGATTTTAATGGTTTCTAAAGTTCTATCTCTTCTTTCACTGTTTTATATTCTCTGTTTCATAACAAGGTCTGTCTGACGACTGAAAAAGACTTTCAGGTAATTGATGTTCTCACACTTCTTTTAGTTAGATTTTTATAATGAGCTTGACTTTTATAATTCTCTTCAGTAGTTTGAATTTATTGTAGCGACAGTTCTTTCTTATCTCTTTTACAATGATTGAACTTAAATTGTTTCATGCCTTGCCTGGACTACAAACATATCTTTCGATGGGATGCCCGAATCGTAAAGAGCCAAAGCGCTTTACAGTTCAATAAATCCTTTATAGTGTTGCATGTAAGCACGTAGATAGATACCATCTACATTATGTTCCTGAACATAATCAAATCTGTCAATACACACATCCGTATTGGCAAGTTTGTATGTAATCAATTGAACTCACAGTCCATTGAACACATGATTACGTTCCAAATGGTTAATCAAAGGTTTCATAATATACAATCTGTATCAGTACAATAATTTTCTGCCCTGGATCCGCAATCAATAGTATCACGGAGGTTTGTGGCGGATTTAGTTGGCGCCTAATTGGCTTTTAGCTGTAGCAAATCGGTTTACTAGTGAAACCCTTTCATCCAATTTATAATTACTTGTTAGCTGACAAATATGTCCCTTGTTCTTAATGGTAATATTAATTACGTACTTTACATATTACTTGCCTCTGCTTTTAATTAAATGCGCTAGTGTAATACCCTTGATCGATTATGTCAAATTAAGGGAGTATTTGTATAATACGAGTAGTTTCAATTACAATGTCATCAATTTGCGAAGGCATCTAGAAGTAATGTTAACAAGGAATTTGTAAGTATTACAAGGTTTTAGCTAGAAACGTTAGGGTGTGTAATTCTGAAAATAAACCCATGTAATCCTCATCGTTCATTAGCGTTACAGGATGTTCTGGTTATTTATTAATTGTGTGAAGCGGAGCTTTAGTAGGTACCCTTATCAAATCGGTGACGAAACCCCAGACAAGGATTGGGACATTTAGCCTGGGAATTGTCACTTATCCGAGGAAGCCGGATGTTCTACAAATTGAGATCATCAGCACTACAATGTCGAACTTAAGCGAGTGTTATTTCTTGCATCCTTATTGGTTCGATACGTAGCACTCAATTTTCTCTGAAACCAAGCCACGATTGGCCAAGATACACTTTACCTTTTTAAGGGGGATGCGCTGTGGTAGCCCGCGAAATTATTTTTTTTTGGATTTTTGCAATTTGCAGATTTGTGTCAGGTTGTATCTTGATAAAAATATGATACGCGGCCATAAAACATATGTATTTATATAATTTTAACCATGAAAATCATCAATTCATCTCTTTATGTTAGATTTGATGCAGATTCGTCGAACGAACGAAATCTAACGACTCTGTAAATTGCATAAAACACAAGGAAATTTGAATTTTACGAGCTGCCACAGCGCATCTTCCTTAAATCCAAATAATTCATGTACTTATGTCTTATGTTCACCAGTTGCACTGTTGGTTACATTAATCAACCACGATTCATTGTGATGCTTGTGACACAAGTCCCAGAGACATGTCTTAAAATAGTGTGGAACATCATCATGATTCCCTTATTCATTCACGAGCTAAAATTCTAACGGCTGCATTAACACTATTGTACTTCATATCAGTAATGAGTGGTGTTGTCATTTTAAAAATAATTATTTCTATTTAGGAGCTCGTCCAGTGCCGATGGTTCGTCGCTCATCATTCCCCGTTCTTCCTCTCAACCCTGACATTCAGGCTATGATGTTAGGACACCGGCAGACATCAATGGACAGCGATGATGAAGGGGATGCCAGGGGACGACGCGTCAGACTCATTCGTAGATTTTAAGTTGTTTGACTCCGTGAACAATAGATTATCTATCGAGTCTTCTGAATGTTCGATGTACAATCAACAAAAGAGATATCTAGGCAGGGTATACTAACATAATTATTTGTATGTGAATTGCTTCATGTTCAATTTCGTGACAATATACAATTTTGAATGTAGGAAAAACCAAGTAATATAAGTATATAAAATTGAACATGAAGCAATTCACATACAAATATGTTACTCTACCCTGCCTAGATATCTCTTTTGTTGACTGTACCTATAGTTAGCCCTCTTATTCATAAACGTCGTTTTCCTCTTACTTCATTGATATGAATATGACAAGGACAGAAAGCATTTTTGTAAAGTTTCGGCACAGATAATACGTTTCGGTTAACAATGTAAGTTTTTTGAATGAGAGTGCTAATTCATTCAAAATTATTTTTGTTTCTAGTCTTGTTGCTACTTGCCTAATTTATTAATTCTGTGAAATTTAACCAAGAGTATTTTTATGTACTTATTAATGTAATCAAAATTGTAATAGTTTTAATTGTTTCGTGTTATGGTTGACATTTGTTGTCGAAAGGACTATAATATTAAGTTGACAATATTAGGTGGAAATAGCCATATATGTTGATTTTTGAGTACATATGAGTAGTTGCAGTAATGCCTTAGTTAATTTATTTAGAAGTATTTTCTGCTGGTGTTTAGGTGTTATATTAATTTTATTAAAATATGAGTCACATATTCTATAAATTACATATAAAAAAATACATATTATTAGATGTAATTTTATTGTATTCCTGCACCAAAATGTGTATTGTGATTAATCAAACATTTTATGTAAATTAAGGATTTTGGCAAAACAATGAAAATTTACTACGAAATTTTAAACTATAAGAAAATCAAATTATTAATAAGTAGCGAAGCCGATGCTTTTTTCTAGTCAGAATTTCCAAAAAATAGACTTTAAATAGATAGTGTGAATGTAAATTCTTCTAACTAATGTCCTGTTACGTTTAAGAATATTTTTAACTTATTCTATTGAAGAACAATCTACGTACAGTCAACAAAAGAGATATCTAGGCAGGGTATACTTACATTTTGTATGTGAATTGCTTCATGTTCAATTTCGTGACAATATACCATTTTGTGTTGGTGTGCTACAATGTAGGAGTATTGCAAAAACAAAGTAATATATATAAAATTGAGCATGAAGCAATTCACATAAGTACAAATATGTTACTCTACCTTGCCTAGATATCTCTTTTGTTGACTGTACCTACCTATATAAGTTTCATAAACATTTCCAATGATAGGACGTGAAAATATCGCGAAATAAAATCAACAACTTTCATAGATAAGTTATTTATAAAATTAAAACTTGGTGTCTCTCAATGTAATCTTTTCCAAAAATCCTGCATTTTAATACTGTTCATCGAATTATATCAAAACTACCTCTGAGTTGTGAAGGTCTAAATTTCTATACTTAATATTAAAATAATTGTCACATCTATTAATTAATGTATAATTTATTAATATATCGTCTAGCATTTATTTGGAATGTGATACGCAAGCAAGAATGGATTAATATCTACCTACCTAGATACATCTATCCTAGAAAAAGTGTAGAAGAAAGAATCAAATAATTAGGAGCCGGGAACATAGGGTGAATTAAGAAAGAGGTTAGTGAATACAGGATGAAATTGAATGCTTAAGTATAACTTTTTAAGAAGGCTGAGTTCTGGCTAAAGCAAATGTAAATAATAACTTGTGAAAATAAATCATCTAGACAAAGAAAAAACAAGGCAAATTCAATGATCATTTGATCGATATCAATAATGATGGAATTGCGGGAGAAACTAGTGAATTTGCTGTTTCTCACACTGACTTTTTTTCCATTTCAATTTCCTCCTGTAAGTATATAATGTTCTAAACATCCACCTGAACTGATGTGATTCATCTAAATTACTTCAAAGTCTGATCTACTTGTACTGTATGTGTGATACTTGGGTATGTACCTATATAATTATATTAGTGGACACTATGTGACCTGAGATTTTGTATAGCACCTTTTGCGAATTCGAAAATATCAAATATAGAATAATATTGATGTAATTTTCCTGAAATACATAAATATTATAGCTTTTTATGACTCTTATTTTAATTAAGTATTGTACTGGAACAGAGTAATCACAAATTCTCGATTTATCATGATTTAGTCCTCAGGTGTATAAGAGAGAAAAGAAAAAAGAGATATCTAGGCAGGGTATACTAACATATTTGTATGTGAATTGCTTCATGTTCAATTTCGTGACAATATACAATTTTGTGTTGGTGTGTTACAATATTGCAAAAACAAAGTAATATATATATATATAAAATTGAACATGAAGCAATTCACATACAAATATGTTACTCTATCCTGCCTAGATATCTCTTTTGTTGACTGTACATACCCCTGAGGACTATAACATCTTCACATCTTTGATTACTTGAAATTAATTATTATCCTCAACACCGGTTACATTATCATAAAGCAAAGTCATATTTGGAACATTTCGTAAGTATGCAAGCGTGGGTGGTCAGTTCCGACCATTCCATAGAATTAGAACTAAGCGGCATATGGAGCTCATCAACCTTTATGTTTTATCTGAGATTCCTAAAATCGAGGATAAGCAAATATCTAGATGTTTTTCTAGACGATATTATGTTAACAACAACATTAGCTAAAGTAAACTGTATTGAGAAAGATATCCCTCAAAATGTTTTGACTTTATAGAGAAATAGAAAAATAGAAGCCGGTGAATGGTTGAGAATGGCAGAGGATCGGGCACAGTGACGTGCAAGTGTAAATGAAGAAGTCTATGATCCGATACCAATGATGATGATGAGGATAGAAGGCCTGTGATTTCTAACCATCCAATTTACATTTTACAAGCATCTGAAAATATTTCCTGTGCTATTATCATAGTTAGCTACAAGCCAGCTTGAACAAAACTAAGTTTCCCGCAAAATTATAAATTGAATGAATTGAAAACCAAGCCACGTTCTCATCTTCTTGGAAACTCATCTCTTCGGCACACTTTTCAAGCTCAACACTGTGCTAAGAAAACGTTGTTTCCTTGTTAATATATCCCAATTAACAAGACTACATTGGTAGACATAAAAATAGCCGATCTAATGAATGCAGTGTTAAAACTAGGACGAATATTTTGATGCATGCTCCGGTTTTAGCATTCAAGATATAATACATTTATAATTGACTATAACAGTTTTTAAATAATTATGTCTTGTTGTGTTTGGTTTTAACTTCCTATTCTATTATTTTCTGAATCGTTCCCAATCGTGGTAAAAGTTTTTTCGAAATGTCTAGTTACCTTTTTCTGTAGTACGTTATGTATCTATGTACTTATATTATGGTTTCTGTTAAAATGACATAGATAAATTATTAATCGTAGTGGTCAATTATGTTCAGTTTGATCAATGATTCCAATGTAGGTATCTTTTCAGTGTTGTTGAATCATGTAGAATTTTCCATTATCTATCATATCCTTAGAAGTTTCAACTGGTTATCAATTTTGGAAAGCTATAATCCATCTGCTTAGTAGCGTATGCATTACACATCCGATGTTTCGTCAACGTTGTGGTCTCATTATTTGTTATTGTGGTCGAATGTCCTCGACCTAACATCGCGCACAGTTTGTATTGGATCAGCGCCAACCTCTCTGAATAATACTGAGCTTATCACTACACCTTGCATCGCTTTCATAGTGATATGCGGGAAGATATTATAATTTTGATAACCATTTTTATTATTTTCCGGGGATAGTCTTTGCATATTTATTGGTTCATTGAGTTAAACTTTGTTTTTGTCAATCGTAACCAGTATTACGTTGTTATAATTGGCAGTGTTCTATGAATTATTTCACCCTACTAATGCGATGGTTAAAAGATCTACAGTATTTATTTTAAAAAAATGTAAAACACGTTCTCTTTACAAATAAATAATTGATGACACGAATGCTGTCTAAACAAAATGATTTTAGTTATCCCCAGCATCTGTTATAACTACGGTGAAAAATATTTTTACAAAATTTTCTCTATCGCAAAAGACCTTGCTATAGTTTTAAAAATAATTCACGTGCGTCCGACCGACATGGGATGCAGTCTTCTTCAGACGGGAATCAGAGGAGCTCGCTCTGACTTTTACGTTTTACACAGACGTATGAACAAAGCTTTTAACTGAACATGCGTTATAACATAAACATAATTATGAAGAGCGCTTGAGTGCATTATTTTTAACAAACGTTTAAAAGTGAAGTGAATAATGAACTAGGAAAAACAGTAGATAGTCTTTTGTGCGAAAATAGTAAACATGAATTGCTATGATGAATTATCACCAACCACAGTTCTTCACTGGAATTACAGAGGATTTACAGAATTTCCGTTAAACCAACTAAAGGGCGAAGAGGCAGAAGTGACAGACATATATTTGAAGGAGAATCTCTTAACTCGTTTGCCAACTAACATCGGGGTTTTGGAGCATTTAGAGAGCCTGTACGTAAGCGGTAATGATATAACCGAGTTGCCGAGAGAGATATCTAAGTTGCGATGTCTCAAGTGCCTCGATGTTAGCGGGAATAGATTGAGGCGTATTCCTGAAGAGATTGGTGAAGCGAGGAGCTTAAAGTTCCTGATATTGGATGAGAATGAATTAACGGAGTTGCCGCTAAGGATTTCAGAGCTAAGACGTCTACGGTACCTATCGGTTTGTGGTAATTTAATTTGTTACTTTAATTTTATGTGCCGTGTGGTGAATTCGATGTTGTGAGTTCTTTTTTCGTATTTTTGCATGATAATAACACACTGGTGAAATAGTGAATAGGACTATCAAAAATGATAAAATTATTAATCAAAAGTGGTCAGTGGACATGCATGAATAATTTGTGGTGATTTAGTAAAAGCTTACGGTAATCAGTGGCTAGACATGTGCACTGTTTCATAACAGAGCTTTTCAAGGCTAACGATCTCACAGCAAACTGGCTTGATGAACGTGTTTAAAGAATTCGCAACATGTGGCAGAGCTCGTCAAGGCCGCTGTTTTTAATTTTTATTTTTTTAATTATAGTTTTATCACTTAACTCGTTACCAGCATCTTATAAAATAATTTAGTTGTCTGTTACAAGAACGAAACTAAAACATAAGTAACGCTACTGCTACATTGTCGCGATAAAACAAACTACACTTCGCGCTCTCTGTTTCTCAAGTCGGGGCCACACCAACGGGATATGCCATTGATTATCGCGATGATGGACGTAGGCTGTAGGTGTAGCCACATCTTATTGCGATAATTTCACAACGGCATTCACATTGCCGACTGACGGCGTTCAACTGTGGCCAGTCAATTTATCGCGATAATCATCGGAATAATTACCGCGAAATTTATGGCGATGATGGGCATTGACGTTGACGTTGGTGTGGCCCCGACGTCAGCGAGACGTTGTCGAGCGGTGTGCGAGAGAAAGTGTGCGAAATGTAGCTCGCATTATCACGACATTATGGCCGGAGCATTAGTAGGTAGTGATCCTAGTAGGTACCTATAATCTATGTCTGGAAATCCATCCAAACCTAAGGACCACTGCACGTCCGTAAAATAAAGACCGTCTGTCTGTCACGGAAACTGGTCTGCATTAGTGTTAGGTTTATTATTAAAAATACTATGAAAAAATAATATTTTCCTATCTAATGCCACACCAATGTCCGCATTGCCAAATGTTTTCCTAAGGCCCGTTTGAGTTACATCACAGGCACCTATTTACTGGCCATCCTTAGCTAAACAGTGGCCAGCACTAATACGCTCTAGTTACGTTTTAGTATCGTCGTAAAGTTAACGAAGACTAGTTTTGGCGCCTCGGATAACAAACTATCCGCTATGAATCAAGTTTAGCGTTTCCTCATTGATTTGGTTGACCCATTTACGTGTAGGTATATGTTGGGACTGGTTCCAGAGACCACCTCCGAATGTTTGTGTTTGAAAGTGTTTTGGCATTTGTTTTAAAATTTACGTACTTTGAACATTCTACTGGTTACGTAGTCGATGTAGTCGTTGAAGAATAGATATTGATTGTTTTCATTGATAATATAGGCAGACGTAGGTATCAGTAGTAAAAGATCTTTCGTAATAACTCTCGACGAAAAGAAATTAATAAAGAATAAATTGGTCAATACTGCTCAGATTGATCTGAGTTATAGGTACTGTTTTTCAAACAGCGAAAGATTCTGTTTTTATGTCTTATCATCATCCAGTGTTTACTTTTTTTTAAAAACAAGGTGATTGTTTGTCTTTATTAAATATGAATTTTTAGAAACTTATCAATAGAAATAAACAATTGTGTGTAGGAAAAACTGGCATAAATAAACTACCGTAAAATTGGAAAACAAATTACTTACCATCCGTGTCTTCAGTGTGGGTGGCTGCTAAAGTTAGAGCACGGCCTGCTAAAGACAGATTCATCTAGATTCTTGTTTAATGTTTTGTGCAAAAATCCACTACGGCATTAGTTTTCCAAGTATCTCGAGCCATTTAAGGGCTATCAACAACCTTGCGATCGTTAATTTAATTCAGCCAATCATTAAAAAGACTGAAAGAAATATTCGTAGGAACTTGCACGAATTTGAATTATATGCTTTGTATGGTCAGCAACAGAAGTCGGTTAACACTGATACTTTTTGACATCATCTAAATTAACACAAAACGATTCGATAAACTGCTTTTTTTTCGTTTAACTGTTAAGAGTTAATGTTCTTAATATTTTAAGTACTTCTGTTCCGATTTGAATTAAATATTTCGCTTAATAATTAAGATTTAAAAACTGCAAATGTTAATCGACATTTGTTGCTGACTGTACCATAATCCAGGTTTACTACTATTTTATTGCTTTAATTTATTTTAATGTTCAACATTGCTTTATACCACATTATCATCGTCAACTTCATCAGATTTTCTATCTATTTACAGATAATAAACTACGATGGCTTCCTCAGCGACCCGTATACAACTACCATCACTGTGAGTTCAGATTCTGGAGAAACTCCAACTTGAGGACTTTGCCGTACTCGCTATGGTATCACATGTTCAGAGATCAACAAACTAGATGTCTCAATATTGGGTAAGTTTCGGTGGTGCTTGTATTGTACAGATATTGTGTGCTTATGTTCTTTTGGTGTTTTACTTTAGAAACTTGAAATTATTTCGTTGTCAGATGCTAAGATAACATTTTTATGTAGATAAAGATTTATGACTTGCAGTGTTTTCTGTATTGAACGGTACACTTTAATCAATCAAACCTACCTATGTTCTAATTTACCAACTTTATTTCCAGATGTTTAGAAGCTGCTAATAGCCAAACTACCGACAAAAGAAGACATCAGTGCCAATTAAAATTAAGCCAAGACTCCAAAGAATTAGAAGTTAGGATTGAATGTCCACTTCAGTACAATGTTATATTAAATTCTAAATACTACTCCCCGCCAAGTCTCCATGAGATTTGCAGGAGACAATTCTATCAAATGATAAACACTGCAGTGAGAAAACTGAACCCACAAACCTACAGTTTTTACTCTGAACACGTCAGAGAAAATCTTTATAATGAGCATAATAATAACATAATAGACCTTCAAGAGAATTTTCATGGATTTAACATTGATGCTGAAGAGAAGAAATATTCAGATGAGAATGGTAATAGTTATCAATCAGTAGTTGTGAATGAGGGAATTTACAAGAAAGCAACCAAACCGTACTACGTGCCAGCTGATATAATAAGAGAATATTTTAACTTCTTGCCCAATGTGTTGATATCTGATCTGAGTAATGGGCCCGTTTCAACATGTGAGAATTTAAACTGTAAGAAGCCTGTATTTGATCACGTCTTCTATGAATTTTGTTTTGGGTAAGTTTAGTTGTCTTAATAGGTACCTCCTTAGTTTATCAACCCTGGAACTGGGGCAAGGGCGTGAATTATGCCACGCCCTCTCACAGACATGCTATTATGCTAATACTGTAGGTACACAGTTTGAATAAAAAATGGTCCACATCGAGCCCTAAACCGAAACAACTTGAAATCATAGGGGGAGGCCTTTTCCCAGCAGTAGGATGATGCAGACTGACACTCTTATCTTATAGTTACCAGTAATAACTACTTATACTCCATCGGTTTAAGTAATTAAATAAAGGTAAACAAAAACAACTACGTCTCTGGTTAACCGACTAAACGTAATACCTGTCACTTCAGTCGTCATGCTACGACACAGTTGTATACTCTTCCATTTAGCAACGTTACACAACTAATTAACAACTCTTTAAGTTGCTAAATTAAAGAGTACAACTGTGTCTAGTGTGACAACTGAAGTGACAGGTGTTAACCAGACACGTGTTTTTTTTTTGTTTACCTTTATTGAATTACCTAAACCGATGGAGTTTCAGATTTATTTAAAGTAAGTGTTTTCATTTTCCAGGGAAATCATACTTATCGATAAAGTTGAAGATGTTCTACTGAGTGCCGCTTTTTGTTCAAAATATTGTGCAGATTTTTGGAAAAGAAGTAAAACTACTATTCCTTGGACATTGTCATAGTTTAGCTTATTACAGTAAATAATCTATTGTTGTTATTATAAAGGGACTATTACTTATTTACCCTTGCAAGCGTCAGTCGTCTGTCTAAAATACTTAGACCATGGCTAAAATAAGACAACCAACTAACACAACATGCCTGGGGCCGTACTATCACGTGAAAAAACATCATGGGTCCGTTGAGAAAAAATGATGGTCGTATATAGCTCCGTCTCTCTCTCACACTGGAACCGTTCAACTTATCTGCCCTGATAAAAGAGCTCATGGTATGCCCCTGTAATAATATCCCTGTCGCTGGTTGCCTCCTGCTGGGCTTCTAGGTCTTTTGTCTTTTGTAGGTGAGAGTTCCACCTGGTTGACGGTGAAGAAAGCGGCGCTGAATAGCAGCGTCGTGGCGTTTGTACAGACACAAAATAGTAATCATTCACAGGGGCGCGATATTCGCGCCCCATCATCCACTAGCCGCAATAGGCGCAAATAATGAGGGGCCTGTAGCGACGGGCCACTGTAAAGCTACCGCGGGAGGGGGGCTATGCCCCGTGACCGCTAGTCGCACCCCCTGACCGGGGTGTTGTGACGGCCAGCACCAGCACGTGTTATAATATTCTCAGGTTTATTTTCAATAGCGTGATTATTACTCATGGAATTAGTATGTACAGATTTACCTTAATCTGGAGATAATTCCATGGTATAACCGATTTATTGATTTCTGAATTTTGCTTCTGTGACATTTCTCCTTCCGTTTGACAGATTTTCAAGATTTCAAATGAAAATGTTACTGTGGTACAAAAAACTTACAAAAAAATTGATTTAGTTTACAAACTTCATCCATTTAATGATTTAGTTTGCGCTGCTTTAATAATTTTCATCATGACTGAAAAGGCTCCAGAGGCAAAAACTAAATCTGAACCAGAAATAAATAAAGTTCCAAAACCAGATGTGCGTGTTACAACATCTCATGGATATTTCCATGGTCACGAATGCCACTTGCCAATCGAAAGAATATCAGCATACAAGACAACGAGCCGGGGAATACAGAGATGGATATTCAATTTAATGGCTGTTAATGCCAGTGATATTAGAGCTATCAATATGCACAGGTAATTTTACGTTTTGTACCCATATTTTTTTTAACTAACATACAAGGTATAAATTAAATAAGGCACAACCTCTTAAGGGGTCATTGTACTTATCATTAGAACAACTTATAAGTACTATGGGACCAAACCTGAAATCGCGAAAAAAAAATCTGCTGTTCTCTTCATTTTGAGAGTTTTAACTCGTCAAAATAAGGAGCAGCAGATTTTTTTTCGCTGTTCAGGTTTGGTCCCATAGTAAAAGTTGTTCATAATGATGAGTACAATGACCCCTTAAGAGGTTGTGCGTTATTTAAGTTACACCTTTTGGATAGATAGATACCAACTACAATTTTTTTATAGGTACATAAATTGCCGCCTGTTTTCCCAGAAGGTTAACCTGAGGTGAGGTGTGTGGTCCTTTTCTTTTAGGACCCATTGTAATCTTTTGGGGTCACGGGCGCTCAGAGTGGAGACTTTGTCCACTGAGTGACCTCAGGGAAGACGGCGCACAGTGGTCACGTGCTGCTTTGCTCATTTGCATAGTCAGGTTTCGGGGAGATCCCTTTACAGTCTACCCAGAGATTTGCCCTAACAGGCGTTGCACAGAGGGGGTTCCGGATTGGTCTTTTGAGAGGTAACAGTGCCCTTTCCATGTGCAGATGATGACCACCGGGGTGGTTTTAGTGAGGTGAAAATCCCACACTCCCCGGTCTTTTCCCCAAAGCCCGGGCGCCTTTTGAAAGTTTCCCCCAAAAACAAAAAAAAAAAAAAGACCCATTATAATCAGAATCCGTTGTGGTATTGGTGTCCCAGTGGTGACAGTCTCGACCGAGTTACGAGTTATACTTTTTAAATTTATTGAATCACCACTACTCTCAAACGGTGAATGAAAACATATACCTAGCACCGGAAATTCTAAGCCGTGACATCAACCAAACCGCACTGGGCCAAATTGGTGGATTACAGCTCACAGAGAAGAGCCCTGTGCCCCGTCAGTGAGAACAGTCATCATCTGCTTAGCCTTTTCCCAACTATGTTGGGGTCGGCTTCCAGTCTAACCGGATGCAGCTGAATACCAGTATTTTACATGGAGCGACTGCCTATCTGACCTCCACAACCTAGTTACTTGGTAATACGATACCCCTTGGTAAGACTGGTTGTCAGACTTTCGGACTTCTGACGACCCGTAACGACTGTCAAAGATCCACGAATGACAGCCGGGACCAACGGCTTAACGAGCTTTCCGAGGCACGGAGAGTCTCGGTATGTAAAGATGGTCACCCATCCACGGACCAACCCCGGCAAGCGTAGCTTAAGCTGATGGATCGACCCGTGCGGCTGTTATTACTTAGCCACGAGCTCCTCAGTGAGAACAGTATAGGTCAATAATGCTATACTTACCTATAATAATTTCATTGTTGTCTAGATCTTATGCAGCCTTGTGCGCGGAGAAGTACCAACATCACCAGTATTATCGATTCACCATCCACCCGTACAGCAAACTAAGATTCTACTTAGAACTTACGCTCGTCATTCTGATGATTGCGGCTTCGCTAATTAGCGCTTACCATTACTCTTCAAGGGACCCTGGGAGGGTATATGTTAGTACTTACCTCTATTTATTGAATCAACTCAGCTTACCGCAGTCCACTGCTGAACATAGGCCTCTCCCTGGCTGCGCTACAACACCCTGTCCTCCGCCTTCCGCATCCAGTCTGTCCCAGCCACCTTTTTTAAGGTAAGTTGTGAGTGACAGCACAGGCAGCAAATGTTGCACTCGTGTCTTTATCTCGATATGAAGAACGTGGTTCGTTCGAGATAAAAAGATTGACCTCGACGACAGTTTGGTTTCAATGGTAGGTATGGACTATGGGTATTAGTGAAAATCCAAACAAATGGGACATTTTAAGAATGCATATTGTGAGATATTTGTAAGCAGCAATAATGACTACTACGGCGAAAGCAACACACAGAGTAGTAGTTGTAGTACAGGGAGCAATTTAAATAACGCACAACCTCATACGGGGTCATTGTACTCGTCATTATGAACAACTTTTATAACCTGAAATCGCGAAAAATAAATCAGCCGTGCCCTATGGTCGCCTAACTCGTCAAAATCTACATTTTGACGAGTTATGCGTCGTGTTGTTCCCTACGGAACAGCAGAATTTTTTCGCGATTTCACGTTTGGTCCCATAATAAAAGTTATTCATAATGATGAGTACAATGAACCCTTAAGAGATTGTGTATTATTTAAATTACACCTTGTAATGTACCATTTACAGAATTGTAATCATAGATTCATCAATATTCCAGACTGGAGCGGGCCGGGGCTGCCTTGAAGCGGCTCCTGCCCAATCTGGGGGGACAAACGCCTCCTGCCGGAGGCTTTACGCGGGGGTCGTGCGGTCCATGGCCCTTTACGAGGCACCGGTGTGGGCGCGTTCCCTGAGGCTGCGACCAGCCCGCCGGTTGAACGCGTCCCAGAGGGTCATGGCCATCCGGCTAGTCCGGGGATACCGCACGGTCTCCTGTGAGGCGGCGCGCCTCCTTGCCGGATTTCCGCCATGGGATCTGGAGGCAAAAGTCCTCGCGCACGTGTGGCAGTGGCATGAGGAGGCGAAACGCCGGGGCATAACTCCGCTGCCGCGAGAAATCACGGTACAGCGGACAGAGCTCCGGCGGGATCTCATGGCGACATGGAGAGTGCGATTGTCGCAACCCAGCGCTGGGCACGCCACAATTGCGGCTATAAGTCCCCTGTGTGAGGAGTGGTTGGAGAGGCGCCACGGCGTCCTCACCTTCCGCCTGAAGCAGGTCCTCACCGGACACGGTTGTTTCGGGAGATTCCTGTTTCGGATAAGGCGGGAGGAAACGCCCAGGTGTCACCATTGTGTGGATCGCCGGGAGAACACGGTGGAGCATACAGTGGAGGTCTACCCGGCTTGGGCGGAGCACAGCCGTGTTCTCACGGAGGCGATCGGCGGCGGCGATCTCTCGCGTCCAAACCTGGTCCAGGCCATGGTGCGGAGCGAGAGTGCATGGGAGGCCGTCACCTCCTTTTGCGAAGCAGTAATGCTCGCGAAGCAGGAGGTGGAACGCGTGAGGGAGAGGCAACAGCCGCGCCCTCGCGCCCCTAGCCGCCGTAGGAGACGCCCTGGGCGGCGGGAATCTATCGCCGATTCCCGGCCACCGTAGACGCGGGCTTGCGGACGACGAGTAATGGGCAGCTCGCCATCCGGTAAGGACCAGGCCCGGGTCGACGGCGCGTTGTGTTCCACGCGTGCCTCAAAGACATGTCAGCAGTGACGGGGTCCAATAGGGCCGATGCCGCCGGGGTCGCGGGTAGTTCGGAAGAGATACCGTGGCCCTGGCATGGGCAACTGAAGGAACACGGGTGGGTTTTAGTCAGTAAAAGTCTGACACGCCCTCCCGCTCTGCCCAGGGCGGGAGAAGTCATTTGATGATTTCCCATCCACAAAAAAAAAAAAGAAAAAAAGATTCATCAATATAAGGTCATATTACCCCATTTAATGACTATTTCATGACATTGAGGCCAATTCTATCTTAGAGAGTAGTACCTATTGATGATTCTAATGACTATCCCACGGGAGGAAGGCATGAGTTAATATTAGTATTTAATTAGCAAATACATTAATTGCAAAACAAATTATCTTAGCGGAAAATTAAATAAACAATTACATTATTATTAATCTAATACATAATCAATATTTTAATAGTGTGACATATTATTATTATAAATATTCAGATAATAAATAAATGAGTAATAATTTAAATAATTAATAATAAGAAAAAATAATAAAAGCGCTCTTCCTGTTTGCTGCGCCCGACAGGTTCCATAATTGTTTCTAAAATTACTGACCAACTGTACCACATTATGGATTGCAATAAAGATTATTTGATTTGATTTGATTTATAATTTTTTTAATACCTACATATTTGTTACGGACGCGAATCATTGATGTATAAATTAGGAAGATAAGGTTCGCGCTCCTCGACGTGGACCGCATAAATTGAGCTAACCGGTTTGCTTTGCCATGTTTGTGAGAGCGAGATAGACATGCACTGTCATTCATAATCGTAAGCATTAGGCGGTTAACGTGATTTCGCTTGCACGACAACGCCAGCTCCTACTCTGTCCTTGTCTATTGGTAACTGTAGGTTTGCGACTGTGATCACAGATGTGCTAGTTTCGGTGCATGTAGCCGTGCGCCGAGACCAGGTTTAGTGATGGCAATGTTAGCGCGTAACATATCTTCCTCTAATAAATCAATGACGCGAATATTTTTGGTCACCGTACAACTTGACACTGACAAATTGCAAAAAACGCAAGAAAATTAGAATTTCGCACGCTATTTTCGCGCATCCCCCTAAAGCGATCTTTGTATTTATCCCCGCAGGACTACCACACCAAAATAACGATGTTTTGCGATCTCATGATCATGTTCAATATTATCGTTAACTTCTTCACCGGCTACATTGAAGGGTATTCCCGCAAGGTTGCTGTATTGTCCTTGCGGAAAATTGCATTGAATTATTTAAAAACCTGCCTGATCGTGGACTTGGTTGCATGCGGTGGTATACTAGCCGATATTGATGACCAGCTTGAAGAGCACCTCACCATTGGTTTGGTTTTGGAGTCTATAAAGATAATACGCATACCTATCATACTACGTTATTTAAAGAATATTCTCATTGTTATGAGAGCCTCTGTGAGTACTATAATCCTTTCTAATGTTTTACAATAATGACGGTACCTACAAGTTGGTTTTCTGTTAATACTAATTCTGCAATTGATCAGTTTTACCAGGCGACATGTGTGGAGATAGTTTTCTTTTTAATAATCTACCTATGTTGGAACATCTACTTCCAATTTGCAGTGGATTACATAATTGAGGGTAGTTTTATGCCGGAAAATCCTCGAAACTGTTCATGGTTAACTGTTGGAAAGATGTGGAACCAGACTACAAATGTCCGACTACTTTACGCTTTTGACAGAGCTGGTACGTTGGACTACCTACAATAAAACTACATACGTAATCCCCTTTTTGGCCGGGCTGAAGTGAGCGCGGCCGCCATCTTGCGCCATCTGCGCATACTATTTTCCCAATTCATACCTTAATGTTTCATTCTGCGCATCGGCTCGCACCTACCTTCAACCCGGCCAAAAAGTCTACCTACTGTACCTATCTACTTTTCCCCAATCATAATTATGTGCAGGACAGGTAAAGGTGACAGTTGCACCTCACGCCTGCATTCTCCTGGCTGCCGAAAACAAACTGCGATAATCAATTAATTTGCCTTTACCGCCACGATAGTACCTACCTACAGTCAGCGTCAATAATATCGGGACGAACACACTTCAAAATGATGTAAACAACTATGAAAATGAAATATTAACTCAATGACACAAGGAATGTTTCAGAATGAAGACAATACACGACAACTGTCATTCTGACAAGAACTTTATCCAATTAAGATAAAGTTTAATTTTCTTAGTTGTTGAGATTATTTTGAACAGTCTAATCGTCCCGATGTTTTTGACGCTGACTGTACCTATCTGCCAATTAACTCTTATGTATGAGGATGAATTACTCTAGCCCATTTTGAGAGGATAGGCCTCCATTCGCAAATGTAATTTTTTCCTATGCTTATGTTACATAAATCGTGTTTCAGTTGGTATGCTTACAACAAATATAAATATGAATCTTCTAGAACAAACGGGGTGCTTAGAGAACTTCCTTGTTATATGCTGGCTGTTTTCCAAGGTATGTTTTTAGAAAGTGATAGTTACCTACTACACCTACTGCAATGAACACCCATAACATTTTTTGGGTCAGGCCAGGCCCGGCCTGGCCTAAATTTAGCCCGGAAATTTTCCCCAAAATTAAAACCACTAGCGTCCGCTACCTATATTTTGCAGATCTTCATATTTCATTACGTACTAACATATGTAATAGCAGTTTTTGGAAAAGAATCTGCAAGTGCCCAATACTATATGATGAAGAAACAATTGGAAGAATACATGGTGCAGAGAAATTTCCCACCAAGACTTAAGAACAAAATCCGGAAGTTCTACGCAATTAGATTTCAGTCGAGATACTTTGAGGTGAGGAAAAGTTACATACCGCTTATAGCTACCCCAGTTCCAAGACATGATAATAGCACAGTCTCATCATACAGTCGTCCGACGAAGCCCGAGCTGATACGAAGTTCGGCAAACTACGTAAGCAGCTCGGGCTCTCGTCGGACGACTGTATGATGACTGTGATAATAGTATGAAAACCAAAGCCCAGTATCCACTGTCGGGTCGGCATGACAGGGATTTGTTGGTGATGAATCATATTACCTAGTTACTAGCTTTTGCCCGCGTGGATGTCGGAAAATATCCCACAGGAACGTACTACGGGGAAATCCTTTCTCATACCTTGTCTACATAATAAAGGGAACCTCTGTGCAAAATTTCAGCTTTCTACGTTCAAAAGTTTGGGCTGGGCGTTGATAAGTCAGTGAGTCATCAATCAGGACTTCTATTTTTACTTAATAGACGTTATTGAAACAAAGACATAGTTCGTGGTAACTCCTCATCAAAGTTGACGGCAATAATGAATGTAATAAGTCCTCTTAACCTATGACGGCGGCCAATCTCAACGGAGACTAACGAAATACCTACGCAGGAGATATAGTGCACAAGCGCGCGCAAACACAGGTGCACTCTGTTCCTTTACTCTCATGGTCCCATGACGGAGAGATCAGGCGCAGGACCGACGGCTTCACGTCGTGTTAGCTGAGGCACGGATGACGGTGATGGGTCTGGATAAAAGGTAAATACCTCGCAGATCTAACGATCCGCGCGGTTGCTACTCAGCCACGAGCCCCTTATTAATAAGTCCTACCGTTTCCATTTTCACTACACACTTTTAAAAGCGTGTAGTGAAAATTGAAACGGTACTTATAAAAACATGCCCACTACTTATGTCTTTTGTTTGTGTAGGAATCCCGTATGCTGGGATGTGTGTCTGGTCAATTACGTGAAGATATCCTCATGCACACCGGTCGTCAATTGGTGAGGGAACTGGATTTCTTGAAACAACTGCCTAGCTCCTTACTGGTGCAAATCGCTGTCAAACTACGCCTCGTCATTTATATCGCCGGTGATATCATATTCAAGATCAATACCGTTGGTAAGTCATCACCATCATTGGCATTACCGCCCACTACTGAGTATAAGCGTCTTTTTTTTTAGGCTCATATTCTTATACGCTGATGATACCGTAATTGTCTTTGCTGCTAAGACTGCCTAATCTTAAAAGGTCGGCTGAGGGTGGTCTGGCGAAGATAGCTGCTTGGCCAAAAACTTCGTTTGATACACGTGGACATTTGTTATTGCAGTTCTCGGCTCAAAAACAACCTCGCCTACGGCTCGGGTGTTAATTCCGCCTCGAATGCAATAACAAAAATTCGCCACTTGTATCAAAATTTTCTTTTTCTTGTTTCTACCTCTTTTTTTATGAATGACCAGTTAGTTACTATAGCGTGGCCAATTACTATAGCAGTTACCCTAATTGAAATAAACATTTTTATTTTTTTTTATTTTCTTTCGTTCATTACTTAAAGCAAAAATGTATTAACAAGTTTTAATTAACAAAATTAACCGATGTTTTAGATGTAACGGATATTACGAATTTACATGTTCTCATTACCTTAAAATGCCAATAGAATACACAGTCACTTTTCACATTTCTATAAATATTAATTTACTATTTAAATTCACAGGTGACTGTCTCTACTTTATCGATAGAGGTACAGTCGCTATCTACTCTGACTCAGCCAAGGAGATCTGTCACTTAGAAGACGGGGATTACTTCGGCGAAATAGCATTGGTTATGAAACATCACATCCGTACAGCATCTGTGGTAGCTGTCACTAACTGTGAGTTATTCAGACTTGACAAGGAACATTTTGAGACAACCATAGCGTATTATCCGACTGTGTATAATAGTATAAAAGAAGTGGCGATGCGCAGGATTGAGAGGACTCGCGTGCTTGATGAACATCATAAGGCTGAGCTTAGGTCGGATGAAGGACGGTTTACGGATTGAGAAGCGGTTTGGGGGGCCATTGTAATGAAGAACAAAAAGGTTTTTTGTCGCCGAAGGTACAATTTTGTACAAAAAGAGTAAAATTAAGGTTTCTGATAATACCTAATAAAAATATTTTGTATTTATCACATCGCTGACCAGTACCTATACATACTCGTAGTTATCTGTGGCGTACTTTCCCGCACCCATACTCCATTTGCAAAAAGATTAGACATTTAGGTAAACCTTTTTTACAGTCCGTTCAACCGATTTTTACTTCTATTGCGTTGGTGGCATGACAAATGGTAGGTAGCTGCAGTAAACAGTTGGTATTATAACCACTTTTTTGCCTTTGATGCCATCCTTAAGCTTACGGAATAGAAGTCAAAATCGATTGAACGGACTGTAAAAAAGGTGTCTTTCAATGTCTAATCTTATTGCAAATGGGGTATAGTATGGGAATGCACAGTCAGAAGCACGCGAGTTCTACACTGGATAGTGAACCTAAAAGCGGTTTGCAACGCAGGGGCACTTTTAGAGCGAGTGTGTTGAAAAAGATTTATTTCCTACAACTTCAATGATTTTATTTTACGGTGAGAACGACGTCGGCTTAGTTGTAGGACGCATAATTTTATTACATAAGTTAAGTAATTATTGTCATTTAAGTAGACAATATTTTTTAAGAGTTACTTCTTAAGTTCTGTTTTTCTCAGTTGAGGTAAGGACAATAAATAAAAAACTTAAATTAATTAATTTTCGTTTTTATTTAAAACCAGCCACCATGTAGGTACAAGCGGATAACTTTGAAAATCTAATAAAAGGCTAAGAACACACTCCGACTCATTCAATTGTCAACAGTATATTGTGAAAATAATCGCAGTGTGCTCTAAGCAGAATTGTTATTTTGTAAGTTGAAATCTTTAATAGCTTCAGCTACTTTATTTACACACGATGTTCACTAGCAGCTTTGTACAAATTGTCTTTTTTACCCGACTGCGGCATAACCCATAAGTGGTGTAATGTTTGTTACATTTTTAAAAGTTGTCAAAAGTCAACTTGTGAAAATCTTGCAAGTGCACCTCATGCTTTAGTTTAACATTTATATTTTATGCAAAATAATAATAATTATATCCGCACAACTGCATTTAATAACATAATGACTAATCTCTTATTTCACTCCATTAAAACGAATAATAAACTTTCAGTCAGTCGCTTTCATCGAACAACACAAGATAATTATAACTCGTAGAAAGGAGGAATATTACGGAATCGGGGTTGGGGGTATATTTGACATTTTGTCCAGACTACCAAGGAAGGCGGCCATACACGCTACAGTCCTCCCGGGAAGTCTCCCTGTTAAGGACGCTGTTACAGTTTCTCAATAAATGTACCGGAGTGAAAATTTTTACTTCGGTAAATTTATTGAGAAAATATACCTTTTTAAAATTATATTTATACTTCAGAATCGTACCATGCACATCTATCAACAATTTGGCCAAAAGACATTTTAAGAATGCAAAGCATTTTATTTATTAAACATACTTTTGTGTAAAAAAGTAATGATTTGACTACCAATTTGTAACAGCGTCCTTAAGGCAGGAAATATTGGAATAAGCCTGTCCAAATGTGTAGTTAACACAACATAACATAACATCACACCTCGTTTCCCCGAAGGGTTGGACAGAGTCGACAAAACGGACGCCTTTACACCATAAAGTTGCTTTTTGTATACACTAATTAAATGAAAAACCCTGCCCTTATGGTCCTTTATTTTACTTTGTCTTAAGTACAACTGCAGCTTGTAAGCCAAATTGTTTCAAAATTGGAAAGGACTAGCTTTTGTCGATGGTACCTTATAGTACACCCACATTTCGCCAGTTATGTCTATATGTGTGTACTTGTTGGAACATATTGAAGGGTACAAATTATGTCAAACGTAACATGATATGTAACATACGTTGAAACAGCATGCTGTCCAAATATAATATGCAATGCAACTTGAAATATAACACACGTTGAAACAAATTCGCCTTGTTTTTTGTTTCAAATGAGTACCCAGTACCTACCATAGGAAATGTGGTCAACCTGCGCACGCGCACCTGCACAGGTAGACCTCTCCGGTGGAACGTAACGTGTATTAAGCCATACCTACACGTATGCCAATGATGACGTTTCAGTGTAAAAATAAAATACACGAAAAATAAATTCCCGTAACATATTAGGTTGGGGAAAAAGTCTTTTCGCATTATAGTATGCATGAACTTAAAATAAAATCTCTTTGGCTATACTATTTGTATCTGGCTGGATTTGGTATCATTGAAAGTTTAAATTTTAAAGAATATAATTCCAAATTCAAATTAGGAAAATGTGTGATTTTCATTTGTTTTTCGTACTGTCAAGATGAAGTGAATCTAATGAAGAATTTCAATACATTTTAAAATTTTACCACAAAAGGTAAAAATGCAACGCAAACCGCGAAAAAAATTTGCGATGTTTATGGACCCAGTGCAGTGTCTGTGAGAGTAGCACAAATTTGGTTTAAGCGTTTTCAATCCGGAAATTTTGATGTCAAAGATGCATGTCGCTCTGGTCGCCCTATTACGGATAAAATGGATGCCATTTTTGAAAAAGTGGAGCAAGATTGGCATATCAGTAGTTACGACGTAGCTGAAGAACTGGGAATTGACCACAAAACAGTTTTAGCGCATTTGAAAAAAACTGGGTACACAAAAAAGCTCGATATTTGGGTACCTCACGAGCTCACTGAAAGAAACCTAATGAACCGTGCTCATTTGTGATTCTTTATTACGACGTAATGAAACCGAACCATTTTTGAAGAAGCTGATAACTGGTGATGAAAAGTGGATCACGTACGACAAAAACGTGCGAAAAAGGTCGTGGTCAAAGGCCGGTCAGGCTACACAGATTGTGGCGAAACCTGGGTTAACTCGCAACAAGGTGATGTTGTGTATGTGGTGGGATTGGAAGGGCATTATTCATTATGAGCTGTTACCACCAGGCAGGACCATCGATTCTGAACTCTACCGCGAACAACTGATGAGATTAAAGCAAGAAGTTGAGAGAAAGCGGCCGGAATTAATCAACAGAAGGGGTGTGGTTTTTCATCATGATAACGCTAGACCTCACACATCTTTAGCCACTCAGCAAAATTAAGAGAGTTTGGCTGGGAGGTGTTAATGCGTCCGCCGTATAGTCCTGACCTTGCACCTTCAGATTTCCACCTGTTTCGGTCTCTTCAGAATTCTTTAGGCAGTGTCAGGTTAACATCACGAGCGGACTGCCAAAACCACTTGTCGCGGTATTTTGATCAGAAGTCCCAAAATTTCTATAGCAATGGGATCATGTCTCTACCTACAAGATGGCAAAAAGTTATCGAACAAAATGGTACCTACATACTTTAGATAAATGTAAATAATGTATGTTATAAAATGTTTTGAATTTTCTTAAAAAATGCGGAGAAACTTTTTCTCCAACCTGTTACAATGCTACGTGTACATTTCTTGAAACGTTTGCATCCCTGGCTTGATCGAGGGTAGTCTAGATTTAAGGGCCGAGATTGGTAAACAGTACTTGGGCCGTGCTTTGGCTAAGCATAATGGCGGGAATAAACATGCCAGTAGCTTGTACAAAACTATGTAAGTAGCTGGCATGCCATTGTAACATTCATCAATCAGAAGTTGTCATGGCACACGGCATGCGGCATGTAAGCTACTTGCATAGTTTTGTAAAAGCTACAGGCATATGTATTCCCGCCCTTACTCCTGTCACTGTTGCACAGCTGTCAAACTACACGTGCAAGATAGAGACGGGACCTTAGCTAAAAATAAAAAATAAAAATTATTGAAGTATAAAGTAAAAATAAGATTTAAAATAATTACAATCGAGGAAAATTTGATTCTAACTGTAATGTAGACCTGCCTGATCTAGGTTTATGAAAACCTGTGTTTCAGGCCATCAATTTACTTCAAACATTTAAAAAGAAGACAACAATAAAATTAGAAGCTAAATTAAAAAGAAGATATAATATTTTCAGTGAAGAGTAAGCAACTATAATATTTGGGTATTATTATAGCTAAACAACGTTTATCAATCTCAGCCTCAATGTCTATTGCATGGCTTAATGGACGTATAATTTAGTGGAAGAGAATTTAGTATTTCTCTGATTTACTCGTAATATCACAACCAAAATAAATAAATTCTTACATCTATACAATTTTTAGTGAGTAAACATTACAAATATTGTGAGCAAACGCAAAACAATGTTTTCTGTGTAAATTATAATAAGTGATACAACACAAATAAACTTTGGGCAACTGATCGTGATCTTAAATTAAAAAAAAAAGGTTATAAAAAAAACTCCACATGCAATGAATGCTGAATAAAGTTATGACAAGCTTGTAAATAAATAAAAAAAAAACCTTGTCTGATTATGATAGTTTTCTTGACATAACTTTATATAGGGTGACTGGTAATTAGTGACCGATACTTTAACACGTTTGTGCTCATGATAACAAACAACTTTTTACCATGGGACCAAACCTGAAATCGCGAAAAAAAAATCAGCTGCTCCCTACATTTTGACGAATTATGCGAACATGAATTTAAGGGACAGCTGATTTTTTTTCGCGATTTCAGGTTTGGTCCCATAGTAAAAGTTGTTTGTTATCATGAGTATAATCATGTGTTTAGGTATCAGTCACTAATTACCAGTCACCCTACACAGTCATTACTTTAAAGGAGTCAGACTGATGCTGATTTCTGACACAACCAATAAGATAGATCAATAAAATATGAGACAAGCAGATAACAAAAACTAAAATAATTCAGGACATTCAGTTACTTAACTTCATTCATTTACCTATCAATAAACTGGAACAATCATTGAGTCAACAGAAATCTCTTCTCCTTAGATATCATTTACTAAACTTCACAGTCACATTTATAAAAATACACACAACAGCCACCCCCATCTCAATACATTGTAAAGAACATCAATTTATAGGAACGGAATATGTTTTGAGGTAGATTATACAGTTTTAGGCATTAAGGAATACATATAATAAGCATTTAGGCACATATTATTATTATCGCACATTAATAATAACTGCGAGAAGAAATACATATTAGTAAAATCCATTCAAGTTTTGAGATGGGGCAGCCGCCTTTCATATGAGTAGAATCTGCATGAATATAAAATACTTCATTTCGTAACTTAATAATTTTACAATATTTCACACCCTCAGTTTAAAAAAGGCGTAAGGGGGGGGGGGGGGGGGGGTAAGGGGTGTAAGGGGGTAGGGGGGGGGTGTAAGGGGTAAGGGGGGTGTAAGGGGTAAGGGGGTGTAAGGGGTAAGGGGGGGGGTGTAAGGGGGGTGTAAGGGGGGGGGGGTAAAAGTTTAATGAACTAGCATAATCAGCCTATAATGTTCCCACTCCTGGGACACAGACCTCCTCTCTTCGAGAGGGCTGTAATGTACCAAGCGAGCCCAGTGCGGGTTGGTAGATGTCACAACTCTTCGGATTTTTGGTTCTAGGACATGCGGGTTTCCTCACGATGTTTTCCTTCACCGTTTTGAGAGCAGTGGTGATGAAATTATTTACGGGTAGTCAGAAGCCCGAAAGTCAGACAACCAGTCTTGCCAAGGGAGTTGTGGAGGTCAGATCAGGCAGTCGCTCCATGTAAAACACTGATATTCAGCTGCAGCCGGTTAGACAGAAAGCCGATCCCACATAGATGGAAAAAGGCTAGGCAGATTGATTGACCCATAGATTAGCTTGAGCTTGAGGCATTTATTAAACATGGAGCTTTAGAAAGAGAGGTATGAGTAACGATCTACAAACTCAATTTCTAAAAACTCAATCCATCTCTTATTAGAAAACAGTTTATATGTTCAGAACCAGGTTTATTTAAATCATATAGCCATTTTTTTAATTTCGAACTTAATTTCAACTACACTAAAGTTCTTAGTACAAAACTGACTACCGGAGTAAGTTGTAATTTTTGTATAGAGAACTGTATTTCAATCACAATGAAAGTTTTCATGAAAATTAACGCCACCAGTTGGCACAAAGACTTAAAGGGAATTGTCTATACTTGGCATTTTTAAACACGATGCTATACAAAAAAATAATTTAAGTACCAATAATTAAATTCTATTTTAGTAAATATCTGATGCAAATAACTTTGTATCAATCAGCACTGTAAAAAAACGTTTATTTTTAGTATCTGATTTGATGCTACACATGAACGGCATTGGATTTGGTTTCAGTGTCGCCAAACCAAAACTCCATAAAACAACAAATTCAAATCGATTTGAAATACAGTGCAATCTTTCCACTGTATTTAACATAGTTTTCATTAAATAACATAATTAAAAATGCCAATAAATTATATGAATGGTTTAAGACATAGGAAATGATAAACTGTCGTTTTATACATTATTTCGTACTTCTAACATTTTCACCGATTTCAAATGAATCGATATATAATTGTTTTTTTTATATGGCAACACGATGCTTAAAAAATGTTGTGTCAATTTGTCAAAATGACAGTTATCATTCGCCATAGATAATACACTATATAAAGTAATATAATATATAGTAAAGTAATATCATTCATCATTCGCTTTGGTTTCTTGCATTGTGAGTGTTGTTTTTTATATCGTGAGTATCGTTTCCGAGGCTAAAGATATGGAGGTTTAATTCTAATTGCATGTGGAACGTATCAATTGAAACAAGCTCGTTCTTACTATGGAGAACACATAAGAGGCGATGGTTCCTATACTATTGGGCTGTGCAGAAATACTGCCAGCAACCTACTGGAAGGTTTCCCGCTCCCTTCAGCCAACTGCAGTTTATTGCGTGAGAAAATACAGAGCAGACACATCAGCAGAAAAAGATATTTTGTTTATATAATGTATGCAAATAACACTGAAGGGAGGGCAGCAATAAAACAATATTGCTGCAACTGTATGGTGGGCCGTAGAACAATAGGTTGCTGTGCACATATTATGACCATTATTTGGTTTTTAAGTTGGGCAAGGTATCAGGAACATATTAATCCACCTGCCCAGCTCCTCGACCATGTTCTTTTAACATATGAATCTGGTAAATAAATATAATTTTATAAAAAAAAAACAAGTTTTATTTCATACATAACCTGTTTCAATTAAATGTTACAAACATATCTAAATATACATCTTGATACAAAACTAGGTTTATATCCTCATTTCTACTTATATGAGCTATTAAATCAATCACATAATATTAGCTGAACTGTTTGTTTATGAGTGGCCAAAGTCCTATAGAAATTGCAATCCCCTTTCTACAATGAATATAAAATATATAGTGAGTTCATAATTCGTTCGTCATTCAGTCACGATTGACACTTTTGACAGGTGCCTGGACCTGACGTCTCAGTGCTGCCATATAGTGAACGTTATTTCAGAAAACTTTCATGATGGTTTAATGAAAATTCACGCCACCAGTTGACACAGTCTTAAATTTCTACAATGAATATAAAATATATAGCGAGTTCATAATTCGTTCGTCATTCAGTCACGATTGATACTTTTGACAGGTGCCTGGACCTGACCTCTCAGTGCTGCCATATAGTGAACGTTATTTCAGAAAACTTTCATGATGGTTTAATGAAAATTCACGCCACCAGTTGGCACAAAGTCTTCAATTTCTACAATGAATATAAAATATATAGTGAGTTCATAATTCGTTCGTCATTCAGTCACGATTGACACTTTTGAGTTTTGACAGGTGCCTGGACCTGACCTCTCAGTGCTGCCATATAGTGAACGTTATTTCAGAAAACTTTCATGATGGTTTATTGAAAATTCACGCCACCAGTTGGCGCCACTTTGACAAGAGGTCTTCTATTTCTACAATGACTATAAAATATATGATGACGTTCATCATTCGTTCATCATTCAGTCACGAAAGAAAATATAGGCGCTTTGACACTGACAGGTACCCGGACCTGACGTCTCAGTGCTGCTATCTAGTTACCGTTATTTCAGAAAACCTTCATTACCGAATGTGTTTTATCTACGGCCAGCAGGTACTGTATCTACGCCTTTCTTACCCTGAAGATGCAATTATTTGCTAAAATCGCCACAATAATTTAATTTACACATACTATCATAATTTTAATTTCAGTTCATAATTCATTCACACAATTTTGTGCCGCCGAACGTTTTCTTGAGCTTATCGTAATGGAATTAATTTTAATTTATTGAACGTAGTTGTAGTGTGTCTGCGCCGGTACTGGGTAGTACATCTCGTTCATTGCGTATGGATCGATTATAGCACTGGAAGTGTAAAGGAAAATAAGAATCATAAAGTGGCTGTATTATAAATAGAACTATAAGTTTTCTAGGCTTTAGCATAAAGATTAAGGACGCCATTACAAGTTACAGACGCTATACAGTTTCTCAATAAATGTAAGTACCTAAGTGAAAATTTTAACTTCGGTACATTTATTGAGAAAATGTACCTATCTAAAATTATATTTATAGTTCACAATCGTACCATGCACATCTATCAACAATTCGGCCAAAAACATTTTAAGAATGCAACGTTTTAAATAATAAACATACTTATGTTTAAAAAAGTAATGATCAACCAGTCTTACCAGGGGGTATCGTATTACCCAGTTACTGGGTTGTGGAGGTCAGATAGACAGTCGCTCCATGTAATATACTGGTATTCAGCTGCATCCGGTTAGACTGGAAGCCGACCGCAACATAGTTGGAAAAAGGCTACGCAGATTGACACTACATTGCTCAACTGGCCGCGATTGATAGATAGATTGTACATAATACTTACTGGGCAATTTTTTTATCACTACCCAAATTTTATCCACTTGTAATAGCGTCCGTTGCGGTGGATCTGCAGTGGTAGCCCGCGAAATTCAAATTATCTTAGGTTTTTTGCAATTTGCCGGTCAGTGTCGGGTTGTATCTTGATCAAAATATGATTTGCTGTTAGATTTGCTGTCTTTTGATCTGATCTTAGAGACTAATACATCATTGATGATTCTTATGGTTATAATTATGTAAATACATATTTGTTATAGTTGCGAATCATGTTTTGATCAAGATGCAACCTGAGAGTAAACTGCAAATTGCAAAAAACGCAAGAAAAAATTGTATGTTTTGTATTTTTTTTTTTTTTTGTATGTTTGGACATATCACACAACGCCATCTAGCCCCAAGCTAAGCAACCTAATGCTTGTGTTATGGTAACGAGATGGCTGATAAACTACTTATATACATTTTTTTTTTTGTAAATACATACATATTATAGATAGAAAAACACCCAGACTCGGAACAAATACTTGTAGGTCGTACAAATATTTGTTCCGTGCGGGAATCGAACCCGCGACATGCTGCGCAGCAGTCAATCGCTCAACCACTGCGCCAACCGTGTCGTCGAAATTGAATTACGCGGGCTACTACTGCGGATCCACCTTAAGACCAATAATTCGTGGATAAGTCGATAAAAGCAGAAATCATTTTTCTTATATTGGTGTTGTTTGAATTGCGGTATAGATAGTGCAATCCACGAAGACGCACCCGACTATTCCTCCTAACCGTTCATAGTATATGTGTGCGAGCTTCCGCCAATGTTTGAGTGTTATCGGTACACACTATATAATAGTTAGTACACGGTAATTAGTGCGTACCTATAACAACACTCAAACATTGGCGGAAGCTCGCACACACATACTATAAACGATTAAGGGGAATAGTGGGGCGCGTCTTCGTGGATTGAACTATGTGTAACTAACTAGCAACATTTTCAGCGTGGTTGTTATACCCACATAATTGACGGTTTGATCAACGTCAATTAATATACAAGATGTAACTTAATTAACGCATAACCTCTTAAGGGGTCATTATACTCATCATTATCAACAACTATTACTATGTGACTAAACCTGAAATCACGATGAAAAATCTGCTGTTCCCTACATTAATGTTCGCATATCTCGTCAAAATGTAGGGACCAGCTGATTTTTTTTCGCGATTTCAGATTTGGTCCCATAGTAAAAGTTGTTATACTTTGAAGGTAGCGTCGTTTCGTGTAATAACAACGGTTAACGTTCTTCTTCTTAGCGTATTATATCGTATTATAAGGTTAAAAATTAAAATATGATGTTTAGTCCAAAATTCTGACACGCGAACTCCGTTCACTGACACAATCATAAGAACCCCAAGTGCATAGAACGATTCATAGGGGCGAAAATACACATGCCTGTAGCTGGTACACAACAATGCAAGTTAGCTGGCATGCCGTGTGCCATAATAACTTCTGATTATCCAATATCATAATGGCATGGTACTTGCATAGTTTTGTACCAGCTACAAGGCATGTGTATTTTCGCCCTAATAGCTGAACGTTGATTATGGATCGTCGAACTATTGTCATTCGATGCTTTTTTTTTATAAACCGTTATCATCGATCATCACCATCATCATCATCATTTCAGCCGAAAGACATCCACTGTTGGACACAGGCCTCCGGTTCTGTGCTTCCCGCATCCAGCAGATTCCTGCGGCATTTACCATCGATAATTTTTCCTTTACCATCGATGATCCAGAGCAATTTGTAATCAAATATTAATTTAAATCGTTACATTCACCCAACCACGTCAAAACATGGTCACTTTTGAAACAACAAAAAAAAAATGGCATTTGAATAGTTATTGTCCCTCTCACTCATACTAATCGAACTATCGTTCCATGTATGACGTGTGGGCACTTTTCAGGCGACCTATGTAAGCACGGTGGGATTTTTATTGTAATAACACCCTAAGAAGTATATTTAAAAGTATGTGACTCACCCATGGCTATAAGGTCCATACAAAAGCGTCGGCTATGACCTCGGCTCGTCCTCTACGGGCGCCAGGCGCGCGCTGCTCGACGTGTAGAACAGAACGCACGGCGTCTTCCACCACGCGCCGAATTGTACTACTTCGTCTGCGGTTACGGGGACGATACTGAAAATTAAAATTATGTTTTTAGGTATAATACTTGAATAATACCAGACTATTATTGTCCCACAGCAGGCCTAATGCCTCTTCCAGGCTTTTTCATAACGGGTTGGCGATTTCAGACTTATATTGACTACTAGCTGCCCGCCCCGGTTTCGCACGGGTATACTAATGAAGAAAATGAGACCAAATCTTTCCTTTACTTACAGTAAAATAAAATGACCAATAATTTCATAATAATAACACACAGTTCTTTAAACTACTATTTCTGTTATTTTTAAAAATAGCAGGTATAATTATAAGTTCTAAAACTTTTTTACACCTAAGAAAATAAACTTTATCTCAATTGGATAAAGTTCTTGTCAGAATGACAGTTGTCGTGTACTGTCTGCATTCTGAAACATTCCTTGTGTCATTGAGTTAATATTTCATTTTCATAGTTGTTTAGATAATTTTGAACAGTCTGTTCGTCCCGATATTATTGACTATGATGTACCAAGTGAAAAGGCATAGTCCTCACCTCAAATCATTGAACAGATACCAGACCGGCTCCACGTCTTTCGCAGCCGTCTGTATGTACGCGACCAAGTTCTTAGGGTTGTCCTCAACGCATACAACGGCTGCAGACAACGTGTATTCCTCCTCTGATTGCGTTGTGATGTTCTTTTTCTTTTGTTTGTCAGCCCTACTGTTCGGTGTGAGCGGCTCGGTTGGGGATTCGACCTGGAAAGTATAAGGGATTTTATTTTTTATTTGTCTTTGATCAATAACACAATAGACACCACATTGCTCAACTGGCCGCGATTGATAGTATTGTACGTAATACTTACTGGCATATTTTTTGAACACTACCCAAATTTTCAGTGTGTTCTACCCATAAATTTGAACAACTTTCACTATGGGACCATCTCTGAAATCACGAACAAAAAATCAGCTGTTTCATACAAAAGTTCAGTGCCGACTCGACCAAAATGTATGAAACAGCAGATTTTTTTGTTTCGTGATTTTAGAGTTGGTCCCATAATGAAAGTTATTCATATGCATAGGTAGAACAACCTGTGAAAATTTGGATAGTGATAAAAAAAATTGTCCTCTGTATAAAAAGGTATTTTAAATAATAGGTCTTTACCTATGAAATTGCCGTTTTGTATGAAAAAATTTAAACGAATTTTTTTATGCATTTTTTATTTGTATTAAAAGAAGTAATCACCCATGCAATCAATGCATCTTTGCCATCGCAGTGGCAGTTTATTGATGCCCTTCTTAAAGAAATCAGCTGGACGGGAGGCAACAAATTCTTCAAAGGCATTTTGTACTGCCTCTCGGGTATTGAATTTTTTTCCCGCCAAGAACTTATCCAAATTCTGGAAAAAGTAGTAGTCTGTAGGCGCAAGGTCTGGTGAGTAGGGCGGATGACGGAGAGCTTCCAAACCCAGTTCTTGCAACTTGGAGACCGTCTGCTGTGCAGTATGAGGTCGCGCGTTGTCGTGCAGGAGCAGCGGAGACGAGCGATTGACCAATGCTGGTTGGAGATGTGCCAGCTTCTCCATCATTGTGTTCAGTTCTTCACAGTACACATCTGAAGTAATGCTCACCCCGTTTGGTAAGAAGCTGTGATGAATCACACCGGCGCTAGACCACCAAACAGTGACCATCACTTTTCTAGGGGTAAGTTTTCGTTTAGGGCATTGTTTAGGTGCTGAACCAGGATCCAACCAACTTGCTGAGCGCTTGCGGTTATCAAACAGAATCCATTTTTCATCGCAGGTAACAATGCGGTTCAAAATTCCTTCATTTGTGTGTCTGTTGAGCAGTGCAAGGCACATCTCGACGCGTACTTCGCGCTGGCGATCATTGAGTTCGTGGGGCTCCCATTTGTCAAGCTTTTTTACCTTGCCAATTTGACGCAAATGGACCAATATTGTTTTGACGCTAACGTCGAAAGCTGCTGCTAATTCAGCCGTAGATTGTGTATCATCAGCTTCCACAATCGCCTTTAATTAGTCATTGTCGACCAAAGTCTTCGGACGACCGCGAGGTTAATTTTTCAGGTCGAAATTTCCAGAACGGAAGCGAGCAAACCAATAACAAGTGGTGCGTTGGTTTGTAGTGTTAGCTCCGTAAACGTCGTTGATGTTGCGTGCCGC
Source organism: Cosmia pyralina (assembly GCA_946251885.1). Lineage (NCBI taxonomy): Eukaryota > Metazoa > Arthropoda > Insecta > Lepidoptera > Noctuidae > Cosmia > Cosmia pyralina. Next base: position 18,959,429 of record OX276354.1, read on the forward strand.
TTGTGCCGCGTTGCTGCCACGACGGTACTCATATTCCATAATTACTCGAATTTTTAACGTATCCATGATGACGAAAAAGATTGAAATGCGATGGAAATGTAACACTAATCAATAAACAAATGACTACTTTTGGAAAAAAAGTCCATGTTTTTAAAATAAAATTAATTTGAAATTAGAATTCTTAGCCAAACAAAAATTATTTTGATTTGAAATGGCCAGTACTGCAGAACGGCAATTACATAGGTAACCTAATATAATGAACTTTAGATTATTATCAACCATCATACTTCAACGCAAATTTATTAAGAGGCCTGTCACTTTTTATCACCTCTCTCGCTCACACGGAACCAAATTTTTAAGAATGTTAAATGAAAAGATGTTTTTTTATAAATGTAATCTATTATTATTGTTAACAAATACAATTAATTCAATAGGTCATTATTAAAAACACATTTCTATTGTGTTATCTAATAAAATCAGGTCTACTTTTGATTTAACATTCTTAAAAATTAGGTCTTGTGTGAGCGAGAGAGGTGACAAAATGCGACAGGCCTCTTAATGTTTAAGACAGACAGATGTTTGTGTCATCGGAGAAAATGTAAAAAGATATTTGCTTGAAGCTTGAAAAAAAATTTATTCTAATACAAAACTTAAAATCAAAGCAAGTAGGTTGAATGTTGGTAAACGGTGCTTATTCTCTTTTATCTATTAATACCTAACCCCACTAAGGTAAACCCGTAGTGATAAGTACTGATTATAAAATTTAGTTACACACGCACAGGGTAGCGTGGCCGAGCGGTCTAAGGCGCTGGTTTAAGGCACCAGTCTCTTCGGAGGCGTGGGTTCGAATCCCACCGCTGCCATATACCTTTTTGTTGAATATTTAGGAATGTTCCCGTGAAGTTCATACACCGTACCTACCCACAAAGCGATGGCATTTATAGGGAGAAATTGAAAAAGAAACTATCCAAAGTGTAATTTAAATAACGCACCACCTCTTAAGGGGTCATTGTACTCATCATTATGAACAACTTTAAAAAAACCTGCTGTTCCCTACATTTTGATGAGTTATTTGAACATGTTTCTTTCGCTATTTCAGGTTTGGTACCATAGTAAAAGTTGTTCATAATGATGAGTACAATAACTCCTTAAGAGCGTTATTTAAATTACACCTCGTATAGTCCCGTGGCAACAGTATCTCCCGAAATACAGTGCATCTTGATGACCTTTCATTATTGGAAGGTTGTGAAGGACTCAAGCAAAATGTTCTATATTAATGACTCACCAAATTCCTACTATTTTTTCTATTGAGAGCTTTTTGGAAAGTTTGCGTTTTGCCGTCACTTTAAAGTGTTAAAAGTTTTTATTTTTTAATACAGAACCATTTCAGGTTAAGCTACACTTGCCGCGGTTGGTGCGTCGATGGGTGACCATCTTTACATACCAAGATCCCTACGTAACCCAACGGCTTAACGTGCTTGTTGACCGTTGGGTTCCGGCTGTCATTCGTGGTTCTTTGACAATTGTTACGGGTCGTCAGAAGTTATTGTATTACCCAGTAACTGGGTTGTGGAGGTCAGATAGGCATCGCTCCATGTAAAATACTGGTATTCAGTTGCATCCGGTTAGACTGGAAGCCGAACCCAACATAGTTGGGTCAAGGCTAGGCAGATGATGATGAGCCATCTAGTATAATTTTTAGCTTGCTAAAAATCATACTAGATGGCTCTGTATCAATACAGTCATACTCTACAGCGAAAGCAACTTTTTTCAACCAGGTGCCACGACAATTTTTTATTTTACGGTAACTATGGTGGTACTGTTGTTATAATGTATTTACCTTATCATTTATAACAACATCTCCATCTGATTGCAGTCTTATAAGTAGCTGTTGGGGTAGAACACAGTTCGACTCCTGCGTCGGACTCTTTGATGATCCCGCTTGTGGATTTGGCCTGCAAATTAAATTAATAATGTCTTTAAATTGTTTTTTTACTATTTTTTTTTATTTTATTCATTAGGTACAGATACAGACAACAGATTAATAAAAAACAAAGAATAAGCCTTAACAATAAACAGTGAGTGAACCTGAAGTCCAATTACAACCATACACAACTTAACCAAACAATGCTTCGATTTCAATAAAGGATTTAATTTTAAATTTATAAACAATCAAATAGAGAATCAAAATATATAGAGAAGAAAAAAAATACTTTAACTAGAAAAATTTAGAAAAATTAAAAAAAAAAACATAAATAAACAACAAATAAAATATTAATAAAACTTAAATTGACTAACGCACTTTTTGACGTGGGTCGCAACCGGCGTGCGACGGTGCGTGTATGTAAGGATCGTAGAAGATGGCGTTCTGTAGTTTCTGTCTACCCCCATAGTAAATAGGCGTGAGTTTATGTATTATATATGTAGTTATCACGAGGGGCAATACTTAGTAAGTATAATCGTAATAGCTGTATTGCCTTAGGGCAATACAGCTATTACGATTATACTTAATAATACAGCTTAGGCATAAGCCAACCAATTCATTAAAAGTTGTATTAGACGTATCGGCTGAATATCATTCAGGCAGTTGTTTGAATGGCGGCAATTAGTGAAATGGCTAGGTGGTTGACCAAACGGCTAATTTAACCAGTTGGCTGCGAGATATACCTATATACAAATGTGGCGGAATCTACATCGCCACATACGAACACACGCCACACTGACGTCACGCAATCCTGCATCGCGCAATCAGTTTACCGCGCGGCTAGCATATATACAACGTCCCGATATCAACCGTCGGGCAGTTGCCCACCAGACACGACACCCGTCTGGTCGGAGGATCCTCCCTTTTCAATAGAGGATGAGTGAACTTTACACCCTGTTCCTCATGCCTCTATACTGGTGACCCCGAGCATGAACGTCAGCGCAGCCTTCGTGCAACTACTTCAGCGTGACGTTATCAGCTTCACTTCCTCAAGCTTTCGAGCGGCGAGTCACACAGCCAGCCAGCACCCACGGCTTCAACGGGTATCCTGACCACCAGCATGCAGCAGACGCGCATTCCTGGTCATCACCTTCAGTCTCAACCTCAATCCAGCGCTGTACACTCCGACTCACTGGAGCATAACGCAGCGCCACCCCGACTCACTGGAGTATCACCGCAGACAGTTCCGACTCACCGTGACCTATGCGGCACCCGGTTCCGACTCACTGGAACCACAACTGGCACTAGCAAGCATCGCAAGATACACGACTCAGCCCACTATCGACCTCCGGTCTCCGGAGGGGAGTGATGTGGCGGAATCTACATCGCCACATACGAACTACGCGTCACACTGACGTCACGCAATCCTGCATCGCGCAATCAGAGTTTACCGCGCGATTAGCATAAAATATATACAACGTCCCGACATCAACCGTCGGGCAGTTGCCCACCAGACATGACACCCGTCTGGTCGGAGGATCCTCCCTTTTCAATAGAGGATGAGTGAACTTTACACCCTGTTCCTCATGCCTCTATACAAATATTGCTCATTTAATAGTTTATGATAACTGGCGAAAGGTCGGCGTACTATAGGTACATCTCTGCCTAACCATTTGAAGATTACAAGCGTGATGTTATGTTATGAGATTTTGTTTGAAAAAACTCACGACAGAAGAAGAAAAAGATATTCTTACCTGTCGGGGTGTTTAAAGTGACAACCGGGTCGAGCACAGTGCAGACCGTACCGACATGGTTTGCCACCACCGCCTCTTTTAGTCTCCGGCTGAAATACGATACAATTTAACACATTATTATAAGTACTAGCTTTTGCCAGCGGCTTCGCCCGCGCGGATGTCCGAAATTATCCCACGGGAACCGTTCATTTTTCCGGGATAAAAAGTAGCCTATGTGCTATTCCAGACTATAATCTATCTCTCTGCCAAATTTCATCCAGACCCATTCAGCCGTTCTGGCGTGATTGAGTAACGCAAACATTCATCCATCCAAACTTTCGCATTTAGGTATAAGTAGTAAGATTATTATTTATTTCACGTCAAAATTTGACAGAGGTTAAAAACACGCTTAACGGAGTCGAGTCACATTATACAAGGTTACTGGTAACTCGACCACTTCCTTGTAGGACGTCATAGTAGGGTTAAAATGCAACAAATTAACCCACCAAATGTTCTACCGAAATTCAGTAGTTTTTGAGTTATTTAGATTTTTAGTTTTTATATGAAAAATCCAATTTAAAAATGATTTACGGTGCGACTATTCTGGAATTTAAGCTAGTAATATAGCTGATGCAATAGCAGATCTTTGCTTATAATCAAAAGTTCAAAAATGCCTAAAACTTTGGCAAATATCACTAATTAAACGTTTTATTTTTCGTAATTTTTGTCTGACAAAAATAAAAATTACGAAAAATACTACTGAATTTCGGTAGAACATTTGGTGACTTAATTTGTTGCATTTGAACCCTACTATGGCATCCTGCAACAAAGTGGTCGAGTTACCAGTAACCCTGTATATATACTCCTCGTCATTGCGATATTTTTTTTTGTATTGAAGATCAAAGTTCCAACTATTTTTTATTTTTTTTTTCACGAAATCTAATTTTAAAGATTATCTCAAGTTTAAACACCCCCACAACTCCAGTACCATTGCATGCACCGATGACCACAATGTTTAGTGTGAGTTGCACTGCGCGCTGACGTAAACAGCGATTTTTTAAACCAAAAATAAAAGTTGTTTAAATAAAGCTCACTATATAACTCAGTATAAAATCTAGCAAGGCGTGACGTCATGACACATTTCAACTCAATGGATTGACGTAATCTTTTGATTAAGTAGGTACGTAAAAAACGAAAAAAAATACATTTCCAACATTTTTTAATAATCTACCTGACGGACAAAAAATATATTTTATCCATCATCCGCATTGTAAAGAAGTTAACACACATTTATAAAAGACGCACTGTCGCATTAGGAATAGGTACATAAACTTTTAATGATAACTAACATTAAAAGTTTATGTACCTAATCCTAATGCGACAGTGCGGTCTTTCTTCGGTATGGGGATTTCAATAAATACATAATTATATATATATAATGTTTCAATTTTAAAAGCGGCTGACAAAATCTTAGCTGACTTTAAACAAATGTCAGACAGCTTTAAATTACGTGGTATATTGGGAGACCTCACCATTTCTTTCTGCGTCCCTTTCGCCCAGTACGCTTTTTCTCGAACAGTCGCACCGCCACAGTTTATAGCTAGTATCGGTGGTAATCTGCAATATAAAAACGTACTATTTTGATTAAAAAAAAAAGTTTTATTTTCTATATTATTTGAAATTCTGATAACATTTATCAGATTTTCATACGTCTAGCTAAATACTAAATAGAGCGGTTCAGATTTACCTAACGATCCTCCCCCACTGCACAGTGGGAATGAACCTAGAACAGTGTTCGCACCATATTCATAGGTACTTTCATACACAATAGATAACCAGTAACCTTTCTGACACTCAAAGCTTGCTAATTTAGTGAATATCAATACCTATAAATATAGTTTTCATCCACTTTCTAACACGAGAACCAGTTCTAGGACGGATCCGGGTATTCGAACACTGCGCCCGGTTTCTGCAGGTCAATGACTTGATACTTGAAGTAAACTTATCTAACGCTTCTGATCGATGGGGCTGAAAGGTTCTGGAGTGGTGACCGCGTACAGGAAGACGCAGCGTGGGAGCCTCTCACAAGGTGATCCGATGACCTAGTGGAGGTCGCGGGAATCCGCTGGATGCGAAGCACAGGACCTGTCAACATGGCGACGCTTGGGGAGACCTATGTCCAGCAGTGGACGTCTTTCAGCTGAATGATAATGATACGTACCTAACGATCCTCCCCCGTTGCACAGTGGGAGTGAACCTAGAACAATGTTCGCACCAGGCTGGCGTGCTTCGTCTGGCCGCGAGTGACGCGCGCACCAATTCTAGGAACCCGCCGCGCGGCTCCGGGCCTTCGCGCACTGCGGCCGGATACTGCAGGGCGCAGGCTAGGACTACGGATTCGCGGCCTTCCTGATGACAGACGGAAAATACGTTAATAGATGAACAGACAATATCGAGTGTAGAAATTTAACTGCAATAAGTGGAAACGCGCCCTAAGCTAAGGTCCTGTTCCACCACCTGCGATTAAGTTCCTATTAACTTACTTGGCAAATAATTTCACACAAATTCCATTCCATTTTCGAATTTATTCGGTAAGTAGTGGCTATTCGGAACCGTGAAATAAGCCCTAAGGATTGTTCAAATCAAATGGATCCGAGTGCCCTCGTGGTTTTTCGAGACATCACCAAGCGGTTGGTCGACTCTTCATGTGACCACGTGACGAGAGAGGGTCCTATTTTTTGGCCAAAGAATTAGTATTGCCATACAACGTGGCAATGCTGCCAGCCTTTTGAGCACTTTTCCTGTTGACAGCGATGCGGACGAATTTTTTGATGCCCTATGATTATTTCCCCTCCTTTTTTAAATACTTGTAAAATTAATTATTATTATTTTAAGACTATTAGCTTTTAAATTATGTAAATAAAATGAATAGTTTTATTGAATGGGTGACCATCTTTACATACCAAGATCCCTCCGTGCCTCGGAAAGCACATTAAGCCGTTGGTCCTGGCTGTCATTCGTGGATTTTTGACATTCGTTACGGGTCGTCAGAAGCCCAAAAGTCTGACAACCAGACTTACCAAGGGGTATCGTATTACCTAGAGACTGGGTTGTGGAGGTCATTAGACAGTCGCTCGATGTGATGCTGTTCAGAAAGAGCAATAGAGATGTGAAATTCTATGGGCGATATCATTGCTGTTTTTTAAGGGCGCGGTCAAATTGAGAGCTATATGTATTATACTAGTTTCTGTCCGCGAATTCGTCCCACCCCGTCCCGTCGCATCGCATCGCCCGCCTGCGCTATTACTTCATTTTCGCTTAGCATTCTTTCCGACTTTTTTTTCCTTTTTGCTCAGCTCCTAGATCGTGGCGTGATGTTAAATAGCCTATGACTTTTCTCAACAATTAGGCTATCCAATGCAAAAAGATTTTTGAATAATTCTCGTGCGTTCAAACAAACAAACAAAAAAAAAACAAACTCTAGCTTTACTATTAGTATAGTAGAATATAGATTGAGAGCAATTTCATATTCGCTCTAATCTCGTAGATCAAATAGCAGTTTAACTGTTCTTGAACTATTAAATGGTTACTAGCTCTCAATTTGACTGCGCCCTAAGGTCAGTAGAAGGCTCTCATTTGTATCAACTTGTCTCGTTATGCGACGTGGAAGACGTCTTACCTCTTTATTACACTTGAGACATCTGTTAAGCTGATGCCTGCCGATGGCGAACAGTTGTGATATCTCCGACTCCTCCCTATCGGCTTGTTGGTTGTTCGGTAGCTCGTGGTTCTCTACTGGTACTGTATCGGCGTCGCCAGCACCTGGTAATTTAGCTACAATTTAATATAACCAACCCGCATTGGGCCCAAGTTTTACATCCTATAGTCAGTTCCAAAAGTTTCTTATAAAAGTGTAAACAAATCCTGCTGAGGTTAAATTCTTACGTAATAATTCGAGGGAAAGTAACACATTCATCTGTATTTAGAAGGTTTAAATATTGTATCTCATTACTTTTTCCAACCATTATTGTCTGAATAACGTTGTAATTGAAAACACATCGACCAAAAATTAGGTTTTCCTAGAAATTAACCTCAACTGTTAAATCAAAGCACGCTATTTGTAACTGGCACTAATGCTAAGAGGGATGTGTGGTGTTACACGAATGGATAGAATAAGAAATGAGTACATAAGAGGAAGTCTAAAAGTGGCACCGGTGACTGAAAAGCTGTGCGGAAATCGGCTGTCATGGTATGGGCATGTGATGCGGAGGAGTGAGGAAAATGTCGTAAGGAAAGTTTTGGGTATGAATGTCGATGGCTATAAGGGTAGGGGAAGACCAAAGAAACGATGGATGGATTGTGTGAAAGATGACATGGCTAGAAAGGGGGTCACTACCGAGATGACGAATAATAGAGAAGTATGGAAAAAAAAGGACATGTTGCGCCGACCCCAAATAGATTGGGATAAGGGCAGGAGAATGATGACTAAATTGACATCCACAAGTACGGTTTCTGATCCATTTGGAACAGATCATACTCTCTAAAAGGTATGTGTATCAAAAAGATGTCATCAAATTTAAGGGTGTGGTACAGACCACCAATCTGAACAACTTTCTTCATGGGACCAACATCGTAAGCGAAAATGTATGGGACGGCTGATTTTTTTTTCTCAGTTATGATATTGGTCCCATAGAGAAAGTTGTTCAGCTTGGTGGTCTGTAACCACACCCTTCTATTACACTCTATAACAGACCAGAGGCCTGCGTTCCAGCAGTGGATTCATTTAGACGGATTAACACATTTAAGGCCCGTTACGTGAAAATGATTATTATTTATGTTTAACACACACTACAAAAGATGTGAAAATTCTAAACCCGATAGTTCTGTGATATTTATATAAAAATATCCACCTACCTCCATAGTCTGGCGGTCCAAATAGGATCGCTACTGGGATTTAATAAACTCATTAGTGAAATTATTATCTTTATTAATAAAAGTACACACACAATCAAAAAATCAATGTTGACAGCAAATTTAATGACCTAAACGTTACTTAGCACGTATTTCGGCTTAGATTATGCCCCGTCCCTATCTTGCACTTGTAGTTAGTTTGTTTTGCGACAGTGAAAGGAATAATGCTTAGCTTTATTAACCTTTCGTATTTACGGAAACAATTAAAGTCCATTGTATCTCGAGTAGATCTACGTTCGAAGGGTTAATCTCAGCCCAAGACTTCCAGTCTCTTTACAAAATGAGTTTTCACTTAAGTTCAAGCCCAAACCTTCGAGCCAGCTGTTGTATTTTGAACTTTATTCCAACACACGTAAAGTTTTTAATACAAAACTGAAAACTTGAGACCCGGGTTTAAAGTCAATTTTTGTAATTAGAACGAACTTTTTCCGAAAAATGTTCGTAAATCAAAAATTAAACTCTGTCGAAAGATAATCCTTGTTTGCTAATAAGGCCGATTACCACCAAAATATACCATTAAATCAACTCACCATCTTCTCTCGCAGTCCACCCATCTTCCCTCAACTCCTCTTGGCACTCAAACTCAGTAGCCGGTCCAAGAAACTCCAACTCCGTATACTGATATTCCTCTGGATACTGTCCATTCATCACTTGTGGGGGGACCGGACGTACTTTAACGTTTAAACTTGGAATTCGAACGGCCTTAGGAGGACTGTTCACGAGTAGCGCCTTCTCTTTCTTACGTGTGTCGAGGATTTCGTAGTGAATCTGGTGTAGGATGAAACGGTTCCAACTCTGTGGATGTAGGACTGAAATTCTTTAATTTATTTTTGACTTGCTTTTGAATTTGTTTTAATTATGAGATTTGCTAGTTTGACCGATATCGCTGTACCGCTGGGGGTGGGACGCCGTGAGCGTTGACGAATGAGCGGCCTGCAAAGCCCCACGTTTCGCCGCGCACATAAGGCGCGATACAGCGGTATCGGTCAAACTATAAGAATAAGTTACAAATCTTGTGTCAACTTATTGGTTGGTCAATCAAAATGGACGGTAGATTTATTAAGAACCAGAATCTTAAATAGAATTACATGGAATACGGGATTGGTTTCAAAGTAATAATATAAGTAGGTCATGTTTGAGATATAATTATTATGCATAATCATATGATTAATATTAATCATGCAGAAATTATAGAGGGCATCAACGTCATTCAAGTCAAGATATCAAAGTAGGTAACTGCTAGAATCATACCGTACGTCTTGAGACAAAACTCATTTGTAAAATGTAAAAAAAAAAAAAAATTTAAAATTAAAAAAAAATTGTAAATGTTGTGTATTTTGTATTGTGTAAATGTTGTATTGTGTTTTGAAAATAAATTATAAATTTATTTTTATAGCTACAACACTGTAAAGACTATCTAAAAAAACATTCAGAATTGAACCCTGTTACTAACAACACAAAGTTTACCTGTATTAATGCCACTAGGTCGACTCTTGTGTCGGCACCGCGGTCCGGTAATATAAGTCCCAACGCGGCCGCTTCGGGTACTGTACGGAACGCACGAAGGAAGTTATTAGCCTGACACGGCGCACCCCCTGAAGTGTCTAACATTCTGAAAAGGAACCCTGAAATATTGAAAGCATTGTTATTGAATTCTGTAGTAAAACAGATTGGCGCAATCTGGTATGGCCAACATTTTGGTGGAGTACGTTTGGTCGAAATTCATTTGGCGAAATGTTTGATCGAATCTCATTCAGCAAAGTATTTCGTCAGAGATTATTGAGCCGAATTTATTTTCGCCCACAAAGATATTTTCTGACATTAATGTCTTCTTAAAGTTGATCTTGTTTAAGAAATTAACTACTGCGAAATGAAAATCCACCAGTCAATAAGCTATCCATACAAGCACACTTTAAATTATAGTGATTCCATCCCACAGAAGACTTTTAAACACCTATGCAGATTATTTATCTTAGGACCAGTTCCCACGCAACGCGCGATGCATGTGAAGGGATAACGGAAAGTACCTAGTTTTTCAAGTATGCGTTAATACACGTTTACGCACACTCATGTTAAGGCGCTGATAAGAGGTAAAAGTGCTAAGAAGACTGTCTTAAAAAAAAATTACCAAATCTAATAGGTTGGGGAAAAAGTTTCTTCGCATTTTTTAAGAAAATTCAAAACATTTTTTAATATACATTTTTTACATTTATCTAAAGTATGTAGGTACCATTTTGTTCGATAACTTTTTACCATCTTGTAGGTAGGGACATCATCCCATTGCTATAGAAATTTTGGGACTTCTGATCAAAATACCGCGACAAGTGGTTTTGGCAGTCCTCTCGTGATGTTAACCTGACACTGCCTACAGAATTCTGAAGAGACCGAAACAGGTGGAAATCTGAAGGTGCAAGGTCAGGACTATACGGCGGATGCATTAACACCTCCCAGCCAAACTCTCTTAACTTTTGCTGAGTGGCTAAAGATGTGTGAGGTCTAGCGTTATCATGATGAAAAACCACACCCCTTCTGTTGATTAATTCCGGCCGCTTTCTCTCAACTTCTTGCTTTAATCTCATCAGTTGTTCGCAGTAGAGTTCAGAATCGATGCTCCTGCCTGGTGGTAACAGCTCATAATGAATAATGCCCTTCCAATCCCACCACACACACAGCATCACCTTGTTGCGAGTTAACCCGGGTTTCGCCACAGTCTGTGAACCATGACCGGCCTTTGACCACGACGTTTTTCGCACGTTCTTGTCGTACGTGATCCACTTTTCATCACCAGTTATCAGCTTCTTCAAAAATGGTTCGGTTCCATTACGTCGTAATAAAGAATCACAAATGAGTACACGGTTCATTAGATTTCTTTCAGTGAGCTCGTGAGGTACCCAAATATCGAGCTTTTTTGTGTACCCAGTTTTTTTCAAATGCGCCAAAACTGTTTTGTGGTCAATTCCCAGTTCTTCAGCTACGTCGTAGCTACTGATATGCCGATCTTGCTCCACTTTTTCAAAAATGGCATCCATTTTATCCGTAATAGGGCGACCAGAGCGACGTGCATCTTTGACATCAAAATTTCCGGATTGAAAACGCTTAAACCAAATTTGTGCTACTCTCACAGACACTGCACTGGGTCCATAAACATCGCAAATTTTTTTCGCGGCTTGCGTTCCATTTTTACCTTTTTTGTAGTAAACTTTTAAAATGTATCGAATTTCTTCATTAGATTCACTCATCTTGACAGAACGAAAAACAAATGAAAATCACACATTTTCGTAATTTGAATTTGGAATTATGATCTTTAAAATTTAAACTTTCAATGATACCAAAACCAGCCAGATACAAATAGTATAGCCAAAGAGATTTTATTTTAAGTTCATACATACTATAATGCGAAAAGACTTTTTCCCCAACCTAATATATAGTTTGTGGTACTTAGCGAAACAAATATATGTTCATATTGAGCGTATTTCTGAGAACTAACTTGGTTGTTACCAAAAACGTTTTGAAAAAAATCTCGATACAGATTAACGGTAAACTTACTTACCTTGAATTCCATTCCAAAATAATAATTGATCAAATAAAATTTAAGTATTTGAATGCAGAAATTGGTTTTTTTATTTTCGATTACTCAACTCATTTTTCAGTAAATAGATAATTGCTTCACATTTTATTTTGCAATAAATTACAAGCTTTGTGTCATCGCGCTTCTTTTTCTTTTCTATTCGCCGTCTGCGTAACAATAGAAAAAAGAGACATGTGCTATCGAGTAGCAGAACTACACGATACGTCGATTCATGACAGATATTTCTAGAATATTCTAAACCCTTCCAGAATTTTCTAGATGGTTAAGTGTCGTTTTGCAGCATTCTAGATCATTCCTGTAAGTACTAGAATGTTCTCGAATTATGACCTCGAACTTTTAAGAAGCTTACACTTGTCATATAAATAAAGGGTTGCCAGCGGTGTAAGGCAGTTCAGTTTGAAACGCAAAACAGTGAACACCAGTGAACTAACAGTGAGCTACAAGAAACTTTGCTTAAAGTTTCTGATTACTGTATTTGTGATTAAATATAGTGTGTTTTTGGTGTAAATTGGCATGAATTTATTTATCCCAGACCCCAGCTCGTAATACTATGCAGTCCGACAGTGACCGCACTTGAACACTTGTCAGCGTCTTAACTTCTTTTTGCCATGGAAAATGGGCCTTTATGTAAAATAACCTAAGTACAAAAATATTATAAATAAAAAGTGAGCATACCCAATTCGCAACTGAGACAAAATTCTTTGGCACATGTATGTGCTAAGAGGGTCGCCTTTACCGGCAATGTGTAATATAAAACCTGAAAAAAGGTGTGTCTTATAATCTAGTGATTAGGTAGGTTCTTAGAAGCCCTGCAGCGAACACGTGATACTTTAAAAATCGGAGACAGTTCTTAACAAGTTATACCACAAAAGCTTACAAGTCTACAATAGGGATGATGCCTGGGTAAAAAAAAAGAAATTCTATTTAGTCCGTCGTCAGTCAGATAATAAAAAAATATTAAACACGTATTTTTTGGTTTATCATATTAATAAAAAAATACTTAGATAATACACATTAAAGTTGGGGAATGGGGGCTCGCTACGTCACAACTTTAATAAACTACGTATAAAATCTAGCAAGAAATGACGTCAATGCCACATTTTAATTCAATTTATTACCGTAATCTTTTGATTACATGAAAAAAGAAAAATACGTGTCCAATAGTTCTTAATAACATAAATGACGGATAAAAAAAATATTCTTAGTCATCATCCCTATTTTACGAAATTGTTAAATTGCGTATACCACAAACTATAAATATGTATGAGTTACAATTTACAATTGTTTCGCATTTTTAAAAGCGTAACGTTATTCCCAGGAAGCTTCGCCGCAAGAGAGCGCTGTGTGTTTGTCACTTATCAAAGTCATCTTGAAGACAAGACGACCAATGGGCGACAATAAAAACACAGCGCCATCTCGCGGCAGTTTCCAGCAAGGAACTCCATTGACAGCTGAATGAAAGTAACAAACACTTAGCGCCATCTAAGCGGAACTAATTTGACAGTTTCCTTCCCCATTGTGTGGCATGGGCCGTTCTTACATTACGATACTTACAGACGACTAGTATCCTACGTTAGTACCAAAAAATGAGTCGCCGAGGAGTATCTCACATTCATTTGTATGTTATTTATATTGTTGAGTCGCAGTATCATCTCTTGCGAGTAATGTATTTGTGTCGTATGTCTCTAATAGGACTCAGAAGGTTGTCATTAATGGGTTTGAGTCTCATACGATAAGGGTCACTTCAGGAGTCCCCCAAGGCTCAATTTTAGGGCCCCTTCTGTTTATCTTATTCATCAACGACATCAAAGATTGCTTTAAGAGTTCAAAGTTCCTACTATACGCGGATGATTTAAAAATTTATAAAAATATTACTGTTCAAACCGACTGTTTAGAATTTCAGAAGGATCTTGACTGTTTCTCGGAATACTGCACTGTTAATAAGCTTCACCTTAGTGTCTCTAAATGTTTCAGCATAACGTTTACTAAGAAAAAACATGTGTTGAATTTCAATTATTTTCTTGGAAACACTGCCCTAAACAAGGTTTCATCCCTCCGTGACCTAGGCGTAAATCTTGACTCAAAGCTCCATCTTGACACTCATGTAAACAATATAATCAATAAGGCTTATAAAATGTTTGGTTTCGTAATGAGAGCGTCTAGAGAATTTCATCGGCCTTCTACCTACTTGCATCTATATAAATCAATAATAAGGCCACAACTTGAATACGCAGTACCCATTTGGAACCCTTACTACAAAAAGTACGTTGAGATCATTGAGTTGGTTCAACGTAAGTACCTCCGTTCCATGCATTACAGATGCTGTAAAACCAAAATGACCTATAAATTATTGCTTGTAAAATATAACCTCATGTCCCTACAATCCCGTCGCACCCTTCTTGAAATGATGACTCTGTTTACTATATGCCGCAATAAATTTGATTGTACTGATCTTGTGAACAGTCTGTGCTACCAGATCCCTCGTACTGTAATCGGTCGTGAGGTTCGTTCAAGACGCCTATTTGCTACTTCATTTTGTCGAACTAACTCAGGCGTTCGCTCGCCGTTACATCGTTTGGTTGACACCTATAATAAACAGTTTGGCTCTACTGACATTATGTTTCTCAGCCAAGCTGTATTTAAGAGTGAAATTATGACTATTTTAAGAGATCATAGCCCTAAATATAGTTAATAAGTAATATAAGTGCTTTTTTTAACTTGCTCTGCTAACAGCTAGCTATTCTGTATGGTAATCTGTGGATAACGTCTTGAGTAGTGTATTTGTTACTTTTATTGCAAGTTATATTTTGTATGCCTACTGTGTAATATACTGCTGTTTGTTATTCCTATCAAATAAAATAAAATAAAATGTAAGAACAGCCTTAGTTTTGTGGTACACGGACTTGTAAATTTACAAATTTGTAAATTGTAATTGTAAAGTTTCGTGGTATAGGGCCCCGGTGTAAAAATACCCTTAACGAGCCGAGAGTCATGTTCTTCCTGCTATTATATTTTTTTTTGTACTGGTCCATACCTGGGAACATTCTAGTTACAGAGATATTGAAGGTCAAAGTTCCAACTTTTTATGACTTTTTTTTTACGAAAACAAGTTTTAAATGATATATTTTTTTTTTTATATAAATGTGGAAGCTTGTATTTAGCAATTGTCAGTTGTTATTATTTTGTTACCATTTATGTGTATTAGTCTGTAAGCTTTCTTAAAATTGTAACAATAAAATAAGACTTAACACACGATCCCTGTACCGTTGCATGCACCCATATGTTCAATGTTTTGCGTGCGTTACATTGCGTACTACCACCGTAAACAGCGATTTTTCACAACAAAAATTTAAAGTCGTTCCCAATAATTATTTTTGCACAAAGTTACTTAGTTTGATGTACAGAATGCGTAGATGACGGCTTTGTCAATAGGTCTTTTTACACCCTGCATATACGCCAACGTTCGTTGCAACCGCGTTTATGAAACGCGAGAGCGAGATAACACGAGACTCAGTACAGAACCCCGTACCCCGTACTAAATATTTACCGTCCTACTCCCAAGTTTCATGACAGCGAATGGTACGAGTTTTGGCGTTTAGTAATGTAACTATTACAAAATCGTTTGATCTAGATAAAGACAAAGACAAATGAAGGTACACAAATGAATGACAGATTTTAAAGAATGTTTTAAAACTTCGCTCACTAATCACTAAAGTATCACATGTAAGCCATTTTATTTTTCATGCCGTATGAAATACTAGGTGTAATTTAAATAACTGACAACTTCTTAAAGGGTCATTGCACTCACCATTATGAACAAATTTTACTATGGGACCAAACCTGAAATCGCGAAAAAAAATTTAGCTGTTCCCTACATTTATTTTCGCATAATTCGTCAAAATGAGGTTTGAGCCCACAATAAAAGTTGTTCAAATGATGAGTACAAATACCCCTTAAGAGGTTGTCAGTTATTTAAATTAGGTACACTTTGTATAATATTGTATAGGATAAAAAAAATATACTTTTACAAATTACCTGTAACATAGAATTGCAATACGAATTAGGTAACGTAGTTTCTAATCCCGGAAGCCCTGTTTTGTTACATTTCTCTAATTCTTCGTTCGGACCGTGTTTATTGTAACGTATATCTATCTGTAATATTAAATACATTGTCATTTAATTGCATCCAGCTGTATTCAGCTGCATCCAGTTAGGCTGGAAGCTGACCTCGACATAGTTGGAAAAGGCTAGGCAGATGATGATGTCATTTAAAACAAGAATAAACTATAGTTTGACCGTTGCCGCTGTACCGCGTCGTACGTGTGTGTGCGCGGCGAGACGGAGGGGCAGCGCAGGCCGCTCATTTGTCAATGCTCACGGCGTCTCGCCCCCAGCGGTACAGCGGTCTCGGTGAAACTATAAGATTTAATGTTCAGTCAACAAAAAGAGAAATGTATGCAGGTGGCAAACTACTACTTTTTAGCCTATATATTTCGTGTAGGTACTGAGAAGTCGCTGTCAGTATGATGTTTTAGAAGTTATAACGTACTCAATAAAATATTTTATATCGCCTGTGTAATGAAACAGATTTTTATTGCTGGCCTGCATACCAAATCCTTGACATAGTCTACCATTACGGGAGGTTTCGCAAAGGCTTCGTCTGACAGAACTACTTCTTCTTCATGTGGGGGAAGCGCTAAGTTAGCACGCAAACTTCAAATTTTCTTACGACTTTTGCAATTTGCAGCTCAATGTTTGGGTGCATGTTGATTAAAGTATGATTCGCGACCGTAAAAAATATGTATTTACAGAATTATAAACATTAGAATCAGTAATACAACTCCATAAGTTAGTTTAATCCTCAAATGTCAATAAGATTTCATGAAATAGTCATTCAATAGATTAAGATGAAATTAGAAAGTTGTATTGATGATTTTAATGACTATAATTTTATAAATACAGATTTGTTACGGTCGCAAATCATATTCAGATCAACATACCACCTGATACTGACCTGAAAATTGCAAAAAAAGGAAGAAAATTTGATTTTTGCGAGCTACCCTGGCGCTTTCGCCTTTATAGCATTCCAAATAGTTTCAGCCCAGAACTTAGCCAAACTAAAGTTCGTGTTTGCACCTCTTCTTTTTACCCGACTGAGAGACAAAAAAGATAAGGTAATGTTTTTTAGGGTAACATACAATCTTGCCGGCGATTTTTCAAATTGTCAATCCTGTGGACACCCGTTAAAGGACAGAAAATATCAAACGCGATGAACTACTTACTGAACAAAACACTTACTTAGGACGTAACGAAGACACTCTTCAACACTCAGTTGTCAAACTTAAATAATTGATATTGTACCTTTTGATAATGCTTGGGTATTGGCTGAGCAACGAATTTATTTTCATTCTGTCTTGAAGCATGCAAATCATCGAAATTATCTTCTATATACGGCATCTGCAAATATTTCAGATGTATTATTTTAAAGTTAAATGAAGAAAATGTCGACAGGAAAGTAATGAGTATCAATGTGGATGGCTAAGATGGATAAGAGTAGGGGAAGACAAAAGAAACGATGGATGGACTGTGTGAAAGATGATATGACTAGAAAGGGGGTGACTACCGAGATGACGACTAATAGATGACCCCAAATAAATTGGGATAAAAGCAAGAAAATGGTGAGTAGGTTCACAAGCTACCAGTGTGCCGGCCCTTACGGGTGAGGTCCATCTGAATGATGGTGAGTAGAGCTTGACCACTCAAAAATACGCGCCCACTACTGCAAATAAATAAGCTTATCTTATCTTACTTAAATTGTATACATACACTACGGTAAATGCAGTAGTGGGGCGCGTCATTTCAGAGTGGACAAGCTCTAAGTATTTTCATTTTGTGTAATTTTGTGTTTTGTTTTGTATGCCTTTTGTAATTGAAGGTGCGATCAAGGAGCGAAAATATTAAGCAATTTCAAACACATTCCTTTCGCACATAGTGGAAGCATGTCACCTTTTTGAATTGCCATTTTTATTTTAAATGTTGGCAATGATTTAGTTGGACCAACAATACGGTGCATTAAAAATTTACCCTTAGGGCGAGAATACACAAGGCCGGTAACTTGTACAAAACTATGCAATTAGCTGGCATACCATTATGACATTCACCAATTAGAAATTGTTGTGGCTCACGGCATGAACGCTACTTGAATAGTTTTGTGCAAGTTACAAGCATGTGTATTCCTGCCCTTAAGGTGTTTAAGGAAGATGCGCTGAGGTAGCCCGCGAAATTCAAATGTGAAATCTAACTTACAGAGATGTACTGATGATTTTATGGTTAAAATTATGTAAATACATATTTTTTACTGTCACGAATAATACTTTGATCAAAATACAACCTTACACTGACCTGCAAATTTCAAAAAACGCAAGAAAATTTGAATTTCGTGTGCTACTACAGCGCATCAATTTTAACATTTTCATTGCTTAAATGAACACCAACAAAACTTTATTTGTGCAACGTATTCCAACTAAAAATGAAAAATCTTTTTGTAACATGTTGTGTTGGAGGTCCTCGATAAATAAATAAAAAAAACAATAATATTTTATGGGTTTTTATTGTATACCTGATTTCTCTTTAATGTTCTAGGATTTGGTGCGTATCCAATAGGGCCTTGCATTTTCATTGATTTTAATACTTCGGGGTCGATCGGTTTTGGTTTCCTGTTGGTATAGAAAGGACACAGGATATTATAGTTGTTATAGATTTGATAGTGGATTCGCCAATTTCGAAAGAGCATTTTTGTATAAAAATTCAGGAATCGTTAAATACATAAAAAAACCCGTCAAGTGCGAGTCGATCTATAAAAACGGCAAAAAAATGACATTTGTTGTATGGGAGCTTATTATATTATTTTATTCTGTTTTTAGTATTTGTTGTTATAGCGGCAACAGAAATACATCATCAGTGAAAATTTCAACTGTCTAACTGTCACGGTTCATGAGACTGATGTGATGGATGTGATGTGATGGTTCGGTTGATGAGCCTGGTGACAGACGGACAGACGGACGGACAGCGGAGTTTTAGTAATAGGATCCCATTTTACCCTTTGGGTACGGAACCCTAAAAAAGGAATAATAATTCGTATACAAGCAGACACTAGTTGTCTGGCATTTACGCTGAACTGCGCCTGAAGTTTCTCTGAGTGCATACAGGTTCAAATTAAATTAGCTAGCGGAACTCCGCACACGTGATTGGTATCGATATATAAACGCGGCAAAATAAAAAAGGATGTGATGATTTTGTTTGGGGTCAATGACCACTGGTAGTGTTGTTAGTTGAAGTGTGAGTTGATAATATATGTTTTACGTGTTGAGATATCGATACCTATCACGTCTGTGAAGGTTACACAAAAAAAAACGGATTTTAAACTGATATTTTAAGTGACTACACTACCGGAGGTTGATGACCCGAAAAAAAAACATCATCAAATTAATTTTTTTTCGTTTTATCATGTTTAGATAGCGATGACCCACGTCTGCGAAGTTTCGCTAGCAATTTAATTTGAATTTCTCTATACGAGCCAATTCAAACATCGAACGCGTTAGACTACACACCTACATCGGTATCGGGCGAATGTAAGCCCTGTTTCGTTTATTCAATGCCAAGTTATAATTTGGGAAAGTAGTAGATAGCCTAGTGGTGTGACCGTCGTACTGCCAAGTCATAGGTCTCGAGTTCGAACCCAAGGCACGCACACTGAATTTTCGGATTCATGTGCGTATTGTATAATTATCAATTGCTTAAAAAACGGTGAAGGAAAAAATCGTGAAGAAACGCCTGAGAAATATTCTCGACGGCATGTGAAGCCAAATCAGAGGCCTAGGGGGCATAAAAAGGCTGACCCAAGCTTAGTCACTAACCATATGAAAACAAAGAAGAATTGGCAAAACAAGGCGATAATATCACTCCTATTAATAAAATATACCTGTATATTTTCTTAAAGAACTCCTCGGGCAGTTCATTGAACCACTTGCTGCCTGACGACAGCGGCGGCAGCGGTACCGTGGCGTACTGAAACGTTGTATCGCTGAACCCGACGAACGGCATGCCCACTACTTGATCCGCGAACTCCGTCGCTCTGGGGAATAGTGAAAATATTGTTATTAAAAACAGCACCCGTCTTGCAATAATCTATGTTGCGTTAAGTTTCACAATCTAGTCCCGCTAGTGGGTTAGGTGTGGGTTTGGGTAGTTTACAATCTCAATTCTCATCCCATTGCTCAATGATCCAACTGTTGATCCTTCAAAATCGTCGTCATCATCATCTGCCTAGCCTTTTCCCCCCAACTATCGAGTCGGCTTTCAGTTTAACCGGATGCAGCTGAATACCAGTATTTTACATGGAGCGACTGCCTATCTGACCTCCACAACCCAGTTACTGGGTAATACTATCCCCTTAGTAAGACTGGATGTCAGATTTTCGGGCTTCTGACGACCCGTAACGACTGTCAAAGATCCACGAATAACAGCCGGGACCAACGTCTTAACGTGCTTTCCGAGGCACGAAGGGATCTTGGTATGTAAAGATGGTCACCCACCGCGGCAAGCATAGCTTAACTGACCGATAATCCTGTGCGGCTGTTATTTCTTAGCCACAAACATGTTTTAATGTGCACCTAGACAGGTGTCATAAAACTTTTTTTGTATTTTTTCATAGCTAGAGACGAATATTAAGGATTATTGACATTTATTGAAGAAAAAGCCAAAGTAGGTGCTAACTAAAACAATGTTATATTTATAACTAGGTGGCTATGCTATGCACAATACATTGAAACCCTGGTCTCCAAACTAGGGGTATCCCTGTATCTTAGAGATCAGTGTCCCTCCGCAGCAAAGTCACAAGCCAATATTTCTAACTCATTGGTACAAAGCATTTCTTTAAATAGTTGAATGAAGAGAAGAATAGAAAAAAAAATTAAATTAAAAAAAAAAATATATATATATATATATATATATATATATATATATATATATATATATATATATATAAATGAGCCGCACAAAAAAAAACCGCCGCAATAAATAAGAACAAGCCGTGTCAAAAAGATCTATGCTGACCAATATGCTCACCTTGAAAAGTTATTGAATACCGGTTCATGGTTATGCTGGGGTGAAAACAGGTGCAGATGTCCGGCTTGATCACCAAACACTAATGCTTGACTAGTAGATGACACGTCCATCACACTGCATAAAGAACTTTGGGTGTCTACCTAAATAAAATGTAGAGAAAAAATTAAATTAGAATTATAGTTTTAACAAACAAAATCATTTTACTTAACTAAACTAAAAACACAATCATATAAAAAAAAAACAGAAATTCCTGTACGAGGCCAAAAGGCATCTCAGAATGATGCTGCGACATTTAAAATAAGTGTCGCAGGGCTGGTATTCTGATAATAAAATATGATAAATGTAAAATGTTACAAATAAAATAAATAATTTATTTAATCCGCGCATGAGCGCCCGACGCGGCTACATAACCACATTACTTGTCTATGCCTTAAATATCTGTTGTACTCTGTGGCATCACTGTGACAAGCAAAGGGACGCGAGCGCCGACGCCGACGCTCCGACAAAAATAAATAAATAAATACAAAAACACACACTATATTGACACTTTAAGGACGCTGTTACAAATGGGTAGTCAAATCATTACTTTTTTACACAAAAGTATGTTTATTAAATAAAATGCTTTGCATACTTATGGCCGAATTGTTGAGACATGTGCATGGTACGATTCTGAACTATAAATATAATTTTAGATAGGTACAGTTTCTCAATAAATGTACCGAAATGAAAATTTTTACTTCGGTACATTTATTGAAAAAATGTACCTATCTAAAATTATATTTATACTTCACAATCGTACCATGCATATCTATCAACAATTCGGCCAAAAAACATTTTAAGTATGCAAAGCATTTTATTTAATAAACATACTTTTGTGTAAAAAAGTAATGATTTCACTACCCATTTGTAACAGATCTACAAAAACCTCACCTGGAACATAGAATGCTCAGCCCCACTAGGCGCATTGACATGCAGTAACGCAACATGGCCGTCTCCGGACAAGGCGACCGCTCTTCCAGAGAAGGCAGGTAGGAAGTGCAGCAACAATGGCGGTGATACTGTGGGGAGAGACCAGGCGCCCTCGCCCGGCGTAATGTTGGCGCGCAGGCAGCGCACATCCCACACTAGCACGTAGGGCTCTGCTACTGCCATGCCGACACTGAACAAGTATTACAGGCTCTTAAGGCGACGATAACCGACTTTTAATGATTATAAAATGAAGATCACGTCTAAGCGAGTAGTGTTAATAATTTTGAAAAAATATATGCTAAGGACGCTGTTACAACTGGTTAGTCAAATCAATACTTTTTTACACAAAAGTATGTTTATTAAATAAAATGCTTTACATTCTGAAAATGTTTTTTGGCCAAACGGTCGATAGATGTGCATGGTACGATTCTGAACTATAAATATAATTTTAGATAGGTACAGTTTCTCAATAATTGTACCGGAGTGAAAATTTTTACTTCGGTACATTTATTGAGAAAATGTACCTATTTAAAATTATATTTATAGTTCAGAATCGTACCATGCACATTTATCAACAGTTTGGACAAAAAAAAATTTAAGAATGTAAAGTATTTTATTTAATAAACATACTTTTGTGTAAAAAAATAATGATTTGACTACCCATTTGTAACAGCATCCTTAATTAGAGCATTTTCTTAATAACTTAATATGTGAATATTTTAGATTATGTTTATACTAGCTTTTGCCCGCGGCTTCGCCCGCGTGGATTTCGGAAAATATCCCACGGGAACGTACTTCCGGGATTAAAAGTACCCTAAGTAGTAATCCAGCTAAACAATGTCTTCTCGCACTGCTTATTTATAGTGAGGAGCGGCGCGCGGATTGATATATGATTGCTGGAGGATAATAAATCCTTAAACCTAACAATAGTACGAAACGGAAAATTACTAACTTGCATGCCTTTGAAAAGCGATAGTCTACATCCTCATTATTCCCTATCCCTCAAATTTTGAATCTCATATAAATTTACTCTTATGCAATTTTTGTTTCGAAATCAGGTTTAGAAACAAAGTTCAGAATGAAAGAAAAATCAGGAGATGCTTCAAATTACTATTAATTAATTTTCAGCCATGGTCTGATAACCACATAAATGAACCACAAACGAACTAAATTTTTGGGCTGTTCATGTCGTCTAATTCACAAGACTATACAAATACTTTTTTTTTAATTGAGTCCCAGAATTATTGGTTATCTAGCCTAGCCAATCTAATAAGAAGCAGTTGCTTGCATATTATTGCAATAATCACGTCCACCTAAGGCCAAGGACGTGACCAAAGTATCATTGCATTGCAACAAACATAAAAGAACGCGTTAAATCACGTTTTTATCATTATAAGGTACAATATCAAAGATAATATACATACGACTGCGTAAATCCACAAGTGATAAGCAGATCCCCTTGCATGTCCAAGTCTGAGAGACAAGCGGAATGTGCCCTGAAGATATGGTTAGCTATGCTGGGGGCCCGTAAGTCCCGTAACGCGACCATTCCGTTCGCACTGCCGCATGCGACTAAAGAGCCGCCGCCGCTGCGGAGAACGGCGCAGCCTTCTTCTTGTATAGGCTGGGAAATGAGAAAGAGATTTTTTTTTCTCAAGTATTTTAAACCTTTTGCTTACTGACATAAGTTCCAAAAGTTTCTGATGATAATGTAAACTTATGGATCAGAAAACATACCTGTGGATGCTTTGCTAATTTGTAGTGCCACTTACAAATTGAGTGCTTTGGAGGAGCTTGTGGCTAAGTAATAACTGCCGCACGGGTCGATCGATCAGGTTAAGCTGCTCTTGCCGCTGTTGGTCCGTGGATGGATGACCATCTTTACATACCATGACACTCCTTAAATGCACTTTAAGCCTTTGGTCCCGGCTGTCATTCGTGGATCTTTGACAGTCGTTACGAGTCGTCAGAAGCCCGAAAGCCTGACAATCAGTCTTACCAAGGAGTATCGTTGCGGAGGTCAGATAGGCAGTCGCTCCATGTAAAATACTGGTACTCAGCTGCATCCAGTTACACTGGAAGCCGAACCCAACATAGTTGGGATAACGCTAGGTATGATGATTTGATTACTTACTTACTTATTTGAATTCTTAAACCAAAAATTCTAATTCATCATAAAATATTTTTCATTTGACAATTTGAGGTTAATTTTATAAGCGGAATCAGGTTCGTTTACAGTTTCATCAGATACTTTTGGAATAGACACAATATAGATAGATACAGTGAGATAGTTACAAGTATGTGTTTGTATAGGTATTGACCGGTATTCACATGGTGTGCAATTAAGAACATTACTTTGCCATAGATGAAAGCAATACCTAGATCTCTAGCAGTTGAACAAGGATCACAGGAGTTTTTTACTCTGTTTATATCCAAAGGCAGCTCGTGGCTAAGTAATAACAGCCACACGGGTCGATCCATCAGGTTGAGGTACGCTTGCCGGAGTCGGTCCGTGGATGGGTGACCACCTTTACATACCGAGACTCCTCCGTGCCTCGGAAAGCACGTTAAGCCGTTGGTCCCGGCTGTCATTTGTGAATCTTTGACAGTCGGTTGTCAGAAGCCCGAAAGTCTGACAACCAGTCTTACCAAGGGGTATCATATTACCCAGTTAATGGGTTGTGGAGGTCAGATAGGCAGTCGCTCCATGTAAAATTCTGGTATTCAGCTGCATCCGGTTAGACTGGAAGCGGACCCCAACATAGTTGGGAAAAGGCTAGGTAGATGATGTCCAAAGGCACTGTTATCAGGTGAGAGGATAGGTTTGTTAATTTCAGGTTGTCAAAGAAGTGTATCTGGTCACTGCCAAACAAAATAATACTCACAATAGCCATCTCAGCCATTTTGTTAAGGTCGAGATCAATCAGCTTGTTTTGATGTCCACCCATCATCAGCTTGTTAGCACTAACTTGGAAGATACACTGCATGTCTGTCATGTTGGCTGATCTAGAAAGAATAATTATTTTGAGCATGGTTAAAATTTTGAACTATCTTTCCATGATTGGCTCCTACAAACTATCTTTCTATACAGGGTGTCCCGTAAATAATGGATCAAACGTAACGGGTAGGTAGCTTACCTAATTTCCAACAACTAATTTGAATATTAAAAAAAAAAAACCGTTACAGTAACCAGGATATTAATTTTTTTTCGAATTTTACGATTTTGTCTTCCAGAATTAAGCTTTTTTAATGCTGTCGCTGCAAATGATGACATTTTTAGGTATGATTTTTATTTAACATTTCTGAATAGCTTACTAATGTTATAAGATACCATTTTTTTGAATACCGTTTTATTTGCCTTAGAAAAAAAATCTTGAGTTGAAAAGTTTTTTCTTTACGATGTTAGGACCAAAATTGAAAAAATTTTCCTGTAAAAAAAATGTATGACACCGAAAACCACCATTATTTTAAAAACTTGTACATTTAATAAGGTTTGCAAATTGGTGTAAAACTTACGTCTAGTCTTTATCGTTACAAAGATATTGCTATGAATGTGATGAAGACAGAAAATAAATTAAATTGGTACTATTCCATTTTTTCATTTTCGTAATGGCTTATGCTTGAATGCTTGTAATCGAAGCAGGTAGTTAAGCGGCTAGCATATTCCGACCCGATGACGTCATCTGTCCGGAATTTGGGACCGCTACCTGTGGCGGAGTTGCACCTCAGTCAGCGTGAAGGGGATAGATAGCGCCGCTTTTGTATTTTAGGTAAATTGGTATGAAGTTGTACATTCTAGTCCTTGTCGTTACAAAGATAATTGCTATGAATCTGAGAGGTGCTCCAAATCAACGTTAATAAAAAAAATAAAAAAGTGTGTACATTTAAACTTTTTCTTTAAAATGTGTAACTGTAGTATTTCAGAGGCAATGTTCATTGAATTATTGAGGCGTATGAAAAGAATTAGGAGGCCGTACTAAAAAAAACAGTTAGTTCAAATAAATCGTTTTATTTGGTTTTTACAATAAATGTTCGAATTGCCTTCCCTCTACAAGAATGCAAAGTCTGCATCTCCTAATAAAGGAAGCTCTTATCCGACGGACAAAACGGCTTTGGTTTATTTCTGATGCAGCAGATTGGATGCGCTGTCGTAATTCTTCTTCCGACGTTATTGGATTCTTGTAGACCCTGTCTTTTAAACATCCCCAGTAAAAAAAATCTAGGGGATTTAAATCCGGAGATCGCGGAGGCCACAAAATTGGTCCTAATCGGCCGATCCATCTGTCCGGATAACTTTCATCAAGGTGCGCCCTTACTGCCGTCGCATAGTGAGCGGGGCACCCATCATTTTGCAACCACATTGCTTGCCGTACGTCTTCTGGAACGTTTTCTAATAACCTTGGCAACTCATTCCTTAAAAAATGGAGATAATATTCGGCGTTTAGAGTAGCTGGTAGTTCAAAGGGCCCTATTATTTGCCCATTGATTATTCCCACCCATAAATTTATTTTAAATTGATGTTGGCTCCTGTCCTCTCGCATCAAATATGGGTTTATCAGCTGCCAACTGTGCAAATTATGCAAATTTAAATATCCATCTCGGCGGCATGAAGACTCGTCACTCCATAAAATCTTGTTAAAAAACTGCGGGTCCGCCCGAATCATTCTAAGCATCCTTTGGCAAAATTCTATTCTTGGCTGGTAATCACGCGACGTCAGCGTTTGAACACGTTGCACGTGATATGGGTGCAATCGGCACCGTTGTAGCACTCGATGCACCGTCGATCTAGAAATTCCTACGCGTCGCGCTATGACGCGAACGGAGACTGACGGATCTTCCTCGATTTCTCGAAGAATGACTTCGTCATTAACTTGTCGCGGTCGTCCTTCACGGGTACCACCAACTCCGGTGCCAAGAATTCTTCCCTCAAGAAGCGCGTTATGCACTCTAATAAAGACGCGATAATCGGGATAACGAACCAGGTTCGGGTATCTTTCACGGTACAATCTTGCAGCCGCCCTGGCATTACCTCTTGCTTCTCCGTAGATAAAATGCATTTCGGCGTACTGCCGTGGCGTGTACTCATAACGAGGCATTGGGCTGAATAAGGTTTCAGCGCTACTGCACACACGTACAAGCACACACAAACGAATGTTTTCGGAGTCCGTAGGATCGCCAAGTCGTTTGTCCAATACGCAAAGAGTTCCAAATCGATAGGCAAAGCAAAGTCCGAAAACACAGCACAAGTCAAATTTTACAGAAGAAAACACCGAGCCACTGACCGGGAGCGAAAGTTGTCTGACGTAGCAACTCGAAGAGAGACTAGTTACAACTAAACTAATAAAATCAAGCAACAATGAAGCCTGTACGAGTGAAGGGCGCAGGAAAGAACAAAAGAACCTGCGCAACTTCATACCGATTTAACCGATTTACCAAAAAGTGGCGCTATCTATCCCTTTCACACTGACTGAGGTGCAACTCCGCCACAGGTAGCGGTCCCAAATTCCGGACAGATGACGTCATCGGGTCGGAATTATGCTATCCGCTTAACTACCTGCTTCGATTACAAGCATTCAAGCATAAGCCATTACGAAAAGGAAAAAATGGAATAGTACCAATTTAATTTATTTTCTGTCTTCTTCATCACATTCATAGCAATATCTTTGTAACGATAAGGACTAGACGTAAGTTTTATACCAATTTGCAAACCTTATTAAATGTACAAGTTTTTAAAATAATGGTGGTCTTCGGTGTCATACATTTTTTTTACAGGAGAATTTTTTCAATTTTGGTCCTAACATCGTAAAGAAAAAACTTTTCAACTCAAGATTTTTTTTCTAAGGCAAATAAAACGGTATTCAAAAAAAAATGGTATCTTATAACATTAGTAAGCTATTCAGAAATGTTAAATAAAAATCATACCTAAAAATGTCATCATTTGCAGCGACAGCATTAAAAAAGCTTAATTCTGGAAGACAAAATCGTAAAATTCGAAAAAAAATTAATATCCTGGTTACTGTAACGGTTTTTTTTTTAATATTCAAATTAGTTGTTGGAAATTAGGTAAGCTACCTACCCGTTACGTTTGATCCATTATTTACGGGACACCCTGTATATACGCTGCTTTTTTATTGGCTAGAAAGCTGCGAAGATAGTGTTGTACTCATTACGAACAACTTTTACTTTGGGACTAAACCAGAAATCGCGAAAAAAAATCTGCTGTTCCCTACATTTTGACGAGTTATGCGAATATAAATGTATGAAACAGCTGATTTTTTTTTCAAGATTTCAGGTTTGGTCCCATAGTAAGAGTTGTTCATAATTATGGGTACAACACTATCGTGGCACCTCCCTAGCCAAAAAAAAACAGCGTATATTGCCATGAGTTAGTGTCGCAAACACTCGAAAATGGCTCGACCAAATTGAATATTTTTTTATTTTATTTTTTTTCGTCTATACTGAGGTGGTTAAAGGAAACAGAAAATTAGGAAAAACTTGAAGAAACAGCCGAAAAATCGAAATCGAAATTTTGACAGGATGACATGTGATGGGTCAGCTAGTAACTAATAAATATTGCAATCACCAATGAATTTGGTTACAGATCAGTTTTATAATACAGGGTCATTGTATGTACACAACTGTATTGGTTATAAATGATTTTAGGAGAGCTTTTACTAGTGAAAAAAAGCATAAAGATAAGATAAGATAATGCTTTATAGAGCATAAAGTTTCAGCCCACAACACAATTCTGGTTGAGGCCAGGGCACTAGAACAAGCCAGTAATTGGTTTTTACATTTTGCGCTGGTAAAGACTACCAAGCCCACATTTTTCTTGTCAGCAGCAGATATTATTACTTACTTGAAAGTACGTTTTGGAATCCCTCGGCGTATTTGATGGCGCAGAGACGTTTTGGTAAGTGCAAAAATGCCTTGTTCAACAGTTAGGATATCCCTCACTTCTTCAGATTCGTGTACTTGGAATGAAGTGTACTTTTGCATTCCTGGACCATAGTACGATGTTACATGACCCTAGAAATAATGTGTAAAAATTAGTAGTATTAATTAGTTTCCCTATTATTTTTCTTTTAATAAAATAGTAAAGTAGACCTTTCCCATTTGATTTCAATTTATAATACGTTACTAATAGAATTACAAATTATGTTATGTTATGATATTATTATGTTATGCAAGACCTTTCTTTTTCTCACCTTATGATGCAACCATGGAAAAAGTTATAAAACTCATTATCAATTTTTTTTTTTATTATTTAAGTAGAGGCATGATTTTCAGATCTTAGGTAATACGGGCTGCACGCAGCTCCACGACAATGCGCATATTTTGCGTATCTACCCGATTTTCAGATCTTTCTTAAACAACCATGGTATTTGCTTAAATGTTATTGAAAACTTCGCTATCTACTTACTCCCTGGTTCCCCATCCATAACAGCTCCTCATACTTGTCGAAAACCACTGCAGATACCCCAAACCTGTCGCCGCCGTCCACCAGCACACTGGCCCGCACTTCATACTCCGCTGATTGTTTCGGCACCAAGTATTGCGGAGCATATTCGGTTGTATATGGACCTGAGAGTTATGCTCTGATAAATATTATCATTACCTAGCTACCTTTCGATAAAGAGGCATAGTGTAGGGATTATAATATATTATTATGCTACCTAAGATTCTGTACTCTTCTTCAATACATGCTTGTGAAATCTTGTTTCAAGTATTTTATAATGCAATGTAATGCTTTTTGCTACAATGATAAGGTAATCTATGATCTAGCTAGATTGACTGTTATGACTTCATTTGTGTCACATAGTTGAGCGATGGAAGTGAAAAAAATTATCAAATTTTTTTGATGTTTCTACTTATTAAAATACTGAACTCATTTTGAGTAAATAAATTACTTTTACTATTTCCTAATTATTTAAGTGTCCCCTGAAAGTCAATAATCTGCTTTAATGAAAAACAATGAATTATCAGAAAACTAATTAGCTGATAATTAGCATAATAGAAAACTGACAACTTGAGATGATTCATGTATTTGTTCAATTACTTTGATGTTAGAAAATCAATAATATTATGTTTATTTTGCTGTACCTAATTAAAATGGCCTAAATAACCACTAGCAAGGCGCAATCTCGCTCTTGTAAAATATGTTTTTATGGCTTTTCGTGGGATAATGATTAATCCACAAATATTGGGATTGTTGGCTCGTTCCAGACTGGAGGTTACAGTTGGGACCGAGAGAGGAACTTATTAAAGCCCTGGCTACCCATACAAACTTATTAAAGTTTGCACCGGTGATTTGTGCAGTAAGAATACTTAATAGTGTATCTCGGCGTTTGGACTTATTTTCTTGCTCTTTGGCGGAATTCCAGAGGGTGACACTTAGTATGTTGTCCACTGAGTAACTTACTTGGGACTGGACAATTAGCAATTCATGACTACTTTTGTTAGCTTGGGTATTACCTGTTAAAACAAATGTATGTGTTAATAAATAAAAAAATAAAAAAACAATTTTCAATTAGTAATATTCTTCATGTTCATTTTCAAGAGTAAAGTTTTTACTTCTATTTATTTTATTTTGGAATAAAAGATGTTCTGAGAAGAGTTTCTAGTTTATGTGGCTTAGTTCAGCAATTAGAAGTCTCTTGTTTACCTACTTAAGTGTTGTTATAGAGTTATAGAAATGGAAACTATGGAAATCTACAGAAATGTTTTTATATTTTTTATCAACATCTGCCAAGAGGTATATTTACATGTAACATGACAACAATTTATAGTATTTAACAAAGAAACAGGCAATTAATCTATTATTATGAGCACTGATAATTAATTGAAAGGTGGCTTGAAGAGCTTGGCATGCTACTTATACTTTTAAAAAGCTGCCATATAAATACCACTTTTGTGCATTCAGCTATGTGTAAGCTGTAAAAACTTACACATAGCTGAATGCACAAACGTACCTCAGAAACAATCTAACATTGAAATAGTTTTTAAACAAATAGTAGCCCAACTGATTAAAAACCAACAAAGAAAAAGTACTGACAAAGCAATGTATTTGTAAACAGTAATTTTAAATCTCAGACCAATAAAAAAGTACTTTTTTATTGGTCTGAGTTTTAAATATAACTTTCAGAAAATAACATTATTATTTGAGGGGAGAAGAAACTGTTGTTTACTGATCCAAAAAGAAAATAGAACAGAGAAACCTAAAACCGATGTTCCACTCAAGGGATGCCTAAGGGCAAAGTTTAGCAATTTAATCCATTGGTACCACAAATACCTTTGTATTTTATTGAATACCTTTGAAAAACCAATACCCACCAGTTAGCAGATGATCCGTCGGCATGCAAAGATCGGAATAATGATATTCCATACTAAAAAGATTTCACTTATTTTGTTTCACAACATCTATAATCACTATTTTAACTCAAAATTCACTATTTATACGATTTTAATTTAAAATAAAACGAAATGCATCAAGGGTTCGACGACGGCAATCAGGAATATTTTCAAGTTACTTAACATGAATATTGTATTGACACTCTGTGTGAGATAGCAGGAAATTGGCCTTTGTTATTAGTGAAACACGGGTCACAAAAAATACACAGTGTGCTTGTTGGAAAACAAAATAAACTCGCGTCTTGTCATCAAACTGTATTTGCATTCCGTTATACGTGTAGTGAATGCAAAGAAATAATAGAAAGGTAAATCTTAGGTATATTTGGATGTACGTGTAATGGAATGTATTACTATAAAATTTTAGAATAGAAATATTTTCTTTAGCTCTGAAGTCCAAAATCGAAAACAAAATAAAGTACTTACCATACAAAGTGGGCCAGTCCTATGTCTTCGAGATGCTCGTCTACCAAACTTACCTACGTCATACCATAATACCGAATGACTGGAAAACTCAATTTACACGCTTTTCTGAAGGCACTCACAGCAATAGTTACCTACCTCTTTTTTTTATCGTGGAGAAACGCTCATGCATAGTGCACTGCCACGGAGAGATAGTGCAGTTATGTGGGACTCTTACCCATTATAACTCCACGGTGTCCTCCTCTGCCGTTTACGGCGGGAACACAGGCACGCGTTAGTACTCATCCGTGAACGAGCCACAGCTGTCCGTCACCGGACCCTCCTCTGGGGAGTACTCCCCATCACCGGCGCACCAGAACACATTGCACGCCGTGACCACCTTATGGGTCAGGGACCAAACCAGCACATGCATGGGCGCCAGACGACCCCGTGTCTGGGCACCCTTGGTCCCCTGCGACGGGTCAGGTCAGGTCATTCAGGCGTTTGTTCGTGCGGTAAATGACATGAAAACTTGACAACACTAGCGAGCGCAGCAAGAGCAAACACATCACAGCATGGCATTACAGAAAGACAGAAACACATGTTTGTTCAGTGATGATCGATTGGACTCGGCGAACGAATGCTCACTCGTTCACTCCTTCTTTAGTGATAAAAAACTTTTTTACAAAGAAAACAACCGACTGCCGAAACAACTACAAAGTGAAAAATAACTTTAATTGCGGAAGTCGGTGTCTTTGGATCTGTAGTAGTACATTAGTAATCTGTGGGACTGTGGCGAGCATTCGTTTTCTCGTTGTAGTGAAAACATGTTTTCTGTTTTGAGCGAACATTCGGCAAAACAGCAAACATTTGCTCTGACGAAATATTCGCTCGGCAGGGTAGTGAAAACGCGGCTTAATAAACAAAGT
The DNA here is from genome assembly GCA_946251885.1 of Cosmia pyralina. Classification (NCBI taxonomy): domain Eukaryota; kingdom Metazoa; phylum Arthropoda; class Insecta; order Lepidoptera; family Noctuidae; genus Cosmia; species Cosmia pyralina. The sequence continues at coordinate 18,992,480 of OX276354.1, forward strand.
CGATTTTCGTGTCTTTCTGCACAATAGATTTTGATGCGATCTTCACTATTGGTAACTTTATGCCAGTTTTATGTGTAGGTATAATACACGAGTAGCAGACTCGGCCGCCCTAAACCATTGATTAATAGTAGCCGCCCACACGCCCTTATATAGTGTAGGTATTATCTATGCACACGCCCCTTTCTGCAGACTTTGCTGCGTATCGCAGCGTTCTTATGGACCCCGGCACGATTATATTCAGGGAGGTGCTCCACAGTGGGCTCGAAAATTTTAGCATCTCGCCTCAAGATAGGTTTACTTTTGTCTGCAATATTGCCAGCCGCAGGAGCAGGTGGGCCGCCGTAGGCCCGGCCTCTTCCATAACGTTTAGGGAAAGTCCACCACTGATGATACATTAGGTAATATTTAATTTGTTTTGTTTTGACACATTGTCACATTAAATGCATTTATTATACATTAAATCGCACAGGTGCAATTTACAAATTTTGTAAATTGCACCTGTGCGAAGCAAGGGTTCCTAATAAATAAAACCACAAAAAAGTCTTGGAAAATGCTTTTAAAAGCCTTAAAAATATATTCTTATACTAGTTGATAAGCTTTGCTGTTTACATTTAGACAATGCAAAAATAAAATAAATTAGTTGCTCTATAACACTTATTGTACAGTAGTAGGTAAGAAATGCTGATAATAACTCTTTGTGAATTCTGTCATGAGATCAGGCATTGCTTCAGGTAATGTGGTGATGAGCCGAGCTGGACTGCCAGAGTATCTAGCAAAGGATGGTACAACTGTCTCTGCAGGAAGCACAGAATTGTCCTCAATCATGCAGCAGTCTTTTAGCACACATCTCCGTCCCTGAAAATAAAATGATAAAAGTTGATTTAATTTGTTATTTAGTAGCATTTCATAACACTCCAGTTTCCATTGGGTTATTCATTGAGATAACCCAATGGAATATATGGCAAATTATTCTAACATAACATAAAATAAATCAAATCAAATTGTTTATTGCTAAATCCATAATGTACACAGGTGGTAAATAAAATAAAATAGAAACGATTATGGACCCTGTCGGGCACAGCAAATCTTTGTAAATATGTAGAGAGGAAGAGCGCTTTATTAGTTTTCAGTTTAAAATGTTTTATATCCTATTAAGTATTTTCTATTTCCATTAATTTATTAACTTATTCTATTAATATCTATTATTATTATTATCTATTATATAAATAACTTACAATAACAACATTCTTCCCAATGTAGACATAGGAGCCCACAACAGCAGCATTCACTACTGTGTTTTCACCAACAAACACATGATCACCCATTTGCAACGGGAAAAAGGCAACTCTGGAAAAAAAAAATTGTGTTTAGTCTTTCATATAGCATGTTAAATCATAACTAATATTATAAATGCGAATGTGAGTGTCTGTTTGTTATGCTTTCATGGCTAAATGGGTGGACCGATTGTGATGACATTTGGTATGGGGATACTTTCAAAACTGGGGTAGGACATAGGCTACTTCTTATTGATATACCACGCCGGCGAAGCTACAATCATATAAATTCAAGTCTGTTGAACAAGCAAGTAAATGTTTCTGGAAAAAAGATAGAAACTGAGTCTACTGATTACCAACACACCATTTACAAGTTGTATTAAAGGCTATAACTTACCCTTTACTGAATTTCTTAAAAGGCGGCCTTATAACAGAGCCTTTGCTTATGATACAAAATCTTCCAGTCTTCACATTTGCTAAGTCTCCTCTGATTATAGCATCGCTTTGGACTATCACTTTTCCGTGTAGAACAATATTTTGAGATCCACATAGCACTGTTTGTCTGCTTACTTTATTACCCGATGCCTGTAACATTATTAGAACCAATGTAATGCGCGTCATGATCCACAACGATGCTTTTGTGTCCAAGTGCCACTTACAGTTTCTACGTATTCTGACTTATTATAATAAGTATCCTGAAGCTCCATTTTATCTTAGTAAATATTATGTTGTGTACAAAAAATACAGTGAGTGATTCATCCAAGTTTGAATATTGAATAGGAAGGAATTAGGAAAACTTGAAAGGAAATGTCAAAGTCGAAACTCAAAGTGTCAAAATAAGCAAACGTCACAGTGACTTTTCAATGTTTACGTGGTTGGCTATGGCCAAAATATCATTGGCTATGGCATAAAACTAATTAACAAAAAATGGAATATGAAAATTTTTTACACTGAATGATTTCAATAATATCAAACAAAAAAAGATTTTTTGAAATTCTACTGGCACAAAGCTCAACAAAAAAATAGAAATAGGTCATAAAGTCATTGAAAAAGAAAACAAGCGTACCTACCTAGTTTCTTTTTCTGCTCACTAAAGGCTAGCAAGGTTTTTTTTGGAAAAGTGGCCAGTAAAGAAGGTATGTACTTATAGTTACAGATTGTTATAATTATTTATTAATAAATCCTAAAATTATTTGAATAATAATATGATTAAGTATAATAAAAAGCCTTACATTTTTATTAGAATCAGAATGTTACGATTTAAAAATAATGTAGGTAGTAAGTACAACTGGGATAGGCAGAATGAGACAGTGACCAGCCAATAAAAACAAAAAAAGATCTTGGAAAAAATTGGCGCCAATACAAACTTTTCAGTTTTCCGAAAGTAACAATATAAATACCTATAATCATCTTTACAGAATAAAAGAAAATGGATAGATACGTTATAAGAGAACCTAGGGCAGGTAAGGATTCAAATTTGATTGTTTTTCCGTACCTCATGGTCACAAGGTTGTCAAAAGAAATAAAATATATTTTTTCAGACTATCCGCAGGGAAATCAAATGATGGCGTTTCCAATGAACGCAGGGAGAAATAATGTGATATTGTAAGTAAAGCCATTTCGCATTAGAGTAGCTATTTTTTAGTTATCTGCAGTTATTTTTTTGAATTATAATATCTTAAGCGTACCTTTAAGTAGGTACCTGTTTCAAATTGGTTAAAAAAGATTATAACTTGATATCGGGCAATTCAGGGTCATTTTAAATTAGCTAGATAAACTCCACAAAAAAATCATCAAATGAATTTTTAGGGTTCCGTACCTCAAAAGGAAAAAACGGAACCCTTATAGGATCACTTCGTTGTCCGTCTGTCTGTCTGTCAGTCTGTCAAGACCCTTTTTCTCAGGAACGCATGGAGATATCAAGTTGAAATTAATATCGAATACGTAGGTCTATGGTCCCTTGAAGTTAAAAAAAAAACAAGTTTCTAAGTCAACGCAATAAAAAAAACGGCCATTTTTGCGATATATTTTGATACTCGCAAGTAAATCAAAACCTATAGGGCACTTCCCGTTGACCTAGAATCATGAAATTTCGGCAGGAAGCAAGGTCTTAAGTAAAGGAAAAGTCAGAAAATTGTTAATTTGTAATTTTACCACATAAAAAAATTTTTTTTTTTTGAATTACAATGTTAACTTTGTTTTGGGTTTGTTACGGAACCCTTCATTGTGTGTGGTCCGATACGCCCTTGGCCGGTTTTTTATTTAAACGTTTAGATTTTGATAGTCGATATCTAAATGTACCTACGCTTATAATACCTACCCTTCGCGTCTGCGGAGTTTAGCTAGCCAATTTAAAATAACCCTGTATTTTAAAATATCAAAATTAAGTTAAGTAGGTAGGTAATTATCAGGAAAAAGTTTTCGTGGTCTTGAATCATAATAATAACGGTAGGTAATAAGGTCTATGGTAAGTACCTACTAAACTTTTGTCTGTAAGTTTAGTGTAAGGGGAGATGTTTTTTTTTGTATTCGGAATGTCTTCTCAACAATTTTTTCTTGGTTTTCAGGCCTCCTGAAAACGTTTACTACAGCAGCGGACCTTATACACAATTTTCGAACATGCAAAATGTTCCGAACTCAAGCTACATTGAAGTTGCTCCAATGAATACGCCCGTTTTTGGACAAAATGTGAGTAGGCTCCTCAGAGCAAATAAAAAACCAAGTCATAGCGCGGCGAAAAATACAGTGAAGCATGCGAAAAACTACACCTCGTTCTGTGCATACATGCTCACACACGCACACATTTGTACCAAATTACAAAGAAACTACACCTCACTTAAGTGCACACATCATGTTTGCTTACGAAACCAGCCTCATCCTCACGTTGCTGAGGATAGCGCTACGGCTTGTTTTTTTATTCTGAGGTAGGCTGTTATCGGTTGCTATGATTATTAAGGCTCCCGCAGACAGGCGCGACGTGACTCTAGCAGAAAAGTTTCTATGAAAACTTCATGGAAATTGTTCTACTTACCAGAATCGTGTCGCACCGTCGATCGCGTCGCGCCTGTCTGTCTGCGGGAGCCTTTATTTGGAAGGCTGGTAACAGTTGAATGAGAGTGGCCGAGTTAGGATCAAGTTACGGTACCTAAACGTCTCGTGCGATTATAGAGGCCCGTTTCCAGCAATGATCTGATAAGTATAGACCGACGATTATGATGATGCCGGCAGCTGAATACTAGTTTTTTACATGGAGCGACTGCCTATATCTGACCTCCACAACGCAGTTACCGGGACTTGGTAAGACTGGTGGTTAGACTTTCGGGCTTCTGACGACCCGTAACGACTGTCAAAGATCCATAAGATCCATCCATGTCAATGACAGCATAATACACAGATTTTTTATGCAAACGGTACAGTCAGCGTCAATAATATCGGAACGAACAGACTTCAAAATGATCTAAACAACTATGAAAATGAAATATTGACTCAATGACACAAGGAATGTTTCAGAATAAAGTCAGTACACGACAACTTCATTCTGACAAGAACAATTGAGTTATAGTTTAATTTTCTTAGTTGTTGAGATCATTTTGAACAGTCTGTTCGTCCCGATATTTTTGACGCTGACTGTACCTACCCGACTTGCCTAAACGTCAAACAGTTTGGACAAGTCGGGTAGGTACCGTTTGCATAAAAAACTCAGTGTTATTATGTATATTTTATTTTTATCTATGTTAGTCTGTAAGGTGAGGAGCTCGTGGCTAAGTAATAACAGCCGCACGGGTCGATCCATCAGGTTAAGCTACGCTTGCCGGGGTTGGTCAGTGGATGGGTGACCATTCTTTACATACCAAGACTCCTCCGTGCCTCGGAAAGCACGTTAAGCCGTTGGTCCCGGCTGTCATTCGTGGATCTTTGACAGTCGTTACGGGTCGTCAGAAGCCCGAAAGTCTGACAACCAGTCTTACCAAGGGGTATCGTATTACCCAGTACTGGGTTGTGGAGGTCAGATAGGCTGTCGCTCCATGTAAAATACTGGTATTCTGCTGCATCCGGTTAGACTGGAAGCCGACCTCAACGTTGTTGGGAAAAGGCTAGGCAGATGATGTAATTATGTTGATCAAAACACGATTCGCGACCTAACAAGTATGTATTTACAGAATTATAATCATTAAAGTAATCCTATTGAACGACTATTTCATGAAATCTTGAATTAGAATCTGTAAATACATATTTGATACTGTCACGAATCATACTTTAATCAACATACAACCTAGTTAGGGTTGTGGAGGTCAGATAGGCAGTCGCTCCATGTAAAATACTGGTATTCAGCTGCATCCGGTTAGACTGGAAGCCGACCCCAACATAGTTGGGAAAAGGCTAAGCAGATGATGAAGCAGATGATGTTAGTCTGTAAGGTATTTGTTTAGTTTGACCGTACTCGCCGATGACTGAGTAAACCAATGACAAGCGAAAGACCAATTAAGCGTCTATACACTTATTTGTATGTGAGCGTAACCGCTGTAGAGGGGCGTTCTTTTTTAGAATGGTTTATTTTTATCTGCATAAACATTCAAATTAAGTACTTTGATATATGCATTTTGGGTGAAAAAAAATTGGCAGTCATGGGGACTGCCAGCAGAAGTGAAAACATGAAAGTAAAATTCTGCATAGCATGTCGCGGTATCGCCGTGACGCGGTGACGCGAACCCGTAAGATTTCCCCCTACCAAAAATTGCTCAAAAGTTTTCACTTCAAAATCTTTTGACTTTCAGATGTTACCGGGGCAAACTCAAATGATGTCGGGAATCGATCCCAGGTATTTAGCCAACTACTCTGAGAACAGCGCCCAATTTATAGTCACCGGTGAGTTTAAAAAAAATCTAACAATGTTATGTATGTACCTTCGTAGTAGCTAGTTCTGTTGATCCTACTAATATTATTTTATAAATGTGAAAAGGAGATGGCCAAAAATGAATGAACTAAAAACCCAGAATCGACAGGAATGAAATGTGCACCAATGGATTAACAATAAAATATAGTAAATGTCACCAAAGGGGCAACCCTGAAATATGTATAGTATAAGAGCTGAGAGCCAACAAAAAATAAGCACAAAAATCGGAGTTTTAGTTAAGTTATGGCTAAACATGATGTTTTTGTTTCGTGTTACATGTATTTTAGCTGATAATTATCAAAAGCACATGTTACAAGAAATAACAATATAATATCAACATCATGTTAAGCCACGCAATAAAGAAAACTCCAATTTTTTGGCTTATAGACACAACAATTTAACAATTATAATATTGTATGTGTTGTCATCGGTTATTCTGCTGCTATAGATATGAAATAAAAAACAATTTGTATATATAGGTACTCATTGTTTTATTATATCAGTAATATTATTAATTATTTTCCAAGTCCAAACATGCTAGGTCTAAAAATTCCGCAGGTTGAACCAGATTGCCTTCGTGCCTCGCCCAGGCAAGATAATATAGAATGCTTACAATATGAGCACAACTGCCTAATGTGCGGCGCCCATGTATGCAAGTACAATAGTACTCCGTGACCGCGTGACTATTATATGCTACATAACAGTAATAGGTTTTTGATGTTATGTGTCTTGAATGAATTCTGCATCTTATTAATGTATTTTCCTCCTCTTCACCACATCACACTCACTCACTCACTCACACACTCACACACTCACTCACTCTTTCAGGATGCCTGTATAGTTCTATTGTATACACGCCTGTTTCCCTAATATGTTCGCTGCAGTACGATCGAGCCAGTTTCACATGATAAGTGCCTATGGCAAAAATAAGCAGCTCATCATATGTCATTCTAGGAAAATCTGTAACATGCGTTGCCTCCATCCTATTAAAGGCAATGTTTCTTTGTGCGTTTAAACGATTTTGATCCACATATTCGGCCAGTTGGTTAGGTCTATTCATGTTTCTATCGATCATTTCGATGAAGTTCGCAGTCAGGTGGCTGTCGCCATAAGATTCTTGCGTTGCATTAACAAGCGCTGCAGCTATTCTAAAATCTGTGATGGCGTTGCATAGTGTTATATTAAAATATCTATTTCTAAATATTTTAAAATCACGTTTCATTCTTCCGTTGATTGTTTCTACCACCCATCTGACCAATGTCACAAGTCTCGATTTATTTGCAGCTTCAGTAGTCAGCTGATTTTCATGTCTACTTAGCGTCTGTGGCGTGTAGACTGTGAACCCACATTCCTCAGCATATGGCAAAGCGTCCCGAAACCCCCTGTCTAAAACCATTACGTCGCCGGCTTCAAAAAACCATCTCATCGGAGCTTCTTCCATGGGTTCGCTGTGATTATCCAAGATCTGTCGTAATATTGTTGCATCGGACGTCCTAGCATTATAGGGTCCTGTGACTTCCAGAATATATCCATCAGCACACACAAGCATAAATGGCTTTACCAAATTAGTATATTTATGCAGACTGTAACTCAATCTCTGGAATAAAAAGTTTGAGCTTTTCTGAATATATAAATAAGTCCCATCTAAAATGATAATTGCTTTTGCTTGGTCTTCAGTCCCAAAAATATGATTAGGTATAATTCTATTTCTAGCTATAACTTCATTCCGGGTGATATGGTCAAATCCAAGATGGCGTGGAACAAAGTCATTTTTGAGACATTCTCTTGCTGTTTTTATTTTCAGCTGTATTGTTGACCTAGGTAGGTCAAAAACCGATACCAGTCTTCGGTCAGGTGCGCCGCTTCTCAGTTTACATAAATAGATGTCCAAGATTGTATTTCTATCAGACTGTTCTTGTAAGGAAGGGGTTTCTTCTAATATGCTGTGAAATTGCTGGTGACTTATACCGGTCCAATTATGAAGTTCGTCCGGACACATTTCATGGATTTTCTCAAAATCTAGCAGCTTTTTATTTTCGAGAGCCTGTGTATATAACTCCCTCTAAAATCGTCTTGACGTCTGGTGATGTTTTCAGATAAGTCCTCCCAAGTCGTATTTCGCAAGTGGTGTAAACATATCCGGGCAAGCGGTGGTATGTATAAATTAAAGTAGCTTAAAAGATACACTTTTATCGCATTAGGCAAAGAGCGAAGTTCCAGATTTCCACAATCGTCGATCATACATCGTCTTGACGTGTTTGCTGCGCGTGTAAAGCCAGGTGTAGATATCGATGCAGAGGGAGATGTGGGTGGTGGTGGAGGAGGCCGTCTTAAGCTATAGTCAATGCGCTGCCAGCACGGATGACAAATAGCTCTGGAGCCGTCAAATGCAATCTGAAATAAACGATAACATTCCTTTGTTAGTCTCATATTCATTTGCTAAAAGTTTGTTTATGGTATACTAGCTGATATGTAAAGTGTGTATATCACACGCCCATATAATGCAAGTACATAGCCTAGACTATTACAACCAATTGTTTTTAAAATGGAGAGTAAAAACGACGCGCTATGATAATGTTATTTATCTTTTTAATTCAAGCGTAATATCGTCGAGTAACGCTGCTGACATGGCGGTGTCGCTTTGTTCATAGGTATAGATTAAGATACATATTATTTGTATTAAAGTAATATAGTACTTACTTCTTGTGGCGTTTGCATGGTCCTAAACATATGTTCGACGATATCTCGATTTGATTCCAGAAACTCGCGGGACAAAACATGTCGCCGCCTTTGTAGAACACAACGGGAACAAGTCACACAACGGTTACTTGCAGCCATTTTAAACAATATCCAATCAGAAAGAAAATCCAGGTCCAGTATAATGCGCCACAGTTTCAAATAAGCATTAAAAATCAGTGTCCAGTATACGAGAAAAGCAGAGGTCAAATAAAAAAATCCACGGAATAAAACAAAACGCATTAGTCACGATGAAAACAAATGTAGAACTGCGACGGAAAATGGCTGTAACCTACCTGCTACACCCCCCGCAAGCGCCCGCGCATTGTTCTCAGCTAACAATTGTGGACTATTCCTTTCTCTCTCTCTCTTTCTTTCTTATGGAATAAGGACAAATTCTATCCCTTTCTTTTAAATATAGTTTATTATTAAACTATCCAATTGTTTTTTTTACAACACATACAATAATATAATTGTAGAAGCGTCTAAGGGTCAACAAAAAGAAGATACTACAACAAAATCATACAAAAATTGGAGTTTTCGTTATTGCGTGGCTTAACATGATGTTGATATTATATTGTTATTTCTTGTAACATGTGCTTTTGATAATTATCAGCTAAAATACATGTAACACGAAACAAAAACATCATGTTTAGCCATAACTTAACTAAAACTCCGATTTTTGTGCTTATTTTTTGTTGGCTCTCAGCTCTTATACTATACATATTTCAGGGTTGCCCCTTTGGTGACATTTACTATATTTTATTGTTAATCCATTGGTGCACATTTCATTCCTGTCGATTCTGGGTTTTTTTTTGGCCATCTCCTTTGTATGTTTGGATGTTTGTTACTCAGTCACGCAAAAGCGGCTGGACGGATTTGGATGAAATTTGGTATACAGATAGTTTACAACCTGGATTAAGACATAGGATACTTTTCATCCCGGTAGAAGGTTCCTGTGGGATAATTTCTGACATACACGCGGGCGAAGCCGCTGGCAAAAGTCTATAAAAATAAAATAAAATTAGTGTAAGTTATAATGAAAAAGTGTGTTCAAAAGTGGCTGTAATTTATTTGAAACTAGCGCTGTTTCGCACGGTTTTTACGACTTGACAAAACATGAAGGTTTCTATATTATATATAAGTTAAATATTTAATGTTTTCATATAAACATTCTATATAAATAAAAATATAACCCTCCTTCGGCAGTTGGGTACAAAGAGAAGTCCTGACTGACTGACTGAGTCATCAACGCCCAGCCCAAACCCTTGAACCTAAAAAGCTGAAATTTTGCACAGAGGTTCCCTTTATTACAAAGAATAAAGAAGGAATTTCCAGTAGTATGTTCTCTTGGGATATTTACCGACATCCACGCGGGCGAAGCCGCTCGCAAAAGCTAGTGATCCATATATTTGTAGGAATATCTTATGGTGTTAATAGCGTCTTCCGTGAGCTGACCATAGCTTGACAAGGCATCCTAACTATCATAACTAATATTATAAATGCGATAGTGAGTTTGTTTGTTACGCTTTTACGCTAAAACGGCTGAAGGGATTTCGATGAAATTTAGCACATGGTAGACCATGATCTGGATTAGGACATAGGATACTTTTTATCTCGGTTTTACGTTCCCGTGGGATAATTTCCGACCTCAATGTGGGCGAAGCCGCGGATAAAAGCTAGTGTTTTTATGTAATGAACTACATTAAATCAGGGCTAAACCCTTTGCTTCACTGCTATGAGTGCTCTAACTCGTAGCAGTGAAGCAGTGAACTTGGCAATTGCGCGCTTTTCTTTGCATCCTACTAATATAATATATTCAAAGTTTACGCAGGTAGGTATACTCTCGGTAAATACATATTACAGACAATTTTATGATGTAGGTATAAATTAGGAAGATAAGGTTCGCGATCCTCGACGTGGACCGCATAAATTGTGTTAGCGCACACAATTGACCTTAGTCATAATCTAACTGACGATTGTGTAGCACGTTAAGTAAAATTAACCGTAATCTTCTAAATAAGTAGCTACAATGCCTTCATGTGTTTTAAAAAAGAGCAAAAATAGTTCAAAAACCAAAAACACGTTCCACGGGATTACTTTTCACTCGTAGTACAGCCAAAAATGATAATTTGTTGAAAATTATAATAATATTTAATGTTTGCTTGGCCATGTTTGTAAGAACGAGATATACATGTAATGTCATTCATAATCGTAAGCATTCGGCGGCTAACGCGATTTCGCTTGCACGACAACGCCGGCTCCTATCTCTGTCCTTGTCTATCCGGTAACTGTAGGTTTGCGACTGTAATCACAGATGTGCGAGTTTCGGTGCATGTAAAGAAAGAAAGAAAGAAAGAAAAGAAAGAAAATACGTTTTTTTTTTTTTTTTTTTTTTTTTTTTTTTTTATGTAGTCGTGCGCCGAGTCCAGGTCCAGTGAATGCGATGTTAGTGGTGGGTAACATATCTCCCTCAAATATATCAGTGGTATACAATGATAGGTAGATCAGAAGACTCAGGTAACTATTTAGAAAATATCAAGCCAAGAGCGAGAAAGAGAGCATAACCCTACTGAGATAGTCCAGATTATGGTGTAAGATTTCAATTAATTAGGTATAATATAGACTTGGTAATAGTGGCTGATGATTGACAACATTCTCATGAGATTAAAAACATTACATTAGTGTTGGAACCTAATTAATAATTTTCTCGAACATAATTTTGCTCTTAAAACTTATCTAGAACCATTGTGTTAGATATTTTACTGATTTATGATGCATAATCTTGAGAGCAACTTGACACGCGACTTGAACATTAAGAAGACTTAAATTGGTACTTACTGTACCTAATTCAGATGATAAGCGTGATGAGTTTTATCACGGACATCTAAATGGCGCGAGAAAATTATTTTGCCTTGTCCTTCATAGAAGTAAATGAAAACGTACACACGGCTACATAACAAGCTATACATCTCCAGTATAAGCTGACCTCTCACTTTACGAAAATCCTAACCATTGCGAGATCAGCTTATATTGGAAATGTATAGCTAGATATGTAGTTGTGTGTACGACATTCATCTTAGTATGCCAATCTCAATCCTACTATAATTGTCAACCATACTAAACGAGAGAGAACCTCGAGGAGCTCGTGGCTAAGTAATAACAGCCGCACGGGTCGATCCATCAGGTTAAGCTACGCTTGCCGGGGTCGGTCCGTGGATGGGTGACCATCTTTACATACCGAGACTCCTCCGTGCCTCGGAAAGCAGGTTAAGCCGTTGGTCCCGGCTGTCATTCGTGGATCTTTGACAGTCGTTAGTCAGAAGCCCGAAAGTCTGACAATCAGTCTTACCAAGGGGTATCATATTACCCAGTTAATGGGTTGTGGAGGTCAGATAGGCCGTCGCTCCATGTAAAATAATGGTATTCAGCTGCATCCGGTTAGACTGGAAGCCGACCCCAACATAGTTGGGAAAAGGCTAGGCAGATTGATTGACTAAACGAGAGAGAACCGCCAGATATCAACGAATTATGTTTTCAATATTATATCAGTAGCAGGACAATAATAGGCTGGTATTATTATTATTATAATACTAGCTGCGCCCCGCGGTTTCACCCGCATAGACCGGGATAAAATAAGCCTATGTGTAATCCAGGGTGTAAGCTATCTACATACCAAATTTCATCCAAATCGGTCGAGCCGTTTGAACGTGAAGAAGTAACAAACATACACAAACTTTCGCCTTTATAATATTAGTGTGATATTTTATCAACCGTTCCGTTTTGGAGTCTGCCAATGAGCGATGGAACGCAGCATCTTAGGCGTAAAAAGGCAGGACAAAATTCGGAATACCACGCTGCTTTCCAAAACGGGTATAATGGACGTAGGCAAGAAGGCTGTCATGCTCAAATGGGATTGGGAGGGTCCACGTTAGCCGTATGCAAGAAGATGACCGCTAGGCAAAAGCCTTTACTCAATGGGTATCTGAAGATGGACGGCGCCGCTGCGGCCGGCCCAGACACAGGTGGCGGGATGACCTGGACATGTACCGTGAGGACGGTTCGAGGTAGCGTGGGAAGAAAGTTCCTGGAAGGTTTTGGGGGAGGCCTTTGCCATAGGACTAGTTGATTGACTCTGATGAACGAGACCAGCATCTTAAACAAACGATGTTTTCCCATTTCGAGTGCTAAAAGAGTGTCTAAGTACTCATGTCTTCTTTACCTTGCACTTTTCGTTTTTGAGACTACCTTATTTAAATTCGAACTTGAAACAAAGCTTCAGAACACTTACCTACTACCTGACTGTACTCAGTCTTCAAAAAGTTGCAGTATCATATTAGAAATGTTATAAACTTTATAGGTCAGCAAATGCAAACGGAACCCAATATTGAACCACCTCTAAACACTGGATTCGGTAATAATTATCAAAACTCCAACTTCGGAGGAGCAGATAGGAACAAAGCTAAAAGTTTTACTCCTCAAGTTTTAACGAGTATTAATAGTGGTAAGTTAATGATTTCTTACAAGAACACCAGACTGGGCAGCATTGTCTTTTTGTCTTTGCTTTTCGTTCATGATTAATTGAATGAAGACTCATTAATTTAAACTAGTGGTTGGCAGTCCATTGGTCTAGTCTGGAGTTCAACTAATCGCAAACTCGCGAAGAAGGTTCTTAATAGGTAGATGAAACAAAATTCGTAATCTAGCCTAGTCTAGCACTTTAAGAAACAGTCACAGTTTACTATCTGATCATTGAAATATTTTGTATAGGTGCGCACGTGCACCCGTTGCGTGCCAACAAAACATATTCGGGGGCGTGGGAAGCTGGGAAGGGATGTAGCGCGGGGGAGCCGGACGCGGGAGTGGATTGATTGACATTTTTTAACAGATTAATATCATAAAAATAATAATTATATCCTAACCTAACTAAAACTATTAATAACTAAAATATGGTGACGAAAACTTCTTCCGCATCGCAGTTGACTGGTAATGTACCCAAGAGACTGGCGGCATTGCCACGTTGCATGGCAATGCTTAGCCTCTGGCCAAAGTAAAAGTCAGCCCTTGGGTCACGGGAAGTGTCAACCACCCGTTTGGAGATTTCGTTGAACAAACCATGAGCACTTGGACTCCACGGCCCGAGGATTTCAACCCCGAACGGCTCGTAGATATAATAATAATAGTTGGACATGAACAAAGCTGAAAATATTTTTTTTTGCACAAGACTTTGCAATTCGTGGTGAAAGTCTGTACTAACTTTGAATGATTTATCAGTATTTCTTGTTTTATGAACAGCACCACCCAAAGAAACGCCCAAAAATATTACGTCTTTCGAGGGAACTCCGAAACCCAGTTTCCAGCACAAGCAATATACGAAAATTGAACCAGTTCAGCAGAACGCAATAAATGGTAAGATTCTCTATATATTTTACCTTTATTTGTGACTGACATTTTACCTTCTTGGGGTCTAACGTAGTCGTGAATCACGACTAACAAGGAACTTTTTGGGGAAACTTGCAATAGAACCTGGGTATAAATTAATACCATTTCTCCAGGATAATTAATTTACATACATCATTGATTTATAAAATTTACTTTAAAAAAAGTAAAAACTGACTTCAAAACCAAAAACGAATAAAATAATTTTCATAAAACACTTAAGAGTTTTAGGAATCGGTGTCTTCAATTCATCAAGGCAGTTTAGCTTGACACTGGCTTCAGAAGCTATTAAGTGTTTTATGAAAATTATTTTATTCGTTTTTGGTTTTGAAGTCAGTTTTTACTTTTTTTAAAGTAAATTTATTTTTCCATTTTTAGTTGAATATACAATTACATAAGTAGGTCACCCCAAGTCGAATGAAAAATCATCAAAATCTGTTTAGAAATGCCGAAGATGCAGTGCATTTATGCATATAACTTCGTAGGTACATAAGAATAAATACATAATGCATTGTATACTAAAACCTTTTTGAAAGTATGTAGATCATATTAGTGAAAGAATCATCAAAATTGGTTCATTAGTTTTTATAGAAAATCGCGGACAAACAAACATACATACCATACGGGTCGAATACAGAACCTCCTTTTTTGAAGTCGGTTAAAAATACATCAATGACATTCATTAAAGTCACTACTTTTTCCCATGGCGATGGTGGTAGGCAGAAAAAAAGTTATATGCTATATGGCAGAAACTACAGAACGCCAGGATAATCTTCTATCTTCTAATCAATTCCATTATGTATTCTCCATTTCCCAATTCAGGGTTAAATTAAATTAACTAGCGAAACTTCACAGACGTGATGGGTATAAATATCTAAGTAAACATGATAGAACAAAAAATAAATTAATTTTGATGATGTTTTTTTTGGTTCATCAACCGCCGGCCGGTAGTATTTACCTAGTCATACCAGTTTAAAAATCAGTCTTTTTTTTTGTGTAAACTACACAGACGTAATGGGTAGGTATCGATATCTAGCACTTCAAGTAACAACATTACCAGCGATCATTGACCCAAAAATACAACAAAACTTTTTATTTTGTCGCGTTTAGATATCGTTATCCATCTTGTCTGCGGAGTTTCACCAGCTAATTTAATTTGACCTTGTGCACACAGCTCAGCAACTTTACGTATGTTGTTAGTTAGTTAGGTAGGTTCCAAAAGCCTGTAGTAAAATATGACATATTGAACAAGTCCTGATCAACTACACTAAACTTCAAACAAAACATGTTTCTAAAGTAAGCACCCACAAATTGTGCGCTGTCAAACATAAAAGTATTCTTGGCCGACCTGTGCGCCTCGTAACTCGCTCTAACAAGCTCATTACTCTGTATTTTCGAGAGAAGTAAAGTTGTAAAAGGAAACTTCGCGATACTTGGCAGGATACTCGTTTCAAGTTGCGCCCCCAATGGGTTGTGAGTTCAAAAAGTATCACCGTAAGAACGTGATTTAATTAAAGACGTGTACACACTTTGTTCGGGACATGTCCGGGTTTGGGTCGTTATTCCAGATTTTGTTGACAGTTTGAGATTTTGCTACTATGAAATTCAATTTGTTATGGTCTAAGATATTAAGGGCTGATTCTTCAAAAGTCAGATAATTTTTATCAGAGGAATAAATATGGCGGCTTGACTGCTTTTGTATGGTAAATATGTCAAACTGTCACATTTATTCTTCAGGTAAAAGTTATCAACCTATTGAACAATCAGCCATAAGTCAAACAAAACTGTCTCTGAAGAAATAAATACTTACGTGTTGAAAAAAAACCTTCCTATCAACTGCATTTTAGTTCCAATTTGTTCCACATTAGCTGATTTTGCACTTTCTGCCTTCAGTCGAACCCTGATATACAGGATGTAACAGAAAGGTATGGTCATATTTAAGGGTGTGGTGCAGAACATCAAATTAAATAACTTTCTCCATGAGACCAACATCGTAATCGAGAAAAAAATTATCGCCCTCACATACGTTTGAGTCGAGTATTGAAGCTTTGTACGGGACAGCTGATAATTTTTTCTCGATTACGATATAGGTCCCATGGAGAAAGTTGTTCAGTTCGATGGTCACTACCACACGCTTCACCTTTTTTATGATACACCCTGAAAAGTGAATTGTCTTGTCAATTTATGCAGGTAAATTAAAAGTTTTGCCCCTGAAAAGGAAAGAAATCACGCTAGAAATCTTATCTGTTCCAGTCTTGTGCATTTTTGTAATATCGTGTTGTATCTTGGTGACATTGTAGGCTAAGGTCCCGTTCACACGACGTTGATCTGTACGATATTTATTTTCACTCTATAATTTTAAGATCACTAGGCAGTTTCATGTTCACGTGTGATCCCAACTTTTCCCCGTAAAATATCGGTTGCTTATCTTAACAAAATTAGTCTTATTTCCAGCGACACCCAAAAAATTTACGGATATTGAAGTGACGAAAAAAGAGCCAAAAAATCAAGTCATGACGAGGATGGATAGACTAAAGGTAAGTTGACACATACCTACTTATGGGGTACCTACCTACAATATAGGTACCTACGTATAAATAGCTAGGCTGTCTTTTGTTTTAATAACTGATTATGAACTCCATATAAAATTTACTTTGTTCCAACAAAATGTTCTTCTCAAAGAAAGGGTAGTAATCCTGCCTACTAATTTTCATAATTCTCACACGTCATATTTGAGTACAATTATTATCGTTCCCTTTTAACTACCATTCTGTTATATTAGCACTGCGTACCTTCCCGAGAGTATAATATCCCATTCTACCCAAACCTGTATTTAATCTCGCATTTATAATTCACATAGCAGTTGGATTACATAACTTTACTGTAGTTGAGGTAGCCGTAACCCACCTCACCTCGTATATCTCACCTCATTTCATCAAAAGTCAAATATCAATCTCATAAACTTGAATACTTCCATTTTGTTTGAGCTCCTATCACACCGTTGTGTAACCTAAATAAACAACTATCAATCAATAAAACGGTGATTTAAAAAATATAGTAAATTGTATGTTCGCTTCCCTCATTCAAGTCAACCTATCATCCGCACATGGTCCTGGCAAGGACATCAAATTGCGATGCGTTATCCAATCACACTAATATTATAAAGGCGAAAGTTTGTGAGTGTGTGTGTATTTGTTACTTCTTCACGCTCAAACGGCTGGACCGATTTGGATGAAATTCGGTATGTAGCAGCTTATAACCTGGATTAACACATAGGCTACTTTTTATCCCGAAAAAATGTAGTGCTCCCGTGGGATGAGCAAGGAATTCAAATATATTTGTTACTCTTTCAAACTCAAACGGCTGGACCGATTTTGATATAATTTGGTGTGGAAGTAGCAGACATCCTGTATACACATAGCACACATAGGCTACTTTACATCCTGAAAAAATGTAGTGTTCCCGTGGGATGAGCAATATTTTTGTGAATACTTTTCTCACCGATTAAATAATACACGTTTTAGTGTATCTCATAAACCGCGGGTAACACCGCGGGGCGCAGCTAGTACCTAAAGTATAAAAAACATTGCTTACGGGTTCTCGCTCTACGGCACAATAGACTGATTATAAGTATAGTAATTATATCGCTTTAGATTCGTGCTTCACAAAATAATAATAACCGTAACACTCTAGCTGTCTATACAACTATATTTTATTTAAAAATTAGTTTACTGTTTTTAAGTATTCAGACTAGATTTTATTTGAACGCTTCGGTACAAATTGCACAGAAAATAATCAGCATATTTCTACCTATTAAGCAGCACATTCCTCAACTACTTACAACTAGATTTATCCACACTAATTAATTTAATTACAACCGTCCTCAACGTAAACCCATGTCAAAACACCGCCGCGCGCCGGTCTGACACGTAGCCTCTATCAAAAACCATATATAACGGACTCATAAAATGAAAACTTAAAGAAATTGCTTGTGATAAAAATAAGAGCGGGGCATTTTTCTCCTTTGTCATCTCTGTGGCAGTGGTGTAGAGATTCGCATACTGAGGACAGTGCCCTTGCAATTTGATAGGATGTGGTAATATGGGGAACTTTCTACACGTTTTCACAGAGGTCGAGGCGAATCGCGGAACAAATTATCTCTTTTTACCCTAAAATTCATCATCATTAACGTCATTTCAACCGGAACACGTCCGCTGCTGGACATATGCCTCCCCCAAGCACAGCCGCTTCAACCGGTTCTGTGCTCCCGCCTCCAGCGGATTCCTGCGGCCTTCACAAGGTCATTGGTTCACCTCGTGGGAGGCCTTCCGTTACGTTACGTCTTCCGGTATGCGGTCACCACTCCAAAACCTTTTGGCCCCATCGGCCATCTGTTCTGCGAGCAATGTCACCAGTGCCACTTAGGTTTGGCAATTCTTCGGGCTATGTTGATTACCTTGGTTCTTCTGCGGATCTCTTCATTTCTGATTCGATGAGGAAGGGACGCTCCATGCATAGCCCTCTCCACTCTAAAATTACATAAGGGGACTACAGGACCTAAACCGCAGTCACTGTCGGACTGCATAGAAAAGAAAGAGAAGCGCTATCACATAACGCTGGTAATTTATTGCACAATATGAGGCAAATATCTAATTACAAAAATATATTGATTGGACTTTTAATTAGAACACTAGTACGTTAATATGTTGTTGTAGAATAATCTGACAAAAAATCAGAATGATTGCATGTAAAAATGTATTATAATGATTAAAAACCATACTAATGTATGGTTTTGAGAAATTTTTGTAGGAATGTAGCTTCGTGATTTTTTCCATCTTATTCAACACACTATCTAACTAGCTTATATCCTGAACAATATCATGTTTTTTTTATTTTGTTTACTGCAGTGGGTCCTATATATTTAGGAATATAAAACATGCGTTTAGGTCCTGTAGTCCTCTTAATCGTTATTTGTTATCATGATCACAATCTCAGCCAAAAGAGGTCCACTACTGAACATAGCTAGAGATTTGGTTCTTAGTTCAAAAAAATAGTTTTGCTGCAATCGGTTTTCTTTAAATTGATTATTATTGTTTGATTGATCACACGTGCTAAAATAAACAATTTAATTTCTATATTTTAGACAACACATCAATCTCTTACGCCAATCACAAGTCCAGCTGTTGCCATTCATTTGTTCAAAGTAAACACAGTGAAGTTCATTGCGGGAAGTGTGCCGGTGCGCGCGGTCGATGCAATATCCGTGCCTTTGTCTTTGAAAAAAAGTGATTTCTCGAACATCCCTTTAAGCCGTTCGATTTAGAGCAAAGAGATAAGTAGGGTACCCCTATTTCCTCTGTCCTGCCTTGGTTTTTTTTATCAGATTATTGTTGGCTAAATCTCTGTGTTTGTAACGTTTCTTCTAAGAAGAATTTCCTCTAGGCTGAAGATGGCTGAACCTGAAATAAAAAACATTTATATACAGGGTGGATTTTCGTTGTAGTTACAGAAAAACGGTGTTAGGCTATCCATTATATAAAAAGTAAGTTGGGAGTCTCATATCCAAGACAAGGACAAGTTGGGTCAAGTTTTTTGCGATTTCAGACTTTTCTAGTACTCAAACATTAATTGTCCAGTAGTTTTTTGATCCTTATAATAAAAACTTTTTTACAAAAAATACAACCGACTTCCAAAAACAACACTACAAAGTGAAAATTAACTTTAATTTCGGAAGTCGGTGTCTAGTTAAATGTATTTTCGTTTTTTGCCACCGACTTCCGAAATTAAAGTTATTTTTCACTTTGTAGTGTTGCTTTTGGAAGTCGGTTGTATTTTTTGTAAAAAAGTTTTTATTTTTCACTTTTTAGTTATGTACCTACCCCACACAAATTCTTATACCACTATTTGCAAAACAAACTAGAACATCATCCATATAAAAGTGGGGAAAAAATACGTATTATTGAAGCTAACTCAAAAACCACCCAAGCAAAGTTAATCAATTTTATATGGAACCATCTGTGATGTATACCCTCTCGAATAAAACAAAAAAAATCCAAATCGGTCCAGCCAGCTTCGAGTAATCGGGGAACATACATAAAAAAAAAAAAAAAAAAAAGGTTCCGACGAATTGAGAACCTCCTCCTTTTTGAAGTCGGTCCAAAAAACTACTGGACAATTAATATTTGAGTACTAGAAAAGTCTGAAATCGCAAAAAAACTTGATCCAACTTGTCCTTGCCTTGGATATGAGACTCCCAACTTACTTTTTTTATAATGGATAGCCTGATAGTTTGAACCTAGCTGACTTTACATTTTTTTTAAATCTGTGAATGGGTATCAAAATTCTGCTGCTCCGACTCGAAAATGCACTCTGTATATAAGGTGTTAAAAAAATAACTGTACAAACTTAAATGAGTGCTTTAGATCATCGAATTGAATAACTTTTACTATGGGAATAACTTAAAATTCGCGTAAATATAATCAGCCATCAGTCAATTTCAAAATTGGTCCCTTAATAAAAGTTATTCTGTTCGATGGTCTAAAGCAGTCCTTAAAGTTTGTAGAGCTAATTTTTTAACACCTTCTGTATCCATACTTATTATAAAAGACTTTACAAAAAAAAAAAACAACCGACTTCAAAAAAAAAATACTACAAAATAAAAAATAACTTTAATTTCGGAAGTTGGTGTCTTTGGATCTGTATTTTAGCTTTTTGCCACCGATTTCCGAAATTGAAGTTATTTTTCACTTTGTATATTTTTTTGGAAGTCGGTTGTTTTTTTGTATAACAGTTTTTTATTTTTCACTTTTTAGTGAGTCAGTCTGTAATTTATCTAAATTACAATAGCCTAATGTCAACTGCTCATCACCTTTTACAAAATATTGCTTTTCCCAATACGAGGACGTTAATTGCTGAAGAGTTCTCCCAGAAAGGAACCAGGAGAACTGGAACTGATGGTGAAATCACCGTCAGCTCCACTTCAACATATGTATTGTGACGAGCATAAATCGCTTAGCAATAGCGAATCGCAACCCGTGAAATACGTATTATTGAGTAGTCCCGATGGCCATCTGTGGTCTTCCTCATCAGTTCCACTTCACCAAATGGTGCTTTCCGGGAGCAAATGCACGAGTTACTATAAAAAATACCTAAATCGCTATAGGTGGTGTGCCTATAAAATTTGAAGGTTCCTCTCGATTTCTCTGGGATGCCATCATCAGATCCTGGTTTCCTTATCATGGTACCACCCTTGGGATATAATTATCCTTTCAAACAAAAAAGAATCATCAAAATCGGTTCATAAACGGCGAAGTTATCCGCGAACACACATAACACATACATACACACACACATACACATATATATTAGGTCTTTACCTATGAAATTGCCGTTCTGCAGTACTGGCCATTTCAAATCAAAATAATTTTTGTTTGGCTAAGAATTCTAATTTCAAATTAATTTTATTTTAAAAACATGGATTTTTTTTTTCCAAAAGTAGTTATTTGTTTATTGATTAATGTTACATTTTCATCGCATTTCAATCTTTTTCGTCATTATGGATACGTTAAAAATTCGAGTAATTATGGAATATGAGTACCGTCGTGGCAGCAACGCGGCACAAGCGGCACGCAACATCAACGACGTTTACGGAGCTAACACTACAAACCAACGCACCACTTGTTATCGGTTTGCTCGCTTCCGTTCTGGAAATTTCGACCTGAAAAATGAACCTCGCGGTCGTCCGAAGACTTTGGTCGACAATGACGAATTAAAGGCGATTGTGGAAGCTGATGATACACAATCTACGGCTGAATTAGCAGCAGCTTTCGACGTTAGCATCAAAACAATATTGGTCCATTTGCGTCAAATTGGCAAGGTAAAAAAGCTTGATAAATGGGTGCCCCACGAACTCAATGATCGCCAGCGCGATGTACGCGTCGAGACGTGCCTTGCACTGCTCAACAGACACACAAATGAAGGAATTTTGAACCGCATTGTTACCTGCGATGAAAAATGGATTCTGTTTGATAACCGCAAGCGCAAGCGGAGAGGCGCCACGGCGTCCTCACCTTCCGCCTGACGCAGGTCCTCACCGGACACGGTTGTTTCGGGAGGTTCCTGTTTCGGATAAGGCGGGAGGAAACGCCCGGGTGTCACCATTGTGTGGATCACCCGGAGGACACGGTGGAGCATACAGTGGAGGTCTGCCCGGCTTGGGCGGAGCACCGCCGTGTTCTCACGGAGGCGATCGGCGGCGGCGATCTCTCGCGTCCAAACCTGGTCCAGGCCATGGTGCGGAGCGAGAGTGTATGGGAAGCCGTCACCTCCTTCTGCGAAGCAGTAATGCTCGCGAAGGAGGAAGCGGAACGCGTGAGGGAGAGGCAACAGCCGCGCCCTCGCGCCTCTAGCCGCCGTAGGAGACGCCCTGGGCGGCGGGAATCGATTGCTGATTCCCGGCCACCGTAGGCGCGGGCTTGCGGACGACGAGTAATGGGCAGCTCGCCGTCCGGTAAGGAACAGGCCCGGGTCGACGGCGCGTTGTGCTCCACGCGCGCCTCAAAGAGATGTCAGCAGTGACGGGGTCAATTGGGCCGATGCCGCCGGGGTCGCGGGTAGTTCGAAAGAGATACCGTGGCCCTGGCACGGGCAGTTGAAGGAGCATGGGTGGGTTTTAGTCAGTAAAAGTCTGACACGCCCTCCCGCTCTGCCCAGAGCGGGAGAAGTCATTTGATGATTTCCCATCCACAAAAAAAAAAAAAAAAAAAAAAAAAAAAAAAGCGCTCAGCAAGTTGGTTGGATCCTGGTTCAGCACCTAAACAATGCCCTAAACGAAAACTTACCCCTAGAAAAGTGATGGTCACTGTTTGGTGGTCTAGCGCCGGTGTGATTCATCACAGCTTCTTACCAAACGGGGTGAGCATTACTTCAGATGTGTACTGTGAAGAACTGAACACAATGATGGAGAAGCTGGCACATCTCCAACCAGCATTGGTCAATCGCTCGTCTCCGCTGTTCCTGCACGACAACGCGCGACCTCATACTGCACAGCAGACGGTCTCCAAGTTGCAAGAACTGGGGTTGGAAGCTCTCCGTCATCCGCCCTACTCACCAGACCTTGCGCCTACAGACTACTACTTTTTCCAGAATTTGGATAACTTCTTGGCGGGGAAAAAATTCAATACCCGAGAGGTAGTACAAAATGCCTTTGAAGAATTTGTTGCCTCCCGTCCAGCTGATTTCTTTAAGAAGGGCATCAATAAACGGCAATTTCATAGGTAAAGACCTATTATATAATAGGTCTTTACCTATGAAATTGCCGTTTTCTATGAAAAAATTTAAACGAATTTTGTTTATGCATTTTTTATTTGTATTAATCGAAGTAATCACCCATGCAATCAATGCATCTTTGCCAACGCAGTGGCAGTTTATTGATGCCCTTCTTAAAGAAATCAGCTGGACGGGAGGCAACAAATTCTTCAAAGGCATTTTGTACTGCCTCTCGGGTATTGAATTTTTTTCCCGCCAAGAAGTTATCCAAATTCTGGAAAAAGTAGTAGTCTGTAGGCGCAAGGTCTGGTGAGTAGGGCGGATGACGGAGAGCTTCCAACCCCAGTTCTTGCAACTTGGAGACCGTCTGCTGTGCAGTATGAGGTCGCGCGTTGTCGTGCAGGAGCAGCGGAGACGAGCGATTGACCAATGCTGGTTGGAGATGTGCCAGCTTCTCCATCATTGTGTTCAGTTCTTCACAGTACACATCTGAAGTAATGCTCACCCCGTTTGGTAAGAAGCTGTGATGAATCACACCGGCGCTAGACCACCAAACAGTGACCATCACTTTTCTAGGGGTAAGTTTTCGTTTAGGGCATTGTTTAGGTGCTGAACCAGGATCCAACCAACTTGCTGAGCGCTTGCGGTTATCAAACAGAATCCATTTTTCATCGCAGGTAACAATGCGGTTCAAAATTCCTTCATTTGTGTGTCTGTTGAGCAGTGCAAGGCACGTCTCGACGCGTACTTCGCGCTGGCGATCATTGAGTTCGTGGGGCACCCATTTGTCAAGCTTTTTTACCTTGCCAATTTGACGCAAATGGACCAATATTGTTTTGACGCTAACGTCGAAAGCTGCTGCTAATTCAGCCGTAGATTGTGTATCATCAGCTTCCACAATCGCCTTTAATTCGTCATTGTCGACCAAAGTCTTCGGACGACCGCGAGGTTCATTTTTCAGGTCGAAATTTCCAGAACGGAAGCGAGCAAACCAATAACAAGTGGTGCGTTGGTTTGTAGTGTTAGCTCCGTAAAGGTCGTTGATGTTGCGTGCCGCTTGTGCCGCGTTGCTGCCACGACGGTACTCATATTCCATAATTACTCGAATTTTTAACGTATCCATGATGACGAAAAAGATTGAAATGCGATGAAAATGTAACACTAATCAATAAACAAATGACTACTTTTGGAAAAAAAAATCCATGTTTTTAAAATAAAATTAATTTGAAATTAGAATTCTTAGCCAAACAAAAATTATTTTGATTTGAAATGGCCAGTACTGCAGAACGGCAATTTCATAGGTAAAGACCTAATATATACGGTCGAATTGAGAAACCTCCTTTTTTTGGAGTCGGTTAGAAATAAAGTCGCTTTTCGTGTCTGTCTGTGTGGCCGCGTTGTTCTTCTAAACTACGCAATGGATTTTGTTGCGGTTTTCACTATCATTTAAAGAATTTATTCCGGAAGGTTCATATGTATAATACATTAAAATTTAACTTGTATATAATATATATATAATATAATAATAATAATATTTAATATTTTTATTAAATTAAAAGTGCGTTCTTAAACCATCACTCACAAACAATCTAAGCATCACTATTTTTACCACTCATCGTATATAACCCATAAGATAAAAGCACTATACCTAGAATCTCTCCTTCTCATAAATAGCTTATGATCGCTCATATCTACAAAATGTGACGATGTTATAATAATAAACGGTCGCATTCAGGCGCTACACAAAAGCGGTCCGCGGGCGTTTTCCGGTCCAGTTGAGAAGGTGCTTAAATGGCACAAGGCTTTGCAGGACATCGGCGTTTTTGTATTTTATGAAATAGTCGGTGAGTTTGATTGATAAGATAATGTTGTTCTTTATTCTTTTGATAAGCTTTATGCCATGTTGGAGATGTAAGAGGAAGGATGGACGGAGACAGGGGACGTTCACGATTTAGTGTGTCACGGAGTGACATGTGGTCGATGGCTCCTTTACCTCCGCCCACGTTGACCTTGACTTTTTTTCGTGAAGGGCTGCAAACATTCTCTTCTGATCTAACTTCCTTGCAACCACTACAAGTCGGGTCATTTGGCTCTAGGTATTGTGCTCGGTTAATGGCAATAGGCTCGTCCCCTATAGGACTTAAGGAGGATGCGCTGTGGTAGCCCGCGAAATTCAAATTTTCTTGCGTTTTATGCAATTTGCAGGTCCGTGTCAGGTTGTATATTGATCAAAATATAATACGCGGGAATAAAACATACTTAGTATTTATATAATTTTAACCATGAAAATCATCAATACATATGTTCTATCTATGTTAATGGATTTGGTTTCCGCACTTAGTCCTTCATGTGGACCATTGTGCGTGGCATCAATACATAATAAGTTAGAATTCGTGCAGAGTCGTTAGATTTCGTTTGTTCGACGAATCTGCACGAAATCTAACTTAGAGAGATGTATTGATGATTTTCGTGTTTAAAAACTACATATGTTTTATTCCCGCGTATCATATTTTGAACAAGATACAACCTGTCACGGACCTGCGAATCGCAAAAACCCAAAAAATATTGAATTTCGCGGGCTACCACAGCGCATCCCCTTTAAACATAACTGGCGAAATGTGGGTGTGCACTTCTGCCTAACTCTTCGGGGATTACAGGCGTGATGTTATGTGTGTGTATTGGTAATAGTTAGATTATACCCTAAAATAAAGTTTACGGTCTCTTTGAATATGCTTCGTTGCTTTATAAGTATGTAGAGTTTGCGGATAAGCATATTATTGCATGAGTTTTACAAACATTTCTTCCAGCCAAATGTGTGAGCGTAAGATCTGGAGAATCTTGCGCAAAGAACCTTGTAATAAGAGATGACAACGGTCCAGCTATGCAGGTTGTTTACTATGAAGTGGACTTCTTGCTACCAGAACTAAAGATCCCTTCCACCGTGAGGTAGAACAACAAATTGTTTGTAAACACAAAACTAGATTGTTTCCATTCTTTCGCTTGTGTGAACTAGGGATGGGTATAATTGAATTGTTACCCTCCTATTGTAATGTAGACCTTGTTGTAATCCGGGTCTTAATCCCGAGTCGTGGCTTTTAGTGGAATGATAAACAATATAAATGTAGATAGTTTTTTATAGTCCAGGATAATTTCGTGTCGGAAAACTTTCTCAGCAAAAGTTTCTTCGTATTTCACTGTATTCAATTCAATTCAATTCAAATTCTTTATTGCAATCCATAATGTACATATGTATTACATTTTTCTAGTTTGACTAATTAAAATTTATAGCGGCAGATCTCCGTAATAATTCCTTTAAAAAAGCAGCAGCATTATCGAAACAGAGGGCCTTAGCACACCCCCACCGCGAAACCATAGCAACGAAACCGCAGTAGGTCAATTCAACCGACTCGCATGATATTCCACTACTCGAATAGCGGAACATAAGCGGAACATCATGCGATTTCGTGGTTTCGCGGTTTCGCGGCGGAGGTGTGCTAAAGCCCTGAAGGTTTCGTTCTGTAACCACTACCTAATCCACCTGCCTTTAACCATGTCTTGACAGACTTTTCTACCTATTTGGTCTCCCAAACAGGTAAAAAAGTCTCTCGTATCCAGCTAAAAGTGGTATGGTATAAAATATCCTTTGCAGGGTGATAGGTAGAATGGTGGCTGGAACCTGCAGACTGCAGGCATTCAGTGTGCGACCGGCGACAGGGGCAGACGTCGCAACCATGCAGCGTCGAGCTGCAGTCGCTGCTCATCATGTTGCACGGCTGTGTAAAGAGTATGGATTCAACCATTAGTTGTTCCTGTTTTCATGTTTTGTGATTGATTTGACTAATAAAATATTGTATGTTAACGTCTTATACGTAAAATTTTGTTTTCTTTTTGAAGATTTTATTGAGGGGATCTAGTTCTTTGTAGGAAGTCTAAAGATAACATCTAACAAGACTTGTTGGATGCTATTTGGTATCAATCCAAGAATACTTGAACATCAATACAAGAATACTTGTGTAATACTCTTGACAATTCAAAAGTGCCTGTAATTGGTTTATTTGAAATAAATGCTTTGAGTTTAAGTCTGAATAAAAATATGTAGAAGAATATTATGAATTTAACCAAATCAATGTAACATTATTGTCATGTAAAATATTTCTATGGTTGAGTAATTTTATAATACAAATTCCTTTCTGTAGGAAGTTTGCACCTGACGAGTTACGTTAACTTTACTACCATTGTGCGAATATGATCGTAAAACGAAGATGGGTACTCGTATCTCTATGAATTTGTAGTTAATCCCACTGCTCCTTTTTATGGTACCTATATCACGACAGAGTTGCTTTACAAGTCCCTGAGTGGCTTCTATGACTTACTTGGAACTAAGGCAGGAGATGTTTTACGTGAATTGATAAAATAGGTTCCTTTGTTGCAAGAGGTAAGATACAGTGAAAACCATTTAATTTGTGTGGAATGTTTTATTTAATCGCAACATTGATTGTTATTTGGTTTGTCATCTTGAATTTCTCAGCAGCAGCCCGGAGTCTGGATATGTGTCCGGTTGATGGCAATATAACTGGCGAAATGTGGATTTACTATAAGTGCACCTCTGCCCACCCTTCGGGGAAACAAGGTGTGATAATATGTATTGATTGTTCTATAGTTTTTATGATTCGTTATAAATTAAAGTTTAAATAAAATAAAAATACACTAATTTATGTTTTCACAAGAATGTAATCTGAAAGCAATCTATCAACACCCTAAAAAAAGGAAATGTCCAAACTACAAAGTAAACTTTAAAAGTTGTCTAGACACTCTTATTTGACCGAAAGCTAGTGATTAATTTGAATTATATAGTCACAGCTAAAAAAATTAACCAAGTTTTGAAAGTCTAGTCCAGTTTTTAATCGTTACAAACTTAAGGGTTCACAAATCTACAAAATAATACCTACTAAGCTTATAAAGACCAGTGTCGTCTACCTAACTATTTCCCAACTGTGTTGGAGTTGGCTTCCAGTCTAACCGGATGCTGCTGAAAACCAATGTTTTACATGGAGCGACTGCCTATCTGACCTCCACAGCCCTGGTGCTGGGTAATACGACACCCGTTGGTAAGACTGGTTGTCAGACGTTTGGGCTTCTGACTACCTGTAACAACTGTCAAAGCTCTACGAGTGACAGCTGGGACCAACGGGTTAACGTGCTTTCCGAGGCACGGAGGGGTCTCGATATGTGGTCTCCCATCCACGAACCGACCGCGCGACCCATGCGGTTGTTATCATTTAGACACGAGCCTCTCGTTATTATAATCGTGAACAAATCAGCATATAACTTTCCCACTGCTGGGACACAGGCCTCAGAGAGTGTGGGCCGTAATTCAACTCGCGGGCTCAGTTCGGGTTGGTAGATGTCAGACGTCTTCGAATTTTTGGGTCTAGGACATGCCGGTTTCCTCACGATGTTTTCTTTCACTGTTTTGAGAGCAGCGGTGATGAAATATATTACACAAAGTAATGCGCCTGCCTGGGTTCGAATAGACGACCTACAACTCACAGTCGGGTCCGTTACGACTGGGCCACCGCTGCTCACACTCATCACATTTGTAAAGCTAGTGTGGCAATAAAAATTGTAATAGTAAAATTATCATTCCAAAAAGAATGATAAAGATAGCTATGGTAACGACAGTTCCATAATAAGATCAAGATTGCTAGATTGCTATTGTGACTTTGTTGCTTACTCTCTGTTTAAAAAGTATATTATTCCGTACATTCATACCTAGTTATTTTACCTCTGACAGCAGCAACATAACAGAAACCTTATTTTAAGGACGCTGTTACAAATGGGTAGTCAAATCATTACTTTTTTAGACAAAAGTATGTTTATTAAATAAAATGCTTTACATTCTTAACATATTTTTCGGCCGAACTATAAATATAATTTTAGATAGGTACAGTTTCTCAATAAAGGTACCGAAGTAAAAATTTTCATTTCGGTACCTTTTTTAAGAAACTGTACCTACCTAAAAATATATTTATACTTCATAATCGTACCATGCATATCTATCAACAATTCGGCCATAAAACATTTTAAGAATGCAAAGCATTTTATTTAATAAACATACTTTTGTCTAAAAAAGTAATGATTTGACTATCCATTTGTAACAGCGTCCTTAAGGAGAATAAATATCATTGTGATTTTGTCAGACTTGTCTGATGCAGCAATCCAACAGCAACCTTATTGTAAGGAAAATAAAGATGAAGACACTGTGATTTTGACAGTGATGCAAAATCAGAAGTAAAACCAATGTTAATGTGAAAGGACTGTATGTACCTTCACGATACGTTTTTTTAGAAGTAAGTTATTTTCCTAAGCACTGAATCATCAAGGTACATCATATCATAGTAGGATATCTACTAGACATGGTAGAAGAACATTGCCTTTAGATCAAAACATAAATATTATGAAAAGAAAATCGCGTTTTCATTATGCATACAAATTGAAAATCAGCAAAAAGCAATAACAGAAGAGAAAATGAATTCTATTCTTATAGGAGCATGCAATATTCATATTTTAAATCACCTAGCTACTCGATAGACCGGTGTATGGTAATGAGTTTAAATTTTGGCGTTTGTCCAAGCTTCGATAGCACTGTTTACGAAGCTTTCTTCAATAATAAAACAGCTTAAATTCGCCAAAAAGCGCTGCAAAGCGTTTCCTAGTGACATTAAGAAAAATACCCACAAGATTGTGGGGCAGATGTTGTTGAGAGTCTGCCAAGAAAGTAATACGCTTGTTTCGCTTCATTGTAGAATGTAATACTTGGAATTTGAATGTACGTAACAGTGAAACTGATTTTCTTCTTCAATTGCATCAAAATACGTCGTATCTGCAATATTACATTCTCTTATCCGTCAAATCTGTTTTGTAGGAGTAGGTACAAGGATATCTAGTTTTAGCAAAATGTTGGATGATGTATGCCTTTCAGAAATCGGGGCTAGAGTTATTGCTTATTGTTTCAATATTTCTGTGATTAAAACATGTTAAATTGATGTTTATAAGTTTATTTAACTCGTGAATATAAAAAGTACCTACACATTTTCGAAATAATTGTAAAGCTGGGGCAGAGCAGTGTCTCAGAAATTCCCTCGGATTAATTCAGAAGTCACAAGAACTCTTACAAGTTAATCAAAGTTACTGACTTCACAGAAGTGATAATTTTGTAGCGGCTGCATAATAATAAATTGCATTGGTCTTGTAGAGATTTCTTCATATTTAAGAGGTGATTTACCTCGGTATATAACTAAGTAAAATGGCATTACGGCTGTCTAGTTTGACGAGCGAGATAGAAGACTCACGCGTACCGTACTAAACGCACTTCGTTTAAATGTAAATGTATGTCGAAATTAAATTAACTTACTAATTAAATTAAATAACTATACTTAAATCAATTTTTAGCTTAGTAAGTTCTTAACATTTTAAATATCATCGATTCAAATACTACACAATAAGGAATGTTTACGTATAATCGTACAAAACAGAAAATAGACGGTGCTACTTTGGATGTTTTTTCTATCGAAAAAATTTCAAGTTATCATGTTTCGGTTTTAGTACAGCAGTAGACAATATAGTCAAATAACACATATGAAAAATCCAAATGATTTAACCATATACGAGTGAGTACCTACATTTGGTTTTAAAGGAATTCGATGTATGCCCTAACTATAGATTAGCTAGAAAGATAATATAGATATAGAGGATAATAAATCCTTTTGAGTGTAAAGGTAAGATTTCAAATTATCTCGATTCACAAACAAGATAGTCTCTTCTATACTTATTATAAAATAAAGTCGCTTTTTGTGTCTGTCTTTGTGACCGCGTTGTTCTTCTAAACTTTTTTGATTTTGATGTGGTTTTCACTATCATTTAGAAAAGTTATTCCGGAAGGCTTATTTGTATAATACATCAATATTGTAGAATAGAATAGAATAGAATAATTTTATTTCGGACACACAATATCCATATAGTGTTAGTAACATACAAAAATAACTTATTGCCTAGTGTTAGTAAAAATCAGCCTCCTCACAAACTGCTGCACAATCGGAGAGCCGATGCTCTCGGCTACAGTTTTCAGGATGCTGTTCCGACTGCCCCTCACTGTCCTCAGTAGCGACACTGTTTTCTTGCGTATAAGTGCATGGAAGCCGTCGGTGCGGGCTTGCGCAAACATGGCCGACGCACTACAGTAACGAGGCAGCCTCAACAACATCCTGAAAGCATTATTATATTGGACGCGCAGGACATCCAACGATCTCTTAGTGCAATTGACCCATAGACTGCCCGTGTACAGACTTTGGCAATAAGCCTTTAAAAGCGTTACTTTATACTTAGACATAATATAGAAACCTTCATATTTTGTCAAGCCGTAAAAACCGTGCCAAGTAGGGCCGAGTCGCTAGTTAAAAATAAATCGAAAATTCTAGGGAAGTTCATTGGAGTATATCCCTAAAATTTTCGCGTAACTAATTGCTTACCAGGCACAAAACTAAACGTAGGCAATTACTCAACACTACAAAACTATTCAACTCAAACCTATTCATTAGGATCAATTTGTACGAGCAGAAAATTTCATTAACAACCTAAGAACTTCATCTTGACTAAAATTAAGATTTTCCTTTTAACAGTCGATTAACATGCAAATTGCATATTAATTTCAGCAAAATGGACGACCATTAAAAGTTAATGTAAAGGCTCAAAAGATCGTTTCACGGTGTATTACAGGTACTTGGAGAGTGATTAACTGAGGTTTGATAAGATATTGGATAGGTGTGAGGTTTACTAGGGTCGTCTACGCTGTAATCTTGAAAATTTAATTAAAATTTTAGGTTTACTGATACCAAATTGTATTGCAGAAATTCCTGTGTATGAATAAAAAAACCGGCCAAGTGCGTGTTGGACCACGCACAATGAAGGGTTCCGTAGTTGGGATGAATTTATCTTATGAACAAACATAACATTGTAGTTGAAAAACATGTTCTCCCATACATTCCAACTATAAATGTAAGTTTGTACTCACAATATTGATAGATTTACCATGTTATTTTAAGACCACAGACTTCTTATAAGTTTTCCTGTAATCTACAGGTAAAGATCTATTTTCTGTATTTTTTTTAAAATTTTAGGCTCAGTAGTTTCGGAAATAAGGGGGGGAATGGTCAATTTTCGTCTATTTTATTAAATAACTTCAAAACAATTTATTTCACAATTGTATAAATATATTTGAGACTCTCATAGTAAGCTCTTTCATTTGACATGCCACATGGTGTAGTTTGCAAAACTTTTTTTTTAAATTTTCTTATTTGCCCCCCAAAAGTGACCTCTATATTCAAAATTCATTTATTTACTTTACCCGTCGTACCCGTGGGTCACAGAAATGCATATGTGTACCAAATTTCAACTTAATCGGTCCATTAGATTCGGAGCAAATTGGCTGTGACAGACGGACAGACAGACAGACAGACACACGAGTGATCCTATAAGGGTTTCGTTTTTTCCTTTTGAGGTACGGAACCCTAAAAAGTAAGGATTCATTTTAAATCTACTAAGGTGACCACCACTTTCTAAAGCACTGCAATCGCATCAACTAAGTAGTTGGTAAGTTCATTCATCATCGTCGTCGAGGAAACGTAATCGATCGTCAAATACGGCAAAAAAGTATGAACTCAAAAAAATTCAAACCGCAGAATAAGGAATTCTCGTTTGCATAATATTTTGTTGACAAATAGGCGACAGAAATAATTTTAAACCCACATTTTAAAGTTAAAAGAACTATGCTATTGTGGAGAAAATAGACTGACAAGTGGCTCGCCAGTTCCTAAAAAGTATAAAGCTTTTTGAAATACCGGAAAAATCCGACGCTACCAAGTCAATAGAAAGTTGGGACACAAGTCAATTGTGTGCTTATCAGTGGCAGTGTAAACATAAGGTAAGATCCTATTCACAATGCAATTTTTTGTAAACCTACTGAATTATTATACACTTCTGGACACATCTTTTGGCCCACCTTGTATTTTCAGTTTCATTTGGTCCTAGCTAAAATTTTATATTAGGTCGAGCAAAAAGTTTTTATGCAGTTTTGAACCTGGCACATTCACAATTTCATTCAATAGTCTTTTTTTGAATTTCGAACACAGAATTTAAAGAAACAAAAGACAATTTGGAGCCTGTTTGTTGATATCAAACAATCGAATACTAAGAAAACTTGGTTTTATTGGTTTACTTGGATTTAATTCTTGAAAAAGTGATTGATATCTTTGGTTTTGCAACAAACATTACTTATTCTTTACATTAAGGTGAGGTTCTATCAATAATCTATGGATACTTCACCTGAAGTCGCCGCCCAAGCTGTGGCACTTATTCAGGCCGGACACAGCCAAAGAAACGTGAGTGCTCAACTTAATTAAAGTCGATCTGCGGTCCGAAATGTTTATCGGAGGTACCTAGAGACTGGCGGCTTTGTTCGTCGCCAAGGAAGGCCACGATCTCGGGTCACAACTGAAAGGCAGGATCGATTCATCGTGACGACCAGCTTGAGAAATCGTCACCTTACCTCCATTGAGATACAAAACCAACTTCGCGACTTCCACGGAGTATCTGTGAGCGCTCGAACTGTTCGGAGAAGGTTAAAAGAACGCGATATGGTACCACACAAGCCAGCTAATGGCCCCAAACTAACGCGAGCCCACCGAACAGCGCGCCTTCATTTCGCACGCAGTCATTTAATTTGGACACAGCAAGATTGGAGCCGTGTACTCTTTTCTGATGAGTCTAAAATTGTGTTACATGGCAATGATGGAAGGAAGAAGGTCTACCGACGTAAGGGAGAGCGTTTCGCACAATGCTGCTTTGAAGAGAGGGTTGCTTATGGCGGTGGCTCATGGACTGTCTGGGGCGGTATATCCGCGAGCGGCAAAACTCAACTTGAGGTTGTTACAGGACCACGGCTGCCAACATTAAATCCTGAAAGGTACATTCGTGAGTGCTTAGAACCTCACGTGATACCATACGCGGACTATGTGGGCCCAAATTTCCTTTTTATGCATGATAATGCAAGAGCCCATGCGGCCGGCATCGTCAGGGAATATCTTAGGGATGTGAACATCACAGTTATGGACTGGCCAGCCAGAAGCCCAGACATGAACCCCATTGAGCACATGTGGGACGAGCTAAAAAGACGTGTTAGGGCTCGTCAGCCAGTTGCCCAGACGATGCAGGAGTTGAAAACTGCCATAGAAGAGGAATGGGAGATGATCCCTCAAAATTTCATAGAGCGGTTGATAAACTCTATGCCTAATCGTATGAGAGCTGTGGTAGATGCCCATGGAGGCAACACGCGTTATTAAATTAAACCTTTATTTGATAAAACATGTTTTTTATTCAAAAATCAATTGCCTTTAACAAGGCGCATATCCGACTTGTTAGGCGTAGCTCCATGTCGTATGGTATTCTGAATTCAAATTTAAAACAATACGATCGAAAAAGATGGTAAAATGTATCAGATCTAAAACTGCATCAACAGTTTTTGTTCAATCTAGCAATCATATTTCGGTAGGGGCCATCGAAACCTAAACTCTAAGGTGGGCCAATAGATGTGTCCAGAAGTGTAGTTCGTATGAGGACTGAGATAGTTTCCTAGAATTTCGTTTTGGAAAATCTCATTCAAAGAGTCCAGTTGTTAGCTTGCCTCTGAAGTGAAAAAGTAATCTTTGATAATAGCTATGATAATAGCATGTTATTATGTATAGTTAGGTGTAGGTATAACTGGTTGATTGTATTCTATATGATAATCCTAATTTCAATATTCAATCTAAGGCATATTGCCTTAGCTTTTTCTCAACTATGTTTCGGTCGGCTTCCAGTTTAACCGGATCCAGCTGAATACCAGTATTTAACATGGAGCGACTACCTAACTGACCTAAAATATATTGATGTTATGGGCTGATTGACTTTCCTTTTTAGGATTCCGTACCTCAAAAAGAAAAAACGGAACTCTTATAGTATCACTTCGTTGTCCGTCTGTCTGTCTGTCTGCCAGTCTGTCAAGACCCTTTTTCTCAGGAACGCGTGGAGATATCAAGTTGAAATTAATATATTATCAAATACGTAGGTCTATGGTCCCTTGAAGTTCTATAAGAATCAAGCTTCTAAGTCATCGCAATAAAAGAATACGGCCATATAAGTGACATATTTTGATACTCGCAAGTAAATCAAAACCTATTAGGGTGTTTCCCGTTGTCCCAGAATCATGAAATTTGGCAAGAAGCAAGGTCTCACAGCACAAGTAAAAGAAAAAGTCCGAAAATTGTTAATTAGTAATTCTATCACATAAAAAAATATTTGCAAGTCTGTCAGTCTGTCAAGACCCTTTTTCTCAGGAACGCGTGGAGGTATCAAGTTGGTCTATGATCCCTTCGAGTTCTAAAAATATCGAGCTCGAAGCTCGATATTTTTAGCGGACACGAGCATTATTGCCTTGGAATTTTAACATTTTATTCGTTAAGATTTGAAATAAAGTTCTTTTAAGGATTTTGTTTAATAACGCTGAAGAGTATGTTTGTTTGAACGCGTTAATCTCTGAAACTACCAGTCGGATTTCAAAATTTCTTTTTACATTTGATGGCCCAATTTTTAAGAAAGGTTAAAGGCGGTTTAACATCACGCTATGGCTTAGGAGCCAAACAAAAAGAAAAAAAGGTTGCCATGCGACGGTGTGGGACGGGGGAACAAGAAATTTTACGCGGACGAATTGCGGGCAGAAACTAGTATCAAATACGTAGGTCTATGGTCCCTTGAAGTTCTAAAAAAATCAAGCTTCTAAATCAACGCAAAAAAAAGTGGTCATTTATGCGACATATTTTGATACTCGCCAATAAATTAAAACCTACAGGGTACTTCCCGTTGACCTAGATTAATGAAATTTCGCAAGAAGCAAGATCTCACAGCACAAATAAAGGAAAAAGTCCGAAATTTGTTCATTTGTAATTTTATCACATATATTTTTTTTTTGGGATTACAATGTTGTTGTTTTTGGGATAAATTCTTTTCAACTACGGAACCCTTCATTGTGCGTAGACGCACTTGGCCGGTTCTTTTTTTGAATTGATGTTAATCAATTATATGTTTAAAGTCTAAGGTCTTCAACTAGTGCTTCCTGCCCGATATGACATACGGTGCCGAAACATGGACACTAACAGTCGGAGTGGTATGCTCGGAGTTTCTTTGAAGGATAAGATCAGCAATTACATTATCCGGAATATAACAGGAGTTACCGACACAGTTTGCAGAGTAAGCAAGAGCAAGCTGAAGTAGCAGTGAACTGGCCATGTTTATCAAAGGACTGATGGCCGGTGGAGCGGTGGACGAGTCTTGGAGTGGAGACCGCATATCGGCAAGCGTAGTGCGGGACGCCTCCCGGCTAGATGGACCGATAATCTCAAAATGGTGGCTGGGACAGACTGGGTATGGAAGGCGGTGGACAGAGCTTTGTAATGCAGTTTGGGAAAGGTCTTTGTCCAGCAGTGGACTGCGATAGGCTGAGTTGATTGATTAACTATAACAACATGTAGAGCCATTACACAGAAGGTTAAGGTTAAGAGATAATTTTGAGGCTCTAATCTTAGAATTAAATCTGTACATATAAATTCCTCATTCAAACGAGAAACTCTAGAATATCTTTGAGAATGATCCCAGGGCCGTCCGACCATACTTATTTTCTGATTAACAAAATATATGGGATAGTGTTAATAAGTACTTTGAATGTACGCATATATACGAGTACCTGCTAGCTTGGGCCGACGGCCAATTTTCATGTAAGTATCAGGTACGAAAGATATGTAAAAATATTAGTCACTTTTCTTAAAGTCTGACTGTTGACTTTTATGTATGTTTCACAGAATATTGTTAAAATTAATAATCAATGATGTCAGACACTCTTCCCGTCGGCAGTTTTTTCCGCTAGCTAAAAATCAGCAGACTTTAAGAAAAATAAGTAACATTTTTACGTAACTTTGATACCTGATACCTGAAAATTGGCCGTCGGTCCAAGCTAGCAGGTATGCGTACGTTCAAAGTACATACTAACACTACTCTATCCCATACATTTTGTTAATCAGAAAATAACAGGTCTAGCGGCTCTGGGATCTTGGACTATACTAAACTGTTAATCAGCTCCAGTTGAGTATTCACGGTGGCTATTTAAACGTAGAGTTAAATACTTATACAGGTGTCCATTACATTCTACATTTGCGGCGGGAAAGAGGGCTTGTTTGCACCGTCCAGTCTGTGTCAACAACGTCTTAACCACGGTTTACGATGTTGCCCCCCGCACGGTCCACTACCACTTTATAGTTAATATTGTTAGTAGGTAGGGTGGGTAGGTAAAGAAAATGTATATAATTTTTTATTTGTGTGTATAGTCTCGGCCTCAAAGCCTATTTTAATTTAATCGTTGTTTGAAAATGAATTTTGTTAACAATTTGATAGGTAATACTTTCAGAAATCATGGGTGAATTTTAATTTGTTACAGCTTCAAGGACCTTAGCACACCGACGTGATACCGCGAAACCGCATGATGTTCCGCTACTCGAGTAGCAAAACATCATGTGAGTCAGTTGAATTGAACTACTGCGGTTTCTAAGGTTTCGCGGCGGTGTGCTAAAGCCCTGAATCCTTGCTCAGACGTAGGAGTAGCAAGATCACTGTTCTGACTGATTCCTACCCTCAATCTAGAAAAGATTAAAAAAAAACTATTGATTACAAACTTTACTATTATCTACCTGCCTACCTGTAGGTGCTTAAAACGAGGTATGGCTGGAATTCATTGTAGTTAAGACCAAATGGCTGGTCTGCAATCATCATTAAACCTCATTTAAAACTACAAAGAGCACGGGCTAACAACAGTCATAATGGGAATGGGCGAGGAGAAGCAATTAAACAAGTCCAGACAAGTTTTGACCCGTCCTTGCGGTGGGACCCTTCGCGCCTCGGATATAATCAGTGTTGAACTATGTACCATAACCTGAACTCAAGGAAACACTAATTAACGGTGAACTACAAATTGTAGAAATTCACGAGCTGCTGCAAATGTCCACTTGTGTTAAATTAGGAGATTGCAGTACAAAGTTATTTAGCTAACTTTCGTGGAAATTGTCAGTGTTTCGGTTAAATTGTTGCTGGGTCTTAGTGCACCCTAGTATTGTGATTTGTTGCTATACTTATCGTAGTTAAAAATAATGAAATTAAAAATTCAATGAAAACTGAGTGAGAGCTAAATAACTCATAAAGCGTCCACGTCGTCTACGACGTAGCCACTGTGCGAGATTTTGATAGCTCGTAGCGTTATGTCTACGGCGTAGACAATGTAGTTGAACTTTTATTATTTTCAAGTAAAAAAAAAATAGTTAAGTGAATTACCTTTTCATGTCCATATCAAAAGTTATTTAACCTACAAATAGTAATAAATTGTATTCGTACAAAGTTAGTGGCAAAATATAATTACCAGTCTAATCAGTTATGAGCAATGTGTGATAGATAATTAAACACAATTCAATGTTATATGTTTGCCCATGAGAATTGTCAGCGATACAAAATAATTTCCATTAATCCAAGCAAATAGTTTCCAATGTTTGTTAAATTATAACTGAAAATGGATTCCGTGACGTGCGAAATTGAAACTTTATATTGTATGTTTGTGCATTTTATCCTATACTATTAAATTAGCAATATTTGTATATAGTATAATATATAATTATATATTTGTAATCACATTCTCGGAAACGGCACTAACGATTTTAATGAAAGTTGCAATATAGGGGTTTACGGGGGCGAAAAATCGATCTAGCTAGGTTTCATTTCTGGGAAAATTCGTTTCTCTATTTTCAACCAAGCAGAGCTCTGTCACCCAGGTACTTTACTTTAAAATACTAGTCATTTGATGCTCAGTTTTGAGTTTTATTCGAGATTAATTTAAAACACAGCTACAGTTGTGTTTTTCACGGGTACAATAAAATTGTCAAAGTATGTAATTGTCCTGAAGTGTGATTTATTTCGTTAGTATAATGAATACTACCCCTGCTAGGACTCAGGCCTCTTCTTCATGAGAGGGAGTGGCCCATAACTTAACCACCCGGGCTCAATGCGGGTTGGTAGATGTCGCACATCTTCGAATTTTTATTTCTGACAGCTATGGCTGTGACGTTTATCTGCCATTACACATTGTTCATATATATGTACAGTCAACAAAAGAGATATCTAGGCAGGGTATACTAACATATTAGTATGTGAATTGCTTCATGTTAAATTTTATATTTAAATTACTTTGTTTTTGCAATACTCCTACATTGTAACACACCAACACAAAATTGTATATTGTCACGAAATTTAACATGAAGCAATTCACATACAAATATGTTAGTACACCCTGCCTAGATATCTCTTTTGTTGACTGTACATGTCATATAATAGATAGAATATAAATTAGCTTCAAAGACACCCCAAAAATTCAGACAAAAACAACCTCAAAGCCAAACGACTGAACCAATAAAATGGGCCCAAAATGTAATAAATTCCGTATCTTTTGACTTACATGCTGTTTATACAATAGACTGGTAACGCGGGTATCGGCAGGACGGACAACGGTCCGCACTGATTTATGATTGCATACATCGACGATAGTATGTTTATGTACTGGCTTATTCTAATGTAAGCGATGGAGCCAGAGGCTGGGAACGTCATGTCATTTATTAAGAGAGCTTTATTTTTAAGATAATTTTGTGTATTTCATCTGTGAGCCTCGTTGCCTGATAATAAAATGATTCTTATTTGTTATTTTTTTAACTATTCTATACGTTGGTATTTTTCTAAATTTCAAAGTAATTTGCTTTTTATAGTTGTGGATATGCACTCGCAAAACTTATAATAAAGGTAAAACTTATCAAAACTGGCTGCTCCCAGTAGTCAGAAGTAAAAAAAAAATTAAGTGTATCTTTGGTGTATTTATGTACTGTCATAAAAAAGAAAGTTTTCATTATTTGATCAAACATTGATTTTGGTAGGTGTGTTCCTCAAATATTTAATCAGCAAAATTGCAAACTGTGTAATTTAATAGACAACTTTTCTTCTACTTGCAACAACAATAAACCAAATTACTTACTTTACGAGCGAAGCTTCATTGGATAACATTGTCGGTTCAAATTAAAGTAGGGTTAACAGTACAGGACGACCGCACTTATTGCGGTCTGTGTTCATTATCGTTGTGGTCGATTCACCATCTGTTATTACTTTTATGTTGGCTGTACTACTTTATATCGCATGAGTAGGTTTAATGTCAAGTGCTTTTGCTGTTGTTTTTGATGGTAAAGTTAAGGTTTAGGGGTTTGCGATTTAATTGATAGGTACATACGATTATAACGAACTGTGTGGAACTGAGTTAGTTTAATATGCAATTCAATAATTATGTACCTACTGTTGCGGCGGCCTAAAGCCTTGGGGTGAAAATCGAAATTTTCTTAGTGGACTGTATGAGGGGCGGTTCGGTGACACAAGTAGGTGTTTTGGTGGTGTGGGAAAATGATGATGGTACCTGCCTGGTGAGCTATGGTGACACGACGAGAAGGGTTTCCTTAGCCACGTGGCTGGCGCGTCCAGGATATCACGTACGGACGAGAATCTGCACTTTCCACAACACACATACACGCACTTGCACTGTTCAATAGCAATCTTCGTTCTTCGCGGTGAAAATATGAGTCCTTTTTCGACTTGGGATTAATTTACCCACAGGCGTCGATGTTGGTTGAGAACTGGCGGATCTTCTTGGCGACAGCGTATGGGCGCCATTGCGGATCTTCCTTCTCGCTCTCACTTAGGCATTATAAGGGTTGTGGAAGGGAGAAGGAAAGCGGAAGGAACTTTATGTTACACAGATACTAATTAATTAGAGTTGCCAGTAATTAGGCATGAAATATAAAACTAAAGAAAGTAATGGCGTTAACATTCCTCGCGGCCTTAAAGGGTCACCTTTAAAGAGAATAATATAATAATATATACAGTGAAATTACACTTAAATCTAACTAAAGAGGGAATGGACTGAATAAGATATTACTGAGTAGGAATGGGGCATAAGCGGACCACAGGTCGCACAAGAATCCCATTAGAAGTGCGTACTGAAACGACTCGCGTGCTACCGTCTATAGACGTATGCAACTTCTCAATAACACCTAGAGGCCAGGATAGAGGAGGCGCATTATCATTAACTATCACTACTACAGTGCCTTCCTTAATCATGTCTCCATCAGGTTTATTCCATTTTAAGCGTGATTGTAAACTATGAAGATACTCGCTTCGCCATCTTTTCCAGTACGACTGGACTAATTTATCCATAAGAGAGTGTCTTTGAAGCAGGTGATCAGACAGTAAACCTACTTCCGCGGCGGGTAATGAGTTAAGCGGTACAGTATGTAAAAAATGCGAAGGGGTAAGAGCTTTAGGCTCTTCCGGATCAGCGCTAAGAACAGTAAGAGGTCTGGAGTTCAACAGGCACTCTATTTGAGAGAGAATTGTAACTAATTCTTCATAAGATAGGAGTTGTTGACCTATTGTCTTGAAAAGGTGAGTCTTCACGGCCTTCACCATGGACTCCCAACATCCACCAAAGTGCGGTGACGCGGGCGGAATAGAATGCCAATTAATGCGATGCTCAGCGAGCTCCTCTTCAAAGCGCGGGCGGTATTCTTTATTTATGAAAGTATACAAGTCGCGTAAAAACGAATTAGCTCCTCGAAAATTGGTCGCGTTGTCCGAATACAAGCATTGTACCGGTCCACGGCGGGATAAAAACCGTTTCAACGCGGCTATGAACGACACAGTCGTAAGATCTGTAGCTAATTCAATATGAGCAGCGCGAGTAGTCATACAGGTAAAGATACATAAATAACCCTTGCGACTCTTCGCACCTCGAGTGCGTACGGGCACATACTGTATAGGGCCAGCGTAATCACACCCTGTATGAGAAAAAGCTTTGGTTGCAACATTTACTCTAGATTTAGGGGGATCGCCCATAATCGGCGGACCATGAGGTCGCGGTCTCCACCTGTGACATGCGTTACACTTGTGGATTCTATGACGAATAATGCGTCTAGCGGACAAAATCCAATACTTATGGCGCAATAACGACATAGTGAGTTCTGGACCTGCATGTAAATATTTTATATGATAATAGTCTACGAGGATTTCAACTATGTGATCATTTCGGGGTAACACTACCGGGTGTTTAGTACTATAGGCCTCAGCCGAATGAGTTAATCGACCCCCAACGCGGATTAAATCATCACCATCTACAAATGGCTTGAGTTTAATAAGAGCGGGTGAACAAATTTTATTATTTTTTAACTCGGAATAATCTTCCATGAAGTGTTTTGTTTGAACATGACGCAACAAAATGGTTTCAGCGAACTCGAGGTCGCTAGCGGTAACGGCGTCAGTCCGACGCGGGAGTTTTTTCATGAAGCGGTATATGAAAACAACAATACGCAGCAGCTTAGTCCACGACGACGTACGTTCTGCGAGTGCGAGTAGAAGCGAATTTTCCGAACTTGAATCCGCGACTATGGGATGCGCGTGGACCTTTTCTTCCGGAATGGGTTCCGAATTCAAGTCTGTAACCTTATGTATGGGCCATTCGGAAGGGTCGCGCTTAGCCCAAGCGGGTCCGTGCAACCATAATGGGTGCTCAATGAATTTGTCAGGTGTTAAACCACGTGACAAACAGTCCGCTGGGTTTTCAGTACCAGCTACGTGGTAGAAATGTTCCGCGGGGACGTTGTCTACGATGCGAACGACACGATTGGCCACAAACGTGTGCCAACGATGCGGAGAAGAATTTATCCAGCAAAGAGTCACCTTTGAATCGGTGAATGCGTAAATAGCGGTAACATTATAACGCGGATTATAAGTGTCATGAACACGGCGAAGAAGTTTAGCGAGGAGTTCGGCACCACAGAGCTCCAGTCGAGCGATAGTCAATGGTTTAACCGGCGATACCTTCGACTTGGCACAAACCAGCTGAACGACTACGTCATCGTTGCGAGTGACATGCGCATAGATGACAGCGCCGTAGGCGCTTTCGCTGGCGTCGGAAAATCCAATGAGGCGAAGAATACAATTTT
This sequence comes from Cosmia pyralina, assembly GCA_946251885.1. Lineage (NCBI taxonomy): Eukaryota > Metazoa > Arthropoda > Insecta > Lepidoptera > Noctuidae > Cosmia > Cosmia pyralina. Next base: position 19,036,303 of record OX276354.1, read on the forward strand.
CAAAAATACCTAAATGGCGCGGGATTTTAAAATCATTTAAAAGCGGCAGGGCAGAGCGAAAAGTTTGCCAAATATTTATGATGTGACGCGGGGGAGTGTCATCCCAATCGAGCTTCAGTAACCACAATTCTTTGATAAGTAGTTTAGCATAGAGAACTACAGGCGCGACAAGCCCCATGATGTCCCACAGTCTAGCTACGGCCGACAGAATAGCACGTTTAGTACACGTGTCTGGCGGTGCGGAAATAAGAAATTCAAAACAATCATTTGACCTACACCAGCGCAAGCCGAGAACCTTTTGTTCTACCGACTTGTCGAATTCTAGTTGTTCGGTCAACCTATGCGACGCGGGAATACTGTTTAGTACAGTTTGAGAGTTACTGGTCCACTTGACCAACTCGAACTGACCTCCTCTAAAGAGTTTAATCAGTTCGTGCGAAACCTGGACTGCACGTGATTCGGAGCTTACGCTGTAGACTACGCCATCCATATACAGCGAATCCGCGATGATAGCGCTGGCGCGCGGGAAGTGATGACCATCGTCTTGAACCAACTGTTGTACTGTGCGGATCGCATGGTAGGGACTTGACTTGAGACCAAAACAGACACGGTTAAACTGATATAGAACCAGAGGATCGTTTGGACTAAAACGATATAAGATGCGTTGAAAGCGACGATCGCTTTCTTTTCTTACTTCAATCTGTAAGAACATTTGTCGGCAATCAGCCGAGAGCGCGAATGCGAACAATCGAAAATTCAGAATTATAGTAAACAAGTCACCCTGTAAATTTGGGCCACTGTGTAAAATATCGTTGAGAGATAATCCAGTACTCGTTTTAGCACTAGCGTCTAACACGGAGCGTAGTTTTGTTGTTGTCTTATCTAAACGTACAACTGCGTGATGCGGAATTACATAGTCAGGACAACTACTGTCTGAACTATCGAGCGGAGCAGGAGATAAATATCCTTTATCAATATTTTCGCGAATGACGTCATCATACGCAGTACGTAACTCGGGTGCGGATTCTAATTTCTTTTCTAGGCAGAAAAAACGTTTTTTCGCGATATCGAGTGAGTTCCCCAATTAGAACACATCGCTGCGAAACGGTAGGGCTACAGAGTATCTACCTGTGTCCCCATCGCGTTCCGTGGTCGAATTATAAAAGTACTCGCACTCAAGTTCGTCGAGCGATTTGCTCGTCGAAAGAGTGACGGGCGCTTCATCGACCTGCCAGAATTTTTTCAACGCCGATTCTAACGAGTCTTTGTCGGATGGTTGCGAAATATGTGAGTAACAAGACTGTGGAGGCTTATTACGACGTACAGGCAGCGCGGGCACAGTGCCCATGATGACGTAACCGAGTACCGTCTGCATGGCGGGCGGCGCGGAGGAGTTGCTGCTAACTACGCGGGGCAGCATAAGATGCGGGAAAAGCGAAGCCCCGATCAACACATCGATGCGACCGGGTTTGCCAAACGATTCGTCGGCGAGCGGTAAACCTTTTAAGTAAGGCAAGGCGGAAGTATCTACGGGAGCGGTGGGTAAATTATCGGTGATTGCATCGACAACTAGCGAATTAACGTTAAAAGTAACGTTCGGATTAAAACGGGAAAAGAAAGCGAATTGTACGGAACCCTTAACGGATTTTTCCGTACCACCGATACCCTTAACGGAAGGCGTATCAGATGAATGTCTAGTCAAACCTAATCGTTTGCAACATTCTGCGGTAATAAAATTAATTTGTGAGCCACTGTCTAATAGACAGCGAATAAAATGCTCCTTACCAAATGAATCTCGAACTATTACAGTAGCGGTTGACAACAAAATAGTAGTATTCGTATTACATTGCGGCTTTGATACGCGGGAGTTCGAGTCGTAAAGGATCGACGCAGCAATGGATGCATTACATTGCGGGGCGCTCTGAGCGGTGGCGGCGAGCGGCGCGGCGGCGGCGTGAGCATCTTGCTCGCTCGAAGCCGTGGAGTTTGAACCAGATTGTGTACGTGCGGTATCATCAACACCGTTCGATAATACAGTCGCGTGCGATTCGCGATTAAAGTGTAAAAGCGTATGATGTTTATTTTTACAAGATTTACATCTAGATTCAGACTGACAGACTCTGGCCTTATGTTTAATACTTAAACAGTTAGTACATGCATCGTTTTGCTTCACCGATTTGAAACGATCACTTGGTGTCATTTTAGAAAAGGCAGGACATTTAAATAAATGTTTATGAACAAAGCTATCACACAAACATTTTGCGAATTTATCAATTACAGTGTAAGATTGCGGTTGCGGAGTTTTAGACGTTCTTTTATTTACAGGATTGTTGTTAGACTGAGTGAAACTCAAGCTGTTTAAAGCTTTAGTATTTTGTAAAATGCGAGATTGATTTTTAATGAACTGTACTAAATTGTCGAATTTAGGAATTTCGTCTTTTGAGTTCATTTCAAAAAGTCGAGCGGTTTCAGAATCAACCTTTTTTATAGCGACATGGAAAAAAATCAAATCTGATAAATCATTTATTTTAAGGTTTTTTAATGCGTTTGCGGCGGAAACAAAATTATCAGAAAAGGATTCGAAATTTTGAATAGATGCGGTATTAAATGATTTATGTTCAAACATCCGATTAAGGTAACTAGAAGCTAATATACGTTTGTCTTCGTACTTGTTTATGAGTGAATTAAAAATTAATTGGTAGTTATCGCCATTAGGGCAAACTCCTGAGAACGCGGTTTGAGCCTTATCTTTCAATTTCCCCATCAAATAATATAATTTCTCCGAATCAGTCAATGTATTATTTTCGTGTACCGTACTTTTAAAATTAGCATAGAACAGGGGCCAGTTACGAATATCGCCATCGAATGACATAATTTCAATGGGAGGCAAGCGAACTGTTTGCTTATTGACACCACTACCACTAGAAGTAGGAGCCGATGTGGCTGATGATTTTGAGTAATTTGAATAATTATATTTAACGCAGCAATATAATTCCTCAAAACTAATCCACGACTGATCATCAATATTATTTTCCGGGTCTTGTCTTAGAAGAAGCGAGTTATATTTATTAAATGCCTCGAGGAACTCGGTGCGCAACGCATCAACATTGACACACGCACACAAGAACTTCTCTAGCGGTTCCATACCGGACTTCATTTTTTCCATTAAATCGTAAATGATTTGCATGCGGGCAAAAATCATATTACGACATGACAGTGCTATTTGAATCGCGGATTCTATCTGATCATCCGAATCCATGGTCACTTTCTTAGGCATTTTCGATATTTTTGTAGGTTTTTATAATAGCTAAAATAAATCGCAAACTTCAACGAGTTGCGCGCGGTGCGGGATTGGTAGGTGGTACCTACGAATTAGTACCGAACGATAGCGAAGCGAGCGAGCGGTAGATTTTGCTTCTACCTACGTATATTAAAATATTAAGTTGAGCGGGATGCGAAATACCTGTGAATGTACGCAATGACAAGTAGGTACTGTAATAAATGAATAAATGAAAGCGGTTTAGTATATGAGTATAAGGAACGAAGATTGAAATGAAATATAGTTGCGGGATGATGATATACGGATATAATATTGATATCCGTTATCAAGAGGATAAAGAAAAATAGGTATCCGTGATCATGGGACCAAAACTGTTGGATATCTGTGATCGTAGGACCAAAAACTGTTGGATATCCGTGATCGTAGGACCAAAAAATGTCGGATATCCGGCTCGAAGGACCAAAAAATGTTGCGGCGGCCTAAAGCCTTGGGATGAAAATCGAAATTTTCTTAGTGGACTGTATGAGGGGCGGTTCGGTGACACAAGTAGGTGTTTTGGTGGTGTGGGAAAATGATGATGGTACCTGCCTGGTGAGCTATGGCGACACGACGAGAAGGGTTTCCTTAGCCACGTGGCTGGCGCGTCCAGGATATCACGTACGGACGAGAATCTGCACTTTCCACAACACACATACACGCACTTGCACTGTTCAATAGCAATCTTCGTTCTTCGCGGTGAAAATATGAGTCCTTTTTCGACTTGGGATTAATTTTTCCCACAGGCGTCGATGTTGGTTGAGAACTGGCGGATCTTCTTGGCGACAGCGTATGGGCGCCATTGCGGATCTTCCTTCTCGCTCTCACTTAGGCATTATAAGGGTTGTGGAAGGGAGAAGGAAAGCGGAAGGAACTTTATGTTACACAGATACTAATTAATTAGAGTTGCCAGTAATTAGGCATGAAATATAAAACTAAAGAAAGTAATGGCGTTAACACCTACATTAGGCAAAGTTTATATTATTGAGATAGGTTAATTATTTATACGATAAAATTACACTGTATAAACAAAGAAAAAAAGAAAGAAAGAAAAGGTATTTATTAGTAGTTAGTTTAGTAGTTTTTATGCTAATATTTTTTAAGTTTTTTTTTTGTAACATCTTATTAAATACTAAATTAACTAACAAACTATTTAAATAACAATTGATATCATAACAAAACTAAATCTATTAACGAACTAAAATATGGCGTCGAAAAATTCCTCCGTATCGCTACAGTATTACATCTTCATAGGAAACGGCCGAAACGACGCGAAATCTTAGTATATACAAGTTTGCAGCAGTTCGAGTGCGCGGCAGTTACGCACGGACGGATGCGTATTTATCTACCGAGCGGCCGTTGGTAATTAACTCAAGGTCACTGCGCAGATAAACTACTGTAGCTTTATTATTCTGTGGTATCGCTGTCGACTGCTAATGTACCCAAGAGACTGGCGGCACAAGACTGGCGGCATTGCCACGTTCAATGCTTAGCCTCTGGCCAAGGTAAAACCCAGTCCTTGGGACACCAAAAGTGGCTGAATGATAACGTATATTTATTTACTTAATCATTCAGTAAAGTATATAGAACCAATTAAGTATTTATAAGGTATGAAGCATTTTAAAATCACTCGTAAACACGTCAATGTGTAGTAGTATGTACAAAGTGATCAAAGAAGCCATCAACCAATTAATTCGAATAATATGGATGCTAAAATTCTGATCAATAGCTTCCAACTTAAACGTTATCAGAAAATCTGAGCGTGTAAATATCACAAAATCCTCGCGACTCGCAACCAATCAGTCGTGAGAGATCGCTCTATTTCCTCCAAGTGCATCAATTCACCGTCGTAATACGTTCACGCTCGTCCCGTATTACCCGTATGTCATAATGGAGCTCTGAACTGATTGGGTGAATTTCTCTATAGAGCGCAAAAAATGACGATAAATCGCGATCAATTTATTTTACGTCTATTCGGAGATTTACCCCTAAACGCTATTGTAGCATGAACAATGGTGGCTTTTGGAAGTGACGTAAATGGGTAATGTCAAAATATTGCTATTTGCTATAATTATTACTATTTACAAGAAATAGAAATAATATTTATTTGCGTAAAACATGGTGTGTAAAGGTATTAAAGACATTATAGTGCGTACATGTTTTGCTTATATATCATAAGCATGCAAATATTATATTTTATTTTTATTTATTTTATTTTTATTTCTTTAGGACAACAAACAATTGCGTAATAATGCTTAATACTAGTACATAGATTATAAAACATTTAGGTAATAACGCAACCAGCACCGTTATCCACATAATAATACAATTAAACTTAATTAGGTACAAGCAAACTTAAGAAAAGAAGAAAGTTATGTCCGAACACACAAAGCAAAACACATAACAAAAAGAAAAACATCCGAATTGAGAACCTCCTCCTCTTTTGAAGTCGGTTAAAAATATAAACAAGCAAGTCTGCATAATGTTGACATTATGAGAAAGTGTGATAAATTTTTTCACAGATACATTTCTTGAATTGGGTAAGTGACAAAACAAACAAGTCGATATCAGCAAAAATATCGTTGTAACTTTTCATAATACGCCGTAAAGGAGCTCGTTCGCCTGCGTTCGTCCTACACGGCTTGGGGGCAAATAGACTATGAGTATAAGTATCGCGAATACGTTGGGAGCGACTAGGTATGCGAATATAAATTTGGTTTATGAGGTTAATGCAATCAAATTCATTTCGACAGACTTTATATAAGAATGATTGATCAAGATACAGTCTCCTTGATTTAAGAGTTGACAAAGAGAACTTTTCCAGGAGAGTAAGATATGAAGACCGTTTCTTCAAAAATGTGTAGTTTAGAAAACGAAGATATCTACGTTGTACTGATTCAATCTGGTCACTGTATTTATCATAAAGTGGATTCCATACACATGTGGCATATTCCAGTTGAGATCTTATGAGTGACTTGTATAGTAGTAGATATGTGGAAGGTTTTTTAAATAAGTTGCAGGTCCGCCTTATAAAACCGTAAAACTGATAACCCTTAGCTGTGATGTGGTCAACGTGAGCATCAAAGTGCAACTTTGAGTCAAATAGTATACCCAGGTCTTTAACTAAGGAAACTTTTTCTAAATTTGTACTACAGAGTGAATATGTGAAATGAACGACATTAATTTTTTTTGTAAAGGATATAGATTTACATTTAGGTAAACTCAATTGTAGTTTGTTAGCTTAACAGTAGTCAGAAAAACGATCCAGGTCCTCCTGCAATTTGACACAGTCATCTATAGAGCTTATTTTACGAAACACTTTAAGGTCATCAGCATACAACAGAAAACCACAGTTTCTAAAGCATGTATTTACATCATTTATAAATAAAACGAAAAGCAGAGGACCCAAAATTGAGCCCTGCGGCACACCAGACGTCACGCTAATCACATCAGAAGAAAACCCCTGGACCACAACCTTCTGAGTTCTATTTTTCACGTACGATGTAAACCATCGAAGCAGACTCCCACGGATACCGTTAAATTCGATTTTTTTCAAAAGCATACTGTGATCCACCTTGTCAAAAGCCTTACAGAAGTCGGTGTAGATTGAGTCAACCTGCAATTGATTGTCCATGTTTTCGAATAAAAAATTTGAGTACAAGACTAGGTTGCTTACAGTGGATCGACCAAGAACGAAGCCATGCTGTTCTGGGATAATAATATTATGTAAGATAGGATAGACTGCGTTATGAACTAGTCGCTCCAAAACTTTTGACAAGGTGGACAACAATGATATTGGACGATAGTTGGTAACGTCGTTTTTGGTGCCACTTTTAAATACAGGCGTGATATGAGCAGTCTTCCATGCTTGAGGCACTATACCGTCCCTCAGACTACGGTTAAATAAATAAAATAACGGCACACCCATCGACTCAGCAGTGTGTTTTAAAAAGAAAGGAGGAATACCATCCGGCCCACAACCCTTAGTAACGTCTAAGGATTTGAGCGATTTAACTATCGTGTCCTCAGAAAATGACAAGTCCGTTATAGATACTTGGCTCTCTATCGGTAATACAGACTCTCCATTAACATTATTAGATGTAGGTTCATACACTGAGCTAAAAAATCTAGAAAACAATTTACAGACGTCCACAGGCCCGCTACATTCCTTGTTATTATATGACATGGTGTTTGGTACACCTGTATTTCTTTTATGGCTTTTAATAAACGACCAAAATTGTTTTACGTCTTTTTGTATGCTGGTCTCAACAGAACACATATACCTATTAAAGCAATCAGCTGAAAGCAACTTAAATCTCCTGCGATATAAGGAAAACTGCTCGTAATCCGCACAATTTTTATATTTCTTCCATTTACACCATGCCTTTTCTTTATTTTTAAAAATGTGTATCAACGGACGAGAGAACCAAATCGGATATTCATTAGTTTTAACCGGCCGCATCGGTACATGAGACTTTATAATTTCATAAATAGTTTCGTAAAAGCATTGAGTAGCAGAATCTATTGAGACATCATTATCTAGAACTGAAGCCCAGTCAACCAGAATAATATCTTTGTTAATAGCAGCATAATTGGCTTCAACAAAACGATATCTAGGCGCAGAACACCGAGCCAGGGGCGCGTGCGCCAATTCAAAGGAGATAATCGTCAGAAAAGGCGGATGAAAAGCATCTACGGATATTAGGGGAATGGGCGCAGGCTCACATACACACACATCATTAGAAATCAATAAATCCAAAATGCGGTTTAAGTGGTTTTTAGCGTTATTATATTGTTTACAACCTAAAGTCGATAAAAAATTAAGAAGCAGGATTTCCAATGAGCTGTTGTTGTTATGTATGGAAGGCAGGAGTGCAGGTGTGTCATATGCAACCCATTCGATATGCGGTAAGTTAAAATCTCCAAAAATATACATATTACCGATAAGGCTAGACATTTCCTTTTCAAGCAAATAAAATAACGATTGGTAGGTATTTAGCGTTTGGTTTGGTGGAACATATACATCGCACACAGTATGATACTTATTAGCAGTTTTGGAGTAAAACTTTAAAAGTACATAGTCAATGTTATGAGGCATAGTGTGATAACAATCATCTTGACAAAGCGTCGTCGTTAACTCACAACGCGTTGCACTTAAACCACGGCGAACCGCTATCAAAACTTCTCCTCCATCAGACTTACCACTCAACACACGGTTTCTATCGCAACGATACACGATATATCTTGAGTCGATGAATTCGCCATCGTCAATGTCGGGAACCAACCATGTCTCTGATAAAATAATGATATCGTGGGAGTCCGCCAGTATATTATTGTATAAAGTATTTAATTTTGTTCGTAGCCCTCGGCAGTTTTGATAATAGATCGAGATGTTACTGGTCATTACGCAAAATAAAAGTATTAATTAGTGTTACTAGAAGAAAGGTAAACAATTGACTCATAATCCATGCGTAATAATATAATCTATAGCCAGCAGGGTACCTTATGATTCTAAATACCACTTGTGTATGATTAAAGGCTATGTTAAAGTCACAATTACACCTTTCAGGCACATTATAATTAAATATTTTAACATCATGCTTATATGTGTCTGTAAGGAGTGATTGTAACCTTAAAGGGAATAAACATTTGGAATGTAATGTGATAGACAAAGTAAATAAGACGGTGGAAGTAAAAACCAAATTATGAGTAGTCGCACACCCCGTCAACACACAGAGTAATGCATGATACAGAGCCCGCACGCGGAACATAATACAAATAACACTGTTCCTGTTACGATTTACGCCAATCACGATATTTTTGCAGACATTTATGGCAGAAACTAAAAAAACAATTAAAATTGAATAATCAATTTCGCGGGACATGAGGGGTAAGTTTTGATATATCCTTTTCTGAGCGAATGGCGATGGCAGCGGTGGTGACGTCGGCCCTGGCAAGTATGACTCCGTGCTTAATCCAGACAAACTTGTATCCAATATCTTTGGCAATATCCTTGACTTGACGAAATAATTTCTTGTTTTGTAGCGTTAAGTGTTCATTTAAATATACTGTCTGTGGGGAACCTTGTATATTTATTTGCTCGGATGTAATACCTTTGTTGAGGCGAGCAGCTGAGATGAAGTTATCCCTAATAATTTGGCTGGAAAATTTTACTATTATGTTCTTCGGTCGTGAGTTATTTGGATTGGCTTGAGGTACACGGTGAATCGCGATCACATCACGAGCAGATATTGGTTGTTTTAAAACATTTGCGATATTTTCAATAATATTTATCAAGTTTTCCCCACGTTTTTGAGGTAGGTTACTTATTTCAAGATTACAGTTACGTGCTCTTTGTTCCATGGATTCAAGTTTCGCTTCCAAGTCGGCAAGCCGTGGTTCGTGTGATTGGGCGTTTTGTTCGATAATCTCAACCCGATTTTTGACTGCCTGTGTACTTTTTTCAAGGTCATCATATTTATCACTGATGTATTGAATGGATTTTTTCACGCACTCGAATTCCCCAAGTAATTTTGAAAACTTATCATCTTGTTTCGTGAACCACGTCTCCAGCATAGTTAGCATGCTCTCTTGAAATGCCTTAAATTCTTGACGGAATTCAGAGTCGTGCATCACTCCTTTCCGGAACGTAATGTAGGGCGGTGGCGATTCCTTATCGATAAGCGATCCATCTACGCTAATTTCACCACTAGGTTCATTTTCGGATTCGTGGTTGAAAGTGCTATTTATTGTAGTCATCTTGATATCTACGACCTCTCACTCGCAGGCTACTCTGTGCCAGTTCCTGTATTGTGTGGGTAAGCGCACGACAACAATCACTCAGTGCTGTACGAGCGCGAACGCAGAGTCGCTGTGTGAGCGAGTCGAAAAATAGCGACCGTACTAGTCCCGCGGGGGTGAAGCGCGTCGTCGCGCTCGCTGCGCGCTGTACAGATCACTTGCACTAGTTATTAAAATCCCAAGTCACATAGAAATGTTCACACCACAATAGTTATTGTTTGCTTCGTGATAAGTATTACAATTGAGGAGCACTAATTAGTAAAGTTTCGTATAAATCAAATACACGTCTGCTCTGGACAGCGGTACGAAGGCAAGTGAAGAAAACATTGTTTAACGCAACTTGCGTTAAACAATGTTTTCCGTCAGTAAATTCTCTTATGGTATAAAAATTATTAGTGTTTAACCATATATGTAGTTTTATTTGAAACAATCTAATATTTAACGTTTTTAAATAATTTGGAATTTTATTATATATACGAACATACATGGCTAAACAGCTTTTACTATATTTAGCCAGTCTTGGCAAGTCATTTAATATAAGCCTGTGAGGATCTCGCCGATTACGAGGATACACATCCGCTGCCTTTTTAAATAAGTCTTTATGCTTCCTAACAAACATGCATACTTCATAGATATAGAGAGAGGGTAGCGGTAATAAACCAAGTTCTTTAAATATTGGCCTGCGAGAGTCATCAGGTTGAAGCCCATATATTGCACGAATACACTTTTTTTGCGCAACAAAAACCCTTTTTTTGGCTGTACTATTACCCCACATTATGAGACTACGAGAAAAAATGTAATTTGCAGAATTTTATATGGGTGGTAGATTATTTCACCATAATTATTCACCTTTGTACGGACAAAAATTTATGGAAACACTATTCATTTCCGTAAATAACCATCTACTCTTTTGCCGTATATTACTCAGAATAATTTATATAAAACTGTAGCATCAGCCGGGATCAATAGATTAGATCCAATAACCTGTGAGAGAGTGGGCTATTTCCCGCGCTTCCATTCAATGGCCAAATAGATTCATGCTCGTTTCATTACACTCGATGTTTAAAATATGCTACATATCTTAGGTATGAAATTTTCTACTAAAAAAAATTGTTGATTTGTTTACGTTTTCATCTTGACTTTATTCACGCGAACTCACAATTTAAATTCTTATCAGAATTTGATCCTAGATTATATAAACCTGTAGTTTTATTGTTTACTCCATTCGTTTTCAAACAGTTGTGTCAATCCACAAAAATAGAGATAGTTGTTGGTAATCTTACAACATTTCCGTAGTAAATACACTGAATCTATAATAATGGAATATTGGAAGAATAAAGTGGCTATTGTTACCGGTGCAGCACATGGAATAGGTGCTCATATAGCTGAAGATCTTGCGAAGATCGGAATGATTGTTATTGGCTTCGAACCCACTCAAGAAAGACTCGATGAAATGTTGAATAAAATGAATGATTGGGGCAGGTTTGAAGGACAACTAATACCGTGCAAATGTGATGTTTCTAAAGATGAAGATCTCAAGAGTGCTTTTGAGGGAATCGTAGCTACTTATGGAGGAGTTGATGTACTGATAAATAATGCGGCTATAGGCAAGGAAGGTTTAATATGCACAGGCAGTATTCAAGATATGAAAGCTATCGTAGATACTAACATTTACGGATTGATAGCTTGTACACGACATGCGATTGAGTCCATGGTAAAGAAAAATGTTTCGGGGCAAATTATTAATATCAACAGTATTTGTGGACACTATATGCCTCCTTTTGCTGAGCCGAAGATTAATATGTATATTGCATCGAAGAGAACTATGACAGTTTTAAATACTTTGTTGAAGAATGAGTTTAAATGGCTTAATCGCAAAATTAAGGTTACGAGCATATCTCCTGGGATCGTACGCACAGGAATATTTAAAACAGCTGGAATTAATTTCCTAAATGAGGAGTTTTTCGAAAAGAATCCGCATTTGACAACAAAAGATGTTTCTAATGTTGTTCTTATGATTTTAGCAGCTCCTCGTGGTATTCAAGTTAATGAAGTTATTTTTCATGCACTGCATGAAATCTACTAATTGAATGATTTTATTAAGCTACAAATTAACCCCCCCTTCAAAGGAACCCTTATGGTGTGACTCAGTCTCTCTGTCTGACTGTCACAGCTGGATATCTCATGAACTACTAATGCTAATAACTAACTAACTTGAAATTACTAACTAAATAACTACAACTACTACTTGAATACTAACTTGAAATTTGGAACAGTTTTAAATGACGTTTGCCCAACTATTTTGCAAATAAGAAAGAAATATAAATATAATATATATGTTTTTATTGCAACAGGGACTGAAAAAGGGGGGGTTTTTAGTTTTCGACTTTTTATGAAAAATGTAAAAAAAAAATAATGTTCCCCCCTTATCTCCGAAGTTTGCATAGAGAAAAATCTGAAATTATTCTGTGATAGAAGTTTTAAAGATTACAGAAAAAATAAAACGATGTCTCTAAATAGCCCAGTTTTTCAGAAATCATCAACAAAAATTACATATAAATGATGGTACGGAACCCTCGGTGCGCGAATCCGACTCGCTCTTGACCGGTTTTTAAAATCATATTATTTGAATGGTTTTGATTAAGTTTGGTAAAGTAGGTAATAGTATTGCCAGTATTATAGTATGGTTGCACAGTAAACAATATTCTATTGGTTGCAACTTTGATCAAACATTAAAGGTATATGACAAGTAAAGTTTTATTTTTTCTTCATTTAACAGCCTGAATTAACCCATCCCATTCACCCCAACTACACACACCCGTATAAAATTTCAAGATTTCAGGCATTAAATCTAACTATCTATATAAATAAAAATCAATTGCCGAACGTATGTACGCGCATCACTTCAGAACGGTTGCACCTATTTGGCTATTTTTTTATTGTGTTAGTAATTGTCAGAAAAAGGTTTGTATGAAAGAAAATGTTTGAAAAGATGCCGGGAAAATTGGAAAATTTGGGAAAACTGAAAGTGCATTTTCTATGGAAATGTTGTACGAATTATTGAAATTTTAACAGGACCAAGTTTGTCGGGTCAGCTAGTTTAAAATGAATGCGCTAAATGATTTGATTTGTAAGGCCAGTTTTGTTTAATGGCACAGGTACCTAATTATTAAAAATTGTGAAAATATCTCCTTTGTGAAAATTGTGAATACATCTACTCTCTGAAGGAGAAGAGGTATAGTGTTATAGAAGTAATAGACACACCCAATAACACTTTGCTCGACCTGGGGAGCGAATTCAGGACCCAACGCTCAGCTATCTCGCTTGCGGCCATTCGACCAGTGAGGCACTCTTTGAAAGGCAATCATTCTGCCTAGCCTTTTCCCAACTATGTTGGGGTCGGCTTCCAGTCTAACCGGATGCAACTGAATACCAGGATTTTACATGGAGCGACTGCCTATCTGACCTCCACAACCCAGTAACTAGGTAATACGATACCCCTTGGTAAGACTGGTTATTAGACTTTCGGGCTTCTGACGACCCGTAATGACTGTTAAAGATCCACAAATGACAGCCGGGACCAACGGCTTAACGTGCTTTCCGAGGCACGGAGGAAAACACGTTAAGCCGTCACACATCATCCATCACATCATCATTCATCATCATCATCTGATCACTCATCCACTGACCAAACCCGGCAAGTGTAGCTTTACCTGATAGATCGACCCGTGCGGCTATTATTACTTAGCTACAAGCTCCTCACTCCACTCTTTGATAGTCTGCGTAGCTAAAATAAATAAATTCCTTTAATTTCATTTTGACTAGTAACATAATACTTACAAAAATCCAGAGGATAACTTTCAAGGTTTTTTTCATCACACATTAAATTCTCGTTAGGTTATCAAAAAAACCAATCTACATAATGCGCATTTATTACCAGTGATAACATATTAAATGCCCCACTTACAGGGGAAACTTATGTTTCATAAAGGATGGTAGAAATATTCGGAGAGTTAGTTGAAGTTTGGACTTTGGTTAAAATACTGCAGAGATTTTTAAAACTTAAATCATGAAGTGTTGGGTTAACAAAGTAGCGGTTATCACAGATTGTGGGGATGAAGTTGGTTTCGCTATTATGCAACAGTTAGCTAAAGTTGGAATGATAGTTATCGGTTTTAATAAAAATGAAGATATATTAGAAAAAGTGACGGTGAAACTTAACCCTGTCGTAGCAAATACAATTTCTGGCAAAATTGTGTTGTACAAATGTGACATATCGGATACAAAGCAATTACCAGCAGCTTTTGAGAAAATCAAGGACACGTATGAAGGAGTGGATGTACTGATCAACAATGCTCAGTGTAAAATAGATTGTTTGGTTAACACTGGAGACACAAAAGATTTTAAGAAAGTTATTGACGTAAATATTAATGCTTTGGTGGCTTGCACAAAGCTGGCAGCTGGATCTATGATAGAAAGGAAAACTAGAGGACATATAATATGTATGAACGACTTATGTTCTTACCAGATACCAACGAAGTCAATGAAAACTGTGTACATAGCTGCTAAAGCGGCTATAACTTCTGTAAATGAAATTTTGAGACATGAATTTCGTTTCTTGAAGGCTAATATAAAAGTAACGAATATAGCATGTGGAAAGATTGAAGGGTATACAGAATCGGTTACTGATGCTCCGGAACTTCGGGTTAAAGATATAGCCAAGCTAGTGAAACTGATATTAAACACACCTGAACAGCTTCAAGTGCACGAGGTTTTGTTAGATTCTGTGGTTGAATAAGTGAATGGTGTAGTGAAAAATGTACACTCGACCTTATGGCTTAGTGATCGAGTAGAACAGTAATTAAAATCAGCAGCAAAAAGCAGCAGCAAGCAGCAATAATAAACAGCAGCAATTAAAATAGCAGTAATTATTATAGCAGTAATTTAAATGGTGTGCATAATAAAGAGTATTCTATTCTATTCTATTCTAGAACGTTGTATAGCGATTTTTGATTGATGATACACAAGTCCTCTATGACAAAAAATATCTGGAAATCTAGAAAGATATAGAAAGAATATTGAGATGTGGTGTGTGATTATTGTGACGAAATATTTATTATAAATAGGTATAATTTTGTCATTTTTAGAGTTCCGTATCTCAAAAGGATCAGTAGCATCAGTTCGTTGTTCGTCTGTATAGATATACACAGACCAACAAGACCAACAACAAGACCCTTTTTCTCAGGAATGCGAGGAAATTAATATCGAATACGTAATTCTACGGCCGAATGAAGCTCTAAAAAAAATTAAGCTTCAAAGTCTACTTCCCGTTAACCTAGAATAATGAAATTTGGCAAGAAGCAAGGTCTCACAGCACAAGCAAAGAAAAAAGTTCGAAAATTGTTATTTTGTAGTTTTCACGTAAAAGAAAATGCGATTACAAACTTACATTTGCAGTCGGAGAATTGATCATGACGTATATCGATATAGGGGAGAACATTTTTTTTAACT
Organism: Cosmia pyralina; assembly: GCA_946251885.1. Taxonomy (NCBI): domain Eukaryota; kingdom Metazoa; phylum Arthropoda; class Insecta; order Lepidoptera; family Noctuidae; genus Cosmia; species Cosmia pyralina. Next base: position 19,051,931 of record OX276354.1, read on the forward strand.
AAGTACAATGTTAAGTTTGTTCTTGGGATAAATACATCCAACTGAGGAATTCTTCATTGTGCGTGGTCCGACACGCAATTGGCGGGTTTTTTTTTATTGTTTCAAAATTAAATTGTATTATCTAGTGAAATTTTATTATTTAATTTCATAATATTTGATTTCCTTTATTTTTCTCACCGATAGTGACGTAGGTATTAGATTATCAGCGGTATTTAGGCGAGTTGTATGGTAATAAAGTGTTTTCACAAATACCCACACGATGGTATCAGACTGAACCTATGATTTTAAGGTTTTTTTTCTATCTATAAGAAGGTAAGTAAGTAAAAAACATCTAGTTGAGACAGAACTCTACCGGTCTCATTACAAAACGAGGTTTTTCTTCGTCATGGTTTAAACCATCGAGCCAGTTTTTGTAATATGAACCTAGCTTTGATAGAAATACAGTTCTTTATACAAAACTGACAACTTAGTCCGGTACTAAGTTGTCAGTTTTATAAAACTGACATCTTAACGTGTCAGAATAAAGCTCGAAATTCAAAAAAGGGTCCATGGTTTAAACCTGGGTTTGAAGATGAACCTTGTTTTGTAATAAGACGGCATCAGTCCACGCTACAAAATGTTTGGCACTAACAAGAGGAGTACATAAGTATTCGTTGGCTCACCATAAATTCAGGCACCGGAGTGAGTACAAAAAGATTCGCGGAGCGTATCCAACCAAAGGCAAAGGCAGCAGTAGCAAACACGCATTATCTTAATTAAACGGATAAAGCATTACCACTCACTCATTTCAAATTATCACTGACTTGGCAACCTCATTTCATTCCGTGACGCGCTTTGTTTTATCTGGGAGATGATGTGCGTTAATCAAATCTGTTAAATTGGTCTTGCAAGCATAGAGTTTTGTTAGATAGAACTTGTTTATAATTTTGAGAGATTTTGTACTTGTACCTTGAAGTTATTAATTAGTAACAATGTGTAGATACATACTTGTGTGTATCCATATAGAAAGAAAAGAAAGAAAATACGTTTATTTGCGGTAAACATGACGCAAAGGACAACAAAATAAAATAAACAATGTAAAAAGCAAGTTTTGGTGAAAATATGCGTCACATCTACGCAAAACGGCTACCGCTTAGCATAATGCCGCGACCCCATGCGAAACGGAGCCCCAGCGCTGGTTTTCAGCGATAGCCGGCGTTGACGCGATGACGTCGACCGGTGCAGCATGTGATAAATAATATGCAATTAAAAAATAAACAAAATATAAAGTTAATTCTATAGGTATAGATAAAATATATAGAAAATGACAATATTCCCGTATTCCACTCCGCGACAGCACCGACTCCCACGCATATAGGTACTTGTAACTAATCAAATTATGCTGGGTTAAAGATACACATTTATTTAATTTTAATATTTTGTGTTGGCACGATTTACACTAGAAATACAAAAGCTTTAGTTAAAATACTGTTACAATTTATGGATAACTGTAGTATGGTATACGAGTAGTGCTTTAGTGCCACAAAGTAATCTGACTCGTTGGCTGTGTGTCACTTTTAGGGTTCCTTAATACCTCAATAGGAAAAAACGGAACCCTTATAGAATCACTTCATTCTCCGTCTGTCTGTCTGTCTGTCAGTCAAGACCCTTGTTCTCAGGAACTCGCGGAGATATCAAGTTGAAAATAATATCAAATACGTAAGTCTATGGTTCCTTGGAGCTCTAAGCAAATCAAGCTTCTAAGTCAACGCAATAAAAAATATACGGCCATATAGGCGCCATATTTTGATACTCGCAAATAAACCAAAACTTACTTGGTACTTCCCGTTGACCTAGAATCATGAAATTTGGCAAGAAGCAAGGTCTCACAGCACAAGTAAAGGAAAATTCCGAAAATTTTAAATTTGCAGTTGGAGAATTGACCGTGACGTATATCAATGTATGGGAGAACATGTTTTACAACTACAATGTTGTTTGGTAGTTGCTGAATGGCCTACATTGTCATCCCATACCTATTATCACTGTTATTTGAAAATATTGTAAAATCCAATTATTTTTAAAAGAGTAACTATGGAGTTTCTTGCCGGCTCTTCTCCATAGGAAACGACCATAGAAATATAAAAAACAGGAGAAGTGGCAAGGGGGCGTGTCTGTGTCCGCGCGACGAGATCAGTATTAACCATTCATAGTCAAATGGCCGTCTCCGCGAACTAGTGCGCTTTCGACTGTGATCGTGACAAATTATAAGAATTCCGTGTTGTTCAGTGGTTTCTTGTAAAAACCGAAGCCAAAACAGAAACTATAGAAATTATGGAATCACTTTCCATATGCAAGTACAAGTATTTTACTATATTTGTCTTTAAAATCATGAAAAACAACAAATTGTAAAATGTTTCTTGCTTTTACTACGTTATTTTTGTTTTCAAATAACACAGCGACTACATTATACACACATCGACTACATACATACACAGCGACTACATACATTTCCCCTTAACCACTACCTAAGTACGTCGCTAAGTGACCGGACAAGCAATGTAATAATCACAAAACGATACTTTATTTATGCTGATGGTCGCGTAGTACGGCCGCTGCGTCTTGCGGCGAGCTAGTGGTGCGCTTGTGCAGATCCACTAGCGTATCCTATCGGCGGGGTGCGTGAACAGGAAACCTCCCCGAGTGCCCGGGGGCTGGAGTGGGCCTTACGGATACGTCCGGGAGGAAGGCCAGTCTCCGGGACCGTGCACCCTGGGGTACGGGCAATGGCTCCCCATTAGGCACTATGTGCCTAAGGGGTCCCGTTGTCCATATGCCAATATCCTGTCGGAGGTACGCTCCAACGTGTGTCCCTCTGCTTAAGCAGAGACGCACAGCGTCGGAGTAAGAGCGGGCTCGGTTTGCACTAACCCTGCCGCCGGGCAGGCAGGAGGAAGTCATTTCCTTCTGCCACCGTTAGTCTCGTAACCCCGAAGATTGTCAGGTCATGTCTCTGACCTTTGACGGGGGTCGAGGGTCTTGGCTTAATCGTCCGGACCGCGAGGAAGAAAACCTCTATAAAAAATTACCCCAAACCTCCAAGCGGCGGCGCACCGTGAGGGAGGTTGGTAGCTTGACTTTAGTCAGGCACTAACGACTAATTTAGCTACCCATTAGGGTAGCTAAATTAGTCATTAGCCAGCGTCAGCACCGCAGCTTGCTTGTGGTTGGCGCAGCGGCCAGAGCTCCGGCGGGATCTCATGGCGACATGGAGAGTGCGATTGTCGCAACCCAGCGCTGGGCACGCCACAATTGCGGCGATAAGTCCCTTCTTTGAGGAGTGATTGGAGAGGCGCCACGGCGTCCTCACCTCCCGTCTGACGCAGGTCCTCACCGGACACGGTTGTTTCAGGAGGTTCCTGTTTCGGATAAGGCGGGAGGAAACGCCCGGGTGTCACCATTGTGTGGATCACCCGGAGGACACGGTGGAGCATACAGTGGAGGTCTGCCCGGCTTGGGCGGAGCACCGCCGTGTTCTCATGGAGGCGATCGGCGGCGGCGATCTCTCGTGTCCAAACCTGGTTCAGGCCATGGTGTGGAGCGAGAGTGCATGGGAGGCCGTCACCTCCTTCTGCGAAGCAGTAATGCTCGCAAAGGAGGAGGCAGAACGCGTGAGGGAGAGGCAACAGCCGCGCCCTCGCGCCCCTAGCCGCCGTAGGAGACGCCCTGGGCGGCGGGAATCGATCACCGATTCCCGGCCACCGTAGCATAGGCGCGGGCTTGCGGACGACGGCAGCTCGCCGTCCGGTAAGGACCAGGCCCGGATCGACGGCGCGTTGTGTTCCACGCGCGCCTCAGAGATGTCAGCAGTGACGGGGTCCAATAGGGCCGATGCCGCTGGGGTCGCGGGTAGTTCGAAAGAGATACCGTGGCCCTGGCACGGGCAACTGAAGGAACACGGGTGGGTTTTAGTCAGTAAAAGTCTGACACGCCCTCCCGCTCTGCCCAGAGCGGGAGAAGTCATTTGATGATTTCCCATCCACAAAAAAAAAAATCCTATCGGCAAAAATGTCGATTGGAGAATGAATATAATATTGCTTTTGTATTGTTTTTGTTTTGTTTTGTTTGTTGTTTTGTTTTGTTGTTTGTATTGTTGTGTTTGTTCGTTTTGACCCGGTTGGAAGATCGGTATGAAATAATGTTTTTACTTATTTTGACTATCTTACAGCATAGTAGAGAAATGCGTAACCAACGTCATTCGTTAAGTAAGTTTATTCAATTTTAGGTTAATAATCGGTGTATTTTTGGGTTTGAATGATCGTATATTATGCCTCGTGCTATCATAAGATATAATTATTAGCAATACGTTATGATAGCCTAAACCAACTTAACCGGATTTTTCTGTTTTAATTTTTTGATTTACTTATTGATTTTTATTTTAACTACATATTGTTTATTTTTATTATAATATTTTCTAGACATGTCGTTTTTTATTTTCAGGACAAAAAAAAAATTTAGTACATTAATAAATAGAAGAATCGATAACTTTACGATTTAGTCAATCACTAGCGTATATGTAAAATAAATGTCTTTTGCCACAGTGCAATCAAAGGGACCGATGTTTTTGTGTGAGTAAGCTGTACGGTGCATGGAAAATACTCGCTGCATGCATTATTTATTTATTTATATATAGTTAATTAAAACGGTTATACACCAATTACAATAATTAACCTATTATATGTTATATAAATGTAGGTTAAGATTTAGGATATAAGTAGTATGTAATTCGGCCACTCTATCGCATTGGATCGCAGATCTGTAATAGTAGATGTAGGTGAGATTTACGTAAATAAATAAATAAATAAACTTTGTTGACATTAAACAGTACACTACGAACTGCCTCCTATTTTATTTCAGTCCAGCCTGTCCTGTGTATTAGGATCACTTCTTAGTGTATTGGTAATTGGTAAATTGACTTGACCAACAGAGACAAAGGTTCTGCAGGACAAACCTGTTTAATAAACATGTCAGTGACAAATATAAACGAAGCAACTTCTGTAATCTGTGGATTCTGTTTTTAAGAATGTGTCATTTTAAGCTAATCGATCATTCTTCTCAAATAAATGCATAACATATAAATTGGTATTTATATTGCAAGAATGTCTTCACCGAAGACAAGTGAACTATATGAGGACCCGCTCAGAAGACCGGCAACAGGACACAGCGGTCCTCATGTTAGAGGTATCAGAGTAACACGATATAATCCATTACAAGAGCGTGACATTGAATGGAGCAATCTAATTTTTCTTCCGTTCCATCCAGTCTTTAGGATGATCGTTGTTGCCATCGTTTTTATAAAGGCAATGTTGGTAAGATTTCATTTTATTCGATTAGTCATTTATCTAGCCTTGCCCCCATTAATCCCGACTGTCATTAGTAGATTTTTGGCGTTTCTTAGTCTCGTTATGGGTAGTCAGTATCGTGTTAGCCAGTAACTGGGTTGTGGAGGTCAGAAAGGCAGTCGCTCCATGTAAAATGCTGGTAATCAGCTGCATCCAGTTAGACTGAAAGCCATCTCCAACATAGTTGGGAAAAAGGCTAGGCATATGATGATGATTATTATCTAGCCTTCAGTGGTCAAGTTGATCTAATCTGGAGAGCTGCTCGAACTGTTCACGTTGCGTGTCATTTACATGCATTTATTATATGTTAATGAACTCATAATTGTTAAGGGAAAAGGCCGCAAAGCTAGACACAACTGCTATTTGGTGACTGTTCACACACAGCGTCCACCGGTCGACCTATGCCTTGGCCCTTAAGAGTATACATCGAAGCGTGGTTTAGCTCGGTATGTAAGTGAAATGGCGATACGGCTGTCTAGTTTGACGCGCGAGATAGACGACTCTCACGCGCACTAAACGCGCTTCGTATGTAGATTTATGACAAAATCACACACATACAAACAATCACAGTACTGAAGACTGAATTACATATTGTTATTACCATTGTAAATATGTCGTTGGTGTGCCTTGCTCAATACATAAATAAAATGCTACGAGTATACCTACTTAAATAAATTTTTAGCTTGGTAAGTAAATACTTTAAAGCAAGTTTTACCGCACATTGTGGAACTGTTTACGTATAATCGAATAAAACAGAAAATAGACGGTGCAAATTTTAGTTTTTTAAACTATAATTTATTTTTCAATTTTTTAGAGATAAATCGTTAATCCTGATGATTCTGATCAGGATAATGGGACAGAAATTTTAAATTATTGTATTGTCATTGGGCCCTGTTATGTGTGTAAAATTTCGAATTAATCTGACCATTTAAAGTGGGTAAAAATCGAGTTCAAATACTCCGTTACATACATACATACATTCAGGTGAAGCTAATAACAAAAAAAAAGCGTGTTAAAAAGGTAACCGCTATACAATTTTTGACAGATTGAGACTGATATGAGGTTGGGAACGTTGCAGACCCCCGCCTCAGATTAGCAGCTTAGCTTTGCGGTAGACATAAGATCAGACATGTTGTTTATTTGCAGGGTCCCTTACAGTCGGTACATCCAATTGTATATTGCAATGATCATATGGACCGCCACCCGGTTTTGATATTCATTAAATATTTTTATTGGTATTGCTGTGATTCTATTTACGCCACGGACACCTTCCTCCATATGGTACACAGGTAACGTCTAATGAAAATTCTTATTCGGTAATACTGCAGACTGTAACGTTGGTGTAATTATAGCCAGTGCGGCTGCTGACCGTTGTTTTGTTTTTCCCAGGCAAGTCGTTGACAAGGCAATGAGACGTGAACATTTACCAAAATCAGCAAAATGGCTGGTGTGCGATTTAGTATCTCTGATTCCGTTTTTTCGCTTAATGATGTCAGACCCCTGTTTACCACCTCGGTTTTGGCCTAACATATTATTGTTTAATGAATTTCTTGTGTAAGTATTCATTATTGGACATTAGAAACTGAACTGTTAATCGACTTTCGTTGCTGACCGTACCGTTGCGTTATTTCGTAATTTTTTAGAGTTCCTTACCTCAAAAAGAAAAAACGGAACCCTTCGTTGTCCGTCGGGCTGTCTGTCAGTCTGTTAAGACGCTTTTTCTCAGAAACGCGAGGAGGTATCAAATTGAAATTAATCTGTATAAATAAAAAACAGAAGTCCTGACTGACTGATTGACTGACTCATCAACGCCCAGCCCAAACCCTTGGACCTAGAAAGCTGAAATTTTGCACAAAAGTTCCCTTTATAATGTAGACAAGCAATAAGGAAGGAATTCCCGGTAGTACGTTCCCGTGGGATATTTTGCGACATCCACGCGGGCGAAGCCGCTGGCAAAAGCTAGTATCAAATAAGTACGTAGTTTGTGGTCCCTTGGAGTTTTTAAGTCAACGCACGGCCATTTATGCGACATATTTTGATACTCGCAAGCTCAGATTATAGAAGAAAGGCAGATTGACCGCGCGGAATACTAAGAGTGAGGCCAAAAAATCGAATAAAAATTAAAAAACTAATTCAATCTCGAGTCAAATATACATATGTATAACTGTTATTGTCTCAGAAAAAAATAATTTATTGTCTAAAAATGCAGAGAAAGTTGCAAACATTCAACAACACAACACACACACATTAACATTCATTTCAAGATCGTGTGATCTTGAATTTTTGCAAATTTAAATTTTGCTTCAGCTCCATACCATTTTTACAATGTATGTTTAACGTTACTCTTAATATTATAGAAATCAAAACACTATGTTATTAAGTATCCCCCACTAGTGCTGGCTCTGGCGGATCTTTTTTAAATTTTCGGAGGACATAGGCTAATTAAACTGAAACGCCGTAGGTAAGTATGTAATTTTGCTTGCTAGCAAAATGGAAAGTTCAACATAATTTGATGTTTAATAAAGATTATGACAATACAAAGGACATCAATAAATCTGGGCTAGATAAAAGTCATACAAAAGCCAAACAAAAAAAAGTTATATTCCGATAGAATATGTTATTCTCTTCATATTTACTATGGCACCGAAGCTGTAGGGTCATTCTTTGCGCTGTAAGGAATAGCGGTTTGAAAAGTACTGTTTTCAGTATGTTTCATAAAAAAATAATAAAAGTAATCTGATCAGAATAATAGTTTTTTTAGGGTTCCGTACCATTAGTAACAGCGTTTTCGGAATCAAATCAGTAGTTTCTAAGATTGCCCCCTACGATAACCTTACAAACAAACAAATTTTACATCTTTATAACAATAAGTATAGAGTTGACAAGTTAGATAGATTTGATTTAAATTAAATTATAAAGTTATTGTGAAGTGGCAGTGGGCTGGCCATGTTTGTCGAAGGACCGATGGCCGGTGGAGCAGACGAGTCCTAGAGTGGAGACCGCGTATCGGTAAGCGTAGTGTGGGACGCCCCCCAGGACCGACGACCTGAAGAAACTGTCTGGGACAGACTAGATGCGGAAGGCGGAGGACAGGGTGTTGTGGCGCAGCCTGGGAGAGGCCTATGTTCAGCAGTGGACTGCGATAGACTGAGTTGATTGATTTGATAAAGTTATTTAGTTATTAGTTAATTGGTATGCAATCCTCGTAGCTCAGAGACGAGATATATTTTTGTAAGAGTACATAAAAACAGTAAAATGAAGTAACATAAATGTTTTTCATAGGTGGATACAGGGTGGATTTTAAATATGAGACAGTAAGGCAGGTATTTACCTTAACCGTTGTAGCTACAGGGAAACTTTCTTAGTAGACTTTCCTAATATTTATGAGTGATTGACCGCAACCTCAACCGTTGTAGCTACAGGAAAACATTCATAGTAGATTGTCCTAATATTTATGAGTGATTGACCGCAAACTTATCCGTTGTAGCTACAGGAAAACATTCTTAGTAGACTGTCCAAATATTTATGTGTGATTGACCGCAACCTCAACCGTTGTAGCGACAGGAAAACATTCTTAGTAGATTGTCCTAATCTTTATGAGTGATTGACCGCAAACTTAAACGTTGTAGCTACAGGAAAACATTCATAGTAGATTGTCCTAATATTTATGAGTGATTGACCGCAAACTTATCCGTTGTAGCTACAGGAAAACATTCTTAGTAGACTGTCCAAATATTTATGTGTGATTGACCGCAACCTCAACCGTTGTAGCGACAGGAAAACATTCTTAGTAGATTGTCCTAATCTTTATGAGTGATTGACCGCAAACTTATCCGTTGTAGCTACAGGAAAACATTCTTAGTAGACTGTCCAAATATTTATGTGTGATTGACCGCAACCTCAACCGTTGTAGCGACAGGAAAACATTCTTAGTAGATTGTCCTAATCTTTATGAGTGATTGACCGCAAACTTAAACGTTGTAGCTACAGGAAAACATTCATAGTAGATTGTCCTAATATTTATGAGTGATTGACCGCAAACTTATCCGTTGTAGCTACAGGAAAACATTCTTAGTAGACTGTCCTAATATTTATGTGTGATTGACCACAACCTCAACCGTTGTAGCTACAGAAAAACATTTTTAGTAGATTGTCCTAACATTTATGAGAGATTGACCGCAACCTCAACCGTTGTAGCGACAGGAAAACATTCTTAGTAGACTGTCCTAATATTTATGAGAGATTGACCGCAACCTCAACCGTTGTCGCTACAGGAAAACATTCTTAGTAGACTGTCCTAATATTTATGAGAGATTGACCGCAACCTCAACCGTTATCGCTACAGGAAAACATTTATAATATATTGTCCTAATATTTATGAGAGATTGATCTCAACCTCAACCTTTGTAGCTACAGGAAAACATTTTAGTAGATTGTCCTAATATTTATGAGTAACTAGCTGCGCCCCGCGGTTTCACCCACGTAGACTGGAATAAAAAGTAGCCTATGTATTAAGTCAGGGTATAAGCTATCTACATAACACACAAATACACACTCACAAACTTTCGTCTTTATAATATTATGTGATTGACCGCAATACACACAGTCAGCTTGAAAAACGTAAATTGTCATGTTTAATTTCTATGATGCTAACGTTGCAATTTTTTATATGGATTAACCAATTCATTAGGACCTACTCAAGTCAGAGTACTAGAAAAGCCACAAGTCTCAAAAAACTTTTTCCTACCTGATTATACCGTTTTCGAACCTAAAACTTATATTATGTAACTTGATGGAGAATGACGCCACAGATTTTCCTTGTGAAGTATAACTTTTATTTTGTTTGACATTCACATTTAGCCCAAAAATGTATGATCACATTATGAAAGAAAGAAAGAATGAAATTTTATTTGCTCAAACATGCGTATACATACAGAATTAAAATAATACACGCATGCAAGATCTTAAAATAAGAGTGGGTCACGACATGTCTGCCATTTCTCATGGCGTGCAAATATTACATGTACAATTATTATTATTGAATAAATGATTTTTTACTTTACCACTTATACATTAAATATAGTCATAGTTAAAAAAAAAAAACATTATATTCAATCATTTACATTATCCCATTATTTATTATTTATTTTCCCTGTCCAATATTATAGATTACAATTATCACAATTACGATTTACATCTCTTTTATTGGACATTCAATATTTATAATATAAGCATATTTACGAGTAAGTTCTCCACTACTACATGACCATAATTACTACAATGTTTGTTATATTTATTTATTTATTTATAATAATCACCATGAGTCGTTTAAAAATTCTGTAATACTATAATGGATGTCCTTTATGGTTGTTTGCAGCACTTACAGAGTGATTGAATACTTTTCAATGGGAACGTCTCATTCATACCCGATGCTCCTGTTAGGTCATGCAATTGTGATGTGTTTGTGTATCAACTGCATTGCCTGTTTCTTTTTACTGGTTACACATCAAGGTTTTTGTGAACGTTGCAATGATCCTAACGTTTATTTCGATTGGAGGTCTTTTATCTGGCTTAAGGTAATTTTAGTTCTGCATATATTTTTATTTCTCTCGCCCTTGTTTTTGTCACCTAATATGTAATACGGCGAACTATTAACCACCCTGTTTGCAATATTTATTGTGTATGTGTGTGTTTTCAGTTTAACGACACGGATGCAGATAAAGGATATGCAGCTTACATTTGTGGAGCAGTATATGTGTATTCTTTTGCAATAAATGAAAGATTCGAAGAATTGATGCCTTCTGCAATTTTAGAATTCGTAATGGTGTGTATATTAATGGTGACCGGATATGTAATGTTAAATTTTATTATATTACCGAAAGCCTTTCATGAATCTGTATTAAGATTTCGCAGAATATGTGATGTGTATTCAAGAGTAAGGAAAGTCATTCAGGAGACTAAAAGAAGGAATCCCGACGACAACTCTGATGAACTAGTTGAAACTTATTATAAACTGTTATGGAGAAAACGAAGTGGGATCGCTACAAAACCTCCGATTGTTGAAAGTCTACCTAGGTATTTGAGACTTTATCTCAAGCAAGATTTGTTTTGGCCCTTATTTCACCACAGCCCGACATTAAGAAAAACAAGTTATCCTTTTAGACGATTTTTAACCGAGTTAACAGTTGTATCTTACAAACTGCCTGGTGAGAAATTCTTTTCAGGTGATGATACCAAAGGTATTTTATATTATTTGAAATCTGGCATAGTTCAGCTCATTTCTGTTGATGATGGAGCGACACCAATCCTCTCTGTTACAAGTGGAACAATATTTGGAGATATTCATTTTTTTGTGCCTCCATTGAGAAGGAAGGTTATTGTTCGCTGTCTGACATATTGTGAATATTATTTCGTTGATCGGCAGTCTATGATAAAATCGTTACAGAAATATCCGTCAGATAGAAAAATTGTGATGGAGGATGTTATTAACCGAGTAAAACACGCAAAAATATTGTTAGCTAACAAACAACAGTTAGGTAGCCTCAATAGAAATGAAGACGAAGGAATATATTGGCTTAAGAATCGGTGGTGGGAATTATTTAACATAATTGAAAACTATATTAAAACAACCGGTGACCCGAAAGAAGCTTTAAAGGGTAAACTGCCACCTGATGAGGCGTCGTACCATTGTTCAAAATATATAGGACAACTTGTATTATGTAATAAAACGGAACTACGAACAAAATCGATGTTTACCAACTTCAAATTTCCATGGATCATTAATCCGTATTCTAAGTTCGGTCTTGTATGGTATCGAATTGTTGCTGTCGACGTGTTTCTTGTACTGGTTTTGTATCCACAATATTTGATAAAACCTCACATTCCCGCATGGTTCGACTTTTTTACTTTTTGCTCCGATACCGTATATACTATTGATATTGGTGTATCCCTTGTAACTGCTGTGAAGAAACAGGATAGTGTCACAAATACTTTTCCTACAGTTATGTTTGAACGCTTCAAGAGCATAACTTTTATACTCGATTTACTGTCAACAATTTGGATTGAGGATATAGCTGAGCTTTGTGGGGACTCACGGTATTATTACACTCTTCAATTTAACAGACTTATTAAGATCTACGTCCTTTTTTATGGGGAATATTTAAAATTTGATATTCGAAAGGATCCAGTGGTGAATGTTTGTCGTGTAATTACATTAATTCAATTCGCCTTTTTTATTATAACTAGCAACGTAGTCTTCGAAATGCTTTATTATTTTCCTGGATTGACAATGGATTACTTTTTTGGAGAAATATTGTGTTCTAAGGCACTTGAAGAAATCTGCACTCCCACACCTATTTTTGGTGCTGCTGTTTCGTGGGCATTTCAATGGACCTGCCATGCTCAAAATCTTCCTCAGACTCTGGAAGATTTATACGTAGCTTGTTCATTATTCTTTGTATGTTTTATTATAAATGTTTATTGCAAAGGCAGATTTATGTCGTATTTGTATTTGGTAAACAAGGAACAAATAAAATATCAAAGTTTTGTATTACACCTCAAGGCTTTCTATCAACATTATAGAATTCATAATGAGTTACTCAAAAGACTGGATATATATCTTAAATGTCATTGGAAGTATTTTAAAGGTGCGGATGTACTGGAGCCAAATAAATTAGATAACGAAGCAAAGGAAATATTTTGGAAAGCCCAAGGGAATTTGGCTGAATCCATAATTACTAATTCAAAGGCGTTCAGATATGCTGATCCTAATCTTATAAAGGACTTGGCTGGAGAAACATACCTTTTAATACTGCCACGGAATAGCAATATACTGATGTTTGGAGTTCAGAGCAAATACGTAACTTGGGTTATTCAGGTGAGAAATTACTAGTCTATAATTAAACACTAATAACTTCTAAACGACTGCCATACCATTTTGCCATGATCCACACTTCCATACTAATATTATGAATATGAAAGTAACTCTGTATATCTGTCTCTCTGGTCAGTTTGTCTGTCTGTTAACTTTTCACGGCTGAACGGATTTCAATGAAATTTGGTATAGGTACTAGACTAGTAGATGAGACAGACCTGGGATCTGACAATTAATACTTTTACGGCCAGTTTCTTCATCAAAAGCAACAGCCAAAGTAACGTCACAAAGTCGAAGTGACGGTTAACTTTGTTTCTTCATAATTTTAGCCGTTGCTTTTATTATTACTTTTGCCTCTAACTTTTGCTGCTCATTAAGCTGATGTGAAAGCTAAAGCAATTGTCATTTTGTCAAAGTTGTGCTGTTGTAGGTTGAAATTATTTAACGCCTGTTTGAGCTGTTAGCTAACATAAATCACTGCACATTTATCTGTGTAATAAGATAGCCTAGATTTTATTTTATTAATGAAATAAGTATTAAAATGGCATCAAGATCGTCCAATGAAAGTTCAAGTTCATCAGACGATGAACTTATTATGCATTATTTAACGCATAGGCTTATGAGATTGAATATTTGCAAGGATATTTTTTTATGGGACGAGGCTGATTTTCTCTCTACAGAAAGCCAAAGGAAACGGTTACATACCTCAGTTTATCGTTGCAAGACAACTGACGCCAATCACTTTAGATACATTTTTAGCTTCAGTTTAAGATCACAGGTCCTAATAATACAAGAAAGTACTTAAGGTACTTCTAAATCGAAAAGAGTATGCCTAGATGGTTTGGTCATTTTGAGAGGATGAATGAAAGGCGACTAACAAAAGGTCAAAGGTTAAGGCAGATGTGAGTGGAAACACTGGGAGAGGACGCCCTAGGAAGACATAATTATGGTGACCTTATTGGTGATATTCTTCAGAAAGGTCAGGTACGTAGTAGGTACTCGCAAGCAGCGTGCGTGTATGGCGGAATCTACATCGCCACATACGAACTACTCATCACACTGACGTCACGCAAAATCCTGTATCGCGCAATCAAAATTTACCGCGCGACTAGCATAATACAACGTCCTGACATCAATCGTCGGGCAGTTGCCACGTCATCCTTCACCCGTCTGGTCGGAGGATCCTCCGTTTTCTATGGAGGATGAGTGTACTTTACACCCTGTTCCTCATGCCTCTACACGTGTATGACCAGATGTATAAATGTAATCGAGGCAAAAGGAGTATGTATTTATGCTTACATCCTCCTTCCTTGATCCTTAGATCGTAGCAGATGGCACTCTGTAGTTTCTGCTAACCCCCATGGGAAGAAGACGTGAGTTTATGTATGTTACTTTCTTTATTAAGCCTAACTGTAATGGATGGGTACCTATCGCATATGTATCCGCCTTAATTATCTACAATTTTCTACAGAAATAAAGCCGCGCGACTGATGGCATGCCTAACTTTGGAAAACGGTACCGTAGGCGCGTTGTTGTCTAGTTCTTCTTCTTATGCACGTTTAACCTTCAAGATAATATCCCTGCTTTAGTACTTTCGGCATAATTGATGGCGATTTCAACAAGAAGGCGGCATACGATTAGTTCCGATTTCAGCCACGCGCAGAGTTGTCTTGCGCGCACTCTAGGAAGAACTTTCACTTTGACATTTTGACACCACTTGACAGTGAAATTGTGGTACTGCCATGTGTAAAAAAAGCTCCCCACGCTTTTTTGGGGAAATTACAACGTTTGTGTATGGGCAACTCTTTTGACTTCTACTTCTACTTTAGCTGTAACTTGAATGAAGAAACACATTTACCGTAGTATCAGTGAAGGTCAAGTAAAAGTCAATACTTTTACTGATTACTTTAGTTGTTGATGACGAAAATGAATGTTAGTCCGGTAATACGTTCCCGTGGGAGAATTTCCCATTTACACGCGGGCCGAACCGCGAGCAAAAGCTAGTGATAAAATAATTATATCAATAATTTATGAACAAATCGTTATTTTTATACTACGTCCAGCAGTTTAATGGATCCTGACCGATGTAAAACCTCAAACCCGTTTAAATAGATATCGATCTATTTAAACTAGATTTTAAAATTATACATAATTTTTAGGGTATCGTAAGATGTGAGTATGTCAACGAGAAAGGTGAAATGTTTACGGAAAATTTAGGACGTGGTTCTGTGCTGTCTATATGTGAAGTATTCCTTGAGAAGGGTTCACTGAGATCCTACACATCAATTACTGAATGCGAGGTTAGTCATATTTTCACGTTGATGGAAAGAACGAAGTTTGGAGAGGTTCATTAGTAAACTAAGTTTAGCAACATTATTTCAGCAACATGTTTTATGATGCGACAAACATGTTGCTGACAACATGTTAATGTTTTTTATGTACATAAAAAACATACACACAAATACATCACACACTCGTACATGGTAAACAAAAGTTGCACAACATTGTTGCAACATTATGTTGCGGCAACAAATGAATACGGGGCTTTAATCTATCTATCTATTTTTCTATATAAATAAAAAGAGAAGTCCTGACTGACTGACTGACTGATTGACTGACTCATCAACGCCCAGCTCGAACCCTTAGACGTAGAACGCTGAAATTTTGCACAGAGGTTCCCTTTATAATGTAGACGAGGAATAAGGAAGGATTTTTGGAAATTCCATCCCTAAGGGGTTCAAATAGGGGATGAAAGATTGTATGAAAAAATCTTATTCCTTGAGTTAATAGACTTGAAACTTAGCACGAATACTCATCTAAGTAAATTATAAAGTTTGTAATTTTTAGTTTTCCTAAACTTACTTTCCTTAACTAAAAATTGGAGGGTCTCAAAGTTTGTATGGCGGAATTTTAACGCGCGGTCCGCATAACTTTAAAATCAGCATTTATACTTGAGATCAAAAATGCAGAATAACGTGAATTACAGTTTTTCGAAAATCTACCCCTAAGGGGGTGAAAAGAGGCCATTATTTGTCTTATTTGTTTTAGTTTATTCGTGTTTTAGTGTATATTTATTTGTGCTTATATTTATATATAATTAGGTATACATTATTATATTTATAGTTTGTATAGGTATATGAGTATCTATATATTTGAATAAATATTTATTCCTTAATTTTTCATCATTGCACCTGCCACTGTTTGTCTCTGCATCACCCAAAGGTTGACTGGTAGAAAATGCCCATGGCATTAAGTCCGCCTCTGTACATTTGTGTGCTTGAAGTATTAAATAAATAAATAAGAGGTCATCACGTCAAATTAAAAGTCATCTTGTACCTAAACCAGCATTAACCGTTAAATGGGCAACGAAAATTTAATGTTTCATTTTAATGAATTTATTCATTATCAATCATTGAATTCAGAATAATGTAGCTGTATATTCCATAATTTGTTAGTAAATAAAACTTATAACTATGTTAGCAAATTTTCAATTTAACCTCCTTTTTTTTTTATCGTGTGGAAATCCTCATGGATGTCCTCCACCCTGGGGCAGGAGGAGGGGTCTGTCAGACTTTTTACTGACTAAAACCACACAGTGTTCTGCTGCTACCTTTAGCCGGGGTGCTGGAGTGCTTGCGCATTTCGTCACGCTCCCTCGGCTAGGTGTCGGCCCGCATGAATTCATGCGGACCCCGTCACCCTCAGCGGCCTTATACGGCCGCAATCCTTCCAGAGAGGCGCGCGCGGAACACGGCGCGCCGCCGTCTCGGGCCTTTCACTGTTCAGGCAACAAACTCCCCCAGTCTCTTGCCTGCAGGCCTCACCTTAAGGCGGCTGGAGATCATTTCACGCCCTCCGCCCCACCCGGTGCGTCTGCTACGGATTGGAAGGGAAGTTGTATCCTCCCTCTCCCTTTCCGCCGCCTCCTTCGCGACCATCACTTCCTCGCAAAAGGAGGCGACGGCGTCCCACGCACTCTCACCTCCGACCATGGACTGGACCATGCCCGGAAGCGAGAGAGAGTCCGCAGCACCAACCGCCGCGACGAGGTCACGACGCTGCACTGCCCAAGCAGAGCATTCCTCAAGAGTGTGCTGCGCCGTGTCGTCGAGGCAGCTGCAGTGGTGACAACAGGGTGTTGGTTCCCGGCCTATGCGGCACAGGTACTTTCCGAAGCACCCATGTCCGGATAGCACCTGTGTCAACCGGAAAGTAAGGGCGCCATGCCGTCTCTCCAGCCACTCCCTCACAACGGGTCTTACCGCCGCTATGGTAGCGTGCCCTGCGCTGGGTTGCGCAAGTCGCTGCTCCCATTCCACCACTAGGGTCTGGCGGAGCTCAGCCCTGTACACCTCGACATGACGAGGCATCAGGTGTTCGCCCCTGAATTTAACCTCCTACCGTCCGTGTATGGTATTTCAGTGCCTCACAACAGGGTAATCAACCCTTCCAAAATTGGTATTCAGAAAACCGTTGGTGCTGCCTCGCACGTGGCGCATCAGGGAGGCCACACTCTTTCGCACTATTGCTCTAAAGCAGTTCGTGCTGGCCTTAACAATCGTACCTGATGCATTGCAAAAGCGGGGCAACCCCAACAGCATCCTAAAGCCATTATTGTACGACCCGAAGGGCATTGAAAAGACTCTACGCATATAACGGACCCACAGGCTGCTGGCATAAAATGTCTGGCCTTAAAAAGAGCAATTTTGACATCTTTTTAATAATCCTGCGCACCAGCATATTGCATCTCACTGCATTAATTTCATTTCATCATCATGTTTGCCAGCATTTTTCATTTTAACCGTATGAAATGTTTTTTTAATATCGATTTTTAGATTATGTACATTAAGGTTAATGTATTTTTTGACTTGTACAAGAAATATCCAATTGAATATGCGTTCCTGAAAACGTGTGTAGAAGAGTCTAGAGATATGTTTGACGAAATCTTCAAGAAAAAACATTTTGAAGCACAGAGATGTGAGTATCTTTCAAATGTTTTTTAAATGGTTTGTAAAAATGAGAACCTACCTAGGTTCTATTTTTTTCACAGATTGTAAAATCTGTGAGTGGGAAATTAAGAACAGGTTAGAAATGGTCTCCAAAAATGTTTTTGGGTGATTCTTCGGGGCCCCGATTTTCGATGTCCGGGGGTTTATTTCAATGAACTCTTTGGTTTACAAGTTTTTTTTATATTTTGTTCAGAGGTAGCTTATATTCGTCTTTAACTGGGATATAAATCGGTTTTGTATATCTAATTCTAATTATTTACAAAAAAATAATAAGGCCCATGATTTTTACTGCTCTGTCTTGTCTTGTCCGTTCTCCATTTTCATGAAAACATATGATAATATCTTAAAATCAGTCAACTTTGTCAATTTTTTGAGAACACATCAAAAGAGAATTAGTTGTTACATTAAAAAAACTTGACAAATCATTTTTACCTACAATATTATTCTTAAAGCTGAGGAAATAAGTTGTGTCCGCCATAAACACACCCTCACACAGCACACACCCAAACATACACATCTATTTTAAATTATTTTATTTTAATGTCTAACTCAATTCTCCGCAATTAACAATAACATCAAATGCATTACCTAATTTTACGTCATTGTACCTTAGGGGACCGGACTGGTTCTCCTTAACACAGGTTTCCATAACCTAACTAGGAGAGCAGTGCTCACCCACACGTTTTTAGAAATGTAATAGTGCTTATATTGTGAAACTGTATTTTTAACGTGTACCTACTGCAATCCTTTGTTTTTAGTAAATAAATAAATAAATAATAAAAAAAAATCTTATTACTCTGGAGCGCGTCAATCAGTTGTGTCATAATAAAACTGGAACTGGCGATAAACTCCCACGCGTGCGGTTTTTAGTCGCGTTCTGAGTTAGGGTATATACGAGGGTCATTCAATAAATACTTAGCCTACAAAAAGTAAACGAAAATTTTGGAAAAGTGGCAATTTATTTTTCAACATAGTCTCCTTTTAGTTCGATACACTTAGCCCAGCGATGCTCCAACTTTTTTAATCCGTCCGAAAAATAGTTTTTGTCAAACTCTGCAAAATAGGCCTCCGTGGCGGCGATGACCTCCTCATTCGATCCATATCTATTCCCGGCGAGTGATTTTTTCAGATTAGGAAACAGAAAGAAGTCACAAGGGGCCAAATCTGGAGAATACGGTGGATGGGGCAGCAATTCGTAGCGTAATTCGACCAATTTGGCCATGGCAACGGCAGACGTGTGAACCGGTGCGTTGTCGTGGTGAAACAGCACTTTTTTCTTCGCCAGATGGGGTCGTTTTTTCTTTAATTCGGCGTCGAATCGGCCCAATAAATCGGCATAGTAAAGCCCTGTAATTGTTTTACCCTTCTCGAGGTAATCGATGTAGATCACACCTTGTGAATCCCAGAAAACGGTGGCCATAACTTTTCCGGCCGATTTTACAGTTTTCGCCTTCTTTGGAGCACGTTCCCCGGTCTGGATCCATTGTTTTGATTGCTCCTTGGTCTCTGGTGTGTACCAGTGGATCCAGGTTTCATCGACGGTCACAAAACGACGCAAAAACTCCGCTGGATTCCGCTTAAACAGCGCCAAACACGTCTCCGATGTGGTCTCACGGTTGCGCTTGTTTTCTGGTGTGAGTAAACGCGGCACCCATCGCGCCGACAGCTTTCTCATGCCGAGTTCCTCGTGAAGAATATGATGCACTGTTCCTTCTGAAATGCCTACAGTCTCAGCTAGCTCCCGAACCTTCAATCGGCGATCTGCCAATACGAGATCATGGATTTTTTTAATGTTTTCCTCCGTAGCAGCTGTTTTCGGTGCACCTGGACGTGGTTCATCAAAAACCGACGTACGGCCACGTGCAAACTCGTTGAACCAATTCTTGACGGTGGCCATCGATGGAGAAGAGTCACCGTACACAGCATCCAAGCGCTCTTTGATTTCGATGCGCGTTTTTCCCTTCCAAAAATAGGAATCGAATCACTGAACGATATTGCTCTTTTTCCATTTTTGTAAAACCGATCGACACGTTCGCTTCCATAAGTTGTCAAATTAAAACAAATGAAGGGATTGGAATGAAAATTTGAAAAAAGAATTAAAAAAGAATGTGCTACACTGTGGTAAAACTCTTTTGAAACTACAGCGCCCTCTGGCGATGAGGCTAGGTACTTATTGAATGCACCTCGTATGTTCTGTGGTTCTGAGCGTATCAGGTAATGGACGTGTCGGCTAGTGTAATTCCCAACAGAGTTACGAAGGTAAATATTTCATTTCAATGTCCGTAGTTTAGGTACCATTCTTATTACTCTGTCAAGTTTTTTAACGCTTGTATAGTCTTAAAAAATTTTAAATTAATTTTACGTTTACATTTTATTTGTTCGTTTTATAAAGCAATAAAAGTTATGGAGAATAATATAAAATATTTTAATTTTTTTTATACCTATTATCATTCCTCTGTCGTCAATTTCTGATTCCTCTGGACACAAAAACTAAAACGTTCATTATTTTCTGAATGAGTTCATAAAAATGAGTGCCAAAACAATATTTATGTTTCTGAACAAATCTACTTTCGTGAGAGCATACATTTTTTTGTTAAATAAGTAAAAAAATACGTCAGAGCAATAAGACAAAAATCGCGACCTCGAATAATCACCATCTAACTTCTTCACATCTAACATCGTAAAGTACTAACTTCTCTTTGCTCTCTAACCAATTACTACCCTGTATATAATAGAGATGAGCAGAATTTACAAGCTTTTAGATAAATTATTTATTTCATTGTTTTCAGTATCTAAGCAGACTAAAGGAAATGGCCGATGAGTTCATTCGAGGGAGAATACCGCTTAAATCTAAAATAGTTGATAACACAGAAGCCAATCGTTCGTTACCCGTTGAAGGCTTGTTATGGGGACAGTCAATATCTAGGTAATCAATTAACCATTTATTCTCCGTAAAGTCTTTCTTTGCCAGAAGCTGGCTTCGGCTGGATGGCTCTAGTTTTGCATTCTAAAACTAGGGCCTAGGATAAACGTTACATAGGACAATAATCATAGACGGCAGTTTTACTTTACCCCCCCCATACTTATGAAACGCTTGTTCGTATTTGCTTATACGAATCTATAAATAAAGTTTACATTCATAACACGCTTACTTACCAAACTAAAGTCAAAGTGCGGTCTGTGAATCTTGCCCTTATTATACTTTGGCTTAGCATTATTACTGACACTGCCGCACAACTAGCAAACTATATGTGCATGGTAGAGACGGGAACATATCCAAGCGGAAAATACGTGTAAACGAACGTTTAACAATCTCGGCCTAAGTTTTGAAATTAAAATTCTGATTTAGATAGTGTTTGAGCAGCAAGAATCATCGTGTGACATATTACATATTTGTTATGTACACTCCATTTACAATAAGATTCGACATTTAAACATACATTTTTTACAGTCCATTCAACCGATTTTGACTTCTATTACGTTGGTGGCATGACAAATGGTAGCTGCAGTAAACAGTTGGTATTGTAACCAATTTTTGGCTTTAATAGAAGTCAAAATCGGTTGAACGGACTGTAAAAAAGGTTTGTTTAAATGTCGTAACCTTATTGTAAATGGAGTATAGTTACGCGAACTTTGTACCGCCTCTGAATAATGTGTTAACTTGTATCAGAGATGGCGTTGTATAAGGATTTTTTTTTGTGATTTTCTTACTTTTCTAATGCGAGAAAAACAAAAAAAAAATATTCATCAAATCTGTCAATCCGTTCTCGAGATATCATCAAAAAAGCCGTTCCATATAAAATATATGAGAAAATGAATTTTTTTCTTGGTTTTTTTTTTGTGAATATTTCCGTTGTTTTAATTCTGCTGTTCGGGGAGGAGACAAAAGATGGAGACCAAGATCATAAAAATCGGTCCAGCCGTTTTTGAGTTAAAAATGGTGTAACAAACCTGAATTTGTTTTTAAATAAATTTACTAGAGAATGCACAGATTTTGAATTATAGCTTGTAACTGTTATGTGACATTTATTCTGGGAACCTTTAAAGGTAACCTTTAAAAAAATACATTTTTAAAGGTACCCAGAATAAATGTTGAGTTTACAGAAAACTGGGACAGTAAAGAGAAATCCGAATCCATAAGAGATAGGGAAAAAGTGTCTCATGAAACATTACCTAACATTACCTATTGTGATGTTAAGAAGAGCGTAGTTTCAATCGCTTAGTGTCAGTCGGAAAATCCTCCTGTCCTCGACGAAATCCTTCCTATCGTATGCTATATCCTAAACTACTCTACATCCTATGGTGTTTTTCCATCGATGTCGAAAGAGGCAAAAATCACTCCTAAAGGAGTGATTTTTGAAGGAAGCAGGAATAGATTTTTTGGGTAAAAAAATCCATTCCTGCATCCTTTTCTAAATACTGTCCTATCTCCACCTTGCCTTTCCTCTCCAAAGTCCTAGAACGCCTTGTCCATAATCAGCTTAGTGCTTTTCTTTGTAACAATAGTCTGTTGAATCCTTTTCATTCCGGTTTTCATCCTGTCACAGCCCCGTTATAGCCTTAATTAGTGTCACTGATGACACTCGGTTAGGCATGCAAGGAGGAAATCTGACGGTTCTTGGAGTACTGGATTTTAGTAATGCATTTAGTACTGTCAATTTCGATATCCTGCTTGGCATGCTTCGCTCGCTTAACATATCTCCATCGGCGATTGACTGGTTTAGTAGTTACCACCGGCAACAAGAGTCTTGCTCTTCTTGGTGTTATACTTCTGCTGGTCAAGGGTCGTAGCCAGGAATTCACTTCGGGCGGGGGTTAGGATTGCCAACTTTTTTTAGAAGAAATAAAGATTTTCTGATTTCAGAGAAGGTGAATATAGAGTACCTATTTATAATACAGCATTTTTTGTTCTTTTTGCGCAACATATATTTTTTTAAAAATAATTTTATGAATTAGGAGGTCTAACCATATGATTCAGAGTTCTAATTGATGAAGAGCTTAGTTATTATCGATTTCAATAAAGCCTTGGTTTTTCTCTTCCTTCCCTCCACATTGCAATCACTTTAGGATAAATGGGCCTATGGAGAATATAGGATGCAAGAGCGAGCGAAGCGAGCTCGAAATTCGTATAAGTTAGATTTGTTTTGACCGTTCATACAGAAATAGAAGTAACTGTATCGACTTACGTAGATTTGAGAATTAAGAGAAAGTAGGATGCAAGGGCGAGCGAAGCGTGCTCGAAAATTTTTGCATCTTACCTGGGATAGGTTAGACTCGGAGAACGCTGAAGTTGTAGGAATTCATTCAATTCAAAGTCAGAGTCAATAAAAATAGAGTAGGTATAGCTTTTGTTGATTATAACAGAGGCGTACCCTCTGTGAAATGGAATACCTACAATTCTCTGTATTAGAGGACGGAGTACTCTAGAGGGGGTCGAGCTCTGGACCAAGGACAATAAGGAGCAGCTTAATTGTAAAATAAGCAAATAGCAGTAATAGGCAGTATTATACATGGTGTCCCAGAAATCGACCGACATACTATAGGTGGTGATAGTTTTGGTCAAGCCCTCCCAAAATAACTAAACATATCCGCAAAATCTTAAAGTTTTCGAGTTAAACTAGATTTTCAAAAAACACAAAATAACTGCCATGCGTGCGTGTGATTTCATGCGTTTTTCCGAAGACAGTTTCTCCGTATCTCTTATGGATTCAAATTTCTCTCTACTGTCCCAGTTAAAAAAAAAAACAGTTTGCATAGGTATTTAGTCAATAACTTTAAATGCGGGTGCAAAAGTAAACTACCTAGGGAATTAATGAGTCACGTTATATTACAGGTTCATGAAATACTGGATGCTATTCAGAGTTGTCATTGTGTGTGTGTCTATTACATCTGCATCCATTTTAGGTAATTATTCCACATTAGTTAAGGCGGCTCCTCTACACCCACAATAAGTTTTCGCAATATTTATATTGCGCAATATGATTGAATCAGCCCTTGCACTTAAACGATCCATAATTTTCACGCAATAACATGGACGGCCCAAGCTTCAATGTTTTCGCGTGAGCAAGACCTGCGCAATACTTAACGTACACTATTCTGAAATTTAAATAGGTATGGTGCAATAAAAACAAAACTTGCTCAATCTTTTGTTAAATTATTGCCGCAATCTCCCATATTAAGGCGAAAGCGCCACGTGTTGATCTGAATATGATTCGCGACCGTAACAAATCTATATTTATAGAATTATAATCATTAAAATCTTCAATACAACTCTCAAAGTTCACATAATCTTAATGAATGACTATTTCATGAAATCTTGACAAGTTAACGAATTGTACTAATGATTATAATTATGTAAATACAAAGTTACGGTCGCCAATCATATATGAATCAACATACACACTGCAAATTGCAAAAATCGTAAAAAAAACAGAATTTCGCGGGGTTCCCCCTTAATCCTAAATGGTCAAAAACATTGCGCAATTCGTGATATTGGGAATATAATCAATCGTATAACTGCCTCGTTGGTATAGTGGTCGCAAGCGCCCCATGAGGTCCTGGGTTCGATTCCCGGGTCGGGCACAGTGTTATTGGTATAATTGATCGTTTAGCGCCCGCCTTAGACAATCCATACAGGGGTGGAGGTTAAAGTTTAATATTGTTTTAAGGTGGCGTTGGCGCAGCATCGCGTTGGACATTTATGATGATCAGTGCGTTCTGTGACTGCGTCGCTTTCGCAGACATCGTCATCAAGTTATGTGTAAGCCTAAAAATAAAACTTACTCGAAAAAAACTTTACAGAAAATAGTCGGACAAAATTAATGTCAATGATATTGCTGAATAATCATTCATCATTTCAGCTACCCTATTATGACCACCGTGGACTACATATTACTGACAAAGGAAAGTGCTTGAGAAACTATTTAACTAAAGGATTTACCTTAGATATCATCGGCACGGCTCCCTGGTGCAGCATCCTAAAATCTCTCTTATACCGAAAAATAAGCGATGAGGCTTGTTTTCTTACTAATACAGTGTTTAAATTTGCCCATTTGTACATTCTGTTTGCATATTTTGGTTATATTTCGGACGTTCCGACGGTGAACATGGCTTATGTTATGGTTTGTATAAACTTGAATTTTATTACGAAAGAAATAAATAATCATTTTTTTGCAGAAAATATAGGTGTTACAAGTTTTAAAAGTTGGTGGTTACCCAATAGGTAATTATTTTAATAAAATATACAGAATATATAAATTTGCCTGTCTGAGAGGAATGAGGTGATGAATGCGTATGGAAGTAAGTTAGATGTGATGTTGGTGTCGGATAGCACCAGCAGTGTTAACGTGGCAGAGATTGATGTGGGCGGTCTAGTCCCGCGACGAGACGCTTATCATCCGCCTTTAGAGGCATGCCTAACACTAACGGATCCAATATGCCGACTTAGTTCTAGGAAAATTGGCCCTAGTAACGTTGACGCACAACGGGACTGGAATTATTCCAAAGGAAATTACAACGCCATATATAAACTAATTTCGGAAGAAACATGGCATGGGGTGTTCTCTGCTGGTGATGTCGACACTGCTGTAAAACATTTCTATAATACTTATTTGATGAAAGTGTACCCAAAAAACACAGGTTGAAGAAGTTCCAGTTTGGTTCTCCACAGAATTAATTAAAGGCTGAACTGCACCGTAAATGGAAGTCATCAAAAAATCGTGATCTGTACAATCAATTCTCTTGTCTTAGGGCCAGTATTAAGAAAAGAGTTCCTCTTGCTTCCGACGAATACATTCAGCGCATTCAAAATAAACTTAAACGTGACCTACGTGCCTTTCGGCAGCATATAAACAGCTCTAAAGTCAGAGGCGGCTTTGATCCCAGGGTAAAATTTAATGGGGCAGAGTTTATCGGTAGTGAAGCTGCAAAAGCTTTTTCCAAATTCTTTTCGGCTGTATTTTTGCCGCACGCACCTCTTCTCGATTATAGTAATCACACCAATAACAATCAGAACAACAGTGCCAATTTTGTGCATATTGATAAAATTGAAATGCGAGATATAGAACAGGCAATTAAGAAACTAAAACCTAATTCTGCTATAGGTCCTGATAATATTACTGCTTATATCGTAAAAGTATGTAAAGAGTACATAATATCACCCGTACATCACATTTTTAATCTAACGCTTTCCACAAGGCAGTATCCACAGCGTTGAAAGGTCTCACGAGTTCAACCTATACCCAAATCTAATGACACTTCACAAGTTGGAAACTATAGGCCCATCGCTATACTATCAACCCTCCCAAAATTATTTGAATCAATATTGCATAAGGTAATCAGTTACCAGATACAGCCTTTTCTTTGCGATGCTCAGCACGGCTTCCGATCAAACCGATCTGTTAGTACAAAGTTCCTAACGCTTGTGAATCTCATATCGCAGCACTTGGACAAAGGTATACAAGTTGATGTTGTTTATTTCGACTTCAAAAAAGCCTTCGATCGAGTGGATAGTGACATTTTGCTCGCTAAGCTCTCTAACATTGGCTTCTCACCAAAGTTACTCCAATTTTTTGCGAGTTATATGCGGGATCGTCAGCAATATGTTAGACATGGTTGCTTTGTCTCAGAACCGTATCACACTCGGTCTGGGGTAAGCCAAGGAACGATTTTGGGACCACTATTTTTCGGAGTTATGGTGATTGACCTTTAGAAGTTTCTGAAACATACCGGGTGCTTACTTTACGCCAATGATCTTAAATTAATATATGGCGTGGAGGAGGATGCTGACTCAACAACACTTCAAGAGGATATTAACTCAGTCTTTCAATGGAGTGTTGATAACAAGCTGCTTTTTAACACTGAAAAATGCAGTATTATGTCTTTCAGTCGTTCATATAAACCCATAAATCCAAGCATATTCAATACTTCTTAGGTGAGGAACCAATAGTTCGTGTCAACTCTGTCAAAGATTTCGGAGTACTATTTGACACGAAGCTTACTTTTCACGAACACATGAGGGCACTCGCAGTTGATTCGTACCGGAAACTAGGCTTTGTTATTAGGAACATACGAGACTTTACCAACCCACTGGCCATTAAACTAGTTTACATGGCCTTAGTAAGGAGTAAGCTAGAATCAGCTGCAGTGATTTGAAATCCTCATGAGAGCACTTACGCCTTACTTCTTGAGAAAGTCCAAAAGGCCTTTCTTAGATCAACAATAAACTCTACAAAAAACTCTTAGGATACTACCCTTTTCTTTACCCTACAAAATTTTTACTTGGTGTACTAAACTTTAATTCTCTTGAAGTGAGGCGTAACTACTTCTTGCTTGTCTCAGCTTGCCGTATTATGCGCGGTGAGTCCGATTGTCCAGAACTTGTGGCTCAATTGATGAGGTTGTTTATTCCTGTTGTGCCCAAACACCAACTGAGGCCGCGAAGACACCCGTTAGTGTCCGTACCTTCAGCACGCACAGTGTCACGAGCTAACTCGCCCCTCGTTCGGGCGCTTACGATGCTTAATGCTCTTTTGACATCAACACTGAAATGTGACTTATTTGCCGGGAGATGGATAAATGTGTGTCGTGAATGTTTAAGATTCTGTGAGATGATGAATGAAAGATAATGTAATAAGTAGTAATGTTGTGTTTATTTTCTGTTGATTACCTCTACATTGTTTTCTATTAACTTCTCGTGTTCTATTTGTTATATTGTTTTATTTTTTATTGACTATAAAAAAAAAAAATGCTGTACAACGCCTTAGATTCATTTAAATCTGTTATGTTGTATATGTATATCTTAAATAAATAAATCCTAATGGCCAACTTGAACTAAAAAAAAATTTAGGTACACTTTAAGCTACAATAAATATACACACAAAAAACTAGAAACCTTAAAATAGTTTTTTTTTATGTTACATAAATTCTTTAAAATTAAAACAAATATACACACACTACTAAAAACTAAAGGAACCTTCTAACCTTAAAATACAACATTTTTTCTTTATGTTGCATACATTCTTGTAAAGTATAAAAACAATTTTCTATCAACCACCTACGCAGTTTAATTTTAAAATACTTAAATGGGAGCTCCCGTTTAAGTATTTTCTCCTAAATTCTTAGGTAATTTAATAAAAATTGTAATGCACATAATATGATAAACATTATTTTTAATTAATGTTGTATTACACAATGGAATTAAAATTTTTGTTGCATATCTTGGTCTCTGTTTAGAGTAATTGTCACAAAAACCGATACCTCAATCAAATACATGTCAAGGTCAATAGTGTCCGTTTTTTGAATAAAGACCTACAAGACAAAAGTGGACATACATCGCATATGCTCTCTTTTCTTTTGTACCTACAATAAAAGTCTTATCAGTATCTGTTGAATTGCCCCATATTATTAGTCCGTATCTTAAAATTTATTCAATATACTATATACTATATGGTACAGGCCCAGAGAGTTTTTGAGCAAGCATATGCAGGGTGAAATGTTGACAGCTGAGTAGGTGCGGTATGATGAGAGAACACCGAAAATATATTTGAAATGCTTCAGTTTCATAACTGAAACATTTCAAATATATTTTCGGCCCCGTGGTGTGGACTACTTTCAGATTTTGAAAATGGACAAAAAATAACATGATGTTTAGAGTTGTTGATTTTCTTAGGATCGTGTGCGGCCTAACCCATGATATCTACGAAGAAATTGTCGGTTTTCCCTAAATCTGACGACTGAAAACTTAGATCTGGACATTTTGGACTGATAGTGAATATATAAATCTGAGAGATTGATGGAGTCTTTTGGCAATTGTAACGACATTTCATTGATTTAGGAAAGTACCCAAAAGTGGACTTTTATTACTGTTTCATTTTGAAGCTGACACTCTTGTAAGAGTTTGTCGGTATTCATAAGTTGGAAATCGTACATATTTACTTGAGAGTAATGTTAAAAGTTAAGAGCAAAATTAGAACACCATCGGAGTACAGCATAAATAGGGTCGATTGTTTCAAAATTTTACTATGTCACACGAAGCAAAAAAAATAATCGAAAAATACCCTCATCATACGAGTATTTATGGGCTATCCAAGGAGCTAACAACATTCAAAAACTATTTAGAGGTGCCCAATAATTGTTTGATAAAGCTGGCAAAGACGGAACAACACAATTACGAGTACTAATATTATATAAAACATATACACATAAACTGACGCCTTCTTCCCATGGGGGTAGGCAGAAACTACAGAATGCTGAAATCCACTACATTAAACACACAGCTTGTTTACATCGTTACTCTTTTCTATTCAAGGTTTTATTGACTACGAATCTCTGCAACTTTTCGTCCTTCTTAAGCTTGCTCAAAAACCCTGTGAGCTCCCCTGACCATATTAGCCGACGTTTGCACGGACGTAAAAATATCGCGGCGGGATTTTATCGCGCACTGGAATTTCAACTCTCGTGGTTGTGCTGAGCATCGAGAATCCAACGCGACGTAACAGAGAGAAGTGAGTGAATAACAGAGTGCATAGAAGCAAAAAACACAATGTTGGATTTTTAACTCACGGGGCATTGAAAATCCAGTGGCTCCAGTGGCAGTGGCTGTTGTGCACAATACCAAGTTTTCTTAATGCGAATCTTTTAAAGCAGTACATCAAGGCAGTATAGCAAGGCAATATATCAAGACTAATTTACACAGGGTCAGTAGCTGACTCCAAACTCGAACCAAGTCAGCACTGACCCGTTACTGTCTTCATGTAAATTGATTTGAATTCAGTAGTACTACTACTGACGATGACTTGCTACTGACATGCTGTAAACAGTGAGAGTCAGTTCTCGGCGCTAGCTCTGACTTCTTTTGGAGTCAGCTTGTGTAAATCAGCCTTTCAGAAACCTGCATTATGTCTTGGCGGTTATTAGAGTTCATTGTAACATAAAAATGACACAAAATAAAAGTAATTACCTATGTAAAATAACTTTGATCCGTTATAAAGTATGTGTTTAATGTGTACCTACAATCCTACTTAGGGCTGATTGTTCAATAGGTTGATAACTTTTACCTGAAGAATAAATGTGACAGTTTGAAATATTTTCCATACAAAAGCTGTCAATCCGACATATTTATTCCTGTGATAAAAATTATCTGACTATTGAACAATCATCCCTTAATATTATAAATGTGAAAGTTTGGATGTTTGTTACTCAATCACGCAAAAACGACTGAACGGATTTGGATGAAATTTGGCACACAGATAGTTTATAACCTGGATTAACACATAGGATAGGATTATTTCCAACGTCCATGCGGGCGAAGCCGCGGGCAAAAGCTAGTATAAAATAAGTTTTATTTTTGCAGATACTAAAATGGCAAATCGTTAATATTTTAATAGTTTTGGGAACTAGCCACTATCTGATGATAAACTGCGTGCATTTTCAATTTAATGAAATGAAAGACTTAGTCAGTATTAGCCTCAGGAACAGCTGTTGGATGCCAACCCTTTTTGATTTGCCGAAAACGTTAAATGTGGACCAGCTACATTTGGTATGTATTTGGACTGGAAACTTAAATTGCTAATTAGACACCTTTAATTTTAATATTTCCATATCGACAACGGCAATATGTGAAGCTGTTTAATATCAAGATCCTAATGTACCATAAATACTTAGAAATAAATGATATTCTATTCCATTCTATCTCAGACACAATAATAAAAATATAATTATAATATAATAAAAAAAAAAAAAAATACAATAAAATAAAAAATAATAATAATAATAATTTTTTTTATGGAAAAAAATATAATAAATATTATAATTATATTTTTTCGCTGTAAATTAAATATTGATCGATTAATTAGTCCGCAATTGAATGGTTAATGAGAATAGAGAGTATTTAATTTACAGCGAAAAAATATAATAATAATATTTATTATATTTTTTTTCTATTTTTTTTTTTATTATATTATAATTATATTTTTATTAATGTGGCTGAGATAGAATGGAATAGAATATCATTACCAAGGTACCTACCAAGGTAGGTTAACAGCTAGAGGGGCGGATTACTTACAAAGGACCAAGGATGATTCTCGCACAGACCAGGGTAGCATGGCACAAAGGGGAGGAGGCCTATACTCAGCCTGGTTGAAACAAGGCTGCCAACATCAATATTACGATGATGATGGTAAATGTTTGTGCGAGTATATCATTTGCATAAAAATGGTTGTCAGCTAAACTTCAATAATAGGATTATTAATTTCAGGTCTTCGCTGAAAGTCTAAATCTAGCTGAAAGCGGTATGATGAGGATGAATGTTGGTAGATTTGCCATTGAACGTTCAAACTTGGGAGTTGGTATGACTCTTTTCACACTTGGTCTAGTTTTTTGGTAAGTATCTACAGTAGCACATGTTAGTTAATTATATCTGTCAGATATACTGGCTGTTTGGAAGCTGGGTGCAAAGCTTAAAGGCCATAGATAGTTGACACCATTTACGGCATTATGAGCCACCCATGTCTTAGATGAAGTAGGTTTTCTATTTTGAGCGACTTTTTTTTGTTTTTATTTATGTAACCCAATTTCTGACGGTTAGTGTTGCCAATTTCATCTGATGTATACCTAATCTACTAAACCATGTTTCATGCATCTGTGTTATTATATAAATAAACTAAAATTTTGTAGTTAAAAATAAAAAAAATAAACTTCCGTCTAAGACCCCGACGTCCGTCTTTGTCAGTGTATTCAATTGTTGGTGAGCCAAATAAATAAAATAAATAAATAAAATAAGACATGTATGGCTCAAAATGCTGTCAATGAGTGCGCAGTGGCGGCCTCATCGTATGATTGGTTTGTTTTTTAAAGATCATAGTAAAACGTAACAATGTTAAACTACTATTTGTAATAATAATAACGTAAAGTCTTGTGGAGCACAACGTAACATGCTTATTTTTTGCATTTTCATTATAAAATAAAATATATAACCAAACAAACGATGAGGGCGCCACTGCGCACTCGGTAGCCTCTTAAGGCTTTGCGTCCAGCTTCTAAATACTCTGTATATGCTTCCAGTAACATGTCACATATTTTTGCAAAATAAGCGGCACTGATTGCGATATAAAAAAAACTCGAAACATTATACTGTCAGGCTTTTAGCCACTGACGCGTCCCGCTCCCCACGAGACGTCTTGTCCTTGAGATTTTTTGTCGGCGCGCGACGAGGCGCCTAGCCACTTATACACGGCTTGTACACAAAACATTCCTATGAATCGCTACGAAAGTAATTACTGTTTCTTGAAGTGGATAGACTATAGGCTAGATTACGAATTTTGATTTATAACAATAGATGACTTAGTTTTTTTTTCAATAAAAAAAAAAAACAGTTTGTTTATATCACCGCCAATAAAAAACCATTAAAATATTATTTCAAAATCTAAAGCGATAACCCTACATTTAACTGAGTAGGCAGATATTTATAACGCACGACATGTTCGATATTATTTTCACCTCTTAGAATGCTAAGAGGTGACACATATTTTGAAGCTGATGCGGCGTCGCTTAGTCAGATAGTTTTGACCTTCCTTCGATGTCACATATTTGTGCTGCCACTTATGCCATGTCTTCCATAAATGATCACATATATTTGCCGTCATCTTGATAACAGATTTTAATGGATGAATCACGAAATCAGATATTATTGCCGAGCTGACCATAGTAATTTAATTATGCTCGTGTTCTTTTATCCAGGTTCATATCCTGTTACACTTTAACTCTATTGGTACTAGAAGGCCGTGGAGATACAGTATTTCAACACTCTGTTTACCAACTAGAGAGATTTCTCAAGTCCGAAAGAGTAGAGAAACAAGTCGTTGAGAAAGTTTTGGAACACTTTAGATACTGTTGGACGAGGTAAGTAGCTATAAACTGTTAACTGCTCACTGCTAATTACTGTGTAGGTACTCGTTAATCGTGACAATTGCCACTTGTTTCGTGGATATTGTAAAACGAAACTAATAATAACAATTTATATCGCATAATGTATTGCTTCTTGAAATCAAAAACGTAAAAATCGACTTCAAAACGAATAAAATAATTTGGTGACGTGTGAGACCTGAATGTCATACAGTTTAGGAAGCAGGCGCCTTTGATTTGGTTTGATTTAAAAAAAAA
Organism: Cosmia pyralina; assembly: GCA_946251885.1. NCBI lineage: Eukaryota > Metazoa > Arthropoda > Insecta > Lepidoptera > Noctuidae > Cosmia > Cosmia pyralina. The sequence continues at coordinate 19,085,350 of OX276354.1, forward strand.
TAATGTATTTTATACAACATTAGTTATATGCGAAACCCGAAACACGTGTCTAGTATTTTTATGTAAAGAATCTTTGTAAGTACAAAATTTCAAAACTGTATCATGAAAAATCACAAAGTTAAATATTTGTACGACCTACAAGTATTTGTTCCGAGTCTGGGTGTTTTTCTATCTATAATATGTATGTATTTACAAAAAAAAAAAATGTATATAAGTAGTTTATCAGCCATCTCGTTACCATAACACAAGCATTAGGTTGCTTAGCTTGGGGCTAGATGGCGTTGTGTGATATGTCCAAACATATTTATTTATTTATTTATAAACTTGTTAAGTTACCTGGTTGTCCGTACAAAAACATGATCACCACGCGGCGCCCGCTGCGCACCCGTGCCTAGTGCCGCTATGACCTGCCGTGACTTGTGTTCGTCGCTCGGTGTCCATATTTGTAACCTTTTTTAAAGATTTTTGGGGCAAAATATAACACGGTATAAAAAATATTAGAATCGATTCAGTTATTTATTCTGAACAAACTACATTCAGGTTTCGCATATACTAAAAATAATGTTGTATTGTGGTGTGTTGTATTTTGATTATCGGTTTTTTACAGAACCAAAGGTTTGAATATTGAACGATTATCTAACGCCCGCATTGGTGTGATGTTTCGACCGGATTTGAGTTACTATTTCTATAAAAAGTACGTTGCATAAATATGCTACAAACATACCTAAGTATAAATATTAAAAATCACATAATTTTTGTTTTTTCGTCTAGAACTTTAACTATTTTGGACTCGATAATCGGTGGTGGCGAGACGATGCAAAGATTAGTGGCTAGTGTCACCGATGTGGCTTATTTTCTACCAGGTCACGACATTTTTAGGGAAATGGATATCGTTTCTAGTGTATATATAGTGCATCGTGGAAGAATTAATGTCTTTAGAGACGGGAAGCAGATTATAATTCTGACTAAGGTGAGAGGTGTAGAGTCATACCTAATGAATTTGTCTTGAAAAGCTTTAAAAGCTGTGTCTTTTTTTCTGTATTTGATGCTGAAGTTGTTTTTTTCAAAGACTGGATACAATGATACGACATTGAATGATATTATGTCACCCACCGTATACCTATGAACTTGGTTAGTTTATAATCTATCGGAATTATTTCCGTTAGGTTATAAACTGTCGAAAAATTGTGAACTGCACCAAACCATTTTCAATTTAACGCATTATTTTTCGATAGTTCCATCGAAACCGACAAATTATGAACTGGTACCAAACTTACTGCGAAGTTACGCACCTTGCTCTAATACTAAATAAATAGCCTGCCTAACTGCGAGCAACTTGTAAGTAGCGTTTACGGGCCGCTGCCGCCTACCACTCGCTTCGCTCGCCTTGCACGCGGTTGGTTGGTTCTAGCCTAACCCATTTCACTCAGTTCACAATTTTTCCACAGTATAATATAACAGCATTAATACCGATAGATTATAGATTAACGATTCTCACAATCTTACGGTGATTTTTCGTTTTGTGTTCCGTATCTTTATCCAGACTTTTTGAACGACTCTAATTATATCATAGAAACCGGCCTAGTGCGTGTTGGCCTACGCACAATGAAGGGTTGGAGTTTAAAGGAATTTATCCCAAAAACAATAAATTAACGATTTCTGGACTTTTTCCTATTTTGTGCTGTGAGACCTTGCTTCTTGCCAAATTTAATGATTTTAAGTCAACGGGAAGTACCATAAAGGTTTTGATTTATTTGTGAGTGCCAGAATATGTCGCATAAATGCTCGTATTTTTTTATTGCGTTGACTTAAAAGCTTGATTTTTTTTTTAAATCCAAGGGACTGTAGACCTACGTATTTGATATTAATTTCAATTTGATATGTCCACGCGTTCCTGAGAAAAAGGGTCTTGACAACCTGACAGGCAGACAGACGGACAACGAAGTGATTCGATCCTATTAGGGTTCCGTTTTTTTCTTTTGAGGTACGGAACGTTAAAAAATGAGGATATTAATGGTAAATAAGGCATCATCTTACAGGGCGATATATTCGGTCAACTTGAAGGCGTAAAATTGCGCCCTATTCGCGTGACAGCAACAGCCGATGGTTACGTAGACTTGCTGTATATTGATGTAGCAGCGTTCCAGAGAACCATCACTGATGAGGTACTTACTTAAATTTTATATACCTAGGCAATGTGTTTATGAGCTCGAGGTCTTTGTTTAATTTTCTTATGAAACGGGATTAATACCCTCTGTTTTTTGAATTACACATAATACAATTACACTCGGTGGAAGGGACGTTGTGACATTTACCATGGATTCAGTTAATAGTCCTAAGCATCCCAGTGTTAAAATATTACATCAGTTAAAAAAAAAACCGCCCAAGTGCGTGTTGGACCACGCACAATGATGGCTTGCTTAGTTAAAAAGAATTTATCCCAAAAATAAACTTAACATTGTAGTTGAAAAACATGTTCTCCCATACATTGACATACGTCACGATCAATTCTCCAACTTCAAATTTAAGTTTGTAATAACAAAAAAACTTTTTTGAATGTGATAAAACTACAAATTAACAATTTTCAGACTTTTTCCTTTACTTGTGCTGTCAGACCTCGCTTCTTGCCAAATTTCATGATTCTAAGTCAACGGGAAGTAATCTATAGGTTTTGATTTACTTGCGAGTATCAAAATAAGTCGCATAGATGGGCGTATTTTTTATTGCGTTGACTTAGAAGCTTCATTTTTTTTGAGCTCCAAGGAATCATATACCTACGTATCTATAAACTTATTATAAAATAAAGTCGCTTTTCGTGTCTGTCTGTGTGGCCGCGTTGTTCTTCTAAACTGCGCAACGGATTTTGATGCGGTTTTCCTATCATTTAGAGAATTTATTCCGGTAGGTTTATATGTATTATAAATATAATACATTAATATTTAACTTAGATATAATATAGAAACCTTCATGTTTTTTCAAGTCGTAAAATCCGCGCGAAACAGGGCTGGGGCGCTAGTTTAATATTAATTTTAACTTGATATCTCCACGCTGGAAGAGCTCCTGGCTAAGTAATAACAGCGGCACAGGTCGATCCATCAGGTTAAGCTACGCTTGCCGGGGTTGGTCCGTGGATGGCTGACCATCCTTACATACCGAGAGTCCTCCGTGCCTCGAAAAGCACGCTAAGCCGTTGGACCCGGCTGTCATTCGTGGATCTTTGACAGTCGTTACGGGTCGTCAGAAGCCCGAAAGTCTGACAATCAGTCTTACCAAGGGGTATCGTATTACCCAGTTAATGGGCTGTGGAGGCCAGATAGGCAGTCGCTCCATGTAAAATAATGGTATTCAGCTGCATCCGGTTAGACTGGAAGCCGACCCCAACATAGTTGGGAAAAGGCTAGGCAGATTGATTGATCTCCACGCGTTCCTGAGAAAAAGGGTCTTGACAGACTGACAGAAAGACAGACAGACGGATAACGGAGTAATCGTACAAGGGTTCCGTTTTTTTTCCTTTTGAGGTACGGAACCTTAAAAAAAACAGTTGTTCTATTCAAAAGTGGAACTACCTTCACGAAAAAAATTGGAACAACTTCAGGATTATTGTACAAAATGATACTTTTTCCAGATGAGGGCGACTATTAGAAGAAGCAGGCAAGCTCAAAACGACTTTATGGCAACTAGAGATATTTTCATGGAGAATCCATACGACAGTGTTCAATATCTTTTGCGTGGGTGTAAAACCATAAATTTACCAGTGAGTTTAAAGTATCAAAATTCTTCTCTGAGTTTGCTGCGAAACGTCGAAATAGCAATTTCCCAGAAATATGTATAAAGAAAAATAAACAAATATCTTGAATGTGTTATTTTGACCAAAGCTCTTTTTGTAATAACTAAGTTTTGTGTTTTTTCTCAGTGGAGTCGGAAATCTGTGGAGGCTCGTAAAAACTCATGGTATATCAGCTGGCTCTACTTGGCCTGGTTGATTGGCCCATTTGTTTCATCGTGCTTGGTACTCATATTCATATTCCTGCCTTTAAATTCGACCTTATGGCTCAGATTGTATTGCGCCATCTTCATAACGGACGCTATTGATATAGCCAACTTTATAGCAGAATTTTATACAGTAAGTAGTTATGTCAAATTTTTTTGTTGAATTTATGCCACAGTATGCTCACACTCTTTTGGTATGCCACCTTGAATGCATGTTCAGATAAGACGTTTAACGCTTGGACAGACGCGTGTAACTGAGATATTCCTCCACATACACGCGTTTCAGAATATCGGGGCGTCTTGTTTCGTCCAGCACTACGCATTTACCACGTTTCATCTGTACATGCACTAAAGACTGTCGAGCAGGCAATTCACGTATAGACCACGTAGCTAAACTCCACATGGTCCTGAAATTTTATTATTTCAGATTTAAATTTTATAGGTTGAGCTTATTGTGGTGAACGATAAATGTACTCTTCGCCGCCTTGGAATGAAGAAATTTAAGGATTGGGGTTTTTATGTGGATGCTTTATCTTTACTAATTCCACTGATTACTGTCCTTACTGACGATTGGACATTTCAAACTGCAAGATTGTTAAGACTAAAGTTCTTTATTGATTTTGAATACTATTTTTGCAGAGGCTTTAAGGTAGGAATTACAATGTACCATATCCTATCCTATACTATTAAATGAGCAATATTTGTATATATATTTATACTTATATATAAGGTGCTATAAAAATATCTGCCACGGCTTCAATGGGAGATAGTATTGAGTATATAGATTACAATAGTGAAGAAATTTCATACCCCGGAATAATTAATTTAAGAAAACAAAGTAATTAGATAAACATTTACTTTATTCTTTGGAATAACAAAGCGAAGCAATACATCGCGCGTAGTTTGCTACGCGCGATGTATCGCTTCGTCAATGAAAACAATTATTGCTACCTCTTTCTTACTGATCTGTGAATGAACACTAATTACTACGGGACGGTTTCATACAAATAAATCCATTCAAATTTATACGCACATTTTTTTCAGATCAATATTTTTCTTCACTATTGTAATCTATATACGCAATACTGTCTCCCATTGCAGCCGTGGCAGATACTTTATAGCACCTTATATATTTGTAATCACGTTCTCAAAAACGGAACGGCTCTAACGATAACGATGAAAGTTGCAATATAGGGGTTTACGGAGGCGACAAATTGATCTGGCTAGGTCTTATATCTGGGATAATTCGTTTTCTCTGTTTACACCCGAGCAGAGCTCGGTCGATTAGTTATAGTTATTTATATATGGCATCTCGCAGTTGACCACTAAGGGTCGAGACTGCTCAACCGGGCGTTTCCTGTGGGTTCTTTAAGCGAACTTAAAGCCCCCGGCCAGGCCTAAAACTAAGGTAAATTATTAGTCGACTGAGCGTCGCTAATAATAATATGACAGCCAGACGGGGCAGGCTGGATCATGACGGGGGGGACAAGTGCTACAGGCTCAGCTGTGCCCCCAGCTGGCACAGCTTCACCGAGTAGGGGATAGGGGGGGGGCGGTTACGATTGCGACCTCGGCGGCGAGGTCGGAATGTATTCCGGGGTGGTCTACGTTTATAAACCGTACTGGTGGCCTTGCTACTCTCCTGAAGGAGGGTTATGGGGTCATCAGGGTCGGTGAGAATATGACGCGGACGGCGAGTCTTACTAATTTGAGAGGGGGTATAACGCGCGGCCTCGACAACCAAAGGGTTGCGATGCTTCGCGGCGGCATCAAAGAAACGCTTCGAGCCGCGCTTCAAAAATTGATGGATCGTGGGGATCCTGAGGTCAAGGTGGAGGTCCGCGTTCCGAACGAACCAAGGGGCGCCCGTTATCCTTCGAAGGAAACGGTTCTGTAATGTCTGCATCCGATGCAGATAGCGGGGTTTGGCGTGTGCAAATACCGAACCCGCATACGTCATGATGGGACGAATGCACGCAGTGTAAATGCGCAATTTGCACTTAAGAGATAGTTTGCTGCGTGCATTTAGAACGTAATGTAATCTACCGAGGGTAAAAGCGGCCCGTGAACGTACCAGCTTAATGTGCTCCGCAAAGGAGAGGCGTTGATCGAGAGTCACCCCCAGATATTTGGCTCGCTTCTCCCAAGGGATCGGCTTACCAAACATGGTGATTGGTCGGGGAATGGAACGTGAGAAATACGGTTTCAAAAAGAGAACCGCTTGACTCTTGTCAGGATTGACAGAGCTCGGTCGACCAGGTACAGTCCGTTATATAGCAATTAGCTGTCTCACCCTTGCATAAATGGTTGAGATTTTTTAGAATACGAATCGATACGAGTTTTATAATTCTTTTATCTTTTATTTAAATACATAGAGGCAAAATGGTTTATGTCTCATCCACAATAAAACTACATACTTTGTTTGGTACTTTTATTACATTTCTGTCTTATTTCCTAAAATATGTATGAAACATTACATCTATTAAAATATCATAATAAATAGGACACTATTTAAACTTACTTGTAAATGATATTTACAAAATTCAACATTGTATATCCATAAAATTTATGTAATAAATACATTAAAACGATTTTACATCAGTTTGCGGTAAGTACCTTGAGTACTTAATGGTAATCTGTTTGCAGCAATACATTACTTCCAAGACTTTGATGAATTTGTTTTAACTGTTTCTGTAATTCTATTGTTTATTTTTAAATTAAGGTTTAAAAAACGTATTGATACAAGTTTAAAGTTCAAAAAAAGTTCTAAAACATGGTTTACTTGATTGCTTACACATTATTTTAATTAAATAAATAAAAAAATAATTCATTTATCATTATAATAAATAATTCATTTATCATTATAATTTGGCCATAATTATGCAGTTTACATAAAATTTTGGGAATTTCCGAAAAAAAACTTAAAACTTAGGTTAAAAAAAATTGGTAAGACAACCATGGCTTAAATGGTTCTAAATTGTCTGTACTATCTTCGCCTTTAAGCTTTGCACCCATCTTCCAATCACCCTGTATAAGACACTCCTCCTACTACAGCTCGATACACTGTTGAAGATATTGTTTTTTCTTTTTGTTTTTCGGCTGTACTTCGAAAAACTCTTCTAAATTGCTCACTCAAGACTTCCTTTTTCTTGTATCACTATTCGTTTTAATCACCATTTCTACACTGTCTTCCTCATCGCCAGGGATGAGTGGATATTAATAATGTTTGTAAGTATTATTATCCGAGGTTGAACGAATTCTGTAACAACACGATGATCGTTTTAGACTCGAAAGTATAGTACACACCAGGTGAACAGTTATTTACACATTTTAACTAAAAATATAAAAGTAAATGTATCGCTTACCTCCAATGCTATTGCTTGCTATTGCTGTATGTTGAGAGTTACAATATTAGTCAATATTACACTGTAAGTAATCCAAACTGTCTTCTTCCGCCGACTCAACTGTACGGTTTAAGCGATTGCAGGGAGCTATTTATACCAAGTACTAAGTGATTTAAAATTATAGGTTAACATCTTTAGCAAAATTTTTGTTAATGTTATTTAGTGTGCTTTAAATGATACATTTTTAGTTTAATTATTTGTAATGTTGCTTAATCATAACAACATTCCTGTATGATTCACTGGATAGATTGGTACTGTAATTGGTTCATATCCATGACATAACATGAATACAATACAAATATATATATTTATCTATGGGCCGTGTCGCCTGAAATAAATGGTTTATTATTATTATTATTTTAAACGATTCAAATTTCACCCTGTATAGATACTCAAGTACCAACGTATTTGATATTGTTACGAATCTACTAACCTAGTGGAATAATAGGGGAATATAGACACGAAACAAAATATAATTTAGAAAAAAAAAAAATACACATTAAATTAAAAAAAACTTGTCGACTGGTCACCACGCAGTCTTTACAACATTGACCACATTGGCGCTTCAAAATTTGCCCACTAGGGGGACTTCTTCATGAGCTGCAGATTCATTCTACTACACTCCATATTCCACAACAGCTTTCAACCATAGCGTATTGCTTCAACTAGGGGTGGGTATAGAACAGTCCCACTCCTGACACTGTCTTACTGAGTAGACACGGATTTTTTAGAGATCTTCCAGTTTCTTTTCAGCACAGACGAAGTAGTATTCTTTTCAGAGATCCAGTGTCCATCCGTCAAGTCTTCCTTTTTTTTTCAAATCCCTTGTCAGTCATCGAAAACCATAAATATCAGTCTTCATTCAAGAACCTCTTCGATGAATTCTGAGTGTGTCACTTATAAATAAAAAAAAACTTATAAAACTTATAAATAATAAATCTAATTTAGGATACAGTTATTCAGTAAACAATCATAATTATTTATAAAATACAATATTTAAGTTAACATATTGATAAAAATAATTTAAATTATATAAATCAAAAGTAACCTTCATAGACTAAGCTAGTAATAAACTCTATGAGAGAAATTTTGGAAGAAAAAGTAATGATAGTTTGACAGCCTGACATAAGTGTCATAACAATGAAAATTAAAGAAAACAAATCGTTTTAGACCGATTTGCAAAATATGAATGCAAAATCAATAAAAAAGTATTCATATATTAATGAATGTAAAGTATAAGTAGGTATATGATGTAAAATGTCTGTAGTACGTAGATACTATAATATGAAATTTCGATACCGATGATATAGGGTCGCATTGGGTAGCCATATAATTATGTTGATGAGACTGGTGTTGGTCAATATTTCGATTCATGTGGACGAGCACCTAAAGGATATTATCAAATATTTTTAAAAAGGAATTGTAAAAGATGGGATAAGGATACGGATAGAATCCAAGACGATTTTGCATCAGTTTGCGGCGAGTACCTACTGTTTGATGTATTTATTACAAATTTTTTATGGATGTACAATGTTGAGTTTTGTGTAATCATTTACAAGAGACACTATTTACAATGATATTTTTTTTATTTAATAGATGAAATGTTTCATATGTATTTTAGGAAATAAGACTAAAATGTAATAAAAGTACTGAACAAAGAAGTAGGGTATGTACTCGTATGTAGTTTTATTGTGGATGACACAAACCATTTTGTCTCATTATAAATAATAGTATGCCTCATTACCATTACCGATGTGAAGATGAGGTATTAATTATAATGAGCCGTGGGAGATGAGGTGACAATAACGCAAATGAGGGTACCTCATTAATCACTTTAGCAGAACTAGATCCCTAATTGATTAGTGTGTCTTTACAACGGAGCATGCTACGTAAAAAACGACCGCAGAAAAGGAATTAGCGTACCCCAAAATCTTTTTAACTCACATTGAGAATTTTGAGATAGCTGAACTTTAGTATCTATTTAAATGTATATTGAAATTAACATTTAACTATGTTAATATTGTTAATAAAAGTACAATTTCAGAGTCAAAAAGCTCCGTTTTTTTTGAAAATTGCGATTATTTTATTGTTGTTGCATCTTTTCACGTGTGGCTGGATCTTGTTTGCATGTCAAGGTTAGTTACAGCTTTTATTAAATTTGTTTATTTTCTTCACTAGATTGTAAAATGCTTTAGCATGCTTGAATATCTACCACAGGCTTCCTTTAGAATGGATCAAAACATTATTTTATTTGTAGATTAAGCATACATTAAGGCATACTACCCTTTTTATTTCGTACTTCTGCCCGGGACTTAGTTCGCGTGGAAGTCGTAAGACAAAAACTACAAACTTACTTAGTATACGTTTGTGGTTTTGGTTTTGGTAGCAGCCAAAATATATAGAGAGTCAGAACTGGTGACGCGGGAGCAAGCGAAGTATAGTTGTCCGTGTGAAAAGCAGCACGTTCTGAGGTTGACACCAACAGTCTTCAGTAGCAATTTGCCATTTTGAAGTTTTTCGTTTTTAGTGAATTAGTGAACGTCTGCGTTCTTGTATATACTACGTAAAGGCACAGCACTGATACACTAACTGATGCATTCTTTCTTAAATATTGTGCCTGATAAATGGCTATCAATAAAATAATATAATAGTAGATTGTAAACATACAGAATTTCTCATTAACAGTCACCTAACCATAGATATTTATTTTGATTATAATCATAGATGACAGAAGAGGCCTATATTTCATGATTTTCTGTGTACGTCATATGAACTATCTTAATATGATAGTATAACAAAAGGCAAAAAAAAAAACAATAGTTGGAAACCAGATTTGCAAAGCAGTCGTCGACTCGCTAAGCTGTTTGCTTTGTTGAAAATTTAATAAAATAGCCATTATTATTTAGGTATGTCATGATTAACTGCTTAGCTCTATAAAGATATAGCGTGATATTTTTCACATGATTGTTTTTATTATTTGTGGAGCTCGTGGCTAAGTAATAACAGCCACACGGGTCGATCCATCAGGTTAAGCTACGCTTGCCAGGGTCGGTCCGTGGATGGGTGACCATCTTTACATACCGAGACTCCTCCGTGCCTCGGAAAGCACGTTAAGCCGTTGGTCCCGGCTGTCATTTGTGAATCTTTGACAGCCGTTACGGGTCGTCAGAAGCCCGATAGTCTGACAACTAGTCTTACCAAGGGGTATCGTATTACCCAGTTAATGGGTTGTGGAGGTCAGATAGGCAGTCGCTCCATGTAAAATACTGGTATTCAGCTGCATCCGGTTAGACTGGAAGCCGACCCTGACATAGTTGGGAAAAGGCTAGGCAGATGATGATGTTTTTATTATTTGAATTTTGATTTTTTATGAATGATGCAGTACTAACATAGTTTTAAGAGCTTTTTGTGACTAACAATTCTGGATACAATTTGCGGTAAAATATAATAGAATTCGAACCTAATGCAATATTGCTCATCCCCATAGCAAATAGCGTGATAATTTATAGCCAGACTGTCCAGACTTTGAATAAAGTTTCCTAGTTTAAACCTATGAAAATATATGGTTATTACTTTGTTATTCCTGGTATAACCGTCTGGTAAACCGTTCTGTGTTTATTAGTAAGAGGGATAGGGAATATCTATATGCACAATTTGAATAGGATCTATCCGGCTGTATTTGCGTGATACTGGAACATACATTCAGACAAATAGACAAATCGTTAAAAATAGACTGACGATAGAAGTGAAAACTTAAGTGTAAAATTATGTATAGAATGTCACGGTGTCGAGGTGTCGCAATGATGCGGTGTCAATCGCTTAGCGCGCCTAAAGAAAGAAGTTTTCACTTCAAAACTATATTTTTTGGCATTAGAATCGTTCTCTTAACTCGTCGCAAAGTTTTTTAAATATTTAATGTACAGTTTTGGCTTCGCTACGATTTTATGTTTAAAAATTTTAATGAACAAAACTATGACGGTCTTTATCTAGGCACGCTCAGTTAGCTTACGAGAAGATCAAAACAATCAAAAATCTGCCTAGCTTTTTCTTAACTAACTGGTAATTAGTGACCGATACTTAAACACATGATTGTACTCATGATAACAAACAAATTTTACTATGGGACCAAATGTGAATTCGCGAAAAAAAATCCAGCTGCTCCCTACATTTTGACGAGTTATGCGAACACAAATGTAGGGAACAGCTGATTGTTTTCGCGATTTCAGGTTTGGTCCCATTGTAAAAGTTGTTTGTTATCATGAGTATAATCATGTGTTTAAGTATCGGTTACTAATTACCTGTCACCCTATATAGGTACGGGTCGGCTTCCAGTCTAGCCGGATGCAGCTGAATACCAGTATTTTACATGGAACGACTGCCTCTCTGACCTCCACAACCCAGTAAATGACTAATACGATTCCCCTTAGTAAGACTGGTTGTCAGACTTTCGGTCTTCTGACGACCTGTAACGACTGTCAAAGATCAACGAATGACAGCCGGGACCAATGGTTTAACATGATTTCCGAGGCACGGAGGAGTCTCGGTATGTAAAGGAAGGGTGACCCCCATCCACGGACCAGCCCCATCAAGAGTAGCTTAACCTGGATCGACCCATGCGGCTGTTACTACTTAGCCACGAGCTACGAGTTACGAGTAGATATAGGCGTTTAATTTAATAATCTTCTTATTTTTATTTAATAATCTTCTTATATTTAATACTTATGCTATGTTTTTGCTTCCTTGCAGAGGAGAAATTCCCGATCAATATCACAGATACGAGTCATTTGAACACGTCTATAGACTTCAGTCAATGGATGCCACCTAAAGATAGAAAGGGAGGTAAAAACGTCATCTAAAAATCTTTATTAATTTCAGAACTTTAACTTTTCGGCTTCTGCACCTTAAATTGCGTAACACAAATCAATCGGAATCGGTTTAATTCTGACAGTTCAACACATTCATTGCGTTATTTATGTTGACAAATTTTTCGAACATATTATATGAAGCAATGGATTAGCAATTTGCTTCAAAATGATTCAGATTCCGATCGATAGTGTGTTACACAATTAGGATGCTGATTACAGTATGCCTCCTACCAATAATAGAACATGATCATACTATGGTCATAGAACCTATTAACTTTATTGATTTTATACTTATGTATCGTCAGGTTGTGCGCGCTCCACGAAACCACTCGTCGATAAAAATGGGGTAATGAATCCATCTTTTGTAGTCCCAAGATATTGGGGACACGATTATGTCGTGGCAATGACCTATATTTTACTTATTCATACCCAAACTCATAGTTTCGAAACTGTAAGTACCTACGACTATGTATTTATTTACTTAAATTATGAATACTGTAATATTTTTTTGTAACGTTTTTAGTTACATGCGGGATGCGCGGGCGGGATTTCCCCGCATGCGTTAATTGAAGAATTCGTAATAAGTTGAGAATGTTTTAAAATAAGTTTAATAATAAAGCCTTTTTTAGGTAATTGCTGTGTCACTCAAACAGATTTATTACCAAGTGTGCATCACCTACTTTATGTATCTTCTGGACATGTGGATAATGGCTGTGGCGATCAATCTTGCTATGAATAAATATCGCGTTTATTACAAATACGCTTATAACGTTCAAACTATGACAAATTATTGGAGTGACAACGGTTTATGTAAATCTTTTATCGAAATAGTTAAAAGCTATACCGACCACGTGTGGAAGAGGCAAAAAGGTAATCGTTATTATTTACACTATCTGTATTATGCATGAATCTTTACTATGGTAGAAAAGATTCAGGTTATGATTTATTTTTTTTATCAAGTAGGGTAACTGCTGTAGTAACTGGCCACTCATAAAAAAGGAGGTAGAAACTTTTAATTCTTGAGTTTGCTTTTTCTCCTTGTTTGTACTTCTTTTTTTATGAGTGGCCAGTTACTAAAGCGTGGCCAATTACTACAGCAGCTATCCTACTTGTTTCTGAAATGTGTTAATCATTCCTATTAGCGCAAAAAAAAATAATTAAAATTTATTTCTGTAGGGGATTGGCTTCCTGAATTAGCGTACCGAGCTCCACATTGTTTACGTCAGGACCTATTTACTGCATTATACATACATCATTTGGACGCTGCGCCGACTTTCCGTCAACTGCCTGATTATTTCAAAAGACAATTGTGTGCAAGATTTTACAGAGTGGTCATATTCCCAGGTTGATATGATTTTTACATTTTAAAATGTTCCTTTATTAATTTAATATTATATAATATGTAGACCTATATTTTACAATTTACAATAACAAAATGGACCACATAGAGACAAACCTCCAAACAATCCTTACGCACTTTAATATGAACCTAAGCAGCTGCTTTTAGTATCCAGGCCCTGATACAACTGCCGAATTAAAGCCTCTTTATTTGTTGGTCATGGCATTAATTGGCTTTTATGTTATTATCCAAAACGACATCCTACATCCGATGCTCCTGTTTCTGTGCTTATTTGACTCTTTACCCAACTAATATAATAATACCAGCCTATTAGTGTCCCACTACAAGGCAAAGGCCTCTTTTCTTACTGAGGAGACACGAGCACTGATCACCACGCTTGCTCAAGACGGGTTGGCGATTTCAGACTCGTCTATCTATCTATATAAATAAAAAGAGAAGTCCTGACTAACTGATTGACTGAATTATCAACGCCCAGCCCAAACCCTTAGACCTAGAAAGCTGAAATTTTGCATTGAGGTTCCCTTTATAATGTAGATAAGGAATAAGGAAGGAAATCTTGGTAGTACATTCCCGTGGGATATTTTCCGACATCTTGCGGGCGAAGCCTCTGTACTATAAGTCCAGGTTTCCTCACGATGTTTTCGTTCACCGATATCAGTAATATCCAAGACAAACTCAGAAAGTAGGTACATATGAATTGAAAAAGTCACATTGGTACTTGGCCGGATTTGAACCCTCGAACATGAGAGGCGAGGCCTTAACCGCTGACCATCATGACGTTACCCAACTGGGGGTCTAGACAAAATCCCTTTTCTGTAAGCGTTAACGCCAACGGAAAGATCAAATTGTATGGAGTTAACATTAGCTTCAGAAATGTCACGTGACTGCTGCTGTCAACTCCATACAATTTGATCTTTCCGTTGGCGTTAACGATCATAGAAAAGGGATATTGTCTATGCTCCCTGGTCAGCGTCACCGATAAATCTTTGATGATATCTCTGTGAAGATGGCGCACAGAAGACTCCTATGGTTTTATCTTCAAAGTTCTCCATGCCGTTTTGTAGAAGTACTTTAAACAATTTCTCAAGCTGTTTTGTTCGGAAGTATTTAATTTAACGTTTTCAAGGACACTTACTAAACGTCCACAGACGTCATAACAATGAAACTTCTACTGTGTCTTGTTCGGTGTCCTTGAAAACGTTAACGGTTGCAATTTCTAGGCAAGTGCATAGTGCGGGAGGGGGACATATTCACCACCACTTACTTTATTCATGAAGGTGAAGTCGAGAAGTGGTGTACTGATGCAAAGTAAGTATTTGTTCATCATCCTCTTATCCTCATCCCATTTAATTTGGGTTCCATTGTCTTAGCCACTAGAACGAAAGCGGTTCTACACAAAAAAACAGTCCATCATACAGTCATGCGTACGCGTACCGTGACGTCAGCCAGCACTTCACACGTGTTTACAAACAATGCCGAAGCGACGAAGATTCTTGGAATCTTGTAACATTCGAATGTTTTTATGGATGCCAGAGAACTGGACTCTATCGTAGTGTATGTTTCGTTTGAATGTATGATCGTATAAAATTCACAAAAATAGGTATGTAAAGAGCAAACACAGTTAGTTTCAGATTTCTAGATTCTAGATTTTTTACAAAGAAAAAACAAGCGATGACCTATATTTTTAATGGTTTAAAATGCATGCTGTGTTAGTAGTCACCCACCTAATCAGTGGGAAAGGCTCGTGGCTAAGTAATAATAGCCGCAAGGGTCGATTGATCAGATTAAGCTTACCATATTTACATACCGAGACCCCCTCTCTTTGGATCTTTGGCAGTCCTTACGGGTTGTAAGAAACCCGAAAGTCTGACAACCAGTTAAGACTGGTTGTCAGACTTTCGGGGACTTGTTAAGCCAAGTGGTATGGTATTACCCAGTAACTGGGTTGTGGAGGTCAGATAGGCGGTCGCTCCATGTAAAATACTGGTATTCACCTGCATCCGGTAGACTGGAAGCCAACCCCAACATTGTTGGGAAAAGGCTAGGCAGATGATGATGTCTTAGTAGTCACCCCTTTTCTAACATATATTATCTTTCACTCAGTCCATCTATTGTTTGGTCCTCCCATACTTATACTTAAAACTTTCCTCACGACATGTCTCTCCAGTAATTTATCCGCTGAAACGTCCCTCTCCCCGCGCGACATTGCCCGGGTTGTCCCCGAACATTCCCAAATATTTTTGGCGGCACGTATATTGTTCCAAATTAATTTTGCTTTTATACCTTAACATCATCTTCCTGCCCCTTATCCCATGTTACGTGGTATCGGCGCAACACGTTTTCTTCTTCCATTCTCCCCTGTCAACCGTCACGCTATCATTCACTCCCTTCTCTTTCATATCATTTCTTACACAATCCATTCATCTTTTCTTTGGCCTTCCTCTCCCTCTCCATCCATCAACATATAAAATATATTCATCACTCTTTTAGTCACATGCGTTTCGTCCCTCCTCATCACATGCCAAGCCAAACGATTTACTTTCAGCTTTTCTATCACTGGCGCCACTTTCAAACTTCTTCTTACATACTCATTTCTTACTTTATTAGTTCTCGTCACTCCACACATCCATCTCAACATTCTCATCTCCGTTGCATGCAATCTTTTTTTATGCAAGCTTTTAGACCTTAATATGACCCTTTATTTTCAGCGGCGAAGGCCATTTAATCTCAGTGTTGTATACCAATGGCTATTTTGGATGTGTTTCGGGATTGTTTCCCAATGTTGGGTTTCGATATTCTTACTACACACGGACGGTTAGTTTGTATGTGTTTAAAATTAAATTGAATTCAATACGCAGAAAAAATATACATGGAAAGTTACGTTTAGTATTTGTAGTAAAATTGTATATTGACAACTATGCAATTCCAAAAAAACTTTTTAACTTTTGAGTGACAGATGACCATAGCCATCGGGAAAAAATAGTACTGTATGTACTGGTACACAATATCAACTTTCCAGACTCTCATTTCGGCTACCTTGGTAGTGGGCACATCCCCCCAGAATGGGTAGTGTTGTGGGTTTTTCCTTTTGGGCAAATGCATGCGTGATGATAGGTGTTGCGTCTTATATTGTCATTAAATGTGCAGGTTGTGGATCTAATGTACCTCAGTCTGAATGTATGGGAAGACTTGTTGGACAGTTACCCGGAAGTCAAGACTAAGTTGTATGACGTCACCGCCCAACTTATGAAAGACGCGAATGTGTACGTATACAAGTGTAGCATGTATCAGAAAGGTATGGTCTTATGTGGTACAGACCGTGAAACTGAACAACTTTCTCTATGGCAACAACATCACACTGCACTTTGCAAAAGATGTTACATGTACTACAATCTGTTTATATATAAATAAAGATTTATTATTATTTCACACCCTGACCACACGTTTCTGATACATGCTGTATTGTATTATATTTGGATACATTAGAATATGCCATACGATGCAAGGTTGTACATTGTTTCATTGTTATATCATCAGGCCTCCTATAATTTCACTAGTTACTAGTACTTTTTAGGCGTAGTACTATTTGTCGTGGTTAGGTTTAAAGATTCTTTACTTATTCTAAAAGAACAATGTACCTATGTTCACTTAATGAATAAATGCATAACTAGGGTAAAGTGTAGTCCAATAGCTAATCTAGTAGTATTTTTTCTTATGTTGTTAATTTAATAGTTATGCGTTGTTCTTGTTAGTGACGTGCTGTTTGAGTTTAGCTTTAAATATGTTAAAAGAGGATGTGCTCCTGATGTCTGCCGGTAAAGTTGTACACCTTCGTATTTTATATTTTTCCTGCCATAATACGACCGCGGGGGGTGCGTCCGTATTTGGTTTGGGTTTCTTTGGCTATATTTAGATGTTTTTATGTTAAAGGATAATTGCGTGTGAATGGTTTTAATACGTAGGTACACTCAGAAAAAAAAAGCAGCCAACAAAGTCACAATAAAAGCTTTGATGGATATTTCTTGTTGCAGCAACTAAACTTATTGCCACTACCACAAAAGGAACTTGTATGCATTAACAACTTTTTTATTGTTCGACGTTTATTGATGTAGGAACAATTTTAACTTTGTCTCCACAAAAATGTTTTAAATAATTTTGCTACGGTGACAATGGAACATTGTAGATGTATTCAAGTATAAATTGTTAGTGTAAACTACTGTTGTCTTAACAAATTAACTATAGCTGTAGTGTTTAAATACCTTTTGTCAAATGAACAACGCAATTATTTAGCAATAAAAAGTTGTCAAGATGGCAAGATTAACGATTAGGTATATGTGATAACAATGCAAAGCTCGCGCGGGGAACGTGCGGAAGGGAGTGGGCACTGCGCCGCACCATTTCTTATGTTATTTCTTTTGTTACGTCGTAGTCGCGAGCGTCTCGGGTGAATTTTTTTGGAATATTGTGGTGTGACGGAGTAGATTAGTTATCGCCAACAGTGTAATTAAAAACCACGCGGGAAGCCAACAATTTTGATTGTTTGTGCACTCCGCATTTTAGGTATGAAGTTACAAGTACGCGGTGCGCTCGACTTGTCGGGCTAATTCAGTGTTGGCTGCCGCGCACCGGCCAGCTCGCACTTTAGTTCGATACTCACTCACGCGCCGCGTCGTAGAAGAAGACAACCTTATTAAGTCTGAAGGTATAAGAGTAACGCGATAGAAAAAGAGGCAACTTCTAGGTGAATATAACTGTGGATAATTAACGCTGTGCGACTTGAATTGCACTTTATTGCATCGTAGCAAGAGTCGTTATTTATTTAAAAGATTTTGCGGAGTGAATCTTCTGTACTTGTAATATTATGTATTCTGTGCTGAGACTCAATCTTATAGACATAATCACAAATTAAGCGTGAATCCTGCTCATAGAATCTTACCAAAGCATGGTTGCAAGAAATAAATATTTTTACCGTTGTTTTAGGGGTAAGTCGAGTGACCTGAGCAGTATGGGAGCCGCCTCTAGTCAGGCCGGTGCTTCGTTTGGTGCATAGACCTGCACTGCGTGACGTGCTCTAGCGACCAACGATGGTTTTATGATTGCAGTGACAATACTGACGATTGATGCCACATTGTATGACTAGCCACATGTCATGTATATAAAGTGGAACAACTGGACCGCTTTTAAGTTTATTTTTATGGCAATTAATAAATTGTTAGTATAATCTAAATTTATGTTTTTTATCGATGATCATCATTCATTATCTTGCCCTTTTCCATATTTATTTGGGGTCTGCGCAACATGTCTTTTTCTTCCATACTTCTCTATCAGTCGTCATCTCGGTAGTCTTCACACAGACCATCCATCGTTTCTTTGGTCTTCCTGTACTCGTATAGCCATTGATATTTATACTCAAAACTTGCCTGACGACATTTTCCTCATTCCTTCGCATCACATATCCATACCATGACAACCAATTTCCACACAAATTTTCAGTCACCGGTGTCACTTTCAAACTTCCTCTTATAATACGTACTCATTTCTTATTCTTTAACGATGATATTGCTTTAAATTTGGTAGACATTGGACAATTTGAATGAAACGAAATTGTCGGCCTATTGTGAAAATATTCCGTGAAAAACTCTACTTTTATGATTTAATTCTAAATTAGGTAACGTCACTTCATAACGATTTAAAAATACACGTTAGTTTCAGAGTAAATCAATTATTGTGATAGTCAGACAGACACCGCAGAGAAGCCATATTACGACTTAACTGTGCACCTCACGCTGTGACGTAACTCTAGCGGTACTTTGGCAAATGATAAATTATTTTATTTCTGTAAGTAGGTTTCTATAAACACTCTTTCACGTCAATCGTATTTTAAAAAACTACACGAGGTCGGCGTTTCTTATCTGACTACTCTGAGAAGAAAGGCCGAAACAAACTTATAAGTCACAGTCCAGACATAATCTTGGCCAGCTCATGTGAAGACCATGTACGTGCAGAATGGTGTCTGAAATAGTCTTTTGAGGATAGAACCACACAGTTTGAGTGGAAATGTTCGCATTTGTCAGTAATCTTACAGCTCAACTTAGAATCAACGATTCGACGAATAATACCAAAGGAAGGACATTCGGCTAGGCCGTACAAATTACTCTAACTGCCAGACCAAGATTAAAAACTAATTAAAAAAAAAGTTTATTTCGTAAAAATATTTTTATGAAATTTATTTTTCGACATGCTATACTCCATCCGTTGAGGTAATTAAATAAAGATAAACAAAAAAAAAACACGTGTTTGGTTAACCAATTAAACGTAATACCTGTCACTTCAGTCGTCATGCTACGACACAATGGTACTCTTCAATTTAGCAGCTTTAGAATTCGCTGTATAACGTTGCCAAAACGTTGCTAAATAGCTTAGACCATTTACCTCTAGACGTATCCATGATTACAGTGTGACGTGTGGAAGTGAGACGCATATGTACGAAATTAGTAGGAAAATTGAGACAAATCATCGTATCTTCTGCCCCTTGTGGTGACGTGCCGTATTTTTGCATGGCGAACTTTTAAATGTTAGCCAAACAAAGTGCTGTCACTGTCACAGAATTTATGTTGTGACGATTAATAATTTTTTTTTGCACAGTTTTTGCAATTGTTTTGTATTGTATTGTTTTTTGTAGTTTTAATGTTTTTATGAGAAATAGACTCCATTAGTTATGTGTTTAGTGTATGTTGTATGCTTTACAATGGGAGGATACAATAATATTAGGCTGTAAAAGCCACACAGAAAAGGCAAATAACTAAGTTACTTTTCACTCGTAAGTATATAATACAGTTATTGTTATAGTATATTTATTGAATTTACACATTTGTGCGTACGTACTTACATGGATTCTTTCCAAAATATGGAAAATTTCTTACGTTAATATTCATTTCCCATACTCCATAACCTAGAAATAGTTACTTGCTGTGTTGCTATTGTTTGACACCTTTTCCCCTAACTCTGGACCCATTGTAAATAGATATTCAAATCGAATCAAATCAAATAAATCGATGGTGGCTAGAATACACACAGTTTACAAAATATGGTGTCAAAAGTCAAAACCGAGTGCAACACTATAGTGTAGCCAGTATAACTATCTCGGAGCCGATTTTGTGTGCTTATAGAAGCATGAGGAACACATCCTCCATAGAAAAGGGAGGATCCTCCGACTAGATGGGTCTTGTGTCTGGTGAGCTACTGCCCGACGGTTGATGACGGGATGTTGTATATATATGCCAATTGCGTTTTGGGTGATGTCAGTGTGATACGTAGTTCGCATGTGGTGATTACCTAAATAGATCACTCACCACATCACTCCCCTCCGGAGACCGGCGGCGATACACAGTGGATCGACTCCATACAAACTGATGGACATTCGACTATAAGAATATGATTTCAAGATTTTTGAAAAACAAATGATGCCTTTGTGCTCTTCTCGATAATCTAAATTGAAAGTAATCTCATAGTTTTTTCGATTAAACCCCAATTTTAAGAGTAATGTGAATAAAACTGATTGCAATGTATGGAAAAATATAGTCAAAAAATGTTTTCCTGCGATTCGCGCACATTTTCCGGTTTTGACGCTTATAATTTAGTTTAGTCGGTTAACCACACACGTGTTTTTTTTTGTCTACCTTTATTTAATAATTGCCTAAACCGATGGAGTATAGGTAAAGATTGCTAGTGTCATACTATTATATAAACACAAAAAAAATGCATTCCAGCAAAGTGCACAGTTACGTCGTACGGGTTGTAATACCCATTTGCAGGAAAAAATACAGCACCTATTCGAATAATTTAAGTGTTTCGTGGTACCCATTTCAGAACGTTCGTTCTGAGGGAGCTAAACAATTTGTGATAATTTGCATTTGAATATCTTATCAAAATAACATTGTTCTGTTATCACCTTTTTATTAGCGTTAGGGAAAGAAGCACGCTTTTTTATGATGCCATTTACACCACCTCTTGGGTAGAAATAATATTTTTGTAGTAAGAAATTTACACACGACTGAAATAGAATAAAATGTTTAATCCTGCTAAAGTAAATTTTCGGCAATTCGCAAATGGCTTTGAATCTAGAACCAAATTGTTTATTTGCTGAATTGCTGCTTTTGCTCGCGTTTGTGGAAGATAATAAACTTATTGCAAATCTTTATTTCGGCATAAAAAGAAAAACACCAGACTGGGGCGTGTGTCCTAAACTTTGGTGTTCAAGAACTTTTAGGACTGCACTCAGGCAAATAAATAAGCAGTATCTTAACCGATCAGTGTCAGGTATATGAGTTGTAGCCAGCATAGCTGTATACTTAGATCTGCACTACGCCCTCCCTGGTAGGTAGCAGCGGAGAAATTGAGCGCCACTATGGACATAGAAGAAAGCAGTGGTGGCCCAGTGGTAACGGCCGCAAATTACGTGTTGTAGGTCGTACGTTCGAACCCTGACAGGCGCTTTATTTTGTGTAAATTATTTTTCATCAGCACTGCTCTCAAAACGGTGAAGGAAAACATCGTGAGGAAACCGGCATGTCCTAGAACCAAAAATTCGAAGACATTTGACATCTACCAACCCGCACCGGGCCCGCGTGGTGGATTACGGCCCACTAATTCTCACAGAGAGGAGGCCTGTGTCCCAGCAGTGGAAACATTATAGGCTGATTATGATGAGATGGATGAAGTTGATCGTGAGAAAGCTGAAAATGTCTCACTTTACATTCATTCATATTTGTCTTTAAAATAACGTAAATGGTGATTTTTTGGTTTTATAAATGGCGAGTTTTAATGGGTTGTAACTGCCTCAAAAATCTGTACTCAT
This sequence comes from Cosmia pyralina, assembly GCA_946251885.1. Taxonomy (NCBI): domain Eukaryota; kingdom Metazoa; phylum Arthropoda; class Insecta; order Lepidoptera; family Noctuidae; genus Cosmia; species Cosmia pyralina. Next base: position 19,107,826 of record OX276354.1, read on the forward strand.
GCCGAAAGCATGTCGTTACACAAATACAACGAACATTTTGTAATATGCTCTGTTTTACAGGCAGCCTATCACACCGTTCACCGAAGAACGTTATTTTGTTCTTTCTGAAGTTTTCTCCACAGTATGAACGTAAATAATGCACAGTTTGTACACTTGATATTTCTGTTTCAACAAGGATTAGTGGGATAGGGATTAATGACATTAGATAGTCGAAAATGATTTATTTTTTTTATTTATTTAGCTAAATGTAGCCCACTAAATGGTATAACTCGATTTTTCTAACTGTGCGCTTTGGAGCTGTCAAATCCTTACGTTAGATGATTGAATTCGGCACCTGCCTACGTCCTCAGAGCCCCTCCGACGCCTCTTTACAATCTAAATACACACTCCTGTCGTCTGCACAGTTCTATAATATTATTCGTTAAGTTATTATTACTATTTTAAATGCATACACTAATATTTTGACGTTGACAGCCGCACAGTTAGAAAAATCGGGCTATACGGTGTAACGTAAGTTCTCTGTGTTTTGTCATACTCAGGTCTGTAGCAACATACAGACACTCCACTGAACAAATTGTGTGTTGGTTCGCATTTATTTTACGTTTCCCACGAAAATGTTCTCATACCGCCTCTGTGTTTGCGCAAATTTCAACTTAAAACAAAACGTACCTACCGTAAAACATGCAGCAACATTTTGAAACTTTAGGCTGAAAATTGAAATGACTTTTATTCAACTTTCTAAGATCGTAGAAGTCGTATTAACAAAAATTTTAATGTGGTGCTTAATTGTATTAATTTAATAATAATAGGGTGAGAGATGTTATTCATTTAATCACAGTAGTTACGTGAATTAGTTCAAACTCAAACTCAAAGCATTTTAAATTTCAATTAAACCAATTACAGGCTCTTTTGAATTGTCAAAGTGTCGGTCAGTTAATCAGTTAAAACAAAAATTAACAGGTAGGTTGGGTAAATTTTGCACTTTATCGAATTACAAATTAAAATTCCTCCACCATCTTGGAGTGTTTCACGTTTCATTATACGAGTATTTCAAGGATCTGGTGGTTACAATTCTCAGTTGTATGAAACTGCGAGGGGTGAAAACCTTCCTTAAAAGCAATTCCACTTTGTGAATTTTTCATCGCATTATGGTAGCTATAAAAGTCGTGGATATTTTATTATCACCACTTTATGAGGAGTAAGGTTAATAAAAGGAATTATTTCAATTACAACTTCATTTTTACTTTGAATTTTATTCGTGTACGTCGTGGAATTCATATGTTTATTTTTATGTGGCACGGTTATTATCTTTCGACTTTTGAATCCTTAATTTCTGTTTTAGCTTTATATGAACCGGGCCTGTTATTCTGTTTCTCGTAAAGCCTTTATCACCCTTTTTTACTTGACTAACCCAGAAGGAGGGTAATGCTTTTCGCGCGTATGTATGTAGTATGTCCGTTCCATTGAGAGCTCCTGTAGCCTAAACGGCTTGACCGATTTTGATGAGTGATATGTCGTTAGATTCGTGTTTATTGCCCAAGTGTCACTGGCTACACACATTAAAATTATAAAAAGCAAAATGTTGTATTTTTGGCGCCAAAATTATATTTAAAAAAAAAAAACTCCCAAATCTATCGAGTGGGGTATCAAAATTAAGGGTTTTAACAGGTGATTACAAAAATATATACAAATTATAATATGTTTAAATGTAGTTTGGAATGAGAAATTAATGAAAAAAAAAATCCCGAACTTTTGGAGTAAGTGAAAATGGGGACTTCTTCACCCTATTAAAAGTGGGTACGCTAAAAAGTGTAAAAATAAAAAAAGTAAATTTAAAAAATTAAAAATCCCGACTGCGTAAAAAGTGAAATTTAAAAAAAGATGGAAACAAGATGACCTATTTTGTCTTCAAACAATCTCATGCAATCGAAGGCATCTTCAACAATAACGGCCTCCAACTGCATGAGATTGTTTGGACACAAAATAGGTCATTTTATTTCCATCTTTTTGACCGACTTCAAAAAGGAGGAGGTTCTCAATTCGTCGGAACCTTTTTGTTCCCCGATTACTCGAAGATGGCTGAACTGATTTGGATTTTTTTTTGTTTTATTCGAGAGGGTATATATACATCACAGTTGGTCCCATATAAAATTGATTAACTTTGCTTTGGTAGTTTTTGAGTTAGCTTCAATAATACGTATTTTTTCCCCACTTTTATATGGATGATGTTCTAGTTTGTTTTGCAGATAGTGGTATTAGAATTTGTGTGGGGTAGGTACACAACTAAATAGTGAAAAATAAAAACTTTTTTACAAAAAAATACAACCGACTTCCAAAAACAACACTACAAAGTGAAAAATAACTTTAATTTCGGAAGTCGGTGGCAAAAAACGAAAATACATTTAACTAGACACCGACTTCCGAAATTATTGTTATTTTACGCAGTCGAGTTTTTTGATTTGTAAATTTACTTTTTTTCTCGGGTTGTACGCATGCACAATTATTGCTTAAGCATGTCTTGCTGGGCAGCACGATCAACCCCAAGCTATTTTTCTTTAGTAGGAAGGCAGGCACCATTCATGTACTTTTACAACACAAGTTTAAGACCTACTAAACAAGTTGAAAACTTTTCGTTTCATCACAACCGTTTGAACTGGAGTAGGTACCTACTAGAGTACTAAATAGTGAAGTAACTCTTTGAATCACGTGTAAGTTCCATTAAGTAGTTAAAGATTTTGCTGAAGCGCTAAACTTTAAGTGTTCTAACTTTGCCGTTAGTCATTCATTAATTACAGATATGTTAACACTATTTCTTTTCGACTTTGATTTTTGTTCTTCTCAATTTATTTAGATATACTACTGTAAATAGCATTCACAACGGGTTAACATGGGGTTTAGTGTTAATTTAATTGTTGTTTTTAATTCAAAATAATAATAATGAGCTCCACACGTGGTTAGGTAACGCTAGAGTGAACCACAGGTGGAGCACGTTGTTGGCTATTCTTGTCTAGTCAGTCGGTCAGAGAGTTTTCTAGATGGCAGGCATTTTTCATGCTTACTTTCAGTCTTGTTTAATTCGGCTCATTTCCATCTGCCCGGTACCGGCCTGGAGTGAGTCTAAAATACATTGAAACTAAAAGGCTAATATTAGACCGCCGCCCGTATATTTATAAATACAAAACATTGCAATATCGAACCTCAGCGAGTAATTTACGTAGCTATTCAATAAAACATCTGAAGAATTTAATAACTCTTTCGGCGAGCATTCTCAAACAATTTTATACGTTGCTTTTTTAAATCATAGCTAATAACAACTGTTGGTATTTTCGTTAACTTGATTGAACGTTACGGAGCAAAATAATAAATATGGTTTAATAAACCTTCTTTTCATAAAAAAAAAAATTCTACATTTTAGAGATTGTTTTCTAAATTGTTCAGGACTTAATTTCTGTGTAGAACCCAAATAAAATTACGAAAACTTGCTTACATAATTAAGGAAAATTATTAATTAAAGGGTGACTGGTAATTAGTGACCGATACTTAAGCACATGATTACACGCATGATAACAAACTACTTTTACTATGGGACCAAACCTGAAATCGCGAAAAAAAAATGAGCTGCCACACACATTCATGTTAGCATAACTCGTTAAAATGTAGGGAGCAGCTGATTTTTTTTTCGCAATTTCAGGTTTGGTCCCATAGTAAAAGTTGTTTGTTATCATGAGCACAATCATGTGTTTAAGTATCGGTCACTAATTACCAGTCACCCTATATATAGCTGCTTTCTTTAGACTATAGATAATATAAAATAACTATGTGGGACATGTAGTTATGTATTACGTGATTCATTCCTTTTACTTATCTCGAGTGCTCCTGCAAAATTAAACAAGACCAGAGGAGGGTATCAGACAAAGTCTTTGCACCGAGATTGAGTGCAATCTGCCACAAAGCATGTGTGACAGGGACTGAAGTTATAACTACGTAAAGTATAGTTGAGCTTAGGGTACAATGATGGAACTATACTCACTTTGTGCAAGTGCATGCACGCTTGCTTTTGCTTTTTTATTCTTCAAAGAATACGTACAAATTAAATATTCTTGAGAAGAGTAGAAGCAGATACTGATGTAAGTACCATGCTTACATCATTTTAAAATAACTAATCTGGAAGAACGTCTTAATTGACTTGCAGGAAGACTATATTAAATAAATAAATAAATAAATAAATAACATGATATAGATGACACGGATGAAATGCGAGCGCTTATGAGGGTCCCAAAAATGTGTTACGTCATGCACCAGGCCACATAAAGAATGAAGACACGAGAGATTGGGCAGGCTTCAATGAGTAGGTCAGAATAATAATGAGGTTGAACACATTAATAAACGAGAAATAGGGCGAACACCACCTTAACTTTACGTGTGTTAAATAAGTTATAGAAATAACAGGTAGGTATGAGAAAATGTGTTTAAATATGTACTCAAGTATTTCTTATAATAACGGAACGAGTTTCTCTTACAGAAACTAACAAATCCGTAATTATAGAAGAAAAATTTAACAACGGAATGGCAAAGAATACTTGCGTGCAATTGAAAACTTTACCGTTGATTCACAATCTACACTCTTAGATCATTTCTACATTAGCATTATTCATGAGGCCCAATCAAAAAAGCAAAAAAGAGCGAAGCAATTTTCAGTGTACTCTAAGCTTTAGTCTTGTAGATTCTAATTTCGTTACAAGGTTAGGTATATTAAGTCCTTCATAGCACCAAGAACTCTTGATTACCTACCTACCTATTTTATTTTATACCCACACGAGTACACGGCGAATAAAGTTTTAGACTAAAATTTCATGAAAAGTAACTTATAAATTACAAGTTGACTTAGAATATTCCAAAAGAAACTTTACCGCGTTGAGTTTTAAATTAAAAAGTTTGGTTTTTGTTATTTTAATTATTCAGTAGTCTTGAAAGTTTATTTGAATAAGTAGATACTTACGCGTGTATTTAACCTTTTATGAATGTTGTTCTATCATAATTTCAGCAAGTTGTTCAAAATGTAAAATGTTTCTGAGGAATTTGTAATTACTGTTATTGTTCAATGCTTTCATTTGGTTATTTATTTTGAATCGTTATCTCCTGTGCTCTCACACTTGCAAATAGTTTAGTGCCTCAAAAACACCCGCGAGTTGAATTCAAATTCCATTAGTCTTATTATTACACGAGATTCGATACCGACAACCAAAACATAAGTATGTCAGTAAAATGCCAAGTAAACTATTTAGCTAAATGTTATCACACTAAGTGCTAATATTATAAAGGCGAAAGTTTGTGAGTGTGTGTGTGTGTATGTTTGTTACTTCTTCACACTCAAACGACTGGACAGATTTGGATGAAATTTAGTATATAAATAGCTTATACCCTGAATTAACACACGCTACTTTTCATGCGGTAAAAATGTAGTGTTCTCGCGGGATGAGCAAGGAATTCAAATATATTTGCTATTCTTTCAAACTCAAACGGCTCGACCGATTTTGATGAAATTTGGTATGGAAGTCGCTGACACTCTGGATTAACACATAAGCTACTTTATATCCCGAAAAATTGTAGTGTTCTCGTAGGATGAGCAATTTTTTGCCTCTAAAAATGTGAATATTTTTATCACCGATTAAATAATACACGTTTTAGTATATCTCATATATAGCGGGTAACACCGCGGGGCACAGCTAGTGCAACATAAAAGATAACTGGCAACATGAGATAAACACCAAACTACCGCCTTTTCCTTGCAATATTAGTTCAGAAATTTACAAATGGCCAAAGTTTTTAAGCTGGCTCCTAAACAAATTGTGTACGGAACCACAAAAATGATTGCCGTGTCCTTAATGAGCATTTCACGTGGTTTGGGAAGCTTTCCAGTTAAGCTGTAATGAGCGATAATGTATGAAAACGGAAACGTTTCAGTTTGCTATTATCATTATGCGTTGGGTGGGGTTTTAGTGTAAGCGAGTGTAGGACATGTTGGTATCCGTTATACGGATAATTTAAATGAACGAAAAGTTGCAATGTATCATCGATTTTATTATAATGAGTATGAGTTTTCTTTCTAATCCGATTGTTATCAAATGTGTCGAGATTGTCTATTTTATTTATTTTTATTTATTTATTTACTTTTAGACGCTACCATTACAGTGTTCCAATTCGATAGTGCAGTTAATTTACAATTCATGCAATAATATAACATAAGACGTGTAACGTTGCCCTTGCTAACTCGCTCAGTGAACATGAGAAAAGATCTATTTTGTCGGCAACCAAATTTAGTGTACGCACTGTTCGCGCCAGGGGGACGTTGTCCAACAGTTTTGTTCGACCACGCGGCACCGCGAACAAGTTGGGCCGTCATCGGCGCTGCACGTACCCATCTGGCACACACAAACCTATCCTCTCTAGCACACCCGGATTATGTATGTTACCCCGGAACACTCCAAGGATATACGACGCCAGTGCTAGATCCTTCCTTGTCTCCAGCTTGTTGTATCCTACCATGCCTAACACAAAGTTGGATACATCAAGGGGTAAAAAAGATATTCTCCATACAGCCTTAGGTATACGTATCTCGTGAATTTATTCTGTATGCGCCCCAACATGAGATTATATTTAGTCTCGTATGGAGCATTTCATTTATTTTACACACTACTAAGTGCACTTGTTGCAATGGTTTCCGTTATCATTATACACAGATAAACTATGCTTAGTCTACACAAATGTCAAAGAATATTGTGTATTGTGTCCTCGTCATACTACAACTGATAAATATCAACCTGCCTAGCCTTTTCCCAACTATGTTGGGGTCGGCTTCCAGTCTAACCGGATGCAGCTGAATACCAGTATTTTACATGGAGCGACTGCCTATCTGACCTCCACAACCCAGTAATTGGGTAATATGATACCACATACTACAAATGATAATGATTATAATAAAGATGGGTCAAATTAAAAATGTTAGCTATAGTCATTGATGTATAAAATAGGAAGATTACGTGACGTGGACCATATAAATTAGGCCTACAGGCCTAATTGACCTTAGTCGCAATCGAACTGGCGTTTGTGTAGCACATGTGTAGCACGTTAAGTAAAATAACGTAAGTAAATAACGTAATCGTCTAAATAAGTACCAACAATGCCTACCTGTGTTTTCAAAAAGTGCACAACTATTTCAAAAACCAGTAACAAGTTCCACGGGATTAATTTCACTCATGCATCAAAACTTAATTTTCTTTAAAATTCTCCTGATTAATATTGCTGCGAGCTAGCGGCGAGATTGCCATTTGCAGAAAGGGATAGAAATATATGATTCGTAAGAGTGTGAAGAGACAAGCGGCAGCGCAAGCGGCGTATTAAGAATAATTGATATGGGTACGTAACTGTGAAATTATTGCTATCTCGTTCCCGTTACAGTCCGCAAAATGTCTCTCTATTTCGGTTGTTGATGCACATCGCACGACTTCGGGAAATGTAGTTGTGTGGGTATGTTTACATGTAATTATTACTAGTCCCATAAAATATGTTTATGTGACATTAGAGTGTACCCTATCTTCTTATATTATACATCAATGGCTGTAGTTATTTTTAATTTAATCCATCAACATATATACAGAGTGTAGAGATAAACTACGATAACATGGCGCGCCCCTCCAAAATTCAAAACGTTTGAAAGTATTTGTGAAAGTATTTACAATGCACCACCAAGATTCACAACGCATGTGTGCTGCCGGCCTGCTACTAAAGACGAATACGTACCAATACATACAAACTCCTTCGTAAGGATGTCACTACACACATTGAAACAGTAATTTGGAGGGGCGCGCCATGTTATCGTAGTTTATCTCTAAGTGTAAACGCTGTCATCCTTTCATAAAGCGGTCATTGTACACATCATTATGAATACTTTTACTATGGGACCAAACCTGAAATCGCGAAAAAAAAATCAGCTGTTCCCTACATTTCGACGAGATAAGCGAAATAAATGTACGGAACAGCTGATTTTTTTTTCGCGTTTTCAGGTTTATTCCCATAGTAAAAGTTGTTCATAATGATGAGTACAATGACTCCTTAAAAGGATGACAGTGTTTACACTTACACTGTATATATTAATCCAATTGAATTACCCGCTAACAGTATGACTGCAAATCAAGGAAATACTTTCAAAACTTTCTTGTATTCATAAAGACAGTTGCTGGAAACGCAACTTTGGCAACTCGTGGTTAATTTAGAAATTTTTATTTTACTTTCAAGTTTTAAACAAATTCAGTACAGCAGCAATCCTTTTCTTTACATAATTCAACACCTCTCCCCCCTCCCCCCCCCCTCCTATATACAACTGCGACTGACATCGCGACACGTAGGTAGGTGCATGTGCCAACTTGTTTCGCTGAATTTAATACGGAACAAGACGGCACGTGTCTAGAAACACAAATTACATGTGTTTGCAGATATATTCTACTTTGTGTCGCCTTCGGGACATGTCAGGTGTAAATCAATTTTTGTATGAGATGTGATTTTTCTATGGTTATGTTTTGTGAATTTACTGTATAGTTATTCTTGTGTAAAAAAATGCGTGGTCTAGTTAAATCACAAGTTGGAGGTATTATAACACATAACATCACGCCTATAAACCCCAAAGGGTTAGGCAGAGGTGTACCTATTTAGTACACGCACATTTTGCCTGTTCGATATTGTTTATGTTTTCTTACCAAAGTTCTCTAGGTGGGGAAAGTCTTTATTTGAAGAAATGCAAGTATTTTCAGAGACAAGAAACAGCAGCTACGTCATCGCATAGCCCAGCTACGTCATCGCGTAGCCCAGCTTCGTGAGCGTAGCACGCCTACGCAGCAGTCCTAGCTCCGGCACGGACGTCAGCTACATCCTAACTATGCAATTTTGCTCAACAGTATTTTTATAGGATAATGTAGTATTTGTTATATGTATAATCATGCTACGGTAGTCGCATGTCGTACGGAAAATGGTCACACTTTGTCAACTTCTGAGAGTTCTAAACGCTGACCAAAGTATTGAAGGAAGAATGATAAATAATAAATATTATACACTATTTTAACTTTATTTTCTATTTCGATTATTATCAGGTTTTTTATCCGGTTAGACTGGAAGCCGACCCCAACATAATTGCGAAGGATAGGCAGATGATGATCAGATTTTTTTTTTGCAAAAAAAAGAACTAAAACATTTTGGCTAACTAATTCTTATTCGATTCCCACGTACAAAAACTAATAACCAGTCAAAACTCGATGCACAAATTAATAAAACAAAGAGATACTCGTGCGATACTATTGATAAAGTCAGCGCTGCACACTTTTTGATCGCTCCACCGCTCGAAAGGCCTGTAATTTGGCCGACTCGGTTTATTTTCCCTTAATATCGGATCTCAATCCCGTCTGATTGCAGCTAGCAGTTTTTTAAACGTTTCAAAAGGCGAGTTGAATAATTTTCACTGGGAGATGAAGCAGTAATTCAGTCTTTTCGATATGAAATGTTCAATTTCTTTTATACAGGGTGGGGAAAAGGGCAGGAGGGAAACTCTTATAATGGTGATATCAATTTTACGCAAAGTATTTTTAAAAATTGATTTTGATAACTTGTTTGCCTCAGACGGGATACGAACCGAAAAATGCCAAAAATTACATAGTGAAGTTAGTATTATTGCAGAAATCGTTAGGGTCCATAATGAAGATCAAAATGTCTATTAGAAACATTGCATTATTTTTTTAGAAGAAAAGAACATGTCGACGCAAAAAAGCGGAAACGTAGTAACCCGCACCCATATCAAAAATATTTTATTGCAGATTCGGAATCAGAAAAAAAATCTGTGACGAATAGTCCGACTCCCGTGGCTTTAAGAGACCAATAGAAAATTTTGCACAGCGTTTAAAATAACCCTATTTTTTTGAGGGACCACCTAAAGTACAAAAAATTTAACTTTTTTATTATTTCGCATTTACACCAATTCAACATTTTGAAAATGTTTAATCCCGGTAGTTGCAACGTTTCTCCTTTTATTCTTCAAATCACTTGATTTGGAGTACATTAATCCATTTACAGCGTTTTATCGTAACAAAAAAAAAAAAAAGTGCTATTGCTGTAACCCACAGAAATATAGATCAAAAGTACCTTCTGGTAGACTTTATGTACTTATTCGTTTTGATAAGTGCTCAAAAAATACATTTACGTTAAAAGAATGGCACTTGTAGGTTTATAAAGGAGATATAATTTTTTTCTGAAATCTCAAAAGTTTTTCGGCTCTGGTGAATATTTTCCATTTTGTGCGTTACTACGTTTCCACATTTTTGCGTCGATGTATATATCCACTAACCATATTTTTCCCACCCTGTGTACTGCACTAGGCTTTTGAGTGAATGTGAAGATTCATGGATATATTTTACGTTTTCAGCGTCGAATGTAAATTGCACGCTCATTTATTGTGATTATGATCATCTTTTTTTATTAACTTGAATGTTAGGATGAACGTGGTATGTATTTTTATCATAGGTACTTACTCATTTTATAAATAGGAGATGTTTTTTTGTTTAATGCTCGCATCAATCCGTGTTATTTAATTGAGCAGAGGCCTTAGTGCGAGTTTTTATACATACTCGATCACGTTAAAGTAAACGTCAATTTGTACTGAAATTGAACAAGCGCCGTCTGGTGACTACAATGGGAATCTCAATTATTCCATACAAATTGACGTAAGGTAACGTTAACGTAAACGCGATCGAGTAAGTATAAAAACTCTCACTAAGACCTCAGTTTGTTAATGGTTATTACTAGCCATGCGAGGTCAACATTACCACAGTATAATAATGACACAGTAGTTTATCTTCATAGAAAACGGCCGAAACGACGCGCTTCAATATCTCAGAATATATACTAGTACGGAACAGTTCGAGTACGTGGCAGTTATGCATGGACGGTCAAGTATTTACTTATCTACCGAGCGGCCGTAGGTAATTAATTCAAGGTCACTAACCAGATAAACAACTGTAGCTTTTTATTATTTAGTGACATTACTATTATTCTTGTTATTTGCCCTTTTTTAATCCTCGAAGCGAAAATACATACCTATACAAGTATATTTATTTAAAGGTACTCCAACGACTTGTTCACTAATACATATTACATAAAAGAACTTATAAGTATACCTATTAGTATGGTGAATTTGTCACAGAAGTACACAGCCTAAACATAAATAGAAAATATAGACAAATTAAAAGATGAACATGTTAAAAGTGATTTAAAAAAAAAGAAACTCATTTTTTGTTACAATGGAAGACAGCTAAGAGCCACTTTAACATGGGAAGACAATATAAAAAAAAAGAAAAATACAACATCAGATTTACTTAATTAATTAATAAATAATAGATTCCCGGCGCGACTATTATACGCAACTGACGTATAATAATCACACCAAAATTAAACTGAAAATCCATTTAACGGAAGACGACTGCAATAATCGTGATATACTTATAAATACGACGAGTCAGCAACCGCCTACTTACCGACGTTTAGGAATTCGAACTCAAGACCTCACTTTGCCAGTCCGCCGCGCCGTCTTAATCGTTGGGTTATATCTCTACTTTTCGTCTCGATATTATGACAGGGCGCTCCACATTCATTCAACAGCCACCATTAATATAGTCGACTAAGTAATGGCCTAATTGACAAATGCTCAGGTTACTGAAAATTCACTAAGGTTAAAACTGCCTATCATTCACAGAGAAATAGACTTTGTGGTTTTATGATGTTCAAGTGACATTCAACTTTATATAGAGTGATATAGGAATGTATGCTTATATAAATTATTTGTAAACACGTTCTGGAAAATGGCTCTTACGATTTCGATAAAAGTTACAATATGGAGTTTACGGGGGCGAATTGTCGATCTAGCAGGTTTCATATTTGGGAAAAAAAAATTGGTTTTCTCTATTTTCATCAGAGCAGAGCTCGGTCGCACAGGTACTAGGTAGGTATATTAAACAAGAAAATTATTCATACTCAACATCACCTTCAAAGAAAACATCGGCACACACACATAGTCACACACACGCACCTCATACGGCATCTCCAAACACCTTACCACGGTGTTTGCAGCCCCTGGCATCGTGTCACATTTGCTACCCTGAATAAATTCGTCACCCCGACGGTAACAATGACAAATAACCGCGGACATGAGTGCTGTAGGTGCAAAGAGCACTGTTATGGGGGAAAGTAAAATGTGACAAAATGTTGTTTTTTTACAGAATTGGAGCGCCTGTATCCTTGTACGTACAGTCGGCCTCAAAAATATGTGTACAACGACAAGAATTCATTTGATTGTCTATAATTTGTGTTCCATAATACAACACACACGTTATTACGTGTGTGCCACATCAATGTATTATAGCCACAGAACATATTTGTTCTGTGGCTATAATACATTGATACAATATTATTCAGGGTGTTAGATTAAACGAGATACATACTTTAACGGAGTGTAGTACTCATGAAAATGAACAACTTTTACCATCCAACCCTGAAATATGAAAAAAAAAATCAGCTGTTCTCTACAAAATGCAAAATCTACGCGATCAAAATGTACGAGACAGCTGTAATTTTTTTTCATAGTTCAGGATTAGTTCCACGGTAAAAGTTGTTCATTTTATTTTATTTTATTTTATTTGGGAAAACAAACAATCGTACATTGTATATTATATCTAGATACACAGTATGCTATAAGTAAATGTACAATCCACTACGTTTCCACATGTTACTAGTTTAAAAAAAAAAGATACAGTGTTGGGAAAATTAAGCAAAATTAAGCAGTAATTAATTAGCTATTACATGTCTAAATAAAAGGTACATAATAATTAAAATTTATGAGCAAGGCGCATAAATTATATATTAAGGACACGTTAGCTGCGGCACCAATTTTTGCAAACTTTCCGTTCCTGCGGCACGAGGTATTATCGGCCCGCACCGTGACCAGACGTTAGGGCGACACGCGGTCTATTAGACCCCACCTCCTTTAACAGACTAAAACCCATTTTCTGGCGCGAAATCAAAGATAAATGAAAAATTTTGGTCCTTATCGATATAGACAGTGAATTGCTGAACCCTAATCTACCGTCGCCCCGGGATCTGATAGCTAGTTTAGAAATTATTGGCAAAACAAAATATGGGATCTTATACACCTCGTAACGCACTGAAATAGGGTAAATTTTCGCTAAGATTAGTGATGGGAAAAATAATATTGACGCAACGACTTTTATCTATTTTTGTGTGAAAATCTTAATGCGGTTCACAGAATAGAAAAAAAAGAAAACCAGAAGTAGAAAAGAAACTATCATATGTATTCTGCCTCGGGCTTTAAAAATACACTTATTAGAACTTGAATTAACATAAAAAAATCAGTAACAATATACTTTTTTATAAAAAATCGCAATATATATTTTTTACTTATTTATGAGTGTTTTTCATTGAAACAGGGTAGACAATAAGATTTTTTGCAGTGAGAGCACTGAGTCAAAATCTTTTTGGATTTTTTGTCAGCTTCACGAGATGGTAAACATGTGCGTAGTTTCTGGTAACAACCAACACATCTTCTTCTTTTTTCACCCTTTTCGAGGCAATGACGTGCGTTGCTTTCAGGTGCTGAAAAATAATAGTGATCTAGTTATCGCGATTCTTGACAGCGAAGTCTTAGTAATAGAGGGTTCTATTTTTATCCTTTCGATACGGAACCCTAAAAATCGTTAGGTAATCTTTATTTACTTTCAAAACCTAGACAAAGAACTACTGAATTATTAATTAATTTCTTACCTGTTTTGTCAACGGCTGCTTTGCGTTTTTTGTGGAGTTTTTCCCTACCTACAAAAATATCAATTAAAAACTTACCTGTTTTGGTTCTGTTTCTATATTTTATTAAATTAACTTCTTCTGACATCGTTTAGACATGTTCGGCATGTAAAAGGACGTGCTCTCCAATCGACGTGATGCACAACACTAGTCGCGGGAAGCTCGCGTTGGGTGCGGTACGAGGTCCGGGGGGATATGGGACGTTTTAGCCTCGTTCCGCACTGCATTAAAATTATATTAATTTAGTGCGGTACGAGGCCTAAGACATCCGGTACCAAGGTAGGTATACCACCGAGTCCGGGATCATTAGCGCTTCTCAAATATACATTTATCTCTTTTCTATACTGGACCAAACCAAAGCTATGCCCTTCGCACGACAGAGATGTTCACGTTTTTCCTTGCCGCACCACAAGGAAGTTGCATGAGGGGTGATTTAGGCCTCGTTTCGCACTTAACGTGTTAATAATTTGTTCTCTAAATGTATATTTAGATAGGGCAAAAACATCAATATCATTAAAGTTATTATTGTAAGCCTGAACCAATCTCTGGAGCGGCGCTCTCTCCCCTGCATTTGTGCGGCAGGGAGTTGTAGCAAACAGTGGATAAGAGCGCGCCTCACGTCTCAACACTGTTCTAGGTACAATATAGCATATTTTACTGATTAATTCAGAGCAATCAAACCTATTATGTACAAGTCCATGGAGCATCATTCCCTGGAGCAACAAGCGTCTAGAGCGTAATGTTAATAGTTTAAACTTACACAAAGCGTTTTTGTAAGATAAACGTACGGTGCGACATTTGTACTGCAATGTACTGAGGAACTTACGCTGAACTCTCTCAATTGCAGTCTCATATTTAATATAATATGGATACCAGATCATACAAGCATATTCCACCTGTGGGCGAACTAGAGAATTAAATAAATACAGATATGTGGCTGGTCGTTTAAAGTCAGTCGAAGTTCTCATAACAAAGTTATACATTTGAAATGCTTTAGCAGTAATTTTATCTATATGTAGATTTAAGTGAAGTTTGCAATCAAGATGAACGCCCAAGTCACAGATACCGGTTTCTTTAACTAAAGTCTTATCACAAAGTGAATAATTGTAGGCTATTACATTTTTATTTTTAGTAATTTTTATGTATTTACATTTGGGGATGCTTAATTTTAATTTATTTTCATCACAAAAATCAGATAATCTATCTAAGTCTTCCTGCAAAAGGCTGCTATCAACAGGATTTTTTATTGTTCTAAATACCTTAAGATCATCAGCGTATAATAAGAAATTACTATTTAGAAAGCAGTTACATATGTCGTTTGTATATATAATAAACATTAATGGGCCCAGAATAGCTCCCTGGGGAACGCCTGAGGTCGCCAGAAATGAGTCCGACTTGTACCCATTGCTCACTACAGTTTGACTACGATTGCTAATATATGAACAGAACCAACGCAGTAAGTTACCTCTGATGCCATTAAAGGCTATTTTGTTTAATAAAATTGAGTGGTCCACTACATCGAAAGCCTTTTTAAAATCAGTATAAACAGCGTCGGTCTGATAACCTGCGTCCATGTTATTGAACAAGTGATCTGTAAAGATCATTAAGTTAGTTACAGTAGACTTATTTTTAACGAAACCGTGTTGCTCAGGTATAATGTTGTGTCTCAAAGATGGAATAGCTTGATGAACGAGTTTTTCAAATATTTTTGCAATAGAACAAAGAATCGATATAGGTCTATAATTCTCAATGTTTTGTCTAGACCCACTTTTATGCACTGGTATTATATTTGTTTTCTTCTACTTGTTAAATAACATGGAAAGAGGCATACAAATTGTTTCAGCAGTCCTCTTAAGAAAATAGGGTGGTATGCCATCAGGCCCCGGTCCCTTATTTATATCTAACGATTTTAGCTGTCTGCAAACTTCATGGACAGTGAAATCTAAAGTACAGAGAGAGCTGTTATTGCCATTACTCAAATCAGAAGCTGGGCACCATCCGGGAGAAAGACTAGACGGCTCATAAACTGACTGAGAAAGAATGTTGAAAACAAATTACAAATTTCCACCGGGTCGCTAGAAGTTACATTATTATAGAACATGCAGGTCGGTATACCCGTCTTACCTTGCCGATTAGCAACGTAAACCTAAAAGTGCTTCATATCAATGGTAATACCATCCTCGACACTATTTATATATTTGTGAAAACATTTGTGACATTCATCTTTAAAACGCTCTCTATACAAGGAAAATACTTCGTAGTCACTTATATTACGGTACTTTTTCCATTTAGACCAGACTTTCTTTTTATACTTAAAAATGTGGATGAGCGGTTTGGACAACCAGACCGGGAAATGCGAGTTTGGTGGCTTCGATAGCGGTATGCGGTTTTTTATTATACCATATAAACAGTTATAAAAAGTATCGATGCACACATCAGCCGAATTGCTTCCCAAAGCGTCTTCCCAGTTAATCTCATCGATGTCCTCGTTAATCACTGTGTAGTCGGCTTTACGGTAATTATATTTCGGTGTATGTAGAGGTTTGGATAAGGGACAATAGTGCGTAAATCGGTGGATGGTGGCTGTCAACCGGTAAAAGATCTTGATTAGGTCTCAAAACAGTGCATCTCGCATCAGAGATAAGGAGATCTAGAACCCGTCCATTCGAGTTTACCATATGATAGAATTGATTGATTGATTTTTCATGAGTACTACACTCCGTCAAAGTATGTCCCTCGTTTAAACTAACACCTGTAGAAACAGATTGTAGTCAATTAAATGAATTCTTATCGATGTATTACATCTTTTTGAGACTGACTGTAGGTACAGTCAGCAACAAAAGTCGATTAACACTTGCAGTTCTTTAATCTTAATAAAAAAAAAAAATATAAAAAAAAGATTGAAAAAGAAATATAAAGAAAAAAAGAAGAAAAGAAAAAGAAAAAAAAAATTAAAAAAGAAATATTTAATTCAAATCGGAACAGAAGAACTTAAAATTTTAAGAACATTAACACTTGAAAGTTAAACGAAATAAAAGCAGTTTGTCGAATCATTTTGTGTTAATTTTGATGATGTCAAAAGTAGCAGTGTTAACCGACTTCTGTTGCTGACCGTACCTACTGTATCGTTTATCATTCTATAGATTGCTGATAGAGGTATATGGCGCTTGAACGGTCTCTGAGCTTGTGCATTTACTTGCCAGTCGCATTTCGTTTTCTGCTGTAGTTATTGCTGCGAATTTTTAATAGAAAACTGCAATCACACTTCTGTAAGAGAGAAGCGACCAACTTCTACTGGGTTTCAGGCAATCAAAAAATAGTAGTGATATACGAGTAGTCATGTCGAAGGTAACTATGTGTTTAATACACATACACCCAGTTTCTGATTTGAGAAAAGTAGCAAATCTCAACTGATTATTCTCAAATACATAAGTATGCGCTTAAGTTTTTTGCGTTTCACAAGTTAAAATCGAATTTCGTCAAACCATAATCAACTGATCATTAAGCAAAAACTCATAATAATACTTCATTTTATTCTTATAAATTTAAAACAGACTTAAAAAGTAAGTGAATTTTAAATAACGGCATAATTTCAACAAATTTATGTTATTAGCGTTGCTAATGCATATTTAAGCAATTTTTTCACTTTTCTTTTAGAGAGTAAATATTAAGTAAATCATCATCATCTGCCTAGCCTTTTCCCAACTATGTTGGGGTCGGCTTCCTGTCTAACCGGATGCAGCTGATTACCAGTAATTGACATGGAGCGACTGCCTATCTGATCTCCACCACCCAGTTACTGAGTAAAACGATACCCCTTGGTAAGACTGGTTGTCAGACTTTCGGGCGTCTGACGACCCGTAACGACTGTCAAAGATCCAAGAATGACAGCCGAGATCAACAACTTAATGTGCTTTCCGAGGCACGAAGTGGTCTTGGTATGTAAAGATGGACACCCATCCACGGACCAACAGCGGCAAGCGTATCTTAACCTGATCGATCCATCTGTGCGGATGTTATAACTTAGCCATGAGCCCCGCAAATATTAAGTAAATCAATGCATAGAATAAATGCGTCATACTAATACTTAAGTCATCATGAACTGACTCAGGATCTAGACTAGACCTATAACAACCTTATTGGGAGCTATATGTTTGAGCCGTTTGGGGTTGAAACACTAGGGCCTTGGGGGTAGCTCGCCGTCCGGAAAGGACCAGGCCCGGGTCGACGGCGCGTTGTGTTCCACGCGCGCCTCAAAGAGATGTCAGCAGTGACGGGGTCAATTGGGCTGATGCCGCCGGGGTCGCGGGTAGTTCGAAAGAGATACCGTGGCGCTAGCTTTAGTCAGTAAAAGTCTGACACGCCCTCCCGCTCTGCCCAGAGCGAGAGAACTCATTTGATGATTTCCCATAGACGAAAAAAAAAAAAAAGAAAAAAAAAGGGCCTTGGGGGTCCGAGTGCTCATCGAGTATTTCGAGACATCGCCAAGCGGTTGGTTGACTCCACATGGGACCAGAGGGCTGGCCTATTTTCAGCTCAAAGAATTAGCATTGCCATCCAACGTGGCAATGCTGCCAGCCTTTTGGACACTGTTCCCACTGACAGCGATGCGGATGAAATTTTTGGTGCCCTATGAGCTCTCCCACCTTTTTTTTTTATTATTATATACTTGTACATAGTTTCAATAATTTAGTGTTAATAATTGACTAATTGTATAATACATTAATATTTTGACTAGACCAAATTAAATTGTCCTTTTAATCAAGCTCTAACATGGCAAATTCACATAAGCAACCAATTTATAATGTTTTTTAATAGTTTTAGTTATGTTAAGATATAATTTTGTTATTTTTAGGTTATGTTTATATTACATTTAAATAAAAATTTGAAAATGGTTAAATTTATAATGTAAAACCTTCAAAGCCTACATAAGAAATTTACTAAAACAGCACTATTTTAATAAAAACTACGATTAATTTTAAAATTTATTTTCACATCATACCATCCATTCAACTTACCTCTTCCAACACGATCCGTCCGCGGTGTAACTCATCATTTGCAGAGTGTTAATGTGCGTCATCATTCTTTCCCTTTATTACACTAGCAGTGGTTTATGAACAGAACGATGCGCTCCCCGATGTATATTACACGAATTGGGGTTATTTGTGCGAGTGCTAAAAAGGGGGTTTCAGGTCAATTTTGGAATTGATATTGATAATGTGGTGTGTTAAAAGTGAAGGGTAATTTTTTAAGAATACTCAGGTTGATTATCTTTACTTTTGTTGAATATTTTTGTGTATTTAGACCGCGTACCTAGTTTTTTTATGAAACGTAAACATGACTAAGGGGGTTTTTTTTTATTTTTTTTTATTAGCCTACATTGTGTCCCACTGCTGGGCAAAGGCCTCCCCTTTTTCCTTCCACACCTTCCTGTCTTGTGCGATCTATGGCCATGTTGGCCCTGCAAACCTTATGAGATCGTCACACCACCTTCGCCGTGGCCTGCCTCGACGGCGATGTCCTCCCTCAGGCGTCCAGTGGGTGACGACCTTTGCCCATCTCTTTGACTAAGGGGTTATGTCTTATTAATTAATTTTACAAGCGGCTGCTAGTATTATTTTGGTAATCTAGCGTCATCCATAGGTTGTCTGTAAGAGATCGCCTTGTGCGATAAGACCGTTTATTGTATACTAGCACAGTTTAATAATGTTACAGTAGTTTATCTTCAGAGAAAACGTCTGAAACGACGCGCTTCGAAATCTCTGTATAAACCAGTACGCAACGAAAAAAAAAAACTTTATTGTTTAAGAAAGCATTACACTATTCATATAACACTAGCATCCACAATAGGATTCTCTGGATTAACAGCTCGAGTGCGTGGCAGATACGCTCGAACGTAGGCGTATTTATCTACCGAGCGGCCGTAGGTTATTGAGGGTGCGTTTCCACTGACGCGGAGCTGGACGGAGCGGAGCGGAGAAGTGCAGGAATCGACCAATCATACATCATAAATCCTCATACCGTCTCTTGTCTCGTCTGCGATTGGACGATTCCTGCACGTCTGCGCTCCGCTCCGCCCAGCTCCGCATCAGTGGAAACGCACCCTAATTCAAGGTCATTTCTTATTATAAACTACTGTACCTTTATTATTCTGTGATACTAGTTTGAAACATGTTTGTCCTTTTTTAGAGTTCTGTACCCAAAGGGTAAAACGGGACCCTATTACTAAGACTCCGCTGTCCGTCCGTCTGTCTATCACCAGGCTATATCCCATGAACCGTGATAGTTAGACAGTTGAAATTTTCACAGATGATGTATTTCTGTTACCGTTATAACAACAAATACTAAAAAACAGAATAAAATAAATATTAAATAAATAAATGTTAAATTTGAATATAGAGGTCACTTTTGGGGGGCAAATAAGAAAATTGAAAAAAAAAGTTTTGCAAACTACACCATGTGCCATATCAAATGAAAGGGCTTACTAAGAGAGTCTCAAATATATTTTTTTAATAATTTTAAAATAAATTGTTTTAAATTTATTTAAGAAAATAGACGAAAATTGACCATTCCCCCCCCCCCCCCCTTATCTCCGAAACGACTGAGCCTAAAATTTTGAAAAAAGTACATAAAATAGATCTTTACCTGTAGATTACAGGAAAACCTATAAGAAGTCTGTAGTCTTAAAATAACATGGTAAATCTATCAATATTGTGAGTACAAACTTACATTTACAGTTGGAATGGAGGGAGAACATGTTTTTCAACTACAATGTTAAGTTTGTTCTTAAGATAAGTTCATCCCAACTACGGAACCCTTCATTGTGCGTACTCCGACACGCACTTGGCCGGTTTTTATATAGATAATGGTACGGAACCCTTAGTACGCGAGTCCGACTCGCACTTGGCCGGTTTTTGTTTTATCTGTTGTAAAATAAAAGAGAGATTTTTTAGTTGTTAGTATTGTAAATATTATATCAGTAGGTACCTACCTACTCGTGTAACTTTATAACCAAATTCTATGATGATACTCTCTTAAAGGATATTGAGTGATATTTCTACTTTATTCTACTGAATGTGCTTCAAAATCAAGGCTAATATAAACTAGTTTTAAAGAACGGCGTTGGAGCGAGCGTCCATTAAGCTCTATCAAGTTGACGCTTACTCGCAAAGGGAGTCGGGAAGATTTGTCTTCCAGTAAAGTGCTGTAATAGGTATGTATCTTTAAAGTCACGTGTAAAAAATATTGTTTTGGACTAAATATAATTTCAATTAATTTAATTTAATTTTGACAACTGAAAGTTTATATAAATAAATAATAAAAATGTTTATTGCATCAACTTACATTACAATTTACAATGGGGAGAATCCTTTTTAACCGACTTCAAAAAAAGGAGGAGGTACTCAATTCTGTTGTATTTTTTTTTTATGTTTGTTACCTCAGAACTCCGTCATTTATGAACCGATTTGGAAAATTCTTCTTTTATTTGAAAGGATATACTTCCAGATTGGTCCCATTTTTATCAAAATCCAGTTTTGATGATGGGATCCATGAGGAATTGAGGGAACTCTTCAAAAATTATAGGCATAAATATAGCGATTTTAGTATTATCATCAACAAATCAAGCATTTGCATTTAGAAAGTAGCATCTAGTGAAGTGGAACTGATGAAGAAGACCACAGATGGCCACGGGAACTTCTCAACGATAATAAGTATTTCACGGGTGGCGATAAGATATCTCGATTGAGATAGTTAAGCGACTATGACGAAGCTTTAAATAAATGGTTCTAATGAAAATGGTACCATCGAGCCGATCTGATTAAGAAGCCGGAAGGTAGGCACCGGAACTCAGTAATAAAACAATGTATTCTAGCCGTGTTTGGGCTTATAGGAATTGTCATGAGGTGCACTAATGGCTATAAATGATTTTAATGGTAATTATATGCCGCTTCAAATTGCACTACTTAAGTTGTATGTTATGTGTGGCCTTGATTGTCAGACGTCAGATTTCGTAGCCTCGTTATCTCCGTCAACATAAAACATTACCTTCCAAACTTCTGATACGGCTTAGCGCGACGTTATTTGCCTTTTTGCAAAGTTTTTATTTGAGATGGTCGCATCTTCAAGTTCTGATGAGTGACTTTTGAGTTAGCTTCAATAATTGAATACGTATTTTTCCCACATAGTCTATGTGAATGATGCTCTAATTTATTTTGTAGAGTGGTAATCGAATTTGTGTGGGGTAGGCACCACTAAAAAGTGAAAAATAAAAACTTTTTACAAAATAAAAAACTACCGACACCCAAAAAAAACACTACATAGTGAAAAATAACTTTCATTTTTTGAAGTCGGTAGCAAAAAATGAAACTAAAAAAAAAAAGACACCGACTTCCGAGAATCCTTTTAAGCAACTGTGTGTGTGCTTGTGTTAGAATGCTCCGCCCTTCCCCAGGTTTATAATAAACTTGCTATTGTAGACATTGTATTTTGTAATTCAATTTGTACGCCATAGTTGATAAGACATGTACGTACATTTTTTATAATTTATATACCCTGCATGCCTTAGTTAGGCAGGTCGGTGTGTAAACGCAATTTTTGACAAATTACTTATCTCTAAAAAGATGTTCCTTAGGACAGTGAAGAATTTTCTTCTAAAGTATCGAAAGTAAGATAAGTAAGATATTAAGTAAATATCTGCAGGCTATGCTTATTGCATTACTACACAATTGCAGGACCGTAGCCATCAAAATACCAACTTTAAGGGTGTATTACCACTGAAGGGGAGATGAGCGAAGCTGAGCAGAGACATGCAGGAATCGTCCAATCACAGACGAGACGAGAGACGTGATGGGGATTCCAACCATTGTGATTGGTCGATTCCTGCACGTCTCTGCTCAACTCCGCTCGTTTCCACTTCAGTGGAAATGCACCCTAAGTCTCTCGCTTTTTAAACCGGTGAATGCTTCTATTATTATTAACACTTTCGTTGTCCCATGAACCACATAAGGTTCAGGGCACTTTGCGGACAGTGAAAGTGTTGATCCCGGATTTTACCTGGATCATGTCTCAAATTCCTATACGCAAAAAAGTGAACCAAGGTCTCACTAATCTATAATGTCATAAGTAGTTATGCAAACTCTGTTGGAATTTATACAACTCCAGTCCAGATTATTAAGAAGCGAAAAAATATTTAAAATAATCTCACCATTTTCAGACGCGTACCTTAATGTCTTCATTCACTAACATTTTAGTTTCTTTCATACAATTTACTGCCCCGGTATCACGGCGAAGCGAAGCAAGCGGAAAACTAAATTTAATACTTCCCTTTCAAGAAAAATACTGCAAGTGTTGGTCGAGTTATAAAAATTCTGGAGTATTTTTAACTGAGATAAAACGTCGCGCTGGTTTTGTAATTTCTGCTTTTGGTTTTAGTCTGTGTGTTATAACGAAACGGTTTTAAGCAAAGATAGACACGGGTAGGGGAGACCGAGGAGAGTTGAAACAATTTTGACATTTCTATCATACACAACATTTTACAAACAAAAATAGTACCTATGAGTTTAGTGCCAATCGGTAGTTCATTTCTTACACTTCCAAATATCTGACACAAAGTACGTGTTAGTATGGATTCTGTGGTGAAAACTGAACTTGAATGTAACAAGTCATTTTGTTTGAACTCCCCTCTGACTGGCAGCTGTGCTTAAACTCGTCACTGCACTGTTCTACCTGAATAAGTATTTAATCCAAGATAAAACTATGATTGGTAATAGTCGATAAAACACAGCAAAATATTGCTATACCACATTGTTTATAAATGGAATCTAACCAGTGAACAAATAAATACAAACCAAACTATTTACCAGTTTTCATCCGATACCCTTTTCAACGCAAAACGCAAACTGTTAATAGCAACGTTTGAAATTAACAGCTCACATAACAATACCATTTCGTAGGTAACCTAGTGTTCAGTGTAAACTCTGCACCGTCAAGTTTAAATTGAATCGAAGAACTTGTTAGGAGCGATATATAGCCGATCCCAATTGATCCAGGGCCCGAAAGTTTGCCGAATATTCGGTGAAATCTCGTGAAAGAACTAGTACTATATACGGCTTAACGAAATGTTACGTCAGCTGATTGAATGGTCCCTGCAGCCTGCTATTTTTGTGCCGGTAAATTGGTGTTCGGAATAAAAATAAACTGTTGAGATATAGAGCTAAAACATTCATTTGTGTAATAAAAACACAGCACACAAAAGAACAGATAGCTTGATATGGCACAATATGAAAACATGTTGCAGATTTGTTGAGGTGCACTATCTCAACAAATCGTGCAACATGTTTTTTAAAATATTAACTAAAACGAAAAAATTGCCACTATGAGGCTTTGATTACAAAGGACATATGGTAGGTACATAAGAAAACAAAATCTAATGAGGAACGACCACGGCAATTTGCGCCAATTTGTGCTTTGTGGGGTAAATTATAATTTCAGTTTAACGCAAGCTATTTTCAAATGTTTTGACTTTTTACTAATCTACTAAGAAACAAATGATGCCAGATCAAAATCAATTGAAAGAATACACTTGTAAATGATATATTTGGGCACGACAGCCGTTGCCCCGACGCTCCATGTAATCACGGATTTGGGCGCGGCGCTCGCAGTGAATGTCCGAGGCTTTACTGCGAATCCGAGGGTGTCCTGTAATCTCTGCTGAACTACTATGAGCACGAACTGAAGATCTAGAATGGATTATTGTAATTATAATTATTTGGCTGTTCAGTGAACGTTTTTTAATGGTGTCTAGTTATAATCAGAATGTATGTTTATAAAAGGTATAGCCTGTAAACGACATAATGTGGGTAATTTCTATAGGTCGTATTTCTCCTTTTTCTGTAAGAATGCAGATTTGAAGCACCTATACCTATTATTGTAATAGGTATGATGTCTGGGTAAAAAAAAAAAAATATAATTAGTCCATCAGTCGAATAATAAAAAAATATTAGACACGTGTCTTTTGCTTTATAATAATAATAAAAAATACTTAGATGAAACGCATTAAAGTTGGGGAGTCGGGGCTCACTACGACAATATAACTGTAACAAACTACGTACCTATAAAATCTAGCAAGGAGTGACGTCATGCCACATTTTAACTGAATGTATCGCCGTAATCTTTTGATTACGTAAAAAAAGAAAAAATATGAGTCCAATATTTTTTAATAATCTAAAAAAAAAAAAAAATTAAAGGACGATTAATAAAAAAAAAAAAATATTCATCGTCCTTTTTTTCCTTCAAACTTTCTTAAATAACTTTTATCAACGAATCACTTAAAGAACAACCAGCCAAAAAGGTGTCAGAAAAACACATTCATTATTCACAACACATCAAACTTATCTCCAAATTAAGTGGCGAAAGTGGCATTTTTCACCAAAACAAGGCATCGGATAGGTGAAAATTTTCAGCAAACTTTTCCTCAAGACGAATTTTAAAAATAAATCTACAAATACACTTCACATTTCACTTTAACATTAATAAATCATCGAGGTTTCCAAGTAGCGGAACATTAGACTCGTAACACAAAGAATTACTTACCGCGCCGTCTCAGGGGTGCAAGTGAGATGAACTCTAAATTATACATTTATATTTCCAGAACAAAGAGAGAAATTAGGTTTATATTTTTGATATTCGCTAAGAGAGCTGGGATTTCTCTGGGAATACCTCAGTGAAGTGGATTTTATTTTTCATGAATTTAAACTTTTACAGGACCTTTCACTTTTTTATCTTCGATATAAAATGAGTACTTATAAAAAACACAAAATGGTATTGCACCCTTATCTTATTTAACAAGACCAAAAAGGCGTAAAGATATATTTGACACAAGCAGTTCTTTGAAGTCACGTTAAGAAAAAAAATCAAATGAACTTCTGAGTGAAAGTAAGTTGAAGATAATTTGAAAAAAAAAAGGAAGCAAATAAAACTGAAGCTAGAACTTTGATGTCACTACATCAAATAACATCACGCCTGACGTCCGCCCTTCACCACTTCCTAGCTGATTAGCTGGGAAGAAGAAGTGACGCAACAAACTCCCCAGCAGCACACTGCCTGTTCAGTTAAGAACGAAGCATGTGTGTGTGCCACATGAGGTGACACATTATGTTAACTGGATGTATCATTTTCATGACAATTCATGAGAACGATACTACCTAAACATAATTTGTGAAATTAAATTATCGTTTGGAAAACACATGCTAAATACTCGCTATAATATCGTTAACAACGTTCCTATTCAATACACATAACAGAGCCACCGCAAATTAGTGCGTGCCTGCCCAATCGTGACAAATGAGCCGCCATCTCATATTCCTAACCGCAGCTACCCGCAGCCATCGCATCTGATAATGTACGAGCTAAAAATGACTATTAGCTTAATAGGTTGTTAGGGTACAAAAGATTTTAACACGTAGAACATTGGGTTAAAGGTGCTTTATGCCAGTCCATAATGATGACAATACATGTCTGTACTTATTTCGCTATAAAAGAATCCAGGAGGGTATTTTTTTAATAAAATCTATTGACTACGTAACTAATTAGTTGCTGTCGAACTTATCAACAATAGTTCATTGGTCTGTGTCCCCTCTGGATAAGTTCCAAATAATTAATCTGGTAGATAATTTCGTAAAAAAACTATTCCTTTTTTTTTACTCATCTAACATTCTAGCACCATACGGCTTCATGTACACGACGCCGGAGCCGCACCGGCGCCGGATCGCATGTTTGTGTATACGAATGAAGACCGCACAGGCGCTGCACCACCGCCGCACCGGAGCCGCGCCGGAACCGCGTGCACACCGCATTGATACTGAGTTAAATAGTAAAGCAGCGATCACAGTTCAGTAATTAGCGGAGGTACTGCTCGATTTTTGCGACCGATTTAGGTACCGAATAAATTTCATTTCTAGTAGTTTTAATATTCATTAATCATACATGTGAGAGACAGCCGCCGCACCCAAGGGGGAATCTAAAGTTACAGCATGTCAAAGTTGTAAAACAAAACTTATAAAAAAGTAATTTCGTACTGCACCAAAACCTTGTTGTTTTAATTTGGTTAAAGTTAAAATCATATTCATATTTATCAATATTAAAATGCAAAACAGACGTCTTTACTGTTTCGTTGGCAATATTGTACTCAACTGTGATCATTGTTTTACCATTTAACGCAGCATCTATACGGTGTACCTACACGCGGTTCCGGCGCGGATCCGGTGCGGCGTGGGTGCGGCTCCGGCGTCGTCTACATGAAGCCTTATTGTGTAACACGCTTTTGATCACAATCCGAAGGATTTTGAAGGAAGTTCTTACTTCATTCATATTTGAAAAATTCGTCTGCTCGACAACGTAAATAACGCAATGAATATTATTGCACTGTCAAAATGAAAGGCATTGGCATTGTAAGTGAGTTACGCTTTATTGTCATAGACTATGACGTCACACCAAGCGCGCCAAAATTTAGGGTTTCTCAGGCGTCGGTTGGGAATTTTAACTTTTTTTTAAGTACGTTAAACTACTTTTTGGAATTGAATTTTTGTTACTGTGGCGATGTAAACTATCGAATAAACATATTTAAAAAATACATGCATATTCCATATTACCTCGCAGGACACGGAGAACCAGACCGTACGAAGCTAAGTGATGCAATTTATCCGAAAGAAAAGTCAGTGATCATCCATTCTTTAAGTAGTACGAAAAAACCCATCCTTCCAATACTTCAGGGAAGGCCATCGTTCACAATACCTAGTATCTTATTCAGTGATAATTTGCTACAACAGATTGGACTGCGTATTGGTTCCTTCAGGGAGGCTGCATTAACTCCGACGCCATATTTGTCTTGTAAACCAATTTATACTTGAAGACATTGCAGCCTTAATGGAATTGGTAACTGTTTCTAGTGAAGTTTTAGCCACAGTACTCTTTGAGTAGGTTTTGGTTAGATCCGTTTTGTACCTAATAGCTGTTTTATGATCTGTTGCTGTTTTATATAATGCCACTCTACAAAGCCTGAGGACATCGTAGAGTACATACGGGTGAAGACCAATTGGACCTTGAGGGTGGAGAAGTTGGAGGCGCGCCATAACACCAATTTCAAGTCGTTCGTGGTGCGCGTTCCGACTCACCATTTGCTGACCTTCCTCAAGGAAGAGTTTTGGCCGAAAGGTGTGTTGTATCGGCGTTTCCGCGGCCAGCTACGCGACACCTCGCAGCGTAACACGACGCCGTCACTTCATGTGCAGTAGTTTTTAAGTTTGTTAAATGTTTTTATATGTATTAGTTTATAATTTTGTACCAATCATTTGTGTATTTTATCTATGGGCCCTAGTAGCCTGAAAATAAAGGAATTATTATTATTATTATTATTATTATTATAGTGTTTTTAGTATATGTTATCACTTTATCAGGCAAGGTTGATTTCTGAACAGGAATGGGAAAAATCATTGCGTTATATTATTATTGGCAAAATATTGAATACGTACACATTACATTGAATCGGTCCCCGTTGGTTTTTTGGTCATGGTTCGATTTCCAGATCGTGCAAAGTGTTATTCGGTTTTTCCATTTGGTTTTTTTAAGTAACAGCCCGGAGTTTGGGAGTTGGCGGTGTGATACACCTGTGCCTCGGAAACCACGTTAAGCCGTTGGGTCTGCGCGTCCTGAGAGAGTGCTCCTGTGTCTGCGCACCACTGTCCTGCGCACACACTTGAGCGGTATGATATCTCCCGCGCCGAAGACTAGTCTCCGTTGAAATTGTCCACCATGGCCGAAATACAGTCTGGAGGAATATTATTACATTGAATCGGAGAGTGAAGAAACTCCAAATAATGATTGGTAAATTACCGGAATTAGTCACAAACTAATAATATTGACTACTTCCACTTCAAAAATTCTTGTAAAGAAAAACCGTGTAAGATACTCCCATAATAATTCATAATGTTTGTAACAGGTTGGGGAAAAAGTTTCTTCGCATTTTTTTAAGAAAATTCAAAACATTTTTTAATATACATTATTTACATTTATCTAAAGTAGGTACCATTTTGTTCGATAACTTTTTGCCATCTTGTAGGTAGGGACATGATCCCATTGCTATAGAAATTTTGGGACTTCTGATCAAAATACCGCGACAAGTGGTTTTGGCAATCCGCTCGTGATGTTAACCTGACACTGCCTAAAGAATTCTGAAGAGGCGGAAACAGGTGGAAATCTGAAGGTGCAAGGTCAGGACTATACGGCGGATGCATTAACACCTCCCAGCCAAACTCTCTTAAATTTTGCTGAGTGGCTAAAGATGTGTGAGGTCTAGCGTTATCATGATGAAAAACCACACCCCTTCTGTTGATTAATTCCGGCCCCTTTTTCTCAACTTCTTGCTTTAATCTCATCAGTTGTTCGCAGTAGAGTTCAGAATCGATGGTCCTGCCTGGTGGTAACAGCTCATAATGAATAATGCCCTTCCAATCCCACCACACACACAGCATCACCTTGTTGCGAGTTAACCCGGGTTTCGCCACAGTCTGTGAAGCCTGACCGGCCTTTGACCACGACCTTTTTCGCACGTTCTTGTCGTACGTGATCCACTTTTCATCACCAGTTATCAACTTCTTCAAAAATGGTTCGGTTTCATTACGTCGTAATAAAGAATCACAAATGAGTACACCTTTCATTAAATTTTCTTTCAGTGAGCTCGTGAGGTACCCAAATATCGAGCTTTTTTGTGTACCCAGTTTTTTTAAAATGCGCCAAAACTGTTTTGTGGTCAATTCGCAGTTCTTCAGCTACGTCGTAACTACTGATATGCCGATCTTGCTCCACTTTTTCAAAAATGGCATCCATTTTATCCGTAATAGGGGGACCGGAGCGACGTGCATCTTTAACATCAAAATTTCCGGATTGAAAACGCTTAAACCAAATTTGTGCTACTCTCACAGACACTGCATGCACTGGGTCCATAAATATCGCAAATTTTTTTCGCGGCTTGCGTTCCATTTTTACCTCTTTTGTAGTAAAATTTTAAAATGTATCGAATTTCTTCATTAGATTCACTCATCTTGACAGTACGAAAAACAAATGAAAATCACACATTTTCCTAATTTGAATTTGGAATTATGTTCTGTAAAATTTAAACTTTCAATGATACCAATACCAGCCAGATACAAATAGTATAGCCAAAGAGATTTTATTTTGAGTTCATACATACTATAATGCGAAAAGACTTTTTCCCCAACCTAATATTTCAACAACGGTTTCCTTAACTTAATATTTTATTTAAGTATTCCGAGACCATTCCTCAACAGAAATGTTGTGTTTCCATTTGAAATTACATTTCTTTATAATTGTGCGACAGTTTGTGACGGGAAAAGCTGTTTAGTGGCGCTCATTTTGCTCAGCCATCACACTGCAGTTGCATTAATGAATTACTTACGTGTTTTCCTATATTCCTAGTTTGGATTTTGTCAATCAATCAATCTGCCTAGCCTTTTCCCAACTATGTTGGGGTCGGCTTCCAGTCTAACCGGATGCAGCTGAATACCAGTATTTTACATGGAGCTACTGCTTATCTGACCTCCACAACCCAGTAACTGGGTTGTAGTGGTGATACCCCTTGGTACGACTGGTTGTCAGACTATCGGGCTTCTGACGACCCGTAACGACTGTTAAAGATCCACGAATGACAGCCGGGACCAACGACTTAACGTGCTTTCCGAGGCACGGAGGAGTTTCGGTATGTAAAGATGGGCACCCATCCACGGACCAACCCCGGCAAGCGTAGCTTAACCTGATGAAACGACCCGTGCGGCTGTTATTACTTAGCCACGAGCTCCTCATCTACATACGTTGCAATAGAAATAGAAATAAAAAATACTTTATTGTCCAGATAATACAGTAAGCAGGTGTACATGTTAAGAACAAGTTGAGATGACAAGAGAGCTTACAATATTACTTATAGCTAGGATACAAATTATTATTTGCCAGTGAGCCCCCAAACTAGACAGTTAGTCTATATCTTGGGGCTCAGGGTACGGATTCCAGAGTGGAGACTAGAAAGGTGATTTCAGGTGTTTTATGGTATGTTTGGTAAATGTGAAGTGTGTGTGGTGTGTGTGAGTGTAGGTGTGTGTGTGTGCGTATTTGTTCCCATCATGCGTCGTTTGACGTTTGATTCAGTGGTCCTTATTTATATTAGTTGTTCCGAGTCATCATAACCAGAGTTTTGCAACATTTTCTTTATTATTTTTTTTCAGTTACTATAAATCTGTTTTTTTAAACAAATTAGTACCGAAAATTTTGAATACGTTGCTATTGGTCCACGTATTCAACATAAAGTCCATTCCACACAAACCAAACGCTGTAGTTACATGTAAATTCAGTTGAGTCATCGACTACCTGCACGTCGCACGTGTTTTAGTGAGTGAACCAGACGATATTGATTGTGTGTGAGCCATGGCGGACATGTCTCCTGTACAGTAAATTTTAGAAGTATTCAATATGAACGGGCCTTAACAATTTCAAAACAAAGGCATTGGGCCCCACCTCGACCAATCACCCATATCACTCTGTCAATATCAGAAATGTGCGAAAGACATAACTCAGTACTCGTTTCTTAAAAAAAAAACAGACTATAGTTTTAACTAGATGTCGATACCTACTACGGATTTAACTAAGTTTCAGAGTCAGAAACGATAATGAGTTCCTCATTTTAACTGTACCGTAGGTTATCAGTAACTTCAATAGTCTCGCAAACTATGAACCAAGAAATGAATCCAATCCTTCCCAACTACCATCGGATATTACGATATAGACTTCCTTAACAAAAGTTAGTTAATTAAAAACGGTATTGATAGCTATGCTGGTGTCGGATGCGAGCGGCGTTAATTGGTGCGCGCAGTGTTCGTCAGCAGTTCTCTACTGACCAACATGAATGCTGCCAAGTTCCGAGTCTTGGATGCAGAGATCTAGAGATGCTGGAAGTGTTGTATTTGTAGACGAGAGTGTGAACCACTGTAGGTAGGTGCATTTAGTCAGAAGTCCTAAGCCGCATTTATACGAGTATCAATCAATCAATCAATACATCATTTATTTTGTAATATTATAAAGAGTTAAAATTTTTGTGTCTGGTACTCTGGTACTGGTAGTTCTAGAGAATACCCCCTTATTCTCTAGAACTACCAGTAGGATTTTAAAACTTCTTTTTTCATTTGATAGCCCAACTCTTGAGGACGGCTTTAAGCTATTTAACATCACTCCTCCTCATCACTCAGCTCTTAAGGGTAACCCTTAGGAGTTGAGCAAAAAGAAAAAAAGCGGTAAACAAAGTAATAGCACGGGCGGGCGATGCGATGCGATGAAATTTCACGCGGGCGAAGTCGCAGGTAGAAGCTAGTAATATCATAGCTCCCGAAAGCTAATCGATCCATCAGGTAAACGTACGCTTGCCGGGGTTGGTCCTTGGATGGGTGACCATCTTTACATACGGAGACTACTCCGTGCCTCAGAAAGCACGTTAAGTTTTGACAGTGGTTACGGGTCGCCTGAAGCTCGAAAGTCTGACAACCAGTATTACCAAGGGGTATTACCCAGTTACTGGGTTATGGAGGTCCGATAGGCAGTCGCTCCATGTAAAATACTGAAATTCAGCTGAATCCGGTTAGACTAGGAGCTAACCCCAACATAATTTAGAAAAGGCTAGGCAGATTGATTGACTTCTTTAGGTACTTCTATGCAATTAGTCACTGACATAGTCTCAAATAATGTTCCATGGCCATAAAATAGTGAATAAGTAGTTATTACATAATAGAACGTGTCGTTTTGCATCCTCGTCAAATGTCAGGGTGTGGTACAGAACATCAAACCGAACAATTTTCTCCATGGGACCAACATCGTAATCGTGAAAAAATTTTCAACTGTCCCATAGAAAACTTCGATACCTACTCGACGCAAATGTATGGGACGGCTTATTATTTTTTCGCTATTACAATGTTGGTGCCATAGAAAAAGTTGTTCGGCTTGATGGTCTATCACACCCTTAAATTTGACGAGGATGCAAAACATAATATATCTAGTAAAACTTTACATCTCCTCGGACAAACTGTTAAGTTTTGAATAATAATCGCTGGTCGGCGCATTTCCTGGACGTCCCAGTTTCACGAATATTAAGTACCGACGCAAGTGAATCTATAAGAATTTACATTATTAATTCACATCCATTCACTATCATTACAGTGTTTTGAATTTTTTCAAGTTACAGGCAAAGTTGATCGTTTTTATTTTGTTGAGAGTTTTGAGTTTTGAGATAGTTGAGTTTTTTGGAGTGATTAATTAAACTCTTTTCCTTTTTTGTTTTTTCAGCTTGTATTATATCTCTACAAAAGCATTTAGAAATTCTAGCATTACAAAAAAAAAAAACCGGCCAAGTGCGTATCGGACCACGCACGATGAAGGGTTCCGTAGCATAAAAGAATTTATCTCAAAAACAAACTTAATATTGTAATCCTGATAAAAAAAAATATATGTGATAAAATTACAAATTAAAAATTTTCGGACTTTTTCCTTTACTTGTGCTGTCAGACCTTGCTTCTTGCCAAATTTCATGATTCTAGGACAACGGCAAGTACCCTACAGGTTTTGATTTATTTGCGAGTATCAAAATATATCACATAAATGGCCGTATTTTTTTATTGCGGTTACTTAGAAGTTTTATTTATTTAGAACTCCAAGGGGCCATTGACCTACGTATTCGATATTAATTTCAACTTGATACCTTTACGCGTTCCTGAGAAAAAGAGTCTTGACAGACTGACAGACAGAAAGACGGACAACAAAGTAATCCTATAAGAGTTCCGTAGTTACCTTTTCAGATACGGAACCCTAAAAACAGGAAGGAAAATCTTTTCATACACCGTAGACAAAATATCTTAAAACACACGTTAGTAAAAGAAAATTCTTCAAAAACTCTTTCAGCATTTCAACGTTGCTAACAAATGAAACGTAACTAACATATTCACTACCTTTCACCTTAACTTTCCGCACCTTTTCCTAAAATCCCAACTGTTAAAAGGCAAAGCAACGAGCAATAAATCCAACTACAATGGAATACAAAAAACTCCCATAGATTCCCGGTACCGAAAAAGTAGGGAAAATGCAAAAGACTGAGACATTTTTAACACTCGGGCTAATCTCGCAACAGGCATTCATCATTCCTAAAATACTCCCTCTTTGTGAGCACTTCGGCACAAGTTTGAGCAAAAAAGTTAAACATGGAGATGATTATTCTGGTAGCATTCGATATTATAGTGGAATGTCGTGTGCGACAACTCACCTCACTCAACTCACAACCAGGAAAAAATCTTGACGCTGGACTGCTATTAACCTAGCAACAATTTGCTCGACCAATTTAGGAATGGACCCAGGGTGCCTATTACGAACTTTTAAAAAACCTGACAAGTTCCAGGCAGTTCATTTCACTGGCTGGTTTAATTTCGTATTATGACATTCCTAATACCGACTGACTTTTCGCTGGCTAGATTGTCTATGGCTGTTTTGTAGTTCTCCGACGTAACGTTCCGAAACACAATTAAATATTTTATTGGTAAGTTACGGTTATATTTAAGTCACATATTTTATGATAAAAATAATAATAAATATACTTATAATAATTTAGTTGCTCTAGTTTATAAGTTAGTTTTAATGAACGCAATGTATATTGTGCAATATATAAAATATAATTTTCGTGTTTGTAACTGTAACGCGAGATTAAGTTTCCGAACGTACTCCACACTTTCACCGGGGAATTCAAACTACTTCAATGAATATATAATTGTTCCATTGTAAAAGAACGCTATCGTATTGTTTATTTATTAAAGGTTTTCGGAGTTTATCGAAAAATATGGCGTAAGTGTTATTGAGTGTTTTTAATGAATGTTCAGTTTTAGCATGATAATAATAACACAATAATTCTTATTATAGTTCAGTGGATGAGAGATCTCAACCTCATCGGCGTCGGCGCGTTACCTATATTCAATTAGATACATTGTGGGAGTTTTTGAATTCTCACAAAGAAGTGGCGATGGGGTTTAACAAATCTGCCCAAGCAAGAGAATACTCAAGGCGGATGTGGCAATCTGTCACCGAGGCCCTAAATTCCCAAGGAGAAGGTGCTTTGCACATCATCCATATTGAACGCATTACATTCATCACGAAGTCGTCTTCTTTTGTTCCTTGATGCACTATTTTGATGAGAAAATTCACTTTCCAGGAACTCAAACACTTCATACTCGTCACACATGATATTTTATTTTGATAACTAGATAGCACTCGAACAATTTCGCCAAATAAACCCAAAACAATTCAATAAAAGCTCCTCTGATGCAGCGTAAACAAAATGGTTTGTGAGCGGTTGTGAGGTTACTTTTTGACAGTTGTATTATGAAAAGAAATGTCAAACGAACGTTCGTAATACGGTATTGCCAGGCATTATTCGGGCAGAAGTCGGCCAGCGTGTCACGTGATCGCTGACTGGCTTGTTTGACAAGTTCATAGTATGAAATTGCCATGCAGTTCTGTTTACGCCGTAAACTGTCTGGAAATAAGAGTTCGTAATAGGGCCCCAGGACGCAAGGACTGGATGCAGTGCAGTCAACCATGCGAACGCCAAACTAAAACACTACTACTGTCTTGCCCGTTATGGGGACTGTACTGCAGACAGAAGTGAAAAACGTAATATTTTGCATAGTATGTCGCGGTGTCGAGGTGAAGCGGTGACGCGGCGACGCGAACCCATAAGATTTCCCCCTATCAAAAATTGCTCAACGCTCCTAAAGAAGTTTTCACTTCGAAAAGTGAGATTATAAAGGTTCCGTTTTCTTTGTAAGGTCGGAAACTTAAACACATAAGATACACACACTAATAGGTCGCCAATCAAAACTATAGCACTCGGTGTATTTTATTAGATATGCTTTTATAGCTTTGTAAATCAACTATGCCATACTGTCAGGAACGCACCAATACTACGAATTTAAATTCACGAACATTTGCGAGTCTCCTCTTGTAAATTTCGCAGTATTTTGTAGGAATAAACCAGATAGCACGATATTCTAGGAATAATATCGAACAGTTTCACGAATACGCTCGTCTTTTCGCCCGCAGTGTTACAGAATACGTCCACCGCAAAGCCTGCATACGCGGCAACTTTGTTTCGCATTTTCAGTACAGGTTTTATTTCTTCTATTTTCTTGTGTAATTCATATTGACGTGTACTGGATGCTCGTGATATGTATTTGAATACTTTCTGCTGTGTGTTTTTAACAACGTGAGGATTAAAGTTACGTTTTCAGACATTTCAGCATTGTGACATTCCATAATTTGTATAAAAATACCATACCTAATATTCACAATGGGTATCAATAGGATAGACAGTAGAATTATTACTTTTTTGATCACTGGAATTCGTGATCACTGGAATCCGTTGGAAAATCTTAGGGTTTTTAGCAACGATGCAATAAACGTTGAACTGTTTCAGAATCATAAGGTTTATAGCTCCAATTAATAGATCCAACATAAATCCTATAAACAATAAACAATAACATGTTCTAAATACAACAATAGACAGCATTTTAATATGATTATATTGGATGCCATCACGAATTCATTATTACATGCGTGAAGATTCGGAATTCGAACGAAACAAAAATCAAATTAACAAAGCCGTTGACTATAGGCGTATGAAATCAAAATTAACTTATTTGATACACGTGCAAGCAATCAAAGTCAAATTAAAAGAGTCACACAAAAAGCACAGGTCCAACGTAATTTGGCTTTGTTCTTTTTGACACAGATTAATACAGATGGGACATTCCGCAGTTTAGGTCTGAAGCTACAAGAACGCGGTGGGCTCATCTCACTGGGTCAATTTAGTGTGGGCTGCCGCGCACCGGCCGGCTCGCACGTTAGTTCGATACTCACTCACGCGCCGCGTCGTAAAAGAACACAACCCTAACGAGTCAGAAGGTATAAGAGTTACGCGATAGAAAGAGAGGCAACTTATAGGTGAATATAACTGTAGGTAATGAAGCGTTGTGCGACCTGAATTGCACTTTATTGTGTCGTAGCAAGAGTCGCTTTTTATTTAAATGATTTTGTGGAGTGTCCCTTCTGTATTAATTTGTGGTTTTGAAGACAAACCTGGGTTCTTCCGTGGCAATAAGGGCCTTCACAGACATGTTCATTTTAGCATCAACGATCAGCAATTAAGTCACTCCCTGGAAAATCGGAACAGTGACAGAATGCTTTTCCAAATGAAGCATCGATAGAAAATGCAACGAGTCGCCGAACTAGTGTAGCATCAAATTATCGCTGAAACGTGCAATTTTGGACAGAGTCGCCAAAAACCTTTGCAGCATCGATACAATTGCAAAATCTCCGATTGCTAATATGTAATGTAGTCTGTCTGCAAGAAAGCTTTCATGGAAGGAATTCGTTCGAAGTTTTTTGTCTCTTTAATTTTCCATCCTATTGGTTACACGTTTTACTTGCAACCAGACAACCCTTTGCAAAGTATAAAAATATTGAAAGCATTGGAATGAAGTTATTTTTTTTTGGTCTGCATTCTTTCATTAATTTAATTGGGCGTTCGATTTTTTTGGTTCAGTAATAGACAAGCGGAATGACTAGACATTTCTAAAGGCTATTCAGGTCTGAATACGACAGTTATTATTGTTCAGTTATTTTTGGACGTTATTAGTTAATGAGGTTATCTGCGTGTGCTATTTCTTAACCAGTATTAGTATACTTATTAATTAGGCTTTAATACGAATGGATTTCGGGTCTACCATCATCTAATTGCTATGAACAGTATTTTAACAAACAAACATAAACACACGCCTTCTTCCCATGGGGGTAGGCAGAAACTACAGAACGCCACCTGCTACGATCCTTACATGCTTATTTTGTCTTGTTTACGTTCATACATCTGATCATACATGCACGCCAGTTGCGAGTACTACGCACCTGACCTTTCTGAAGAAAGGTCATTAAAAGAAAGGTCAATAAGGTCATTAAAGGTCTTCTTAGGGCATCCCCTCCTGGCGGTGACGTTTCCACTCACATCTGCCTTGTAAATTACCTTTTGTTAGTCTCCTTTCATTCATCCTCTCAACATGACTAAACCATCTAAGCATACTCCTAATACAGTATTTCGATTTTTTTGAACAAAAATATTGTGTTAGGTAAATATTTAACTAAGAGCTATCAACACAGAATAAATAATCCTCTTTAAATACTTCTAAACCCTTTCTAATTGGGATGAAGTAAGGATGAAAATCTCTCAACATTTTAACATCTATAAGTTTGTGTTCTTATTATTTATTTAATAAATAAATTGTAGCGGACCGGTAGACATTATTGATTAATTGAGTTTCTTTGAAGCTTTGCTATTTAATTTTGTTTTCGATTTATTTATTGTCTTAACGCGAGTCTTTTTCTTAGGTTATTTGTATTGTTCATTTTAGGAATTTATTTTATTAGAAGCTTAAATAGTCTTTAAAAGAGTTTTGCTAGATCTATTTATCTTCTATCTATATTCTTTATTGCTTTATTGATTCTGTAGTTTTACCAGAATATTCTAAGAAGATTTCTATAAGATTCGTTACTTAATTTATTTCAAGAAGAGTAGATCGATCAGTACTGTTATTGGCAAAAAAAAAAATAATTTCACCTTTTAAATCATGTCGCATGGCAACAGTCTCCACACGGTGGGTGCCTGAGGATGGACGGCGCCGCCGAGGCAGGAAGAGGTGGTGAGATGACATACATGTGTATGTACCGCAAGGATTGGATCGAGGTGGTCCTGGAAAAGGATGCCTTTCTAAACTCCTGTTTAAAATTTGTTACTTCCACAATACATGAGTAGCAGAAAGAAAAGCTTCAAAAAAAAAAAAACACTAATTTTCAACTCCCGCCGTCCACTTATTATGAAGGAAAGAAATTAATCGGCTTTGACTAAGACGTTCGCTAATTAAGATTAATACCTTATTTCTTGCTATTGTTCACTCATCTAGTAATTAGATAAAATCGGTGGGTAATTTACGGGACGTTTCCTCTTGACTTTGTTATTGTTTTATCTCATTCGAATGGTAACTTTATTGGAACGGTGGAGAAAATATGGTCTTTTGATCCTTGCTCCTTTTCGTTTGGTCCTTATATAAATTAAATATTTGTATGAGTCTTATATATTGGTTCTAAATCTAAGTAACTACCTCCCTGGAATAGCAGTAAAATAGACACTAGATAGTACCTACAAATTGTTTAAGTAATTTCGCCAAAGTACTTACCTACACCAATATAAATACGAACCTGTACCTCTCGTGTAATTACATAAACAACTTCTCACGCTTCAATTGTACACTATTTGTGCATAAGAAAATCATCATCTGCCTAGCCTTTTCTTAACTATGTTGGGGTCAACTTCCAGTCTAACCGGATGCAGCCGAATACCAGTATTTTACATGGAGCGACCTCCACAACTCAGTTACTGGGTAATACGATACCCCTTCGTCCGGGCTTCTGACGACCCGTAACGACTGTTTGTGCATAAGAAAATACTTTATATGTATATAAACGTGTGTCATATGCTATAAAAATGTCTGCCACGGCTGCAATGGGAGGCAGTATTGTGTATATAGATTACAATAGTGAAGATAAATTATTGATCTTATGTCATAAATTTTGTCACACAAAAAAATGTGCGTATAAATTTGAATTGATTTATTTGTATGAAACCGTCCCGTAGTAATTACTGTTCATTCACAGAACTGTTAGAAAGAGGTAGCAATTGTTTTCATTGACGAAGCGACACATCGCGCGTTGTTTGTGAACAACGTTATGCAGAATGAAGTAAATGTTTATTAAATTACTTTATTTTCTCAAATTGATTTAACTATTCCGTGGTAGGAAATTTATTCACGATCGTAATCTATATACACAACACTATCTCCAATGAAGCCGTGGCAGATATTTTCATAGCACCTTATATATACAACGATAGATATATTTTTATATTTCTATGTATACAACATTAATTTTAGTATAAGCGAATTTGAAATGTGTAAAAACGTAAAATACCATCATCCAATGGCGACCGCGGGCTTACTGTAGTTGTGAACCCATGGGGTTCGGTTGACGTTCGACCATATACATTGATACGTTCCGAACCTCAAAAGGAAAAAACGGAACCCTTATAGTATCACTTCGTTGGCCGTCTGCCTGTCTGTCAGTCTGTCAGTCTGTCAAGACCCTTTTTCTCAGGAACGCGTGGAGCTATCAAGTTGAAATTAATATCAAGTACGTAGGTCTATGATCCTTTAGAGTTCTAAAAAAATCAAGCTTTTATGTCAATGCAATAAAAAATAAGGCCATTTATGCGACATATTTTAATTGTTGCAAGTAAATCAAAACCTATCGGGTACTTCCCGTTGACCTAGAATAATGAAATTTGGCAAGAAGCAAGTTCTCACATCACAAGTAAAGGAAAAAGTCCGAAAATTGTTAATTTGTAATTACACATATCAGATTATTTTTTTTGGGATTACAATGTTAATTTTGTTTTAGGGATAAATATTTTTTTTAACTACGGAACCCTTCATTGTGCGTGGGCCGACACGCACTTGACCGGTTTTTTATGTGAACTATATAACTGGCTTGACGGAAAAGTCATTTTGTGCCACCGATATACGAAGGGTTAAATGATGAATTTTTTAACGTCAAAAACAGACGTGCACTAGTTAACGAGTAGGTAACTGAAAGGCTACAAATTAGGTAACACTTTGCAATCCTTGCTAATTGGGTAACATGTCTGTAATAATAACCTACGACATTCATAACCAGCCTTATTTTAAGTCCCTAAGGTTGCATTTGCATTGCAATTTGCACGTGGTATCAACATTTTCATTGAAACTTTTTATTGGTAGGATGAAACTATAGTTTTATTTTTTGATAATTTAAAGATGATAAAGTAGCTGGTCGTATTTATCAGTTATTTGATTGTAAATATCCCTCTGAATAACTGATAATAATATGAAATAGATATGTATCTACTGATTTTAACTAAATAATTTTTTAAATGTAATATAAACATAACCTAAAAATAACAAAATTATATCCTAACATAACCAAAACTAATAAAAAACTAAAATACGGCATCGACAAATTCCTCCGCATCGTTGTCGACTGGTAAAGTACCCAAGAGACTGGCGGCATTGCCACGTTGTATGGCAATGCTAAGCCTCTGGCCAA
Source organism: Cosmia pyralina (assembly GCA_946251885.1). Taxonomy (NCBI): domain Eukaryota; kingdom Metazoa; phylum Arthropoda; class Insecta; order Lepidoptera; family Noctuidae; genus Cosmia; species Cosmia pyralina. Next base: position 19,149,067 of record OX276354.1, read on the forward strand.
GGTAAAAGCCAGCCCTTGGGTAACGGGAAGTGTCAACCAGCCGCTTGGAGATTTCGTTGAATAAACCATGAGCACTCGGACCCCACGGCCCAAGGATTTCAACCCCAAACGGCTCTAAAATATAATTACCGATAAGGTTATTATATGTGTACTTTCGCCGCTTGAGCTTTTCCGCAGCCGCAGCAGCAGTGCCAGCACATCACGCCGAGCCAGGAAGATAGAATGGCGCAAGAGTATCGACGCACGTTGCGTCGTCGTTTTAAAAAAAAAAAAAAAAATTACTAGTTTTCTTTTTTTTTGTTTACTCTCCATAAATTTTGTATGGCATTTTGTTTATTTATAAATAAATTGTGTATATGTAATATATTAAATTCGAAGACTGCCTATCTTAAGAGGGTAAGGAGAAAATTTATAAATTAAAACAATCGTTATTGTGATATATGTATATATTATTAATACAAGATTTTATATAATCATTTATACAGGTTTTAGCATTTCTATGTTGATGCATATTGTGTAAAAGGCTCGATGTCTGAAATAATTGATTCAAAACAAATATTTGTAAATATCCCTCTGAATCACTCTGCTTAGCCTTTACACAACTATGTTGGGGTTGGCTTCCAGTCTAACCGGATACAGCTAAATACCAGTATTTTACATGGAGCGACTGCCTATCTGACCTCCACAACCCAGTTACTGGATAATACGATACCCCTTGGTAAGACTGGTTGTCAGACTTTCGGGCTTCTGACGACCGGTAACGACTGTCAAAGATCCACGAATGACAGCCGGGACCAACGGCTTAACATGCTTTCCGAGGCACGGAGGAGTCTCGGTATGTAAAGATGGTCACCCATCCACTGACCAACCCCGGCAAGCGTAGCTTAACCTGATGGATCGACCCTTGCGGCTGTTATTACTTAGCCACGAGCTATTAGCTCATACAAATATCCCTGTGAATAACTGATAATAATATGAAATAGGTATTTATCTACTGATTTTAACTAAATAATTTCACCAACGTTTTCTAAACGATTTCAACATAAATTAATGAGCTATCGTGAGGGTCTGAATCGAAGGGCAGGTCAAATAAACGTTTCGAAGTATAAAGGATCATTTATCAAACTGTTCAGGTCATTGAGCCTATTTCCTTGAAATAAAGTTCAAAGGCTTGAACTAGATTACGTTTGAAATTGGAAATGTTTCATTCTGAATTGGTATTAATGTTGTTTTATTGTTGCTTACCAGATTCAAATATATTTTAGTATTTATTTGTATGTACATAATAAATAAACTGACAGATTTAAAATAATAATATGCACATGGTATATAAAAAAGGGGGGAAAGGATCATAGGGCATCAAAAAATTCGTCCGCATAGTTGTCAACAGGAAAAGTGCCCAAAAGGCTGGCAGCATTGCCACGTTGTATGTCAATGCTGATTCTTTGGCCAAAAAATAGGCCAGCCCTCTGGTCACGTGAGGAGTCGACCAACCGTTTAGCGATGTCTTGATAAACCAAGTGTGCACTCGGACTCCATGGCCCTAGTGTTTCAACCCCAAACGGCTCGAAAATATAACTCCCAAAAATATTTGAATATTTTCGCCGTTTGAGGTTTTCCGCACCTGCAGCAGCCGCACCAGCACAGCCCACTGTACTAGGAAGGTGGGATGGCGCAAGGGTATCGACACATGTTGCATGCCATACCAAAGGCCGACCTAACTTCCAAGACATTATGGTAATTCCGTCAGGTCTCTTTCCATCGTCGCGTGCCTGGGTTTTAAAAGAGCTGGCACCCCGGCGGTGACAAGAGCACGACGGATGATGTTATTAATGCTGGCGTGCCGTGCTGTCCGGCCTGCACTCTTACTGCAAGATAGGCCATGTTGTCCGAGGCAGTCGACAGCTTCACCGCACTGACAGCGATGCGGAGCCCCGCAAGGAGCGCCCAGACGCAGACAAGTAGCGAGCCGGAAAGTGGGGTCACCCATCATAGTACTATGTTGGGTGAAAGTATAAATGGTTGTCTACTAGCGTTCTGTATCTGTCAGTTGCATCCGTAATGGAAAGTTTTACGTTCTTGTCGATCTAGTAAATGAATTGAACATTTCTTGGCTCTCCAACATTGATATTCTTTTGCTAAACATCTATTTTACGTTTATATCCGCTTTGAAAACAAAGTTTTGACACTGCCATTGAAAATGCTCTGGCTGATACAAAATTGATTTCCAAAGTAAGTTTTGTACTTCAAATCGAGATAGAAATTTTGTGATAGATATGGTAAGTACTTACCTTATAATAAAGTGCTGTAATTTGAAAACTCTCCTGTGTGTGCTAAAATAAAAGCAAATTGAGAATAACACATTGAATAAGCAATAACTTAGATCGACCTTGAGCTATAGAACAGTAGGTATAATAATGATACAGTACCTTAAAACTGCCGAAACAACGCGCTTCGAAATCTCAGTCAGTCTCAGTTACGCTAGTTTGAGCAGACAGCATTTACGCACGGACGGATCGAGCAGCTGTAGGTAATTAATTCAAGGTCACTGATAAGATACTGTATCATTATTACACCTGTACCTTTGGAATAATATGTAAATAAGTATACCAGTAAATTGCACCTTCTCAACATGCAATATAGAAAAAAAAATATAGAAATATATGTTGTCCTCTGATCTGAAGGACGATGCTGACATAGAGCAGAAACGCAGGGCGTTATCTGTAAGGGAGAATATGATGGCCCGCACGTTTGCTCGTTGTACCACTGAAGTGAAAATAACATTGTTCAGAGCTTATTGTACATCTTTTTACACGAGTAGCCTGTGGATCTCACGCGCGGACAGTACAGCGCCTTGCATGTGCAATATAATAATGCATTCAGGGTGCTGGTGGGGCTGCCCCGATTCTGCAGCGCATCAGAGGTATTCGCCGGGTCGCAAGTAGACTGTTTTTATTCTACTATGCGAAAACGATGCACATTCTTATTGCGCAGGGTTCGGGCTTGCTCCAGCGGCATCCTGAGGGCGTTCGCGCAGAGGTTCGATTGTCAGTACCTGAACCATTGCTGTATGGTTCACATAGGTACTGAGCAATCGAGATCTGTAATTTCGTTGTTCATGTTAATTGTATGTGCTTTATTTTTATTTGTTTTGTTTTATTTTTAATTATTCATTTTTGAGTCTATGATCCTTTGTTGGTCGAAATAAACGCCTTCTATTTTATTCTATAGGGAAGATATACGAAGGCTACAAGTCTATGCGCCCCTCTCATTAACCATAAGAAAAGTCATTAAAATCCAAACTAGGTGAGAGCAATTTCTTTAAACAATGAGTAAAAATAGCACGGTAACAATTATAAATCAACAATAGGGGGGCACAATAGCGGCTGGGAGCGAGTCGTCAACTTTAATTATGTTTTAAATGCATTGTTTGTGGGACTAGCAGAGCTGTGTAGGTAGGGAGGCGTTATGCGTATGAATCCGTTGGTAAGCGGTAATTATTGGTATTTCTATGTACACACATCAAAAGTGTCTAGGGATCAAGCATTTTTATGCGGATTTCTTGAGATTGAGATGTGGCTTTGTAATAAATTTATGATTTTATAAATTTATATGGATCCTTTTTGGTGCATTTCATAATTTGAATCAGGAACTGTGAATCAAATTCGAGTAAAAGATGAAAATCAGCTGTCAATATTTTCCCTATAAAAACATACAACGCATTGAAGACATTATTAGTGCTACTGTTTCCCTACTACTGATTAAAACCAACGTTATTATGGAGCGGCGACGTCATTTAAGCAGGGAAGAAATGCTCAGAGCCGTGGGAATGATAGAAGCTGGTTCCCGGCAACGTACTGTGGCTTTAGCTCTGAATACAAGTCAGAGTGTTATCAGTCGACTTTGGACACGTTACCGAAGCACTGGTACCGTGGCTGAGCGCCATGGAGGACGGTATCGCTGCACCACACGGAGACAAGACCGATACATTCAAATCTTAACTCGAAGAGCTCCAACTATAACCGCCATGATGTTAGCCGTGAGGCTTCATCACTCTTCAGGGAACTTAATTAGCGACCAAACAGTCAGAAACCGCTTGCATGAAGTGAACCTTCATTCCCGAAGACCGCTACGGGTACCACCTATAGCAATGCACAATCGTAGGATTCGATATCAATGGGCTCTTGAACACAGAAATTGGGCAGAAGAACAATGGCGTTTCGTGTGCTTTTCTGATGAGTCTCGTTTTGGTATGAGACCGGATACAAGACGTATACGACACTGGAGAACCCCTGGACGCCAACAGCGATTAAAATCCTGCCAGGAAGTCCATCCTTGTAGTGGTGGAACCATCATGGTATGGGCGGGTATTTGGATCGGCGGAAGAACTGAGTTGATTTGGATCAGAGGCAACCTCAACGCTCAAATTTATGCTGAGACGATTGTATCAGACGTCATCGTTCCTCTACAAGTGCAAATCGGTCCCTTATTTCAGTTAATGCATGATAATGCACGACCGCACACCGCAAGAGTTGTAAGACAGACTCTCGCCGCAGCTAACATCAATGTCCTGCCCTGGCCTGCTCAGTCGCCAGACTTGAACCCGATTGAGCATGCATGGGATATGCTACAGAGAAGAGCTCTGCCGAATATGGAGGGTATTCAGTCGCAAGAAGACCTTTTTTTGTTGTTGCAACGAACATGGGCGGCCATTCCACAGCGTGATTTGGATGAACTCATTTTGAGTATGCCAAACCGATGTTCTTGTGTTGTTAGTGTTCGCGGTAGAAACACGGATTATTAATTGTTTAAGTTACCCAATAAAATTTTAAAGAAAACTGTTATTTCAGTCTTTTTTTCGAACTTTAATGTTAGTGGTTCAAATGTCAAAAATCCCTTTATTAGGAAAATGGCAAATTTCTTTATTAATGCAAAGGTGACTTGGTTTATCGTTACTGTGACAAACGAAAACACTTTATTTGATGAATCCTTAAAGAAAATTTTAATTAATATCAATCAGGAGAAAAGTTATTGCAAAAATATATGTTGATACCTAGACACTTTTGATGTGTGTACATTGGAATTAGGTCCTTTGTTGCAAGTTAGTAGTAAGTTAATATTTCATTTTCTAAATTGAAAACACATACGAACGAAGCAAGTTCTAATTATAAGTATAGTAATAAAGGAAATTATTAATCGCACACCAGAAAAATATTCTTACGTCAAATACTTTACATCTAATAATCTACATCTACAGTGGGCTGCATCAATTGGGTACCCCAGTTGTATTAAAATTTTGATACAACTGGGTACCCAATTGATGCAGCCCACTGTACACCAAATCAATGATTGCTCTACTAATTAACTAATTGAATATCAAAACTTGTACAAATAGTAATAATTATTTATTCATGAATTTTTGTCCAGTCACAACAAAAAAATTTTAATTATATATCAAAAATACTAACTGTTCATCAAAAATAACAAATGCGCATCCAATAATTTTATTATTGCACTACTAGTTAACCAATTGAATATCAAAACTTGTACAAATTGTAATTATTGGACACCCCGAGGTTCCGTTCCTTTATACCCTGCAGACAGAAATAGGAGCCCCGCGCAGCGGGGTTCCGTCGACCAGACGTTAAGTTTATTATATTCAGACATTAACATTTTTATGTGCAAACAGTATTTTTCATGTATGTACCTATGTATTCCGTTGGAAAAAATTGGTAATTTTTGATGTGCGTTTAAATACTACCCTAGTAATAATAGATATACTTATAGTAGTTAGTTAAGCAATAGGTATTTATTGTTAAATTTAAGTAGATGCCTCCGACTGCTTCAGATTGTTTGGAGACAGAAATAGGTCATCTTGTTTCCATATTTTTTAAGGTTCACTTTTTATGCAATCGGGTTTTTAGATTTTTTAAATTTACTTTTTTTACTGAACTAAACCTAACTTTTATATTTTTAAGTAAAAAGTAAGGAAAATGATAATCTGCATAGATCTTCCAGCGCACCTTTGAAAAGTAGCTCATCCTTTTCCATTCAACACTTTCCTATGAAACATCAAGTTCGGTTCTCTAGTTTTGGCTGAAAACTTACTAAACAGACAGACAATCTCACTATACAGCTATGTAGGGTAATATAGATATTCCTTGCAAAGAATTCTCCATCTTCTTCATCGTTTGCTCTCTCGCTCCACTTTCTCGCACAATCTCGCCTGAATCTGGTAGCTCTTAAACTTTGATTAAGCCTTAATCAGGTTTGAGACGACAAAATATCGTACTGCACGCGAATACGACTTATTTTAGAAACGGCTTTCATAAAAATGTAATTGAAGTCTTAATGATATCGTTTTTAGTATTGAAATGATTAATTTCCTTTTGTGTACTAAAAATACATGAATTTTCTAAAAAAAAGTATCTAATAGTAATGATTGAGAAGCACGTAGGTCTGTTGATACATAACGTGCATCTCAATTCAGTCAATTCAACGTGTCGTAACGTGCCTGTATAATGGCTAGTTCAAACCAGTGTGAGCTAGCGTGCGAGTCCGGCCTACCGAGTAGCTGCAGTGCAGCAACTCGCACTGTGTAAACAGCCAAGGCAAGCTGAGCTACTGACCTGCGAGTACACAGTACGAGCAGTTGTCTAGTCAGGAGCTAGCATTTTGTAAACAGCCAAGGCAAGCCGAGCTACTGATATGCGAATACACAGTGCGAGCAGTTGTCTAGTCAAGCAGCTCGCACTGTGTAAACCAGACATTAGTCCTAACCACTTAGTAACTAGGTACATAGACACGTTGATACCATCATAGTTCCATCAGTTCCATCCATATGGAAGTAGTGCAATAGTGATCATTGTTTGTTTGTTTGTGATGTGATGTTTGTGTTTATGTTTAATAAAATATTTAATTTTTTAAGTAACCAGCCCCAAATCGCTTGCAACTCCATTCCACTTACAAAAGCAACCATTCTCTACCACTTATACAATTTAACTCCCATCAAACGGAGCCTTAGCGAAACACTAACCCCATCTAAGTATACCGACATAAGATTAATATTTCATTAAATTAGACAATTACCTTCACTAACAAAGGCTTCTGACTTTACCTTCCTTAAGGGCAGCGATTTTTGGACTAATGAGTTAATTTAGCTAAATTGCATTACCCGAGGTAGCTTCTGTTTTATATGTGCTTAGGGGACTTTGTAGGGTCTTATGAGATGGCACTCGTGCTGTTAAGGGGTTAATAAATTGTGTTTTTAATTTTATGGGTCTAATTAGAGGTTGGGTTAATTAATTTTTGAGTTATATATAATCATAATGGTGTTTTCTTAGGTTTCATGTATAGTAAAAGGTACGTATAAACTTTGAAAATGTTAGAAGAAAAATACGTACTAAGCTTATAATTTAGTTTTTGACATAGCATCGCCCTAGTGCTTGAAGGGCCTTACTATGTTGGTAAATGGTCAGTTAAGTATTGGGTTGCCATGTAAAATACTGCTATTCAGCTGCTAACTGGATGCAGCTGAATACTAGTATTTTGATACCAGACTGGAAACTGACTCCAATATAGTTAGGAAAAGGTTTAGGCAGATGTTGAGAGGGATATTAAATTTAAATATTAAATACACCTCCGATTTCGTAAGCTTGAATTTGTAATAGAAAATATTTTTTCCTACCACCAACGCTTAGCAACTCTGTAAAGAAAACTCTTCTTGTATATTCTTAATTATCTCTCAATCATCTAATTAACTTAATTCAAGGAAACTTTTCTAGTTAATTTCTTGACCTTCGTGTATAGTTAGCAACAAGGAAAAACCTTCAGTTCTTTAGTTATTTCGTCACAGTTTTTAAAGACCTGATCGTTGTGTCCTTAATACCTTTCCTTAATGCTTTTAGTTTCAATGACCGGAAGATTTTCGTCCCATTTATACTGAAACTGTTTTTAGAACATCATTTATTTGCTGAGTAAGCTTTTATTACTCTATTAAAAGAATAGCAGATAAAACGGTAATTTAATTAATAAAGAGTAAAGACTGTTATTTAAAGAAGCGTCAAATAATTACTTTTCAATGCATGTGCTCGCAAATAGCGTTTTCCAAGCAGCCAAATTGTACGGAAAGTGCCATTTTTTCTCACTAGTGTTTTTTGCTTTTCAGTTTTATTTTTACATTTTTAACTCCGTCGTCTGACGCAAAGAGTCTATATTACTTATTTGAGAAAAAAATTACATATTAATTTGTCAAGTACAGATTATCATTCATAAATAAAGTAGGTACAATAACACTAATACTTCATTAAACGCGTTATTAATTACTGTAGATTTAGATTTTTATCAATAAATTAATTTTAAATATTCATTAAATATTTTTGGCTGAACGTATGTTTTACTCGTTCGTGCCTTTTTTCGATACGACGTGGCAACTATTTGCACAAGCGCAGCAATAGATATGCTGAGCGCCCATGTATTTAAAATAAGCCGCTATTTTACTAATTTCGTGCTTAGTTTGGAGTCGATCTGTGTAAATCTGCTAAAAATATCGAGTACAAGTGAAGAATCAATTAATTTAACTCCGGAAAATGTTATTCAAGAAGCACAAAATGCCAACAACAGCATCTTACCGGCTAAATCAAAAGAAAAATACTTTTCCAATACATTTTTTTTATTTCCTCGCACAATGTATAGTAAAACGTTGTATGATACACATGCGTAAGATAATTTCCGTCTCGTGTCGACTTGTACAGACGCTCGCTACCTCGCTCGTGAATAAAAATGCCACTCGTCCGAAATCACCTACTTTCCGCACTTGTAGCATAATAACTATTCTTAAATAATAACAGAGTGTCCAATTTCTCTAATAAGCCAAAAAACAAATGAATAAATACGTTAATTTACAAGCTTGCTGTTCCTTTATTTAAAACATGCAATATTTTTATCATGTTTTCTGTCACTTCGTCTTCCATGTTTGTCAAGGTGCTTTGAAATCACTGCACCAACGACGCGTTAATTCCATGCATGAATATTTTATCTCATCACGCCAAGCTGAATCTATTTAAGCAGCAATAAAGTACTTGATCAAGAGTTTCCATGCTCAGCATAAAGGCATTACCGACGGGATGAAGTTTCATAAAATTCCGTGGAACAAAACTCAATCTACTCCCCCCCCCCTTCATCCTCTATGCCCCTTCACCCCTCCCGTTCACGAAGGCTATAGATTCTGATTAAAAATTAATTAATGAACTACGCCGCGTGAAAGGCAACATTTGATGCCTTTTGATGGCCGCCGCGAAGTTTTAGACTAACTTAAGAAATTAAAGCATGTAGAATTAATTAGCTGGATATTTAATTTTGGTTTTATTGGTATCTGGTTACATAATTTTAACTTAGAACTTGGTCTTTATAGCAAATAAATTGGTCTTAATTTCAGCAGATTGAGGCTACTGCTATTGTTTTCAGAACAAGATTTTTAATCATTTAATTTCTAACAAATTAACTATAACCTCTCTTTGCTAAAACAAAATAAATCGTCGAACACATGCACGTCATAAATAATTCTCCTGCTATCCTGTACAAAAACTACAGCTCGGTTGCACCGACATGCTTAATGCATGAACCCCTAACTCCAGTCGCTTGACGTAACTTCAATAAACTCTGATTAAAATTTAATCAACCGTGTAACTTCGCTGGCAAGCGTTTTTGCTAACAAGCTAGCGTTGCAATCTTTGACTTGTTCAAACATTGTTGCTTGTAGCTACATAAATTATCCCCGAATATTTTTATGCGGGAATTAAAGTATTAAATGCAAATCGTTGGGTTTATCTTGCTTGAAAGGGTATTGGGGTAATTCGGTTAAGGAAAATAAGAGAAATTGTAAACATTGCCCATTTCTAACCGCCTCGTAGTACTTATTGGACTTAAATAAAAATTTCGAAGAATCCGGATGCAATCAAAAGTAAATGAAAACACGTATATCAAGATTATGTTCGCTAAATGTAAGTTTCACACGGCAAACCTGACTCCTTTGACTTCATCCAGTCAATGGTCGCTTTTGATTTGTAAATAAGAACCTTATTTCCGTTGAAGCTAAAGGGAATACTTAGCGTTTTTAATCCAAAAGATACACGTGATGTCGTCAGTATAGTACCTAGCCAATCATAAAACTCCAAGAAATAATATCATACTTTAAAAGGGCTGTCGCATTTTATTATCTCTCTCGCTCATACGGGACCAAATTTTTAAGAATGTTAAATGAAAATGCTTTTTTGAAAAATGCAATCAATTAGCGAAATAGTAAATAATATTAATTTAATATCAATCTGCCTAGCCTTTTCCCAACTAGGTTGAGGTCGGCTTCCAGTCTAACCGGATGCAGCTGAATACCATTATTTTACATGGAGCGACTGCCTATCTGACCTCCACAACCCAGTAACTGGGTAATACGATACCCCTTGGTGACTGGTTGTCAGACTTTCGGGCTTCTGACGACCCGTAACGACTGTCAAAGATCCACGAATGACAGCCGGGACCAACGGCTTAACGTGCTTTCCGAGGCACGGAGGAGTCTCGGTATGTAAAGATGGTCACCTATCCACGGACCAACCCCGGCAAGCGTAGCTTAATCTGATGGATCGACCCGTGCGGCTGTTATTACTTAGCCACGAGCTTCTAAATATTAATTTAATATGTAATTATTAAAAACACATTTTTGTTCGGGCATTTATTTAACTCATCTCAAAAACAGATATTACTTTTTAAGCGGAGTTAATTAGATAGCACAATAGAAATGTGTTTTTAAAATTAGGTACCTATTAAATTCATATTATTTACTAGTTCGCTAATTCATTACATTTAAAAAAATTGGTCCCTGAGCGAGATAGGTGATAAAATGCGACAGTTTTCTCAAGCTTTTTTTGCCAAATTCCTTTACGTAAACGGTACCAATAAGATAACAGAGGACTCCAACATCCGCGTTACATCTTCCGTACCTCATAAATTAGCTTCAGGAAGGGTCTCGTCTCAGGTCACTACACATCCAAGGTATATGTATAGGCTGGTCCTTATGTACAAAGTGGTCCTATAGGCGGTCCAAAAGAGTTTAATGATCCGTAAACGGTTCGACTGTGCGGGACGCATCGGGACGAATCGGACAGACTCGAGGGCGCTGTTATGACGGGTTGAAGATATTATGCGTAAACTTTGGAGTTGTGGAAATATTTTTGTTCAAAGAAGAAAGTAGATCGGAATATAGCATGGTTTTCTTAAAAGTATGAAAACAAACATATTTACTGAAAAATGGGGGGATAGGGGAAGGAAATATTTAGATACAATAAAGATTCTAGTGAATTACAGAAGTGTCCAACGGCAACGCCTCGTAGGAAACTGTGGGGTAGGTACTTATTATTTTTAACCGACTTCAAAAAAGGAGCCTCCTCCTTTTTTGAAGTCGGTTCTCAATTCGGATGTTTATATATATATTTTCATGTATGTTTGGGCTTTAGATATAGACGGATTTGCAAATTTTTTGTTTGTTTGTAAGGGTGTGCTCTCGAGGTGGTCCCAATGACACCGAGTCGAAAAAATCATCATCGAGTCATGGAAATCGAGGGAAATCCCTAGGGGTTTAAAAATACCCAAATCGCCATAGGTATGCCTAGGCATACTTATGGTGATTTGGGTATTTTTTACTCGTGCATTTGCTCTCGGAAAGCACCATTTGGTGAAGTGGATCTGATGATGAAGACCAGAGATGGTCATCGGAACTAGCCAATTATACCTAAGTAGGTATTTCACGGGTTGCGATTCGATTACTTTAATACCTATGACTGCTAAGCAATTTCTGCTCGTCACAATGCATACGGTGATGGTGACTTCACCATCAGCTCTAATTCTCTACTAGGAAAACTCCTCAACAGTTAACGTCCCTGCATCGGGAAAAGCAATATTTTGTAAAAGGTGATGAGCAAAATGGCTACTGTAATTTAGATAAATTACAAACTGACCCACTAAAAAGTAAAAATAAAAACTTTTTTACAAAAAAAAAAAACAAAAAACAAAACCGACCTCCAAAAACTTTATTTTCGGAAGTCGGTGGCAAAAAACTAAAATACAGATCCAATTTTCATTGTTAAAAAATAATATTAAATCATAAAAATTAATTATATCTGAATTTATTGAAAGGTTTATTCAGGATATGTTATTAAAATATATAAGTTGAATTATTATCGTTAAAATTAATAGGAATAAGAATATTTTTTTTAATATTAAATATAGGTTTGAATAATTCATTTAGGCTTTAGGTTATTTATTTTTTGGGGGGGGGGGGGGGGTAGGCGCGGGCTTGCGGACGACGAGTAATGGGCAGCTCGCCGTCCGGTAAGGACCAGGCCTGGGTCGACGGCGCGTTGTGTTCCACGCGCGCCTCAAAGAGATGTCAGCAGTGACGGGGTCCAATAGGGCCGAAGCCGCCGGGGTCGAAAAGAAAGAGATACCGTGGCCCTGGCACGGGTAACTGAAGGAACACGGGTGGGTTTTAGTCAGTAAAAGTCTGACACACCCTCCCGCTCTGCCCGGGGCGGGAGAAGTCATTTGATGATTTCCCATCCACAAAAGAAAAAAAAAAAAGATTCCAACTTCCGAAATTAAAGTTATTTTTCACTTTGTAGTGTTTTTTTTTGGAAGTCGGTTTTTTTGTAAGTACCTGATAAACAATTTAGTTATAGGCCTTATTATCAGAAAACGTGTAGTTATTCTCAATCTAGCCTTTTATAATATCTTTCACAAAGTTAACGTCCTTTAAAACTTTTAATGAAGTTGCCAGTTTAAGTAGTACCGAGATTACATCGTCGTAAAGTCAAGTTTGGGTAATTCACGAGTTCAGAGCTCTTTGAAGTAATAAAGTGTGTGTGAAATTGATGAGGAGGTCCCGATGCGACTTGTGATTTTGTTCATTTTTGTAATGATTTCCTCTTTCCGACTTTTTGTCTTTACTTTTGTTTTTTTTTTATCTAGGTGTCGGTAACGACGCTTGCCGCGGTTGGTCCGTGGATGGGTGACCATCTTTACATACGGTAAAACGGGGTTATTTGATAACAGCTTTCGTCTTATGAAAAAATCTATAGGTATATTTTTGGAGGCATCATAAGTTTTTCTTACCTTAAAAATGCCCAGTAACCTGTACACCAACAAAAACTTTATTCACATACCGAATAAAATTAGTTTTTATAAGTCAAAAGTTATTATCAAAGTAAACTCGTAGTATCAAAGTAATTCCATTTGACGGTACCGAGACTCCTCAATGCCTCGGAAAGCACGTTAAGCCGTTAGTCCCGGCTGTCATTCGTGGATCTTTGACAGTCGTTGCGGCCTGTCAGTAGCCCGAAAGTCTGAGAACCAGTCTTACCAAGAGGGGTATCGTATTACCCAGTTACTGGGTTCTGGAGGTCAGATTTAGGTCAGAGAGGATTTTACATGGAGTAAGTATGCAGCTCTAGCTGCATCCAGTTAGACTAGGAGCCGACCCCAATATAGTTGGGAAAAGTCTGGGCAGATTGATAAGTAACGACGCTTATTCTGATCTAGATACCAACACTTGTAATGCTGACCTTTTTATTTGTGTCGCGTTGCGCGGATTGCGTTTTATGTCAACTAGCACTTCCCGCGCGGCTTCGCCCACGTTGATATTGGAAAATATCCCACGGGAACAAAAATCAAAATTTCAGCTTTCTAGGTCTAATGGTTTCGGCTGGGAGTTGATGAGTCGGTCAGTCAGTCATTACTTTTCTTTTTATAGAAGAAGATATTAGGTAGGTGGGAGACTTGTCTGCACTCTGGACATAGTAATACTTACATCTACTCTTAACTAGACCATTTAAATCCTGTATCCAACTCGTCTTGGCTCTTTCTCCGATATTAGTTATGTCAAAAATAAAAAGGAAAAAACAGCTGAAGATTACACGAAAATAATCACTACTAAGGTGGAAACGCCAGGGTAGCCCACGAAATTCAAATTTGCTTACGTTTTTTGCAATTTGCAAGTATTAGCTTGTATGTTGATTAAAGTATGATTCACGACCGTAAAAATTAGGTATTTACAGAATTATAATCATTAGAAAAGGGTGCTCAACCTGCCCTGCCTGCGGTCCTTACCAAGAACGGGCCAAGTTGATGAAGAGGGTTTCACTAAAGTAGAAAAGAAGAAGAAGAAGAAGCCCTGTTCTCGTAACCAGTGTGGTACTGCACCGAGTTGACCCAGCATGTTGCTGCGCCCTGCTGTGCCTACGACGCTGCTGTACATTTCACGTCTGTATCACTCCACAAGGATTGAGGAAGTCGTGCAGTATTTGAAAGTGAAGACCGACTGGACTCTGAGGGTCGAAAGGTTGGAATCGCGCCACAATATCAACTTTACGTCGTTCGTGGTACGAGTTCCAACCCACCATCTACAGACCTTCTTAAAAGAGGACTTTTGGCCAAAAGGTGTCATATTTCGACGTTTCCGAGGACGGTTACGCGACACCACGCAGCGAAACACGACGTCGACGTTACGTAAATAATAAATGTTATTTTTTTTTTAAGATAATTTTGTGTTTTATCTATGGGCCTAGTTGCCTGATAATAAAATGATTATGATGATAGTATAATCCTCAAATGTCCAGATTTCATGAAACATTCATTCAATAGGATTATCTGCTCCTAAAGAGTTGTACTGTTGACATAATTCTGTAATACATATTTGTTACGTTACGGTCACGAATTATATTTTGATCAACATTCAACCTAATACTGACTTGTAAATTGCAAAAAACGTAAGAAAATTTGAAATTCGCTGGATACTTGGCACTTTCGCCTTAATACACCCAATCAATCTGCGCAGCCTTTTCCCAACTATATTGGGGTCGGCTTCCAGTCTAACCAGATGCAGCTGAATACCAGTATTTAACATAGAGCGACTGCCTATCTGACCTCCACGACCCATTAACTGGGTATTACGATACCCCTTGGTAAAACTGGTTGTCAAACTTTCGGGCTTCTGACGACCCGTAACGACTGCAAAAGATCCAAAAATGACAGCTGGGACCAACGGCGTAACGTGCTTTCCGAGGCACGGAGGAGTCTCGGTATGTAAAGATTGTCACCCATCCACGGACCGACCCCGGCAAGCGTAGCTTAACCTGATGGATCGACCCGTATGGCTGTTATTAATTAGCCACGAGCTCCTCTTCGCCGGCGCCGGCGCCGCCGCCGCCTTAATACACCAAAAACAACATTAATTGGCTAACAATTATAATGCTTGCTAACATTAATACGACAACGGAAACAATTTCCATGATTAACATCTTTCCACTTGACCAGCAAACCGAACTTAATATGTAGTGGCGAACATATAAAATATTGTAATAACATTATAAATAATACCGTTTTGAGAAAACACGCAAGTGTACAGAAAACTAAGTGTAATTTAAGTTTATAGCGTGCTCCACAAACTTTGTGCACGGAAAAGTAATTTTTAAACATAATTGTTGGTATATGTTTAGTTGCACAGAAGTTGGAATAGAATCTATTATAGTTTTTAAACTAGATTTCCTAGTCATTAAAATAATCGACACGCGCAGTCATGTCCCGCATCCCGCTCGCTTCCAATCCATCAAAGGAGATGTTTCATTTTCGGCCATAAAGAGTACGGTGATGAAAAAAACAGGAAACAATACTATGAATTGAGGAAAAATATACTTTCCTGAATATTCTCCTGATTACTTCGGCACCAAAAATAATAGTTTTTTCAAATTATTGCCATATTCCATATTCTATTGAACATGGCGTCACGTCTTACTTGCATACTAATCTCCGCGTCTTTATTGCCTATAATTAGAAGCGCACATTTGTATTGTCCATATCTGTGATAAATTAAGCATGTAATTGTGTAGCCTGTGTTGGCGATCCAATAAATAAATAAATACTGTTTCCGTCCAGAAATCATGTTACATTAAAACATAATAATATTAAGTAGATCTTATTTTATTTTATTATATATGAAAAGCATGTATTTCTGTTTTATAATAAAGCCAGTTTATGGGCTTTAGGTCGAATTACCTCTGTAAACACTAAAGATGGATGGCCTATGTAGATCTGTAAAGATTCGAACTAGTAGTAAAGGAGAATTTACTAGACCTGTAAATAAAGCAATATTGCTACCAAGCAAAGATTGAAACTAATAAGTATCTTAATATTGTGTATTAGGGTTCCGTACCTCAAAAGGAAAAAATGGAACCCTTATAGGATCACTCGTGTGTCTGTCTGTCTGTCCGTCTGTCACAGCCAGTTTGCTCCGAATCTACTGGACCGATTAAGTTGAAATTTGGTACACATATGAATGTCTGTGACCCAAACACGGACGGGTAAAGTAAATAAATTAAATTTGAATATAGAGGTCACTTTTGGGGGGCAAATAAGAAAATTAAAAAAAAAAGTTTTGCAAACTACACCATGTGGCATATCAAATGAAATAACTTCCTATGAGGGTCTCAAATATATTTTTTTTATAATTTTAAAATAAACTGTTTTAAAGTTATTTAAGAAAATAGACGAAAATTGACCATTCCCCCCTTATCTCCGAAACTACTGAGCCTAAAATTTTTAAAAAATTACAGAAAATAGATTTTACCTGAAGATTACAGAAAAACCTATAAGAAGTCTGTGGTCTTAAAATAACTTGGTAAATCTATCAATATTGTGAGTACAAACTTACATTTACAGTTGGAATGTATGGGAGAACATGTTTTTCAACTACAATATTAAGTTTGTTCTTAAGATAAATTCATCCCAACTACGGAACTCTTCATTGTGCGTGGTCCGACACGCACTTGGCCGGTTTTTTTTTTACTTGAGCTAACATGTAGGTAACTACGTGTAACTTACAATACTATACACCTCAGTGTGTGTATGTAATTATTCCTAAGATCTACAATAAGATTTACCTAGCTATTTTTGCTTACTTATCTAACATAAGTATATGTTGTCTTGAGTGATAAACTCAATAGGTTTACTTTTCTAACTTACCTATTTAAACTATTATGTTTACCTAATTAATAATACTTACATGGTTCACTTATCTGATAAGTAAATACTAATGACTACCTTTTTTTTTTTTGTGCATGGGAAATCATCAAATGACTTCTCCCGCTCCGGGCAGAGCGGGAGGGCGTGTCAGACTTTTACTGACTAAAACCCACCCGTGTTCCTTCAGTTGCCCGTGCCAGGGCCACGGTATCTCTTTCGAACTACCCGCGACCCCGGCGGCTTCGGCCCTATTGGACCCCGTCACTGCTGACATCTCTTTGAGGCGCGCGTGGAACACAACGCGCCGTCGACCCGGGCTTGGTCCTTACCGGACGGCGAGCTGCCCATTACTCGTCGTTCGCAAGCCCGCGCCTACGGTGGCCGGGAATCGGCAATCGATTCCCGCCGCCCAGGGCGTCTCCTACGGCGGCTAGGGGCGCGAGGGCGCGGCTGTTGCCTCTCCCTCACGCGTTCCGCTTCCTCCTTCGCGAGCATTACTGCTTCGCAGAAGGAGGTGACGGCTTCCCATGCACTCTCGCTCCGCACCATGGCCTGGACCAGGTTTGAACGCGAGAGATCGCCGCCGCCGATCGCCTCCGTGAGAACACGACGGTGCTCCGCCCAAGCCGGGCAGACCTCCACTGTATGCTCCACCGTGTCCTCCGGGCGATCCACACAATGGTGACACCCGGGCGTTTCCTCCCGACTTATGACTACCTAACGTAAGAAACAAGACTACCTACTACTGAGCTAATGCTATACTTACTATATTTAAGATGCTATGTCTATGTTCCTTAACAATCGGAAAAGTGCCCAAAACGCTGGCAGCATTGCCACGTTGTATGGCGATGCTGATTCTTTGGCTAAAAAAATTATTTGATTTTTAACGTCTTATGACCTACAAAATATTAGAGTATTGTAACTATTACCTCGCCCATGCTGACCAAATTATTCTTGAACAATTTTTTTAAAAGATGGACATTTTGATTCTTTACTGTCGTCTTTTCTACCTTAATTGTCATTACTTAATCAAGTAAAACATTAAATACAACAATACATTATTATGCCGTTTGATTACAAACATAATTATAGGTACAGTGTACATTACCCGCTATACATCAGTAAAGCCACGCGTCGCTGTCCGGTATCTAATTCAAACTTTATTAAACTCGTCGCTATGTTAATAAACATAGTCGAGCAACTGTTGCAGTAGAGTCAGGGTTGCCAGGTTAAACTTTACCTGTATTAACTGGTACTAGCTGTGCTTCTGAAATAGCTTTTCCTAGAAAGTAAACTCAATCTGTTTTCGTCAGCAAGAGATCCATGTAAAATAGTGTTTCTTGGAAGGTACTCGTAGGTTTGTTAACATCGTAGTTATAATGATGGTGCTTTAAAAGGGTTTTATGAATAGAAACTTCGGAAAATTGTATTTAATTTTGTGGACACGGCTGAACATAATTATCATTCCAAAACATGGTTGATGAAACTGTGTTGTCAGTAAAAGGCTGTTACTTTTCTGAGGCCTTAGTGCACGTTTTTTAACCGACTTCAAAAAGGAGGAGGTTATCAACTCGTCGGAACCTTTTTTTTTTTTAACCGACTTCAAAAAGGAGGAGGTTATCAATTCGTCGGAACCTTTTTTTTTTTTTTTTTTTTTTTTTTTATGTATGTTCCCCGATTACTCGAAGATGGCTAGACTGATTTGGATTGTTTTTGTTTTATTCGAGAGGGTATACATTACAGTTGGTCCCATATAAAATTTATTAACTTTGCTTTGGTAGTTTTTGAGTTAGCTTCAATAATACGTATTTTTTCCCCACTTTTATATGGATGATGTTCTACGAGTACTTTGTTTTGCAGGTAGTGGTATTAGAATTTGTGTGGGGTAGGTTCCACAACTAAAAAGTGAAAAATAAAAACTTTTTTACAAAAAAAATACAACCGACTTCCAAAAACAACTACAAAGTGAAAAATAACTTTAATTTCGGAAGTCGGTGGCAAAAAACGAAAATACATTTAACTAGACACCGACTTCCAAAATTAAAGTTATTTTTCACTTTGTAGTTGTTTTTGGAAGTCGGTTGTATTTTTTTTGTAAAAAAGTTTTTATAAACTTACGCGATCACGTTAACGTAAACTGAAATTTTTGTGCTGAAACTGAATAAGCGCCGTCTGGTGACTATATAGGGACACACAGTTTATTATTCCATGCAAATTGACGTACGTTAACTTTACCAAACTACTACTCTCTCTACTGGTAGGACCAAATATGCTGTTACGTCCAGCGATACCTACGACGTTGCTGTATGTGTCCCGACTGCATCACTCCACGAAGGTTAGACACGTTCCTAAAGGAAGAGTTTTGGCCGAAGGGTGTAGTCTACCGACGTTTTCGCGGCAGGCTATGCGACGCCGCACAGCGTAACACGACGCCGTGACCTCGTGTGTCTTAGTTTATTGTATTTTGTATGGGCCACAGCTGCCTGAAATAAAGGAAGAAATTTAGAAATTTAACGTAAACGCGTACGAGTAAGTGTATAAACTCGCTCTAAGGCCACTGCACCCTAATTGCGTAACACACTATCAATCACAATCTAAATGATTTTGAAGCAAATTGCTAATCCATTGATTCATATGTTCGAAACATTTGTTTGCTGAAAAACGTAAATAACGCAATGATTGTTATTGATCTGTCAAAATGAAATCCATCCTACTATAAGTGTGTTTAGCAAAAACCCCGTTGTTTACTCCTCTCCAGATCTGCATGTGGCGCTGATGACCTTCATCCGTCACAATAATATAAAATTATGAATTACTCTGTATGTGTTGGTGTGGTATGCGTATGTATGTATGTATTATAGGTTTTAACAATTACAATATTTATTTATTTCTATTTTTTGTTTGTTTCAGTCCCGTACTAATCCAGCAAGTTCTGTATTGTGTCAACTGGATCAACCAAATAATTTGATTTGTTTAAAACCTATTTTTAACCGATTTCAAAAAGGAGGAGGTTCTCAATTCGTCGGAACCTTTTTTTTTATTTTTTTATTATTTTTTATGTATGTTCCCCGTTTACTCAAAAATGGCTGGACCGATTTGGATTTTTTTTTGTTTTATTCGAGAGGGTATACATCACAGTTGGTCCCATATAAAATTGATTAACTTTACTGCGGCAGTTTTTGAGTTAGCTTCAATAATACGTATTTTTTCCCCACTTTTTAACCGACTTCAAAAAGGAGGAGGTTATCAATTCGTCGGAACCTTTTTTTTTTTTTTTTTTTTTTTTTGTATGTTCCCCGATTACTCGAAGATGGCTGGACCGATTTGGATTTTTTTTTTTTTTTGTTTGAAAGGGTATACTTCCCAGGTGGTCCCATGATCATCAAGTCAGGATCTGATGATGGGATCCTGGAGAAATAGAGAGAACTCTTCCAATTTTATAGGCACACTTGAAGCGATTTGGATAGTTTTTGGAAGAGTACTTTCTTGGAGTGGTCCCATTTCAATTTGGTGAAGATCTGATGAAGAACTTCTGAGATAGGCAACGGAACTCCTCAATAAATGATAGCAAATGGACTGGGATTGCTGAAATCTCATGTCTGTTTGTTGTTCACACCAGTTCATAACATAACATCACGCCAGTACGCTGTGAAGGGGTAAGCACATGTGAACCACTAAAAAGTGAAAAATAAAAACTTTTTTACAAAAAAATACAACCGACTTCCAAAAACAACACTACAAAGTGAAAAATAACTTTAATTTCGGAAGTCGGTGGCAAAAACGAAAATAAGTTTAATCAGAAACCGACTTCCGAAATTAAAGTTATTTTTCACTTTGTAGTGTTGTTTTTGGAAGTCGGTTGTATTTTTTTGTAAAAAGGTTTTTTTTTTGTTTGTTTCAGTCCCGTACTAATCCAGCAAGTTCTATATTGTATCAACTGGATCAACCAAATAATTTGATTTGTGTAAAACCTATTTTTAACCGACTTCAAAAAGGAGGAGGTTCTCAATTCGTCGGAACCTTTTTTTTTTTATGCATGTTCCCCGATTACTCGAAGATGGCTAGACTGATTTGGATTTTTTTTGTTTTATTCGAGAGGGTATACATCACAGTTGGTCCCATATAAAATTGATTAACTTTACTGCGGTAGTTTTTGAGTTAGCTTCAATAATACGTATTTTTTCCCACTTTTACATGGACGATGTTCTAGTTTGTTTTGCAGGTAGTGGTATTAGAATTTGTGTGGGGTAGGTACACAACTAAAAAGTGAAAAATAAAAACTTTTTTACAAAAAAATACAACCGACTTCCAAAAACAACACTACAAAGTGAAAAATAACTTTAAATTCGGAAGTCGGTGGCAAAAAACGAAAATACATTTAACTAGACACCGGTTGTATTTTTTTGTAAAAAAGTTTTTATTTTTCACTTTTTAGTTGTGTACCTACCCCACACAAATTCTAATACCACTACCTGCAAAACAAACTAGAACATCATCCATATAAAGGTGGGGAAAAAATACGTATTATTGAAGCTAACTCAAAAACTACCCAAGCAAAGTTAATTAATTTTATATGGGACCAACCGTGATGTATACCCTCTCGAATGAAACAAAAAAAAATCAAATCGGTCCAGCCATCTTCGAGTAATCGGGGAACATTCATAAAAAAAAAATAAAAAAAAAAAAGTTTCCGACGAATTGAGAACCTTCTCCTTTTTGAAGTCGGTCAAAAATATCAAAAAAAATAACAATACTACAAAAGTGTAAGCGATTCAATGAACTGCAAATAATATTTGTTTATTTAATCTGAAAACCCTAACCACAAACAACCGCAGTAACAAACGAGGAGTCCAGTTCGTTATCTATACAACAAGTTGTCTCTCGTTTCCTATTCCAAGTTGGATAACACAACAGATTTCTGTTGCGGGGTTCGCTTTTAAATAAAGGCGCCGCTCCACAGCAGCATACGCACGTGTAGGTACCAAGCATAGCTTTAAATTAAAATATAGGCGGAATCGTCTACTGAGACCCATGGCCATGCTACGCACTGATGATTGGCAAGCAAACAAATGAACCGCGTATTTATAGTGGTTAAGTGCTCAAACACATGAGCGGCACGCTTCAACGGTAGAGGCAACTGCAGCCGTCGACGCGTGTCGACTGCTGCAATTGCTTCTGCCGTTGCCGCTCGTGTGTATCCGTGCATATCCTACGTAGCAGTGGGCGGTCGACTTAAATATATAACGTTGCTAGCTCATAGACTACAAAGCAGTCAGAATAACGTAGTGTTAAAATTATTTACCTGTAACTAACAGTTCGCGAAATAGGAGAAATTGTAACGGGATTGTTTTGTTAAATAAGGAAAACTATGCTGTTACAATAGAGACATGTTCATTTAATTAACCGACTTCTTAACCGACTTCAAAAAGGAGGAGGTTATCAATTCGTCGGAACCTTTTTTTTTTTTTTTTTTTTTTTTTATTTTTTTTTTTATGTATGTTCCCCGATTACTCGAAGATGGCTGGACCGATTTGGATTGTTTTTGTTTTATTCGAGAGGGTATACATCACAGTTGGTCCCATATAAAATTTATTAACTTTGCTTTGGTAGTTTTTGAGTTAGCTTCAATGATACGTATTTTTTCCCCACTTTTATATGGATGATGTTCTACGAATACTTTTTTTTGCAGGTAGTGGTATTAGAATTTGTGTGGGGTAGGTTCCACAACTAAAAAGTGAAAAATAAAAACTTTTTTACAAAAAAAATACAACCGACTTCCAAAAACAACTACAAAGTGAAAAATAACTTTAATTTCGGAAGTCGGTGGCAAAAAACGAAAATACATTTAACTAGACACCGACTTCCAAAATTAAAGTTATTTTTCACTTTGTAGTTGTTTTTGGAAGTCGGTTGTATTTTTTTTGTAAAAAAGTTTTTTTTAATTATTGATTTAGGATCTCCAACAAAAGATGTACACAATACAATCATGACATATAAAGAAAGGGCTACATCAGGTATAGGAGACCACAGCATAAACATCCTACTAATATTATAAATGTGAAAGTTTGTGAAGATGTTTATATGTT
Organism: Cosmia pyralina; assembly: GCA_946251885.1. NCBI lineage: Eukaryota > Metazoa > Arthropoda > Insecta > Lepidoptera > Noctuidae > Cosmia > Cosmia pyralina. Next base: position 19,172,217 of record OX276354.1, read on the forward strand.
TGTTACTCAAACACGCAAAAACGGCTAAACGGATTTGGATGAAATTTGGCACACAGATACTTTATAACCTGGATTAAACCATAGGATACTTTTTATCCAGGTAGTAGGTTCCCGTGGGATAATTTCCGCCTTCCATGCGGGCGAAGCCGCGGGCAACGGCTAGTAAACAATAGAGATAACAACTATGCTAACAAAGTTAAAATATTAATAATTTTGCAATGATACGTTACACTACACATTGTAGAAGTATTATAAACTAGATGTAAACATCCCTAGTTTTAAGGCTGGCATCTGGCCTAATTGAATTTTTCATCTGTGTTTTTTTCACTGTTGTTCAGGTTGGTAAAAAGTTTCGATTTTTCGAGATACATTCTTGCAAATAAATTGATCACAGCACGATGGCATACCTGTCTGGATATATATTTTGCATACCATGCGGGTACCCTATAAACCTGAGTTATTCCAGTCTAAATAAAAATAACAGCACTAAATTGATCAGAATCATCAATTTATTAGGGGTAGTATTTAAACGCACACCAAAAATTACCAATTTTTCCCAACAGAATACGTTCATCAAAAATACTGTTTGTACAATCAAAATTTGCATGTTTAAATAACAGGGTTTAAAGTAAAGGAACCTAATCAAATCGAACCTCGGGGTGCCCAATAATATAGTTTGTACAAGTTTTGTTATTCAATTAGTTAATTAGTAGTGCAATCATTGATTTGATGTACATATAGATTATTAGATGTAACGTATTTGATGTAAGAATATTTTAATGATGTGTGATTAACAATTTCCCAGTTTTACTTTTAAATTCAAGCCACAATCGATATCAACTCGTGCAAAACAATCTTACCCAAAATTCAACTGAAATCCCGACACTATTATTGGAAACAAAATTGACCCGACCAGAACCGTCTGCGAAACACGTCACCCAGTATCACACCATCACACCGGTCACCTCCGTAATTGACAGATCGGAATGACCCGATTACAGTAGTGACGCGAATCCCAGCTTGCCAGTACCGATCGGAATTTCATTAACTGGTGACGAATTTTAGTACGTTTCGGTCAATTCTCGTTGGTATCGAGATTTGATGATTTCTGGTCATCGATTTTGGGGGATTGATAAAGTGTGATTTGAGTTTTGAACATTTACATTTGCTGGTATTTGAGGTAGTTTACTCTGTAATCAGGCACTTTGTATAAATTATTTCATCACAACTGCTTTCAAAACGCTGAAGTAAAACATCGTGAGGAAACCGACATGTCCAATTCAAAAACGTGTGACATCCACCATCATATGTCGGTGACAGCCGCCGACCGAAAGCGACGCTTGCAGTTGTAGCGTGTCACATCCGCCATTTTGTCAGTGGACTGATAATAGTTCAGGAGTGACAAAATGGCGGACGCGACACGCTACACCTGCAAGCGTCGTTTTAGGTCGGCGGCGGTCGTCAGCGCGTCGACGACCGCTGCCGCCGATACGTGCGGTTGACTCTGCCGTTGACGCGTGTCTCTCGGGTGTAAGAACACTTGAAGAAGATTGCTTGATCTTTTCTCAGAGTAACAAATTAGAAACAAATTTAATAAAGAAGTAATTCTGTTTTAAACAAAGTTTCAACTAGCTCATATGACTTTCATATTTCACAAAAGCACTATGTTCGTCGTAACTTCAAGTGTTGCAGGTTTTCCGGACACCTAAACCACAGTATAATAATGTTACAGTAGTTTATCTTCGTATAAAACGGCCGAAACGACGCGCTTCGAAATCTCAATATAAGGTAGTCCAAATAGTGACGTCAAAAAGTAAAATCTGAATTCCTCATACCCAGGGTTATTAGAAACTACCCCAAGTATGTTCCGCGATTTTGGTAGGTTTCGAGTCATTTTTGCTTTTGTAATTATTTAGAGTTTTCCGCCGATGGAGCTTCAAAAATTCATATCTTTTTTTGTAGTGAGTATTTTTCAGATATTTTTTTGTGACATTGTAACAATCAAGCAATGTCATTAAAGAAATCTGAAAAAATTCCACTACGAAAAAAGATATAAATTTTTGAAGCTCTACCGGCAGAAAACTTTAAACAATTACAAAAACAAATATAATTCGAAAACTACAAAAAATCGCAGAACATACGTGGGGTATTTTTGAATACCCCTGGCTATGAGGAATTCAGATTTTTCTTTTTGACGGCACTATTTGGACCATCCTGTATACCAGTAGGCAACAGTTCGAGTACAAGGCAGTTACGCACAGACGGACACGTATTTATCTACCGAGCGGCCGTAGGTAATTAATTCAAGGTCACTGTTCAGATAAACCACTGTAGCTTTATTATTCTGTGCCTAAACAGAGTAAGTTTATAGCTCAATTTCGTGACATGATGGCCATTTTAATTTGGTACAGCCATCGTAACAAAGTTGTTTTAGGTCTTCAACGTTTTACAAGAAAAATATTTAATGCTTGTATTACGTTTGATATAGGTATTGTAATGTAATGTTAGGTTAATGTTATACTTATCTTCAATTCATCTAGATATTCAATTATGTATTTATGTAGCTTTTATTTTTTTAGATCCTGAAATTCGGTAAAAGGTAAGTAGCTATACTGGTAGATACTAAAACGATTTTGATGAAAATAAATTGGTTTCGTCTGTAAGTATGTACAGTCAGCGTCAATAATATCGGGACGAACAGACTGTTCAAAATAATCTAAACAACTATGAAAATAAAATATTAACTCAATGACACAAGGAATGTTTCAGAATGAAGACAGTTCACGACAACTGTCATTCTGACAAGAACTTTATCCAATTGTGATAAATTAATTTTCTTAGTTGTTGAGACCCGATATTTTTGACGCTGACTTTACTGTACCTAAAGATAACATTTTATTTCTTTATATTGATTCGAGTACTGCTAAATTTAAAAGCTAGCAGTCTTAAAAGAATAATATCTACAAGTATATAAAAAGGAGAGGGGAAAGAATCATAGGGCATCAAAAAATTCATTCGCAATTTCACCGTATTTTGTTGAAATTACATGAATTAGTAAGTTTATAACGCATACCTAGTTAAATAGATAGATAGATAAAACATTTATTTGGTGCCCACAAAAGACATAGCACAACACACAAAAGTACAATTAAATCAATATAAAAACCAGGTGCCAATAACAAAAAACAAAAGGGAAGAAAAACATACGTACACAAATAAAAGTGACACTATGACTGTCTATACATCATACTGTCTTCCGACGAAGCCCGAGCTGCATACGAAGTTCGGCGAACTACGTAAGCAGCTCGGGCTCTCGTCGGACTACTGTATGATATAAAGACTGTGCTATAACATACTTAAAATCAAATGATAACGAATATACACAGTGCGGTACCTATTGAAATGTCGCGCACTTGTGTGTCAAACTAATGACCACGCGCACATTCATACATATATCCTCCTCCCATTCATCATTCCCATCATCCCCATTTATCATTCCCATTTTTCTCATTTGTACTGACTAACTGAAATTCACAGAAGTTCCCTTTATAATTACTTAATAACTTAGTAACGTAGTAAAGTGAATGTCCTTAGAATTTAGGTAGGTACTTTTTTTCTGTTTTTTAAAAGTGGAGACCTGTAATTGGCTTTCAGATTAATGTACTGTCCTTGATCTGTTTGTTTTAGCTGTAAGTCTCCCATATTATTTAAATAAATAAATAAATAATGTAGACAAGGAATAAGGAAGGAATTCCCAGTAGTACGTTCCCGTGGGATATTTTCCGACAGCCATGCGGGAGAAGCCGCGCGGGAAGTGCTAGTTTATGGTAAAACATTATACTTAAGTAATAATTAACACGATCAGTTATTTCAGGTGCCAACTGAACTCAAAGTCTTTATATGACTTAAACATGACCTGGGATTGTTTGACCTAGAATTTTCAACACAACATCTAGCACTTCACTGATTCAGACCGATTGCGCCTTAAGTTGAATAATAGTAGCCCTAAATGCTTCAGGCACGATAGTGTCATGCAAATGGCCATAGGTATGTACGTACTAGACCGGATAATGGTACCTACTATAATATTGTATCTACGATTTGTAGGTAATGCCTAGGTATACGATAGTTAGCACTAAACCTTTACTGTAAGATTTGATACACAAGGTAAAAATACCATTTTTTAAATTGACAGAAAAAAAATTCTTACGTAAAAATAAAATTGACACGAATGAACAACAAAAATGTCGTTCTCACTCAACTTCAAAACAAAACATTAATTTTGTTCGGCAGTATCCGTATTTCGACCGGCTTAGCGCGAATGATACAATAATCCTTTAATCGTCGGTGGATGAGAGAAATACGACTTTGAGTAATACCCCATTATCTACTTCTTCCTTCCACTGTTCAGAAAATACGAAACAAAATATTTTTGGCTAATAATTGCATCGGATCTCTACAAAAGCCGTCACGTTTTCAAAGTTTTCAACACTTATTTGTAATTGGGAAGCTGTAAAATTTTGTAGAGGCTCTTATTATTTAAATGTTTAAAAAAAAATAAGGCAAAAATCGCTGACCCTTTAAATACATTAAATATGAATTCACACAAAAATGATGTGACAGAACCTTCTGGTTTATTACCACTTTGGCTTATTATTTTTATCATCATCTGCCTAGCCTTTTCCCAACTATGTTGGGGTTGGCTTCCAGTCTAACCGGATGCAGCTGAGTACCAGTATTTTACATGGAGTGACTACCTATCTGAACTCCACCACCTAGTAACTGGGTAATACTATATACCCCTTGGTAAGACTGGTTGTCAGACTGTCGGGCTTCTGACGACCCGGAACGACTGTCAAAGATCCACGAATGACAGCCGGGACCAACGGCTTAACGTGCTTTCCGAGGCACGGAGGAGTCTCGGTATGTAAAGATGGTCACCCATCCACGGACCAACCCCAGCAAGCGTAGCTTTTTTTTTTTTTTTTGTGGATGGGAAATCATGGTGGGAGGCGTGTCAGACTTTTACTGACTAAAACCCACCCATGTTCCTTCAGTTGCCCGTGCCAGGGCCACGGTATCTCTTTCATGGATGGATCGACCCATGCAGCTATTATTACTTAGCCACGAGCTCCTCTGGTTTTGGCTTATCATTTTTATATTAAAGAAAAAATACTGTGCATTTCAGCAATTAGGCATCGGTGAGACGTTATCAAGAAGGTTGAGTCTATACAATGTTCCTAACAACCAAATAAGTACGTGCAAAAAACACAATAACAAAAGTTACCATCACTAATTTCTTTTCCCCAAATACGGAAAGGTACAATTCACGTGTCACTACCACCGAATAACCTCTTTATTTTGCCACGCAAACAAAACTTGCAGTATCAACATTTAGTTGATAAGACAATTGAGGTATCGGCGAGTTCCGACCGCCACATATTGCCCCATATTGCCTCATTTGTCGGCACTCCGCTGAGCAACGCTCGATTGCCCTTTGATTGCCCCTGTCTTCTTAGCGAACGTCTTTTGTTTCGTTCATTGTTTTTTTGGATTAATGTTTGTCGGATGCGTGAAGTATCTCTTTCGGTTATGTGTAAAGGTGATTATTTGTGATTTTTCGATGTGGAAGAAGTGTTGGGTTACTAGGGGGTATAAACAAAAGACAACTCAAGTTTACCTATAGGTAAACTTGAGTTGTCTTTTGTTAGATGTACTCTACTGTTTTGTTTGAGTTTCTTGTACCTTTTTTATGTCTGAGGAATATTTATAAGAACCTATTAAACTTAGTTTTCAATCAAGTACGGACAGACAGACTGAGTCGCACCATAACGGAATGGCCACGACTTTTGGCATGGCGGGAAGCAGCGCGGGCGCGGCAAGCGGCGGGCGGGGCGTTGTCCATGCCACGTACTCCTCAGTAGCGTTTAGCGTTTATTGACATGGCATTATCCAAAGTTGCTCTTCTTTGCCTCGAAAGCAATTCATATTTTAAGCAGGATACTTCGAAGAGGGAAGGAGTGCACGAAGTAAATAAAGACCGGTATAAGTATGGTCCCACAACCTTTTGGTAATATTTTTATATTTATGTTGAGGATGTTTTGGTATGCTTATCGGCGGTAGATTTAAAATTTCTTTTATAAAAACTTCGGTGTTCATTTGCCACTACAGAATCGTTTAAAATATTTTATTTGTTAATCTGCCACTCAGACGGCCACTGCACAGCCGCTGTCCGTCCCTCTCTGTGTCGTGGCATATATCCCACTCATTCGCCCATACATTTGTTCAAGCCACCTGCCGGGCCACGCGTCGCTGCCGCGAACCGCTCCGCAAAAACCGCTCGGGTTACCGCTGTGTGCGGCGCCTCGTGGCTTGCTTCATACATTTTGGTATATTTTTTCCTACCGCTCGCTGCCCCGCACTAAGCTACCGCTGATAGCGGCAAGATCGTGGCCAGGCCATAAGGGTTCCTTTTTACCATTTTGGTACGGAACCTTAATTATGGTATTTAATTAACCGTTTCACACATAGAAATATTTTCTTATATCTATGGTTTCACACCTAGAAAATATAATAAAGTCAGTTCATAACCGTACGTCACTATACCACTCTCTTTCTTCTACAGACTCCCCAAGCAATATGAGAAAACTTTCGAAGTGAGTCGGCGAAGTAAATTCATAACAAAATTCGGTGACAACAAGCCTCGTCATTGTTTGGGAAAAACTTTCGAAAACTTGCTAAGTTTTATCTTATATCCAGATGTAGTTCTAGCAGTTTTATTGAGGAGGGTTTGATATTAAGTTTTTGTTATTTTTAGAGCCGTTTGTAGTGCGGAAGAGACAGTGGTTTTCGTTAATTACAGGGGGCCGAAAACTTCTCGAAGTGATGGTCAGCTATTAGATGCGAGAGCTTAAAAACGTTGATTTGATTTTTCTGTGGACACAGGGTCGATTTCTTGGTATAGGTAAAAACTTTTTTACAAAAAAAATACAACCGACTTCCAAAAACAACACTACAAAGTGGAAAATAACTTTAATTTCGGAAGTCGGTGGCAAAAAACGAAAATACATTTAACTAGACACCGACTTCCGAAATTAAAGTTATTTTCCACTTTGTAGTGTTGTTTTTGGAAGTCGGTTGTATTTTTATGTAAAAAAGTTTATATTTTTCACTTTTTAGTGGGTCTGTTTATAATTTGTGTAAGTTACAATAGTCTAATGTCAATTGCTCATCACATGTTACAAAATATTGCTTTTCCCGATGCTGGGACGTTAATTGTTGAGGAGTTCTGCTGGTAAGAACCAGGAGAACTCCTCAACAACCACTGACCACACGCATTGTGTGACGAGCGGAAATTGCTTAGCAACCATATTAAAGTAATCGAATCGCAACCCGTGAAATATTTATCATTGAGTAGTTCCGGTAGCCATCTGTGGTCTTGATCATCAGTTCCACTTCACCAAGTGGTGCTTTCCGAGAGCAAATGCACGAGCTACTATAAAAAATACCCAAATCGCTATAGGTGTGCCTATAATATTTGAAGAGTTCCTTCGATTTCTCCAGGATCCCATCATCAGAACTGGATTTTGACAAAAATGGGACCATTTGGAAAGTATACCCTTTCCAACAAAAAAATATTTTTTCAAATCGGTTGGCAAGCGACGGAGTTATGCGCGAACAAACATAAAAAAAAAAAAAATACAAACATCCGAATTGAGAACCTCCTCCTTTTTTAGAAGTCGGTTAAAAATATTTAGAATTAGAGTTGATGTTACGTGTATCTATTATTACAGCTTTAATGTTACCTACAGTTTTCCGTAGGTATTCCGCCTCGTATGATAATAATGTGAGTCCCTATTCGCAAGTAGTTACCTCGAATACAAAGTTTGATAGCATGAATTTATAAAATGATCTACCAAACCAAAAAGATACCATAATAATTATTTTACAAAACTTTAAGAGAAATCTTTCTCATTTAGACCACAAAAAGGAAGGCGCTAATTAGAAAATTACAGTTCAAACAATTATAATGAAAATTGCTGTAGACCGCAGTAAATTGTAAGAAAATTATTAGTGAAATTACTTTTTCCTTGACCGACTAAAACTGTTAAGTTTATCTAAGTGCTTCAGTTCTAAATGAGCTATTGAATAATTAAACAAGAAGGAACATATTAGTTTTTGTTATACCTACTGATTATTGTAAGGAATATGGGTTTAAAGATTCTTTATTAATTCTAAAAGAACATACATTGTTCACTTAGCGAATAAATACATAACTAGGGTAAAGTGTAGTCCAGTAGCTAATTGTATTTTCTTTTTAATGTAGTTATGATGTCGCATTTTATGTGTAAGATTATCTGATGTTGTTAACTTAATAGCTTTGCGTTGTTAGTGATGTGCTGTTTGAGTTTAACTTTAAATATGTTAAAAGAGGATGAGCTCCTGATGTCTGCCGGTAGATTATTGTAAAGTTGTACACCTTTATATTTTTCCTGCCATAATGCGTCCGTGCAATATCCGGCTGTTTTAAGAATAATTGAAGGTAAACTTATCAATAAACCATCGCTGTGATATCATCACGTTTGAAAAACAGATAGTGATATCATGCTATCATTATTTAAGCTTCATGAGCTCTCTCTTATTTAGACACACCCTAATTTCATCAACAAAACAAAACACCTTCTGAAGTATGTAAGGGCTTCAATCAATCTGCCTAGCCTTTTCCCAATTATGTTGGGGTCGGCTTCCAGTCTAACCAGATGCAGCTGAATATCAGTATTTTACATGAAGCGACTACCTACCGCGACTATCTGACCTCTACAACCCATTAACTGGGTAATACGATACCCCTTGGAGACTTTCGGGCTTCTGACGACCCGTAATGACTGTCAAAGATCCACGAATGACATCCGGGACCAAGAGCTTAACGTGCTTTCTTTTTTTTTTAGGAGTCTCGGTATGTAAAGATGGTCACCCATCCACGGACCGACCCCGGCAAGCGTAGCTTAATCTGATGGATCGACCCGAGCGGCTGTTATTACTTAGCCACGAGCTCCTCGTATCGTATCGTATCGTAGGGCTTGTCCACTCTGAAATGACGCGCGCCTTTTACTTTATGCTACTACTACGGTAAATGCGATGTGGAGCGCGTAATTCCAGATTGGACAAAGGTTCCATAGTTTCAGCCTACCCCCATAGGAAGAAGGCATGAAACTAACATCTCTATCTCATGCCCAACCTACACACACATCTTCAAACAAAAGACAACTATGTACTTCCAACAACATAACATTACAAAACTAATTTTACCCAGTATCTTCCATCAATAATTGATCGTTCAGGAACGGGAATAAGATCCCACCTGCCCGTATTATCTTACCGGGCCATAAACGAAAGGATTTAAACAAAGCCACGGGCTATTGTTCGACGTTTAAGTTCGGCCGCCATCTTTGTTTTGGAATTTCAGTCGTTACGTACGCCTGATTAATTTGGGGGTGATTACGTTAAATAAAGTGAGAGGGTGAATTGATTTTAGTGTTGTTGAAGATTTTCTTGTTTTCTGGCGCTAAAGAATGTTTTATTATAGCAATATTCTTTGCCAATAAGAAATTGAAAGTGGCATCGGTGACTGACAAGTTGTGTGGAAATCGGTTGTCATGTATGGGCATATGATGCGAAGGAATGAGGAAAATGTCGTGAGGAAAGTTTTGAGTATGAATGTCGATGGCTATAAGAGCAGGGGAAGATCAAATAAACGATGGATGGACTGTGTGAAAGGTGACATGACTAGAAAAGGGGTGACTACCGAGATGAACTCTATTAGAGAAGTATGGAAAAAGGGACATGTTGCGCCGATTACCCCAAATATATTGGGATAACGACAGGAGAATGATGATAACTCTATGGCAATATATAACTTTAAAAAATGCTTGTAAATCATTTGCGTATGTAATATAATAATCAACAAAGCATAATTAATTATTCTTTAATTTGTTAAAGTATCTCATTAATAGCGTGATAATTAATGTAGATTATGTTAAATAATATCATTATGAAATTATTAATAAATATAATTAGTATAGTAAAAAATCAGTACTTTAAAGTTTACCTACCCTAATATGCGATATTTATATCTATACATATCCGCATAGCGTTGTTCTCCTAAACTATATGCTACGGATTTTGATCCTTTCTTCCATACTTATCTATTAGTCGTCATCTCGGTTGTCACTCCCTTTCTAGCCATGTCATCGTTCACACAGTCCCATCTATCATTTCTTCGGTCTTCCCGTTTTCTTATTGCCATCGACATTCATACTGAAAACTTTCCTCCTTTCGATTGAATTCAATAAAATATTTTGATAATTCAAAAGTTATAAAAGTTATAATAAACTTCAACAAAAACTTCTTGATACTAGTCATAATTTAGTGTCTAAAGTTTGGCATTTTATGTTAATAAATTCAGTTCTCACAATAAGATTTTACAAAAGGTTTCAACAAGTGGACTTAAGATAGCACTGTGATGTAATTTATTCGTTAACTTTGACAAAGTTTAACATAATTAGGGTTCCGTGCCTCAAAAGGAAAAAACGGAACCCTTATAGGATCACTCGTGTGTCTGTCTGTCCGTCTGTCTGTCTGTCTGTCCGTCTGTCACAGCCAATTTGCTCCGAATCTAATGGACCGATTAAGTTGAAATTTGGTACACATATGAATTTTTGTGACCTAAACACGGACGGGTAAAGTAAATAAGAATATAGAGGTCACTTTTGGGGGACAAATAAGAAAAAAAAAAAAAGTTTTGCAAACTACACCATGTGGCATGTCAAATGAAAGGGCTTACTATGAGGGTCTCAAATATATTTTTTTATAATTTTAAAATAAATTGTTTTAAAGTTATTTAAGAAAATAATCGAAAATGGACCATTTCCCACCCCTTATCTCCGGAACTACTAAGCCTAAAATTTTGAAAAAAATACAGAAAATAGATCTTTACCTGTAGATTACAGGAAAACCTATAAGAAGTCTGTGGTCTTAAAATAACTTGGTAAACCTATCAATATTGTGAGTACAAACTTACATTTACAGTTGGAATGTATACATGTTTTTCAACTACAATGTTAAGTTTGTTCTTAAGATAAATTCATCGCAACTACGGAACCCTTCATTGTGCGTGGTCTGACACGCACTTGGCCGGTTTTTTATTATAATGTGAGCATTTGCTAGCTATTCTATACGTATGTACTTTATTTAATTTATTATCCTGTCTTCGATGACTCTAACTACCTTTAATACCAAGGTACATAGTACATCCTATCTTCTACATGAGTTAACGGATTAATATTCAAAATGGCAATAAATTATCTATGTGCTAAACTAGCTTTTTCTAACAGCTCCGCCCGCGTGAAGGTCTGAAATTAACCCACCGAAACGTACTACCGGGATATAAAGTATCCTACGTGTTAATCCAAGTTATAAGCTATCTGTGTGCCAAACATCCAAATCCTAATAAAAGCATAATACTAATGATTAAAATAAAAGCATAATACTAATGATTAAAATAAAAGCATAATACTAATGATTAAAATACTATCGGTGAGTTCATGCAAGCCTAAGAGTTTTTGTTAGGTCACAGCTTAGATATTATGCATGTGTCGTGAACATTAGTTAAAAAAAAAATATGACAAAAAACTTTTTTACAAAAAAATACAACCGACTTCCAAAAACAATACTACAAAGTGAAAAATAACTTTAATTTCGGAAGTCGGTGTCTGATTAAATGTATTTTCGTTTTTGCCACCGACTTCCGAAATTAAAGTTATTTTTCACTTTGTAGTGTTGTTTTTGGAAGTCGGTTGTATTTTTTTGTATAAAAGTTTTTATTTTTCACTTTTTAGTGGTTCACATGTGCTTACCCCTTCACAGCGTACTGGCGTGATGTTATGTTATGAACTGGTGTGACCAACAAACAGACATGAGATTTCAGCAATCCCAGTCCATTTGCTATCATTTATTGAGGAGTTCCGTTGCCTATCTCAGAAGTTCTTCATCAGATCTTCACCAAATTGAAATGGGACCACTCCAAGAAAGTACTCTTCCAAAAACTATCCAAATCGCTTCAAGTGTGCCTATAAAATTGGAAGAGTTCTCTCTATTTCTCCAGGATCCCATCATCAGATCCTGACTTGATGATCATGGGACCACCTGGGAAGTATACTCTTTGAAATAAAAAAAAATAATCCAAATCGGTCCAGCCATCTTCGAGTAAAGGTTCTGACGAATTGAGAACCTCCTCCTTTTTGAAGTCGGTTAAAAATAATGGCGCTATGAGGTTTCTGACATCTTTATCTGTAAATATTTTTTGATTCCGTAAGTCGATTTTGAAGAAATAAACGCTTAATGTTACAATAAAGGTTCTAATCTTTCAGTAATTTGATTTTGAATACAATGAGTGGCTTTTACGTTATGCAAACGAACAAACAAACAGAAAAACACAAAAATAAAAACAATAAAAATTTATGTTCTTTTACTTATTTCTCGTCTTCCAGTACTTTTCTTTTGCAAAAATCATTAATTTACAGACACGGAAAGTTTACCTACGATTTTATTATTTGCTTTTCGTGTCTGTCTGTGAGTGACCACGTCGTTCTTCTAACCTACGCAACTGATTTTGATGCGGTTTTCCACATCATTTATCCTGGAAGGTTTGTTTGTTTAATACAAACAAACCTTACCAAACGACCCACACCTGCTTCGCACGGTTTTGACGACAAGTCGTCAAAACCGTGCGAAGCAGGTGTGGGTCGTTTTTTATAGACAAACAATACCCCTTGGTTGGGTTTTAAAAGTCTGACACACTGAGACCGACGAAGATCTATTGTGATGATGTGAAGCATTTCCCCAAGCTAATACCCAATAAAAATTCACCATAGGCTTTGCGAGATTATTTTCTAGGAAGCTTATTGATTATTGCACACTTTTAGAGCCTATACTACCACAAATGGCTTAGCATGATCCTCCGTTATGTCGAAAATACAGCAGCATTAGTTTTGTAATAAATATGTGGTAAAGTTGAGGATTAATGTTAAGTACTATGTTGACAAAAACACGATTCCATAAAATTTTCTCAATAGAAAAAAAACCAAAGTTACCTCCAAACCGAACAATAAACCGCTAGTATTCATAAAAATACTTCAAATTAGGTCATGAAACTTTGCATACTAATTATAAAGCAGGTCTTATGTTTTTTTTATTTTTTTCGAATTACCTTTATTTTCACCGTAAAAATCAATTACCTAAACTATCGGCGCCCAGCACCGCACTCAGTCTGGATCTCACTCAATCCGCGAGCAGTATCGTGCGCGCGAGATAAAAAGCTGAGGTAGTGTGGGCTCTTATACAAGCTCCTGCAATTACATGTTTTAAACGAAGTGTGTATCATATTCGTATTATAGAGGTGCAACTGGAGCAGAGTTACCTCGTGTAAACATTGCTGTGATCACTCAAAACACTGTCTGTTACATGCACTGATCCGCGTTACACGGTGGAGCCATGAAACTAGCTGTATTATTTTCACATCTAGGAACTACGACGCCATAGCATCGCGCCTGTAATCCCCGAAAGGATGGGCAGAGGTGTACTTACGAGTAGTACACCTACATTTCACCAGCTATGTTCAAGTCCCATGTAATAGGGTGAGATTATTGCCATCAACCGGTCACAAATCCAGACTGCGGGCTGCTACTCAGAAATTCCTGATGGGAAAACCTAATAACACTTTGTCCAACCTGGGAATCGAACCCGGGACCTCATGCGCAGCAGTAGCGCCTGCGACCACTAGAACAACGTGGAAGTCATTTATCTTTTTAACCGACCTCAAAAAGGAGGAGGTTCTCAATTCGTCGGAACCTTTTTTTTTATTTTTTTTTTTTATGTATGTTCCCCGATTACTCGAAGATGGCTGGATCGATTTGGATTTTTTTTGTTTTATTCGAGAGGGTATACATCACAGTTGATCCCATATAAAATTGATTAACTTTGCTTCTGTAGTTTTTGAGTTAGCTTCAATAATACGTATTTTTTCCCCACTTTTATATGGATGATGTTCTAGTTTGTTTTGCAGATAGTGGTATTAGAATTTGTGTGGGGTAGGTACACAACTAAAAAGTGAAAAATAAAAACTTTTTTTACAAAAAATACAACCGACTTCCAAAAACAACACTACAAAGTGAAAAATAACTTTAATTTCGGAAGTCGGTGGCAAAAAACGAAAACACAATTAACTAGACACTGACTTCCGAAATTAAAGTTATCTTTCACTTTGTAGTGTTGTTTTTGGAAGTCGGTTGTATTTTTTGTAAAAAAGTTTTTATTTTTAAAAATTATAATAGCCACACGGGTCGATCGAAGGTGAAGCTACGCTTGCCGAGGTCGGTTCGTGAATGGGTGACTATCCAATAACATCAAGGCAGTTAGTTCCGGGGCAGTCAGAAGCCCAAAAATTTGATAACTAGTCTTACTAAGGGGGTGTTACGCAGTAAAAGGGTTGTGGAGGTCAGATAGACAGTCGCTTCATGTAAAATACTGATATTCTGTTGTTTCCGGTTAGATTGGAAGCCGACCTGTGGCTTTTGTGGACAAACTCAAACTGAAACTCAAACTTAGGCATTTGTTTCAAATAAACCAATTACAAGCACTTTTGATTTGTCAATGGGTCAGTCAGTCAGAAAGATGAAGCTAGATGCCCATTCCAAAGCGTAGTAGATCCCTATGAAGAAGAACGGGCAAGAAACTCCACGGACACTCTTTTAAATCATAATATTTTTACAAAATATTGGTTACATCGTTCATGTTGAAAATATACATGTGAGAACAACGTAGAAAGACGTGCACGTTAAAAAGCGTCCGTAATAAAAGGATAAAAACTAAAATAACTAAAAAAAAATTAAATTAAAAATAAGCCACGGCAGCTAAGAGACGACCAGTCCCAACTGACGGCGCCCGTTCACGAACATGACGCATGGATCAGCACCATTTAGCTCAACCATTTTGAAGGGAGCTTAATGATCCAACACACACGCCACCACCAGCGAGACATTTGAGTGAGCATGACATACTCTCAACCGCCAGGGCACATTCAAGTCAGTGAAAGACGTACCCAGTAAAAGTTAGCTTAATAGTAGCTACACACATGTTCTATGCAATTATATAATACTAAGAGTTTGGATTTAAACAATGCAAAGAAAGTTTTCTCTCTTCTTAATATTCAGCAGCTCCAACAATATTTCCGAATGCTAATTAATTAGTTAATGCGTCCTTGTGGAGCAGGACAAGCATTCAGCCAAGCATTTTTGTCAGCGATGTAATCCCCCAACTTATAATATGCCTGGCTGCATAGTGTGGTTGATTTAAATTTCTTTTCATTCAGCTGGAGTATGTGGGGAGGTATTTTATTATAACATTTTAAACAGTAGGTACCCCATGAAGGACGAGTTTACTTTAGTCAGTCTGAAACCTGGTTGAACTAATTGGTCCCTATTTCTAGTCCTATAATTGTGTTCTTCACCTCTTTTACCGAAAAGATTTAGATTTTTCCTTACGTACATAATGTTTTCGTAGATGTATTGAAAAGGTACCGTCATGATGTTACTATCTTTAAACAGTTCCCTTAGAGAATCGCGCCTGCGGAGGCCATATATTGCTCTGATGGCTCTTCTTCTTCTTTCTTTCTTTTTTTTCTCATTCTTTCTTTCTGCTGCTTTCTGTTCGCCATTTTCTTACACACGTGGGTAGCTCGTCGCCAAATGGTTTATTTGTAGGCAAAGAAATTACACAACCGATTAGCTTAGGAACTGGTTTATTACTGGCGATCGCGCGGCGTGCGACCCTCGCGGTGCAAAAACACTCCACCGACCCATTGACAATTCAAAAGTGCCTGTAATTTAACTGGATTAACAACGGGAACATTTTCCTCCGTAAAAAAGTCGGTGACAAACAGCTTCTTATTAATTCGGAAAAATGTCTTCAGGACCTTGGTATGAGGATTTTATGACTTCCTCTGTTATTTATGTTCATATCTCTTGCTAATATTATCTTAAAGCTAATTACACTCTGCCTTCAATACGTAGTACTAGACTTAACTCACATTTTATACATACCCGCACGTACACAATACAAAAAAATATGCTTACCCACATCTATATTAAAAATTTTAATCACATGCATACTGATCAAAACACACGCATTCTCATACACATACATACACACAAACATACAAAAAGATACCTTCAACAAGGAGAGATGTTACGAGTAATATCTTTCTTCTAGTTACAGTAATATTCAGCTTCCCTATGCTCATATTAACTAGTTATTAATTAAAGTATAAATGGATACTATAATAAATATTATTAACGATTTGGACATTCTTAGACTGGATAACTCTCTTTCTTGTAATCCACAGGACTGTAGAAATTATATTAACGTTTCCGAGAGTAATATTAAATTATTACACATAAATATACGCAGTGTAAAGAAAAATTTTGATAACCTACAAGCATTGATCTGTTCCACTAAAATTAACTTTGACATTATTGTGTTGACCGAGTGCTGGCTGAGCAAAATAAATAGCCCACCGATACTTAATGGTTTTCTGTCACACTCAACTAAACTTACATGTAATCAAAATGAAGGTGTAATAATTTACACTAAAATGGGATTAAATGCCACAGTTTGGGAACCAAGCATAGTAAACGCCAACTCCCTTGTATGTCAACTTGACTCCAAGTTTGCTTTTGTAGCTGTTTACCGCTCGCCGTCTTATAACAGCATAGACCGAATAGAACAGTTCCTATCTAGCTTAAATAATGTCTTGGGTGAACTTTCTCCTATCCCAAATATCGCTCTTATCGGTGACTTAAATATCGACATAAAACCAGGTAACAAGAGCCCCCATAGTTTTGAATATCTCATCCAGAATGCTTCCCATGGACTACTCCCTACCCACCTAATACCCACAAGACTTGAAAACTGTCTTGATCATATTTTATTAAAGTCCAAATTACCTTCCACCACATTAATTCTTGAATCGTACATTACCGACCATAAACCAATTATACTTACGTTAACGAATGCGATCTCTACTCGAAATCAAAAATACACTATATCCCGTACTAATCTAGATGCCATTAAATCTGAACTAGAAAACATAAATTTTTCTGACATTTATGAAATAAATAATGCAAATGAAGCCTTGAATAAGTTTATATCAATAGTAACTACCGTTACAACTAAACACACTATTAAAATTACAATTCCTAAAAAACATAGAACTATTAAACCTTGGATCACTCCAGGTTTGTTAAAATGTATTAAAAATAGGGATAGGCTCCATATGAATTCAAACAAATCTCCAAATAATTTAATTTTAAAACTTACTTATACACGATACAGAAACTTCTGTAATAATTTACTCCGAAAACTTAAAATAGCCTTTGATAAAAGTGAACTTGAAAAATCAAAAAATAATCCCAAAGCTCTGTGGAAAACCATACAAGAAATCACTAGTACTCGAAAAGTACGCACCAGTCCCGATGAATTGTTAAAACTAGGCGATAGTCCGCACTCTTCCGTGAATCAAGTATGTTCCTTCTTTAATAATATTGGTAAAAATTTAGCGGCAAATATATTAAAATCTCACGGTCCAACTAATACTCCCTCTGGCAGAGATCGATACATAAAGCCCAATTTTTCACCTCCAGCTAGCTCCCTCGCTTTACTAAACACAGATGAAGGT
Source organism: Cosmia pyralina (assembly GCA_946251885.1). Classification (NCBI taxonomy): domain Eukaryota; kingdom Metazoa; phylum Arthropoda; class Insecta; order Lepidoptera; family Noctuidae; genus Cosmia; species Cosmia pyralina. The sequence goes on from OX276354.1 coordinate 19,190,008, forward strand.
GAGGTGGAAACAATCATCTTACAACTACGTAATGATTGTGCTGTTGGTTGGGATGGAATATCATCAAAATTGCTGAAAATCTGTCGGCACATACTAGTTCCACCTATCACCTACATCTTCAATTTGTGTTTACAATCAGGAACGTTTCCTAACGGACTCAAAAAAGCAATTGTCCATCCAATATATAAGAGCGGGAACAGAACCTGTGTCAACAATTATAGACCAATTTCCATCCTGCCTTCGCTTTCAAAAATTATTGAGAAGATCCTTAACAGACAACTTAGGAGTTTTTTACATAAACATAGCATTATTGCCGAGAACCAGTATGGCTTCAAGCCTGGGGTTTCGACGGAAGATGCTGTACTGGATCTCACACAATTCGTAGCAGGAAAACTTGACAGTGGGGCTAAGTGTTTGGGTATTTTTCTAGATCTCTCGAAAGCTTTTGACACAGTTTCTGTTCCCAAACTTACCTCAAAATTGGAGCTCCTGGGTATACGTGGTGTAGCGCTTGCAATTTTCAAAGATTACCTCAAGAATCGCTCTCAGCAAGTTAAAATAGATGCGTATCTCAGTGATGAAGTAATCGTGACATACGGCGTGCCCCAGGGAAGCATATTAGGTCCTACATTGTTCCAAATTTATGTCAATGACCTCTGCAGGATGATGCTGTCAAACTGCAAGATCTACGCATACGCCGACGATACTGCAATTATCATTTATGGCTCTACTTGGGAAGAGGTTAAAACTAAGGCAGAAATAGCACTAAATAGTATTATGAACTGGTTCCACCAAAATCTTCTTACATTAAACTTGGATAAATCTTGCTTCATTCCTTTTGCAATCCGACGAAACACCAAGCCACCGCAAAGCTTTGTTGTAACAGCTCACTCCTGCGTGGACTCTTCAACACCATGTTCATGTCCTACACTAGCTAGAAGTGACTGTGTAAAGTATCTGGGTCTGCAAATAGATGACGGACTTCGATGGGACAAACAGCTAGAAATGATATCTAGCAGGACATTGCGTCTTATATACGTTTTTAAATCCCTTAGAGAATCGGCTGACATAGACACATTAAAAATGGTTTACTTTGCACTGTGTCAGTCGGTTATCGGATATTGCATTACTGCATGGGGTGGAGCCATAAAAACAAATTTCCTGAGGGCAGAGCGAGCGCAAAGAGCCGTACTTAAAGTTATGTCTAAGAAACCGTACTTGTACCCAACCAAACAACTATATGAGGAATGTAATGTATTAACAGTGAGGCAGCTGTTTATCTTGCACTCTGTCCTCAGAACTCATAGAACCATGCCCAGATCCAACCCAAAGAAACGCACAAATGTTCCATCAGGTGTAACGCATAAAACTAGATTTGCCCAACACCAATATTACGTCATTGGTACTTACATATATAAGAAACTACACAAAATACTAAACATACTTGATTTAAACAGGCACACACTAAAACACAAAATTACTCAATGGCTACTTCAACAGGACTACATCACAACGGAGAATCTTCTAGCATTCATCTCCTAAAATTACAATCGCATTATCTACACACATATACACACACATGCACGCACAGACACACACATGCACACACACTCATGCCAATATGCACGCACACGAACTCTCACTCACATACACAACACACTAATAAAATCTACCTACACTTATTTCATAGAATTTACTATTGATTATGTAACATCTACACTGTCTAACTTGTTATTGAATGTCAATTACTTACTGTACCCATATGGCTGAACCCTATCTCTTAAAATACAGGCTACACCTAGTTTAAGGGATAGAGACTATATTATTGTGCTAATAGTGTGACAATTGTAAATTTATAATCTACAATGTATACAGTGCAATGTGTTCTTGTTTTCATGAAATAAATATTTTTATTATTATTATTATTAAATTGGTTTATTTGAAATAAATAAAAAAAAAAATATTTAACTATCGCCCACTTCCTAGCCCAGAATCCTTAAGGTAAGTAAGTTTTCTAGTACGCAACTACATTAAACTGAGACGAGATGCACAGGAACACGTTATCAAGATTATGTACCTAAGCTAGTTTAGAACTTAGCAAGTTTTGCTAGCGCTCTGCACTGGAATAATGTGGAAATATGGTGCTCATTTAAGTTATTAAGTAGTTTAGTTTAAAATAGCACCCTGTATCCCAATGACTTTACATTATTTTACCATTTATGGGATTTCTTTCGTGATACTTCTAATTGGTTGCATTTGCAATGGTTTTTTTAACCTTAATTTAATTTAGAGGTTTATTCATATCTTGTTTTGTGTCGTATTACCCAGTAACTGGGTTGTGGAAGTCAGATAGGCAGTCGCTCCATGTAAAATACTGGTATTCAGCTGCATCCGGTTAGACTTGAAGCCAATCCCAACATAGTTGGGAAAAGACTAGGCGGATGATGATGATTCTTAACTTGTTTTGCATTCCATTATGGACCCTGTAGGGCACAGCAAAAAGTATATAATTAATTCTTAAAATAAAAACTGGTCATATGCGTGTCGGACCACGCACAATCAAGGGTTCTGTAGTTAGAAAATCAGACAGATAGACAGACAGGTGATCCTATAAGGGTTCCAGTTTTTCATTCAGATGGTACGGAACCCTGAAAGGCTTTTATCCTTAATACCTGACGACCCTTAACAACTGTCAAAAATCCACGAATGACAGCGGGCACCAACTGTTTAAAGTGCTTTCCGAGGCACAAAGAGATCTCTCTTTCACATATGTAAAGATGGTCACCCATCCACGGATCAACCGCGGCAAGCGTAAGCTTAACCTGATGGATCGACCCTCGCGGCTATTATTACTGAGCCACGAGCTCCTTAAGATCGGGCCACGTATAAATATAACGTAAATTCTAACACTTTTCGCATCAAAAATACAAGTCAATCACTCTGCCTAGCCTTTTCCGAACTATGTTGGGGTCGGCTTCCAGTCTAACCGGATGCAGCTGAATACCAGTATTTTACATGGAGCGACTGCCTATCTGATCTCCACAACCCAGTAACGGGGTACGGTACCCCTTGGTAACACTGGTTGTCAGACTTTCGGGCTTCTGACGACTCGTAATGACTGTCAAAGATCCACGAATGACAGCCGGGACCAATGGCTTAACGTGCTTTCCGAGGCACGGAGGAGTCTCGTTAAGTAAAGATGGTCACCCATCCACTGACCAACCCCGGCAAGAGTAGCTTAACCTGATGGATCGACCCGTGCGGCTGTTAATACTTAGCCACGAGCCACCTATAAATACAAGTTATGTTGTCCCATGTAATAGGGGGCGAGCCTGTTGCCATCAACCGGGCACAAATCCTGACTCCGGGCTGCTACTGAGAGATTCTAGACGGAAAACCCGACAACACTGCCCGATCGCACGGTTTCTACGAATTGACAAAACGATAAGATTTCTATATTTTATATAAGCTAAATATTAATGTATTACACATATAAGTAAACCTTGGAGGAGCTCGTGGCTAAGTAATAACAGCCGCACGGGTCGATCCATCAGGTTAAGCTACGCTTGGCGGGGTTGGTCCGCGGATGGGTGACCATCTTTACATACCGAGACTCCTCCGTGCCTCGGAAAGCACGTTAAGCCGTTGGTCCCGGCTGTCATTCGTGGATCTTTGACAGTCGTTACGGGTCGTCAGAAGCCCGAAAGTCTGACAATCAGTCTTACCAAGGGGTATCGTATTACCCAGTTAATGGGTTGTGGAGGTCTGATAGGCAGTCGCTCCATGTAAAATACTGGTATTCAGCTGCATCCGGTTAGACTGGAAGCCGACCCCAACATGGTTGGGAAAAGGCTAGGCAGAGTGATTGATATATAAGTAAACCTTCCAGAATGAATTCTCTAAATGATAGTGAAAACCACATCATAATCCATTGCGTAGTTTAGAAGAACAACGCGGCCACACAGACAGACACGAAAAGCGACTTTATTTTGTAATAAGTATAGATATAGATAGATTTCAACATTATACCGTGGACGTTGTAAAGAACAAGACAACACCATCATCTTCCTGCCCTTATCCCATATTACTTGGGGTCGGCGCAACACGTTCTCTTCTTCCATTCTCCCCTGTCCACCGTCACGCTATCATTCACTCCCTTCTCTTTCATATCATTCCTCACAAAATCCATCCATCTTTTCTTTGGCCTTCCTCTGCCTCTCCATCCATCAACATGTATATTCATCACTCTTTTAGTCACATGCGTTTCGTCTCTCCTCATTACATGCCCATACCAAGACAAACGATTTCTTTTCAACTTTTCTGTCACTGGCGCCACTTTCAAACTTCCTCTTTTATACTCATTTTTCACTTTATCCATTCTCGTCACTCCACACATCCATCTCAACATTCTCATCTCCGCTGCATGCAATTTTTTTTCATCCGTCCTCTTCACTGCCCAGCATTCCGACCCATAAAGTACGACAGGCCTTATCACGGACTTGTAAATTTTCCCCTTTAACTTGAGGGGCATCCGTGGGTCGCAAGTTGTTCCTGTAACCTGTCGCCATTTCATCCATCCTGAGAAGACAACACCACGAAGTAAATATTTATACACGGACACGTAAAACCTTAAAAATAATTCTATTTCTATAATAAGTTTCCTGGCTAGAATTTTTACAAAATGTTTTATATGTCTTTCCGTCGCGTAGGCGGTCAAAAGGTTAAAAAAAACATAAACCTACCAATAAAGGTACGAAATAAAAACGAAACTGTTTAACTTTGTTAGTTCATAATCTATCATTTTATGGCACCGGCTGTTGTCCCCGAACTATCAAAGTTTGTGACGAAACTTATAATATTTACACTATTTACCGTCTTAACGCTGGGTTCACACGAGGATAGTTTAAAAGAGCGAATAATTGAGTCGTAGATTGGATTCGATTGCACACCTCTGCCTACCCTTCAGGCAAAACTGGCGTTATGTATGTTATGTGGATTCGATATTTCGCTTACGTATATATTTTCCTTCAAATCATCTATGTTTTAAAAATTTCGCCATTTACTAGCAAAATGGTGGAGGAGATTTTTTAAACAGGGTAAATTTCACCAATGAAACTGAACATCTAAACCGCGTTCAATAGCTGTCAGTGTCAACATTGATAAGGAATATCGACACGGAAAGCTCTTGAACGCAGTTTAGAAGTGCTGATCGCGTTCCGTTTCATTAGTGAAATCCGCACTTAAAGTACCTACTTGATTCTTCCTCCTTTTACACTTTTCAAACTTCACCAGCGCTACGTTAACTACAATTGTTCAACAGGAAAAGTTTGAATCTATCTGCAACGTTTCGATCAGTTCTACAGCATCTTTTATTCAAAAGTTATATGAAAATGAAAGAAATCTGATACTACGATTTTTCCAAGAATATACACTAAAGTACTGCCTCGTTGGTCTAGTGGTCGAAAGCTACTGCTGAGCATGAGGTCCTTTTTTTTTTTGTGGATGGGAAATCATCAAATGACTTCTCCCGCTCTGGGCAGAGGCGGGAGGGCGTGTCAGACTTTTACTGACTAAAACCCACCCATGTTCCTTCAGCTGCCCGTGCCAGGGCCACGGTATCTCTTTCGAACTACCCGCGACCCCGGCGGCATCGGCCCAATTGACCCCGTCACTGCTGACATCTCTTTGAGGCGCGCGTGGAACACAACGCGCCATCGACCCGGGCCTGGTCCTTACCGGACGGCGAGCTGCCCATTACTCGTCGTCCGCAAGCCCGCGCCTACGGTGGCCGGGAATCGGCAATCGATCGGCATGAGGTCCTGGGTTCGATTCCCAGGTCAGGCAGTGTTGTTGAATTTTTCTATCTGGAATTTCTCAGTAGCAGCCCGGAGTCTGGATTTGTGCCCGGTTGATGGCAACAGGCTCGCTTCCTATTACATAGGATTTAAACATAACTGACGAAATGTGGGTGTATTAAAGGTACACCCCTGCCCAACCCTTTGGGGAAACAAGGCGTGATGGTCTGTAATGTAAACACTAGTGGTATAAAATCCTAGCTCTTTCATCTATGAACTACACCCGTGTGATCTCCCCATTAACCCAGATGAAAGTAAACCTGAAAGAGATAGGATCTCATAAATTATTAATAAATAACTTTATTCTGTGAGACTTCACAGAACTTTGCCAAAGAATACCTGATAAAATTATGAAGGTAAACTTTTAATAAGTACGGTATTTACGTTGGTACGTGAAAAAGTCGGGGATTTTTCTCAAAACATGAACATACGAGAAGCTTATACAGGATGAATTTTTCAAGTGGTCGTGGATGGCCAGGAATCGAACCCGTTGATTTTGAAAAAAAAAAACACACGCACACACTGTATTATTGCACAATTCTATAGCGTCGCTAATAAGGATCAAATTCTGGGAAATAATGACATACGGCAAAGTAAAGGAAAGAGCTCATTTTTAACAAAATACTTTTTTTATTTTTCTTATGTTACCTACTTAACTGATTAATATTATAACTGAAAATTATGACCAAAACAAATAATTTGTCTAGCCTTTTCCCAACTATGTTGGGGTCGACTTCCAGTCTAACCGGATGCAGCTGAATACCATTATTTTACATGAAGCGACTGCCTATCTGACCTCCACAACCCAGTAACTGGGTAATACGATACCCCTTGGTAAGACTAGTTGTCAGACTTTCGGGCTTCTGACGACCCGTAACGACTGTCAAAGATCCACGAATGACAGCCGGGACCAACGGCTTAACGTGCTTTCCGAGGTATGGAGGTGTCTCAGTGTGTAAAGATGGTCACTCATCCACTGACCAACCCCGGCAAGCGTAGCTTAACCTGATGGATCGACCCGTGCTGCTGTTATTACTTAGCCACGAGCTCCTTTCAAAATTATGACCATTGTTTTCAATACATAGCTGAATTTGACGTCTCAAGGTTTGTACTGCATTCAGCATTACAATATTTCTTATAGTTTCGAATTTGCCCATCCACGCCCACTTGAAAAATTCACCCTGTATATTTTATTACATTATACAGTTTTGTGTAATATCATAACTGATGTAGAATAATGTAAGAGAAACAGGGAAGAATACTAAATCATCACTACTCATGTAAGTGAATTTTTATTCTGATGTTTTTTGAGGTAAATTGTACCCCTTTGCAATCCATCAAGGAAAAGTCGAGTTATGAAGGAAACATTTTAGTGTTGGAGTAGACATCCACACGTTGATTCGGATTTTTATGATAATAAAACACGTCTAGCTTTTCTATGCCTGGTACGTGCGTGTTTAACCTTTAATCGGGCTGAACAAAAAGATCAACTTTTCATGGGATAACTGTAAGTTCTGGTGTATTTAGTACTCTCATGTCAATATTTAGTACTGACAAGCTATACGAATTATGTAATCTGCTGTCAGTGAGAAAATTGTATATCCTTCTTATCATCCTCAAAATGCACAAAGATATACCATATGATGCTAAAATACTAAGAAAAAGAAATAAACACTGCATAGTAAACGTTCCCCCAACTAGGACAGAATTTGCCAGTAGGCAATATAAAAAGCGCTCAGCTTTTTTATACAATAAAATAAATAAATTAATATATATTTATGATAAAAAAAAATATGAATGTAAAAAGAAGTTAATAGCATGGCTTCACACTTTAAACTATAATGACGTAGAGTTACTTCTGCAACGTGTGACTTAATAATATTATTATAAGAGTGATGTTATTTGCTTTTTTAGTCACTCATGTACAGCCAAAATCTCTTTCAGACACACATACCTACACACACCCAAACACACCCCCTCATACACAAACACACCCTCACATACACATACACACGCACACATATAAATCTCGCACACACTCGTATAAATTGATCGCATTTTTTCTTTGTTTTGTTTCTTTATACATATACCTATTTGTACTCGTAAGTTTCTAATGTAAGGGAAGAGCGGAGCCTTCAACTACAGGCATATTATATGCCTAAATGGAGACTCCTCGACAGGCATTGTAAGCCAAATATGCTATATGTAATAAATTTATTATTTATTTTATTAAATTTTATTATGTAGATGGACGACGGTCTCTCTAGATTGACGGGATGGGACAATAGTTCCCTGAGCCCGACTCAGGGTTAAACACGAATTCCCAGGCACCACACGTTAACGTGTGCATGTAAACGGTTGACGTATGGCTTATGGAAAGATTTATTGTCGCCTGAAAACTGAGCTTAAGTGAAAACCGGTTAAACTCCCTGGAACCCTGCAAATAAAATGTAAACACGTTGCACATAGCATAATCAGCCTATAATGTTTCCTAGCTGGGACACAGGCCTCCTCTCTGAGACAGGGAGAGGGCCGTTCTCTACCACGCAGGCCCAGTGTGGGTTGGTTTGCGTTGGCCTTTACCGTCGCTAAAAAACTAGCTATTTTGGTAGATGCGTCTAACAAACGCTTGCAAAGCGTGCTGTCGATGCTGATGATGCCAGGAACGGTAAACGATCTAGAAAAAGACCGAGTTAAAGTGAGATCATGTACCATGTTCAGAGTCATTAATTTATGCTTACCATGCGAATTCTTTCGCAAAAAAAGTCCCTCTCACTGAAAATTGAAACTACCAACCAACAGTTCCCTCCATTCACTATACTGAAAATGCTCGATCGAAAAATAGTCACGCGCTCGACAATGTCTCATCGAAAATCAGTCACCGCTTCTCGTATCCGGCACGTATTCGTTCCGCGTGCGATCCGTACGTGTTCGGTAAGATACCGTAGCGTGTAAACGGGCTCGATGAAATGGAGCGTAGAGGATGATAGTGCGGATTTTTGCACGATACGAGTAGGAGTATGTTTGGTTCATTCCATCGTTTCGTGCAAATAGAAACGTTCCGCAGAATAACAATAAATGTTAGATTTTATGTTTTTTTTTTTTTTTTAATATTATCGAGTTTAGATTGTCGTCAGATTCGTTAAAGTGGAAGGCGCGTTATTATCTTGTTTAGTCACGGAGAAAATGACAATTGTTTAACAACTGGAATGTGAATGGTGATGAAAAATGAAAGGATTGTAATGAACTAGGGCGCGATGGTAATGATATAAGTCAAGTAAATACCGTAAACTTGTGGACTCTGAGGTACGTAGTAATGAAGCGAGTCCACAAGTTTATATTTCAAAGTAAGTTGCTGGTGACCGCGCCTGAATAATCCTAGCCACTTAGTTATGCCTGAGCAGACGGCGTTAGCCAGACGAGAACAACCAGAGGACAGTGGCTTTCTTCATAATATGTCTCCGGTAGCTATTCTTCAAGATAACTTCGTCCGTAAATTGCACAAACGAAACCTTAATTTTCTCCGAAAAGTTCACCGAAAGGTAGCGGTAAAGGACCGTACGTCCGTAACGTTAAAAAATCTACATTGAGCTCATGAAGAGCCCGATAGAAGCGCCCATGAAGCTCTTTACTTTGCCATACCTCCTTGTGATACTCGGTAGTAAGTACTATAGGTTTGCGCCAGTTCTCTTTAGCCATGGACAGCGGGGTGAGCCCCTTGTCCACTGCGATCACATCATAGTGCATACCCACTTTGGCTTTTAAAAAATAATCCCTTAGGCTGCATACCTCACGGTTGTGGAGGGACTGCGCAGGGAGTCGTTACGGTTAGTCAGAAGCCCAAAAGTCTGACAACCAGTCATAGGGTGTTTACATAAAGAAACAGGTTTCCGGTACGGGCGGCTCGGTACCGATCGGTGCAGGTATTAAATTTCTATGTTATCTTATGCGCTCCCTTGTAAAGAAACAGGTTTAAACTTGTCGCACAGATTTGTCTGTACCGGAAACCTGCTTCTATATGTTTGCACCCTTACCAAGGGGTATCGTGTATAAAATATTGGTATTCAGCTGCATCTGGTTAGACTGGAAGCCGACCCCAACAGAGTTCGGAAAAGGCTAGGTAAATTAATTTTAATATGTAATAAAGACAAGTTTACAAGTTGTATAAATCTTATTGCATTAACCCCATAGCTGAACACTGTCTCTTAAGATACAGGTAACCCTAGTTTAAGAGGCAGGGCTCACCAATTATTATTTACAGATTTCTGCAGCATAGCTTATTCCTCCGTACTTGCTTCCTACCACTACCTTTTTGTTAACCAAGCTTTATATATAAGTCTGTAACCTTCTTTTTTTTTGGAAATAAATAAATTTTATTATTATTATAAAGAAATCTCGATGTTTTGTCAATTAGTAAAAACCATGCGACCAGGCGGGTCAATCAATCTGCCTAGCCTTTTCCCAACTATGTTGGGCTTGGGGTCGGCTTCCAGTAACGGGATGCAGCTGAATACCAGTATTTCATATGGAGCGACTGCCTATCTGACCTCCACAACCCAATTACTGGGTAATACGATACCCCTTGGTAAGACTGGTTTTGGTTGGTAAGCGAAAAGGCGGGTCGCTAGTAAGTAAATAAATGAACATGCGAAAATAAATCCCTCACTTAAGAACAAAAACTCTCGAAGTTCGTAGATCCAATACAGTATTATTAGGCCATCACCGTTTGAAAGCAATCTACGGTGTAAAGTAACTACCTTATTTTCTGTGTGAGAAACACTTTATGGGTACTTGTAAAAGAAACTCATTTACTGGAGAATCCCTTCAAATAGACTATCGAGAACGTAACAGTAGCTCCAAACGAGTTTTGTAGACTGACTGAAAGCAAAGGGTTTAATTGAATTGAAAAATTGCGACTTTGTCAATACCTTTAATGGATCTGGAAGAAATTTGTACCTACTTTATATTGCAATGACTGTTATGTCAAATCAAGTGTTGCTGCTACCCTCCGATAAACTATTGCTACCACAAAACTAGTGATTTCATTCGAAAAAAAGTAAAAGAAAAAAATACATTTATCGATAAATGGTCCGAACAGGAAAAGGAGGAGCTCGTGGCTAAGTAATAACAGCCGCACGGGTCGATCCATCAGGTTAAGCTACGCTTGCCGGGGATGGTCCGTGGATGGGTGACCATCTTTACATACCGAGACTCCTCCGTGCCTCGGAAAGCACGTTAAGCCGTTGGTCCCGGCTGTCATTCGTGCATCTTTGACAGTCGTTACGGGTAGTCAGAAGTCCGAAAGTCTGACAATCAGTCTTACCAAGGGGTATCGTATTACCCAGTTAATGGGTTGTGGAGGTCAGATAGGCAGTCTTTCCATGTAAAATAATGGTATTCAGCTGCATCCGGTTAGACTGGAAGCCGACCCCAACATAGTTGGGAAAAGGCTAGGCAGAATGATTTGGTCTGAACAGGAAAAAAAATTTAAGAATTTGTAAGTATAGGATTTAACGGTAATTGTTCTGAAAATTAAAAAAAAACTTAAAAATACGATTAAACAAAGGGTTTAATTGAATTGAAAAATTGCAACTTTGTCAATACCTATAATGGGTTTGGAAGAAATTAGTACCTACTTTATATTGTTATGACTGTTATGTCAAATCAAGTGTTGCTGCTACCCTCCGATAAACTATTGCTACCACAAAACCAGTGTTTTCATTAAAAAAAAATAAAATAGTAAAAGAAAAAATACATTTATCGGTAAATGGTCTGAACAGGAATTTTTTTTTAAGAATTTGTATTTTTATATAGATTTATCGGTAATTGTTCCGAAAATTAAAAAAATAAAAAATAAAAATACGTGTATTTGTCGGGTTTAGGTCCGGCTGCTCATCTTTAGAGCCATTTAGTACGTTTTTAACGAGATCTGCTGCGACCTGTGTGATGTAAGATAAGTATGAGTATAACTAACAGAAAAAAAAAATACCCATAAAGTGGATTTGTCGGCTTTTGTTCCGGAGCTCCTCAATTGAATTAAAAAATTGCGACTTTGTCAAGACCTATAATGGATTTGGAAGAAATTTGTACCTACTTTCATTAGTCTTTGTTCTTATCCAGTCTTTTGCTGATGACAGTATTCCAACTTATGAGTGTCGGAAATAACAGAGATTGGTATAATAAAATAAAATAAATAAATAAATATTCATTTGGTACAGGTGTATCAGAAAGGTGTGGTCAAAAAGAGTGTGGTACAGACCATCAAACTGAACAACTTTCTCCATGCGACCAACATCGTAATCGAGAAAAAATTATCAGCCGTCCCATACAGCATAGCACGACACGGGACATCTGTTATTTTTTTCTCGATTACAATGTTGGTCCCATGGAGAAAGTTGTTCAGTTTGATGGTCTCTACAAACGCTCTGTGTATACACTGTATAAACACAAACATGTTATCAAAATACATAAAGAATCACATTTCAAATCATATTCAACACATTTAATCATTTTAACAGGTCGTAATTTATTTATGTGTTAATAATTTCCCTTTAGTTTACATACTTAGCTGCCACAATCAAACTAATTTAGGAATTACAAAGTATTTAGGACCTCTGCACACGTTAATACTGTTACACTTTTTCACAGATTGCAGGTGAATACTTGTACCTAGACAGTTGTGGACTCGTTGAGAACTGCACGCCAACTGGGGCCGATCAACTTGTCAAACGCGTTTTACTAAACGCTAGTTTTTTGAGCAGCCTGCGGACGTAACTTCATGAAGCCTTTTCCAATTAAACAAAACGGTGTTAAGTGGAGTAGCTGACCCGTCTGAAACGTTGCCCTGTCCAAATTTCAATAATTCATACAAAAATCCCATAGAAACGCACTTAAAATTTTTCCCGAATTTTCCAATATTCAGGGCAACTTTTCCAATTTTTCTTTCCATAAAAACCTTGTTCAGACTATTAAGAACGTTTTAAAACATAAAACAAAAATAGCCAAATCAGTCCAGCCGTTCCTAAGTGATGCGCTTACCAACGAGCAGCATTTCATTTTTATTTATACAACATTATTTTTAGTATATGCGAAACCTGAATATAGTTTGTTCAGAATAAATAACTGAATCGATTCCAATCCTTTTTATACCGTATTATATTTTGCCCCAAAAATCTTAAAAAAAGGTTACAATATGGACACCGAGCGACGAACACAAGTCACGGGCGCCGCGTGGTGATCATGTTTTTGTACGGACCACCGGGTAACATAACAAGCTTATAACTTTGTGATTTTTCATGATACAGTTTTGAAATTTTGTAGATAGATTCTATACATAAAAATACTAGACACGTGTTTCGGGTTTCGCATATACTAAAACTGATGTTGTATATTTAGACAGATGTGCAGAGCTTTACTTTACTACGTATGTACGAGTGAAGTCATATTAGTTGAAGTGTAAAAATCTGCCAAGATTTTTGAATAAATCGTTTTTTTTTTTAATTCGAAGTGTGAATTGTATTTCCTCACCAACATTATTATTGTCTCCTCTATAATTCAAGAATCATATTCTCAAACGTTCCTCGTACAAAATCTAGTAGAACGGTTCTAAGCAATACAGTTATGTTCTGTTCAAAGCTGTCTTTCTCGTATTGAGTGCAAAACGATGTATTTTATCACACTTACTATAATATGTTAGGATAACTGTCTTTCTGAGGAGCATGTGCATTCTTGTAACCTTACATGGAATGCACTTACTATTACGAGTATAGGTACTCGTAGGTATGTGTAGGTACAGTCGATCAAACTATTTTGTATACAGGCAGTTAACTTGCTACTCATCATCATCATCTGCCTAGCCTTTTCCCAACTATGATAGGGTCGGTCTTACCAGATGCAGCTGAATACATTTTACATAGAGCGACTGCTTATCTAACCTCCGTAGCCCATTTACTGGGTAATATGATACCCTTTGGTAAGACTGGTTGTCAGACTTTCGGGCTTCTGATGACCCGTAACGATTGACAAATATCCACGAATCAGCCGCCAACGGCCGAGACCAACGGGTTAACGTCCTTTCCGAGACATGGATGGGTCTTGGTATGTAAAGATGGTCACCAATCCACGGACCAACCGCGGTGAGCGCAGCTTAACCAGAGCGATCACCTTCTTACCACCACCTCATTTATAGGAAAGATAAGCATCACTTAGACACAGCAACATTCAACAAGACACATATTTTTTTACAAGATACTCGTAACCGTGCGTGTTACATTTACAACTTTCGGCGCTGAACGGAGAGTTGTAAATTCAACAGTACGCTTTTATTTTGGCATTCCTTTAGGTATCGCTTAGTGTTGGTGAAAACGGGCATAACAAAAACACAAAAGAACAGCGTTCCAATCCCTAATACCTAATTACCTATTTCCTGTCGTAATTGGTACCAAATCGTAACACTCACTAAAAAGCAAACAGAACAACTAATGAGGGTACATAAGTAATGAGCATAATAGGCTCTGAATGCATGTTGAATGAAAATTAGGTTGGAAAAGTGGGTTACTAGTAACATTTTTATTGTTCTTTTACTAATGATACAGTACATCGATACCTATAATTGTTTGTTTTATACAGATTGCGTTGTTGTATTTAGGGTTCCGTACCTCAAAACGAAAACGGAACCCTTATAGGTTCACTTCGTTGTCCGTCTGTCTGTCTATCTGTCAGTCTGTCAAGACCCTTTTTCTCAGGAAAGCGTAGAGGTATCAAGTTGTAATTAATATCAAATACGTAAGTCAATGGTCCCTTGGAGGTCTAAAAAAAATAAGCTTCTATGTCAATGCAATAATGTTGGGGCTGCCTCGATTTTGCAGCGCGTCACGTATGTTTGCGGAAGCGAGGCTAGACGACATCTATGCCGTCATGCGCAAGAGATGTGCATCTATGCTGCGGCGGTTCAGAGGTAAGTAGTCCTAACAACATCCTTGCTACACTGGCGGACAAAATAGATGGGCCGTTTATCAGGCACTGGGTGGGTAGACATGTGCACACAGATGTTCACGTCATCAATTAATTTATGTTTTAAATAATTACTAACATTTAGGCTAAGGCTGTACTAACAATATATGGATCTATGATCTGAAATAAAAATTTGAATTTGAATAAAGCACAAGTAAAAGGAAAATCCGAAAATTTATAATTTGTAATTTTATTACATTCAAATATTTGTTTGGGATTACAAAATTAAATTTGCATATGTAGAATTGACTGTCACGGTTATCAATGTATGGATGAGGAGCTCGTGGTTAAGTAATAACGGTCACACAGGTCGAATCCATCAAGTTAAGCTACGCTTTCCGGGGTTAATCTGTGGATGGGTGACCATCTTTACATACCGAGACTCCTCCGTGCCTCAGAAAGCACGCTGTTAAACTGTTGGGTCCCGGCTGTAATTCGTGGATGACAGTCGTTAAGGGTCGTCAGAAACCCGTAAGTCTGACAACCAGTCTTACCAAGGGGTATCGTATTCGGTTGTGGAGGTTAGATAGGCAGTCGCTCCATGTTAAATACTAATATTCAGCTGCATCCGGTTAGACTGGAAAAGGCTTGGTAGATTGTATGTGATGTATGGGAGAACATGTTTTTCAAACTACAATGTTAAGTTTGTTTTTGGGATAAATCCTTTCCAAATACGGAACCCTTCCTTGTGCGTGGTCTGACACGCACTTGGCCGGTTTTGATACTAATGATACATACCTATAATTGAGTGTTTTATACATATTGCGTTGTTGTTTTTTGTTGTTGTCTAGAGTTGCTGCTACACCCAACGTTTTGTAGGAATTTCGAGAACATTTAAAATATTGTGCACAGAGTAACCGTCCTCTTATTAAATGCACTGAGTTTCCGATTTGGATTTGTGTCCGTTTGATGGCAATAGGCTCGCCCCCTATTACAACATAACTGGCAAAATGTGGGTGCACTATAGGTAGCCAACTGCCCTTTCGAGGAACAAGGCGTTATTTTATATTTATGCTGTGGTTTTCTGAATCAATTATTCTTATTGGTGATGTGCTTCAGATCTTTAGAAAGGCCAGTTGCGTAGTAGCAGCCGGTGTGCGTGTATGTTCGGATGTACGAAACAAACGAAGCGAAAGGAATATGCAGTTAGGAGCAGGGTGGGGGTATGTGGGGCGGGGCAGGGAGCAGGTGGCGTTCTGTAGTTTCTAGTTACCCCCATTGGAAAAAGGCGTGAGTTTTATATTATTACAACGTGTCGTATTGCATCCTCGTCAAATTTAAGGGTGTGGTATAAACCATCAAACCGAACAACTTTTTCCATGGCACCAACATCGTAATCGCGAAAAAAATCAGCTGTCCCATACATTTCCGTCAAGTACCTAGGTATTATTTTCTAGGGACAGTTGAAAAGTTTTTCGCGATTACGATGTTGGTCCCATGGAGAAAGTTGTTCGGTTTGATGTTCTGTATCACACCCTGAAATTTGACGAGGTTGCAAAACGACACGTTGTATGTGTGTGTGTGTGTGTTTTAACAAGAATTTAATATAATTTCTGGTTAAAAATAGTTAAATCGAATAATATCCCAGCTTCGCCCAGGCCATCCATTAAGTTATCTTTAAGAAATATACATAATCTTTATACAATCCATTTACCCATTTATATACTAAGAAAATATTTTTCAAAGTCCCTTTCTACACCCGACAAACTTTCAAAACAGTTTTGCAAACTTATCTGTGCTGCTGAATGACAGCTAGTTTCCTAACCTAAACCTTAAGACTACGCAATAAGATTGCAGTTTCTCCTAGTAAAGTTTCAGGGATGGAATACGGTTGTGTTCTTCCTAAAGGCACTGCCGTGTCTATTTAGTTCGCTGTATGAATGGGTGATTGATGTCTTAAGGTGTTAGCTGTCGACGAGTCGGTATTTTGTCCATATAATTATCTATTGCGAGTTTGAAAGGATGTGGAAGGAGGTATTTGCACGTGTCTGATATTACCTTTGTGCTGTTGAGCACTTTTGATTCAGGATCAATGTTGTACACCTTCTGATCGGTTCTGAGTACTGTAGGTATATTTATTCATTCAAATTATAACGATATTAAATCTGTAACAATGATTTAAATGACGAAATAAAATTTGAACAATTTTTATTTCAAAGCATTTGAAAGATTAAAGGGTTTTAGAGCAAAAAGTATGAATTTTTGTGAAGGAGGTATTTAATAATTTTTTTTTGTAGTTATTTATTATTTATTTAGTTATATTTTTGTTTTTTTTTAGGCATGGCATATTCCAAAATAAAGAACATGCTTTTTTGTATATTCAGTAATAAATTAATCTAATTTTTTTTGCGGTTTTCTCAAGTATAGGAGAAAATAAATTATCGTAACTAGATGTGAGTGCCTTGAACAAAAGCGATGTCTTATTGGAGTGCCTCTTGTTATTCAGGTTTCTATTATTTCAAGTAGTGCCCGCACTTACGTGTTCCGTTATTATATTTACCTAATTGCAGTTTTACATGAATGCTGAAGAATGCTAGGGGAACCACTGAGTAGGTTATGTTATTTTTACTCGTGTCACGCACTTTCTGTACCTTTTCTGCAAGTAAAATTTTACAAAGCAAAACTAACTTGGTGAAAAATCATGCCTGTGAAGTAATTTATGATTTGATACTTACCTACCTAATAAACTTAATTATTATGAAGATTCATGATTAGAGATCGGATAATCGGATGCAGGTGTTGGCCAATATGGAATGCGCTTTTGTACCGAAAAAATCCCGGGATTCCAGGATCGACTTTTGAGTTCTGATTATAGAATCGTATGTATAATATTTATTTACTTTCTGGAGTTGGCTAATACGAAATGCACTTTTGTATCGATCATAAAAATCTCGCGATTTTGGAATTGATAAATTTAGTACTTTTTGACTAGAAAATCGAATGCTAGATAATGTTGTAAAGTAGGTTGCCAAAAGCATTTTTGCATTGGAGGTTAAAAATGAATTTCAAATAAACAAGCACATGAATAGTTATGTGATACGTGTGAAATACCACATATTTAAGAAGTCGTTTCCATACCATGTATCCATAGTTGCGCATTCCTGGATTTTCTCGAATCCCGGGATTTATATTAAGAAAAAAAAAATAAGAAGCCGCTTCCATAATTTCTTAGCCAAATTTAACTTTAGGTAATCGATTAGATTATCTGATCTCTATTCATGAAATGAACTTAATTATCTATTAGATAAAATTAATTCATAATATGATGAGAGCAGTTAGTTAGTTACCAAGTGGCCCAGTGGTAACGGCCGCGACGGTTTGTAGGTCGTAGGTTCGAACCCAGACAGGCGCTTTACTTTGTGTAAATTATATCATCAGCACTGCTTTCAAAACGGTGATGAAAAACATCGTGAGTAAACCGGTATGTCCTAGAACCAAAAAAAAATTCGAAGACATGTGACATCTACCAACTGGGTCCGCGTGGTAGATTACAGCCCACTCCCTCTCATCGAGAGGAGGCCTGAGTCCCAGCAGTAGGAACAATAGAGGCTGATTATGCTATGCTATTATGCTAATTCATAACATGCGAAGCACGGCAGCTATTTACTTTTACTTTTCATTTATAACGAATTAAACAAAATGGAAATGCGAAAAACTCAATTGAATAATAAACACACTCATAATATTCTCCGCAAAGCCGCTGACTGCAAAATCTGAACGATTAAGATTACAGAAATTAGAAATGATTCTACCCAAACGCTTCGGATGAGATTATAAAAAAATTAATATCAGCAGTTTTAGAAAAGCCAAAAAGGCAATTATTTTGTATCCTCTTATTCCTGATCTGTAAATCGTTCCTGCTATTTCAAATCCCTCGGGTCTCTAACTAGGCCTTATTTATTGGTGAATACATAAAAAGGTTAATGATCAATCCCACTGGTACGGGAATTTTGGCAATAAAATGGACTGCGGTCTGGGTTTTTAGATCAAATATTTTGAGCTGTATTTTCGGGTTTATCCATAACCTACCGTTTATACAGATTAACTGGTATGGTACTGCATGATGATTTGTAGCCATTTATAAATTGTTTTAGAAAGAGATACAAAAGTTAATTGCATCGTTGTGTCTGTATCAATATTAGCATAAGAATATTGTCTAAAACTTGCCATTTAGGTCTATCATTTATTGATAGCACTTTTTATTTGTCTGTCTGTTAAGTATTTCTTAACAAAAACATGAAATCTCTAGATTTATGATATTTAGTTGCGATACAGAACGAATTCTGGTGAGAACTGTCAAAATATAAACATTGTGAAAAGAAGTAGGTAAGTTATTAAAAACAATCTTTATAAGACGGTACAAAATCTCGCTATAGCCAATAAATAAGCCTAAAATTTTGATCGGATCAACGTAACATGGAAAATTTTTTCGTGGAAGTTCAGAAAGCATTATAATGTTAAGGTTCTACCCGATAAAGCCAGGACACATTGGGTAGATAACCTGGCAGAGTTCCTTGATTGTAAGATTTTTTTGGTGCAAGGAGCAACTTAGATACGATACAATTTAAATCCGCATAAGTTACTATTCGGTTAGGTACCTAAAGAAGCCCGAGCCATCAAACCAAACCACCAAACTAAAAAAAACCAACCATATTTGTTTTTGTAACCATCACATGGTTGTATTATTGTTATAGTACAAAACGAACGTGATAGTTAGTTACCTATATTAATTGTTAATCACTGGGCTCTTGATAGCAAATATCGTGTAACGTAGCTTTCAAAAATACGGATACCTACGTAGACCTACGCATTCAGCATACCTGTATGCTGAATGGCTAGCGCTCTGGCTGGCGTAGGCATGGTGTGGCTCAGACTTTATATTAAAAACTTCATCTTCTTATCCTTTCGCCAAAAGAGATTTACCATGTTATTTTAAGATTTTGTCTTGTTATGAATTTTCCTGTAATTATAAGTATAGAAGTATTTTCTCTATATTTTTTTTTCAAAATTTTAGTCTAACTAGTTTCAGAGATAAGGGGGAAAATGGTAAATAATTGTCTATTTTCTAAAAAAAATCTTTAAAACAATTTATTTTAAAGTTATAAAAAAAATCGGTTTGACACCTTCAAGAAAGTCCTTTCAGTTTATATGTCAAACGGTACAGTTTGCAAAATATTTTTTTTTTTAATTTTCTTATTTGTCCCCCAAAAGTGACCGCCATATTCAAAATTCATTTATTTACGTTACTCGTTCATGTTTCGGTCACAGAAGTTCATGTGTTCCAAATTTAAACTTAATCAGTTCGGAATCGGTAGATTCGGAGCAAATTGACAGACACACGAGTGGAGGGTTCCGTTTTTTTTCCTTTTGAGGTACGATACTGAAACTAGTTTCACGTTATTATGGAAGTCCGAATCGACTCCATCACTCGCATTCAATCACACCAATACCGATACCGATACTGAAATAGAACTCGATACAAAACTGGCGAGCACAAACATTGTGTTGTTAACGATGTTTTGGATCTGCGCTGTTACCGATACAACCTTGTTTTGACACCTGACGACGTTGACAGATTGATGGCTCAAATGTTTTCTAAATGTGTTTTTCTTGGTTTAATATAAATTGGATTTGTTAAACAGGCTGAATTTTCCAAGTAAGCGTGGATGGATTCGATTTCTAACTATGAAAATTGGATTACAAAATTCGAATGTTAATCTTAGTTTTAGTTTTCATCAAAATCTGTCCCGATACTCCTTTACTCCTTACTACTGGACTTTACCCGATACTCCTTTACTCCTTACTACTAACCTTTACCCGATACTCCTTTACTCCTTACTACTAACCTTTACCCGATACTCCTTTACTCCTTACTACTGGCCTTTACCCGATACTCCTTTACTCCTTACTACTAACCTTTACCCGATACTCCTTTACTCCTTACTACTAACCTTTACCCGATACTCCTTTACTCCTTACTACTAACCATTATCCGATACTCCTTTACTCCTTACTACTGGCCTTTACCCGATACTCCTTTACTCCTTACTACTGGCCTTTACCCGATACTCCTTTACTCCTTACTACCAACCTTTACCCGATACTCCTTTACTCCTTACTACTAACCTTTACCCGATACTCCTTTACTCCTTACTACTAACCTTTATCCGATACTCCTTTGGGTACTTAGGTATTTTTCACTATTTCTTGTAGTTATTTTTTTTTTATTTTTTATTTGTTTTATTATTATTTTATCCTTTGTTTCATTTACATACACATATAATTTACATTTTTAAATATTTTTATAAAAACCTTAAAAAATATAAAAAATAGAAGCCCACTGATATCGGGAACAAGGTCCAAGCTACCGGTGGTCAGGGCTCTAGAGAGAGGAATCTCCTCACTTTGCGTGACGTGTCCAGGAGTACTGTTTTCTGAATAAAGCCCTTGAGCCAACCGCGCAATGAGAGCCCAGGAGGCTCTCATTGCGCGGCTGTTAACCGAGTTCTGTTGCTGACCTTACTGCAAGGCAAATTGCTGATGGATAATTCTAGCCACTAGATTGTGTCTGTGCCCGACAGATGCCAACCGTACCGTCCTTGACAATGTATTTCCGATAATTATTCGTCATGATTATTATTATTATTTGGTTAGACACACTAACTGCTAATTAGTTAGTGCGTGTGTATCAAATAGCTTGGAGATATTTAATCAGTCCAGTCGATTCTTGAAGCGATAGTCGATTCTTGGGAGCCTATTCCATGCTACTACAACTAAATGATGATGATGATTGATGTGATCTTTCATTTTATTCTTATTTTATACTATTTCACATACGCATCACATCACATCACACACACACACACACACACACACAACCGCACGCACTCACATCGCACACATCACGCGCGCGCGCATTCTCTTGACATCTAGAAATGTATGATTACGTAATGTGTTGAGAAATAAAAATTTGAATTTGATGTTTTTTTTTAATTTTTTTTTTCACTTTTCTTACTTTTATATTTTATTCTTTTTTTAATTTTATACTTTTTGCTGTGCCCTAGAGGGTCCGTAATTGTATCTTAGCTTTAAGCCATTGTAACACCTATAAACATTACGCAATGCAAATCAAGATATGAATATGAATAGAGTTTCGGGTCATGCACCCACACCTGGCTAATTCAAGCTGTTTTAAGTTATTAAAAAGTCTAGTAGAAAGTTACGTTATACACAAAGGGCAAACCATTTGTATATAACGTAAACAAATGGTATTTTTATTGGGGGCAGCCAGTTCCACTACTAAAATAGATAACTAAGGCGGGTATCACATCTCCGCTGGGAAACCGCGAAACCGTATGATGTACCGCTAGTCGAATCGCGATTCGAGAAGTTCATTTGAATTGAACTAATACGATTTCGCTGCTATGGTTTTGCGGCGGAAGTGAGATATCCGCCTAAAGCTTCACTTTTTACCATGGCATTGCCTACATATTGACAATGACGTTTTGTTGACCCGATAGTTTCCACTCTCGTAATGTTCTGATCTATACACCTCGATATCACTTATGTCATTAACATCATCATCATCATTTCAGCCGAAACACGTCCACTGTTGGACATAAGCCTCCCCAAAGCACCGCCACTTTGACCGGTTCTGTGTTTATAGCATCCAGTGGCTTCCCTAATACGTCAACATGTCATCATAGTAATCATTCTCCCTTATCCCAATTTATTTGGGTTCGGCACAACATCACCACGGTCTTTTTCTTCCATACTTCTCTATTAGCTGTCATCTCGGTTGTCACCCCCTTTTTAGCCTACATACAACACATCCATCGTTTCTTTGGTCTTCCTTTACTCTTATAGCCATCCACATTCATACTCAAAACTTTCCTCACGATATTTTCCAGGTATGTACAGCTATATTATTTTTGATCCACTATACCTAATCACACATACAACAAAAATCTTTTAAGACCTATTTCGTATCCGTTTACTTATTTAAACCCATTTCCGCTTAGTAAACTAGACCGTGTCAAAAGGGCAAAATACTAAGAAAAAAAAAAGATCAAAGCAAGAAAAGTGGTAACGGTAATTGTTCCAATTTTTACTAAATGTACTTACATATTTGGCATAGATGTTTGTACAAAACTCGCACAGAAACTTGGAGTGTTAGGATCGTTGACCTTTCACCCACGCGTTGGAAGAAATTATAAAATTTTGCTAAAGACAACAATATTTCCGTGCTCGAGAAATATCTTTTATCGTGCGGTGAAATTTTAATTTCACCGCTCAGGGAGAAAGAATTTTGTAATACGAGGCTAATTTTATTAGGCACTTGTAAGCTATATTGTGGACGAAATGTCTGAAAATATTTATAAAAGTGATGTTGAATTCACAAGATTGAAATATCTACTCAATTAAAATGAATCGGTTTGTAATCAAAAGTAACTTTTCAAAACGAAATATTGGGAAAAATTTAAATTATTGTAAGTACCTACACCATTTACGCAAAATATGCGCATTGACGTGGAGTTGCGGATACTAGCCCATATTACCTAAGTACTGTAAGGATTGATGCTATGATCAAGCCTCGTTGATATAATGCTGGCTGACATTCAATCATTCAAATATGGAATATTAGGTATTTACCTATGAAATTGCCGTTCTGCAGTACTGGCCATTTTAAATCAAAATAATTTTTGTTTGACTTAGAATTCTAATTTCAAATTAATTTTATTTTAAAAACATGGATTTTTTTTTCCAAAAGTAGTCATTTGTATAATGATTAGTGTTACGTTTTCATCGCATTTCAATCTTTTTCGTCATCATGGATACGTTAAAAATTCGAGTAATTATGGAATATGAGTACCGTCGTGGCAGCAACGCGGCACAAGCGGCACGCAACATCAACGACGTTTACGGAGCTAACACTACAAACCAACGCACCACTTGTTATTGGTTTGCTCGCTTCCGTTCTGGAAATTTCGACCTGAAAAATGAACCTCGCGGTCGTCCGAAGACTTTGGTCGATAATGACGAATTAAAGGCGATTGTGGAAGCTGATGATACACAATCTACGGCTGAATTAGCAGCAGCTTTCGACGTTAGCGTCAAAACAATGTTGGTCCATTTGCGTCAAATTGGCAAGGTAAAAAAGCTTGACAAATGGGTGCCCCACGAACTCAATGATCGCCAGCGCGAAGTACGCGTCGAGACTTGCCTTGTACTGCTCAACAGACACACAAATGAAGGAATTTTGTACCGCATTGTTACCTGCGATGACAAATGGATTCTGTTTGATAACCGCAAGCGCTCAGCTAGTTGGTTGGATCCTGGTTCAGCACCTAAACAATGCCCTAAACGAAAACTTACCCCTAGAAAAGTGATGGTCACTGTTTGGTGGTCTAGCGCTGGTGTGATTCATCACAGCTTCTTACCAAACGGGGTGAGCATTACTTCAGATGTGTACTGTGAAGAACTGAACACAATGATGGAGAAGCTGGCACATCTCCAACCAGCATTGGTCAATCGCTCGTCTCCGCTGCTCCTGTACGATAACGCGCGACCTCATACTGCACAGCAGACGGTCTCCAAGTTGCAAGAACTGGGGTTGGAAGCTCTCCGTCATCCGCCCTACTCACCAGACCTTGCGCCTACAGACTACTACTTTTTCCAGAATTTGGATAACTTCTTGGCGGGAAAAAAATTCAATACCCGAGAGGCAGTACAAAATGCCTTTGAAGAATTTGTTGCCTCCCGTCCAGCTGATTTCTTTAAGAATCAATAAACTGCCACTGCGTTGGCAAAGATGCATTGATTGCATGGGTGATTACTTCGATTAATACAAATAAAAAATGCATGAAAAAATATCGTTTAGATTTTTTCATACAAAACGGCTATTTCATAGGTAAAGACCTATTATCTTCTGTCAAGAAAAAACAATCCCGTTTTTTTTTGATAGGACGACAGATCTATGAGAATCTGGTCAGGGCTTGGACCTGGTAGGAGTGTTTTATAATTGATTCTGAGCTTTAAATACAGCAGGCTTCAGCCCCATCTAAATAGAGTTTCTCTAGTATTATTTTGTAGTTGAGTTAATCTCCTACTGTGAAGCTTGAGGCTTCACAGTACTTGCCTACACCAATTGTTTTTATAAAACCACCCTTTTGAAATGTCACGTATAATCTTGAGTCTGCGCCACCACTCAAATCCGACAGACGCGCGCTATGTCATTGCATCAAATTGCATAAAGAAAAATGTAGTTCCACAATTTTCCGCGGGCCTTCTTTCGAGGCGCGCACTTTATTGTTTCCTCGCTTAAAATTCAAAATGATATTATTTATACAAAGATATTTTTTTTCTACCTGTATTGCTGCACCGCTGGGCAAAGGCCTACCCCACAGCTTTCCACTCTTCCCTGTGTGTTGCCCTGTCTATATAAAGACGATTAAGAGATTATAACTCCAAAAATAGTCACACTGGGATCACCAATATAATCCATATGTCATGACCCTCGTCACTGGACATAGACGACTGCTTAATATTATGAGTGTGTTTATAGATATCACGAGGTTAAGGTTTATCGGTCCAGTGCTGAATATAAGGCCTTAGTCTGAACTCATGGCGCAGTGCACGTTTACCAAGAAGACTCCCAATTTATGGTTTGTAAAATCAGCACATTATGTTCCCAGTGCTGGGTCACAGGCATCCTCTGTTTGAGAGACAGTGTACGGCTTACTAGATGTCACATGTCTTCGAATTTTCATAATTTCGAATTATGGTTCAATTATGAAATTAAATCACTTACCGAAGTGATTTGTTTTATAATAATAATAATATACTGACAGGACTATTGTTGCCAATAAGCCTGATATAGTGGTGGTGGATCGAATAGAGCGGCGCGCAATGATTATTGACATAACAGTCCCGCATGACGAGAACCTCGTGAAAGCCGAGAAAGATAAACAAATCAGTATCTTGACTTGGCTCGCGAGGTTGTCGACATGTGGGATGTGGACTCAGCAATCATTGTGCCGATAGTCGTATCAGCCAATGGCTTAATTGCCAAGAGCCTCAACCAACACCTAAGGAGGCTCTCGTTGGGAAGCTGGATCAAGGCCTTGATTCAGAAAGCAGTACTTTTGGACACGGCCCGCATTGTTAGGAAGTTCCTCTCTCTGGAGCCCTGACCGCCGGTAGCTTGGACCCTGTTCCCGATACCGGTGGGCTACTATTTTTTATATTTTTAAATATTTTTTATATATTTTTTAAGAAACATCTAAAACTGTATTTCATAAGAACAAAAATGAATAAACGAAATAATAATATTAATCATTTATTTCAAGTTTCACAGACTCATTAAATTAAAACATACATATTCATATTTAGTCACATTAATAATAAAATAAAATACACAATTAAATCTTTACATTATAAAATTATTCAAACAACAGATTATTAACAAAACAACAAATAGATTTGTTACAGTGTTGCCACATTATCTGCGCTCAATGTGCAATTTACAGCAGTGATTAATGTAGGCGCAATCGACCCTTTCTGCAAGCGCGGCCAACATGCTGTTGGAGTTCCCCCGCACTGGCCGAACCAGCGAGGTGCCTCTTTTACGCATTGTTGCATAAAAACAATCTACGCGCGCCTCCGCAAACATTGTGGAAGCACTGCAGTAACGGGGGAGACCCAACAAAATTCTAAACGCATTGTTAAACTGAACTCGAAGGGCACTGTACGACCGTTGCGTGTAGTTAGTCCAAAGGCTGCAAGTGTATAACGTAGTGCAGTAGGCTCTAAAGAGAGTAATTTTAACTTCTGCTGAGCATCGTGCGAACCTTCGGATCACCATATTCGCTCTGACCGACAGCGCCCTTCGCTCCCGTTCAATGTCTGCATCATCTTTCAAGTCAGGAGTAACTAAGTATTGGGCGGAGCACCGCCGTGTTCTCACGGAGGCGATCGGCGGCGGCGATCTCTCGCGTCCAAACTTGGTCCAGGCCATGGTGCGGAGCGAGAGTGCATGGGAGGCCGTCACCTCCTTCTGCGAAGCAATAATGCTCGCAAAGGAGGAGGCGGAACGCGA
The DNA here is from genome assembly GCA_946251885.1 of Cosmia pyralina. NCBI lineage: Eukaryota > Metazoa > Arthropoda > Insecta > Lepidoptera > Noctuidae > Cosmia > Cosmia pyralina. The sequence goes on from OX276354.1 coordinate 19,216,972, forward strand.
GAGGGAGAGGCAACAGCCGCGCCCTCGCGCCCCTAGCCGCCGCAGGAGACGCCCTGGGCGGCGGGAATCTATCGCCGATTCCCGGCCACCGTAGGCGCGGGCTTGCGGACGACGAGTAATGGGCAGCTCGCCGTCCGGTAAGGACCAGGTCCGGGTCGACGGCGCGTTGTGTTCCACACGCGCCTCAAAGAGATGGCAGCAGTGACGGGGTCCAATAGGGCCGAAGCCGCCGGGGTCGCGGGTAGTTCGAAAGAGATACCGTGGCCCTGGCACGGGCAACTGAAGGAACACGGGTGGGTTTTAGTCAGTAAAAGTCTGACACGCCCTCCCGCTCTGCCTGGAGCGGGAGAAGTCATTTGATGATTTCCCATCCACAAAAAAAAAAGGAGTAACTAAGTAAGTTCTGGTTGGTGACTTACAATAAATGTCTAAAGTATTTTGAAAAAGAACTTAGAAGTTTAATTAATACGATACTCTTCTTAATCGTTGAGGTTTAAAACCTTTTGTATGCAGTAATTAAAATGCCATTGTGTCAAGGTTTAGTGATTAATTATGTGACAGGTATCTGCCTACCACGTTAACAACTATTCGAAATTTTCCACCTTTTCCTAACAATTGTAAGAATCTTTTAAAATAAACCCCAAACGAACCCGAACGCCACCTCTCTTTCAAATCCAAACATTACAGTAAAACTTAGTTCACAATATAGGGCAACATCTGGAAAACCCTTTCGACGAAAGAGCCATCATAGCTCTAAGATGATCTATCCCGACAGTCGGTACTCGTAAATCAGTTATCGCTTAGCTCAACCCTATTTAGGGAGCTCAACGACCCGACGCACGACGCTACCAATAATTTGCGTAGGTCTTTGCTAGATGCTGGCTAGACTTGCTCATTATTGCATGAAGTATTTACGACATGATCATTGATCAATTGATATATGTGTACCTTAATACGTCATTCTCTAAATTAGAGTAACCTAAATATAATAATACCTATTTACGGGAGGTGATTAGTATTAAATCTTAATGAATACTGCATTGTTTTACTGCATAGTTAACTTTCCATATTCAACTGACTACTTAATTAAGTTGGTATAACTATACGGTACGTGTACTAACAAAACCGAATTATGGAAACTACAAAGCAGTAATTCCCAACTTTATAAATCCAATCCGAACTAAAACAAAAACAAATGAAAATCGGTACCGGTACCTATTTCATTTATTAAAACCGGGAGTTCATAAAAGATTTAAAATTGTACGGTATTTACTAGTTCCGTATAATTCCGTATCTTGACTGCACAAGGCCCGGCCATTACTGCCATTAGTATTAATAACGCGCGTTCGCTCTCATTAAAGTGTGCGCTAACCCTCTCTTCGCTGCGGTCTATTCAGTACCGAGTTTAAGTACAGTTATTGATATCGCTTTTTATAGACACTTTAAGCCGTTACGACTTTGACAGGAGAGGCAGGAAAATGCTGTGCTAGGTAGGTTTATTCAAGTTAGAAAATTGAAATGTATTTTTCCGTAACTTAGGTAAACATTAAATCTGGAAATATAAATGAGGTAAGCCTAAAGGTCTAACCTGTTCAAGTTGGCAACCTGACAAAATTACATAAAAGGAATGTTACCTTCTAAAGAAAACAGAAAAAGAGAAAATGAATACAATAGGTATTTTATACATCTTTTCTCACGGACGAAACATGTAACAACGTTTTGGTAAGTCAAGCCACTTTTATCACAAGTACGCCAATTGAATTCGAAAGAGGCCGAAAAAAAATACACCTCATTCTTGAAAACACGAACGCCTATTTACTTTGTCCCTTCATGGTTAATTCCATACACATGTGCGCCTCTATTACCATAGGCGAAGGTGCACGAAATCACAATTAACATATAGATGTGACACTCGACCCCAGCCGGCCCCTTTTAGCGAAATTACCAAAGACACGCTTTTAACAAGGTCTTGTAAAACTTTTGGTCCCTACGAAATTACACAGATTAAAATATATTGCGCGGAAAATGAAGTCCGCACGCAGCGCGTCAATAAAAATGGTATTAGGGTGTGTTTTTTCTGTGGCACGTTGGTGGGTAAGGGTTGTCAAAATGGGAATAGAAAATGAGACGGTGTTTGTGCTTTGACAATGGTATTCATTAGTGCGCCCTAGGGTGAGAGGCTGACTGTGACTTTAGAGCGGTTTATTATGTAGCTATCCAGTTAATTGTGTGCTCAGCCTATGTGGTACAAAATGGTGATACGCAAATAAATTTTTAATTTTGTGGATTTTTCTCGGCGTTATTGACAAAGGGTTGTTTGTGTGCATGTTATGAATTTAATTATTTTTTGTTTAATTAAAAATTCATACAATTTTAAAGAGGAGCGTTAAAATTTTCCCTTGTTTAAGCTGGCTTGGCTGGCTTGTTTAAGTATAAAGAAAATTAGGTACTTACGAAAGTCCTTAAAATTGTAACGTTGAAATGCGAAAGTAAATTAAATTAAGTAATATTCCTTCACACTGCTGTTAAAGTTAATTTATTTTACTACTACTAGCAGTGCCCCTTGGTTTCACCCGCGTAAGTCTTGAACCCGTAAGAATATTATCGGGATGAAGAATATCCTGAGTGTTAATCCGGGTATCTGTGTGCCAAATTTCATCAAAATGCGTTCAGTAGTTTTTGCGTGAAAGAGTAACAAACATCCATCCATCCATCCTCACAAACTTTCGCGTTTTTAATATTAATAGAATTTTTGTGACTGCATTATTCCTTACACTAAAACTTTATTAAAAGTTCAGTATAATAAACTAAAGTTCAACCAATAATATAATATTCAGATGCAAATGAAAATTTTCATTCGCAACTGAATATTATAAGTACATGGTTGAACTTTATCTTACGATAATTTGAACTACTTTTTTTTTTCAATTCAAATTATCATCAGCTACATTAACACCAACACAGCCACATAATTGCACCCTGCTTACCCAAGTATTTTCCTCCTAAAACTTTTCCTGAACCCTAAAATGCAGTCGGTAAACAAATACAGGCCGTTGATACCACATGTCTGCGGGAACCTGGTACCTACTAATGGGAACATGGGCGACGGCGACATCGAAATTGCGGACCCATTTACAGGTTTTATCGGTCGAATGAAGTTTTTTTAAACTGAACTACGGGGCTATTGGAAGATTTGTGGTGCAGTGTTTTATTACCTGTGTTGTTTTTCTTTTTGTTTATTTTCAGCCCCATAAAAAAAAAAAACTGTTCCATATGTTTTAGTTGAATGTATCAAAATGCCAAAAAAGCAGTATTTTTTTTCGATAATTGGCAGTTCTGTAATCGATGTATTATACTATATTTGAAAATTACTTCCAAACATGTCGTTCCATTAACTTTATAGTTGCTATCAAAGAGGCCTGCCAAGATTCTTGGAAGGCTACGAACTGTTCAAGTTGAAGATGGAGATCAATTTAGGTACTTACTAACATCCTAATCCTACTAATAACCCTTGACAGTTCAAAAGTGCTTGTAATTGGTTTATTTGAAATAAATGCTTTGAGTTGAGTTTGAGTTTGAGAATTATTATAAATGTGAAAGTTTGTATGTTTGTTACTCACTCACGCAAAAACGGCAGAACAGATTTGGATGAAATTTGGCACACAGATAGTTTTTAACCTGGATTAACTTGGATTAACTTTGAGTATACTTTTTATCTCTGTACCAGGTTCCCGTGGGGTAACTTCCGATATCCACGCGGGCAAAACCACGGGCAAAATATCACACTAATATTATAATGGCGAAAGTTTGTGAGTGTGTTTGTTACTTCTTCATGCTCAAACGGCTGGACTGATTTAGATGCAATTTGGTACATAGATAGCTTATACTTTGGATTAACATATAGGCTACTTTTATCCCGGTTTACACGGGTGAAACCGTGGGGTGCAGCTAGTGTTTTCAATAAAATGAAACATTTATTTGTAGCACATTTATTTTTAACTAGCTGTGCCCCGCGGTTCCAACCTCGTAATCCGGGATAAAAAGTAGCTTATGTGCTAATCCAGAGTGTAAGCTATTAACATACCAAATTTCATCTAAATCGGTTAAGTCGTTTGAGCGTGAAGAAGTAACAAACATACACACTCGGAAACATTCGCCTTTATAATATTAGTGTGATTACTAAGACATCAAAATCATTTACAAAAATACGTATCCTTAATTTATTATAAAAAAAGTATAACTGTTATAGTCTAAGTGATAATGAGGGCATTATTCATACTGCCCGGGCATCCCAATCATAACTAATATTATAATTGCGAAAGTGAGTTTGTTCGTTCGTTTGTTTGTTTGTAACGCTTTCACGCTAAAACGGCTGAACTGATGTGCATGAAATTTGGCACATGGATAGACCATGACTTGGAATAGAACATAGGCTACTTTTTATCCCGTTAATACGTTCCCGTGGGATCAACGCCCAGCCCAAACCCTTAAACCTTGAACCTATTATGCTGAAATTTTGCACAGGTTCCCTTTATAATGTATACAAGGAATAAGGAAGGAATTTCCGGTAGCACGTTCCCGTGGGATATTTTCCAACATCCACGCGGGTGAAGTCGCGGGCAAAAGCTAGTATCTTATATAAAACAAAGTCGGGTTATTTACACCATTACATTTACACATACACATTACATTTTTTTTACCATTGGGTTTTACTCAAGAACTGCTGAACCGATTTTTACGATATTTTATTTGTTGGATTTGTCTCCGCCCCGAATAGCAGAATAACTATTAAAACGTAGGAAAAATTGACAAAAATAAAGAATATGAAGATAATTAATTATCTCATACATGAAATTTGGACAGGGCAACGTATGTCGGGTCAGCTAGTTATTTATAAAAGTAAAAGTTTCCAATGGGGCTTTAAATATGTCATGTGTGTTTATTCTATATATATTATGAAGTAAAGTAATTTTATCTACACTCATAAAGTCATAATCATAACGTAAAGTTCTGATTATGAATTTCAAAAATAGTACCATAATGACAGACTTTATGCATGAACGACTGAAATATTATTAAAGAGTTTTATTGTGATACAGATTTCTTAACAACATAATACTATAAAACCTTCTTTACAAAAAAATACAACCAACTTCCAAAAACAACACTACAAAGTGAAAAATAACTTTAATTTCAGAAGTTGGTGGTTAAATGTATTTCGTTTTTTGCCACCGACTTCCGAAATTAAAGTTATTTTTCTGTTTGTAAAAATTTATATATTTTTTTGTAAAAAAGTTTTTATTTTTCACTTTTTGGCTGTGGTACCTACCTACCCCACACAAATTCTAATATCACTACAGCTGCAAAAGAAACCAGAACATCATCCACATAAAAGTGGGGGAAAAATACGTATATTGAAGCTAACTCAAAAACTACCCAAGCAAAGTTAATGAATTTTATACGGGACTAACTTTGAAATTAATATACCCTCTCGAATCAAATAATTTTTTTTTTCAAATTTGACGATTCTGTAAAAGTTATGCGTGGTCATACTTAAAAAAAATACGTGTCGAATTGAGAACCTCCTCCTTTTTTATCGTCGGTTAAAATAACTTTTTTTCTAATTAAGTTCACTTCAGATCGACCAAGGAGTTTTCAATTAAATTTTTATCGTGGTTTATGGGGACTGCGCTAGAGCGCTTGCGTGGTTGACCGATGATTGCTCCGTAACCATAGTAACGTAATCCACGTCACGATGGTTTTCTTTCCCTTTTTCGTATCTTTACATAGTCTGTGATGGTTTCGGAGCCATTATTGTGTTTGTTTACTTTTTGCTAACTTTGGTTTTTATTTATAAATAGGTGACTATCTACATGATGCATGCATGATGATGAGTGAGTGAGTGTGATGGCATGAGTGTAGTTATAAATAAACACTGTTTTATGAAACTGCACTTAACTAGGTAATAAAACACTCGTGTGATACTATTAAAAACCTCGCCTCCGACTCTGTTTATAAACACACACTCGTATTTTAATACCCCACATTAGTAACAACATCATAAACTGCTATTTTGTGTCTCCGCGATCTTCGGCTATTCAGTACGCCCTGTGTAATACTCGTAAGCTATGCTACGACGTAGCTGACGCTATGAATTTATTGCTACGAGCTACGCAGCTACGTCGTAGCATTGAACGATCTGCTACGCAGTATACGCATTCAGTAATATTATTCCTTGTTTATGCCTTTTTTAATCCCGGCAAGCGTAGCTTAACCTGATGGATCGACCCGTGCGGCTGTTAGTACTTAGCCCACGAAAACCATAAGATCCACGAACGAAAAAATAAATAAAAATTATCTTATCTTGTAAACGAAATGTGCTGAGAACAACAAATTTGCAGTAGAAATAAAAATCCATTTGGATTTTCTGATCACTGCCATGTGGTTTAACTACAACGTCAGCAATAATCATTCATATCAATTAAGTTCTAACTGCATACTAGGAATGTTCGACTGTAATTAGTGACAAATTATATAAATAGGTACCTATTGTCTGCAATTAATTACTCATTAATGGTAATTAACAAGCTTAAAGGTACTAGGTACGCACGGCTACAGATCATGCTATACACTTCCAGTATAAGCTGATCTCGCATTGTATAGGATTTCCTTACAATGTGTAGCTGTGTGTATACATCGTAGGTATTTACATCCTAGAAGCTAGTAAATTTGTGAGAAAATACCCATCGCTTTTCCCGCTAGCAAAACAGCAACGCCCACAGCAAGGCAGTCTTAGAAACCGTTATCTAAACGAATTAGCGGTACCAACCTCAAAACTAGCTATGTTTCGTTCTGGGCCTCTGGCCATGTGCGTTAAAATCTATAATAAACTCCCGAATTCAGTTAAGGATACAGAGTATGACAAAAAAATTAAAAATGACCTACAAAACCCTTAAACTTAAAATCATATTATGGCATAAAATAATTTTTAACCGAGAAATAAATAAATTAATATCGACTTGAACACATTACACATACATAACTAGGTACTCTATAAAACAACAGTCCGCTACTACCTCATTCCTGTATTTTTAGTAATTACTTTCTATTTTATTTTATCTGAAAATGTCACATATTTTATGTAAAACTCTATTGACATTAAATTAACTGAGATAATAATGACATTTAGACTCATTGCAACATGACATAAATTGTAGTAAGTATGAGATTATAATATGAAAATTATAATTTATTTATTTATTTAGTTTATAAGAATGACATAATGTATAATAATAATTAATAATTTTTAAATTAATCTATATCAACAAATTGTAATGATAGCATGTTAAATTAATTAAAACCTATCGCCTGTACATTGCTGTGCCCTAGCAGGGTTAATTGTTTGGAACTATCATAATGTAACAACCTGTAAACAACATGAAATGCAATAAATTAATGATTATGATTATGTACATAAGTTATGTTAATTTTAATTACCATAAAATAATCAAGATTTATGTAAAATCTCTCTTTGATTGTTACCTACATTTATTAAGGGACAGGAAGTGACTTGTCAGTCACTTCCTGTCCCTTAATAAATGTAGGTATCTTATTGAATATGTCTCATTAAGATGGCTGTAGCCATGATATAAAAAAAAATATATAAAAAAATATAAATAAAATAAATATAAAATAAAAATAATTATAAAATTAAAAAATATAAATGAATAAAATAAATACTTAAATATAAATAAATATTATAATAGGTTGGGGAAAAAGTTTCTTCGCATTTTTAAAGAAAATTCAAAACATTTTTTAATATACATTATTTACATTTATCTAAAGTATGTAGGTACCATTTTGTTCTATAACTTTTTGCCATCGTGTAGGTAGGGACATGATCCCATTGCTATTGAAATTTTGGGACTTCTGATCAAAATACCGCGACAAGTGGTTTTGGCAGCCCTCTCGCGATGTTAACCTGACACTGCCTAAAGAATTCTGAAGAGACCGAAACAGGTGGCAATCTGAAGGTGCAAGGTCAGGACTATACGGCGGATGCATTAACACCTCCCAGCCAAACTCTCTTAATTTTTGCTGAGTGGCTAAAGATGTGTGAGGTCTAGCGTTATCATGATGAAAAACCACACCCCTTCTGTTGATTAATTCCGGCCGCTTTCTCTCAACTTCTTGCTATAATCTCATCAGTTGTTCGCAGTGGAGTTCAGAATCGATGGTCCTGCCCGGTGGTAACAGCTCATAATTAATAAAGCCCTTCCAATCCCACCACACACCTTGTTGCGAGCTAACCCGGTTTCGCCACAGTCTGTGAAGCCTGACCGGCCTTTGACCACGACCTTTTTCGCACGTTCTTGTCGTACGTGATCCACTTTTCATCACCAGTTATCAGCTTCTTCAAAAATGGTTCGGTTTCATTACGTAGTAATAAAGAATCACAAATGAGTACACGGTCCATTAGGTTTCTTTCAGTGAGCTCGTGAGTGTACTCAAATATCGAGCTTTTTTGTGTACCCAGTTTTTTTCAAATGCGCCAAAACTGTTTTGTGGTAAATTCCCAGTTCTTCAGCTACGTCGTAACTACTGATATGATGATGATATGATGATGATCTTGCTCCACTTTTTCAAAAATGGCATCCATTTTATCCGTAATAGGGCGACCAGAGCGACGTGCATCTTTGACATCAAAATTTCCGGATTGAAAACGCTTAAACCAAATTTGTGCTACTCTCACAGACACTGCACTGGGTCCATAAACATCGTAAATTTTTTTCGCGGCTTGCATTGCATTTTTACCTTTTTTGTAGTAAAATTTTAAAATGTAACGAATTTCTTCATTAGATTCACTCATCTTGACAGTACGAAAAACAAAAGAAAATCACACATTTTCCTAATTTGAATTTGGAATTATGTTCTTCAAAGTTTAAACTTTCAATGATACCAAAACCAGCCAGATACAAATAGTATAGCCAAAGAGATTTTATTTTAAGTTCATACATACTATAATGCGAAAAGACTTTTTCCCCAACCTAATATGTGAATATTTTTCTTTCTTTCTTTCTTTCTTTGATATAGTTATATCCCTAGGGCTATAGTAACTAGCTAGCTATCGTAATATGAAAGCGGTTCATAACTATCGAATGAAACCACCTACATTAAATACACAATTAAAATACAAAAAGAACGAACCGAAGAACAAAGAGGTGATGCTTATTTCAAAATAGAAATCTCTTGCACCATAACTGTGATAGAAGATTTGGAGTAAAAAAAAAAACGTGTGCGGTCAGTCAACCCCCTTCCAGGAACGAAGTTCCTTCTCACGCATGTTTTAAAACAAAAACAAAATTTTCGCATTTTCTTGGTTTCACCTTTTGACCTCACTATTGAATTTAGCACCCTCGAAAACTATTAAAACAACACCTTAAGGAAAGATTTTTAGATTTTCGTAGCCGCCAACTTGGATTTTCACTATCGGCTTTAGCACCCTCGAAAACCATGAAAACGATACCCATAAAGAAAAATTTGAAAAGTTTCGCAACCGCCATCTTGGATTTTCATTTTGTCCAAATTGAAAAGAAGAAACTCACATGGAGGGGCCATAACGTGTATGAACACTTTTTTTACGTGTCGATTTCTACCAGTCAACTCCTATTGCTAGCCGCGTTATAGAACTTCGTTCCAACAAGTAGACATGTCTTAAACATCCAGTAGATGAAACGAGGAAGAAGGGGCCTATCCTCTGTACTTTATTTTCTATTATTATGACACTATCAGTAAACGTTAGTAATATACTCAAAGGTATTAGGGGTGGCTCCCCAGAGGAATATGGCTGACATATTTGAATCAATCCGGGAGATCCGATTAGTAAGGATATTGCGGACCATTGTGAATCTTTCCTCATACAAATGGGATTGTACCCCGAGATACTTTTGTAAAAGTAGAGAATTATTATGTTCCTTTTAGATACGTCTAACCATTTTTAGGGTTCAGTACCCAACGGGTACCAAACGGAACCCTATTACCAAGCCTTTGCTGTCCGTCCGTCCTTCCGTCCGTCCGTCCGTCCATCTGTCTGTCATCATAGGGCTGTATCTCATGAACCGTAACAGGTAGATAGTTGAAACTGTCACAGATTGTGTATTTCTGACAAAAAATAATAAAAATAAAATAAAGTTTAAAATTAAAGAGGGTGGGGTCTCCATACAATAAACCTTTCATTTTGAAAAAAAAATATCTTATCATATCATCATATATAATTATCATTATTATCTCATCGAGTAGAGTACAAACATGTTTTTTTATTTTATTTTTTCTTCAAAAATGAAGGAATAGGGGGCCCGTAAAAGTTGTCATTTTTAAACCATTTTTGTACGAGCTCTATCGCAAGGGTCTCCCTTGTTTTACCAAAAGGAATTTGACAAATTTTCACTTCCCAAAAAATTTTTCGCATAATTTCATTTGCCAAATTATTACTTAGCAAAAAATCTATTCACAAAAAGTTGTAACGCAAACCTAATGTTTGGCAAATGAACGTTTAAACTATAACTTGTTTACCAACTAGTACTTCTAACATTTTTTATTTAGTCAAATATTTCATTTGGAATAACAGTTTTTATGCAAAATCAAATAAGCCAAATACTTATTTAGTATCGTCAGTTTTCAATTCACCCTTTCCTATTCAGTCAAACTTCAATGACAAAAATGTGAACTACTAAGTGGGTAGGAGGTAAATCATAAATGGCGCTCAATGTGTGCTCTTCTTTTTCTATATAATGTAGTCGTTCCTGGCACAGTAGGTCACAGTTTTAACCTAACCTAACCTAACCATTTTTTTAAAATAAGTAATTAACCTAATCTAAATAATTCAGTTCCGGGTAACCTACTAAAAACAATCTCTTTTTCTATTAATGCAAGTCGTTTCTGGCACTCGCCGGCCGCTGCCGCGGCACCGCTCGCTTCGCTCGCTCGGCTCGTGCGTAGGAGGTCACAGTTTTAACCTAACCTAACCTACCCATTTTTTTTAAAGAAGAAATTAACCTAATCTAAATTGTTGAGTTCCGGATAACCTACTAAAAACAATATATTTTTTTCTATTAATGCAAGTCGTGTCTGGCACTCGCCGGCCGCTGCCGCGACACCGCTCGCTTCGCTCGCTCGGCTCGTGCGTAGGAGGTCACAGTTTTAACCTAACCTAACCTAACCATTTTTTTTAAATAATTAACCTACTCTAACTACTTCCATAAATAAACTAATATCAAGTAACCATAAATTTGACTTGTTTCAGACAAATTCAAGCACAAAAACTTACAAAGAAGTACGCAAAAGACATCAAATTTAACCAGCAAGTCAAATGTCTAAAAATCTTATTTTTGCCTTAATATTTTTTGTCTTAACAAATCATTTCACCAAACGTTTATTGTCTGAAGATTGTTTGCTGTAATAAATCATTTGATTAAAGACCAAATTCCATAATGACATTATACTTAGTAATATTTTGCCAAGTAAAAATTTGACCAAATGAAAATATGCGTACTAAAATCATTCGAAATATTGCAATGGTATAAAAAAAGGTTGCTTAAATTTGTTTGGGTAATGAAATTTTGTCAAAATCTTTTTGGCAAATGGCAGGCACCCCTATCGCAACAATCAAAAATATTGGGAATTTGAAACTTCTGTATATTATGTATCATATACTGCGTTTAATCAACAAATACTAAAAACGTCGATTCATAAATTATTTTATTTAAGTATGGGGGATTTTCTGCAACTGCAAAATATAACCTTGTAATTCACAGTATCATTATGAAATACAAAGTTATCTTCGCGATTGTTAAATATATATGGTACGGAATGCTTCCTGTGCGAGTCCGACTCGCACTTTTCCGGTTTTTTGGTATGTCTTAGTATACCTATATAAAATAAAAACAAAGAGTCGGTCAGTTAGTCAGAAAGTTGAAGCCGAAATTCGGTCTGGAGGTCTATTATTATTTGGAGTTGAAAATTGCTATAAATTGGGATAATTTTCATCAAAAGGGATATTCCATTTCCACTTCCGCTCATCGAAAAAAATCAAAAACATTCCCAATTCTTACTAACCCACTTCAACTACGAACAGCACCTAACAATATTTCCAAAATAAAGTTTACAATTCCATGTTCGCAGAACTCTCGCTAATTTGACGTCCGATCTCAAACCAAGATTGATGTTCTAAAAACATGTTCGAAAACAACAAACAATAAACAGGCCAAAACAGGTGTTTATAAAAACGGGAGCACATCGATCAAAGTTTTTGTAAGGGCGTGTCTACACGAAGTAAGATAAATGAAACTGCTGGTCTCTTTAAACGGAGGTGTTTTTAGGGTTCTGTACCCAAAGGGTAAGGTCGTCGTGTGTCTGTGTGTCTGTCCGTCTGTCCGTCTGTCTGTCTGTCTGTCTGTCCGTCTGTCCGTCTGTCACAGCCAGTTTGGTACACATATGAATTTCTGTGACCCAAACACGGATGGGTAAAGTAAATAAATGAATTTTGAATATAGAGGTCACTTTTGGGGGACAAATAAGAAATTCAAAAAAAATGTTTTGCAAACTACACCATGTGGCATGTCAAATGAAAGGGCAAGAGGGTCTCAAATATATTTTTTATAATTTTAAAATAAATTGTTTTAAAGTTATTTAAGAAAATAGACGAAAATTGACCATTTCCCACCCCTTATCTCCGAAACTACTGAGCCTAAAATTTTGAAAAAAATACAGAAAATAGATCTCTACCTGTAGATTACAGGAAAACCTATAAGAAGTCTGTGGTCTTAAAATAACATGGTAAATCTATCAATATTGTGAGTACAAACTTACATTTACAGTTGGAATGTATGGGAGAACATGATTTTCAACTACAATGTTAAGTTTGTTCTTAAGATAAATTCATCCCAACTACGGAACCCTTCATTGTGCGTGGTCCGACACGCACTTGGCCGGTTTTTTTTTGTGTTAACTTCACAGACGTAATGTGTATCGATATCACAAAATAGATTTTATCAACTTACACTTCAAGTAACAACACTACCAGCGGTCATTGACCCCAAAAAAATCATCAAATCTTTTTATTTTCATTTTATCATGTTCAGATATCGATAACGCGTCTGAGAAGTTTCGCTAGCTAATTTAATTTGACCCTGTATAATTAATATACTACTATTCTTGTATTAGATCTTGCCAATTTGAGAGAAGAGAACATTTTATTCTCACTCAGCTTATTTTACTTTTTAGTAAAATATAACAATATTTTAATTAAACATTGCAGTTACTTTAAATAACAATTTCCAGTAGCAAAATTAAACGGTCGCTAAGCCATTGTATTGGCAATTAGACTTGTGTTTATATCCTTGAGTTCGGAAGGTAATTTCCATAGTACATATTTGCTTCTAAAAGCTTTCCCTTGGGGCATTGATCCGGTTATTTGATCTGGCTGTTAGAGGGAAACATTTGATTGTGACATTCTTCAGAAGAAGCTACAATACTTGGTAGACGGGTTCCTTATACGAATCATTTTCAGTATTACTTATGACTCGTTATTTGTTAGAAAAATTATGGAGTATTCTTCATAGCATAATTGGACTTTCAAGATGGATATATTTATTTATTTATATTACTAGGTTCTGCCTGCGACTTCGTCCGCGTGAAATTTCTTACTACCTACCCCGAAACACCCCGTCGCATCGCGTCGCCTGCCCGCGCTATTACTTCGTTTTCGCTTAGCGTTCTATCCAACTTTTTTTCTGTTTGCTCGGCTCCTAAAGGTCATCGCGTGATGTTCAACAATGTTAAATAAGAATTGGGCTATCAAATGCAAAAAGATTTTTTCAAATCCGACTGTTAGTTCCAGAGATTAGCGCGTCCAAACATACAAATAAAAAAAAACCCTTTATCTTTTTATAAGTATAGATCATGCTTATAGGATACATAGGTACTAATAATAAAGTTGAAGAGTTTGTTATTTTGTTTGTTTGAACGCGCTAATTTCTGGAACCACCAATCGGATTTGAAAAAACTCTTTGGGGTTTTAAATGAACGATATAATGATAAACCTTATAATATCTTAATCATTTGTTCCAAAAGAAGATTGTTGGAAGGAGATTGTTTTACAAATATTCGCAAACATTACCGTTCGTGAAAAGTATTTGTGCTAAGATAAAGGAACTCTAAACGTAAATGTCTATAAATATATTTCATGTAAGTATTATTATCGACATCTGTTATGAATATTACCTAAAATACACCTATCTCCAACGTTTGTATCCCAAAATCAATTACGTCTTGCTTGTTCCCTAATCCCACTGTAAGTCTACGAACCCATTACGAATTCAAATAATATCTATTTGGAAATCATTTCAATCGCGATACTAACAATTTATTAGTTCATAGTTACAATAGGGATCGGACAAATTATCGATACCGAAATAGCATCGATACTTCTTTTAGCCACCTACTTAGTTTATGCACTCGATAATTTTCATGCGAAACTCAAGCACAATTTTGTTTTTTTTTCAATATTCGTTATGAATAGGGAATCCTGCTATCAACTCATTCAACTCAGCCTATCGCAGTCCAGTGTTAGACATAGGCCTCTCCTACGCTGCGGCACAACCCCCTGTCCTTTGCCTTCCGCATCCAGTCTGTCCCAGCTGCCTTCTTAAGGTCATCGATCTATATAGCTGGAGGGCGTCCGTACGCTTACCGATACGCGGTCTCCACTCCAGAACTCGTCTGCTCCACCACCATCGGTCCGTCGATAAACATGGCCAGCCCACTGCCACATCAGTTTGCTTACTATGCAAGTTATATCGGTAACTCCGGTTTGGTTAATCCAGTTAAGTCGTAGCAAAATAATAATTAAGATTTTGAAGAGGTGATAAATAAATGTGCAAATTTTAGATTGTTCTAACTATACAGATACTTCGTAGCTACCTACTCTAAAACTAGATATCAATCTGACTACTATAATCGATACTATTAATTAAATCCTTAGTTATAAACATTCAAATATTTTGGCAAATTTCCTTGACAACTTTAATATTCTATTCTGGTCACGTCACAAAAGTGTACCAATTTAGGCTACCTAAATAATTTATTGTGATATTGTTGTGTTTTGGCTCTAGGGAACGATAACGTTATCAGTAGGTCCGTGTATTTAAATTCAACTCGCTTTTGATTTTATTTAAGGTTTGTCCAGGGATTTCATTTGAATATTGGGATGGTATTCAGTGAGTGTAGGTAAATATTATACATCATTATTATTTCTATGTTTAATGTATTATTTTTAGTATTCCGAATTTTAAATTGTTGATAGTTTTTTGTGTGTTATTGAAAGGTCATGGTTTTGTTACAAAATAAAATAACATAACATCATGCCTATCTTCCCCTTAATGTTCGGCAGAGGTGTAGCTATAGTACACCCACATTTCGCCAGTTACGTTTAAGTCTCATGTAATAGGGGGCGAGCCTATTGCCATCAACCGGGCACAAATCCCGACTTCAGTCTGCTACTGAGAAATTTTCGATGGAAAATACAATAACACTTTGCCCGCTTCGGGAATCAAACCCAGGATCCCACAAAAGTCTCATATTTCTCAAGGACAATCCTAATGACGTCACGCGGGGGAGCCGGGTGCGTTAGTGGTTAAGATTTCTTGACAAGAATTTATGCAAAACCATTGATATATTAGAGGAAGATATGTTACACGCTAACATCGCAATTGCACTAAACTTGGCCTCGGCGCACGACTACATGCACCGAAACTCACACATTTGTGAAGAGTTGATCGCAGCCGCAAACCTACAGTTACCGATAGACAAGGGCAGAGATAGGAGCCGACGCTGTCGTGCAAGCGAATTCACGCAAGTCGCCAAATGTTGGCTGAATGTTTACGGTTATGAATGACATTGCATGTCTATCTCGCTGTCACAAACATGGCGAAGTTACAATTAAATATTATTAAAATTTTCAACAAATTAACATTTTTGGCTGTACTTATGAGTGAAAAGTAATTCTGTGGAACTTGTTTTTGGTTTTCAAACTATTTAAGTGCACATTTTGAAAACACAGGAAGATATTGTCGCTGCTTATTTAGACGATTACAGTAATTTTACTTAGCGTGCTACACGTGGGCTACGCAAACGCCTGTTTGATTGTGACCAAAGTAAATTAGGTCCGTGATCACAATTTATGCGGTCCACGTCGAGAAGTGGGAACCATATCTTCCCTATTTCATTAATATCCAGAACTAATATTTTCATCCGTCAATTAGGTGTCTTATACTTGACTAAAATTGACTTGTAATTAAAGCGATCATTTCATAAAACAGGCTACAAAACAAATTAATTGCAAAATAAGCAAAAATGTCTTTATAAATTCCGAATAAAGAAGACTCAGGTGTACAGGAAAAATAATTAGCCTGAAAAGCTTACTCGGGCCAGACTTAAGCCGGCAGATCTTTTGTATAAACCGGTGTCGCAGCCCACGAATTGATTAGCAAACCGTTAATTAATCTTCTTCACAAAACTACCTTTATTTTGTGAAACCGAGAATTTATGTTCTAATACTTTAGTCGCACTGGAGGCTGCGATCAGGTCGGTAATTGGATATTTGAAAACGGATTTTGTCTTGCTTTTGGTAGAACTTCTAGTGAGTAAAAAAAAAGAGTGTTTAATTTTTCAGCCACCAAAGACCAAAGGTGTTGTCTTACCGGTTGTGTTAGGTGATAAACTTAAACTCAAACTCAAACTCAAAGCATTTATTTCAAATAAACCAATTACAGGCACTTTTGAATTGTCAATGGGTCGGTCAGTCAGAAAGATGAAGCTAGTTGCCCATTCCAAAGCGTAGTAGATCCCTATGGAGAAGAACGGGCAAGAAACTCCACGGACACTCTTTTAAATCATAATATTTTTACAAAATATTGGTTACATCGTTCAAGTTGAAAATATACATGTGAGAACAATGTAGAAAGACGTGCACGTTAAAAAGCGTCCGTAATAAAAAGATAAAAACTAAAACAACTAAATTAAATATTAAAATTAAAAAATAAGCCATGGCAGCTAAGAGACGACCAGTCCCAACTGACGGCGCCCGTTCACGAACATGACGCATGGATCATAAGGATAAAAGCTACTGGCAGCAATCAGACTTTTTGACGAAGACTAATTCTACTGCCTATTGGAGCATAGGTTCTTAGCGTAAGTATACTATAACTCGATAAGTAGTACCTTGGTAGTATTACCTTAGCTCAAACTCAATTAAGTATACGATTTGAGATTCGAATGCAGTAAAGGGAAAATAGCGCGGCAGTCCAACTGCAACAAAGTGGTCACACATAAAACCCGTCTAACCAGTTCCTTCAACACGTAAATCCCGATTCAATTTAAACTAACTATCACATTGTTGGTTCATAAATCTTTTCTCTTCTAAAGTTTTCACCTCCAAAGATTGCAGTCGAAAGTTTTATTAAGTTGCCTAAAGGTGAGTGCTCATCAGGAGAATTCACGAGCAATGTAATAAGCTCGAGTTTCAGCATTTCATCAGTCAATGTGTCGAGTTGAGCATCAAAGAACGCAGTCTTGGAATAATGTTTTATTCCAAGACTGCGTTCAATGAAATCCTAACGAATATTATAAATTTTATGCGAAAGTAAGATTGTTTATTTGTTTTTGTACTGGACGGGCGTGATCGTCGGACGCGGTGTGTTGAAGGAGTGTGTAATGCCTATCCAGGTGTATCCCTGCTTGAGGTTAGGCCTCCTAGTCCAAACGGCGCTGACGTCCTGTACCTATAGGCTCAGGATAACTGCAGACTGGCGACCAGTAGCTATGTGTGAAGTCTTGACGGGGAAGGGTTTCTTGAAGATGAAATAATAACAGCGATTTTGATAAGTCTTCAGGAGATTTCAGGAGACGATTTGCGTAACTCTTCAGGAACAGAACGATGAATAGGTACCATGCCGATGGCTACGATTCTATGTTTTCGCTTGCGCGCTAAGGTACCTCGAAACTTTACCTTAACGAGAACCGCGAACCGTCTCCTGGTTTAGAGTTTATTTTTATTTCAAAAATTTTACAAAAGTGCTTATTAGCAGCTGAAAAATGGCTATAATAACATCATATTATACACCGTTACAATCGTCATTAGATTGTCCAGCGATTGAGACACCTGCATTTCCTGTAACTATATTCGCTGAAAAGATTTCAGCGTGTAAATACAAAAATGTTAATTGTTTTGATTTTAAATTATTTTTCAAACTATTTTATTCGATAACCAAAGAAGATATTTCAACGGGGTAAGCAGGTATCTCAAGCTGGTCTAATGACCTAAAAAACTATGAAAAATTCATTATTACATCTATATTTTTCAGGGCGTGACAGGCCCTGAAAACCTAAATTGCTAAAACGAGTCACCAAAAAACAGCAAATTAAAGTTTCCGACCCCTATAAATCCAATCAAGTAGGCTTTTCAGGACTATAATGGTACGTCCAGGGCTAGGTCTCGGTCTAGGGTACCTGGACGCACCAATTAAACTATAATTTCGGCTATGTAGCCCACTTAATTGGAGTTTATAGGGGTGGTACTCACGTTTTCCTTAGGAAACACTATTTTTCACTGTTTTCTAACTATAAAACACTATTTGAACTGATTTTACTGTTATTCTTAATAAATTAAACTATAAACAACTGTTTGGTGACGCATCGTAGCGAACAAAAACGTAGCTCATTCGCGACTCGGTACGTTATACGATGGCGGTCCCTCCGCTACTTGCGCTAGCGTGCGCCAGATAGGGTCTCGCAGCTGACACTATGGAAACGCCTAACTTTTCATGTTTTTGATGATGCGTCGTCGCGAACATCTCTCCCGCCGTGCAGCGCTGTGACGACTCGTAGCGGCGTCGGCGCGGCGCTGCATCTTCTCCGGTGAGCGACGACTGTAGCCACGGCGCTCGCTGCTGCGACGCCCGCCGCCACGACGCTCTGCCGTCGCGACGCTCGCCGTCGCGGCGCTATGCCGTCGCGACGCTATGCTGCTACTTCGGTAATGGGACGAGTTTCTTCACCGGACGCTTCAAGGTGCCGCCGGCAGTGCGCACCTCAGCGATCCGGACTTCTCCGTCGGCCCCGGGGAATATGGTGACTATGCGGCCTCGCGGCCACGTGTTACGAGGCAGCTGGCCGTCTGCGATGAGCACGGGGTCGCCCACCTGTAGTCCGGGTCCGCGGCTATGCGGCTCCCGCCGGTTTTGAAGCTCCGGCAGGTATTCTCTGACCCAGCGACGCCAGAACATGTCGGCGAGTATCTGTGTTCGACGCCATAGCCTCTTACTGTTTGCGTCTTCCTCGGAGAACACGCCGGGTGATGGTAATCGCGCCGACCCACCAAGTAGAAAGTGGTTCGGTGTGATTGACTCGTCGTCTTCGCTGTCCACGAATACGTGCGTCAGCGGTCGGCTGTTTACTGTGTACTCTGCCTCACACAACAGTGTGGACAGCACCTCTTCGTGTGGGTGCTTTTCTGTGAGCACAGTATATAGTGCGGACTTCACACAGCGCACTAGACGCTCCCAGGCGCCTCCCATGAATGGCGCCGATGGCGTTATAAAGCGCCACACGATGCCTCGACGACTGGCCTCCTCTCGGAAGGCGTCTCGGAGCTCCTTTTCTATGACGCCTTTTGGTAGGCGGGCGAGTGTCAGGTTGAAGCCTAACGTGTCTTCTCTCGGTCGCCATATCAGGCCGAGTATCTTCTCTGTATCATCTATATTTCCGATGCTGACGACTTCAGTTCGGATCTGTGTGGAATCTATATTTTCTATAAGTTGCGTGCTGTTTGATACCCATTTTCTTAGTTCAAACTTCGCCTGTTGGTGAATTTTCTTCACCGCTGTTGCGATACGTGTCGCTTCTTCTACTGACTTGTAGCTATCGAGGTTGTCATCGTTATAATGACTCTGTATATTGGCTTCCTGTGCTTCTGGATGCTCTTCTGTATGCCTTCTCGCGTTCCAATTATTCGCGAGAATGGCCGTGCACGGCGAGCTTGCCGCGCCGAATATTATGGACGTCATGCGGTACTCTTCAGGTTCCTTCTCATCGTATCTCTTTCGGATGAGTGAGTCCATCTGTTCTGTATATTTATCTCGAAGAGCTGGTTTGCTATCGAGCTTCTTTTCTATTGAGACGAGCCTTTTGTGTGCTGTCCCGTAACTATCTGGCATTTCTATGTTTTCATTTTTCCACAGCGTGGCTGTTTCTATGTGTCCATCTTCTATTTGTTGAGTGTGACGAGTCAAGATATCTTCTGCTTTCTTCTCGGGATCGGAGTCTGGTCGTCTCGGATTGATAACCAGCGATTCTATAGCGAAGAATTCACGATGCTGTTCATTGAGATCTTCATCGCTAGCTGTAAGTCGGTTGACGTAATGCACCTGCTGACCCGATATTCTGGTGTGCGCGCCGTGAAGTGTCCAGCCCAGTGTGGTTAGCGACGCAACAGGCTGGTGATTCGGTCCTCTTCGAATCTCACTGGCCAATAATAAGTGCCAGTTATCTTGACCAATGATTATCTTCGGTGCGCCTGTGTCGTAAATCAGCTGTTGCCTCAGGTCATCAAAATGTTTGCAATGTGCAACGTCCTCTTCGCTGACTGTCTGCGGTGCGAGGTTGAGCTTCGGTATGGTGCGCGCTCTGAATGGCACCCTATTCTTCAGCTGGCTTGCGAGAGTTACGGTGATTCTTCGAGAACAAGGAGTGTCGATTGTGGTGTTTCCGATCGCACCTATCTTCAGAGGGTCGATATGGCCCTCCGCTCCGACTTGCTTCGATATTTCTTCGTCGATCAAGGAAACGGTAGATCCATCATCGAGAAGTGCGAATGTAGAAGCTTCTCCCGCCGGTCCTATGACTCGAACCGGTACTATTTTGAGGTAGGCGTGACTTGATGTTGTTCTTGAGCTGGCTACCGTTTCCTGAGCCTCCTTCTTCTGTTCCGAAGCGTCGGGCTTCTCGACATCCGTCGCTGCTGGCTTCTTGTTGAAGTGAAGAAGCCGATGATGCGTGGCTATACATCCCTTGACGTCACACTTCTTCGCTTTGCATGTGTGACCATTGCGACGGCTTCGCAGGCATCGGAAACAGAGATTGAGTTTCTTCGCGAGTTCCCATCTCTCGTCACTGGATCCCTCTTTGAACTTCTTGCAATCAGAAGCATAGTGTCCCTCCTTATCGCAGATACGGCATTTATTGGCTGTGTTGTCTGTAGCTGCGTGAGTTCTCTGTATGACACGCTTGGAGGACGTCGCTTCAACAGGGCTGATGTTCTCTGGCGGGGCGAAGGCGCTGCAGAAACGAGCTTGCTCGGTGATGAAGTCGCTGAAGAGTGAGAGATCTGGAAGCGACTGGTACTTCTCGGTATATGTTCGGTACCACTGTACACGCAGGGAGTTCGGCATCTTCTCTGTCAGTAATCGCATCAGCTCAGCGTTGATCAAGTAATGTTCTTTCTTCAGTGCGCGCAGAGTGACTACGCCGCTTCTGACTCGACTTGCGAAGTTGCAGATATCTTTTGGTGATTCGCTGCAGCGCGGCAACCCACGTAGCCTGTCTGTTTCAGCTTGAGCGATTGAGTCTGGACGGCCGAATTGCAGCTCGAGTTCCCTCATGATGTCATCAGGTCTGGCATTTCCAATGAGTTCTGAGCTCACTGTTTCCAACGCACGTCCACGCAGGCTTCTTCGGAGTCTTGCTGTGTTCTCAACATCATTGAAGTATGTTCTTGTTGTTTCATAGATGGCACGAAATGAAAGCCATTCTGTATGTGCTCCACTGAAGTTCGGTAAGGTCATGATGGCCTTTGACGCCGAGGGCTGGTTCGATGTCCACTGTTCTGTTTTCCTGTCGGCGAGCGACGCTATAGCGGACGTCAACTCCGTTATGAAAGGACGGAGTGAGTCTTTCCCCTTGGTGTCTTCTATTGCTTCTTTGGAGGGCACTGTGTTGTTTCTCACTTCATTTACTGTAGGATTCGATTGCGTCTGGAGGCCCACTATAATATCGGCAACCACAGGGGGGGGCTGTTGCACACGGCTTCTATTTCTATAGTCCCCCTCGGCGGCGTTGTCCCCTTTCGGCGGCTCTGGTTCTGGTGCCTTTTCAATCCAGGAACGCACGTACTCATTGTTTGAGCTTCTATCATCCATATATTCGCCGTCGGAGTCTTCTTCCTCGGCTTTTTGAAGTGCTATTTGAGCAAGTTCCAACTTAATCTTCAATAAGTCTTCACGCGCTCTTGAAATTTTTCTGTTTGACCGCGTCGTTCTATTCGTAGTCGACGGCGGCTTGTTCTGTTCGGTACGGGCGTCACCCCGGGTAGTCATCGGCATGGTTCGGCGGTGTTCCTGTTCTGATTCTTTTTCTATTCTCGGCTGTACTGTTCTGTTTACTGTTTCATCTGAAGTTCCCTCCGACTGGGTTCCCTCTCCTGAAATATACGGCTGCTCTTCAGACTGTGCTCGTACAGGCAGATCTTCTCCCTCCCGGGGGGCGGGGCGCTGCTCGGTTCCTTCGACGGTGGACGGTGATCGCGGTGGTTGCTCATGACGGATGCCCGTAGTACTGCGTTCTCTGCCCACCTCCATCGTCGAGGATTCTGGTGCTCTGCCTTGTGATCTTGTAAACCTCATTATGGATCTTCAGTCTTCGCAACGAATCTTCAAACTTGAATTGTGTGATAAGGTTTCAGTGATAAATCTTCAGTCTTCGAGCTTGACTCTTCAATCTTGAATCTTCTATAATAAATCTTCAGAGCATATCTTCAGTCTTGAATCTTCTATAATAAATCTTCAGGAATCTTCAGAGATCTATCTTCATTCTTCACAGGAACAGATGATCCCAGCCGCAGCGATCCGGCTCGCAAGGACCAGAAAATGTACGGAGCGGGCCGGGGTCGTAGCTGGTCCCAGTTGCTATCCGGCTCGTAAGGACCAGAAAATGTACTGGACGGGCGTGATCGTCGGACGCGGTGTGTTGAAGGAGTGTGTAATGCCTATCCAGGTGTATCCCTGCTTGAGGTTAGGCCTCCTAGTCCAAACGGCGCTGACGTCCTGTACCTATAGGCTCAGGATAACTGCAGACTGGCGACCAGTAGCTATGTGTGAAGTCTTGACGGGGAAGGGTTTCTTGAAGATGAAATAATAACAGCGATTTTGATAAGTCTTCAGGAGATTTCAGGAGACGATTTGCGTAACTCTTCAGGAACAGAACGATGAATAGGTACCATGCCGATGGCTACGATTCTATGTTTTCGCTTGCGCGCTAAGGTACCTCGAAACTTTACCTTAACGAGAACCGCGAACCGTCTCCTGGTTTAGAGTTTATTTTTATTTCAAAAATTTTACAAAAGTGCTTATTAGCAGCTGAAAAATGGCTATAATAACATCATATTATACACCGTTACAATCGTCATTAGATTGTCCAGCGATTGAGACACCTGCATTTCCTGTAACTATATTCGCTGAAAAGATTTCAGCGTGTAAATACAAAAATGTTAATTGTTTTGATTTTAAATTATTTTTCAAACTATTTTATTCGATAACCAAAGAAGATATTTCAACGGGGTAAGCAGGTATCTCAAGCTGGTCTAATGACCTAAAAAACTATGAAAAATTCATTATTACATCTATATTTTTCAGGGCGTGACAGGCCCTGAAAACCTAAATTGCTAAAACGAGTCACCAAAAAACAGCAAATTAAAGTTTCCGACCCCTATAAATCCAATCAAGTAGGCTTTTCAGGACTATAATGGTACGTCCAGGGCTAGGTCTCGGTCTAGGGTACCTGGACGCACCAATTAAACTATAATTTCGGCTATGTAGCCCACTTAATTGGAGTTTATAGGGGTGGTACTCACGTTTTCCTTAGGAAACACTATTTTTCACTGTTTTCTAACTATAAAACACTATTTGAACTGATTTTACTGTTATTCTTAATAAATTAAACTATAAACAACTGTTTGGTGACGCATCGTAGCGAACAAAAACGTAGCTCATTCGCGACTCGGTACGTTATACGATGGCGGTCCCTCCGCTACTTGCGCTAGCGTGCGCCAGATAGGGTCTCGCAGCTGACACTATGGAAACGCCTAACTTTTCATGTTTTTGATGATGCGTCGTCGCGAACAGTTTTTTACCTTTTCACGCCTAAACAACTGAGCAGATCATCCTGAAATTTTGCGTATAGGTTGTCAGGTGTACAGAAACAGACATATGGTACCTTCTATCCCGAAAAAAGTACTGTTCCCGAGGAAAACAACAATAACGTTCTTATGATAATAGATCGCGCCACGTGTCTTTCGAATCATGATTTAATTATATACAAGCAGAGTACAACCCGAATTGATTGTCAAATTCTAAATTAACGTGAGCGAAGCCGCGGGCAAAAGCTAGTATTTTATACTTCCAACATTTCAATACATAGTGAGTATAAAGTAGAGTGCAACATATCACAACGTCACTTTAGACCGACATTGGCACATCGAATGAATCAATTGTACACATACGAATGCTCGCAGTTTGTTATCTCTGCAGATTGCTCGACGTCTAGCGACGAAAGCGAACGCCTCGGTCAGTACCTCCGTTGAGCTGGGCACTATTGTAACTTCGAATGTTGCAGTGTTACATTGTGCGATTTCATAATTTCTAACGTGACGATATTATCGTTGACGTCCACGTACACGTCACGGCATCACGGTAACAAGGGAAGTAAAATTTATAGAAATATTACGAAGACGCCTTTGAATTTTCGTCCACTTTAACGTTATAACGTGCACGTATTTTCCTATATTTTATAGAATAGAACACATTCACAGCCACACCCCCACATACCACACACCCAATCATACACACACTCTCACACACACACACACACACACACACACACACACACACCACATAAACGCCACACACACACACACGCATTTTATGGACGTGGACGTCCATTATATTATCGTGACGTTATAATAAGCGCGAGTACAAGCAAATGTTCCCAGTGGGCATTCTCCTTTAGATGGTGAGGAAACAGGTGGGACGGTGGTCGTAATATTTACGAATTTCAAACTAGTTTGTGTGAACTTCGTAACCACAGAGTGACGCCCCGGGTGAATGCTGTTTGTGTGAACGTCGCAACCACTGAGTGACGCCCCGGGTGAATGCTGTTTTATTCATTCGTCTGCATTTGAAATTCCTTTCGTTAGCAGAAGCTATTGTTTAGTATACTCGTAGTGGTCTTCGATTGAGAGTTGTCTACAGGAGTGCTGGAGAATGATTTTGAGGCAAATGCAAATACTTATTCATTCTGTGCCGTGACTGAGTTGAATATTCCTTTTGGTATTAGGGTTTCGTACCCAAAGGGTAAAACGGGACCCTTTTACTAAGACTCCGCTGTACCCGTCCGTCCGTCTGTCACCAGGCTGTATCTCTTGAACAGTGATAGTTAGACAGTTTCACAGATGATGCCGCTATAACAACAAATACTAAAAAACAGAATAAAATAAATATTTAAGGGGCCTCCTATACAACGAACGTGATTTTTTTGTCGTTTTTATAGATAAGTGTACGGAACCATTCGCGCGCGAGTCCGACTCGCACTTGGCCGGTTTTTTAAACTACACAATGTTTATCCTCAATAAGTTAAATCATTCTTGGCGTCATCGATTATTTTTTTTTTTCAAAAATCATCAAAAAACTGTCATCTATAAAGACAAAGAAGAAAAAGTTCTTTGCATGTAAGCAAATTCTCGCTCTAACTGCGATACCTACTCGTACTTTTACAACTGTAATTATTTGATTTGTAATCTACATCACAATAATTATTTTTATTATAGAATACATACATAAACTCACGCCTTCTCCCATGGGGATAGGCAGAATAGGTAGAATAGTATAATTGAATTAGCACACCAAATAAACGGTAAAGAACAATGGGGTACTAGGGTGACAAATAGGTTAATAGATTGATTACTTACTGAACATTCCAAGTTACTGCTTCAATCAATCTGCCTAGCCTTTTCCCAACTATGTTGGGGTCGGCTTCCAGTCTAACCGGGTGCAGCTAAATACCTGTATTTTACATGGAGCGACTACCCAGTTAATGGGTTGTGGAGGTCATCTGACCTCCACAACCATTAACATAACTTGGGTTGGTTTGGGGGTTGGCATTAACTGGGTAATACGATACCCCTTGGTAAGACTGGTTGTCAGACTTTCGGGCTTCTGACGACCCGTAACAACTGTCAAAGATCCACGAATGACAGCCGGGACCAACGGCTTAACGTGCTTTCCGAGGCACGGAAGAGTCTCAGTATGTAAAGATGGTCACCCATCCACGGACCGTCCCCGGCAAGCGTAGCTTAATCTGATGGATCGACCAAGTTACTGCTTCATACCTATAATATTAATTTATTTAACGTAGAGGGGCTTGTGGCTAAGTAATAACAACCGCACTGGTCAATCGATCAGGTTAAGTGGCCGTGGTTGGTCCGTGGATGGGTGACCATGTGGGTGGGATGGGTTTATTACATACCAAGACCCCTCCGTGCCTCGGAAAGCACGTTAAGCCGTTGGTCCCTGCTGTCATTCGTAGATCTTTGACAGTCGTTACGGGTCGTCAGAAGCCCGTAAGTTTGACAACCTGTCTTAACCAAGGGGTATCGTATTACCCAGTTAACTGGGTTGTGGAGATCAGATACGTAGTCGCTCCATGTAAATTACTGGTACTCAGCTGCATCCAGTTAGACTGGAATCCGACCCCAATATACCTATTTCGGAAAAGGCTAGACAGATGACTATTTTATTTAACTTGTACCGTATGTCGAAAATCACATTTATTTCTGCATTAATTTGCACATTACTAATTAGTATGACATTTTGTACACGTGTGGCACGGCTGTGTTCAACAGAACGTCACGTAGTTGTAATGTGAAGCAAAAATGCCAACACGCTGAGTGGCTAAATGGCTAAACGTTTGTATGACCAGAGGCTAATGGTTATTGCTTTGATACCTAATGTGGCTTTGTTTTCTAGGCTATGATTGTGAATTATACAGGGTGTATCAGAAAGGTGTGGTCAAATTTAGTGGTTGGTATAGACTATCAAACTGAACAACTTTCTCCATGGGACCAACATCGTGATCACGAAAAATGTATCAACTGTCTCATACAAAACTTCAATATATACTCGACCCAAATTTATGGGACGGCTGAAAGTTTTTTCACGATTACGGTGTTGGTCCCATGGAGAAAGTTGTGCAGTTTAAAAGTCTGTAGCACACCCTTAAATTTAACCACACTTTTCTGGTAGGTACACCCTGTAAGTTTATTTGAGATTTTGATTCTTGTAAAATACTTACAATTTGACGTTCAGCGTTGTTCTAGCGTTATGTATGATTTTGTCGTTAGCATTTTATTTATTTACGATGCGATGGGATTCCCCAAATACCAAACTTCCATTCAAACTTTCATCTTCTGTTTAAAATCCCCTTCAAGGGAAAAATTTTCAAAAATGGTTCCTTAGTCATCACTTTTACTTAAATTAAAATAAACTTCATTTTCATTTCAATTTAATTCTTCTATTTAAACTAGCGATTTATGCTATGCGTTGCCTGTCAGTGAGTGAATAATTGAAGTCAAGATATTCAATAAGTAGATTTATTCAATCAGAACTACGTAAAGCCTGGAGACTGGCCCAGGCAGACCACTTCTGGCAGCGCTTCGTAAGAGGGTACCTGCCCACGTGCACACCCAGGCGGCGGTTGCAGGGGGCGGGTGGGCGATCTAGTTTTTATCGCGAACGGTACGCTGCCCAGGAACCAGTGGCCCTGAGGGCGAATCGCGGCAGTGCACCCAGGGAGGGACAGGGTAGTGAGAGTGGTGGTCACAACGAAGGTGTCGTGCTGCGTCGACCGTCGTCGTGGTGTTGCTAGTCAGTAAATTAGTGCCTTCACACGACGACCGGCAACCAACCTTTTTTATTATATTCTTATTTATGTTTCTTTTATATTTATTCTTTTGTTTGTATTTTGTTTCTGTTTGTAAAACGTCTTGAAAATACAAAAGTTGAAAACTTGTATGGTATTTCCATTTAATAATAAGTATCAAGCCATCCTCATCTTCAATATTGATACACTGATGAGATACATAATAATGACCTATATGTATATAAAGTACTAGCTGCGCCCCGCGGTTTCACCCGCGTAGATCGAGATAAAAAGCAGCCTATATGTTAATCGAGGGTATAAGCTATCTACATTCCAAATTTCATAAAAATCGGTCCCGCCGTTTGAGCGTGAAGAAGTAACAAACATACAAACACACACACACTCGCAAACTTTCGCCTTTATAATATTAGTGTGGTTTTCTATTCTTATTACGTTTTATCAGCTCCCGTTATATCTTTAGTAGTTTTAAGTTCGTCTTTAGTACCAAGTTGTAGAATACTCTCATATTACGCCATTTTAGTTAATAGCATTTACCCTCAGCTGCGAACCGCCATTTTTGAATTTTTACTTCTACTTGCTTGTACTCCGTAGTATAAAAAGAATAATGTATGTGTGTGTGTGTGTGGGCGTGTGTGTGTAATGTGTAGTGTAGTGTTTAAAAAGAATTAAGATCAAATTGCACACAACATGCAATATATTTTAAAGTAAATATAATATTGTTTTATTTTACTTTGGGATAATAATCTTGAAATAAAACAGAAAGTAAAATCGTTATTTATCTGAGCAATAAACTGCATACCAACAACAAAGGAATGCTAATGCCAGGAGGACATTTTTTATTTAAATTTCGTCCAACTTTATAGCCCATATAAGGACGATACCGCCGTAATTCAAGGACACTTGTCCCGTATCGGACCGCACGTAATCCCACTAGAGAGGATTTTACGCGAACCAGAATTGGGGAGTTTAGCCATCCAGTAACTGATGTAATGTGTTCAGAATTGTTTTCATCCCCTGTGGTCGAAGTACAACGGTTCCTACTCCATGTTTGTGTGTTTTAATTAGGGTAATTGGATTTATAATGTGATTTTCGAAAATACCTAAATGTCGGAAAACTCTGTCAAAAGTTTGGAGTGTGAAAATGAATGTCGACGTGTTGAGTAAAGGAAAGTATGAATTTATTCGAATAAATATCAGACAACGTTTAGTTCAACACAATTTTATTGTTTCATTACAATTTCAGCCTTGCTTTTATAAATAGTTTTATACATTATTTACATCACAAACCTCTTTCTTTTCGAGTACAAATTCCGTAAAAAGTTTTTTCAAATTTTGTTCATTATTTAAAATTATCATTACAATTTTGTGTAGATATGAGAAAATAATTTTAATTTATGATAATAATGATAACATGGGTTACAATAAGTACAGATGTGGATCCAATGAAGAAATTAAATAACGTGGATCCTAAATCAATTGCTTAAAATAACAATCATAACATTCTTAAGTGATTGTCTGAGCTACAATCACTCTTCTCGTACTGTCATTGGCGAGAAAGGCCCAAACTATTAGCTAATTGCGAACATCGAGCAACTACCTCATCTTGTAGAAGACTAAACGACATAGCTATTAATATAAGTCCAAAAACCAAGTAAGCACAACACGCAATCATTTGAACGTACTCGCTTCTGGTGTGTTCTGTGCTTTGCTTTGTTGTGAGGAAGCTGGTGGGAACAAAGTCTCCGAAGCCAATCGTGGCTAATGCTATGAAGCAGAAGTATGCAGCATCGAGGAAGCTCCAGTTTTCCCAGGCGGAGAAAATGGCGGCGCCGATGCAGATGTAGGCGAGGAGAAGGAACAAGACGATGCCGACGGGGATGTGGCAGTGCTCGATTCCGTGGTGGATATGATGCTGCACGCTGGTGGAAGCGCTGCTACTAGGCACGGTACAACTCTTCATCTTATGGTTCTCCTCGTTCCAAATCAAAGGCACTCGTGACGGGGTGTCGTGTGGACATATTCTGTAAACAATTTCAAATGTTAAAAATGAAATTCCCTTTTTCGAAAACTGACTCGCTGCGGAAACTATTTACAGTTTTTAATGAAAACATTTGATCAACGTTTTATTTGCGAATGTGAACAAATATGCGCGAGTTTTTTCTAAACTGAAATAACTCTGCGATTAAAAAAACAACTATTTAATTTTATTACATGTGCACTACATTACTTGTTTTATTACATATTTTTTTTAATAGTTTTAGTTTTGAGATATAAAACAAAAAAAAAGCAATTTCATTAAAAAGTCAATTAATGATTCGACAAAATAATGCCAAAGAACCATACTTTTTATCCCAACCTCAGAAATCCAACTTATATAGTGGAATCATAACAGGCCTTACTATAAACAATGACGATCACAAGAAACAGACAAAGAAATCCACTCACGACTCGTCAGGATCCTCCGAATCGTCGAGATCATCCTGGCTCCTGTTCATCTGCAGTTCACCACACTCCTCAGCGATCAGCTGTTCAATGACAGCTCCCCTCGGCCTCTGCAAAGTGGACCGGCCCCTGCCACGACCGGGGCCGTGAACTGTGGCCAGGCACTTGGTACTGCCCATGGACTTCTTGCGGTCTAGGGTCTGGGTTTGGAGTGATGAAGATGTGTGGGGTTCTGTAGACAAGAATATTTGTTGATTAAGAAATAAATACGCAGTTTTTGTCAGAATGTCGACTTTAAAATCTTGCAGAAAAAGGTGAAAAGAGTTTTTCGGCCGTTCAAACTTGTTGACACTGTTCTTTTTAACTTAATATGTTATGTTAATCGTGAAAACACGAATGCAAGCACTTTTTTCTAAGGTACTACTTTATGGAGATTTCACAGTTCGGATCGATGATATCCGTAACTTATCAGGTGGAAGTAAAGAACCGACAATTAACCCGATATAGAACAACTGTTATAGTCTGCCATAATATATTACTATCAAAATCAGCTACAAACTCACCATCAGCCAAGGCACTACGCTTCACCCTGCCTAGAGTGGCAGCTCTAGCGGGGCTGGCAGGGGCTCTCTCAAAGACCTGGGAGTACTGGCCCCTGTCTCCAGCCCTGGCCTTCACAGTACCAGGTGACCTGTGACTCCTAGGCGGGAATGACGTGTACTGGTTGTGTTCTGCTGGTTGTGGGAGAAGACGCTGCTGTTCATGGAGTTGGAGGTAGTTCTCCGGCTAAAGAAAAGAAAGAAAAAAGTTGATTTATTACTGTGGTACAGATTCTCTGTTCTAAGGATTATATATCAGGGAAAATAATTGCTCAGCAAATTGATTATCAATTTAAATTGTCCGTTAATTCAAGTCACACCTGTTATTTTTAGGGTTCCGTACCTGAAAAGGAAAAAAACGGAACCCTTATAGGATCACTTCGTTGTCCGTCTGTCTGTCTGTCTGTCAGTCTGTCAAGACCCTTTTTCTCAGGAACACGTGGAGGTATCAAGTTGAAATTAATATCAAATACGTAAGTCTATGATTCCTTAGAGTTCTAAAATATCAAGCTTCTAAGTCGACGCAATAAAAAATACGACCATTTTGCGACACATTTTAACACTCGCAAACTGTCGCAAGTAAATCAAAACCTACCTATAGGGTACTTCTCGTTGACCTAGAATAATGAAATTTGGAATGAAGCAAGGTCTCCCAGCACAAGTAAAGGAAACTTCTCGTTGACCTAGAATAATGAAATTTGGCATGAAGCAAGGTCTCCCAGCACAAGTAAAGGAAACTTCTCGTTGACCTAGAATAATGAAATTTGGCATGAAGCAAGGTCTCCCAGCACAAGTAAAGGAAACTTCTCGTTGACCTAGAATAATGAAATTTGGCATGAAGCAAGGTCTCCCAGCACAAGTAAAGGAAACTTCTCGTTGACCTAGAATAATGAAATTTGGCATGAAGCAAGGTCTCCCAGCACAAGTAAAGGAAACTTCTCGTTGACCTAGAATAATGAAATTTGGCATGAAGCAAGGTCTCCCAGCACAAGTAAAGGAAATTTCTCGTTGACCTAGAATAATGAAATTTGGCATGAAGCAAGGTCTCCCAGCACAAGTAAAGGAAACTTCTCGTTGACCTAGAATAATGAAATTTGGCATGAAGCAAGGTCTCCCAGCACAAGTAAAGGAAACCTCTCGTTGACCTAGAATAATGAATTTTGGCATGAAGCAAGGTCTCCCAGCACAAGTAAAGGAAACTTCTCGTTGACCTAGAATAATGAAATTTGGCATGAAGCAAGGTCTCCCAGCACAAGTAAAGGAAACTTCTCGTTGACCTAGAATAATGAAATTTGGCATGAAGCAAGGTCTCCCAGCACAAGTAAAGGAAACTTCTCGTTGACCTAGAATAATGAAATTTGGCAAGAAGCAAGGTCTCCAAGCACAAGTAAAGGAAAAAGTCCGAAAATTGTTAATTTGTAGTTTTATGACATAAAATTTTTTTTTTTTGGCATCCGTTGTTAAGTTTGTTTTTGGGATAAATTCTTTTCAACTACGGAACCCTTCATTGTGCCTGTTCGGACACGCACTTGGTCGGTTTTTTTACAGTAGTATGGCAGGAAATGGATTTTAAATTTCTCTAAATTCATCTTCTTCATGAATTTAATGAAATGTTGAAAAAGACAACTTATTTTTCTTGGAAGTTGAGAAGACAGTGCTGAGCCGGAATATCTCTAGGTTTATAAAACAAGACGAAGTAAGTTTTAAAGCTTTATGACTTTCCTCAGATGCTTACTCTGAAGAAACGTATTATTTCAACTGCAACTCTTTTCACTGAGACGTATTTTCAAGTCTTATCTAAATTAGTACTTCAGCTACCATCTATTCTATTGTCACTTTAACTTTATATACTGTCTCATTGTCTAGTATCTTAATTACCTATTTTAATTTAAATCTGTGGTTGGCATACACTTGTGTGTTTGTAATCCATTCTCTACCGTGTAATTACCGGCGACCGTTGCCATTACTACACATTGTTCATCAGGAAGGTCTGCCAGGGACATTAATAGTTTGCTACCTAGTTTTAAGGTACACGCACATATGTCCGCGCGGACTGAACCAAGTTTTAGAAACTAGGTACTTATTTAAACCGGGTCTAGGAGCATGAAATTTTGCACAAAAGTTCCTTATACAATGACAGTCAGCACTAAGGAAGGATTTTTAAAAAGTCGTCCCCTAAAGGGGTTAAATAGGGGTAAACCATTGTAAACTAACTTGCTTTTATATGCAAGTAGTTTTTGCCCGCGGCTTCGCTCACATGTAGCTTGCAAATTCCACGTCAACGTACTACCGGGATAAAAAGTATTCTATGTTCTAATCCAGATCATGGTCAAATTTCATCCAAACTTGTTCAGCCATTTTAGCGTGAAAGCGAACTAAACAAACTCACTTTCGCATTTATAATATTAGTTAGGATCCTATGTAACCTCGCATACCAATCCACGGCGAATCGTACGTACTCGTATGCCAGAAGAATTTGGAAGGTACCAAATCCCAGACGAATCCGGATGGTGGCATCATCAAATTTGGCGTGGACAATGTGGACGAAGTGTTCGAAGCTGCCGATGCGCCGGTATTCTATGGGCTACATCACGTATAGGGCATTTCGAAATTTGAAAAGCTATTACAAAAAGCCGGACATTTTACCTTCTATTCTTTCTTTTCTCAATACTTATTGAAATCTTTATATTTTCTAAAAAAAATAATGTTAAGTAGGAAACTCCGGACAAAAGACAAGACCCAAAAAAGTCCGGACGAGGGGCCAAAAAGCTGGACATGTCCGGACAAATACCGATGGATGGTAACCCTAGTCACGTATCAACCAAACAGATCTATAGGCTCATTCGGTTCGTTCGACACGGCTATCCGTGTTCGTGTTGTATCGATGTTTCTGAAGGCTTTGAAAGCAAATCTATATTTGCTTTCAAAGCCTTCAGAAACTTCACCTCTTTCATCGCAGTCAAATGAGCGTCCACCTTAATAGGCTGCTACCTTATTTTAAAGAGGTGTCTCGTTTGACTAACGTTTCTCTTTTGTTTTAAAATTCTGTGTGAGAATACTGCTAGTTTAAATGATTACAGCACATTTTTCGAAGTAATATGTTTTGCTGTCAGAAAAATATAATTTTTGTGTTACGTTAATTCATTGTCAGGCTATTTATTACAGCCTCGTGTGAGGATATTGTTGAGCATTATATTTTTAGGTTTTTTCTCGGAATTTAGTTAGCTGTTACAAAAACTCATTTTAGTATTTTGGTCATTTGATTCGTTCATTCCCCGTGACACCACCAAATTGACACCACCGGTGGTGTCACGAGGAATTAACGATTTGCTTCGTGCGGCTTTTGCCCATTTTTAAACGGCAAAAAAGTGGTTTACTTTTTTTCAGGTTTAAGAACAACTTTATTTCTCAAAAGAATACATAATTCACTTACTGAGAAACAATGTCTAAAACTAAGACTGATAATTAGAGCGCACAGATGTACGTATTTAGGGTGACTGGTAATTAGTGACCGATACCTAAACACATGATTGTGCTCATGATAACAAAAAACTTTTACTATGGCACCAAACCTGAAATCACGAAAAAAAAATCAGCTGCTCCCTACATTGTGACGAGTTATGCGAACATGAATGTATGGGGCAGCTGATTTTTTTTTCGCGCTTCCAGGTTGGGTCCCATAGTAAAAGTTGTTTGTTATCATGAATATAATCATGTGTTTAAGTATCGGTCACTAATTACCAGTCACCCTATATAAAATAACAAAACAAAATAGCAAAGAAAAAATGTGGGTACACAGATAACATACAACTCGATCGTAAGTTAACCAAGCACAACATGGATGTATGAATTTGATTTTTACTAGATGTGGTATTATACGAGACTGTACGGTCTTCTAGTCCATCGGTGTTTCTAATCATTATAAAATCTTTCTATTTTTGACACACGCACTTGATCTTCTTTTATGTTGGAGAACCATTCGCAATGATAACTCTAAACAACGGTTAGTTTTTAGTCCATAATTTAAATTAATTGCTTATCTATTTCATCACAGTGAATATACACATGGTACTCACTTCTCCATCCTTCCTCCAGGTGTTAGGCACTTTCCTCTTGGTAGCTCTGAGCCAGGCTAATCGCGCCAGCCTTGCTAGGGATGCCCCCAGTCCCGCTAAACATGCCAGGGTGAGTGGCACCCCAGCTGCAGCGTATGCCACCGTTGCAGCTCGGCCAGCAGCTGTTCTCGGTGAGACGTTGCCGTAACCTGAGGGTGTAGACAATATTTAAGATTACATGATAAACTTTAAAGCATATGTTAAATGCAGGGTGAGAGTACACTGTTTTTTGGAACGAAGTTCTTTAACGCGGCTTGCGAGAAGAACTGACTGGTAGAAATTGTAACGCGCGTTCATAGATGTTAGTGAATTTTAAATCTGTTATTACGCCTTCAAATAATGCAAGTAAGTTATGCAAAAAATTAACACATTTGTGCTGACACTTAGCCGACGTTCGCATGGAAGTAAAAATATCGCGGCGGGATTTTATCGCGCACTGGATTTTCAACTCTAGTTGTTGAGCCAAGCGTTGAGAATCCAACTTAACAATAACAGAGTGCATTTTAGCGCGTCGAAAAAACACGCTGTTGGATTTTCAACTCTCGGCGCTAACCAGAGCGTTGAAAATCCAGTCCGCGAAAAAAAATCGCCGCGATATTTTTACGCCAGTGTGAACGTCGACTTATTTTTCAACGATATGGGTAGAACAAGCGTCGTGGGATTTGAGGGCGAAGCTTGCTTAGTTACCTTTTTGTTTAGCGAGCAATACAATAGCGCATCTGTGCCATTTTGATCCTTTTAACTATTTCTTTTCGCTTATGATTCCAGATATCGGATACACACATATAGATACGATATAAATTGTGACAAATACTATTCAAAATATTATAAACAATAAGAAAATTCTCAGATCTTAACGTAATATACAAACACAGGTCCAATAATACATAATATTCAATACCACTACCGTACTCAATTTGTGTTCAAAATCGCCGATCATAATTTATTGTTTTTTTTTTTTATTGTAATGATGTGCGATTTTTCCAAACGATGAACTTCATTCCAACTGACTGTCTGACGACACCTCCTGTTTTTTTTTTAAATACCTATGTAATGTATTGAATAGAAAAGAGTGTCCACGATTGGTCATGACTCGTGCAGACCTAGTGATCTGACTAAACTTTTCACCATATCATCCACACCATCATCCATTACACTTCATTATGTAAGTACTAGTACTAAAAACAAACCGGTCAAGTGCGAGTCGGACTCGCGCACGATGGGTTCCATATCTTTATCTATAAAAACGGCAAAAAAATCACGTTTGTTGTATGGGAGCCCCCAATATTTGTTTTATTCTGTTTTTTAGTATTTGTTGTTATAGCGGCAACAGAAATACCTACATCATCTGTGAAAATTTCAACTGTCTAACTATCACGGTTCATGAGATACAGCCTGGTGACAGACGGACAGACAGACGGACGGACAGCGGAGTCTTAGTAATAGGGCCCTGTGGCCTTTGGGTACGGAACCCAAAAAAGGAGCATTTAAAACTAACAAAATTACAATAAAAACAAAAATACAAATAATAAAAAAGACCTGTACGAGGTAAAAAGGCTCTTATCTCAGCATAATGCTACGATATTTAATTTGGTTAAATTCTAATATTAGAAAAAAGAGTGAAATGCACTTTTCTAAAACCTGACCCAGATTGATCGCTAGAAAACGTTTTCTGAATATGGCTGTTTATTTATTTTTTATAATAACCGCATCAGTTATCAGCATCTTACTAATTCGCGCGGCACTCACCTATTTAGGTTTAGGGGTTTTATTAACTTACCTATTGTAGTAATAAGCGTGATACAATAAATCAGGGCTCCGGAGAAGGTCCACTTGGAGTCCATGGCCAGTTCTGGCGGTTGTGTCTCGGGGGACTGCCTCGCAGCCGCCACAATGGACGACTCGAACTTACGGAGCTGCTCGTGGACCAGCCGCGTCCAGTTGCGTTCGTACAGGACGTTCAGGCGTTCTGGAACAAAATATAAGATGATGTTAGTTTAAATATTCAATTTAGGTGTAACTTTGTACAAGTGTTTGACTGTGACATAAATATAATGAACTTGGCATAGTCAGGCCGGCGCACTCCGCATTTTAGGTATGAAGCTACAAGTACGCGGCGGGCTCGACTTGTCGAAGCTAATTCAGTGTGGCTTGCCGCGCACCGGCCGGCTCGCACATTAGTTCGTTACTCGCTCACGCGCCCTGTCGTAAAAGAAGACAAAACTAACAAGTCAGAAGGTATAAGAGCTACGCGATAGAAAGAGAGGCAACTTCTAGGTGAATATAACTGTAAGTAATAACGCTGTGCGACCTGAATTGCACTTTATTGTGTCGTAGCAAGAGTCGCTATTTATTTAAATGATTTTGTAGAGAGAATCTTCTGTACCTATTTGTACTGTTATGTATTTATTCTGTGCCATAGTTAATAATTTTTTATCATCTTTTGTACAATGTGTACAGTATCAAAAGTGAAGTCACACATTCGTTTCTTGCATATGACTACCTTCTATAAAAAGTCAATAAAAGTGCCTATAGAGTGTTGCCCTATGATGAATAAATAATATGTATAAATGCATAGCCACTTTTTAATCAAGCTGTAGGATTTAAGTGATATACCATGGATCTATTAGGTCTTTACCTATGAAATTGCCGTTCTGCAGTACTGGCCATTTCAAATCAAAATAATTTTTGTTTGGCTAAGAATTCTAATTTCAAATTAATTTTATTTTAAAAACATGGATTTTTTTTTCCAAAAGTAGTCATTTGTTTATTGATTCGTGTTACATTTTCATCGCATTTCAATCTTTTTCGTCATCATGGATACGTTAAAAATTCGAGTAATTATGGAATATGAGTACCGTCGTGGCAGCAACGCGGCACAAGCGGCACGCAACATCAACGACGTTTACGGAGCTAACACTACAAACCAATGCACCACTTGTTATTGGTTTGCTCGCTTCCGTTCTGGAAATTTCGTCCTGAAAAATTAACCTCGCGGTCGTCCGAAGACTTTGGTCGACAATGACGAATTAAAGGCGATTGTGGAAGCTGATGATACACAATCTACGGCTGAATTAGCAGCAGCTTTCGACGTTAGCGTCAAAACAATATTGGTCCATTTGCGTCAAATTGGCAAGGTAAAAAAGCTTGACAAATGGGTGCCCCACGAACTCAATGATCGCCAGCGCCAAGTACGCGTCGAGACGTGCCTTGCACTGCTCAACAGACACATAAATGAAGGAATTTTGAACCGCATTGTTACCTGCGATAAAAAATGGATTCTGTTTGATAACCGCAAGCGCTCAGCAAGTTGGTTGGATCCTGGTTCAGCACCTAAACAATGCCCTAAACGAAAACTTACCCCTAGAAAAGTGATGGTCACTGTTTGGTGGTCTAACGCCGGTGTGATTCATCACAACTTCTTACCAAACGGGGTGAGCATTACTTCAGATGTGTACTGTGAAGAACTGAACACAATGATGGAGAAGCTGGCACATCTCCAACCAGCATTGGTCAATCGCTCGTCTCCGCTGCTCCTGCACGACAACGCGCGACCTCATACTGCACAGCAGACGGTCTCCAAGTTGCAAGAACTGGGTTTGGAAGCTCTCCGTCATCCACCCTACTCACCAGACCTTGCGCCTACAGACTACTACTTTTTCCAGAATTTGGATAACTTCTTGGCGGGAAAAAAATTCAATACCCGAGAGGCAGTACAAAATGCCTTTGAAGAATTTGTTGCCTCCCGTCCAGCTGATTTCTTTAAGAAGGGCATCAATAAACTGCCACTGCGTTGGCAAAGATGCATTGATTGCATGGGTGATTACTTCGATTAATACAAATAAAAAATGCATAAAAAAAAATTCGTTTAAATTTTTTCATACAAAACGGCAATTTCATAGGTAAAGACCTATTATATCCAGAGTCAACTTTGCCCTGGTCCCTGCTTAGATAAAAATTAGAACCATCAAACGTCCAATTTATAACTCAGAAGAAACCCATCTCAAGCATTTACAATTATTACTAAGATTAACTGCTAACCCGGCGCTGGGATGGGCCATCAAGCACCAAGTGTTGACGATAACATCTTCACTGAATAAACTATTAGCCCACGTACGCAGTGGCGTTTTTTTAACGCGATTTTTTTTTCCACGCACTGGATAATCATCACTTGGCTTGGCACATGGACTTAAAAAAACTACAATACTTTTTTTTTAACGCGCGTAGGATATCCCTGTCGGCTTTTTAACCCTTGGCTCAACGCCGCGCCGCGCCGCCCGCCGAGAGTTGACAAACCATAGACCGACAGTTTTACCGCGCACTGGAACGGTAAATAAACGTCGTGTTAAAATAAAACTTTTTACAAAAAAAAAAACAACCAACTTCCAAAAAAATGCTACATACAAAGTGAAAAATAACTTTAATTTTGGAAGTCGGTGTCTTTGGATATGTATTTTAGCTTTTTGCCACCGACTTCCGAAATTAAAGTTATTTTTCACTTTGTAGTATTTTTTTGGAAGTCGGTCGTTTTTTTTTTTGTAAAAAAGTTTTTTATTTTTCACTTTTTAGCGAGGCAGTCTGTAATTTATCTAAGTTAACCTAAGTCAACTGCTTATCACTTTTTACAAAATATTGCTTTTCCCGATACAAGGACGTTAATTGTTAAGGAGTTCTCTCAGTAAGGAACCAGGAGAACTGGAACTGATGGTGAAGTCACCATCAGCTCCACTTCAACATAGTATTGTATGAGCATACCTCCTTTTTTCGAAGTCGGTTAAAAAAGCGCTCATGCGTACGTAGGGTTATAATGTCGATGGGAGAACTCAAATTAACGAGGGCTGCAATCAAGATTTGTTTAGTTTAATCAAAAGTGAAAAGTACCATTTAACTTTTAAGGGGTATACTTTGTTGGTAACGTTGTCAGATTCTGAATAGATACTTTTTAGAACTTTGATTAGCTGATCTTGATTACAATTTTGTCCATTGTCTCACAACTCCCTACAGTTGGTGCGATGGAAGATCTTGAAGTATGATAATAATTTTGCACTGAAGCAAATTTATATGTTGTTTCTGTTTATAATTTTTCAATTATGAGGATTCAGAAGCTGTAAATTTTCATTCAAAAAGCGATAACGTTTATCCCACCGTAAACATGTCTAATTTTTTTAATAGATATAATGAAAAACTAGGTCCGTAAATTTTTATTATAAAGAAATATTGCGTACGATATAAGTTATTAGCATATAAATATCTATATTTTTGACTTAAAAACTTCCTCGAGTGTTTTAATTTTTTTTAATTAAACTAAACTGAATTACTAAAAAATAAAAATGTACAGACCTCGATTAAGGTGTACTGAACTAATGAGACTAAATTTGTCTCATTTCGTAAAGGTTTAGAGGGGTGAAAACGTTATCGCCCGAAACAATATTTCAAAAAGAAAATGAAGGTAATTGCCTCCAAGACTTGCAACTCTCTATCACGTCCGGAGGGAGGCAGAGCAAGCTGTATGAAACAGATAGCATTTTTGAAAATACCTACTCGCGCCGCGTATTGACATTTCACAATTCTCTTAAAACCTCAACTCAAATAAATAGTTTTACTTCTGTATTAGTGAGGAGCTCGTGGCTAAGTAATAACAGCCGCTCGGGTCGATCCATCAGATTAAGCTACGCTTGCCGGGGTCGGTCCGTGGATAGGTGACCATCTTTACATACCGAGACTCCTCCGTGCCTCGGAAAGCACGTTATGCCGTTGGTCCCGGCTGTCATTCGTGGATCTTTTACAGTCTTTACGGGTCGTCAGAAGCCCGAAAGTCTGACAACCAGTCTTACCAAGGGGTATCGTATTACCTAGTTAATGGGTTGTGGAGGTTAGATAGGCAGTCGCTCCATGTAAAATACTGGTATTCAGCTGCATCCGGTTAGACTGGAAGTCGACCCCAACATAGTTGGAATAAAACTAGGCAGATTGATTAACTTCTGTATGACTATCATTCAACTTGGATTAATTAATTGTGACATTGACTGAAACAACATGATTTTGTAGTAAATCCAATTATACAAAAAGCTTGTATACCCAATTGTTATTCATTGGATTTTTTAACTTATCTCTTCTAGACATTGTTTCTTTTATCGTTATTCTCTGCAGCAACCATTTTATCTTCCTTTTAATTGAACCGTTTGAAAAATTCTGAGAAAGTGATGTAATTTACAACTGACAGTCTATCTGAACGAACCTTTGATCTCTAAATTCTTAGAAATTGGTTTAGTTAGATTAATTTTCATTATTTTTTCGGGTAAAACGTTTGTTAAGTTATGT
Source organism: Cosmia pyralina (assembly GCA_946251885.1). NCBI lineage: Eukaryota > Metazoa > Arthropoda > Insecta > Lepidoptera > Noctuidae > Cosmia > Cosmia pyralina. The sequence goes on from OX276354.1 coordinate 19,258,490, forward strand.
TTACCTAGACATGGCCAACATAGATATAGAACTATTTACTATGCTAATAAACACAAGACTAAGCGGACATCATACAAAGCATAGTCTTAGAAAATAAACAGCTGCTTAGTTCTGCTACGGATTTAGTTTAATAGAGAGAAAAACTACTATCAACAGAAAAAGAAACATGAGAGGACACAAAACAAACATTCCTATTAAAAACATAACAAAAATTGTAATACTACATTACATATTTTTTATTTTATGAAATCAATAATTTTTGTTTGCTCTTGTTCACTTTGTCACTATAAACGGGCAAAATTTATTAATAGGTCATATTAAGCGACATATCAAATAAGCGAATTTATTATATCCAAACTTTGTTACAACGAATTTTATATGAAAACCAAACTTTGCACTGCAATTACAACATATTAAGCGGTCGGTCAATATCGGCTGAGTCGTAATAAACGGATTCCACTGTATGATAATTTTTTGCACACAGAGAGCATTCTGTAAATAGCAAACAAGCATACTTTTTAATAGCACGTGTATGTTAGCCTTTATTAGTAAATATTGAAACTACGGAAAAATCTGTAGGTATATATTTAAATAGCCAACCTTGGTTAACAGTAGATTGGATCCGTTAAGTCTACAAAGAAGAATATCAAACAATTTATCTCGGAAGTTCCAATTAACCGGACTGTCTCGAGTTGTTTCAATTAATGTAGGTAAATCTGATTTATTTCCAGGAGTAGAAATATTTAACAGACCCGGATAATATTATCTGACATTGATATGCTTAAATGGACGTTATGGGTCTGAAATAAGTTTCTTTTTTAAACATCTCTGTTTTATTTTTGATCTACATACATACCTAATTATATTATACTAATAAAAAAGCTGAAGAGTTTGTTTTTTGTTTGTTTGAGAACGCTAATCTCTGGAACTGCCAGTCGGATTTAATGAATTATTTTTGTATTTGATAGCCCAATTCTTGAGGAAGGTTAGAAGGCTACTTATGATCACGCTAGGAGCCGAGCAAAAAGAAAAAAGCAGAGTGAACGCTAACTGAAAATGAAGTAAGCGTGGGCTCGCGTAGCGATGCGATGGGGTGGGTCGGGGCAACAAGAAAATTCACGCTGACAAAGTTGCGGGTACAAGCTAGTTAAAAATATATTAAAATTATTAGTTCATTTATTAAGGTAAGGTGGCATATCTGTTGTTATTTATTTACTCTAGAGGTTCTACTAATTAAATCTCTGTGGCGGCATCTTCATCACCACATGCGCAACTACGCATCACACTGACGTCACGAAAAATCCTGCATCGCGCAATCAGAGTTTACCGCGCGACTGGCATATATACAACGTTCCGACATCAACCGTCGGGCAGTTGCCCACCAGACACGACACTCATCTGGTCAGAGGATCCTCCCTTTGAGGATTTGTGTTGTGTGTTTTTGGAGGATGAGTGAACTTTACATCGGTTCCTCTTACCTCTATATTTCTATTATCTTTTGAGTAAATCAATACTAATAGATATTATTGCAATGGTAATGGTGCATTTCATTTATGACGAATCACTCCTATACTCAATTTACAATAAGATGAGACATTTAAGCAAACCTTTTTTACGGTCCGTTCAACCGATTTTGACTTCTATTGCGTTGGTGGCATGACAAATAGCAGCTGCAGTAAACAGTTGGTATTGTAACCACTTTTTTGCCTTTAATGCCATCCTTAAGCCTACGAAATAGATGTCGGTTGAACGGACTGTAAAAAAGATTTGTTTAAATGTCTAATCTTATTGTGAATAGACTATAGGACAAACCAAGCCTTTGTTAGTACAGTTAACAGTTACAGATATACTTAATTATGATGATCGTCCCAAAATATTAACTCTTGAAAAATGTTTTTATCCAGCCAAAAGATGCTGGACGTTTGGTTGTACAATATCGTCTTCTTATCCTTAACAAGTAATCCTTACAATTAACTTGACAAGATAATCTCCTGTTCCACAAAACTTTATCAAAATAATCCCTATCAAACTCTTAATTAACAAAACAAAACAAATCACTGTTCAAATGTTCCTTAGTTCACTTTCACGGTGTCCAGTTACAAAGTTATTTTCATTAAGCTACTAAAATCTTCTCTACGTGATCAATCTTCTGAACGGCTAATTTAAATTCCTACTGATTAGTCTGTAAATAATCTCGATTTTACTTCGTCTACTTTCGTTTAATTGAATTCTTGGTTTTTATCTATTTGGAGTATTGAAACGTCAAACATTGGAGAGTTAATTGGGTGTTACATTGAAGCTTCTGTTCATTCAAATGTTAATCAGTCTGCTATTTTATGTGTAAATATTTAAATTATAGCATCGCCTTGGATGAATCTGTGGAGGTGCTATAATTGTGAAAAAATAAAAAGAATATTTAAAATTTATCCATCTAAACGTCTTTTTAATATTTTAGACATGAATCGTGGGTCAGACAATGCATTGAATAAACTGATTTAAAAAGCCTGTCGCATTATGTCACTTTGGATTTAAATTTTTAAGAATGTTAAATGAAAAGATGCTTTTTTGAAAAAAAATAATCAATTGGCGAACTAATAAACAATATTAATTTAATAAGTAATTATTAAAAACACATTTCTATTGTGTTATTATAATAAACTCAGCTCAATAAGTATTATGATCTGTTTTTGATTTTTGAGAGTTAAATAAATGTCACAATAAAAATATGTTAAAAAAAAAAAAAAAAAAAATATATATATATAATATGTTAAAAATATGTTTTTAACTACTAAATTAATATTATTTATTATTTCGCCAATTGATTACATTTTTCAAAAAGCATCTTTTCATTTAACATTTTTTTAAATTTGGATCAGTGTGAGCGAGACAGGTGACAAAATGTGACAGCCTTCATAACTGTGAGTTGCTATTAAAGTTTCTGAAACGACATTAAAAATCAGAATGGCTAGCGAGAAACAGCTGATTCCATTAAAATTATCTGTGTGCTATACCAAGCACTGTGTGGTTTTAGTCAGTAGAAGTCTGACTGACTGACAATATTTTCCACCTTCGCTAGAGGATCCATGAGGATTTCCAATTAGTTAAAAGGCATATTGTACCATACCATAATAAATACCAACTTCAATGCTCAGACTTAATAAAAAACCAAGATATAGTGCTGCGAACAATATAGTGAAGCATGCGCAAAACTACACCTCGCTCTGTGCGTACACGCTCACACGCACACATTTACACCAAACTACACGTCTTTACATGCACACTTGTTTACGAAACCCAAAACGTGCGGCCCCACGTCACTGTGGATAGCGCTATGTCTTGGTTTTTTATTTAGTCTGAGCTTCAATGATGCATAATTAAAAAAACGAAACAAGAAACTGATACCTACTACAAACTCCATATGCACTAAAATACATAGTTGATGCTACTTATTCAACGCAGGTCTCAAAGCGTGTTGAAGGTATTCAGTTCCCAACTTTTCTCAGTCTAAGGTTTCTTGTTCACCGTAGCGCCAATAAAAGCTTGTCCACCTTCTTTAAAGTAGAACTAAGATTCTTGTAGGTAAGAGAATGTCTTCAAACATTGACTTACGAAGGTAAGGTTCTATTTTATCTATTTTTTTTTAAATAATAATTATTATCAATTTAATAGGTAATTATTAAAAATAAATTTCTATTGTGAATCAGAACAAAAGAACATACAATCATAAAATGTTAAAATCACAAAATATAAAATGTTAGTGTGTTAGTAACAAAATTGTACCTAAAATATTATGCTAGTATTGTTAGTACCTATACCTAGCTGATGCCTATGGCTGTCCTAATCCACTTATTTTGGAAAGGACAGTCAAAGCGGGCAGAAATAGCTATTAGGATATATGCTGTTGCTGCTGCTTCGTAGACGGTGCAGCAAGGAGTTTGCTTTCTTGCGCATGATCCCTTGAAAGCCATCCGTACACGCTTCGGCAAACATATCAGACGCGCTGCAGCGCCACGGCAGCCCCAACAGCATCTTGACAGCGTTGTTATACTGAGATTATGATCAAATTAATATTATTCATTAGTTCGCCAAATGTTACATTTTTCAAAACAGCATCTTTTCATCCATTCATTTTCATTCATTTCATTTTTCTTTTTTCTTTTCATTCTTAAAAAAAATTGGTCCCGTGTCAGCGAGAGAGGAAGGAAGAAAATGCGACAGCCCTCTTCATACAGAAAAAGGAGTTATTGGGTCTACTTATACAGGTAAGTTAAAGAATTTAAAAGTAGCTAGGCTGGAAGGGAGAGCACTAAAATTTAAGCAGCCTGTCTCGGTTAGATTTAGATGTCAGCAACATTAGGTGCACACAGCAGCAGGACAAGTTACTACAAACTGTAAAATTTTCTCATACGATTTTGAATATAACCAGCAACATTTTAAGGTTTAAAATAATTTACAGAAATTTTACAGTTTGGTATAACCTGATGTGTTGTCTGTACCTTTATACCTATTCCAATCTTGTTTAGATTCATACCTAAGTGTTCGACTGTTTTGCAAACTTGTGTTTGCCTAATTGCCTATTAAGGGCTGGGGGCTCCTAATTCATCCCAGTCTCTGTCAAATTGTATCGGTCGATAATGCGCAATTCAACAAGGGCGCCAAACCAGACGCTGAAAAGAGCCCTTCCGTGGTCAAAAACTAAAGGAAATTGTGCGCACAGTTCCATTGAAATTAAATTATTTATTCTGTAAATAGGATATCGGTATGTAAAAATAAAATATTATAGGTACCTACTTTAAAATTTACTTTATCGGTACAATTTGATTTAGAAGTCATAAATGTCAGTTATGATGGATGGATAGGTCGCAAATCCAAATATAATGACAATATGATCAATACGAGGTGGAATCGACATCGTGTCGCTAGGTATACGAATCACAGAAAATCGTATGTGTTGAGTTGAAGTGTCTATTTGAATATCAAATATGTTCAGCCTTCCCTGCGTTCCCCTATTCATAGGTATGTCTACACAATTTGTTGGAAGATTACTTGATCATTCCACACCATTTATTCCTTATAGAGTTCAATGAAACGTTGAGTGTTTCCTGACAAAGGTTTTTTGGCCACGCCTTGTGATGTAGAAAATCATAGGCGATTTTTGGATCACGTAAGAGGACGAGCAGTGACTCTTTGTGTAATGCACGGTGATGGTACGGCAATGTTCCCACGATTGCCCATTTAAAAATAGAAGGTAAATTTAAAAATTGTAGTACCTAGTTAATTGGGTACTTAACTATTTTCTTAATGTCTCTCGGCAAACTTCGTGTTTTGTCAGTCATCGGATTTCTATCAATTGCCCTTTGCACATGGTGCAGACCGGACGCTCTCAATCGACTTGGAAGTATATAGAGTTATTAATACTCTTTTTAACCGATTTCAAAAAGGAGGAGGTTCTCAATTCGTCGGATACTTTTTTTTATTTTTTTTTTAAGTATGTTCCCCGATTACTCGAAGATGGCTGGACCGATTTGGATTTTTTTTGTTTTATTCGAGAGGGATATTGGGGGGGGGGGGGGGGTGGATCACAGTTGGTCCCATATAAATTTGATTAACTTTGCTTCGGTAGTTTATGAGTTAGCTTCAATAATACGTATTTTTTCCCTACTTTTATATGGATGATGTTCTAGTTTGTTTTGCAGGTAGTGGTATTAGAATTTGTGTGGGGTAGGTACCACAACTAAAAAGTAAAACATATAAACTTTTTTTACAAAAAAATACAACCGACTTCCAAAAACAACACTACAAAGTGAAAAATAACTTTAATTTCGGAAGTCGGAGGCAAAAAACGAAAATACATTTAACTAGACACCGACTTCCGAAATCAAAGTTATTTTTCAATTTGTAGTGTTGTTTTTGGAAGTCAGTTGTATTTTTTTGTAAAAAAGTTTTTAACTTATTGTAACTTATTTTAAAAATGGGAGGAAAGCTGCTAAAGTCGCATGCGATGGGATGATTGCCGAGGGACATTAACAAAATAAATTGTACTGTGCATAAGTACTACATTATTCATTTGCAAGCGTGTCGACTGTGTCAAGATTGCTAATTATAAAGATCTGTTGGCAAGGTCGTGAGTTTAATAATGATCCTACTTAAAATTGTTTTGTGAATTTTACAATATGCGATGCAAATAAAAAAGGTTTTTTCTTTTTAGAAAGTTTCCTAAAACAGTGTTTATTATTATTACTTTTAATATCATTACTTTTACCCAATCTCAAACCTTTTGAACGCAATCGAGTCATCTAAAAATTCAATCAAGCACAACTGCTGACTTTGCAGGTTGGTTTTTGTGGAAAAATCCTGGCAGCGACGTGGATAAGTGTACGGTGACAGCCCTATCTCGATCTGTTTACGGTTTCTTTCAGAATTGGGTTCGTGATCCCGCATCGTAGGGGTGTCACGTTAACGTGCGTAATTGGTATTGAGGTTTTCGATCGTTTTTTTTTTTGTGGCCTACTTATTTTCTTGAGATTGAATAAACTTTTGTGTGTATCATCTTATCATGACAAAATGGTTAGGTTAGTACTTAGTTTTAATTTTTCGAAAATAATTCAGGATAAATTAAAAAACAGTGTTTAGTAAGCAGCCACAGTTTCAATGTTTTTCTGATCCTCAACAGCTTTAGTTTAGCTAAGTACCTATTCTGTTATAATTTATCTACCTATAATTTCACCATTAAAAAGTTAAAAGCCTTCCTTAAAATTAATTTCTCCAAGCATAACTTCTCCTGTTAAAATTTATTAACAATAAACTTTAATATTTCTCCATCTAGAAAGTGTAATATAAAATTATTTGTAACGCAGTACGGAGAGGTAACCTATATTTTGTTATTTTACGATATCCGAACATAAAATGGAGACGGGTATCATTTCGGTCGTGAATTCAAACGTAGGATCGTCTATAAACTTTGTACCTTGCGGCGATATTTGAAACTTTCGTCATAGAAGACGTTGAATAAACATTCTGAACATCTGGATTCTGGATCTAGACACGTGGTTTAAATTGATAAAGGCCTGTTTTGTATGCCAGCCATTAAACAAATAAGGTTGTGATTAAAGGTTTGTGTTCTGGTTGTGTTGGTAGTGAGTGTGCTTGTGTGAGGTTGTGTCATTTTTAAAATAACATTAGAAGGAAATAGCTATACATAGGTACACAAATAAACTCACGCCTTCTGCCCATGGGGGTAGGCTGAAACTACAGAACGCCACCTGCTACGATGCTTTTTTTTTTTTTTTTTTTGTGGATTTGAAATCATCAAATGACTTCTCCCGCTCCGGGCAGAGCGGGAGGGCGTGTCAGACTTTTACTGACTAAAACCCACCCGTGTTCCTTCAGTTGCCCGTGCCAGGGCCACGGTATCTCTTTCGAACTACCCGCGACCTCGGCGGCACCTGCTACGATCCTCACATACTCTTTTTGCTTCGTTTACGAAATTAGCTAAACTTTCTCGGAAACGCTTTCGGTCTGTCTACCAAGGGTTTACCTAACGAGTCACCATCGTAGGTTTCTCGCCAATCAAAGCACATTTCACTGTAATAATTTTCCAGCTAATACAAATTCATTTACGGCCATCCTTAACAAAATTATGAAAATTCTCCATTCAAAAATTTCGTGCGCCTAAAAAGGCAACGCGAAAAAAGTTTTATCAATTTGGATATTCCGAATTCCGATACGGTGTTGCCAGCGGATGGATATTCCGATATACATCGTTGCAACTTATATACTCTTTATACAGCCCTCGTTCGAGATTTATTCCCGTACGATTTTTATTTTCTATCCATTCGAGCGTGTTGCGGCAGATACGCGTCCGCATTTTGCGAAATGCCACCAATCGTTGTGCAATGTGGATAAAATTTAGTAACTCTAAAAGGAGAAACATTTAACTGATCCCTTAAAAACTTATTGACCTTGTAATGTTGGAAACTTTTTAAATTTAATAATAAACCTTTAAAAAAAAATTGCGCATCTAATGATGCAGACTTTTTAAAATTTTTGAGCCTCTTTTTAACTTTCTAGCTTTTTTTCACAGTTTGTAACCTAGGCCCTAGGTTAGTTACTGCGACAAACTACTACCCTAGGTCTTAGGGTACCCTGACCAAACGGATTAGGTTAGGTTGGAACTATAACAAACCACGCGCGCGCTAAATTAGTCGCAGGTTCACAAAAAGATGCGCAATCATTATATTAGACTGTTAAATAACATTTTTAGGAGCTGAAAATGGGAATTAAAATAATACAATAATAAATAAATAATTAGCGATTAAATGGCGATTAATTAATTAACTACATGCCCTAGCAGTGTAATTGAAATGTTTTTTGGACAGTATTGACAAACTGTTGTGATGGGACGAAATATTTAGTCTGATTGGTGTTTCAGTCCCCCTAATAATGTAGCTTTGGGATAAGCCCTTGAGGCCGGAGCTAAATTGTGGTTTTAATTTACGCCACTTCATCAACAAACACATCTGGCCGGAACCTTATATAGGTCTAGAACTAACAGCTGAATATCGGCTACGTGATATTGGTCGATGTTTATAAAAGCCTATAAAAAGGACCTCCTGGACGACAGCAATAAAGTGTGTTAAATCGTATTATATAGTTTTGCTACTGTGATGAGTTGGTTTGGGTTAGGTTTTAGGTATAACAAATGAAACACAGTTTGCACTTAATCATGTAATAGGTACATAATTTTTATGTATCATCAATAGTTTCAGCGCATGCGAAATAATTAATTTTATAGGCAAAATTTTGCCTTTTTTTTGTGCCTTTTTGCCTTTTTTAATTATTGCAATTTTCTCTAACTTTTTTGAAAGTTAACCTATGTTATTTCCTGATAATTTAGCCTACTATTGGTGAAAAAATGTTTAAATTCAGTCCAGTAGTTTAGTAGTTTTGGAGCTTATTCGGTACAAACAAACAAACATTTTTTCCTCTTTATAATATTAGTACCTATAGATTATACTCTTTTCCTTCCCAAACTTTAGTTTGTTTTGATCCATTTTCCCATTTTAAAATTATAAGCCATCGTCAGCAATTTTCTAGTAGGTTATCTCTCTCATTCAAAACCAATCACGACATTTTCAGTTGTAAACTGAAAATTGTTCCCTAGTTTGTCCATTTTTCAACAATAGTTCCATTTCACGGTCACGTGATATATCACTCCGTCTTTGTCTATGTTGTGGTGAAGTTTTCTTGTTTTTATTATTAATTTATACGATACAGCTGTTTGCTGAAAATGGGTCGGTTTAGTGATGTTGTTCGCTAACTACAATACATAGTGTTGTCTTTCTCTTAAGGGGCCATTGTACTCATCATTATGAACAACTTTTACTATGGGACCAAACCTGAAATCGCGATAAAAAAATCTGCTGTTCACAGTACATTTATCTACATCAAACTCGTCAAAATGTAGGGAGCAGCAGATTTTTTTTTCAGGATTTCATGTTTGGTCCCATAGTAAAAGTTGTTCATAATGATGAGTACAATGGCAATAATACCCTGTATAGGCATAACTCTGCGTTCTATTTAGAAGCGATCGCCATGCGAATACGCAATCGTCGCGCGCATACGTCACTTTTTGTTCTACGCCGCCGCGCCGTCTAGCGTCTGTCGGCGCAATCACGCGTTCAGGTTCACCGAACAAAAAATGACGCGGGGTTAAGTATGCCTATATTGTAGCACATAATCAAACAACACAAAACCCGATTATTATTTTAACTGTGACTGAGTAGGTATAGGCTTTCTAGACTCAACCTCATTAAACAATACGCATTATTCTCCATCATCATTCTCCTGCCCTTATCCCAATCTATTTGGGGTCGGCGCAACTTGTCCTTTTTTTTCATACTTCTCTATTATTCGTCATCTCGGTAGTCACACCCTTTCTAGCCATGTCATCTTTCACACAATCCATCGTTTCCATCGTTTCTTTGGTCTTCCCCTACTCTTATAGCCATCGACATTCATACTCAAAACTTTCCTTACGACATTTTACTCACTTCTCCGTGTCACATGCCCATACCATGACAACCGATTTCCGCACAACTTTTCAGTCACCGGTGCCACTTTCGCATTACGGATATACGCATTATTCTATTGAATAAAATAATTAATCATATTTATCTAAACTGGAACATCCGTTGATTTATTTAATTAAGGTTCACCAACAGTTGTTACAGATATTATACAGATAGGAAAATATAAGTAATTGTGTCTTAAATCTAACTGCACAACAAGCAAACACCACATGCAAATTGCTCTTTGTAATTATAAATTTAATTATAAAGACTTAATATACTTAAATTCCAGATAGTTACATTAAATAGGTACTAAGCTAATTACGTCTGACAAACGTCACTATTGAGTCTGCGTGGACGTCAATCAGGTCGCTGCGTTCGTTTATGCGTTTGCCCATGCGGGGTATAGGCGAATTTATACCAAACGTACGGCGAAGAGGTGGAGCTAAAGGTGTTATAGGTTTGCGAGGTGGTCTACGGAGTACTCTGAAATTGAACTAACATTTAGACTGGAAGCCGACCACAATATAGTTGCGAAAAGGGTAGGCAGAAACACTTCCACACAATGGGAATAATGGACAGTCTTCTGTGCAGGGCCTGCCTTGAGGCTGAAGAAACCGTTACGCATGTGCTCTTTGAATGCACAGGCGTCACCCAGATTAGAACAGGAACTCTTGGAACACCCAGATCTTTCACAGATGTTCTGAACAGACTTGGAGACATGATCGACTTCTGGAATGAGGTGGGCTGGTTGGAATCCCCCCCGACGGCCGCTATGGCCCACGCACAATGGTCCACACGAAGGACTAAGTGCGGAAACCAAATCCCTCTAACTAGAACTAGAAGGGTAGGCAGATTGATTGATTTATTTAAAATTAGAAACTACTTCGGAAAATTTTCTAACCCAATAAATACTTAATTAACCCTGGAGCCGCAGCTCGATATGCATTATTTAAGTGCCATTTGCTTTGTTTATTTGAGTCCAACAGTAGGATAATAAACGAGTTCACTTTCAAAGCAATTATTGTCATAACATATTCCTGTTACAGAATAACTTCTGCAGGTTTATATTTCATTGTCCGCTGTAGTAAAGTTGATGTTCAGAGTATTTATAACAGTTTGATGCAGATTTAATTTGAAATATATTTTGTGATACGGTGGCAAAACAAACTTGTACGAATAGTTTACAAAAGTACCATGCTTCTAGTTAGTTATGTCTATGTTTATTTAAAATTATTTATACGGTCTCATCGCCGTACATTTTTCTGCTTACTCTGTAACCTACTTTAGGCCAACGATGCGCGTCATAATTTAGCATTATAATAAACTTTTTTACAAAAAAATACAACCGACTTCCAAAAACAACACTACAAAGTAAAAAATAACTTTAATTTCGGAAATCGGTGTCTGGTTAAATGTATTTTCGTTTTTTGCCACCGTCTTCCGAAATTAAAGTTATTTTATACTTTGTAGTGTTGTTTTTGGAAGTCGGTTGTATTTTTTTGTTAAAAAGTTTTTATTTTTCACTTTTTAGTTGTGGTACCTACCCCACACAAATTCTAATACCACTACCTATATAAAAGTTGGGAAAAAAATACGTATTATTGAAGATAAGTCAAAAACTACCCAAGCAAAAATAATCAATTTTATATGGAACCAACTTTGACGTATACCCTCTCGAATAAAACAATTTTTTTTTCAAATCGGACGACTCTGTAAAAAGTTATGCGTGGTCATACATAAAAAAAAAATAAAAAAAAAACGTGTCGAATTGAGAACCTCCTCCTTTTTTTCGTCGGTTAAAAATAACATGACTAACGTATTTAAAATATAGTGAACTTATAACTATGTAGCTATCAACAACTGAGCGAAATAAAACTACTTAGTGCATCTTAGTGGAACGTGTTTCTCTATACTACTGAACTTTCAAACCTTCACGTCAAATCGGTGTACGGAGTTAACTTGCACCCTTGGAGGTACACACACACCCCTATACTCACCAATCATACTCTTACACTACACATACTTTCTCTCTCACGCACACACACACACATTACACACCGGCACATAAATGTATGACTTAACCTCCCTCGCGCTAAACACTCTGGCTGCAGCTATACCTTCATGATAAACCGCCCTGTATGGCCTAATACTGTCTCCTAAGATACAGGACTACCTAGTTTAGGAGACAGGGTTACATAATCTGTGTAGATTTATGTAGATATCCGTGTTTTGTTGTTTTGTACATCTGCTTTTGTGTACCTATCATGAATCTTGTGTGTGTAATAAATAATATTCTTATTCATAACTACTACAATCCGTATATTATTTAATACCTAGTTAGGTATTATATTATTTTGTAACCAATTTTATGTTCAAGTGTTGTTGTTGTGTTTTGTGTTGTTGTTGTGTTGTCTATGGCCCACTTGTACTTTATATAATCCTGATGTCCGGTTCCTGAAGAATTCTTGAACGGAGTTTAAACTCACAATAGCTATTGATTCGACAAAATTAAAATGCAAATTACTTCCTTATGCTTGGTTTCTGAGGTCCTCAAATAAGCCCTCGATAGTAATTCACTAGGCTTTTAAGCTAAATTCTTCCCTAACGAAGTGTTCAGAAATACGATATCAAACCCATAATCATTATTGAATGGATAACAACAAATTACAAACTCAATTTCAATCAATTTGCCTAGCCTTTTCCCAACTATGTTGGGGTCGGCTTCCAGTCTAACCGGATGCAGCTGAATACCAGTATTTTACATGGAGCGACTGCCTCAAATTACTAACTATATTCTTTTAAACATATACAACGTGTCGTTTTGCATCCTCGACAAATTTAAGGTTGTAGTATAAACCATCTAACCGAACAACTTTTTCATGACACCAACATCGTAATCGCGAAAAAATAATCAGCCATTCCATTCATCACATGAGTTTTCATGGGAGTTTTCATTTAAGTTTTCTATGGGACAGTTGAAATTTTTTTCGCGATTACAATGTTGGTCCCATGGAGAAAGTTGTTCGGTTTAATTTTCTGTATCACACCCTGCAATTTGACGAGGATGCAAAACGACACGTTGTATCAGCAGTCAGACTTTAAAAAAGTGAGTGATTTTTACGATTTTGATTTTTGTCTTTAGTACCTGATACCTGAAAATTGGCCGTCGGCCCAAGCTAGCAGATATGCGTACGTTCTAAGTACAAACTAACACTATTCTATCCCACACATTTTGTTAATCAGAAAATAAGAAGGGTTTGGCGGCTCTGGGATCTTGAACTATGATGGAAGAACAAAGTTAAGTTGTATTTCAAACGCAAACTCGTGTCTCAATAAAATGATTATAAATAAATTGTTTGCAAATGCAACCACTATTTTATCCAAAGTTATTAAGTTAAAGTTACATAAATAGATATCGAATTCTCATTTATCAAGAGTATTAAGTTACATTAAAACAATGTACCTGCCCTAAAATTTTCTATTTTACTAGAAAAGTTATGCATATTTCAGATCATTAAAAGTCTTTTGTTTTTCAAACAAATATTTAGTAAATGTTTGGGGGTTTTGAGGCATTATTTCAACAATGGGGGCTCGCCAATTATTCTCAAATATGCCACGACATGAAAGCCGTAAAAGCCTTTTGATACTGTATCCGTCCAATTTTTTTTCTGTTTTTTTTTTTTAATATACGTTTTTTGGGCATTTTATGCTTTCTTTTCGTTTTTATAATGACCTGGTTTTAAGTTTAAGTCATTCTAATTATTTTAAAGAAATGCATTGGTTGTAATCCTAACTAATATTAGATTGTAAATGCGAAAGTGAGTTTGTTTGTTTGTTACGTTTTCTAGCTAAAACGGCAGAACGGATTTGGATGAAATTGGCACATGGGTCAACCATGACCTCGAAAAGGACATAGACCACTTTTTATCCCGGATCATAGAAGAAGTCACGGGCAACAGCTAGGTAGTTTATGATATTTAACTTATGTACTTCGGGAAGGGAGGCCGGTTTGGATGCACCTACGTGGTGCATAAAAACCCGTGGTTTTTTAAATAAAAGACATTTCTGCTACATTTTTTCAAATGCCAATTTGTTGGATGTTTTGTAAAAAGTTAAGTAAGTTAGTTAAGTTGTTGTTTTGTTGTTGTGTTGTTGTTATATTGTACCTACCACAGTTTTGAGTACCTGAACTGACTGCAAATGATAACTGTAAAAACATTCACGGTTGTAGATATTTTATGGGAGTTGTTCCCCGTAAAACTAATAACTCAATATTTCATGGAACTGCCCGGCCACTAACTAACGGATTAGCCGTAAACCAATCATTTTGAAAGTTATGGAAATCTCGAATCGGTAACAGACTGAAGAAATACAAAAAAAAAAAATCAGGAGTTAACAAACAGATTTTAAAATAAAAAACTACCAGCGACTCACTCTGCACCGCATGGTTTTTAAGACTTTCTTTATCATAATTAGGTATGTTTATTATATTATGTTTTATATTATTATTAATGTAGGTATTATACATATTACAAACCCTCCGGAATAAATTCTCTAAATTATGGTGAAAATCGCATCAAAATTTAAAAAGAACGAAAAGCGACGAAATTTACATATTTAGAATACGTAAAAAAAAAAAAAATGGCTGAACAAATAAAGAAAATAGTTTTTTTGCGGCAAACATGACGCAAAGAAAAAAAACACGGGAACGTTTAAATTTAAAAATAAATGCGAACAAAGTTAGTATAGGTATTTTATTACATAAATATTGCATCATTAGGTACATATTGCAGTGGTAGTTCCTTGCTCTTGTTTCATGTTATTTATTGCATAAGTACTGGGGCATTCTCCTTGGTTTGTATCTCATGGACATCTTGCTTTATTTCTTTATTTTTTTTAGTTTTTATGACAAGTCTTTAACAGTTCAAGCAGTACCTACGATTATGGAATGCCTGACCCGTATCGATAAGGCGTGCATAATATTTGGCTACTTTTAAAATTTTGTTAAAAAACACTTCCTCTCTCTTTAAACATCATCATTACTTGTATAGTTCCTTGCTCTGGTTTCATGTTTATCAAAGACTATTAAACCACTACTCTTTGATGTTTATTATTTTACAAGTATATATGTATATTTTGAAACGGCGGGCACAGTCAGGAATACAAACGATGTACTTGCACTATAATTGGTTTATTATAACACAATAACAACAATTGGACAGAGTTTCCACTTACTGTTCCACTTGGTGATGGTTACAACACGACTGACTCGAACTGCCTAACACATCCGCTTTTATAGATTTCACTAATAACTTAATATTTTGTTTGCACCACTTATTATAATGAGTAAAATTAAATAACAATTATTAACAAAGAAATAAATGAAATGAATTACCTAAATCAATAATCTTAAGCAATCATTAATTTAAACTTAATACTTGGTGCGCCGGAAGCTGGCAACCCGAAGGCGCCATAATGGATATTCAACAATTGTGATTATTTTAAACACCGAGAATAAATCAAACATTTGGCTAAACAATTTCATAATAATTAATACTAAAATAAGTCGAGGTGGTATCGAGGTGGTATATGTAAGACCGGAAGTCGCTAACAAATGATTACTAACTCGAGCTGGTATATGCAGGACCGGAAGTCGCTAACAATATATATTAGTATTTGTATATGTATATTGTACTCCACTGACTACCTATATTATTATCTCGCCTTCTCCCCTTAATCCATCCAGAGGTTTTCTGTAAAAGATCGCTTTCAGCGGTAAGACCGCCTATTGCGTCACCTAATGTAAAATTTCGACATTTATATCTGTAACTTTTATGGTGTGCATAATAAAGAGTATTCTATCTATCTATCTATTGCAAACAAAAGCCACAATAGAATCATTAATTTCCCTGAAAAAAAATCTAAAAACAAAAAATACCCACCTATAAAAAAAACTTCAAAATCAAACACACATTTTTATGAACGAGCCATGAAAAAAAAAAAGATCTTTATTCCCATTCAGCGAGGCACGCCGCTACAAAAGGTAGAAAGCGAACATGGTGTGATTAAATTTTCAAAACATATCAAACGCACAGCTTTGCCTCCTGCAACCAATTAAAAGTTCGACATAAAGCGAATGACCACCAACAATGCTAGTAGGGTGGTTGTTAGAAATGGGGTTTTTACACGTGCTATTTTGTAAAAGTAGAATTTAATAACATATCATCATCTGTCTAGCCTTTTCCCAACTATGTGGGGGAACTATCCAGTCTAACCGGATGCAGCTGAATACCAGTATTTACATGGAGACTGCCTATCTGACCTCCACAACTCAGTTACTGGGTAACACGATATCCCTTGATAAGACTGGTTGTCAGACTTTCGAGGCTTCGACGATCCGCAGACAGTCAAAGATCGCCGAATGCCAGCTGGGACCAACGGCTTAACGTGCTTTCCGAGGCACGGTTTAATAACATCTAATAGAGGTAAACTACTTACAAGACGTGGGAACTTAGTTATTTTAACTTCTTAGTTACTTCTCAACATTATTTTTTTCTATAATCTAAGTGATTCATCTGTACATATAAAGAGGCTAACTACTTCCAGTGGGAACTCAGTTCATTAACTTTTTAATACTTGGCAACCTAAATTTTATTTTTAATCTATAGGCTTTATCTCTGTTTGAGTTTATCCCTATCCTTTCTTTTTTCTAGTTTGCCTTACTTGAATTTAACAATTTTTTAATGGCCATTATCACGAAACCATTTCAAACAAGCAACCCTTTAATAATATCACTTTTATAACAAACAAATGTAACATTCTATTTACCGATCGCGTCTAATAGCCATTTTGACCGTCACCACTCAGAATTTAACTCTAAACTCATATAGCTAAAGTAGGATTTCCTGTAACGGGTCATGTCAGAACTAGCGTGTTTCGTGTTAACATGTATACAGGGTGGTTTCGACATGCGGTAATCGCTAAACGTCCGGTTGGGGCACGGTTCGGGGTTCGGGCGACGCCTGTTGCCCCGGTTATAAAACCTTTATTAGGATTCGTGATGGGATGAAAAAAGGGCAAAACACTTTGATGTCTGTTTGATGTTTGTTGTCTGTTTGATGTATGTAATCAGGCGGACTCTTCGTATCTTCTTAGTAAGATATGTTTCAGGTGTCCGCGTATTAGTACTCGTAAGAAATCTCTCTTCTGCATTCCCTTTACTAGAACGAACTATGGTGCTAACACATTTGTAAAAAGATCTTGTCGTTCATATAACAAACTAACGGCTACTAGTGAATGTGATTGTTTGGATATTTTTCACGTTTCCCTCTCAAAATTCAAGAAGTCTGTTCGAGACGTTCTTGCAGCAAAATTATGATTTGTTTTTTTGATATTTTTAGTATTATTGTTGTTCTTTTCATTTTCATTGTTTAATCATTTTGATATGTTTTTTTTCCTTTTGATAGCGGCCGTTGTACCTTCTAAATTAACAAAATTTGTATTAATAATGTGTGGAAACTTTTTTGGATTATGTATTGCTATTTTGTACCGTTTTCTTATATTATTGTATCTGTTTGTTTCCCAAATAAAATAAAATAAAAATAAATAACACATTTTTAGGCGTGAGCTTTCGTGTACGTTCCGTACACGAAAGCTCACGTGTCCGTCTGTCCGTCGTCTGTCACACAGATTTTACAGCCAAACGGTTGAAGCTTCAGTCTTAAAATTTTCACAGTCTAAGTATCTTGTTGACCCAAAGCTATATAAATTGTCAAAAAATATTTTTAAATCTTTTTATGGGGGGCTCCCATACAGGTAAAGGGACCACGAAAAAAAATTTAACCTACTTCATTGAGTGGGGTATCGTTATTTACTGCTTATTGAGTAAATAAGTACTACATTTTTTGTTTTAAAAAATATTAGACAACAAAGAAACAAAATTTGGTTTCGAAGAATTTTTAACTTCGCATTGACCTATGAACTTGAAATTTGGTGATAATGTTTATTATTACGTAGTTACATTTTACCAAAAAATACCAATATCTTGATAAATCAGATTTGGTACGGAACCCTAAATGTGCGAAGTCCGACACGGACTTGGCTGGTTTTTTATTTTGAAAGACGAGATTTTTGTTAATCATTTTTGTGAAATTTTTCACAATGTTACTTGGCTTAGCTTGATTAATTTTCAACATACCAAAACAGAACAAAAAATAGGGTTGTTATTATTACGGGTTCCCGGAAGTCGATAACGTGAACTGAGAAAAAAACAAGTGCGTGTCGGACCACGCACAATGAAGGGTTCCGTAGTTGAGATGAATTTATCTTAAGAACAAACTTAACATTGTAGTTGAAAAACATGTTCTCCCATACATTCTAACTGTAAATGTAAGTTTGTACTCACAATATTGATAGATTTACCATGTTATTTTAAGACCACGGACTTCTTATAATTTTTTCTGTAATTAACGGGTAAAGATCTATTTTCTGTATTTTTTTTTAATTTTAAGCTTAGTAGTTTCGGAGATAAGGGGGGGAATGGTCAATTTTCGTCTATTTTCTTAAATAAATTTAAAACAATTTATTTTAAAATTATAAAAAAAATATATTTGAGACCGTAGTAAGCCCTTTCATTTGCCATGCCACATGGTGTAGTTTGCAAAACTTTTTTTTTTAATTTTTTTATTTGCCTCCCAAAAGTGACCTCTATATTCAAAATTCATTTATTTACTTTACCCGTCCGTGTTTGGGTCACAGAAATTCATATGTGTACCAAATTTCAACTTAATCGGTCCATTAGATTCGGAGCAAATTGGCTGTGACAGACGGACAGACAGACGGACACACGAGTGATCCTATAAGGGTTCCATTTTTTCCTTTTGAGGTACGGAATCCTAAAAATACAGTATAGATTGTAAGCCCTGCTCCGTTCAAACTCACTTTTAGGCACACGTAATACTAGAATTATTTCACCTGCTTGCAGCACAGCTAGTAACAGACTGACCCATGAGCTAACGCGCTACGCCGGCAACCATCAAGAGTGGGGAACGGATGTAGCGCGCCACCTCGTTTGGTAAAACAGTATCATTAAAAGAATTCTAAAATTATTTTAAATATTCGATTTAACGTTACATAAAATACAGGAATTAATTAATGCATAACTTTAACTGTAAAATCAATGTTTAATAAAATAAATGGATCGTAGCCATACCAAAAGTAACGCCATCTAGCGGTATAAGATGACAATCATTTCCAACGTAGATATTACCATATTACTGTATCATACCCGCACAACAATAGCTAACAGATTAGTACACTTTCAAAAATCAGTAGCCTATCTTATTTTAACTAAATTCTAACATTCGGCCATCCGCATAATTTACGTGTCCTCGCGTATTAAACGAATAGAATAGAATATATTTAATTGCTTTAAAACAGGGTACATTAATTACATGCTCTGCCATGGACTGGCATATAAATATTAAAACATGTTAAATTGATAAGCTTTAAAAAAACACATTAATTTGTAAAAACAATAAGCCATTTGTGTACTTTGGATTTAAAGTGTTTAAGAAGAAGTTTCTTCATTTATTTTGGATTATTTAAGATTTCGATTGCAGTGATAAAGCTATTTTTATGACATAATGTGCATGTGCATAATGTGAAGGAATTCTTAGCCGTGTTGGGTCTCGACGGGTATATTTTGAATGCAAGTCGCATGTTAACCAGCTTGGAGGTCTGCAGGATGTTAAAGGTCTGATACTGCATATTGCTCCTAGGCATTTTTTTTTTACGAGGAAAGCATCAATTATATTCGTCGAGTTTCCTCAGAGTAGGAGCCCATACCTGAGTAAAGAGGAAACATATCCGTGGTAAGCAGTAAGTGCAACAGTTTCACTCGCGGTACATTTTAAATGTTTAAGAGCAAATATAAATTGGTCTAGTGTCTTGCAGGCGTGTTGTATTTGTAATTTCCAAGTTACAATGCTGGTCTAGAACAAGTCCAAGAAATTTGTATTCACCAAAATCATTAATCTGTTGTCCTTGACAATTAACTTCAAATGCTTCTCTTTATTTTTTTTAAATTATAGTTTCGATTATTTATGTATTTGGTTTTAATTAAATTTGCACAGAGATAATTGTTTTCGAGCCATTTTAATACTTGGTTTACTGTTTCACTAAAGTGTTTTTCATAACTTGTTTCTGATTTACTATCATTTGTTACTATTACCGATATCGTCAGCAAAAGTATGCATTGTTGTTGTAAAGCTGTAGGTAAATCGTAGATATAAATGAGGAAAAGTTATCGATCAAGTATGCTTCCTTGGGGTACTCTTGATTTAGTTTGACTATATTCAGAACTGTATTATGTGGACTCGTTATTTTCGTTTAATTCTACCCTTTTGTTGACGGTTAGATAAATAGCTAGTCAATCAATAACTATTCCTCTAATTCCGTAGTTATTGCATTTTTGTATTAATAAATCGTAGTTGACAAAGTCGAAAGATGATCGATGATCGTTGATGACGTGTGACTGGTATGCGTCTATCGAAATTATCAATTACATTGTTTATCAATTTAAATGCAGCTAAAGTAGTCAATTTTCCCATAGGAAAGCCGTTGTGTTCCTCTTTAATAATTTGACATTTTTCTAAATAATTTGCGAGTCTTTACATGATTTTCCGATCCCTGTTATGATCAGCCTTGGTGATTTACAGTTTACATTAATTCGTACTTTGTTGATCGAATCGAATCGAATGGTTTTTATGTACAACAATCACAATTACATACATGTAACATTTGAAGACCCAAATCAACTACTTACTTAAAACAATTACAACTGTAATTATTATCAGAATTTTTCACTAGTAGTGGTACAAGTTGCTACTTCCTTGAAACCACCAACATCTTAATTATGTAATGTTGTGCATGACAAAGTTAAGTCAATAAATAAACACGTATCGTCTACTAGTGGTACAAGTTGCTACTACCTTGAAACCACCAACATCTTATTTATGTAATGTTGTGCATGACAAACTACAGTCAATAAATAAACACTTATCGTCTACTAGTGGTACAAGTTGCTACTACCTTGAAACCACTAACATCTTATTTATGTAATGCTGTGCATGACAAAGTTAAGTCAATAAATAAACACGTATCCTGTACTAGTGGTACAAGTTGCCTTGAACCTTGAAACCACCAACATGTTATTTATGTAATGTTGTGCATTACAAACTACAGTCAATAAATAAACACGTATCGTCTACTAGTGGTAGAAGTTGCTACTATCTTGAAACCACCAACAACATATTTTTACTAGTGGTACAGGTCGCTACTACCTTGAAACCAGCAACAACATATTTTTACTAGTGGTACAAGTCGCTACTACCTTGAAACCACCAACAACATATTTTTACTAGTGGTACAAGTCGCTACTACCTTGAAACCACTAGGGCGGTACAAGTCGCTACTACCTTGAAACCACCAACAACATATTTTTACTAGTGGTACAAGTCGCTACTACCTTGAAACCACTAACAACATATTTTTACTAGTGGTACAAGTCGCTACTACCTTGAAACCACTAGGGCGGTACAAGTCGCTACTACCTTGAAACCACCAACAACATATTTTTACTAGTGGTACAAGTCGCTACTACCTTGAAACCACTAGGGCGGTACAAGTCGCTACTACCTTGAAACCACCAACAACATATTTTTACTAGTGGTACAAGTCGCTACTACCTTGAAACCACTAGGGCGGTACAAGTCGCTACTACCTTGAAACCACCAACAACATATTTTTACTAGTGGTACAAGTCGCTACTGCCTTGAAACCACCAACATTTTTACTAGTGGTACAAGTCGCTACTGCCTCGAAACCACCAACAACATATTTTCACTAGTGGTACAAGTCGCTACTGCCTTGAAATCACCATTTTTACCAGTGGAACAGTAACCCGTGGCGCAGCAGCCAGCGGCAGCAGTTGCTCTTTTTTCAGCGGACAGCGTCCGCATGCAGCAATGATTGCACGGATTCATCTGGAAAACACATTAAAATAACGGCCGAGTATACTGTAACCCAGTCTAAAGTTGTTTTGTACTTGTACCTTTTTGTTTTATATATTATCACGTGTCCAATTTCGAAGCGAGTTCCATATTCATTATATTTATACATTAAACAGACGGGTATTATATTTTTTTAAAGAGAAATCGCTATGTAGGTCACTTTAATATAAAACTCAAAAACAGAATTAGACAACAGCATTTAAGCAAATCAAGAAGGGGAACAAACAAAAAAAAAACTGTTTGCTTGGCATGGCAAAGACAAAAGTACAACATTATTTTATGTCACGGTCAGGTAGGTCTTATGCCACAAATACATCTCACATAAAATAAAGATTAATTATGTACCTCAAGAGTACAAATAAAAATAAATTAACTCAAGCTCTTACCTTTGACAGTTTCAATTCAGAACGACCAAACTTACTTACGTAGGCCTGGATATAATCGGCTGGTATGACCAACCAACTTTATCCCACTTCTGAAATGTAAGCCCTGCTCCGTTCAAACTCACTTTTAGGCACACGTAATACTAGAATTATTTCACCTGCTTGCAGCACAGCTAGTAACAGACTGACCCATGAGCTAACGCGCTACGCCGGCAACCATCAAGAGTGGGGAACGGATGTAGCGCGCCACCTCGTTTGGTAAAACAGTATCATTAAAAGAATTCTAAAATTATTTTAAATATTCGATTTAACGTTACATAAAATACAGGAATTAATTAATGCATAACTTTAACTGTAAAATCAATGTTTAATAAAATAAATGGATCGTAGCCATACCAAAAGTAACGCCATCTAGCGGTATAAGATGACAATCATTTCCAACGTAGATATTACCATATTACTGTATCATACCCGCACAACAATAGCTAACAGATTAGTACACTTTCAAAAATCAGTAGCCTATCTTATTTTAACTAAATTCTAACAAGATAGAATCACATCCTATATTCTATTTGTTTTTCTATAAACGACAGATAAAGAAATAATGATCACCACTTGTCCCTGGAAATGAGTTTGAATTTGATTTCACCGCAACCTTCAAATACGTAGGTTAGACCATAGAAAAGTAAGTAAATCCTGAAGCTCCAGCAAATTGTAGCAAGTTGAAAACACTACATATTTTCATAGCAAACAAACATCAATATATTCAGTCGATAAATATTTGTCTACGTGAACAGTTTTCCTTAAGATGGTTATAAATTGTAAGATATTTATTTATAATATAAGTATATTTCTAGCTTCATACAGTCCATTGAGTGTTCTTCCTAATGAGATTTACATTGCATTTACAGCATTAAACAATGTGCCAGTTGTATGCAAGTCGCAAGTAAAAGCTGCATGCGCACTATTTGATTGCACAGAATTTAATTAGAGAATTAACACTAAACGCAAACGGCTGTTCATGATATGAATAGAATAATAAATCTAACAAGTTTCTACTGTAGCACGGAAATTGTAGTTTTAACTCAAATGTCTGGAACAGAAATATAACTGGCTGGTTTTTTAAAGTTCTAGAGGGTATAGAATATAAAAACAAAAGAATAATTTAAAACTGAACGGCTCCTTCTTCGTGTCGGTGGACAAAGTGTTCTTATTTTGAATTTGGTACAATCAAATCTTTGGCATAAATAAAAGGACGGGAGGTGTTATCATTTGGGGGTTAGTTTCATAACGGTACAATATCGCCGTATAACAGGAAGAGGTAGACAGAACTGTGGTTAGTGCCACAATGATTATCAAAGGCAAGAATAGAAAAACAGTTAATATTATTAGCAGAAATAATAATATTGAGATAAGTCCTTACCTGCTTTTGTCCAAAATTAAAAGTAAAAATACAATACACATATTCTTGAAGTGGATGATGGCATTAACCCTTAAACAGATACAAACATACTGAGGGTTCCTGATATGTTAAAATATGTCAAAGTGAAACCGCAATTGGACCCTTAAAATGTCACAACAGAGAAGAAGGTTAGATACTAAGGCTGGCCGCACATTGACTTCACTTGTTCAAGCAATCACCGCAGACAACTTGATTTTTAGTTGTGGTAAATCGTCCTGATGCCCAAGCGACCAAACAGGTACTCAAACTAATGTTGTTCTGTCACCTGCGACCGCTTTAAAGGCAAGGCTAATCGCACATTCAGACGCTTGTGGGATACATATAGACCATTATTAGATAGTAGGCAACTTTAGCAACTAGGAAGGCCACCGAGCAACAACTTTGGACGCGACCGTTATAGTATAGTTAAAATCTCGCTGCAGACTTGGTCATAAATCATAATCGGAGTAGGGATGTGCGCTAGTTGCGCGCGCTCAAGGCCATTATCGATAACAATGGCAAAAAAGTGTGGAACATGCAGAATTGCTGCAAGATGAAGACTTAAGAAAAGCACATTTATGCGAAGAGTTCATCATTCATGTGGATGATGATGACGATGACTCAGACGAAGAATTTTAATTTTCTATTTTTAGTTTTATATATACGTTCTTTTGTTTATATATTTAATATGCTTTGTAGTAAATTTGGTAGTAAAATAAAAAAAATGTGTGTTTATTTCTATCACCCATTTATAAATATATAAAACTATTGATATCACTCATCGACTGCAGTAATGCACAGGACTACGTGTGGGCGTGGCCTGCCCATAAGGCCCGTGAGTGGGAAAGAGAGCGAAACACTCGAATGATTTATGACCGAGTCTGTAGCGAGATTTTAACTATACTATAGTCGCTTTCGTGTGCGGTACAAATAGGAAACCGAGATTTGAGGTCACCCTAAATTCTCTTATTAAAATATGTACAACCAGTCCTGAAATAGAGGTTCGGAATTGATGTGAGTTAGGGTAGCTTTCTAGCAATTATATTGATGCCCTCAAATATTCAGGACCTATTAAGTACATACCGATGTATGGGGTGACAAGAGATACAATTTTAATGTGTTTCAGACAGTTAATTTGCTGACGAAAATTGGAGAGCTTTTGTACCTACTTCGATTTTACCAGTAAAAATAATTATTTTTGATGCTTATGGAAATCCGGATATTGAAAATCAGTAGCAGAATATTTTTTCTTTGTGATATTATTTTCTGGATGCGGGAAGCACAGACCCGGTCGAAGTGGCGGTACTTGGGGGAAGCCTATGTCCAGCTATCAGTATATCAGTATCATCAGCTATCAGTATCATCATTTCAGTCTTTCGGCTGAAATGATGATGATGATATGTTCGGGAAAAACAAAAAGATAGCTGTTAAGAAAGATTTATCCTATGAAAAGACACAATTCACAAAAACAAACAAAACATGTCGTTGGTAAACAAACCAAAAAAACCTGACCACAATCTGAGAACTTATCTAAAAGTCTCCTAAACAGTGAGAATACCTCATGATTTTGTAATATTTTATTCAAATTATTCTATGTTGACGACCTCGACTATTTATCAGATTAAACACCCTCTGTAAAGATATGGCCGCCGTGTTGATATTAAAAACAAAACACAAAAAAAAAAAATACATTTACGTTAATATTTTAACAAAGCCAAAACAACGGAACTTTGAAAATTTTTACGAAGCTTCTAGTAAACAAACAACAATTTCTATAACTTTTTATTAAAAATATTTGGAATTTAGTTGCCGTGACGTTAACGTAATTAAAGTATTATTTTTTTTTTGTTTTCATTATTTTGTTTTGACCTGATATTTATTTCGTAACTATTGTTTTTCATGACAATCTACAATCATGAAGTATTTGCTGCTCCGAGGCTTAAACTAAGCATTGAATAAATTACAAAAAATAAAATATGTTCTCTATTTATTGTGTTTTATGATTTGTTTACTCGCGAACACGTGCGTGCTGTTTTGATTTGTAGGTACTAAACAATAATTGAGAAGCCATTTTTGTAAAAGGTTTACCCCAGTTTCAACTTGAGGCAACAACACTTTGTTAAAACTGAAGTAGAGGATCCACAAAACAATGTTTATTAATTTCCTTACCCGTCTTCTGAAAGGCTTATCAACACAATTTGCTATTAAACTGTCAAATTCAGGTTAACAACACACATAATAATGCACCTGCATGGCATGTTATCTCTCCACCAGCCATGGTTGACTGGTAGAGAATTCCTAAATCATTAAAATCCACCTTTGTACCTTTTATGTTGCATAAAGTTTAATGAAAACAAATATTAGAAAGGAAATCACAGTTGTTAACCTGAATTTGACAGTAAAAAAAGTAAAGTTTAATCATCAGCTGCCTAGACTTTTCCCAACTATTTTGGGGTCAGCTTCCAGTCTTACCGGGTGCAGCTAAACACCAGTATTTTACATGGAGCGACTGCCTATCTGACCTCCACAACCTGGTAAGACTGGTGGTCAGACTAGGGCTTCTGATGACCCATAATGACTGTCAAAGATCCACGAGTGACAGCCAGGACCAATGGCTTAACTTGTTTCTCAAGGCACGGAGGGGTCTTAGTATGTAAAGATGGTCACCCATCCACGGACCAACCGCGGCAAGCGGAGCTTAGCCTGGTCAATCCGTGTGGCTTTTATTACTTAGCCACAAGCCCCTCGTTGCATAAAGTATAATAAATAAATAAATAACGTCACGTGTCGTGACAATTTTGGAAACCGGGGGTGAATGTTTCATTCGTAACACTAATCTACTTAGTAAAAATCTAATATACATTAATTCACTGACAGACATCGCACAGCCTAAACCGCTGAGTCTAAGAACATGAAATTTTGCACAAAAGTTATTTAATAACGAAAGAAGAACAACAATGAAGCATTTAATTCACATATCTTTAAATTTTGTTATCTGCAATAATAAGTTAACTTAAATTTCAGTCTTTTATTATAGCTATTATATCTTGACTCTGTTTTATAAATTAACATGTCCGGGTGATCTGTAACTCAGACGCTCCTATCTCAGACACCTTTTGTGCATTTTATTAAACAATTTCTTTAAGATGATTGTGAGATAAATAAAGATTTATGATTATGATTTTTTTCATTTAAATACTTATCAATTAAATTTTACATATTTTTATAAACATAAAATAAAAAAATGTGGCTTCATGCACTACCGTCGTCGAACATAGGCACTTTGTTCGACGACACTACTTTCCGGCTCGCTGCTTCACTGCGACTAGTTGCTCCTTCTTGTTCTCCTCATCGCTGTCACTGTAGTGAAGTTGTCAACAGCCTCGGACACCACGGCCTGTCATGCAGCCGAAGTGCGGGTCGCTTTGCGCGGCACGCAAACATCAATGACATCATCCGACGAGCCCTTGTCAGCGTCGCCGTTCCAGCTGTATTAGAACCCAATGGCTTGGCACGCGACGATGGCAAGAGACCGGACGGCATGTCTTTATTTCCATGGAAGGTGGGAAGGCCTTTAGTGTGGCACGCAACGTGCGTCGATACTCTTGCGCCATCCCATCTTCCTGGCTCGGCGTGCTATGCTGGCACTGCAGCTGCGGCTGCGGAAAACCTCAAGCGGCGAAAGTATTATAACCTTATCGGTAATTATATTTTAGAGCCGTTTGGGGTTGAAATCCTTGGGCCGTGGGGCCGGATGCTCATGGTTTATTCAACGAAATCTCCAAGCGGCTGGTTGACACTTCCCGTGACCCAAGGGCTGGCTTTTACCTTGGCCAGAGGCTTAGCATTGCCATACAACGTGGCAATGCCGCTAGTCTCTTGGGTACTTTACCAGTCGACAACGATGCGGAGGAATTTTTCGATGCCGTATTTTAGTTTTTTAATAGTTTTAGTTATGTTAGGATATAATTTTGTTATTTTTAAATAAAAAAAATTAAAAAAAATATAAAAAATAGTAGCCCACCGGTATCAGGAACAGGGTCTAAGCTACCGATGGTCAGGGCTGCTGAGAGAGGAACCTCCTAATGATACGCGCCGTGTCCAGAAGTACCGTTTTCTGGATCAAGCCCTTGATTCAGCTGCATAACGAGAGCCTCCTCAGGTGTTGATCGAGGCTCTTGGCTATTATGCCATTGGCTGTCACGACTATCGGCACAATGATTGCTGTATCCACATCCCAGATGTCGACAACCTCGCGAGCCAGGTCAAGATACTTATTCTGCTTATTTTTTTAGCTTTCACGAGGTTCTCGTCATGCGGTACCGCTATATCATGATTATTATTATTATGATTTTTGAAAATTCATCCTCTCAATCGGTTAAATAAGGGAAGAAAGTTTGTAAGGACGTTTATAACTTTTGTCATTGGGATATCCCACCGGGCACATAACTTGTCGCCTAATAACTTAAAAAAAACCACCACCCCTATTAATCCAATGCTATGAATCAGTAAAGCCAATCAATGCATACACACATGTAAACTTGTGGTACCTTGGTACACAAGCCAGCAGTTCTTGGCGCTTTGCCAACTAATTAGTCATGTAAATGGAAACTACGCAACGTGCAGTTTGGCGACACTGGGGCACACGGATCTAGGGAGCCGGAAGGTGCAGGATTCTGAGAGGAACGCAAATATTGGACAGTTGGTTTGTGATTTGGGCTTTAGAATTTGTGGTGGAGGTAGAGGAAGGTGGCATGTAGGCAATGATGGACACTAAAAATAGACCATTTGTGTCAGAGTCGAAAGGTTAACGGAGGTCATTGTTAAACCGCTTTTGATTCGTGAGTCATGGCTAAATTCTGAGAAAGAAACACTAAACTCAGGCTAAAAGAAATACGAACTTACTTGGCAGATAATTTCATTCAAATTCTGTTCCATTTTTAATTTATTCGGTAAGGAGTGGCTATATGGACATCGTAAAATAGGCCCTATGGATCACTGATGTAATTTTTTTTTAACTAGCCTACTCTGGCCCACTCCTGGGCAAAGGCCTCCCTCCACTTCTTCCATCTATCGTGAGCCCACGCGTTCTCTTTCCAGGTTTGATGGAATCTATCTCCTACTTTGTCTGCCGCGACCCCGCCTCACTGCCTCAGCGCACCAGTTCTGTGCTATTTGGGCTCACAGTTTGTCCGACATGCGGCAGATATGTCCTCCCCAGTCCCATTATCCACGTAAAAAACCTTGTTTTTATAAGATCTGCCAAAGCATATTTTTTCCTGATGCTATACTTACCCCTACTGATAGCCTTCCACGTTTTTCAAATTGACCAGTCTGGGACTACTGTCATAAAAGAGTATTCTTGCCACTTCCTTACACTTTTACACCATGCTGTTCTGTAGCGCTCGCGGCGGATTGCAATCACTGATTGATCCCTAGCCCCAGCTCCTGCATGCACCAGATATTTCTGGTTGACTAAGTACACACATATTAACTTAGTTGTATTAGTTTCTTAAACTTTGTCTCAAGGAAACGTTCAATGTAAATTCCTGGAACTTCTTGAATGCGGATTTTGTAAGCAAATTACAGTGCGGTCTGGTAAAAATTTAGTTAGAGTTCGTGGTTTCTCGGTTTTTAGGGTAGAATACACATTACGAAAGGAAAGTAGATATGAGTTTATTTTACTTTGTAAAATGACCATTGGAAAACTTGGTAGCAAAATTATCAACATATTTAGTGGAAAAATATTTTTATGTATAGACGTTAAGAATAGTTTATCATAAGATGGTTATAAGTTGTAAGATACTCAAGTCAAAATAAAAGGAGGAGTCCTGACTGACTGACTCATCAACGTTCAGCCCAAACCCTTGAACCTAGAAAGCTGAAATTTTGCAGAGAGGTTCACTTTATAATGTAGACAGGGAATAAGGAAGGATTTCCCGGTAGTACGTTCCCCTGGGATATTTAACATCCACATGGCTGAAGCCGCGGGCAAAAGCTACTGTAACTAATATATTTCTAGCTTCATACAGTCCATTGAGTGTTCTTCAATAAAATATGACTACCAACTCAAGAAGAACAAATAAAATTAGAACAAAAGTAGGTCTGTATACACAAAACATTTTAATAATTCACCTCAACACACCCGAGCGCAGTCAACAGTTCTCAAACTGATTAAATTATTTCGTTGGAAACTTTTGTTTGAGAAAAATAAAATACATTTTTAACGAATCAAACGGATAATGAATTTGTCATTTGGAAGCTCAACGGACACTTTAATTGGGCTGTATAAAACTTGAAGGAAGTTTTTATAGCGTCTCTCCTAATCAAAATTTTTCCACCCGAAGTCGAGTTTTATTGGCAAAGAATTTTCAGCTATCTTTAAGACTCATGACTTTTCCTAACTCCGTGTTATAATATTAAAAAGTTCGCCTTTGATTTAAACTTTGTACAGTTTCATTAATAAAGGTTCTTCTTTTTAGGGTTCCGTACCTCAAAAGAAAAAAACCTTAGGATCCTTATAGGATCACTTTGTTGTCCTTCTGTCTGTCAGTCTGTCAAGACCCTTTTTCTCAGGAACGTGCGGAGGTATCAAGTTGAAATTAATATCAAATACAGTCCCTTGGAGCTCTAAAAATCAAGCTTCTCAACGCAATAAAAAATAAGGGCATCTAAGTGACATATTTTGACACTCGCAAATAAATCAAAACCCCCAATGTACTTCCCGTTGACCTAGAATCATGAAATTTGGCAAGATCTCACAGCACACGTAATTGAAAAAGTCCGAAAATCGTTAATTTGTAGTTTTAGCATATTATAAAAAAAAAAAATGTTATTACAATCTTACGTTTGCAGTTTGAGAATCGACAAGTGACGTATCGATGTATGGGAGAACATTTTTTTCAACTACAATGTTAAGTTTGTTTTTGAGATAAATTCATCCCAACTACAGAACCCTTCACTGTGCGTGGTTTTTTTTTAAGTTGAAGTCTGATTTGTCCTGTGTAATCCCGGGCAGGTGTCCAGATACAGTTGTGGACTGAGCTGCTTTCTCTTTATCTGATATTCTAGTACGTCCTAGATAGCGGGGACAACTTTGTAAACTTTTATACTGGCAACGACCCCATCTAGTAATTTAAAGAAAAAAATCTTTAACAGAGCGAAGCTCTTTATCTACTGAGAGTTGTGAAGTTTCCCCGATAAAGACTTTGTGTTTAGTGACGACTGAGAAATCACTTGTCTTTAGGAAGATTTTTGGTGTGTTAAGGCGATGATAAGCGACTTTTAATGATTTTATACGTGATGTTTAGGATCACGTCTAAACATGTTAAATTATAGAATTTTCGAAAAATATGTGAATATTTTAGATTATATCTACATTACACTAGCTGCACCCCGCGGTTTCACCCGCGTAGACCTAGATAGAAAAGTAGCCAATGTGTTAAAACAGGGTGCCAGCTGCCTCCATACCAAATTTTAACTAAATTGGTCCAGTCGTTTGAGCGGGAAGAAGTAAAAAACATACAAACACACACTCACACTCACAAACTTTCGCCTTTATAATATTAGTGTATAAGTGTGATAGTGTAATTAATTTGTAAAGTTCTAAGTGTCTAAACACACTATGCCGAAGGTACGCGACCGAAGTTCCGCGACTCATTTTTCGTTCCGACGTATTCGGCTGATATGACACACCATACGTGCCGAACTTACGCGACAAAAATTCAGTTGCGCAACGTTGTTAGACACGCGGGGCGTGGGGCGGGGGCACGGGCATGCCTGCATCCCGCTGCTCCCCGCCCCAGATCTTCTCAGGCAATCGAACTGAACTTCGGTCGCGTGTAATGTGTGCTCTACAGAATACGTTGCCGCCAAATTGCAGCTGAACTTACGCCCGACCGAGTTTGGCTGAATGCTATAACGCAACGTGATTTCGGCATAATGTGTCGTTAGTAATTCAAATAGCATTGCAGACGTAGGTAATCATGCTGAACTTCGGTTGCGTACCTTCGGCTTAGTGTGTTTAGATACTATCACGGATAAAAAACTGAGAATCACGCCAAAACTACCCAGTGTATTTATATGAAACCTTCACCATTTTAAACGTAATTTGATTATTTATCTTTTAGTATACTTACGTGTTTTAATAATAGGTCTTTACCTATGAAATTGCCGTTTTGTATAAAAAAAATTAAACGAATTTTTTTCATGCATTTTTTATTTGTATTAATCGAAGTAATCACCCATGCAATCAATGCATCTTTGCTAACGCAGTGGCAGTTTATTGACGCCCTTCTTAAAGAAATCAGCTGGACGGGAGGCAACAAATTCTTCAAAGGCATTTTGTACTGCCTCTCGGGTATTGAATTTTTTTCCCGCCAAGAAGTTATCCAAATTCTGGAAAAAGTAGTAGTCTGTAGGCGCAAGGTCTGGTGAGTAGGGCGGATGACGGAGAGCTTCCAACCCCAGTTCTTGCAACTTGGAGACCGTCTGCTGTGCAGTATGAGGTCGCGCGTTGTCGTGCAGGAGCAGCGGAGACGAGCGATTGACCAATGCTGGTTGGAGATGTGCCAGCTTCTCCATCATTGTGTTCAGTTCCTCACAGTACACATCTGAAGTAATGCTCACCTTGTTTGGTAAGAAGCTGTGATGAATCACACCGGCGCTAGACCACCAAACAGTGACCATCACTTTTCTAGGGGTAAGTTTTCGTTTAGGGCATTGTTTAGGTGCTGAACCAGGATCCAACCAACTTGCTGAGCGCTTGCGGTTATCAAACAGAATCCATTTTTCATCGCAGGTAACAATGCGGTTCAAAATTCCTTCATTTGTGTGTCTGTTGAGCAGTGCAAGGCACGTCTCGACGCGTACTTCGCGCTGGCGATCATTGAGTTCGTGGGGCACCCATTTGTCAAGCTTTTTTACCTTGCCAATTTGACGCAAATGGACCAATATTGTTTTGACGCTAACGTCGAAAGCTGCTGCTAATTCAGCCGTAGATTGTGTATCATCAGCTTCCACAGTCGCCTTTAATTCGTCATCGTCGACCAAAGTCTTCGGACGACCGCGAGGTTCATTTTTCAGGTCGAAATTTCCAGAACGGAAGCGAGCAAACCAATAACAAGTGATGCGTTGGTTTGTAGTGTTAGCTCCGTAAACGTCGTTGATGTTGCGTGCCGCTTGTGCCACGTTGCTGCCACGACGGTACTCATATTACATAATTACTCGAATTTTTAACGTATCCATGATGACAAAAAAGATTGAAATTCGATGAAAATGTAACACTAATCAATAAACAAATGACTACTTTTGGAAAAAAAAATCCATGTTTTTAAAATAAAATTAATTTGAAATTAGAATTCTTAGCCAAACAAAAATTATTTTGATTTGAAATGGCCAATACTGCAGAACGGCAATTTCATAGGTAAAGACCTAATATATGCTAGTCGCGCGGTAAACTCTGATTGCGCGATGCAGGATTTTTGCGTGACGTCAGTGTGATGCGTAGTTCGTATGTGGCGGTGTTGATGCCGCCTTACTTATTTTAGTTCTAATAACAGTGTTTTTTTAATATTATTTATGTACATATAACCATCGTAACATTACTAGATGCCTACACGTGTTTCATTAACTTATATCAATAACTCGTATTGATTTAGGTACACATAGCAACAGGTCAAATTACTACAAACTGTCAAATTTTCTCATTATATTTTGAACTTAACCATCAACAGTTTAAGGTTTAAAATCATTTGGAGAAATTTGACAGTTTGGTATAACTTGATGTGCTGTCTGTTCATAGGTAGAAGAGGATCTATTAGTTGGAAATATTAATAATATAATTTATGTCCCCTGAGCAATAGGCGTACATTAATTTACAAGCTTAGTCATGATTAAGAGCAGTGCTGGCCCAGTGGTAACTGCCGCGACTTACAAGATGTAGGTCGTACGTTCGAACCCAGACAGGCGCTTTACTTTGTGTCAATTATTTCATCACCAATGCTCCTAAAACGGTGAAGGAAAACATCGTAAGGAAACCGGCATGTCTTAAAACAAAAAATTCGAAGACATGTGACATCTACCAACCCGCACTGGTGTAGGTTTTGATTTACTTGCGACAGTTGTGAATATCAAAACGTGTCGCAAAATGGCCGCATTTTTTTATTGCGTTGACTTAGAAGCTTGTTTTTTTTAAACTCTAAGGGACCTTAGACGTACGTAGTCGATATTAATTTCAACTTGATATCTCCACGCGTTTCTGAGATAAAGGGTCTTGACAGACTTACAGACAGACGGACAACCGAACGAAGTATAAGGGGTTCCGTTTTTTCCTTTTCAGGTACGGTACAACCCTAAAAATAATACTTTGTACCCAGAGCTCCATTCACAAACTTCAAAGTAGAGCGTACCTACATACATTGTATGATCACTTGCGACCCACATATTTGTACATCTGAACTACGCCATTCAGGTTTGTATGCTTTTCGATCAGGATTTCCTGCGAAACACCGCCTGGCACACGGGGACATCAAATCAAACGTTTGGGTCGATAGTGGTCAGACGTTTGGTTCCGTAGCGGTACTTAAAACACCTCGGTTATTGGCTCACGTTTTGTCTGTGAAATGGTAGGATATGCTGGGTTTTGTCAATTTACTTAGGTACCCCACGTGATTGGCTGTTAGCTATTATGCTGGGTGTATCAGAAAGGTGTGCTCAAATTTAAGGGTGTGGTACAGACTATTATATTGTACAACTTTCTCCTTGGGACCAACATCTTAATCGAGAAAAAATTATCAGCTGTCCCGTACAAAGCTTGAATACCTACTCGGCCTAAATGTACGGGACAGCTGATAATTTATTCTCGATTTTGATGTTGGTTCCATGGAGAAAAACCGGCCAAGTGTGAGTCGGACTCGCGCACGAAGTGTTCCGTACCATTATCTATAAAAACAGAAAAAAACCCCGTTTGTTGTATGGGAGCCCCCTTAAATATTTGTTTTATTTTAATTTAATTATTTATTTTTAAAGTGAATATTTAACTAAATATTCTGTGAATATTTCAAGCGTCTACCTGTTGCTGTTATCAATATCGAGCAAAAACGAGCAAAAAAATCACGTTTATTGCATGGGAGCCCCCTTAAATATTTATTTTATTCTGTTTTTTATGATTTGTTATTATAGCGGCAACAGAAATACATCATCTGTGAAAATTTCGACTGTCTAACTATTACGGTTCATGAGATACAGGCTGATGACGGACGGACGGACAGCGGAGTCTTAGTTATTTTATCCTTTGGGTACGGAACCCTAAAAATGGTCAGTTTGATGGTTTGTAACACACCCTTTTTAACCACACCTTTCTGATTCATCCTGAACCCTTAAGTACAGATTAGTGAAACGTAACATGACATACACGTTGAAAGAATGTTATCCAAAATAAAACCGCTATAAAAAAAAAACTGCACAAAATCGAATTTTCAGTAGGTAGGTACAAATGCTAGACAAAAATCAATCTGGCTAGCCTTTTCCCAACTATATTGTGGTCGGCTTCCAGTCTAACCGAACGCAGCTGAATACCAGTATTTTATATAGAACGACTGCCTATCTGACCTCCACAACCCAATTACTGGGTAATACGATACCCCTTAGTAAGACTGCTTGTCAGACTTTCGGGCTACTGACGACCCGTAACGACTGTCAAAGGTCCACGAATGACAACCGTGACCAACGGCTTAACGTGCTTTCCGAGGCACGGAGAAGTCTTGGTATGTAAAGATGGTCACGCATCCACTGACCAACCCCGGCAAGCATAGCTTAACCTGATGGATCGACCCGTGCGGCTGTTATTACTTAATGCTAGACAAACACACAAAGACATGCTTCAACACAATAAAACCCTTTTCATTAAAGGTTATACGCAAGAAATAGTATTTGATTATTCTATAACTGTACAAACGCAGGCCATTTTAATCTACTTCAATGCAGTGGAGGTGGTTCAACAAACTATTGTAGGTAAATGCTCCAATTATTTGAATTACAAAAGCGTTTCAAATGACGAAGTCTAATACAGTTTTTTCACAATTTCAATTTTGATTTAAAGGAAATTAGATTGACTTAATAAATTACGTTTCCAAATCATTAGGTGCGTAAAACCATTATCGTAATGGAGTTATTGACTGGAATCGATACGTCTAGTGTTGGTAAAGTGTGAACTGATAATAATAGGTATTGCAGTTGGTAAAAACATAACCCAACCTTTGCTCATCTGCCTAGCCTTTTCCCAACTATGTTGGGATCGGCTTTCAGTTTACCGGATGCAGCTGAATACTAGTATTATACATGGAGAGACTGCCTATCTGACCTCCACAAACCAGTTAGTGGGTAACACGATACCCCTTGGTAAGACTGGTTGTCAGACTTTCGGTCTTTTGACTACCAGTAACGACTGTCAAAGGTCTACAAATGAAAACCAGGATCAATTGCTTAACGTGCTTTCCGAGTCACGGAAGGGTTTCGTTATGTAACCATCCTCGCCAAGCGTTGCTTAACCTTGAAGATCGACCCGTGCGGCTGTTATTATTTAGCCACGAGCTCCGGGTTTGGTCTAGATTATTTACATGCGTGAATTTTAAAGGCATAGTGACCGTACAATAATCACTTGCAGGGCAGGACAAAGTGACAGAGTTGTTGCACCGCACCAGGCCAGGCGCACTCCGCATTTTAGGTATGAAGCTCGGCACGCGACACGTGGCGGGCTGACTTGTCGGGCTAATTCAGTGTGGGTTAGTTCGATACTCACTCACGCGCCGCGTCGTTAAAGAAGACAACCCTAACGAGTCAGAAGGTATATGAGTTACGCGAAAGAAAGAGAGGCAACATCTAGGTGAATATAACTATAGGTAATTGTTGGATTGTTGTTAAAACATTTTTACACATTTTTTAGGGCTCCGTACCTCAAAAGGAAAAACGGAACCCTTATAGGATCACTCGTGTGTCTGTCTGTCTGACTGTCTGTCTGTCACAGCCAATTTGCTCCGAATTTAATCTAATGGACCGATTAAGTTGAAATTTGGTACACATATGAATTTCTGTGACCCGAACACGGACGGGTAAAGTAAATAAATGAATTTTGAATATAGAGGTCACTTTTGGGGGGCAAATAAGAAAATTAAAAAAAAAGTTTTGGAAACTACACCATGTGGCATGGCAAATGAAAGGGCTTACTACGGTCTCAAATATATTTTTTTTATAATTTTAAAATAAATTGTTTTAAAGTTATTTAAGAAAATAGACGAAAATTGACCATTCCCCCCCTTATCTCCGAAACTACTGAGCCTAAAATTTTGAAAAAAATACAGAAAATAGATCTTTACCTGTAGATTACAGGAAAACCTATAAGAAGTCTGTGGTCTTAAAATAACATGGTAAATCTATCTATATTGTGAGTACAAACTTATATTTACAGTTGAGATGTATGGGAGAACATGTTTTTCAACTATAATGTTAAGTTTGTTCTTAAGATAAATTCATCCCAACTACGGAACCCTTCATTGTGCGTGGTCTGACACGCACTTGGCCGGTTTTTTTTTCTTTTGTTTTTTATGTTTCACGAACTGTGTCCAAATAAATGTTTTTGCTTTCTTTTCTTTCTTTCTTTCTAATGAAGTTGTGCGACCTGCACTTTATTTATTTAAATGATTTTGCGGAGTGAATCTTCTGTACTTGCTGCACTTATTAGAAAATCGCAGGTATGTCACTTTTTATCAAATACTGCTTATTGTTAAATGGTAACCCGTATGCTTTTGATTTCGAATTGTCCTTCATTATTAAAAATGCAGTAAATCATACACAGCAGCAGCATATCTTGGCTGTACAGTTCACTTGTTTTCCTTAGGGTGAAAATACACATGCCAGCAGCTTGTATAAAACTATGCAACTAGCTTGCATGTCGTGTGTCATAATAACAACTTCTGATTGGTGAATGTCACAATGGCATGCCAGCTACTGGCATAGTTTTGTACAAGCTATCCATCTCGGTCAACGTTAATATGCTAACCTATATAACTTTTGCAGGTAAAAAGTATTTTTTTTGTCCCTTATTTGTCAATGAAGCTATGTACCTACCTGTGTGAAATTTCATCAATTTATTTTTGGTTATTCGGCCGTGAAAACTTTTGGAACGGAAAGAAAGATTAATTTTCGCCTTCACCACCAACATCAAACATTCTAAGAACAAGAATGTTGGTAAATAAGTATATTACTTACAGATAAGATTACATTACGGTTTCATAACCTGAACCGAAGTTCTGAACTTTTAACATGCAGCAAGAAATTTTATTATCAAGTTTTAAACTTGGTAATACTCGTATCAAAAACAAACAAGGTATATCGAACTAAATTTTGAATGTTTTTCATACAATGTATGTATAATCTGAAACTTTTCCTGTAAAAGGTATTGATACTGGCATCCCAAATTCCGTTTCTACCGTCAATCCCAGGATGGGTACCATTCAACCATCCGATTCATTTAGCTTAAACCTAACACATACATAACACACACACATTACACACACACACACACACACACATACACACACACACACACACTAACATTATAAAGGCTAAAGATTGCGAGTGTGTGTGTGTGTGTATGTGTGTTTGTATGTTTGTTACTTCTTCACGCTCAAACGGTTGGACCAATTTTGATAAAATTTGGTATGGAGGTAGCTGACACCCTGAATTAACACATAGGCTATTTTTTATCCCGGTCAACGCGGATGGAACCGCGGAGCGCAGCTAGTTACTAGTAATAAGGGCTAATATCATGTGTGGTTTAAGTTTTCACTCTGATGCCCGATGGATATTCTCGTCAAATAAATGATTCAAATATAAAAATGACAGATGGTGACAAAGCCCCGGTCACTTTTGTCACTGAGTGTTTGTTCCAAGAGTTGCTCTTGCCTAAGAGCAACTCTTGGAACAAACAACTAACTAACTAGAAGTTCTAAAATAAACTGTGGAGACAAACTTATTAATACATTACTTTAACACGTAGGTAGTTAATGATATAATATGAGGAGCTCGTGGCTAAGTAATAACAGCCGTAAGGGTCGATCCATCAGGTTAAGCTATACTTGCCGGGGTTGGTCAGTGGATGCGTGACCATCTTTACATACCAAGACTTCTCCGTGCCTCGGAAAGCACGTTAAGCCGTTGGTCACGGTTGTCATTCGTGGACCTTTGACAGTCGTTACGGGTCGTCAGTAGCCCGAAAGTCTGACAACCAGTCTTACCAAGGGGTATCGTATTACCTAGTAATTGGGTTGTGGAGGTCAGATAGGCAGTCGCTCCACGTAAAATACTGGTATTCAGCTGCATCCGGTTAGACTGGAAGCCGACCCCAACATAGTTGGGAAAAGGCTAGGCCGATTATACTATTGCGATGCAGGACTGGGTACCAGTTTAATAACAAAAGTATAGACCGAGATAAGTCTAACTACGTTTTGTAATAAAGGGGAACGACAATTACTGCAGATTAAGTAAATCACTTATAATAGTTTCAAATATTATGTTTGAACTAAAACAGTAATACCATAACAGTAACTAATACACAAGATTTACACTATCTGATAATGGGACATTTGTTCCAAATTAATATCCTGTTTCACTCCTTTATGAGGGTGAAAGCCATATATTGGTTTATGGCAACATTATCGTTAGTATGGATTTCGTTCTGGCCTTTGGCCTAATGTTCGATACAGGAAGGGATTTACTTAGTAGGTTTTATGGTGTATTAATGCGGCAAATTGGTGGGGTTGAGGAAATTTATTTAAAGTAATAATTTTTAGTTATCGTTGGCATAAAATTAGTCTGTTTTATTTATAGTTTGTCCTGATAATCATATAAAATGTGACTCAGAAAGGTGTGGCGAAAATTAAGGGTGTGGTACGGACCATCAAACTGAACAATTTTCTCTGTACGGTCAACAACAGAAGTCGGCTAACACTGCTACTTTTTGACATCATCTAAAATGAACACAAAATGATATGATAACCTGCTTTTGCCTTTCATATATGATTTCCGATTTTAATGAAGTATTTTTCTCAATAATTAAGATTTAGAAAACTCAACTGTTAATCGATTTTTGTTGTTGACTGTACCACCCTTAATTTTCGCCACACCTTTCTGAGACACATTGTATACCTGTATGTACTTACGAATGAACATCATTCTGTGGAAGACCAAGTCATTGGTCATTGCTTTATGGTACACAAAAACCGGCCAAGTGCGAGTCGGACTCGCGCACGAAGGGTTCCGTACCATTATCTATAAAAAACGGCAAAAAAATCACGTTTGTTGTATGTGAGCCCCCTTAAATATTTATTTTATCCTGTTTTTTAGTATTTGTTGTTATAGTGGCAACAGAAATAAATCTGTGAAAATTTCAACTGTCTAACTATCACGGTTCATGAGATACAGCCTGGTGACAGACGGATAGACGGACGGACAGCGGAGTCTTAGTAATAGGGTCCCGTTTTATCCTTTGGGTACGGAACCGTAACAAGCAAACGTTAGAATGCTGTATATTATCTGAACTTCAAAAATAGGAAACAAAAGGAAAACTTTTTACACGTTTTCATCTTTACATCATCTTCTGCCTAGCCTTTTCCCAACTATGTTAGGGTCTGAATACCAGTATTTTACATGGAGCGTCTTCATCTGACCACCACAACCCATTTACTGGGTAATGCGATACCCTGGAAAGACTGGTTTTCAGACTTTCGGGCCCGTAACAAATGTCAAAGAACCACAAATGACAGCCGGTACCAACGGCTTAACGTGCTTTCCGAGGCACGGAGGGGTCTTGACATGTAAAGATTGTCACCCTTCCACGGACCAACCGCGGCAAGCGTAGCTTAACATGATCGATCAACCCGTGTAGCTGTTATTACTTAGCCACAAGCTCCACGTTTTCAACTTCACATATATAAATCTT
This sequence comes from Cosmia pyralina, assembly GCA_946251885.1. Classification (NCBI taxonomy): domain Eukaryota; kingdom Metazoa; phylum Arthropoda; class Insecta; order Lepidoptera; family Noctuidae; genus Cosmia; species Cosmia pyralina. The sequence goes on from OX276354.1 coordinate 19,299,454, forward strand.
CCAAAAAACTTCTCTTACAAAGTATATGTAAGTAATTTCATAGAGTTAGCTTTTGGTAAACACTGAGGTAAGGCGTAAAACAATCGAGTAACAGGTGGCTCATCAATTTCAAATATTATGTAACCTCCGAAGATTCCTCTCGATCAATCATTACACCCTTCTCCTATGTCGGATCATTTGCTACCCTTCACTTTGCTACGTCTTTTATATTCTTCATTTTATCCACGGACTAGAAAAAATAGAAGGACTCCGCGCCACGCATATCGAAAGTAAAGCACAGTAAGTATGCCGGGACCGTTTATACAAACACGCCTCACGCACACATTTACATCATTGTACGCCGACCGGCCGCCATTACAGTCCTACCAACTTATCTGTGAACTGAAAGAGGACGGCACCGTCGATGCGTCGACACAATCGAATGACATTTGAACATGACGGCCGTAGTTCCAATTTTCGCCATTTCACAGATAAGTTGGTAGGAGTGTACGTGACACGACGGCGTCTTTGTCAAATCACGCACACATAGATCGGTACGGGGTGCTTCACTTTCGATACGCGTGGCGCGGAGTCCTTCTATTTTCTAGTCTATGATTTTATCCTTATTTCTTAGAAGTGCCTAATTTGATATCAATGACGACGAATTTACTTTTGCCAGTTCGGTTTTTTTGCATTAAAGTGGCTTCAAGGTGACTTAAAATAAATTGTAACAAAAAAAAAATAAAAAAAAAACAGGCACTTCATTAAATGACCCAAAAAGAAAACGAAACTTTTTGCTCATTCCTTCCTTTATACACATGGGTTCTAAATTAATTGTTCCCAAATGATCCCGTTTTCCTTGCCTTAAAATTGGCTGACTAAAATTTCCTTTTCTGGGCCCCGGAGACCCCACTTTTGTTACCAAGGGGTCCCCAAAGCCTACTGAAGGTCAATCCATTGAATTACCCAAAAAAGGTCTGGGCTAACATTTGAATTGTTATACGTGAATTAAGTAAGCATTTTATGTTTTATTTCGGTCTACCCTCAGATGTGTTTGAACCGCTATTATTTAATTTTCACCTGTTTAGGTTTATATAATTTCTCTTGACCTTATTTATACTCCATTATATTCTCTAAGAACACATTGTTAAAACGCATGAAGTCACTAAACCACTCTTAGGCCTCTGCCTCGAATTTCGCGAGCAGCGAGGCGGCGGCGGCGGCGGCGCGTCTCGCATTGTCCCCGCCCCGCTACCGCGCCGCTGTTTTCGAGGTCCGGTCCATTTGTTTTTATGCATAAAATCCTGCCGCTCCCGCGCCGCCGCCGCTGCTGCCCCGCTGCCCGCGAAATTCGAGGCAGAGGCCTAATATACACTGTATTTCACTAAAATGTACATTTAAAGTGCTATCCATTAATTATGGAAAACCTCAAAGCCGCAAATATTTATCAGCTCAACCGAACACTTTTCATAATAAACTAGCTTTTGTCCACGGCCTCGCCCGCGCAATCCTAGATCCAATTGTGAATTTAAACCATCCACGGACCCACTCAAACATAAAAAACATCACCATAATCGACATACAGATGTACAGTAGAATTATCTATCTATATAATGTAAAAAACAATTGCCGTGCAAAAACAAAAACAAAACAACTCGAAAAACTCGAAAATGGCTCGACCGATTTCAATATATTTTTTTTGTTTTATTCTCCTTACCGTGGTTAAAGGTAGGAAAAAAGAAAATTTAAAGGAACAGCCGAAAAATAGCAAAATAAAGGGGAATGCCTACCCTACATAGTGTCCTAGGCCCAAGATGGATGTTAAATATTACTGTAAAAATGGAGAGTTTTAAAATCTTAATAGTATTGTATATCTAAAAAATATATTCAAATTGACGCCACTATTTTAGAAATATAGAAAAAAAAACGTTTTGAGGTTGCAGTGAAGGTATGGCTTCCATTTCCTACAATTAAACTATCCTACTCGTATGTACAGTTTTTAAACATCTCACCGTGATAACTTAAATGAAGTGAGCGTGAAGTGAACCGTCATTCTACCTGATGCTAGGGGTTGACACTATTGACAGCTCACTTTAAGATCACTTCACCTAAGTTTTCACGGTGAGATTTTTACAGAATAGACCGGCTGATATGGCAGTTTTGGGGAACATAAAAAGATAAATCACATAAAAATCTCACACGAATTGATGTAGGAATGTGCATTCTTTCAGTTCCGTGTCAGTCCGACAAAATACAACATCTTTCTGTATTTGCGCCCTTGTGTAACTTGGTAGAATTTTATCATACATTTGTAAAGTATTTTAAAAACTTGCCTCTCGAGGTTGAATCTATTCCATAATTATATTTCTAATGAGACTTTCTCTATCTGTAGGCACAATCTGTAGGTATCACACTAATATTATAAAGGCGAAAGTTTGTGTGTGTGTGTGTGTGTATGTTTGTTACTTCTTCACGCTTAAACGGCTAGACCGATTTGGATGAAATTCTGTATGTAGATAGCTTATACCCTGGATTAACACATAGGCTACTTTTTATCCCGAAAAATGTAGTGCTCCCGTGGGATGAGCAAGAAATTCAAACATATTTATTATTCTTTCAAACTCAAACGCCTCGACCGATTTTGATGAAATTTGGTGTGGATGTAGCTTAGCCTCTGGATAAATACATAGGCTACTGTTTATCTCGAAAAATAAAGAAAGAACGAAAGAAAGAAAAAGTATTTATTGTGACTAGCACAGGAAGATCACCAACTAAACTAAAATCACAATAATAAAAGTTTTAAACCAAAAAAAAAAAAAACAAAAATAAATAATCACTCTATCATCTGTTCATAATATGTGACTTCTTATCAAGCAACAAGCGAAGTGTCAGATTCAATTCAGTGTTGTCACTATCATCACAAAAAAATAATAACATTAAATCAATATAGCGATTACGTTTTTTTTTAATACCCGATATTTGATTTATTTTTCTTATTCTTTTTTTTACGAGAACACATTTGTTTTTATTTTCATATAACTATGTTTTCTTTTAGTTCCTTTATGATTACAATACTAGTAAAGTCCCGCGGGTATGCCGTTGAGGATATTGTATTTGTTTATGAATCGATTCAAATAGATTGATTAATAATAAATACTTAATTAATATGATTTTAATGCTGGCAATATTTTGCCAGTGTCAGCGTAAAAATCAAAGAATTGTTTTTGTTTGTTTTTTCAATAGAGTAACTTTTTTTAACGAATTGTTCTAAATTTTAGTGGCGCTCATTTGGAAGAAAGTAAATACATATTTTTTTAGGGCAAAATGAATGTTTAAAGTATTTTTTCTCTAGTCTACTGTCCACTGTGGGCCTCAAATGGACGTTTCCCTTTTGAGAAGACAACGTCTAACGGGTCAGCTAGTATAACATAAAAAAGATGAACAGTTTCGTTTATTTAATTTAACAGTATTTTAAAAGAAAATCCTTAATGACTGTACATTATAAAACTTACTGTGTCAGGAAGGACTTTGTTCTCTAATTTTTTTACATTTAACATTATTATATTAACATTATTATTTCCTTTATTCCATTTATATACATATATTTCACATTTTTAAATATTTTTTTATAAAAACATGAAATAAAAAAAAAAAACATTTAAAAATATAAAACATAGTAGCCCACCGGTATCGGGAACAGGGTCCAAGCTACCGGCGGTCAGGGCTCCAGAGAGAGGAACCTCCTAACAATGCGCGCCGTGTCCAGAAGTACCGCTCTCTGAATCAGGCCCTTAATCCAGCTGCCCAACGAGAGCCTCCTTAGATGTTGGTCGAGGCTCTTAGCGATTAAGCCATTGGCTGATACGACTATCGGCACAATGATCGCTGAGTCCACATCCCACATGTCGACAACCTCGCGAGCCAAGTCAAGATACTTGATTTGTTTATCTTTCTCGGCTTTCACGAGGTTCCCGTCATGCGGGACTGTTATGTCAATAATCATTGTGCGCCGCTCTGTTCGATCCACCACCACTATATCAGGCTTATTGGCAACAATAGTCCTGTCAGTGATGATGGATCGATCCCAGTACAATGTGATATTTCCATTTTCGAGAACTGGGTCGGGCACATACCTATAGTACGGCACTTCCGATTCCGCAAGGTTGTATTTCAGTGCAAGTTGCTGATGGATAATCCTGGCTACAAGGTTGTGTCTATGCAAGTACTCTTCGTTAGCAAGATGAGAACACCCGGAGATAATGTGTCGGATTGATTCTCCCGGACGGTGGCATGCCCGACAGATGTCAACCGTGCCGTCTTTCACAATATATTTCCGGTAGTTGTTCGTCATCATAACTTCGTCCATAATTGCACAGACAAAACCTTCGGTTTCCCCAAAGAGGTCACCGGAACGCAGCCAGGCTACGGACGCTAACAAATCTACGTCGGGTCCATGTAGGGCCCGGAAAAAGCGTCCGTGAAGCTCCTTACTCTGCCATACCTCCCTGCGATCGTTAGTGTCAAGCACTACAGGTTTGCGCCAGTTCTCTTTAGCCAAGGAGAGCGGAGTGAGGCCCTTGTCCACCGCGACCACATCTCGATGCATCCCCACATCGGCTTCTAGGAAATATTCCCTGAGACTGCATATCTCGCGGTTGTGGAGAGTCTTAGCGTTTAAAAAGCCTCGGCCTCCACACTTTCGCGGGATATACAGTCTCATTACCGATGACCGTGGGTGATGCATTCGATATGCAGTCAACAGCGTACGGACCCTCCGATCCAGGGCGTCGAGTTCCGTCTGAGTCCATTTGAGTACGCCGAAAGAGTACATCAAAACCGGCATGACCCAACCGTTGAAGGCACGCACCTTGTTTCCGCCTGATAGAAGACTATTAAATACTTTCTTCAGGCGGCCAAAGAAGCGCTCCTTCAACGATTGCTTCATGTCAGTAACATTGATGCCCAACGCTTCCGACATACCCAAATACTTATAGGTTTCGGGTGCGGAGAGGGCTCTAAGGTTTATGGAATCCGAGAGTTGGGTTCCCACGGATTCCACAATCTCTCCTCGCTTTACATGCATGACCGCACATTTGTCCACACCAAATTCCATCCTGATGGCGCTACTGAATGTTTCAGTTACTTTCAGTAGCTCCATCAGTTGCAAATTGTTGGGGGCAAAGAGTTTTAGGTCATCCATGTAGAGGAGGTGGGATATAACCTGACCACCTCTCCGCAGCCGATATCCTAGACCTGAATCCTCCAGCAGTGTGCTTAGAGGATTCAAGGCTAAGCAGAACCAAAGCGGACTCAAACTATCGCCCTGAAATATGCCTCGCTCGATCCTTATCGGCTCGCTGTTCCTCTGGATATTTCGACATCCTGGATAGCGAAGGACCGTCCTCCATTGCCCCATACACGACATCAGGAAGGTGCGCAGAGTTGCATCTACTTTATACAACTCCAACACCCTCATGAGCCATGTATGTGGCACCGAGTCATAGGCCTTCTTATAGTCTATCCAACATGTCGACAGATCCTTTCGGGAACGACGAACCTGTTGGCTAATGGCCATATCAATGAGGAGTAGCTCCTTAGTACCACGGGACCCATTCCTACATCCATTTTGAGAGGCAGACATGATGGAGTTGGTGTCTATATGTTCGTTAATTTTAGCTCTCAAAATGGATGTAAGAACTTTATAGACCGTCGGTAAACACGTGATCGGTCTATAATTTTTGGGTTCCGCGGTGTTACCGGATTTATGGAGCAGGTGGGTAACTCCTGTCGTTAGGAACTGGGGTAGCGAACCAGACTCTAAAGCAGACTGGTACTGAGCCGCCAAGCGAGCGTGCGATCCAAGAAACCATTTGATCCAGAAGTTGTGCAGTCCGTCCGGCCCTGGAGACTTCCAGTTAGGCAACGGACGGACTGCACGAGCTACATCTTGGGAACAGATGGTAATAGCCTCCATTTCTCGTATTGGATCGCAGGCTCGCTCGACTTCCCGAGCCCAATCACCTTCGGTGTGACTGACAGGTACCGCCCAGATACTGCGCCAGAAAGAACACATGGCATCATCATCCGGCAGGTGCGTGTCAGTCACACCTTGGTCCGGTCGCTCCCAACTCCTATAAACCCACCTTTCATCGCTCTGGAAGGTGCGATTCTGAGTGTATCGTTCCACTCGCCGCTTATACCTACGAATACGGTTTGCCCATGCATAGACTTTCTGCTTCAGGAAGTCGATGCGCTCTGTGACACGGGACATATAGTCCTGAGGGCTGACATCAGTCCCTGAGAACGCCCGTCTCACAAAGCGCATCACTCTAGGGCGAGTATTGCCCTCCCTGAAGCAGATTAGTTTGCCGATGAGTGCTCTGGCCCCACCAATACGGCGCTCAATTCTGCACTGCCAAGCTGGTACGGCTGGTTTCGGTCGTGTAGCTCTAGAGTCATTAGCAAATTTGACGTGAGCTACACGACATGCCGCTACAGCCGCGCAGTACAGAATTGAATGAGTATCGGTGAGGTCTTCGCAGTCATCAAAATAGTTTGACAACTGCGAATCCAGAGCCGCCACAAGCGCCCTATTTTTGTTATGCATGGGCAAACGAGGTAAGCGTGGTCTAAGTTCGGGAGACATGAATCGATATTCCCGAATCGCACCTTCCAAAGCACTCCTCAATTCTTCATTGCACTGGGTACTTACGTTTATAGCCCTGTCATCACTTCCCTCATCAGCTTGGTTTGTGTCCGACTGTGGTGGTTCTATATTAGTCTGCGACGGGGGGGCAATGACATGGCTACTCAGCATTTCATTTCGCAAGCGATCAAGTACAGTGTCATCCAACATATGATTACGCTGGATGACCCGCACCTGATCCGACAGTCGTTGTGCCGAAACGTTGACAACTGGCTCAAGCACCTGAAAAAGAGAGAGCATCCGAACACGGTACGCGGTCAGATTGTTTCCCCCCTCTGTAGCCCCATAGTATGAGCGCATGACGTTCTCATTAATGGATCGTGTCCATCTCATGCGCTGCACACTTCCGCCGGGAGCTGGGACCCTATCAGAGGCCGGTGGGCCTCGAGGTCCTAAACCGTCCGGCGGCCGGCGTCCTCCCCGTCGACGAGCAGGTGGTGGTGTCGTGGGCGGGGAGAAATACTCGTCGCTCGAGCTCGACGCAACTACCGCGGCCAGTGTCGTCACAGCGCTCACAGTGAGGCTGGATACCGGCGGCGGTGAGGCGGAGCTGAGCGAAGAGTCCGGAGGTGGTAGGCGTGCTTTTCGTGCGGCTGATCTTGTCAACATATTTTGTCGGAATTTTTCATCGATGTTATTTTCGGAGATGACATGACAGATGTCATCTCCTATTCGGTAGTTTTTTATTCATATCGAAATGCTCTTTTTGGATTTAATTGATTGTAGGTATATTGCTGGGTTTTTTTTTTAAAAAGCACTTATGAAATTCAAAATATTGTTGATACCTAATCGTTAAAACTGATAAAATATTTGTATATTATAAAATCAAATTCCAAGACGTTTGTTGACGTTGGTGTTGCCAGTTGTTTTTTAAATAATAATTATTAACATTATTATTATTATTATTATTATTTTTTTTTAACATTAGGTTTGCGTTACAACTTTTTGTGAATAGATTTTTTGCTAAGTAATAATTTGGCAAATGAAATTATGCGAAAAATTTTTTGGGAAGTGAAAATTTGTCAAATTCCTTTTGGTCAAACAAGGGAGACCCTGTTTTCTTACTATTGCAAAATATATAATGGTTTCAACCATATATTTTTTTTAATGTAGACAGAGCAAAGTCAAAGGCAAATATTTTTTTCAAATAGGCACCTACAAGTAAGGCACCATCGAACATCAAAATTAAAAAAAAAAAATTAGAGAACAAAGTCCTTCCTGACACAGTGGGTCTCCCTTGTTTGACCAAAAGAAATTTGACAAATTTTCACTTCCCAAAAAATTTTTCGCATAATTTCATTTGCCAAATTATTACTTAGCAAAAAATCTATTCACAAAAAGTTGTAACGCAAACCTAATGTTTGGCAAATGAACGTTTAAACTATAACTTGTTTACCAACTAGTACTTCTAACATTTTTTATTTAGTCAAATATTTCATTTGGAATAACAGTTTTTATGCAAAATCAAATAAGCCAAATACTTATTTAGTATCGTCAGATTTCAATTCACCCTTTCCTATTCAGTCAAACTTCAATGACAAAAATGTGAACTACTAAGTGGGTAGGAGGTAAATCATAAATGGCGCTCAATGTGTGCTCTTCTTTTTCTATATAATGTAGTCGTTCCTTCCTGGCACAGTAGGTAGGGTCACAGTTTTAACCTAACCTAACCATTTTTTTAAAATAAGTAATTAACCTAATCTAAATAATTCAGTTCCGGGTAACCTACTAAAAACAATCTCTTTTTTCTATTAATGCAAGTCGTTTCTGGCACTCGCCGGCCGCTACCGCGGCACCGCTCGCTTCGCTCGCTCGGCTCATGCGTAGGAGGTCACAGTTTTAACCTAACCTAACCTACCCATTTTTTTTAAAGAAGAAATTAACCTAATCTAAAATGTTGAGTTCCGGATAACCTACTAAAAACAATATATTTTTTTCTATTAATGCAAGTCGTGTCTGGCACTCGCCGGCCGCTGCCGCGGCACCGCTCGCTTCGCTCGCTCGGCTCGTGCGTAGGAGGTCACAGTTTTAACCTAACCTAACCTAATCATTTTTTTTTAAATAATTAACCTACTCTAACTACTTCCATAAATAAACTAATATCAAGTAACCATAAATTTGACTTGTTTCAGACAAATTCAAGCACAAAAACTTACAAAGAAGTACGCAAAAGACATCAAATTTAACCAGCAAGTCAAATGTCTAAAAATCTTATTTTTGCCTTAATATTTTTTGTCTTAACAAATCATTTCACCAAACGTTTATTGTCTGAAGATTGTTTGCTGTAATAAATCATTTGATTAAAGACCAAATTCCATAGTGACATTATACTTAGTAATATTTTGCCAAGTAAAAATTTGACCAAATGAAAATATGCGTACTAAAATCATTCGAAATATTGCAATGGTATAAAAAAAGGTTGCTAAAATTTGTTTGGGTAATGAAATTTTGTTAAAATCTTTTTGGCAAAACGGCAGGCACAATATGGTCCGTTTGAGTAAATACAATCAATCAATCAATCTGCCTAGCCTTTTCCCAACTATGTTGGGGTCGGCTCCCAGTCTAACCGGATGCAGCTGAAAACCATTATTATACATGGAGCGACTGCCTATCTGAGCTCCACAACCCATTAACTGGGTATTACGATACCCCTTGGTAAGACTGATTGTCAGACTTTCGGGCTTCTGACGACCCGTAACGACTATCAAAGATCCACGAATGACAGTCGGGACCAACGGCTTAACGTGCTTTCCGAGGCACGGAGGAGTTTCGGTATGTAAAGATGGTCACCCTTCCACGGACCAACCCCGGCAAGCGTAGCTTAACCTGATGGATCGACCCGTGCGGCTGTTATACCTTAGCCACGAGCTCCTCCGTTTGAGTAAATACATAGGTACAAAAATCATCATCATTCTCCTGCCCTTATCCCAATCTATTTGGGGTCGGCGCAACATGTCCCTTTTTTCCATACTTCTCTATTATTCGTCATCTCGGTAGTCACCCCCTTTCTAGCCATGTCATCTTTCACACAATCCATCCATCGTTTCTTTGCTCTTCCCCTACTCTTATAGCCATCGACATTCATACTCAAAACTTTCCTCACTCCTCCGCATCACATGCCCATACCATGACAACCGATTTCCGCATAACTTTTCAGTCACCGGTGCCACTTTTAGAATTCCTCTTATGTACTCATTTCTTATTCTATCCATTCGTGTAACACCACACATCCCTCTTAGCATTCTCATCTCAGCTACATGCAACTGCTTTTCATTTATCCCAAACAAAAATAACAATCAAATTACTAACAGAATAATAGGTACAGTCGTGAACAGCAATTGCCACTGCAGCCGTGAACAAACGCATCAAAGTTGTGACGACTTTTATTTGCAACGCATAAAAGTTATGCAATATTATTGCGTTCGTTGCCGGGTTGCAAGCACTTGTGTACATGACTGTGTTATTTTGCAATGATGTTGTTTTTCTGGATGAAGGTAATATTTATTTTAATACATACATAGGTACATAAAGTCACGCTTTCTTCCCATGTGGGTAGGCCACTACACTACACCACCTTTTACGATCCTAACATACTCCTTTTGCTAATAAATATATGTCGGAACGTCATGATTTACTCAGTTAGATTTAGACAGACATGTGGGCAGAAGATGGGTTTCGTGCAATGAAAACACACTGGGTGCGATACACGGTGTTTAAAATCACAATCTAACACAATCACTAAGCACAACGAATCGAATACAGTTCCGTGGCGTAGTAACCCCGATGTTGCTCCGATGCGATCCGACACTAGACTGTTCTGGTCACCATGAGGTTAGAACATCACGACTCTGTAGAAGCGCGCTGTAGGCGTGGGCACCTCACGTGATGTCGCCAGTGGCGCGCTTGCGATTCGTTACGCGTCCGTACTATTGACCGGATCCGACATATAAATAATTATTTAAATAATTCTCTTCTATATTGATGGTAGAGTCATTTCTGTAAGTGATCCTGTGTCTAAAATTACTCTGTGTCTAAATAGTCCCTAAATGTCTTTGGTTCAATACAGCTAAATTAAAAATGAGTTTGGTTCCAGTAGGTACTTAAAAGTAGGCTTCTTCTGAGCTTTGTGGATCTCTAAGTATGTAATTAGTAATCGTATAAAAGTCAAGTAGGTACTCAGTATAAAATAGAGGGTAGACAGATTTTAACCTCAATATTAATTCATTATTAATTTCGATTTACAAAAACTACAACTATACAGGGTGTTAGATTAAACAAAGGACATACTTTAATGGAGAAAACTTTTACCATGCAACTAACCCTTTTTTTTTTTTTTTGTGGATGGGAAATCATCAAATGACTTCTCCCGCTCTGGGCAGAGGCGGGAGGGCGTGTCAGACTTTTACTGACTAAAACCCACCCATGTTCCTTCAGCTGCCCGTGCCAGGGCCACGGTATCTCTTTCGAACTACCCGCGACCCCGGCGGCATCGGCCCAATTGACCCCGTCACTGCTGACATCTCTTTGAGGCGCGCGTGGAACACAACGCGCCGTCGACCCGGGCCTGGTCCTTACCGGACGGCGAGCTGCCCATTACTCGTCGTCCGCAAGCCCGCGCCTACGGTGGCCGGGAATCGGCAATCGATTCCTGCCGCCCAGGGCGTCTCCTACGGCGGCTAGGGGCGCGAGGGCGCGGCTGTTGCCTCTCCCTCACGCGTTCCGCTTCCTCCTTCGCGAGCATTACTGCTTCGTAGAAGGAGGTGACGGCTTCCCATGCACTCTCGCTCCGCACCATGGCCTGGACCAGGTTTGGACGCGAGAGATCGCCACCGCCGATCGCCTCCGTGAGAACACGGCGGTGCTCCGCCCAAGCCGGGCAGACCTCTACTGTATGCTCCACCGTGTTTCCTTCCGCCTTATCCGAAACAGGAACCTCCCGAAACAACCGTGTCCGGTGAGGACCTGCGTCAGGCGGAAGGTGAGGACGCCGTGGCGCCTCTCCAACCACTCCTCAAAGAGGGGACTTATCGCCGCAATTGTGGCGTGCCCAGCGCTGGGTTGCGACAATCGCACTCTCCATGTCGCCATGAGATCCCGCCGGAGCTCTGTCCGCTGTACCGTGATTTCTCGCGGCAGCGGAGTTACGCCCCGGCGTTTCACCTCCTCGCGCCACTCCCACACGTGCGCGAGGACTTTTGCCTCCAGATCCCATGACGGTAATCCGGCAAGGACTTAATTGAAATTTGAAAAAGAAAATCAGCTGTTCTCTGCAAAGTGCAAAACGTACGCGATCAAAATGTACGAGACAGCAGATTTTGTTTTTATATTTCAGGGTTAGTTCCATGGCAAAAGTTGTTAATTTTCATGAATACTACAATCCATTAAAGTATGTACCTCGTTTAACCTAACACCCTGAATAACAGCTTCAGCTTAATATTCTTCTATGTGTAGCTCATGCCAGCCCAAGAGAAGATAATGATTTATTTCAACGTTTTAAAAAAATAGCCTAGCTTTATACCTAGGTAAGGTAAACCAGAACAAACCCTAAAGCCATCGCTTCCAGTCAATTTCAAATCTGCGTGTATTCAGGTCAGAGCGCTCAGGTACAGTCGAGCACAAAACTAGAACGTGCTCAGATAGTTATTAAGAGGCGAGTGCCATTGTTTGTTCGTTAGTCGGTTTTAGAAAATGGTATCTCAATTACAATGCTTCCAATTGCTATTGGGTATTTTCCAATTACCGATGGATGTAGAGGTACAGTATGACAAGGCTCAAAAGTTCCATCGTTTATTTTCGGATAAACCGAACTTTGCCGAAATAAATGTGACTCCATTATGGGAGTGACGGAATTAGTGCGTCAATCTATAATAATTTCGGTGGGAATATAAATAAATTTCTATTGGTCGATAATCACATTTTATTCGCTATATTTTGGTTTTGCCGGAGATAAACGATGGAACCTTTGAACGTTGTCGTACTGTAATACGTTGATGATCTTTGTCAACGTTGTTTAAAACGGTGTTGTCTAACATCTGTTTACATTGAAGATGTAAAAGGCAATAAAAATAATGCAAAACCTTTGAACCGGGATCACCTTCGGGATTACATGACTGGTTTCGGACTCGAACAGAGGTCATAAATAAATGTTTATTGAGAAAAAGGCAACTCCAAAATAAACAGAAAAGCACACTGGTACCTAAATAAAAAGAAATAAAAACAGTTTTGTAATTTAAATATTAGTTTAGACTTATTTAATTCTGTAGAAAGTTCCAGCTGATAACTTTTCTGGGACAAAATCGTAATTTTCATACCCATATCCCAATTTATAGGACACAATATAAGTAAGTCTAAAGTCCCAATATGAAGAATTTCTTGCTTACAAAAGACTAAAAATGCCAGCAAAAGATAAATTCTATCTAGACGGGCAAAGTAGATCTAAAACAAGCTGCAAAGCTATCATTTCCAGTCGATTTAAAATCTACGTGGATTCAGGTCACAGTGTTCAGGTACAGGCGAGGACAAAACGAGAACAGCGTGCTCAAATATGATTACCATGAACGTTTTGTCGTGAATTATACCTCTTTTTTCAATATTGCATATTGCGGAAGGCAGACATATAGACGCGGAGTTCGACTTTTAAAAACGATTTTTATGTTATTAAAGTCGCGTTTCCAAGCGTGACTCCTAGACATAAATGCTATTTATTGTGAATTTATTTGACAATGTTTGCAGTGATTGAATTTTAATCTTTACGTACCTACCATTTCAATGTTCATCGTTTTGCAAAAATGGTCTGTTCTAAAGGTTTATTTCCAACAATTATATAAAAATAAAAATTCCTTTATTTCATACTATTTTAATGTCCATATTTTGTTAGTATATCATTATCTTAACAGTATGTTAGTAAGGAGGAGCTCAATTAATGTAGGTATTTAAGTAAATCATTGAAAATAAATTAAAATTAAATTAACATTATTAAAGTGTAATTGAAAAATCATCCACGAATATTTGGATTACAAAATTAACCTCAATTATCAAAAGTGGCAGTACAAATTGGCATCCACAGGTACGTGTTCTGACTCATTTGTTAACATTTTCATCAGATCCTTTGTAAAAGACTATACGTAGTTTTCTTTGTTTGTTGAAATTAATTGTACCTTTTTATAAAGCAACTTTGAGTACCTACTTAAATTTTCCTGTTTTAGCAAATTGTTATAATAAGGATGACGCCATGGTAAAAAAAGAAATACTATTTAGTCCGTCAGTTATATAATAAGAAAATATTAGGCACGTATTTTTTGTTTTATCATAATAATAAAAAAATATATAAATAAATTGCATTAAAGTTGGGGATTGGGGGCTAGCTACGTCACAACTATAACAAACTATGTAATTATAAAACCTAGCAAGGAGTGACGTCACGCCACATTTAAACTCAATGATCGCCGTAATCTCTCATGTCCAATTTTTTAAAATACATAATCTTCATGTCGGACAAAAAAAATTTTAGTATCATCCCTATTAAATGTAATAGGGATGCCTATTAGATTTCTCGTAAGGTAAAATAAATAAACTACCGTATTATAGGGTATTGCGATACAAATTTGCCTGTAGAACTTTAGCACTGTGAACTCGTTACCTACTCGTCAATGATGAGACCATTTTTTTTTTTTTTTTGTGGATGGGAAATCATCAAATGACTTCTCCCGCTCTGGGCAGAGCGGGAGGGCGTGTCAGACTTTTACTGACTAAAACCCACCCATGTTACTTCAGCTGCCCGTGCCAGGGCCACGGTATCTCTTTCGGACTACCCGCGACCCCGGCGGCATCGGCCCAATTGACCCCGTCACTGCTGACCAATGATGAGACCTACCTTGGCTTTGTAGGTATGTTTTTATCACTTGTGTGGATTACATCACTGATGCAATCGGCGAAGCCATTTCCATTGTGTATGTAATTTGATAAGATTGTGATTACGGTTTTCATAGGCGTATTGTACACAATTACTATATAATTTCAATAACTAGGTTTATCGATCAACTGTTATCTGATAGCAAAGTAAGTCTAGTGACGTAATAACTGAAATTGTTCGATGAACTGAATTGTTCGATATCAAAATAAAACGTAGGTATTATTGGTAACTCCTTGATAAATAAAACACAAAATATCTATAAAGTGTTTAATAAATTATATCATTTAACACTGTTTCTATATTAATTTAGACAAATCATATGGTACGGTTTTATTTATTTATTTGACAACACTTGTTATAAATGGACGAAAAAAATAAGTGGAATTTTAAACAAAATACTGCGTTACGATGACATGGCAAAAAAAATACAGTAGTGTTTATTCTGGAAGTTTATTCTACTTTGAATATAATTGGCATAATCTATGTTTTCAATTTGCCTATTTAGCTGATAGAACAGGGTTCTTTTTGCTCACATTATGTACCTACATGCAGTCTCAAAAAGGAAGTTTTTTCATTTGAATATAATAATAAGTATCAAGCCTATAGAAAAATCAAAGATTGACTGTTCGGTTACTGTTATAATAGGTTGGGGAAAAAGTTTCTTCGCATTTTTTATGAAAATTCAAAACATTTTTTAATATACATTATTCACATTTATATAAAGTATATAGGTACCATTTTGTTCGATAACTTTTTACCATCTTGTAGGTAGGGACATGATCCCATTGCTATAGAAATTTTGGGACTTCTGATCAAAATACCGCGACAAGTGGTTTTGGCAGTCCTTTCGTGATGTTAACCTGACACTGCCTAAAGAATTCTGAAGAGACCAAAACAGGTGGAAATCTGAAGGTGCAAGGTCAGGACTATACGGCGGATGCAAGAACGCCTCCCAGCCAACCTCTCTTAATTTTTGCTGAGTGGCTAAAGATGTGTGAGGTCTAGCGTTATCATGATGAAAAACCACACCCCTTCTGTTGATTAATGCCGGCCGCTTTCTCTCAACTTCTTGCTTTAATCTCATCAGTTGTTCGCAGTAGAGTTCAGAATCGATGGTCCTGCCTGGTGGTAACAGCTCATAATGAATAATGCCCTTCCAATCCCACCACACACACAGCATCACCTTGTTGCGAGTTAATCCGGGTTTCGCCACAGTCTGTGAAGCCTGACCGGCCTTTGACCACGACTTTTTTCGCACGTTCTTGTCGTACGTGATCCACTTTTCATCACCAGTTATCAGCTTCTTCAAAAATGTTTCGGTTTCATTACGTCGTAATAAAGAATCACAAATGAGTACACAGTTCATTAGGTTTCTTTCAGTGAGCTCGTAAGGTACCCAAATATCGCGCTTTTTTGTGTACCCAGTTTTTTTCAAATGCGCCAAAACTGTTTTGTGGTCAATTCCCAGTTCTTCAGCTACGTCGTAACTACTGATATGCCAATCTTGCTCCACTTTTTCAAAAATGGCATCCATTTTATCCGTAATAGGGCGACCAGAGCGACGTGCATCTTTGACATCAAAATTTCCAGATTGAAAACGCTTAAACCAAATTTGTGTTACTCTCACAGACACTACACTGAGTCCATAAACATTGCAAATTTTTTTCGCGGCTTGCGTTGCATTTTTACCTTTTTTGTAGTAAAATTTTAAAATGTATCGAATTTCTTCATTAGATTCACTCATCTTGACAGTACGAAAAACAAATGAAAATCACAAATTTTCCTAATTTGAATTTGGAATTATGTTCTTTAAAATTTAAACTTTCAATGATACCAAAACCAGCCAGATACAAATAGTGTAGCCAAAGACATTTTAGTTTAAGTTCATACAGACTATAATGCGAAAAGACTTTTTCCCCAACCTAATATATGCTGTGGTTCGGTAGAAATGAAACAAACGGTAAATAATTAAGAAGTTGAGTACTGTTGCTATTTATTTAGACATTTCAATTTCTCGGTCTTTCTAGAACTTTCAACAGCATTCCATTATCACTTACAAAAGACGAGCCAGTGATAGCTTTAGCTTTATCACTAGCTAGAAACAGAACAAGATCAGCAATTTCTTCAGGTGCAGAAATTCTGTCCAGGGCTGTCATATCCTGCATATGTTTGTAAACAGCTTCTTGCATGTCTCTGGGTGCACCCGTATTTTCAATGATATCGGTCCGCACTGGTCCTGGATTGACAACGTTCACGCGCACACCACTTCCAGCTAGTTCTTGTGCAACAGCTCTTGTGAAATGATCGAGACCAGCCTTTGAAGTACTGTATGAAAAAGTTTCCTTTGCTAGAACTCGGAGTCCAGCAACGCTTGATATATTGACGATGTTACCTTTGGTCTTCACAAGGTGAGGAGCAGCAAGATGAGTCAAGTAAACTACTGAGCGCAGGTTTGTGGACATTACTTGATCAAATACTGCCATAGCATGGTCGGCTTGAATACCTGCTGAATGGCCTATGCCAGCATTGTTTATCAGAATGTCCAATTGCCCGAATTTACTCAAAGTTTCACTTACAATTCTTTTAACATCTGCATCTTTAGAAACGTCTGCCACTAGCACTAAAGGATTGCCACATTTCTTTGCCACGTTGTCCAGTTTCTGCTTGTTCCTTCCTACTATAACAACTTTAGCACCTTCTTCAGCAAACTTGATGGCTGTAGCTGCTCCAATACCAGAGCTGCCACCAGTCACGATAACCACTTTGTCTTGGAAACACATGTTTATGCGCCAACTACGAATTTAGTACTGAATTTTTGTTACAACTACAGTTATTTAATATAAGACAATCTTATCTAAAAATCCAGTGACAAACTGATATGCACGGTTAATAAATATAATTAATTTTGAGATAACGAAATCCTTAAACGAAGGTCGTACGATCACAACAACACTAGCCGACGGACTATGGACAACGTTGATTATGCGTCGATTATATACCTACTGATTAGGTAGCTTCTTGTTATATCATAGGCCAAAGCTAAAGTGTACAGACAGAAGGTAAAATCCTATCATCGTTCTTAATAAACACATAGAATGTCTTGTGTTACCATAAACTATCAAGTTATTATAGCAATAGGAGAATCGTCTACTAGTTTTTAAATTGCTGTAAAAGTCATAGTACGGTGGTCAGTGCTTTAACCAAATCACGACGTCCAAAGTGAAGTACGGAAAGGTTATGTTGAATTTATCTGTGACTACTATCGTTATCTCAGTCTATTATATCTTGCTTGGTATTGACATTGCCGAACTATGTCAATAAATATGATCTTTGTGGATGTAGGCTGTCTTTTTTACTTGTGATTAGTAAACCACTTCTTTGTTGTGTCATTATATGAGCTTTGAAAAATAAGATCAATGTTTTGATAGGCCATCGTTACCATTAGGTAAGGATTCATACGTATTGCGTCCAACACGATTATATTGTGCTTTATTAAAAAAACAATAGCTACGTACATACTTTTGTTTTTTTATTATTATTACAAGAACCTAATCTGTTGTGTTTCAAGTCTAGTGAGTGATTGTTTTAAGTCATGTGATGATATTTCTGTATTATTATTTTGATATTCATAATTTGAAAAAAGAGTATTCATATAATTACTGTTTGTACAATGACGGAAGACAATGAGCCAACAAATGACTTAAAACAATGGGAAATGATACCAGTTTGTACTGAAATAAAAGACAGGAACTTAATTGATGAAATAATATGTATAATATTTTTAGTAAGTCTAATTTATAATTGATTCTAAAATTAAGGTCAAATAGTTAACTAAGATTTATTTTTCTGTAATATGTCAGTTATAAACTCATGATTAATTGACAAAAAAAATTACATGTTATGATGAATTGGCAAAAAGTGGTAGATATCTAATGATGTAAAAAACCCAACATACTTACGTAATTTTTTCAAATGTTGGTTGGCAGTAAATATAAAAAAGTCCTGACTGACTGACTGACTGACTGACTGACTAACTGATTGACTCATCAACGCCCAGTCCAAAACCTTGAACCTAGAAAACTTTAATTTTGCACAGAGGTTCCCTTTATAATGTAGACAATGAATAAGGAAGGATATCCCGGTAGCAAGTTCCCGTGAGATATTTTTCGACATCCACGCGGGCGAAGCCGCGGGCAAAAGCTAGTGTATTAGTATTATAAAAGTCGCTTTGATTATCCGCTCATACGGTTTCGGTGTGAATCGGGTCCGTGAGATTTTAAATATTTTTTTATTATTAACGTTGTTCCATCACTATTAAGTAATTTTTTTACTATTACTTAATAGTGATGGAACAACGTTAATAATAAAAAAATATTTTCCCGGTATAGAACCCATACCACGCACAATATTAGGCAAAATTACTCACGGATGAACCGTGTGAGGGGCTATTATCAAAACAAAATCCAAACATCACAAACTTAAAAACCCATTCATATAAGGTGTATTTTTGGACAATATTAAGAAAATAATACCTTAAAACGTAAAATCACAAATTTCGTTTTTGATAATCACAAATTTTAATTTTAAACCAACCTAGCGGTTTTTTTTTACTAAATAAAACAACACACAACATAAACAACACATACAGGGTGTCCCGTAATTAATGGATAACCTCTTATGGGGTCATTGTACTCGTCATTATTACTTTTACTATAGGTCCAAACTCGAAATCGCGAAAAAAAAATCAGCTGTTCCCTACATTTTGACGTTATGCGAACACTTAAATGTAGGGAGCAGCTGATTTTTTTTCGCGATTTCAAGTTTGGTCCTATAGTAAAAGTTGTTCACAATGACAAGTACAATGACCCCTTAAGAGGTTATCCATGAATTACGGGACACCCTGTATATACAACACACACAACAACACAACACAACACACACAACACATATGTTTATATACATATGTAACATAAATCAAACTTGTTTTCTATGCAGTATTGCAAAAGGAAACACTTAAATTATTGAAACACACTTAAACCATTTATTCAGGTATATTAAACTTTCAACATTGATCCATTATCACTTACAAAAGACGAACCGGTGATTGCTTTAGATTTGTCACTAGCTAGAAACAAGACAAGGTCAGCTATTTCTTCAGGAGCAGAAATTCTGTTTAGGGGTGTCATACCCAGCCCTGATTTCAGAAAAGCTTCTTCCATTTCTACGGTCATACTCATATTATTTTCCATAAAATCAGTCCGAACTGGTCCTGGGTTCACAATGTTTACACGAACTCCACTTGAAGCTAGTTCTTGTGCCACTGCTCTCGAGAAATGATCCAGACCTGCCTTCGATGTGCTGTATGAAAAAAGTCCCATTCCAAGTACTTTGAGTGCAGCAACACTTGATATATTGACGATGTTACCTTTGGTCTTCACAAGGTGAGGAGCAGCAAGATGTGTCAAGTAAACTACTGAGCGCAGGTTTGTCGACATCACTTCATCATATGCTGCCATAGCGTTCTCGGCTTGAATATTTGCTGTCCGGGCTATGCCAGCATTGTTTATCAGAATATCCAACTTCCCGAATTTGCTCAAAGTTTCACTGACAATTCTTTTAACATCTGCATCTTTAGAAACGTCAGCCACTAGCACTAAAGGATTGCCACATTTCTTTGCCACGTTCTCCAGTTTCTGCTTGTTCCTTCCTACTATAACAACTTTAGCACCTTCTTCAGCAAACTTGATGGCTGTAGCTGCTCCAATACCAGAGCTGCCACCAGTCACGATAACGACTTTGTCTTGGAAACTCATGGTATGCACGAATCTCAAATACGATACTGAATCATTTATCCATAAGCAACTATTTATACCAACGGTCTAATCTATAAAAAATATCATTGATAAACAGAGACGAACGCAAAAAGCAGTCCGGGTTGACTCACCGTCGCCGTCGGGTGGCGCGTTGTTATTTTATTTATATTGTAGGCATGTAGATATACAAATCTTAAATTCACTGACGGACAACGCACTGCCAGACCAATTGTAGTGGTCAAACGTCCCCCAGACCATCTAATTATTAAGCATGCGCTCATAGTAACAGCAGCCTTTTAATTATGTCTGGGAGATGTTTGGTAGCTACGATTGCTCTGGCTGCTTTTAAATATTACTGAAATAGTTCCCCGAGTATCATAAAAAAATTAAGACTCGGACTATAATAAAGATGAAGTAATTTTTTGCGAGCGTTAAAGCGTCTGGCGGAAAAAACTGCCAACGGGAAGTGTCTGGCAGTATTGATTATTAATTACTAGCTTTCGCCAGCAGTTTCACCCGCGTGCATGTCGGAATTATCCGATGGGAACGTACTACCGAGATAAAAAAGTATCTTATGTCCTAATCCAGGTCATGGTCTACCTGTGAGCCAAATTTTATGCAAATCCGTTCAGCCGTTTAGCGTGAAAGCGTAACAAACAAACTCACTTTCGCATTTATAATATTAGTTAGGATTAGGATTAACAATACTCACTAAAACAAACATAAAAATCAGCAGTCAGACTAAGAAAAGTAGGAGACGCCCTGGGCGGCGGGAATCTAACGCCGATTCCCGGCCACCATAGGCGCGGGCTTGCGGACGACGAGTAACGGGCAGCTCGCCGTCCGGAGGACTAGGCCCGGGTCGACGGCGCGTTGTGTTCCACGCGCGCCTCAAAGAGATGTCAGCAGTGACGGGGTCCAATAGGGCCGATGCCGCCGGGGTCGCGGGTAGTTCGAAAGAGATATCGTGGCCCTGGCACGGGCAACTGAAGGAACACGGGTGGGTCGGTGTGAAGCATTGTTCAAACTATATTGTTATTTTTAAGTGCAGAGGCTCCTGAATGGGGCCCTAAGCTGGTGTCAGATCGGTCGTGGTACGGCGTGGGGTCCACTCTGCGAGCGTCGTGCGCCTCGCCGCCTGCGCACCCACCAGCAAATCTGACATTTGCGCTAAATGGACGTGAGGTGAGAATTTCAAATTGTTTAAGGACCCACCGATCTATTCTGTAAAAAAAGCTTACCGTGAAAACTAAGGTATTTATTGAGCTGTCATAGCACGAGGTGAAATGACAGCTCATTTCAAGGTCACTTCACCAAAGTTTTCATCGTGAAATTTTTACAGAATAGACCGGCTGGTATACAGGATACAGGTACAAGGCTCTGGAGCTGCAAGATACTTACCACAAAGCTATGAAGGGCTACGTATAACATAACTTCCATCAATGTAAAATAATAAGTATGGACACCTTCAAACTGTAGGTACTTGCTGTGCCGGGACCTAGATTTCGAAAGTGAACTGGTGGGAAAATTATGCCACGGGAACCGCACATTTTTCCGGGATAAAAAGTAACTTATGTACTATTCCAGACTATAATTTATCACTGTGCCAAATTTCATCCAGATCCGTTCAGACGTTCTGGCGTGATTGAGTAAGAAACATCCATCCATCCCAACTATAATAGTATATAGAAATTATAGCTATCTTCTGTAACTAATATGGAGTCAAAATCCTCTAGGTAGGAGATTGTACAAAGCTAAATTTAAATTTAAACTTGTTGAGTCTCTTGCAATGTATGAGGATATTTTGATTCATTTCTCGACATTCAACCTTGCTTTTTAGTTATAAATATAATATATTATAATTACTAAAAACATTACAATAATTAACTCTACATACGAACTTACCTGTTATTGTTAACAATGAATCTCAAGTTAAAATCATCATCTTCCTGCCCTTATCCCATATTACTTGGGGTCGGCGCAACACGTTTTCTTCTTCCATTCTCCCCTGTCAACCGTCACGCTATCATTCACTCCCTTCTCTTTCATATCATTCCTCACACAATCCATCCATCTTTTCTTTGGCCTTCCTCTGCCTCTCCATCCATCAACATCTATATTCATCACTCTTTTAGTCACATGCGTTTCTCTAAGTTAAAATGTGCTCTAATCTCAAGTTAAAATGTGCACATAAATTATAAATCCACTTCACTTCCAGATTTATATTTAAATTATACAAGTACCTAAATGAATATGTAAACATAAAAATGTACATTTGACAAACATTAATTTGATACAATTATGTTAATTGTTAAACAATTAATATTCGTCATTAGTATGTACCTATATAAAATGCATCTGCTTGCATAACCGGATCGTGCTTGCATCTATAGTAGAAATATGATTCTTTATTCATTTAGCCATTTATGTACACACATATAAACAAACAAGACGAAAGGAACAGAAAGATACAACGTACATCGCCTTTTCGGTGTTTGTTTATATGATAGTAAATCATTTATTTGCCTATAATGTAGATAAACATTCAGATATTTGTATAAGTACAGACGACAGCAGGTCAAGCCACCCGAAACTGTAAAATTTTCCCAATCAACCTTGAAACTAATACTTAAGCGATAAAAATGAAAATCTATTAAAGAAATTTGACAGATTGTAGTAGCTTGATGTGCTGGCGTCTATACACAGTCCCGACACATTTTACCTTACGGCAAACAAAATTTACAAGAAATATAATTGATAGTCGAATGAACTTTTGGTTATAAACTTAATTAGTAGATAAATTATTATAAGTTATGATTGTAACACTAGATCGACATATTTATCTGGAAGGATCTGATTCCCAACATACAGCTCACGCTAGTTTGGGAAACAGGGCTTGCACATGAAATGTAAATACTTGTTGTTGCAATAAAGATTTTGTATTTTTGTATTTTTTTTTTTTTTGTATTAATATTATTAAAACAATATTATAACATTTTTTTCGTTTTTTTTTTTTTTGTAAATTGGGAAAGACATTTTTAGATTTATTTTGTGTTGATTGTTTACATTGTATACAATCAACACTAAAAAATGTAACGCATAAAGTAATACTAGACAAGTAGTAGTGAAGTAGTTACAATTTCACAATGATCTTCTCAACATAGCATGCATATATTGCATATACTAAAAATATATTTCTAGCAGATAAGTTAATGCGTTACCTTCAACCGGTGTCGGTGGGTGTAAGTTCAAGATCTGCTATTAATTTCAATATTGTCATTAACGTAATGTATGCAGGCCCACATGAACCACAGCACAATAACACACAATTTATGAACCAAAATGTAGCCTTAAATATTTTCAATATAGACTCGTAGTGTTAAAAAGAAACCCTTCATGCCCTGAAATCAAATTGATTGATTCTCAGAGCTCAAACAAAGAGTTTTAATCAAGTGACGATACATAGATTTTTTGCTATTATAATATTTACATAATAATTATTATGTAAAAAGTTTCTGAAAAGAAGAAGCTTGACGAGACAGTAGCTCCATTTGAACCACAAATAAAAAAACTGAAAAAGAGTAAAACCGTAAACATAAATGACTTAACTTTATATCTAACTGGCTTCTGCCCGCGACTTCGTTCACGTGAAATTTCTTGTTTTCTCGACCCACCCCGTCGCATCGCATCGCCTACCCGCGCTGTAACTTCGTTTTTGCCTCGCGTTCTTTCTGATTTTGTTTTCTTTTTGCTCGGCACTTAAGAGTCCTAGCGTGATGTAAAATAGCTTATAGCCGTCCTCAAGAATTGGGCTAATAAATGCAAAAATATGGGTCGTGGGACCACCTGTGGTGGTGGGTGGTTTAGTCAGTAAAAGTCTGACATGCCCTCCGGCTCCGCTCAGAGCGGGAGGTCATTTGTTGATTTCCCATCCACGAAAAAAAAAAATCTAAGAAAAGTGAGTATTAGGTAATATTTTTACGTATCTTATATTTTTAGTACCTGATACTTGAAGATTGACCGTCGGTCCCAGCTAGCAGGTTTTCTTACGTTCAAAGTACATACTAACACTACTCTATCCCATACATTTTGTTAATCAGAAAATAAGTAAGGTCTGGCGGCTCTGGGATCTTGGACTTTATGCAAACTAATAGATTGTACTTAATGATCTTTATATAATTTTAGAATTTTACTATATTACTAAAAAAACGTCATAAAACGTTATAGTACCTAAGTAGAACTTCAAGATTTGGTCAATGACAACAGTTAGGAATTTATTCCAAAACTTTTGCATCTAATATGAATGCTTTAGTACATATTCAAATTCAGAATAAAATCTGTATGTGACAGCCCGATTCAGTTCGAAGTTTGAAACTCGAGAAATCACGGATTTCAACATTGATAGGTTAGAACTTACACGTCAGACAGTTGGATTGGACAGTTGCATTGTATCTTGATTGCATTGTATCTTGCATTATGTCCATCCCAAGTTATGTTCTCGAATTCCGACTCCACTTTAATTAAGATTGGGATTCGATACATCAATAAATTGGACGGTATGGATATAACCACGTTGGGTATCTAAGCTGGATACATTAATTGGTTTCCGAAAAATGGATATTTCCCGTCCAATTTACCGTCACTTTAGGTACGCTTGTTGCATATATGTAGTGACATTTTGAATCGAACAATTATGACACTGTTATGTATCGTGAATGAAAAAGGGAATTATTTTAATTTTTTTTGTGAAAAAAATAAAACCCACTTCACATGTTCCTTCAATTATTCGTTCGTTTTCCGATTTCTACTCGGACGAAGCCGTGTGAAAATAATTAGCAACTTCGGGCAATAATGTTAGGATTTCAAATACTTGGAAATGTTACAATGGTACTATGTATCTGGAGAATATTTCTGCATCGTAGACGCTGCAAACGTTATTTTTCCAGCCATGTGCGAACATCGACTCTCACGGCAAGTGAACATTTATTAACCGCAGGCGTGCAACCGCAATTATATAAACCTAATAATGGTGGTAACATGATAGAAACTGCAAGTATTTGATTCCATAATCAACTGTTCGCTTTATATAAAAATCTTACATTATTCTTTGGTGTGGAAGAGTCCATATAACAAAATCACAACTGTCATTCTTTGACAGTTGTATGTAACTGTAATTTTCCATGACACGGAAAATTGGAGAAAGTTGTTAATTTGCTTAAAAAAATATTTTCCTGACTGTACCTAAAGTGTATAGAATTTAATGTATAGTTACAAAAACTGAAATTCCCAGTGCAGGCTGTAAAATTATTTTGGATTTGTGTTTTATAAATTGAGCTGTGATATATTTTTTTTTTTTGTTAGCAGTCGATATTAGGCTTTTCAAATAATTTCTAGAAAAAACACAAAAGAACCCGCAACCTAACGCCGTGTAAACATCTTAATACCGCAGGGAAGGGTTGTCTTCTAAATCGCCATCATGTAGGGTAGCCGCCCAGTTGATGTCCTTGATAAAATATCATTCTTTGCACTATTTACTAACAACGACCCACATCCTGTATACAGTTTAGTAGATCGTAGACCTTTTAAAAAGGTAGTTTTATTTTTTCGGTGCCCTTTTTCTAATGGCGCGGTCCCACGGCCTGCTTTTTCACAGGCCAGAGCGCGCCAGTCTAGGCGGACAGGCCGTGGGAACAGTCAGTCTGCGGTGGCCTGTCGTCGCCTGACCGATCGAACGTATAGGATGATCCGTGGGAATGCTTGGCATGGGCCGCGATAGGCATCGACAAGCATGGGCCGCGACAGGCCTCGACGGGCCGTGGGAACGCAGCATAACTGAAGGACGCTGGGGATTTCTTATAAATAGTCAAAGTGCGAAATGATACCATTACAATCATTGTTCTTTGCCGGTATAGGTCTGTAACTACAGCGATAATAAGACGTTTTACCTCCGTATGGATCAATAATGAGTTGACAAAACCCATACAGAAGCATTTTCAATAAAAAACACTAACATTTTGTAGAACAAAAACCGTGAAGCAACTGCTTCTTAGATAAATAAATAAAACACAAACAATATGTAAAAAATATTGTTTTTATCCATCACGGATTCTCACACAAAAAAGTGCTAACCTTCCTATACAATATTTCTGAGACTTCCTTATTTTAATCAGCTTACCTCGCTTCAAAATTTGGACCACCAAACCACATAAAAACGGGTAGATACAAAAAAATCCTCTCACACAGTACTTATGGGCAGTAATTCCCATTTTAGCCAAACCCCATAAGATTTTCCGTCCAGTTCCCAGCTTACCTCATATTTTTATATAAGGATTTACTAGTGCCGGCTATTATAGTCGCCATTTTCTTGATGACAGCCATGGTCTTCCATTTTATTTAAGCATTGCGGTTTTTTTCGTACACAGCATGCAATTTATTTAAGATTGTCAAGTTGTATTGAGAAAAATGTCTATTCAGAGCTGGGTTTTGCTGTATTTTTGCTTGTCACTGAGGTAGGCTGAAGAGTTTGAACTTATGAAAGCAAATGTTTAGGTAGAATATGGTAATCATTATATTTTACCCTGAAACCCGGTAATACACCACTAATTTTTAATTAGTACAAATACTTAAAGGGCTTATTAGAGGTCTTGTTATTATATATGTAAAGTCCCAATAAATAATATTCATAAACAGCAAAGTTATTAGCGTTTGTTTATATCCCAAAATGTCACTCAGTTTATGGAAATATTGTACAGGCTACATAGTAGTTATTCATTAATCATGGAAAAGCACTGCGCGTAGTATTTTCTAGTTGCAATTGTTATGAATGATTGATTCAATTATGAAATTTATGAATTTACCAATTATGACAATTTTGGAATTTCATTTTTTTGATTTTTGACTACACAAATATGATCAGTAACGGGTACGGATAGAGCCCCATTTTTTTTTGTACTAATTAAAAAATAGTAGTGTATAGTTGACCAGCTCCACCTACCACAGGTATTTGTCTGGTGGACGTTTAAACAACTACGCTCATCTTTCGCACTGCCAAGACTGCCCATGACTGTGAGAACTAGGATGACTAAGCGGAACCCTACTTACACTTTGTAAGTAGGGTTCCGTAACAAAATGGTAAAAAGGAACCCTTATGGTGCGACTCAGTCTATCTGTCTGTCTGTCCGTCTGTCACAGCTGGATATCTCAAGAACTACTAATGCTATAATGCTATCAACTTGAAATTTGGAACAGTTTTAGATGACGTTTGCCCAACTAATTTTTGCAACAGGGACTGAAAGGGAGTCTTAAAAATTCAAAGTGAGGCTACTAGGGCATGTGGGGTATCATATAAAAGAGCGCTGTTTGCACATTTTCAAAATTTTTTTTTAGGTTTCTTAGCTTTTGACTTTTGATGAAAAATGTAAAAAATACCGCACCCCCCCCCCCCCCCCCCCATCACCTTATCTCCAAAGTTTGCATAGAGAAAAATCTGAAATTATTATATGTGATAGAAGTTTAAGTAAAGATTACAGGAAAAATAAAATGATGTCTCTAAATAGCACACTTTTTCAGAACACATCAACAAAAATTACGTATATTATGGTAGGGATCCCTCGGTGCGCGAGTCCGACTCGCTCTTGACCGGTTTGTTTACAATAGCAGTCCCTAAGAAGACGCTCAAAGCTCAGTGACATTATCAATTTATTATAAAACATAAATACAAAATAAAGAAGACTATTCACCCCGTAGAATTCTTGTTACAGCTCTCAATGGAACGATGTAACAAAACGTTAGAAAAATAAGTACCTACCTATCTGTAACCTGAGACTCGTAACCTTTGTCCCTGCTATTACAAGTCACGATCAAGTGAACTCATGTTTTGCGACGAAGTAAATACCTTTGTAGGTAGGTACCTACCTGTTTGCCTATACAGGGTGTCCAGTAAATAGCACGACATACTGCAGGAGGTGATAGCTTGGTTCAATACCTATCAAAACAACACAATATATGTTCAGCAAAATCTTATGGATTTTTTTTCACCACTGTAGGTTAAAGTTATGCGAACAGAAAATCGTTATGTGAAAATTTAAACAAAAAATACTATTTCTTGAAAACATTCTTGTTTTTGATAGAAAAAAGACTTATCAATGAATAAAGTAACTATTGACGAATAATTTGATGTAAAAAAATTAATAGAAAAGGAATGTTTCATTACGAGATGCTTAAAAATCTGTTTCAAGGTAGAGATTTTTCGATATTTCGGAAAATTTTGTAAAACTGTAAATCCGTAAGATTTTGCTGAACATAGGTATATTGTGTTGTTTTGGTAGGTACTGACCCAAGCTATCACCCCCTGCAGTATGTCGTGCTATTTACTGGACACCCTGTATATAGAGTCAAGGTTATGCTACTGTTTTTAGATACATCATCTTATTTTGACGATTTAGTTTTTACTCATTTAAGTAGATGAGCTCATCATCGAATTCGCTGGATGCAAATAGCACAGAACAGGTCGAAGTGGCGGTGCTTGGCCTATGTCCAGTAATAGACGTCTTTCGGCTGAAATGATGATGATGATGAATGAAAAATGCAGTATCTACCTACATTTTTAAAGAGACTATCATCAGTGTGTGTTCTACATAACATAATCAGCCTATAATATTCCCACTATTGGGACACAGGCCTCCTCTCTTCGAGAGGGAGTGGGCTGTAGATAATCCACCACGCGGGCCCAGTGCGGGTTGGTAGATGTCACATGCTTCGAATTTTTGGTTCTAGGACATGCCGGTTTCCTCACGATGTTTTCCTTCACTGTTTTTCACTCCGAGATGCCTTTAATCAGTGGTTATTGTTGCTCATTGATTATTACCTTACCTTGCTTATTTTTTTTATTATTATTTGCTGGATTATTTTATTTCAATCCATGATTACCAAAAGGAGCTCATGGCAAAGTAATAACAGCCGCACGGGTCGATCCATCAGGTTAAGCTACGCTTGCCGGGGTTGGTCCGTGGATGGGTGACCATCTTTACATACCGAGACTCCTCCGTGCCTCGGAAAGCACGTTAAGCCGTTGGTCCCGGCTGTCATTCGTGGATCTTTGACAGTCGTTACGGGTCGTCAGAAGTCCGAAAGTCTGACAATCAGTCTTACCAAGGGGTATCGTATTACCCAGTTAATGGGTTGTGGAGGTCAGATAGGCAGTCGCTCCATGTAAAATAATGGTATTCAGCTTCATCCGGTTAGACTGGAAGCCGACCCCAACATAGTTGGGAAAAGCCTAGGCAGATTGATTGATTACCAAACTATCTACTACTGGTTATTTAATTTAATTTAATTTATTGTTACTGAATTATTGACATACGTACCTATAATTTATTTATTTAGTGATATTGGTACATTTCTGACAATCAGTCTTACCAAGGGGTATCGTATTACCCAGTTAATGGGTTGTGGAGGTCAGATAGGCAGTCACTCCATGTAAAATAATGGTATTCAGCTGCATCCGGTTAGACTGGAAGCCGACCCCAACATAGTTGGGAAAAAACTAGGCAGATTTTTTTGGTACATTTCTGATGCGTAATCAATTTTTAATATGAATTTAGTGTTTTTGTTTATTTTATTTTTTTATTTATCATCACTGTAATTTTCAACACATTTTTTTTGTTATGAAATAAATGACATGACTTACTGTAATAATGCCTCTAGGCTCCCGCAGACAGGCGTGACGCGTGGCGCAACGTGACTCTAGTAGAACTATTTCCATGAAGTTTTCATAGAAATTGTTCTACTAGTGTTGCGTCCTTTTTTTTTTTTTTTTTTGTGGATGGGAAATCATCAAATAACTTCTCCCGCTCTGGGCAGAGCGGGAGGGCGTGTCAGACTTTTACTGACTAAAACCCACCCATGTTCCTTCAGTTGCCCGTGCCAGGGCCACGGTATCTCTTTCGAACTACCCGCAACCCCGGCGGCATAGGGCCAATTGACCCCGTCACTGCTGACATCTCTTTGAGGCGCGCGTGGAATACAACGCGCCGTCGACCCGGGCCTGGTCCTTACCGAACGGCGAGCTGCCCATTACTCGTCGTCCGCAAGCCCGCGCCTACGGTGGCCGGGAATCGGCGATCGATTCCCGCCACCCAGGGCGTCTCCTACGGCGGCTAGAGGCGCGAGGGCGCGGCTGTTGCCTCTCCCTCACGCGTTCCGCTTCCTCCTTCGCGAGCATTACTGCTTCGCAGAAGGAGGTGACGGCTTCCCATACACTCTCGCTCCGCACCATGGCCTGGACCAGGTTTGGACGCGAGAGATCGCCGCCGCCGATCGCCTCCGTGAGAACACGGCGGTGCTCCGCCCAAGCCGGGCAGACCTCCACTGTATGCTCCACCGTGTCCTCCGGACGATCGACACAATGGTGACACCCGGGCGTTTCCTCCCGCCTTATCCGAAACAGGAACCTCCCGAAACAACCGTGTCCGGTGAGGACCTGCGTCAGGCGGAAGGTGAGGACGCCGTGGCGCCTCTTCAACCACTCCTCAAAGAGGGGACTTATCGCCGCAATTGTGGCGTGCCCAGCGCTGGGTTGCGACAATCGCACTCTCCATGCCGCCATGAGATCCCGCCGGAGCTCTGTCCGCTGTACCGTGATTTCTCGCGGCAGCGGAGTTACGCCCCGGCGTTTCGTCTCCTCGCGCCACTCCCACACGTGCGCGAGGACTTTTGCCTCCAGATCCCATGGCGGTAATCCGGCAAGGAGGCTCGCCGCCTCACAGGAGACAGTGCGGTATCCCCGGACTAGCCGGGTGGCCATGACCCTCTGGGACGCGTTCAACCGGCGGGCCGGTCGCAGCCTCAGGGAACGCGCCCACACCGGCGCTCCGTAAAGGGCCATGGACCGCACGACCCCCGTGTAAAGCCTCCGGCAGGAGGCGTTTGGACCCCCCAGATTGGGCAGGAGCCGCTTCAAGGCAGCCCCAGCCCGCTCCAGTCTGGGAGCCAAACGTCGGAAGTGCTCCACGAAGTTCCACCGGCTGTCGAGGACGAGTCCCAGGTACTTCATCGTCGACTCGACCCCGATGTGAACCCCTCCTACCGTTATTTGGGAACCCGACGGTGGCACGTTCCGAGGACCATGAAAACACATGACCTCGGACTTGTGCAGGGCCACCTCGAGTCCCAACTGCCGGATCCTCTCTACTATTGTCGCAACCCCGCGTGTCGCTAGTTCGGCCGCCGCCTGGTGCGACCTCCCTTGCGCCAGGACCAGCGTGTCGTCAGCGTAACATACAACGCTGACGCCGCTAGGGAGGTCGGCGCGCAGCACCCAGTCATACCCGATGTCCCACAGATGTGGCCCCAGGACAGATCCCTGTGGGACACTAGTGTTGCGTCCTGCTATCGCGTTGCGCCTGTCTGCGGGAGCCTTTTATCTTAGGGTTTTTTAGACAGTTGATATTCCCATGAAATAAAAAGATTATCATTGTATTATAGTCTGTTTTTTTTAACAAACGAGTACCGAAAAAGTTGATTGCGTTGGTATTGGTCCACGTAATCAACATAAAGTCCGTTCTACACAAACCAAACGCGGTGGTTACATGCACATTCAGTTTAGTCATTGATTATCTGCGCGTCGCACGTGTTTTAGTGAGTGAACCAGACGATATTGTTTGTGCGTAAGTCATGGCGGACATGTCTCCTGTACAGTACATTTTAGAAGTAGTCAATATGAACGGGCCTTAACAATTTCAAAACAAAACAAAACAAAGGCGTTGGCCCCAGCCCGACCAATGACCCACTCACTCTATCAATATCGGAAATGTGCGAGAGACATAACTTAGTACTCGTTTGTTAAAAAAAACCGACTATAGTAAGTTTAGCTTATTGTCGTGATGATAGAGTACTTTGTTTGCTTCCGACGTGAAAAAGTGATATCATAAGATTAAAAGTCTCATAGGATTCCTGATGACTTAATCTCCCTACTCTATCATCACGAAAATTTGCTTCAACAATTTCAGAAAACTTTAGACAACTTCAGTCTTAAAATTCTCTAGCAATTTGAACAAAATGTTGAAAACTTATTCATTGAGTAATATATGGGGGTACCTGCAAACTTCTCATATCTACAGGATGTTGTTTGACGAGCGATGAACAAAGTTGTTTTATGTTACAAAATTAGCATTTATTGTTCTTGCTTACAAGTTTATGACGAAACTTTTAGACGTAAAAGTAAACGTTTAGTTCATTTCCCTTGTAGATAAGGCTTGATGGTGAAACAAACGGATTGTCGTTTTCAGTTGTGGAGAAAGGTCAAGGATTTTGATTCCCGCACTTTACTTGAATACTGAATGATTGCCTCAACGCCGATGCTTTATTCTAAGTACCCATTTCTGGTGCAGAGAAGATCCATGAACCCACGATACAAGAGAAATCTAAACGAATCAAATAAACAGATAATTCTAGCGTAGGCTTATTAGACGATAACGTACTAATGACTATTAAATGGAGGAGCTCGTGGCTAAGTAATACCAGCCGCACGGGTCGATCCATCAGGTTCAGCTACGCTTGCCGAGGTCGGCCCGTGGATGAGTGACCATCTTTACATACCGAGACTCCTCCGTGCCTCGGAAAGCACGTTAAGCCTTTGGTCCCGGCTGTCATTCGTGGATCTTTGACAGTCGTTACGGGTCGTCAGAAGCCCGAAAGTCTGACAACCAGTCTTACCAAGGGGTATCGTATTACCCAGATAATGGGTTGTGGAGGTCAGATAGGCAGTCACTCCATGTAAATTACTGGTATTGAGCTGCATCCGTTTAGACTGGAAGCCGACCCCAACATAGTTGGGAAGTGGCTAGGCAGATTGATTGGCTAAGGACTATTAAAATTTCATCACCCATAGATAACAACGATAAATAAAAAAAAAACATTTCAAATCCACTGAATTAGACTCCATATTATGTAGTACCTACTTCAAACAATAAGGCGGCTAGACTTCAAACCCTGATTATAGTGAAAGCCAGATTTTTATTTGGAATAAATATTTTAGTACACAACACCTTTTTAGTTTACAAAAGATAACGAAATTGAATATCTTGTGTGCTGAGCGTAATCAAAATGAAGTCAAATTAGTGTCATGGAGTTCATTTGAAAGGGCTTTAAAGGGCAGACGATTGTCTGTTTACTCATCAACCAAGCTAAAACTAATTAATGCAAAACATTCCATCGTATACACTGGCTAACAGTTTTACGATCATCATCATCACTTCAGTCGAAAGTCATCCAGTGTTGCTTATCCCAAGTATTTCCCCAATTTAAGATAGTTCATTGAAATCAGCAGAGTAGTGGTGTCCCAGTGGTAACTGCCCCGACTTACGAGGTCGTGGGTTCGAACCCAGGCAGACGCTTCATTTTGTGTAATTTATTTAATCACCACTGTTCTCAAAACACTAAAGGAAAACACCGTGAGGAAACGGGCATGTCCTAGAAACAAAAATTCGAAGACATGTAATATCTACCAATCCACACTGGGCCCGCGTAGTGGATTACGGCCCACTCCCACTCGCAGAGAGGAGGCCTGTGTCCCAGCAGTGGGAACTTTATAGGCAGATTATGCTTATGCATTAAAATCATTTTAAAAGAACTTAAGTACCGATCTCTCTCTCTGGTGGTCAAGATTATGTCTGGAATTTAAAAGAGACTGTGACCTCTGAGTTCGTTTCGGCCTTTCTTCTCAGAGTAGTCAGATAGAAAACCCTGACCTCATCTAGTTTTTAAAATATGATTGACGTGTATGTTTGTACAAACCTACTTACAGAAACATAATTATAATATCACATCATTTACCTGTAGCTGAAAAACCATGTTTTGGTTTTTTAAACGACATTATTTATTTATTTATTTATTTATTTATTTAACCATTTATGTACACACAAATAAACAGACAAACAGAAAGGAACAGAAAAATACGTACAAAGGTGATGCTTATTTCAAAAGAAATCTCTTCCAGCATACCTGCGATAGGACAGAGGATAAAAAGAGATGTAGACAACGTGTGTAAGAGTAGAAGAGAAAATAAAATACATAAAATCCAAAACAATTAACTCGTTAAATAAAACATATAATAAATACTTAATTACATACATACTACTAAAATAAATACCACTAAAATAACTAACAACTATGACATTCATCATTCCTAAAAAAGAGTGTAATATTTTCAAAGCTGTCTATTTTGCTTCGTTTTGAAATGTAAATAACACAAAGGTGCTTAATATAATAACGTTACTTGCAAAATCAAACGCAAATAAGTTCTAAAAAACACATTCAGCAATCTACTCAATCTACGTACCAATACCGATTTGCCACGATAACTTAAAGATAGTTCAAAGCCTAGTCTGGTTACGAATAAAACAGTCAACCTCTAACAATTTATATTATTCCATCCTCCAGTTTTCCGTTCAGTACAAAGTCACGAACCACAAGTACAAGAGTAAGTATTCGACAGAGACGAAACTGCAAACTGTTACCACAGTCTCTACATCATACAATCGTCCGACGAGAGCCCAAGCTGCTTACGTAGTTCGCCGAACTTCGTATACAGCTCGGGCTTCGTCGGACGACCGTAACTATGATGCAATGGTGTATGCATAGACTGTGCTGTTACGGTGCGACCTGTAGCGCAAATTAATGGTGTGGTACCACAAGAGTTTAAACTGTGGGTGATACTAGGCTGTGTTGTTGTGATTGTCATTGATACTATTTTTTTTTGGCACGGCTACATAGTTATTTTTGTGTTCGTTCAAGTTTACTTACTGGGATTACGTAAGATAATGTATTAATGATCGTCGCAATTAACCGAAACGATATGTCGTATGTGGACCCATAGATGGTAGGTATGGGATAGTAGTGTGGTAGGTATGTGGTATGGTCGCCCATAGTATGGTATACCAAAAGTTATGACGCATCGACATAATACACGCTACACTGTACTCGTATAACTCCATAAGTGTAGTCTCTGTAAGCTCCTACTACTCCTGCCCCAGGTAGAACAAGGCCACCGCTATACGGCATTATAAAAAATATCGAGCATCCCCCAATGGCATTTTTATTACACCGCAAAATAATGACGGTCCCCTTTCGTGGACTACCATTTTCAGACCGGAATATATTTTAGTATGAACGCTTATAAATGGTGAATTGTGAATAATGTTATATAGAAATTATCGGTTAAGGGTTGAAATATGATCTAATAGACTAGGTTTTCAACGGATTTCGTTGACTTGAATTAAATAAAGGAGTCGATGTGGGTTTTTCAAGTGATTTAGGAGTGTAACACCTGTTTGTTCGTTTTTTGGGATTATAATGTCAAATGAGACTTTTAAACGAATTTTGGATTCGTTTATTTTGAATAACTTCGCTTTGTAATATTTAATTACCGCGTTTAATATTTTATTTAATGCGTGTTTAATCTAGTTCCAAATACTAAGAAAAGTCGAATAGGTATTTAATTTCTACTAAATTTAAAAAAAAAGACTAGAAGTGCAATAAGTTTTTAAAAGAATTGGTGTAATTCGTTCATATTTTTAAATCTTCAAAATTATTTTCCTCCTTTCTGTCTTTGACTCTGGTCGACTACGTATATGAGAATTAAGCACTCTCCCTGAAGTGCCTTAAACGACTTAATACTGTTATAATTTCCAAGACAAGTAGAATAAGTTTGATTTAAGCTTCAATAAACGTACATTCAGAGATATATCTACCTGAAATCCTGAATGCACCACAATCTGGTCTAGACATCATTTTATCTAGATAAACGCTGTATTATCCTGAAATGACAACATTTTCAGCTTTCTCAAACATATTATACTACGACAATGTTAGCTTTTAAGGATCATTTTAAAGGATAACAATAACTTCCGGAGACATGTCGACCAACATTAAAGTTTGTTTGAGAAAAATACACTGGAGTATATTTGAGCAAGTTTGTAGATACAGCTCGTCTTTGAGTTTGCAACGTTTACTGGACAGCTTTAGACGATCTCTATAGGTTAAATGGAAGAATCAACTGACCTGCGGGTAATACCATAACACGCTTAGATGGTAGAATAGTAATGCCTTTCAAGTAGACGTTTAGAGTTTTCTTGTCAAGTAGACGTATTTCTGTAAGTAGTTCGTTCGTTCGTTTCGTTCGCTTGTTGTAGTTCGTTTTTGTGTGTAAGGGACAGCCCTCTGTAGGCTGATAGGGTGAATTCAGTATATAAAAATACAACCGACTTCCAAAAACAACACTACAAAGTTTAAAATAACTTTAATTTCGGAAGTCGGTGTCGGTGTTAAATGTATTTTTGTTTTTTGCCACCGACTTCCGAAATTAAAGTTATTTTTCACTTTGTAGTGTTGTTTTTGGAAGTCGGTTGTATTTTTTTGTAAAAAAGTTTTTATTTTTCACTTTTTAGTTGTGTACCTACCCCACACAAATTCTAATACCACTATCTGCAAAACAAACTAGAACATCATCCATATAAAAGTGGGGAAAAAATACGTATTATTGAAGCTAACTCAAAAACTACCAAAGCAAAGTTAATCAATTTTATATGGGACCAACTGTGATGTATACCCTCTCGAATAAAACAAAAAAATCCAAATCGGTCTAGCCATCTTCGAGTAATCGGGGAACATACATAAAAAAAAAAAAAAGAAAAAAAAAAAAGGTTCCGACGAATTGAGAACCTCCTCCTTTTTGAAGTCGGTTAAAAATATACAAAGGTGACCGGTACAAGAAATTAATTCAGGCACGTTATGAGAATCCAATAAACCCGATATGTTCTATTACCTCACACGCAATGTATCGTTACTGTGGCAAAACGCACGTAGCGATCGGCAGCGCAGCAAGTCATTCCTTAGAGTATTTCAATATCCATTGCTGATTTTTTTATTTTAGCTATTTTATTTACTTCAATGGAGTGCTGCGTACAGAGAATGTAATTTAATATTGAAAAAAAGGAATAGTAACTGAAAATACGATTAAAAAAATGTAAATCACATTCAATAATCAATCAA
This sequence comes from Cosmia pyralina, assembly GCA_946251885.1. Taxonomy (NCBI): domain Eukaryota; kingdom Metazoa; phylum Arthropoda; class Insecta; order Lepidoptera; family Noctuidae; genus Cosmia; species Cosmia pyralina. The sequence continues at coordinate 19,336,913 of OX276354.1, forward strand.
TAATAATCAAATCAAATCAATCAAAAAATCATCAATCAATCATCATCTAATCAATAATAATAAAATCATCATCTCTATCGCATTGGATCGCAGATCTGTAATGGTAGGTGTTGGTAAGATTTAAGTAAATAAATAAATAAATAATAAATAAATAAATTTTCCTGAGAAATTTTCCGGTGGAATATGATTCAAAATAAGGAGTTATAAGCATCCTGTTAGTTTGCGAAGGGCTGTCCCTTACACCCTGTATTATGACGCAATGAATTATCGATTTTCTTGAAAATTCTTCGGATTGTGATTTAAATTGAGTAATGCAATTAGGATGTTCGTGTACGAGTAATCTTTTTTAGAATATTTTGAACCAGTCTGTAGGTAAGGCGGGTTTAGATTATTGTAAACATAATAGGGATGTTTCCTAGGTAAAAAAAAAGAAATACTATTTAAACCGTCAGTCAGATAAAAAAAAAATTTTTGACACGTATTTTTTGCTGTTTTTATATATTTTGAATTAATAAAAAATGAATGAATAAATAAAAATCATTCAAGTTGAGGAGTGGGGGCTCGCTACGGCATTATAACAAACTACGTATAAAATCTAGCAAGGAGTGACGTCATGCCACATTTTAACTCAATGTGTCGCCGTAATCTTTTAATTACGTAAAAAAAAAAAACGTATCCAATATTTTTTAATAATCTAGATGATGGACAAAAAGACACCTAGAGTGTTTAACTCTATTCAAGCATAATTAAATCACGATATCAAAGCAGATTCGCGTAAAGAATAATAATCTTTAAGAATCACGATTTAAGTATCATTTTAAATTATTTACCGGGACGGTAAATAATCTAGAATGATACTCTGAAACTTTAAGCTTTTTTAACTGAATTCTAAAAATGCTCTTGAAAGCTGACTGGGATGTAGGCAAGATAGTCTTTTTCTTTCTTCTATTAAATAATTTTATTGTTTGTTAGATTATTTTATCTATTGCTATTAATCTTTTTGATTTGTTCTGTAGCTCTCTTAAAACCATAATATAAATAAAGCGTTCTGAAAGAAACCAGCGTACAAATCAAAAGAATATTACAAGCGCTTTGTTTCCAGTCTATTAAACCCCAACTATTCTGCATTCGTTAACCCTGTCATGTTTTATTCAGGCCATGTAATGTCAGCATGCCAATGACAGGTTGAAGACGTCGGCCAACGCTGCCATAGTAATATTTAATAAGAAGGACGGACATGAGTACAATAAGATTTTATGTTTTTGTTGCTGGCTGTATAGCCCGGCGAGTCGGTACTTTAAGTGCCAGGGTTTTTACGTATTCTTCGCATAGGAATGTTATGAAAATGGTGTTCTATTTTTGTATTTAGGTCTACCTGTTTATTTTATTGACTATTCAGGATACCCTACCCCATTCAGGGTACCCTATTTGAATATCTAGGTATTTTCATACTGACTGCTTCGTCGGTGTAGTGGTCGCAAGCGCTACTGCTGAGCATGAGGTCCTGGGTTCGATTCCCAGGTTAGGCAAAGTGTTATTGCGTTTTTCTATCTGGAATTTCTCAGTAGCAGCCCGGAGTCTGGATTTGTCTCCGGTTGATGGCAATAGGCTCGCCCCATATTACATGGGACTTAAACTTATCTAACCAAATGTGGGTGTACTATAGTTACAGTCAGCAACAAAAATTGATTAACAATTGTGTTTTCTAAATCTTAATTAACAGACGTAAATTTTAAAGAAAATTAACTCTTATCTAATAAATGGAATGCTAAAAAGCAGGTTATCTATCATTTTGTGTTAATTTAGAATTAGATGATGTCAAAAAGTAACAATGTCAACTGACTTCTGTTGCTGACCGTACAGCTCTGCCTTACCCGTTGGGGAATATTGGCGTGATGTTATTTTATGGTACTTTCCCTTTTTTATTTTTTTTAAAGTATGCATTAGTACCGCGGAGATAATTCTTGAAATAACATAAGTAATACTTAACTAACATCGTACGCGATGATTATATTATTCTATTTATAGTTTGTATAATGTGGAGTGGATGTGGAGTAATTGAGGAGCTCGTGGCTAAGTAATAACAGCCGCACGGGTCGATCCATCAGGTTAAGCTACGCTTGCCGGGGTTGGTCAGTGGATGGGTGACCATCTTTACATAACGAGACTCTTCCGTGCCTCGGAATGCACGTTAAGCCGTTGGTCCCGGCTGTCATTCGTGGATCTTTGACAGTCGTTACGGGTCGTCAGAAGGCCGAAAGTCTGACAACCGGTCTTACCAAGGGGTATCGTATTACACAGTTACTGGGTTGTGGAGGTCCGATAGGCAGTCGCTCCATGTAAAATAATGGTATTCAGCTGCATCCGGTTAGAAATCGGCTGTCATGGTATGGGCATGTGATGCGGAGGAGTGAGGAAAATGTCGTGAGGAAAGTTTTGAGTATGAATGTCGATGGCTATAAGAGTAGGGGAAGACCAAAGAAACGATGGATGGATTGTGTGAAAGATGACATGGCTAGAAAGGGGGTGACTACCGAGATGACGAATAATAGAGAAGTATGGAAAAAAATGACATGTTGCGCCGACCCCAAATAGATTGGGATAAGGGCAGGAGAATGATGAGCTGCATCCGGTTAGACTGGAAGCCGACCCCAACATAGTTGGGAAAAGGCTAGGCAGATTGATTTTATAGTTTGTATAATGTGTATTGTTATATTTAAAAAAAAATATATATTCCTCAATTTTTTGTAACTGCACCTGTCACTGTTTGTTTGTCTCCGCATCACCCAAAGGTTGACTGGTGGAAAATGCCTTTGGGCTATCTACGGTACGGTGTTATCTACGAATAAAACACAATAAAAAATGACGTTTTCAGGGCTATCCCCGCCTTAAGTCCGTGTCTGTACATTTGTGCTTGAAGTGTTAAAATATATAGTAAATATTTTTATAGTCCTTGCGCCATTATAATATAAAGTTATTATTTTTTTTACATTTTTATTGAAACGGTAAGTAGTTTCATTATTAGCAATCTTTCATTTTTATTTCTATCTTACCAGTATTTTCCCACACCTGGGCACCTTCCCACACCTGGACACCTTCCCTTCCTCTTTTCCAACATGGCCCGGTCAAATGACAATATTGCAATCTTTCCGATAATATTCTTAGGATGACCTTATAAAGTTTAGTCAACCAAGTCACGTCGTAATGGGGTTGTTTCCCGGAAGCTTCGCCGCAAGAGAGCACTGTGTTTGTCACTTGTCAATGTCATCTTGAAGACAAAGCGACCAATCGGCGACAAGAAAAAACACTTAGCGCCATCTCGCGGCAAAGTTTTTAGGAAGGAACTCCATTGACAACTGAATGAAAGTAACAAACACTTAGCGCCATCTACGTGGAACTAATTTGACAGGTTTCTTCCCTATTGCTTTATAACTTTTAAAAAACAATTCTCAGAAAATTTAAACTTCACTAAGGTTGAAACTATGTAACTATCGCATAGACAAATAGACCTTATCCTTTTACGACCTGCAAGTGACATTCAACCTATGCGATTCCTAGACGGTCAAAATTTCTTAACAAGCATTTGCGTGCTTGACCAGCACGCTTGACGAGGCTTGACGCAACGTCAATCATTCTTGTCAAGGATCCGCACTCAATTTCATTTTAGTTTCCGAAGCACACTGAATATGTTGCTTGAGAAGCATTTCAAAATTATAATTCATTCATTCATCACGCATTATCAAGCACGTAGTTTGCTTGTCAAGCACATCAAGCTTCGTTTTAAACGATCAAAATTGCTTGACAAGCACGAAACATTCACGTGCTTATCAAGCAATTTGGACCGCCTAAGAACCGCATAGGGGTGATAAATAAATTAGATATCAACTACTACATACAGCCTATAAAACCTTCGTAACCCGGTACACAGCAATAAGACAATAAATTTCACTTTTAGCTCGCAGTAGAACTTGTAGAGACGACAATGTTATGGCAAGAAATCCCCTTACAATTTATAGCGAGCACTGCATCACAACAACGAGAAGCGCAAGTAATTATTATGTTCTTGTTGTATCGTAGTCTTACTGAAACGAGTATAAAGTAACGACTTATAAGTTTGTTCAGGTCTATTGTAAGTATGTTTGTTGTGTCTATAAAAGTGTATTATGATGTTTTAGTTACTTTACAGTAGATAGGTCAAATCAATCTGCTTAGCCTTTCCCCAACTCTGTTGGGGTCGGCTTCCTGTCTGACCAGATGCAGCTGAATACCAGTATTTTTATGGAGTGACTGCTTAGCTGACCTCCAAACCAGTTACTGGATAGTACGATACCCCTTGGTAAGACTGGTTGTCAGACTTTTGGGTAACGACTGCCAAAGATCTACGAATGACAGCCTGGACCAATGGCATAACTTGCTTTACGAGGCATGGAGGAGTCTCGATATGCAAAGATGGTCACCCATCCACGGACCAACCCCGGCAAGCATAGCCCGATACCTGATCAATCGACCCATGCAGCTGTTACTACTTAGCCACGAGCTATAAGTAAATAATTACAACTATAAGCTGTTAAAAAAATTACTCTAAAAACTTGGGTGACCATCCACGAACTAACAGCGGCATGAGCAGCTTAACATTCAATTGATCCGTACGGCTGTTATTACTTAGCCACGACCCCTCTAGTTGGTAGATATAGAAAAGAAAAAAATGGTTTCCTCATTTCCTTGAAAGCTGAGTAGTTGAAAATACAGTATGGAACTGGCACCATGTGAAAGAATTTAATCTACTAGCAATACTAGTCCACAGAAGTATAGCAAAATTAAATGTTAAATTAAAAACCGTAAAATAAAAAAGTTAATTTTTCAAACAAAATAAATATCAAAATAAATTCAGTAAAAGTAATCACTGTTTAGACAACCGAGCTGGCCACCTGCGGTGCACCACAGTGCCCATTCCATTGTTCACCAAACAGGGATTTTTTGTTTGCACACATGTTCAAGGATTCAAGTTCATTGCCTCATAGACCTAGTGATCGAATCTACAGAGTGTTCAAATTTACTCAAAATTAAAACTCTACTTTTTGACCTAATTACTGGACCGATTTTGTTAATTTTTTGTATATCGTCAGCAAAGGTGATATCAAGTATGTGGTTGGATTTATTGCATATATGTGAGCTCCATACTGTATTTGGCTGTTGGCAGAGTTATCTACTGATAGCCAAAAATCTATTTAATTGAGAGGTAGTCTACTTAGATTAGGTACTAATCGTAAAAAGATTTCCCGTTAAGTGGTTTTCTGAAAGATACAAGTTGTAACTTAAATAACAACCGCTTAAGGGGTCATTGACTCAACATTATGAACAAGTTTTACTATGGCACCAAACCTGAAATCGGAAAAAAAAATCAGCTGTTACCTATATTTTGACGAGATAAGCGAACTTAAATATAGAGAACAGCTGATTTTTTTTCGCGAAAGTTGTTCATAATGACGAGTACAATGACCTCTTAAGAGTTTGTAGGCTATTTAAGTTACAATTTATATATCGAAAAATCAAGATACATAGAAAAATATTCTATCAAATCTCATTTTAAACCTAAGAACATCGATTACCTGCGTTCCCCACTACAATTCTCATAATATTCCGTCCTGCATAGATTAGGGTCCGCCTCAATATCAGCATATTTTTTTGTAAAAACGCCAGCTTTCGACGCCATCAAATACCATTCTTGCCTTTCTTAATACCCCGTTTCTTTGATACGCTATTGGATTCAATAATATATTTCCTCTACTTTTATCTTGAATATAAATCTAGGAATCGGTTACTAAAACTATATGTAGTAAGATATGATTTTATGAATTTTCTAATGCATGTTTTGAGAAAGAAGTAAAGAAGCACTAGTTGAAATCAGGATTTTATAAGATACTATACTCCGTCTATACTCCGGCCGGGTATACGGGTCGATCCACCAGGGGGATCCACGCTTGCCGGGGTTGGTCCGTGGATGGGTAACCATTTTTACCGAGATTCCTCCGTGCCTCGGAAAGCACGTAAAGCCGTTGGTCCCGGCTTTCATTCGTGGATCTTAGACAGTCGTTACGGGTCGTCAGAAGCCTGAAAGTCTGACAACCAGTCTTACCAATGGGTATCGTATTACCCAGTCACTGGGTTGTGGTGGTCTGATAGGCAGTCGCTCCATGTAAAATAGTAGTATTCAGCTGCATACAGTTAAACTGGAAGCCGACCCCAACATAGTTGGGAAAAGGCTAGGCAGATTGATTGACTTCCATACAAATAAATAAAATTGAAATGTCTCTTTGTAATTTCAAAATAACAGCTTTTTACTAAATGTATATGAAAGTATATAACGGTACTCATAGCAAAACAATAGTTTTAAAATTTTTTGGCTGCCTGTCTGTCTGTTTGATCCGGCTAATCTCCGAAACGGCTGGGCCGATTTTGACGGCACTTCCACTGGCAGGTAGCTGAGGTTATAAGGAGTAACTTAGGCTACTTTTATTTTGGAAAAAGAATTAGGGTTCCGCGCAAAAAAAATAAAACCCATGAAGTTGTAAACAAAATGTCGGATTTGAAAAATTCTTTTTGCATTTCGTAGCCGAATTCTCGAGGATAGTTACAGCTATTTAACATCACGCTAAGACTCTTAGAAACCGAGCAAAAAGAAAAAACGTCTGAAAGAACGTTAAGCGAAAACGAAGTAATAGCGCGGGCGGGCGATACAACGTGGCAGGTCGGGAGACGAGGGAGTTTTATTAAAATGTGGCTGTTATTTTAGTAGAGTGTGTCTTACGAATTCCACGTGGACGAAGTCGTGGGGCACAGCTAGTTTACAATAAGATTAGACATTTAAACAAACCTTTTTTACAGTCCTTTCAATCGATTTTGACTTTTATTGCGTTGGTGGCATGACAAATGGCAGCTGCAGTGAACAGTTGCACTTTTTGTCTTTACCATCCTTAAGCCTACAGAATAGAAGTCAAAATCGGTTGATCGGACTGTATAAAAGGTTCGTTTTAATGTCTAATCTTAGTGTAAATGGAGTACCTATAGTGTAGCGAAGATGGATGTGTGAGAATGCCAGTAGTGTCTTCTATATGTGGCTCAGCAGAAGCCACATATAGAAGACACTACTGGCATTCTCACACATCCATCTTCGCTAAGGCTTCGGCTGGGCGTAAGTGCAGTGTAAAAATAACACGGAGGGTCAAAATACCTGTAGTTTCTTCGGTGTTTTACAGCGAACAGAGCGAGCAAATGACGGTTACAAGGTATTTTATAAGCGCGTACTTAATGTTGCCAACATAAAAAAAAATATAACTCGATACATCGATATAATTTAAAAATTTAACACAATAAATATAAGCAGCAATAAAATAAATAACTAATTAATAATTAACCAAATAATAATCAGAAATCAACCCAGGAAACGGTCTCTACAATACTTAATTTAATATTCATTAATGAAAAATACATTATTAGATTGGCGGTGACGTCACTGCTTTCGCTGATGCGTAGTGTCCTAGGGGGCTCCCTGCGTTTGTAACACTAGTGACCTGCCCCTGCTTCGCACGGTTTTTACGACTTGACAAAACATCGAGATTTCTGTGCTATATCAAAGACATAAGATGGCAGGGACGTTGACGTTATGTTATGTTAGTACTTATGACTTAGCAGCCTTTTACAAGCATTGCAATTGTCATTTGCTTGCCTATAGCATCCTAAATTAGCATGCATTAAACATTATTATTACTTAATTATTTTATTTCATATTACAATCAAATTAAGAAATTATAGTTACGTACTTATTTCAAAATTAAATGTCAATATTAATAAATTTAAAACATTTATTCAGCAATATTAATGTCATCCTTTTCAGGTAAATCCTTTTCGAATATAGTTGATACCCTCATAGTAAGCCCATTCATTTGATATGTCACACGATACAGTTTGCAAAACTTTTTTTTTTTTCTTATTTGCCCCCCAAAAGTGACCCCCATATTCAAAATTAATTTATATACTCTACCCATCCGTGTTTGGATCATAGAAATTCATATGTGTATCAAATTTCAACTTAATCGCTCTATTAGATTCGGAGCAAATGGCTGTGACAGATGGACAGACAGACAGACCGACACACGAGTGATCCTAAAACCCCTCAACTGTTGAATAACCTTATCCAGACCGCGGCCATTATAATCATTTTGTGTCGAAGATTCGTAGATTCGACAAAATGGCCGCCACAGCGGAAGGGATAAAGGCTCCATTTTTTCCTTTTAAGGTACGGAACCCTAAAAAGTATAAAAAAGCATAGCAACGCTACGCTATAAACTGTTCACCTATCCAGATAACTATCTTACTAATGTCATGTCCTGAAAGAAAAACAATGTATTTACCGAAAAACAAGGCGATGCTGTTAGCGGAGCAGTATCAATTATTTAGCGATGGATAAATTGGATCTGGCGTGTGACGTTTACGCCTACAGAGAATTTGTGAGCCAGAGATGGATTCAAGCGTAGTTTATTTAAGCGTTATAATCAGAATCAAAACGAATTTAACATTTAAATATTTATTCAGATTTAAAATGGAATGCATGTTACATATATAACAACATATAACTATTAACAAACTAAAAATATGGCGTCAAAAACTCATCCGCATCGCTGTTGACTGGTAATCTTATTATTTTTATTAATTAACGCTTTGAAGGAAAAAAGCAAGACACAAAAGAAGTTTTAATGTTATTACTGCTATGGCCGTATTGTATTCTTCAAAAAAAAAACAAAAATAAAAAAAAACTAATAAATAAAAAAAAAATATAAAAAGAAAAAAAATAAAAACGAAAGTAAATAAAAAGTAGTAGTAATAGTAGTAGTAGTAGAAGTAGTAGTAGTTAATAAAAATATTAACATTAGGTACCAGTCGACAGCGATGCGAATGAATTTCTGACGCTATATTTTTATTTATAAAATATATTATTATTTTAATTAATTAATTACAATCAGACTATCGAAATAAGTAATGTTGGTAATTCATACCAGTTGTAATCTTATCTTATTTGGATTAACCACTACTAAAAGCAATGTATAGGTAAGAAAACATTAACCACCGCGGTTGCTTAATGGATTAAAAATCGACTAGAATTACTTTTCCTACTGGGCGCACAGAAAGGTCTGTCTCCTATCCTTTTAATATTAATCCATTTTATACTTGAAACAATACCCACAAGAAACAATAGGATATCTTTCAGAAAATAAACAAAATTAAAAAACATTTTCAAATTTTTACCACAATATTATAATACAACATTTATATTTTGAGACACTGGTGCCTAAACTAGGCTCTAGGCCTGTATTTCAGGACACCAGGTCTCCGCCCTTTTTAACCGACTTCAAAAAGGAGGAGGTTCTCAATTCGTCGGAAACTTTTTTTTTTTTTTTTATGTATGTTCCCCGATTACTCGAAGATGGCTGGACCGATTTGGATTTTTTTTTGTTTTATTCGAGAGGGTATACATCACAGTTGGTCCCATATAAAATTGATTAACTTTGCTTGGGTAGTTTTTGAGTTAGCTTCAATAATACGTATTTTTTCCCCACTTTTATATGGATGACGTTCTAGTTTGTTTTGCAGGTAGTCGTATTAGAATTTGTGTGGGGTAGGTACACAACTAAAAAGTGAAAAATAAAAACTTTTTTACAAAAAAATACAACCGACTTCCAAAAACAACACTACAAAGTGAAAAATAACTTTAATTTCGGAAGTCGGTGGCAAAAAACGAAAATACATTTAACTAGACACCGACTTCCGATTTTGTAAAAAAGTTTTTTACAAAATGATACCGTCTATTTTAACTTATACACTATATATGTTTATTTTTACTTGTACACTTAATAATAAATAACAAGATTTAACAATATTATCAAATAATTAATAACGAGATAAGTATTTTATAGTAAGTACCTATGGACATTGGTGGTTACGTTTCATTCTCCAAAAGGTCAACGTTTTCAAACATTGAACCTGTCAAAATATAATAAAAATATAAACCTGTTCCAAGTGTATCTGTTAACGTGATAATATTTATTACTTCCGGAACACCGCGGTTTATTTTTCCGTTTCTTCGTGGACATTTTTATGGCATACCTGTTTTAACGATTTATGGGAGCAACAACATTATTGTAGCACTAAATTGTATACAAAATATACCGTTAACTAACGTACGAGTAGGTAAGTACATAATAAAGAAGTCAATCGGGTGACAAACACCTTTATTTTAATGTATTAATATACATTAAAATAAAGGTGTTTGTCACCCGATTGACTTCTTCTTCTTCTTCTTCTTTCTTTGAAAAACGAAAATATATTATTTTGTATCGTTAATACAATACAAAATAATATGTTTTCGTTTTTTATTTAAACTATGGATTTTGTTTTTTGATGTTTTATAAACTTTTAGAAAATTATAAAAATTAGTGGGAATCTGATGAAAAGCAGTAGGTACCTAAATTAGAACGGAAACGGAAATGTTTGATTTGAAACATCATAAGGGAGTATGTTGGCTAAAAAACCAACAAAAAAAAAACTGATTTATTTCAACATAACGTTACAAAATGACATCCGTTTCAAAATCGCAAGGATCGGCTGTAGGCTCCATAGGCACACAATCATTATTAATAGGCTAGGGACCTTATTGTATATCACGCATGAATTTGTTTGTTTGTTACATCTTTTAGAACTTCTTTTTCATTAAGGTAGCCCTGCTACAGTTAACGTTTGCTAATAGCTTGTTTTGATTATATAATGTAGTAATCTGTGGAAAATGTTGTGGGTAGTATATTTGTAAAGTTCTAATTTTCAGACAACACTGTTTATGATTAGTATACTACTGTTTGTTTTCCCAAATGAAATAAATAAATAAATAAATCTGGGGATGTTTTTCCAAAATAATCTTCGATCCCTAAATACATCCCCGCGTGTAATCGCGTAGTTCGCTTCAGAAACAAACTGCTTGTAGCTCCCCACGCGGGTCCTTAATAGATTTTATAGCGAAAGTCTTATAAAACACGACAAAAAAGATAATACAGCCCCCAAGATACCTTGAAGAAAGGCTTCAAAAAAGAAAGAATTTAATAATTAAGTTAAAATGTAATTTATATAAGACAAATAAGCCTTGACTATTTAATAATTAAGTTAAAATGTCATTTTAATAGAAAAACTAGCCTTGACTTACATCCGGATATCTATGACTTTCATTTAGGCCATTAAAAATTAACCCTTTATTCATCAAAAACTAAAACACCCTATAAAGCAATTTTAGATATACCTATATAGAAGTACTTTGTCTTCTTCTTTCAAACTCAAATCAAAATTTGAAAGAAATTGACAAAATACTTATGTAAATAAAATAGGTTTATAGAGCGTTTTAATTTTTAATGAAAAAGGGAGTTATAATTTTGTTCAAAATATACCTACTAAAATACAGAGAGGCCCAAATCCCAGTAGTGGAAACGAAGGCAGATTTTGAATGTAATTTTTACAAATTCAATAGGTATGACCCGTCTCATGTCTCAATGTATACATGAACCCCATAGGTTCATGTCAATGTGTGCTCGAATGTCAACCGAACCCCATAGGTACACAACTACTGTAAGCCCGCGGTCGCCATCGGATGATGGTATTTTACGTTACTCACCCACCAGCTACTAGCTGACCCGCCAGCCGTTGTCCTGTCAAAATTTCAATTTTTTTTTTCTTATAAACCACTCCAGTAAAGAGGAGAATAAAACAAAAAAAAAAAATCATATCGGCCCAGCCGTTCTTGAGTTTCAGCGAGACAAACGAACAGCAATTGATTTTTATATACAAGGTTGATATGAGCGAGAGGCATTAAATTAAACCACATATACTATAGATGCATAGTGTTAACTCGGAACTATTAAAAAGATAAAACAATAAATAAGAAAAAACTTTTTTCGAACAAATAAAATAGCAGTAAACAGCCTTTGTAGACATTTCCACTGACGTGCGTAACAAAACTGCAACGTCGCGTCAAAAATTATGTCGTTTTAAGGTGTATGACCCTAGATAACTATGCATAGGTACCTACGCATAGTTATCTAGGGTCATACACCTTTAAACGACAGAATTTTCAACAACATACTTAGTCAGCTGTTAGGGCAGATATGTCGTGTTTCAACAAAGAAAAAGCTAAAAAACAATCCTGTGACTAAACTATTGCTTCTATTTATCTGATTTTTAGTAAAGAGGCTGAAAATGATACAAAGTATATGTGGTTTAATTTAATGCCTCTCGCTCATATCAACCTTGTATATAGATGATATACGTTTATATACATATTATTTATAGAATTCTCCTTACGCACCCCATGTGTGCGTGTAACGGTCGGGGTGGAAACGACCGCGGGCTTACAGTAGTTGTGAACCTATGGGGTTCATAAGTATACATTGAGACAGTGACGGGTTAGCGATAAAAATCAAGACTGCAATACTAAATACATAAATGTAAGTAGTACTATCATAGGTTATACATCAAAAGTAGTCAAGACAGTCCTACTTAATTATTCACAATTTGTAGTCTGATTTTAATAACATTTACGATTAAGACGTACCTATGTACAACATTGGACAAGCCAATCCTACAAACTAAGATGTTTAAAACAAACACCGAGCCTGAAGTGCTAAAATAATTTATAGCACATACATAAATAAAGCGTGCGTGTACGAAGCCAGCAAAGGAAATGAAAGGAGAGGTGTGGAGTGAGGTCATAGCCGCTGGCGATTTGATATCTGTGGCAGCACGAAGCGCTAGAGGTGTTTCAAATGTGTAAACAATTTCCGTACGATGTAAGTTTTGAAATTTAGGGCCTCGTGGCTAAGTAATAACAGCCACAGGGATCGATCGATCAGGTTAACCTGCGCTTGCCGCGGTCGGTCCGTGGATGGGTGATCATCTTTACACCTCACCCGGAAAGCACGTTAAGCCATTGGTCCCGGCTGTCATTCTTGGATGTTCAGAAGAAGAAGCCCAAAAGTCTGACAACCAGTTTTACCGAGGGATATCGTACTGGGTAAAGGTCACATTTACAGTCCGCCGGCAGGGGTCCACTCATAATAAATGGACCGCTAGTTTTTATGAGAGGACCGCTTGCCAGCGGAGTGCCGGCGGACTGTCTAATGTGTGGGGCCTTTTATAACCCAGTAACTGGGTTGTGGAGGTCAGATAGGCAGTCACTCCATGTAAAATATTCAACATAGTTGAGAAAAGGCTAGGCAGATGATCTATGTTTTGAATTTACACGGATGAAAAAGAATAATCATTATAATATTGCAGCTATTTTAGTTTACTTCAAAGATTCCGTCCAGGAAGGAAGGTTCAGGAAGGTTTTTCGGAAAAACCGAAGTATAGCGAATAAAATGTGACTATCGACCAATAGAAATTGATTTATATTCCCACTTATAATAGGTCTTTACCTATGAAATTGCCGTTTTGTATGAAAAAATTAAAACGAATTTTTTTCATGCATTTTTTATTTGTATTCATCGAAGTAATCACCCATGCAATCAATGCATGTTTGCCAACGCAGTGGTAGTTTATTGATCCCCTTCTTAAAGAAATCAGCTGGACGGGAGGCAACAAATTCTTCAAAGGCATTTTGTACTGCCTCTCGGGTATTGAATTTTTTTCCCGCCAAGAAGTTATCCAAATTCTGGAAAAAGTAGTAGTCTGTAGGCGCAAGGTCTGGTGAGTAGGGCGGATGACGGAGAGCTTCCAACCCCAGTTCTTGCAACTTGGAGACCGTCTGCTGTGCAGTATGAGGTCGCGCGTTGTCGTGCAGGAGCAGCGGAGACGAGCGATTGACCAATGCTGGTTGGAGATGTGCCAGCTTCTCCATCATTGTGTTCAGTTCTTCAGAGTACACATCTGAAGTAATGCGCACCCCGTTTGGTAAGAAACTGTGATGAATCACACCGGCGCTAGACCACCAAACAGTGACCATCACTTTTCTAGGGGTAAGTTTTCGTTTAGGGCATTGTTAGGTGCTGAACCAGGATCCAACCAACTTGCTGAGCGCTTGTGGTTATCAAACAGAATCCATTTTTCATCGCAGGTTACAATGCGGTTAAAAATTCCTTCATTTGTGTGTCTGTTGAGCAGTGCAAGGCACGTCTCGACGCGTACTTCGCGCTGGCGATCATTGAGTTCGTGGGGCACCCATTTGTCAAGCTTTTTTACCTTGCCAATTTGACGCAAATGGACCAATATTGTTTTGACGCTAACGTCGAAAGCTGCTGCTAATTCAGCCGTAGATTGTGTATCATCAGCTTCCACAATCGCCTTTAATTCGTCATTGTCGACCAAAGTCTTCGGACGACCGCGAGGTTCATTTTTCAGGTCGAAATTTCCAGAACGGAAGCGATCAAATCAATAACAAGTGGTGCGTTGGTTTAAAGTGTTAGCTCCGTAAACGTCGTTGATGTTGCGTGCCGCTTGTGCCGCGTTGCTGCCACGACGGTACTCATATTCCATAATTACTCGAATTTTTAACGTATCCATGATGACGAAAAAGATTGAAATGCGATGAAAATGTAACACTAATCAATAAACAAATGACTACTTTTGGAAAAAAAATCCATGTTTTTTAACCGACTTCTAAAAAAGGAGGAGGTTCTCAATTCGGATGTTTCTTTTTTTTTTTATGTTTGTTCGCGCATAACTCCGTCGCTTGCCAACCGATTTGAAAAAATATTTTTTTTTTAGAAAGGGTATACTTCCCAAATGGTCCCATTTTTGTCAAAATCCAGTTCTGATGATGGGATCCTGGAGAAATCGAAGGAACTCTTCAAATATTATAGGCATACCTATAGTGATTTGGGTATTTTTTATAGTAGCTCGTGCATTTGCTCTCGGAAAGCACCACTTGGTGAAGTGGAACTGATGATGAAGACCACAGATGGCTACCGGAACTACTCAATGATAAATATTTCACGGGTTGCGATTCGATTACTTTAATATGGTTGCTAAGCAATTTCCGCTCGTCACACAATGCGTGTGGTGAGTGGTTGTTGAGGAGTTCTCCTGGTTCTTACCAGCAGAACTCCTCAACAATTAACGCCCCAGCATCGGGAAAAGCAATATTTTGTAACATGTGATGAGCAATTGACATTAGACTATTGTAACTTATACAAATTATAAACAGACCCACTAAAAAGTGAAAAATAAAAACTTTTTTACAAAAAAATACAACCGACTTCCAAAAACAACACTACAAAGTGAAAAATAACTTTAATTTCGGAAGTCGGTGGCAAAAACAAAAAAAAACATTTAATCAGACACCGACTTCCGAAATTAAAGTTATTTTTCACTTTGTAGTGTTGTTTTTGGAAGTCGGTTGTATTTTTTTGTAAAAAAGTTAGTTCCTTCGCGAGCATTACTGCTTCGCAAAAGGAGGTGACGGCTTCCCATGCACTCTCGCTCCGCACCATGGCCTGGACCAGGTTTGGACGCGAGAGATCGCCGCCGCCAATCGCCTCCGTGAGATCACGGCGGTGCTCCGCCCAAGCCGGGCAGACCTCCACTGTATGCTCCACCGTGTCCTCCGGGCGATCCACACAATGGTGACACCCGGGCGTTTCCTCCCGCCTTATCCGAAACAGGAACCTCCCGAAACAACCGTGTCCGGTGAGGACCTGCGTCAGGCGGAAGGTGAGGACGCCGTGGCGCCTCTCCAACCACTCCTCAAAGAGGGGACTTATCGCCGCAATTGTGGCGTGCCCAGCGCTGGGTTGCGACAATCGCACTCTCCATGTCGCCATGAGATCCCGCCGGAGCTCTGTCCGCTGTACCGTGATTTCTCGCGGCAGCGGAGTTACGCCCCGGCGTTTCACCTCCTCGCGCCACTCCCACACGTGCGCGAGGACTTTTGCCTCCAGATCCCATGGCGGTAATCCGGCGAGGAGGCACGCCGCCTCACAGGAGACCGTGCGGTATCCCCGGACTAGCCGGATGGCCATGACCTTCTGGGACGCGTTCAACCGGCGGGCTGGTCGCAGCCTCAGGGAACGCGCCCACACCGGTGCCCCGTAAAGGGCCATGGACCGCACGACCCCCGCGTAAAGCCTCCGGCAGGAGGCGTTTGGACCCCCCAGATTGGGCAGGAGCCGCTTCAAGGCAGCCCCGGCCCGCTCCAGTCTGGGAGCCAAACGTCGGAAATGCTCCACGAAGTTCCACTGGCTGTCGAGGACGAGTCCCAGGTACTTCATCGTCGACTCGACTCCGATGTGAACCCCTCCTACCGTTATTTGGGAACACGACGGTGGCGCGTTCCGAGGACCATGAAAACACATGACCTCGGACTTGTGCAGGGCCACCTCGAGTCCCAACTGCCGGATCCTCTCTACGATTGTTGCAACCCCGCGTGTCGCTAGTTCAGCCGCCGCCTGGTGCGACCTCCCCTGCGCCAGGACCAGCGTGTCGTCAGCGTAACATACAACGCTGACGCCGCTAGGGAGGTCGGCGCGCAGCACCCAGTCGTACCCGATGTCCCACAGATGTGGCCCCAGGACCGATCCCTGTGGGACACCGCACGACATCTCTCGCCGGTTCCACTCTCCCTGATGACCGGGGTAGATGACGGCCCTGTCCGTCAAATAGGCCTCGACCACTCGACGGAGGTAGGTTGGCACCCGGTGATACCGGAGTGCCTCCCTGATGCAACTCCAGGGCAGGGTATTCAAGGCGTTGGCGATGTCTAGAGACACCGCCAAGACGACCCCACCCCGGGCCACAGCATCCCCCGTCGTGAGGGCTCGCACGCGCATGATGGCGTCCACCGTAGAGCGCCCCCTGCGGAAACCAAACTGGCTCTCCACCAAATCCGGCCCCTCCTGCACCAGCCACCCGACGAGGCGGTCTGCAATGACTCTTTCAAAGAGCTTGCCCACCTCGTCGAGCAGCACGATGGGCCGGTAAGCGGACGGAGAGTCCGCAGGGCGCCCCGGCTGGGTGACCATACCTGAGAACAGTATTCTAGATTACTGCGAACCAACGTCTCATATAGAATAATTTTGATCTTTGAGTTATACACTTCTGGACACATCTTTTGGCCCACCTTGTATTTTCAGTTTCGTTTGGTCCTAGCTAAAATTTTATATTAGGTCGAGCAAAAAGTTTTTATGCAGTTTTGAACCTGGCACATTCACAATTTCATTCAATAGTCTTTTTTTGAATTTCGAACACAGAATTTAAAGAAACAAAAGACAATTTGGAGCCTGTTTGTTGATATCAAACAATCGAATACTAAGAAAACTTGGTTTTATTGGTTTACTTGGATTTAATTCTTGAAAAAGTGATTGATATCTTTGGTTTTGCAACAAACATTACTTATTCTTAACATTAAGGTGAGGTTCTATCATTAATCTATGGATACTTCACCTGAAGTCGCCGCCCAAGCTGTGGCACTTATTCAGGCCGGACACAGCCTAAGAAACGTGAGTGCTCAACTTAATTTAAGTCGATCTGCGGTCCGAAATGTTTATCGGAGGTACCTAGAGACTGGCGGCTTTGTTCGTCGCCAAGGAAGGCCACGATCTCGGGTCACAACTGAAAGGCAGGATTGATTCATCGTGACGACCAGCTTGAGAAATCGTCACCTTACCTCCATTGAGATACAAAACCAACTTCGCGACTTCCACGGAGTATCTGTGAGCGCTCGAACTGTTCGGAGAAGGTTAAAAGAACGCGATATGGTACCACACAAGCCAGCTAATGACCCCAAACTAACGCGAGCCCACCGAACAGCGCGCCTTCATTTCGCACGCAGTCATTTAAATTGGACACAGCAAGATTGGAGCCGTGTACTCTTTTCTGATGAGTCTAAAATTGTGTTACATGGCAATGATGGAAGGAAGAAGGTCTACCGACGTAAGGGAGAGCGTTTCGCACAATGCTGCTTTGAAGAGAGGGTTGCTTATGGCGGTGGCTCATGGACTGTCTGGGGCGGTATATCCGCGAGCGGCAAAACTCAACTTGAGGTTGTTACAGGACCACGGCTGCCAACATTAAATGCTGAAAGGTACATTCGTGAGTGCTTAGAACCTCACGTGATACCATACGCGGACTATGTGGGCCCAAATTTCCTTTTTATGCATGATAATGCAAGAGCCCATGCGGCCGGCATCGTCAGGGAATATCTTCGGGATGTGAACATCACAGTTATGGACTGGCCAGCCAGAAGCCCAGACATGAACCCCATTGAGCACATGTGGGACGAGCTAAAAAGACGTGTAAGGGCTCGTCAGCCAGTTGCCCAGACGATGCAGGAGTTGAAAACTGCCATAGAAGAGGAATGGGAGATGATCCCTCAAAATTTCATAGAGCGGTTGATAAACTCTATGCCTAATCGTATGAGAGCTGTGGTAGATGCCCATGGAGGCAACACGCGTTATTAAATTAAACCTTTATTTGATAAAACATGTTTTTTATTCAAAAATCAATTGCCTTTAACAAGGCGCATATCCGACTTGTTAGGCGTAGCTCCATGTCGTATGGTATTCTGAATTCAAATTTAAAACAATACGATCGAAAAAGATGGTAAAATGTATCAGGTTTAAAACTGCATCAACAGTTTTTGTTCAATCTAGCAATCATATTTCGGTAGGGGCCATCGAAACCTAAACTCTAAGGTGGGCCAATAGATGTGTCCAGAAGTGTATATGCAGCAAAAGACGTACTGTGCCGACCCCAGATGTGTTATGTATAAGGGTAGGAATATAATGTTAAGGTACAACATGCCTACAGCAAGGAATGTGTCATCTTTTGTAGAGACTTTAAAAAACGAATGGCTATGTAGAATGTTCGGTGGACAAAAAAAGTCAATTAGGTAAGTAATATTGTGCAATAAGACTTTGCAAGTAATGTTAATAATTATTTCGAAGATTTTAATCAAAACAGGACTAACAATGTTTAATGGATTTAAGAGAAAATCTATCTGTAAAGTAATCAACAACGACACAGAATCACGTACTGATAAAAAATATTGAAACTATTGCATTTGGCAAGTCATGATGATCTTTATAATGATTGAAATCAAAACAAAAATTGTGAAATAGTTGTGCAATAGTAAAAATCATTTTACTATTGCACAATCATTTCACAATTTTATTATTAGGTATTATATGAAAGTGTTTGTATAATTCTACTTATTACAGAAATAAAATCATTTATTAGAAGTGATCATTTTATATATAAAAATGCCAAAAATGGGTTGCTCCATTTGACAATTTGTTAGCTGACGCCCACGCTTTACTGGTTAAAGTTATTGTTAATGTTATATATCTGTCACTTCTGTCAGACGCGTCAAATATCATGCCCCAGCTCCGAACTTTGACTTTTACATTAAACATGGCGGTGCAGCAGCAGGTAATTAGATTCTATGGTCATTATTAATGTTACTTTTAAAATTAACTTTGACGGTAACTATTACGTAGCCCTTGGTTCAACCCACCCTTATTGTATAACTAAATAAGTTAAGGAAATAAATAATAATCAAAGAAACTAAAGTATAGCGATCTACTGTCGGCTACTAAAGTTAACATAAGAATCTTAGTCTATTTCAAACGAGTGAAGATGTTGAGTGAGCTCATAGCCACTGGCGATGTTATCTGTGATTACACGAAGGACCACGAGGTGTGTTTTCGTTTGCTTTAACCACGGACTAGAAAAAAAAGAAGGACTCCGCGCCACATGTATCAAAAGTGAAACACCTTACCAATCTATGTGTGCGTGATTTGACAAAGACGCCGTCATGTCACGTAACGGCATACTATGATGTAAATGTGTGCGTGAGGCGCATGTTTGTACAAACGGTCCCGGAATACTTACTCTGCTTCACTTTCGATATGCGTGGCGCGGAGTCCTTTTTTTTCTAGTCCGTGGATTTAACATATTTTATGCGCGGCTTGAGAAACGCTACTGTCTGTAGAATCTTAGGGAAGCATTTGGCATTAGATTGTTTTTTTTTTCTTATGGTTTTGTAACCGTATCCATGATGTTGATTATTTTACTGTTGAACTAGCTTTTGCCCACGGCTTCGCCCGCGTGGATTTAGAAAAATATCCCACAGGAACGTACAGCTACTACCGGGATTAAGGGCCTTAGCACACCTCCGCCGCGAAACCATAGCAGCGAAACCGCAGTAGTTCAATTCAACTAACTCGCATGATGTAAGTATGCTTTACAGGCATCCATGTTGCATAAGCGGAACATGTTCCTACGCGGTTTCGCGGCGGAGGTGTACTAAGGCCCTAAAAGTCCCTATTAATCCAGTTTATAATATATCTATGCGTCTAAATCCGTTCGGCCGTTTTTGCACCAATCCGGAACATACCACAAAAACTTAGACACTTGTTCAACGCGTCTCTAATGTCAGTCTTACGTCAAACTCCATACATACGTGTCATGTTAAACAGTTGTTTAGCTTGTTCAGCAACTGGTAAACTCAGTTTTGTGGTAATACGGTATTTTCGGCATTAGACTCGTTCCCACATCTCGTAGCAATTACTTTTTTCGAAAATAAACAATATACATTTTTGACATAAGTCAAAAATGTATTTTGTTTATTTTATTATATGTATAAAAGAAGAAGTTTCAAGAACTTCGTACTCTTAGGTATGTGCATCTGGAAGTATCTGTTAAGCATTACAAAATATCCAAATACGTAAATCAAAAACCCGTAACACAAAGTTTAGTTTTCGCAATTAAAAATATTCGCAGTTCTGCGAACAGCTTTGTTCGTGTATCAAAACGCCAAATGCAAATACAATTTTTTCAATTAACGCTGACTGCAATTTAAACCCCGCACTGGCACAACCAGTTATTACTTCTCCCAATTTAGTTTAATAACCTAACACGTCAATTTTAGACTTCAACCCCATAAACATACATATTTATCCGATTACCAATAAATTACGGCAATTGCCGTGTCACAGAATAGATAGATACAGAAGGTTACTCTATTCAACGAATGAAAACTCACGCGCATATAAACACGTGTACGTTCTGTTGAGGTTTTTAACCTAGATAGCTTTCTCATCTAACCTCCACAAATATTTTGATAACTTCATGAAATATTTTGGAGATAAATCCTAATTCTTATTTTAGAATAGGTAAGATTTAAACAGAAAAGTGATTTTAACATAATTAATTTTCGAATTGCAAATCTATAATAATAATAGCGATTCATTTTTAAAGTTCGTACGTCTGAATGGAAAAACTGAACTGTGTGTCTGTATGTCCGTCTGTCACAGCCAATTTGCTCCGAATCTAATGAACCGATTAAGTTGAAATCTGGTAACATATGAATTTTTGTGATGCAAACACGGACGTGTAACGTAAATTAATTAATTTTGAATATGGGCGGTCACTTTTGGGGGAGAAATTATAAAATTTAAAAAAAAAGTTTTACTAACCGTAGGTACCGTGTGACACATTACATGAAAAGATACTGTAAGGGTCTAAAAAATGTGTTTTAAAATTTTAAAATAAATAGTTTTAAAGTTATTTAAGAAAATAGATAAAAATTTACCGTTCCTCTGAGCTCCAAAACTACAGCCAATTTTTTTTTAAATACAGTACTTATAATATTTCTATAAGTACTTATAGACTACTGGAAAATTTATAAAAAGTCTATGCTTTTAAAATAACAATATGATAAATGTATGGGATATTTGCAGTTAAAAAAGAAAGAAAAAGTATTTATTATGACTCGCACAAGAAGAATGTATGGGAGAACATTTTTTTCAACAACAATGTCAATTGATTCTTGGGATAAGTTTATTCGTCCCTACGTCAGAACCATTCATGTGCGTGGTCCGACACGCACTTGGCCGATTTTTTTGTACCTAAAGACCCGGTAAAAGAAAGAAAGAAAAGAAAGAAAAATGCGTTTAATTGGCATTACAGCAAAAAAATAAATAAATACACCTTAAAATTATAAAAAACATAAATACACCTTAAAATTATAAAAAAACATAAAACAAAGATTGTAATGCCAAAAGGGCCTCAGCTCAGCATATTGTCAGATGACAACACAAGGTGTACCACCTGACGCTGATTTTCAGCTGCAACCCACGAGTGCCATACGCTAGAATCTAAGGTTAGAATAA
The DNA here is from genome assembly GCA_946251885.1 of Cosmia pyralina. Classification (NCBI taxonomy): domain Eukaryota; kingdom Metazoa; phylum Arthropoda; class Insecta; order Lepidoptera; family Noctuidae; genus Cosmia; species Cosmia pyralina. The sequence goes on from OX276354.1 coordinate 19,359,112, forward strand.
TCTAAATAATTAACACAAGGAGAGAATAGATTTAAGAGAATTAATTAAAATGAAATGATATGACATGCATGCGTGTGTGTGTTGTATTGTGATTAATTAAAACACTAAAAATAAATACCCAATATCAATATTACCACATTAAAATAATAAAATAATAATAAAACTATATCTACTAAATATCACCTACATAGCAAAATCATGAGACTGCATTACACTTTATAAACTACCAAAAGTATTTTGATGTGGTTTTATTAAAATTATGAACACAAGACAATAATAATTCATTATAATAAAAATAAAACTGATAAAATTGGTATTATAAAAATGATAAAATAATAAATTGCATTATATGGCGGATATGTCGGCTCGAACATTATCAAAATCTTTTTGCTGGTTTAATAAAAATTCTTTGAGTTTCAATTTGAATGTCGCGTAACTTTTACTGTACTTTATGGGAGGAGGGATGTTGTTCCAGCATTTAGTAGCTGCGTAGTGAAAACTGCCTCTAAAAGCTGCCGACTTGTGCCGTGGGATAGAAAGCTGTTGAGAACATTTTCTTCCCTCACCGATTCTGTGTCTTCTTGTCCACGATAGTTTGTCATATAAGTAACAAGGGGAATGAGACTTAATAACACCAAAGAGTAGGCTTGCCAAGTGGAGTTTACGTCTAGCTTTCATTTTTAAAATGTTGTGCTCATTTAAGGAAGGTGTAACATGTCCCCTAAAGGGAACTTTAAAACAGAAGCGTGCACAGGCGTTTTGAAGTCTTTGGATCATTCTTTCTGTTTTGGACAGTAGTCGTTGACCATACACGGTGTCCGAATAATTTAACTTAGATAAAACCAAAGACTCCACAAGCAAGACTCGCAATTCTTCACTAAGATAGGGACGGGCTTTGTATAAAATCTTAAGTCTATAATAGCAATTACGGATTGACTCAGATACGTGTTTGTGAAAACGAAGTTCCGTGTCCATGATAAGACCTAGATTACGTGCTTCGTAGACCCGTTCGATAGGCTGTCCCATAACAGTCACAAAGCCTGCACTTGGTTTAATTTTACCTAGCTGGTTTTCGGTTCCAAAAAGCATATATTTGGTTTTTGTAGGATTCAAGACAAGCGTATTGGCATTGGACCATTGTACTATGTTTTCAAGATCTGTATTAAGATCGATTAATGCTTGTTCATAGTCTTCCGGCTTAAATGATATATACACTTGTGTATCGTCGGCATAAATATGGTATTTACATTTATTTATATGTTTTATTATATCAGCACAATACAAAATAAACAATACTGGACCAAGAATCGAGCCTTGTGGGACCCCCCTTCCTACTGAACGACGCATAGAGACAACTGTTGAGCCGTCCGCCCGACGTATTTCAACGAATTGTGTACGATCGCCAAGATAGCTATCAAACCATTTTATTGTATCCTCGTCAAATCCATAAAAAGCCATCTTTGACAATAACAGAGAAACGTTAATACAGTCAAACGCGCGCGAAAAATCTAGCAACACCAAAAGAGTGCACATCCCATTATCTTGAGCCGACAAGATATTGTCTGTCACATCCAACAAAGCCGTGGCTGTACTACGGCCCTTCCTAAACCCCGATTGAACATCTGGGAGGATTTTGTTTGTCTCTAAAAATTCAACCAGTTGCGTACAAACTACTTTCTCTAAAACTTTAGAAAGTACCGGCAGTATACTTATAGGTCTAAGATCCTTCATGTCCAAAGCATTAGGAGTCTTGGGCAATGGGTGCACTTTGGCAATTTTCCATACCTCGGGGAAAGATGAGGATGTGACAGAGGCATTTATTATAGCAGTCACGGCGTCCAAAGTCACAGGCAGTGTCAATAATATCATATTTATGGTAAAGCCATCACAACCTTCAGCATTCGACTTAATAGTAGTCAGTATGTTCTCGATTTCCTTGCGTGTTGCAGGTACCAAACTAAACGTGGAACTATTACTTCGCGCGGATTCAAAATATGCAAGCAACGAACCACTTACCGTATCCCCACCTGGCACATTCAGAAAATGGTCACAAATTTTGTCGGGATCGTTAAAGTGCAGAGGTAATTCTTTATGTTTAGGTGGGAGCAGGGTAGACTTTAGATTTTTCCAAAGCGCTCTTGAGTCATGTACTTGACTGTTGATTTTGTGTTTAAAGTACGCTGACTTTTCGCAAAATAGAGACCCAGAAACAAGTGACTTCAATTCTTTGTAATAAATCTTTTTAGAATCAGATTTTTTGTTTTTTAAATACTCTGCATGTGCTTTATTCCTCAAATGCATCATAAATTTAACGTTATCAGTAATCCAAGGGTAACAAAACTCCTTAATAACACTAGTTTTTAGAGGTGCATGTATATCAAATAGTGTAAGTAAGTTCGCGTTAAATTCACTGACCATTGTATTAACATCCTGCAGCTCAATTAACGCTTGCCAGTTAAGTAACTGAAGATCCCGATCAAAACATTCCCTAATAATGTTCTTTATTGGTCGGTACGTAATGGTTCGCGATGGAATTTTCAGGCGTTTAAAACTAAATTCGCCGGAAATCAACGCGTGCGCACCTAGATCCGGTATTACATCAACTGATACAGAGCGTGATTTGACATTTGTACAGATGACGTCTATCAGTGAGTTGCCATTCACTGTAAAGTGCGTGGGTGACTGCACCAATTGTTTCAGACCTAAGCAGTTCAAAAATGAGACCAACTTGTCCACCTTTGAGTCCGTTTCACTAAGCATGTTAATGTTAAAATCACCCATCAATATCGTGTACTCACATTGCGACAGAGAGTTCAATGAACCAGATACAGCGTCTAGGAAAAGATCAACATCTTGCCAGGGCGGGCGGTAGGCAGTACCTATTGCTAGCTTAACTCCGCGAACACTAATTGTTACCCACATCTGCTCGACCGTGGTATGCAATGCGCTCGCAGAGTACGAGTGGCTTCGAACATTTATACCATTCTTGATATAAAATCCAACACCGCCACCACGACCCCTCTTAACAGACAATGGGCGCGGTACATGCCGCAGCCTATATCCAGGTACGGAGGGCGCGCGCCCTTCTTCGCCTGTCCGCAACCACGTCTCATTAATGGCCATAATATCGACGTCCAAGTCCAGTAATGCTGCTATAAACTCGTCGTGTTTCGTGCCCAAAGAACCTGCGTTCCAAAACCCAACCTTAAGGTATTTGGTAGACATCACTGGATGTATATTATACTAACGATAAATATAAATATCACAGAATTTGAGAAATAAAAACACTCAAAGACTGAATAAAAAAGAATGTAAACAAGATTGATGTGGTAAATAAATAAAGAGTAGTGTAAATGAGTTATTATAAGCGGCAAAGTAAAAACATATAAACATGGTCTAGCACCGTGGGCAGCGTAAATTATAAGTAAAAAATGGCAACTTAAAGAACTAAAGATGTTAACAGGATGACACTGACAGCAACATGTATAATGTATTATACAATTTATCTCAAAAATTGTTAAAAGGAATGTATTTAACAACGAAAAGCAACAATTAATTCGGAACAAGCTAGTTAATAAACAAAATAAACGAAACAATGACCTTTGTTGAACATTCTCACGTGGCACCGCGTTATCCCTCCATAAAACATAAAAAGCGTTAATAACAATTATTGTCATATACATGAGCAAACCTACTGAGTGATAAAAAAACGCGAGATGTCCTTTTCCGTTTGAATGTGCACAACTGATTTTCCTTCTTCTTTACGCGCAAGTATGCGGCCATCTTTAGTCCAAGTGTACTTCCATTCCAGGCGAGTAGCAGCTTGACGAGTCTCGTAGAATAATTGCCTGTTAGTTTTAGTCAGGCGCTCGTTGAGGTAGATGCGGTTTGGCGCTCCCGGCACTTCGATATCAGCAGTAGTGAGGTTGCGGCGTACGCGCGCAGCACTCAGCAAATTGTCTCGCGTCGTGCGTCTTGCTAGACGGACAACAACGATTCGAGGGCGAGGCGCTTCGCCTGCGGTGTGGTCGCGTCGAACATTCCCAACACGTTTAGCAAAAACGATGTCCTGTGCTTCAAGTTTAATCGCTAGTTTAAGTGCAAGCGTGTTAATCAACTGTGTCGGGTTTTCCCCACTTGACTCCGTAACGCCAGAGAGTTGAACATCGTTCAGTAGTGACTCTTGCTCTCGTTCATTCAGCTGCTGCTGGAGTTCCCCAATTGTTTCTTCCAGTTGACTTAAACGAGGGGAATTCGTTTGCTCGGTATTCTCTTCGAGTTCTTTGACACGACCTTCCAAGGTATCCATGCGGATATAACATTTATTCACCCTATCATCAAGACCTGAGATCTCATCTCGAAACTGACGAATTTCATCTCGCAAGGCATTAACCTCACTGCGGAGACAACGGATTTCCATCGCCAAGCTGATCTCCTGCGTATTATCCGGTGCGTTATGTTTTATTGCAACTGGGATGATTTCAGCAGCAGTAGGGCTGACTGCTCCTGGATTGGTGGATAAGCTGGACTCCTCTATTCCCTTCACTGGAGTTTGGGAGTTATCCACCCGAGGCACCTTTACCTTACATCCAGGGCACATCCAGTTCGCCGAGACTGTTGCCGTGAGAGCGAGACTGACGCAGAGTCGATGATAAAGTCCAGGACATTTTGAGCATTTTACGCCGTCATTCACTGCCAAAAATTTCCCACAAGCTCCGCACTTCGGCATTCTCGAATATCAAAATCACCAGCAAAGCAAATGATCAAAACAAACAACGAAATCAACAAATGTAAGAATTACAAAAAGAGTCCACTTAGTATGGATTTGAACTCACACTCTGTAGCAGCTTTAGTTGAGGTAGGACCTTAACTGTTACCGCTATTTAGACACTTAACGGTGTTGTTAAATTTGTTGAACTTATAACAGACTTATTACAATTTAAGAATTAATGAGGGTGTGATAGTATTTTTCCAGTATTCGAAAACACAAACACCTTGCACTGTACTGACACTTTTAATGATGTTTTATCATTTATTTTTATTATGTTTTGATGATTTACACTGTGTGTTTTCGTCGTATTTTTTTAGTTATGGTCACAATCACTGCATTTATGTCTTTCTAAAGTTCAAACTTCACTAAAAACTACTAAAAATAATTTTGATTACGGAGCAAAAAGAAATACGTATCGTCAGATTCGAGCGTATGACGCGACTCCGTACGGCATTCTTACGGTACCGTAAGAATGCCGAGTTCTTGCAGTACCTGAAGCGACTGGCATTTGTTTGACATTAGTTTCAGATCATTTTAAGTATCACGCGTCTATGTGTGCGTGCGACTGTTTTATCAGAGCGCCTTCTGTATCTATTCATTTTCCGAGTGTGTGACGTACGAATTTTCCCATTCAAACATTTGGGCGGCACGGCAAATATAGCAAAATTTAGTTTGCATCGAACCCCGATACTTGCTCTCCAATATTTGCATTTTCACCGGAACACCGTGTTCCGGAATTCATGGAAGTGTAATATTTGTTGAGTAAACGTTGCGTTGTTGTCACTTTGACATCAATGTTATGTATATTAGGAAGTTTTGGTTATTTGCTGTTGCTCAATTTCTATATCTTACCGAGCGTTGATCGTTTAATCTGACTCGATCTTGGCCACAATCTTGGTACTTTAGACCTCCTATTTAACGAAGATAAAGTGTTTTTTTACTCAGCAAACTGACGTCATAATCACAGAGCAATATGGCGTACACCTGCGTCTAGCGTTTTCTCGCGAAATTTGAAAATGTAAAATTTAAATGCATTTATAAGGCACTTATCGACTGAATATTTTTTTTTTTTTTTTAGTGGCTTATTAGCACTATAGAATTATATTGAGGCACTTTTCAAAAATGGGTGGAATACCCTAATATAGTCATTTTGTCAGTCTTGACAAAAAATAACCCCTAAAATAATCTATCTAACGAGATAGATTATTTAATATTCATAAAATGCATTTAAATTTTACATTTTCAAATTTTGCGCGGAAACGCTAGACGCAGTGGACGCCATATTGCTCTGTGGTTATGACGTCAGTTCGCTGAGTAAAAAAAACATTTTATTTAAGCTGATCAGTTGACATTGACACTTTTTAAATTAAACAGCTGGATGACATGGCGGCTACTTTCATGGTGTTAGAAAACAGATTAAATAAAGTGAAAACTTTGAATTTAAGAACTAAAACTAACATTTTCCGACTGCTTTTTGCTTAAGCTATCTAAATAATATATTTTTAGATTTTTTTTCATCTAGAGTAAAATACCGTATTATTAGGACGTATCTAAATATTGTCGTGGCTCGTGAAAGGAGTAAACCATCCCATGTAGCCATGGGAGCCATCTAGTATAGTTTTTAGCTTGCTAAAAATTATAGGTATTAGATGGCTCTGTGTGTACTTGAAACTTGAGACCATATTAAAAGGCTCTGTATTCATTGTACTATATCTCACTAATATAATATTATAAAGGTGAAAGTTTGTGAAGATGTTTGGGTGTTTGTTACTCAATCACGCAAAAATGGCTGAACGGATTTGGATGAAATTTGGCACACAGATATTTCCTGTCCTGGAGTAACTACTAGTGGGAAAAGTTCCGACATCCACGCGGGTGAAGCCGCGGGCAACGGCTAGTTCGTAATATAAAGCGAAAGGACCTTCGTTCCAGCAGGATGTCCCACGACACCTCCCGACTTTTTTATAATTATTAGGTACTATTGTTGTTAATTTCATCCACTCGAAGTCTTTGACACTAAATAGGGTTTCATGGATAATCCCAAATAGATGATACTTATTGCCACCACCAATACCCACTTCCCACCCACTTCAATGTCAGACCCTTTACAAATCCCGGACCCTAGTTTCTAGTTCAGTGCTTGAGAGTAAAAACGAGCCTAAATAAGTGGTCACTTGATGCTAATATAGGGAATAACGATTGTCTTTTGTTTTATTGTTCTTTTTTAGGGTTCCGTACCAAAATGGTAAAAAGGAACCCTTATGGTGCGACTCAGTCTGTCTTTAGATGACGTTTGGTCAACTGTTTCGCAAATAAGAAAGAAATAAAAATATATTTATTATTTTTTTGCAACAGGGACTGAATAATTCGAAGTAGGCCCTACTACAGCATATAAAAATATGACAGAGCGCTGTTTGCGACTTTTAATGAAAAATGTAAAAAAATACCGTCCCCCTCCCCCCCCTTTATGTACGAAGTTTGCATAGAGAACAATCTGAAATTATTCATGTGATAGAAATTTATCTATATAAAACGAATGTCCCTAAATAGCACACTTTTTCAGAAATCATCAATACAACATACGGTACGGAACCCTAGATGCGCGACGCGAGTCCGACTCGCTCTTGACCGGTTTTTTTTTTAAGGTTGGGTGTACTGTCTTTTTTTTCTTTTCTTTCTCGGAGGAGCTCGTGGCTAAGTACTAACAGCCGCACTGGTCGATCCGTCAGGTTAAGCTACGCTTGCCGGGGTCGGTCCGTGGATGGATGGGTGACCATCTTTACATACCGAGACTCCTCCGTGCCTCGGAAAGCACGTTAAGCCGTTGCCGTTGGTCCCGGCTGTCATTCGTGGATCTTTGCCAGTCGTTACGGGTCGTCAGAAGCCCGAAAGTCTGACAACCAGTCTTACCAAGGGATATCGTATTACCCAGTTAATGGATTGTGGAGGTCAGATAGGCAGTCGCTCCATGTAAAGTACTGGTATTCAGCTGCATCCGGTTAGACTGGAAGCCGTCCCCAATATAGTTGGGAAAAGGCTAGGCAGATTGATTGACCTGGTCGACAGAGCTTTGCTCGGATTAAAATAGAGTAAAAGATATTTTTTTAAATTTTTCCAGATGTGAGACTCGCCTAGAGCTATTTTTCGCCCCCGTAGAGCCATTTTCGAGAAGATGATTACAAATATAATTATATCTATAGTTAAACAGGGTGGTCCAAATAGTGATGTTAAAAAGAAAATTCCGAATTCCCAGGGGTGTTCGAAAATACCCCATGTATGTTCCGCGATTTTTTGTAGTTTTCGAGTTAAACTGAAAAAAAAGAGAAAATCGGAAAAATATACGCTACAAAAAAAGATACGATTTTTTGAAGATCCACCGATAGAAAACACTAAATAATTACAAAAACATAAATACCTAGAAATTTACAAAAAATCGCGGAACATACCTACATGAGTATTTTCGAATACCCGTGGGTATGAAGTCAGATTTTTCTTTTTGTCGTCACTATTTGGACCACCTGTTACAAATATTGCTCATTTAATAGTTTAAGAGATAAAAACTTTTTTACAAAAAAATACAACCGACTTCCAAAAACAACACTATAAAGTGAAAAATAACTTTAATTTCGGAAGTCGGTGTCTGATTAAATGTATTTTCGTTTTTGCCACCGACTTCCGAAATTAAAGTTATTTTTCACTTTATAGTGTTGTTTTTGGAAGTCGGTTGTATTTTTTTGTAAAAAAGTTTTTATTTTTCACTTTTTAGTGGTTCACATGTGCTTACCCCTTCACAGCGTACTGGCGTGATGTTATGTTATGAACTGGTGTGAACAACAAACAGACATGAGATTTCAGCAATCTCAGTCCATTTGCTATCATTTATTGAGGAGTTCCGTTGCCTATCTCAGAAGTTCTTCATCAGATCTTCACCAAATTGAAATGGGACCACTCCAAGAAAGTACTCTTCCAAAAACTATCCAAATCGCTTCAAGTGTGCCTATAAAATTGGAAGAGTTCTCTCTATTTCTCCAGGATCCCATCATCAGATCCTGACTTGATGATCATGGGACCACCTGGGAAGTATACCCTTTCAAACAAAAAAAAAATAATCCAAATCGGTCCAGCCATCTTCGAGTAATCGGGGAACATACATAAAAAAAAAAATAAAAAAAAAAAATAAAATAAAAAAAAAGGTTCCGACGAATTGATAACCTCCTCCTTTTTGAAGTCGGTTAAAAAGTAAACTAGATAGTTCCACTTTTGTAGGCCTAATATAATCTGTAGTGGGCCAGTGTTTGAAAATCTAAAACAGATTTATCACACTATCATGTTTGTTTTTGCTCCCAAGTTTTAAACTAGTTATTGCAAGTTCTTGCCTATTAAAAGTTAAATAGAGCTTCGCTCTAGATCGTGAAAATAATATTACAAAATTTATAGGTTTAGTAACACAGTCATGATCTTTATCTAGTGTTACAGTTAAGAGTTTTTAGTAATTTTAAGTATTTTATTTATTCGTGTTTTACCCAATGGTGAAGTTAACAATAATTTGCGATGTAACAAACTTAGGGCGAATTTCACTAATGAAACTAACGCGTTCAGCATATGATGCAAACCGTTTCAAGAGCTGTTAGTGTCATCATAATTTTGTTGTGGAATATTATTGACTCTGACAGCTCTTGAACGTGGTTTAAACGAACAGTCGACCTATTTATCCTACTTCCTAGTTACCTAGTTTGGATGTTTGGATGTTTGTTACTCAATCACGCATAAACGGCTGAACGGATTTGGACGAAATTTGGTATACTCGTACAGACAGTTTATAACCTGGATTAAGACATAGGATACTTTTCATCCCGGTAGAAGGTTCCCGTGGGATAATTTCCGACATACACGCGGGCGAAACCGTTGGCAAAAGCTAGTTTTTCTATAAAAATCTCACCGTGAAAACTTAGGTGAAGTGAACTTGATGTCAGCTGTCATGAGTGTCAATCCCTAGCATCAGGTGGAATGACAGCTCACTTCACATAAGCTTCACGGCGAGACTTTTACAGAACACATGACTTTTACAGGCCTAGACAAAATCCCTTTTCTGCGCTCGGTAGCCTCTTAATAATGACGTATTGTTGTCGTTGTGAGTGGGTGTGATGATACATAGAGGTTAACGCCAACGGAAAGATCATATTGTATGGAGTTGACAGCAGCAGTCACATGACATCTCTGAAGCTAATGTCAACTCCATACAATTTGATCTTTCCGTTCGCGTTAACGTTTACAGAAAAAGGATTTGGCTAGGCCCCCAGACCAGCTGCTCGCGTCCAGTTTTATTGGTGTAAATCCTTATGTATATTATTAAAAAGTTAAATTAACCTCAAACTTGACATAAGAAAAATGGCGCCCACCCGTCGACATGCCGCCCGATCCAATTAACCACACTATCATAACTCATCACAAAATTAATCGATTCCCGTTAATGACTTTGTCCAGTATTAATATTTAAGTTCGCCATATTGGGGCCAGCGTAAACTTTAACCAACGTAAGCATAATAATAGTGAAGTGGACGTATAGAGTGTTATAACCGCCATTTTGACTTGTCAAGCTCGCGCGATGACAGGTGTGTTGACAGTTGGGTAAATATTTACTCTACTGCAAAGAAGGGTCGTGGGTGGTTAAGAGTGGTGTAGCGTGTTTTTTTTAATGTTGTAAAAGGAGGTTAGCTATAGCGGTGATAATATATTATCATGTTATGCTTAGAACGTTCTAGAGTCTGGCCACACTAACTCTGCACAAGCAAACAAATTGGGGAATTTGAAATCTATAGACGGCAACACCGTTTAGATTACGGTAAAAAGAATTTGATACTTACTGGTTAGTTTTTTTTCTTTTTTGATAGATTATTTTGTTATTATTCTGCTTGAAGATTAAGTTTGAATTCTTCACATATTCCACTTAGATTTTAAAATAATAAGTTGTATATAAATTGACTGTCTTTAATAGTAGTTTTACAGTGAGTGATACCAAAAGATATTAAATTTTACTTTTGATACCGCTTAACAACAAAAAATTATTGTTTTACTTCATTATGTTGTAGACACGATCTTCGTATAAACAATATGAACAGTCGTACGAGTATTCCAAAAAATATTCTTGGATAAATAATCAATTATGCAAAAATCAAAAGGCAACATATCAAAATCATTAGATCTACTTACACGTCAACTTTTAGTATACCATAATGTAAAACTTTTTGGGATTGCCCATTTATTCCATGGAAGAGTTAGCGTGGCCAGATTCTAACCTGGTCGCTTACCGAGTCGCCTTGGGGTTTGCCAAACAGGAGCGCAGCTATTTGGCGTTAAACGAACTGACAGAATACGAAATACCACGCTGCGCTCCAAAACGGGGAACCTGGACGCAGGCAAAAAAGCTGCCAAGCTAAAATGTGATTGGGCGGGTAATGTCAGCCTATGCACAGTGACCGCTGGGCAACAGTCTGCATACGGTGGGTGCCTGAGGATAGACGGCGCCGCCGAAGGCGGCCCAGGAAGAGGTGGCGAGACGACCTAAACGCGTACCGCAAGGGTTGGATCAAGGTGGCTCTAGAAAAAGATGCCTTTTTTTTTTGTGGATGGGAAATCATCAAATGACTTCTCCCGCTCTGGGCAGAGCGGGAGAATAACTTAAAAATAATAAATTAATATATAATTATAATTAATATAAGCTTTTAAAAAATGCTTAGAACTACCTACCTACCTAGGTACCTAGTTTAGGAGCCCGGAAAGCTGACTATAATTTTAAACTTGGTAGAACAACCCACTGTTTCCGTACGCTATGTACTGTGTTGTTGTTTTTTATGTACTAATAATAAACTTATTATGTTATGTTATGTTAACTAGAAACGAGGACTTATCGAAACAGTTTTTTTTATACATATACATCTGTCATTCATATAGTGTACATAAAAAACCGGCCAAGTGCGAGTCGGACTCACACACGAAGGGTTTCGTACCATTATCTACAAAAAGGGCAAAAAAATCACGTTTATTGTATGGGAGCCCCCCTTAGATATTTGTTTTATTTTAATTTAATTATTTATTTTTATAGTGAATATATAACTACATATTCTGTGAATATTTCAAGCGTCTACCTGTTGCCGTTATCAATATCGAGCAAAAACGAGCAAAAAAATCACTTGTTGTATGGGAGCCCCCTTAAATATTTATTTTATTCTGTTTTTTAGAATTTCTTGTTATAGCGGCAACAGAAATACATCATCTGTGACAATTTGAACTGTCTAACTATCACGGTTCATGAGACACGGTATCACGGTTCGTCTGGTCTGGTGACAGACGGACAGCGGAGTCTTAGTAATAGGACATATAACCCGTTTTACCCTTTGGGTACAGAACCCTAAAAAGAGACACGGCACCTTCACGCGGGAGAAGTAGGTGATGATACTACTGTATAATTATAATTGAAATGTGTATAAAAATAATAAACTATCATACAAGTAAATGTTGATGGATGGAGAGGGAGAGGAGAATCAAGGAAAGAATGGATGGATTGTGTGAGGAGTGATAAGAAAGAGGAGGAAGTGAATGATAATAGCGTGACGCTTGACAGGAGAAAATGGAAAAAAAAAACTTGTTGCGCCAATCCCAAGTAACATAAGACAAGGGCAGGAAGATGATGATGATTTATCTAAAAATAATGACTAGAATACCTATGAAACACTTCTAACAGAAGACAAATTGAATACATAATACCTTTTATTTAAACCAGAAATGAAACTAATTAAAATAAATTCAGAACCCAGAAGATTTCAGAAACACGTCGTCATTGTTACGGATAATACCCGCGGGAGGTGAACGAGGTATTTCTGATAGTAGGTATCCGAAAATCTAGAGATAGTACGTTCGCACGTTCCGTTCGTTCGAATTTGCCGCTGCATTTCCAATTTCTATATTCGAAATTCCTCCTGGGATCTTTTCATCAAGTCATGCATTTCCTTAGTGAGTTTCAGTATTATACAATATAGCAATTCTACTAGTTCTGTGCTTTTGTGAATTACTGTAAGAATTTCACAAAAACTTTCATAATATTAAAGTAAACTCCTGCTGGTTTTCAATCAAACAAATAATTTATTCATTGCTAAAGTAGCGCCGGCTTATCCAATTTTTCATGCACTTGGCTTTTAAGAATTCTTTAAGGGAGTTGTTTTTTCTCGCAAAGAATTAATGTTTTGTTATGTGGCAACGTTTAAAAAAGTAGAATCAATGAGTATTATAATAAATTTGAAACAAAGTGTAATTTACAAACTAATTTACACTAAGGCACAAAATATTTACCTACCACCAAAGTTCTGCCAAAATAAAATAATTGTCTATATCCTTTAGCTCCGCGAACGGCACGCGTAATTTTAGCAAAATGACAACCCAAATCTCGGTTTATTGTTTCAAACGCTATTATTTGAAAGATTAGAGCGGCCTATGGGACTCAGTCGCTTAGAGATTTCAATTTGCAGACTATAATACACCCCTGTGCGGGATAAGTCCCGTTTACGTAAGATAATTTTGGTATTGTACCGTTGTATGGAGCGCCGGGGTCATTGGCAGGGTGCATTCTTGTAAAATTGATTAATCAGTTATGTGTGATTAGGTGCAGTTATTAAAATCAATCTGCATTCGGCATTTTGTTTTTGTTTTGATTGTTTGTTTGTTGACATTTGACAATGTCGCAAACCTACAGTAATTACGCAATGCGAATTTAATTTTTTCAAAATGCAGTGGACATGAAATTTTATTGATTTTTCAGTAACCCTGTATAGTGCGTTTCACGAAAGAGTTCCCTTCGATATAATGTTTGCCAACATTGCTTTCTATGGTAAATAAAAGTACACTCCTAATGTAAATGGCGAAAATTGGAACTACGGCCGTCATGTTGAAATGTCATTGGATTGTGCCGACGTATGTCATTCGATTGTGTCGACGCATCGACGGTGCCGTCCTCTTTCAGTTCACAGATAAGTTGGTAGGACTTCAAATGTCTTAGAAAAGCAATGGTGCCGATATTACGGCGAAGGGAATTCTTTCGTGAAATGCACACACACACGGTTACTGAAAAATCAATCAAATTTCATGTCAACTGTTTTTTGAAAAAATAAAATATCTCGAAAATAGTTCATTTTTGACCCACACAAGAGTGATTTGATACCTAATGAGCTCTAATCACCGCTTAAAGGGATCGTGACATCTTTCCAATAACCCTGTATAGTCCTACCAACTTATCTGTGAACTAAAAGAGGACGGCACCGTCGATGCGTCGACACAATCGAATGACATGCGTTGGCACAATCGAATGACATTTCAACATGACGGCTGTAGTTCCAATTTTCGCCATTTCACAGATAAGTTGGTAGGAGTGTATATTGTCTTGGTCCATGGCCCTGACATCAAGCAATGAACAAAATTGTTAAACTTTTATTGGTTGGTTATGAGGCTTTTGTCTACTTTGTATGTTTGTATTTTAAGATTTTTTTTTTGTAACGTGCGTTTTGTTTGTCCAGAATAAACAATTTAACTTTATTTCTTTTCTTAATGAAATGTTAATTAAATTTTTTCTTGTTTGTATTTCATAGGCCCGGTTGCACCACAAATCGCTAAACATTTAGCGCTAAATTTATTTAAAACATCGTTCTGTTTCTGTCAATCGTTTAAAGATGACAGAATGATGATTTAATTAGGTTTCAAGTTAATTAAGCGTATTAAGTGAAAGTAGGCTTCATTTAATACGTATCAGCAGGCTTATGAATAAATTACAGTCCCGCCGTCGAGAGAATGCGTTCGACACCTGTCAGTTGGACAATTTCTAGAACTTATAACGATCAAATTCGCAAACCACATAGGCCTCTGCCTCGAATTTTGCGGGCAGCGGGGCGGCAGCGAAGGCGGCGCGGGAGCGGCCGGATTTTATGCGTAAAAACAAATGGACCGGACCTCGAAAACAGCGGCGTGGTAGCGGGGCGGGACAATGCGAAACGCGCCGCCGCCGCCGCCGCCCCGCTGCCCGCAAAATTCGAGGCAGAGGCCTTAGTGTGAAACTGACAGGTGTCTTGAAAGCATTTTCTCAACGGCCGGATTGTAGGATATAAGCTGTCGATTATTAAAAATATTGCTTATGGCTTTTCACTGTGTGACTACAGAAAAAAGGTTTCATCTTCAATGGCGTCTTATTGGCTTTTAACCAAAGTTTAGTTTTTTTGCAAAGGAACATTGAAATTGGAACAAAAATTCACGATTTACAGTCGTATACACATTTCACAAAAAGATATTACTGAAAATCAAAATAGAACAGGGAAATGTCGACATTTCTTTGAACAAGAAAGAAACAACCCATTCTTATAATTGCTATCTACTTTTTGTATGCAATTGACAATAACACTAGAAGAACTCATCAAAAAAGAACACAAAAAGAAAACCCATTTTGCTATCGACATCAATATCAAAGCGTTTCATTGTCAATTTTTCAATCGAATAATATTCGTAGAAACAATCGCAGAGCCGTCTTCGAATAACCTTTTGAATTCGAATAATTTATAGGTCGGGTAAAGAGATTATTTCACAGGAAATTAACTTGAATAAAAATTGGAAGGCTTTGACAAAAAGTATGAGAATGTATTCCGCCATGTTTGATCATGTTTGTTGAGAGATTCATTAATAAGACTGAAATGTTGAGGAAATAAGATGTCGGTCTTTTTGTGGGTCTTTTGGTTTCCTATTGTTTTCCTTTGAAATGTCTGTGGAGGAGGCAAATTCTTCATATTTAGGACCAAACCTTTTAAAGTACAAAAATACTTAGTTTTCATAAATATAATGTCTTTAATATAGTTTTAGGCACATTTAACTATACTATCCTTTATTTGTAAATAAGTCAGACCAACAAAAAAAGTAAGACAGTGCGCCGCGAACATCAAAAGTGAAGCCACAAAACCGTGCTCCACGCTCACACATACTCGCGCTCAGTGCTCATCGCTCTTAGCACGTGACCAGTCATCGTCTAGTTAACGCAGATTAAAAAAAAAACTGGCCAAGTGCGTGTCGGAACACGCACAATGAAGGGTTCCGTAGTTGAAAAGAATTTATCCCAAAAACAAACTTAATAAAGGATACCCAAAAAAAAATTTTTTATGTCACAAAAATACAAATTAACAATTTTCGAACTTTTTCCTTTACTTGTGCTGGGAGACCTTGCTTTTTGCCAAATTTCATTATTCTAGGTCAACGGGAAGTACCCTAGGTTTTGATTTACTTGCGACAGTTGAGAGTATCAAAATGTGTCGTAAAATGGCCGTATTTTTTTATTGCGTAGACTTAGAAGCTTGATTTTTTTAGAACTTTATGGGACCATAGACTTAGGGCCTATTTCACGATGTCCGAATAGCCACTACTCACCGAATAAATTCAAAAATGGAACAAAATTTGTATGAAATTATCTGCCAAGTAAGTTAATAGGAACTTAATCGTAGGTGGTGAAACAGGCCCTTACCTATTTGATATTAACTTCAACATGATATCTCCACGCATCCTTGAGAAAAAGGGTCTTGACTGACTGACAGACTTGAATTTATTTTTATGCGATAGAATTACAAATTAACGTTTTTCAGACATTTTCCTTTACCTACTTGTGTTGTGAGAGCTTGCTTCATGCCAAATTTCATTATTCTAAGTGAACGGGAAGTACCCTGTAGGTTTTGATTTACTTGCGACAGTTGCGAGTATCAAAATGTGTCGCAAAACGACCATATTTTGTTATTGCGTTACTTTAGAAGCTTAATTTTTTTAGAACTCTAAGGGACCATAAACTTACGTATTCGATATTAATTTCAACTTGATATCTCCACGCGTCTCTGTGAAAAGGGTCATGACAGACTGACAGCGTTGATTTTTTTTATATGATATAATTACAAATTAACAATTTTCAGACTTTTTCCTTCATTTGTGCTGTGAGAACTTGCTTCTTGCCAAATTTCATGATTCTAGGACAACGGAAAGTACCCTATAGATTTTGATTTACTTGCGAATATCTAAATATGTCGCATAAATGGCCGTATGTTTTTATTGCGTTGACTTAGAAGCTTGAGTTTTTTAGGACTACAAGACACCGTAGACTTACGTATTTGATATTAATTTCAAATTGATACCTCCACGCGTTCCTGAGAAAAAGGGTCTTGCCAGACTGATAGACAGACAGACAGACAGACGGACAACGAAGTGATCCTATAAGGGTTCCGTTTTTTTTCCTTTTTGAGGTACGGAACCCTAAAAAATATGCATTCCTGTGTAGTGAAATCTTGTAAAAACAATAGCAAATCACGTAAAAAAAGTCTTACGGAATCACTTTTCACTTGTAAGTACTGGAAATAAAGTGCGGCCTCGAAAGAAGGCCTGCGGAAAATTGTGGAACTACATTTTTCTGTATGCAATGATATAGACAGTAGCGCCGCGTCTATCGGACTTGAGTGGTGGCGCAGACTCTAGCATAGTTTTTTTTATTAAATCAAATATTTATTTTGGGTTA
Source organism: Cosmia pyralina (assembly GCA_946251885.1). Lineage (NCBI taxonomy): Eukaryota > Metazoa > Arthropoda > Insecta > Lepidoptera > Noctuidae > Cosmia > Cosmia pyralina. Next base: position 19,376,457 of record OX276354.1, read on the forward strand.
CTTTGAATACGAACGAACGCAGGGACATAAAGTGCGAGGGTTGGCATAATTATGATTAAAAATTTCCCCATTCGATTATCTTACCTATACAATAATATATTATTCCCCAAATTATAGGGAAAAAAATTGACAAATGGCAACCCTTCGACACGCACATAGATAAAAAGGTGACTTCACTTTTGTTGGTCTGTGGTAAATAAAAGTAGCGTTTTAAGTAAGCGTTAAAATGTCTATAAATACGAATTGACACAATACACAAAATCGCCAATTCGCTAAACTTTTATGACTAAAATAAAATGGGATAAAAATCACCCATAAAACTGCAATACACACAGAAATTCGAGTAACATCCTATTAAATAAATTCATTCATATAATAAACATTCAAATGTTAACCTAATTGCTATGCACCGTCACGTAGCCTACATTTATGTGTAACTAGTAACCCGCCCCTGCTTCGCACGGTTTTTACGACTTGATAAAACATCGAGATTTCTTTATTGTGTGTATTATGTATTTTTTTTAAACATAAATTTATTATAAGTACACATTAACCTTCCAGAATAAATTTTCTAAGTGATGGTGAAAACCGAATCAAAATCCATTGCGTATTTTAGAAGAACAATGCGGTCAATAGATACTAATAGAACAGGTCAATGGCCGAAAGTCTGACAACCAGTCTTACCCAGTTACTGGGTTGTGGAGATCCGATAGGCAGTCGCTCCATGTAAAATATTGGTATTAAGCTGCATCCGTTAGACTTTAAGCCGACCCCAACATAGTTGGGAAAATGCTAGGCAAATGATAATGAATGCGATCAATAGAAATAGAAGAAGAATCCAGCGGGTCAATGAAATAACTTGAAATTTTGTAGCTCGAAATTTTGCCTATTGAATGGATGATAATTTTGTTCTTTAAATCAAGTCATTCTGTCGACCCAAGTAGGGAAAATGTGGTATTATAGATTCATTCGATCCCCAATGTGAGTGCGGTGACCTTGATGGCGTATTGGGTGTCCGCCAATGTCCGTACACCTGCACTTTAGCGAACTTTATGAACGCCACTGTTGCAATAATTAACGTGGCCAACTGCCGGGCCCACAGAACACGAAGACTGCTAGAGGCGGCATTGTCAACACACTTTCCATATAACCAAGCGATGACCAAGCGTGTCACCGTTTTCTCGTACTAAGAGGATACATCGATAATTTTGTGTTTTTAAAATTCCTTTATAACCAAATGCATATGGTTAAATCATTTGGATTTTCCATATGTGTTATTTGACTATATTTTCTACTGTTGCACTAAACCGAAACATGATTACATAAGTACCTGTTACGACGGGTGGCCAGATATTATAAATAAATAAGACGACCAGACTATTTTATGTATCGTGTATTCAGCCATTGCATGACGAGCGATCGGAGTCGGTGACAAGACAACAGGATCCGGAAATACCACAGATAATATATATTTTATAAAGACTGATACACATACGTAACATCTCCCTTATTAAGAAAAGAAAATGGAATCATTACGTGGAACATGGTACGTAAGTATACTCTTTTTTTTTTTTTTTTTTTTTTTTTTTTTTAACATTAACAAAATTCTTATATACTAGTAGACTAAGTGGAACGGAACATCTCTAAGAAGTGACAAGTTGACTTGACTGACATTTACATTGCGACAGTTCTGACAGTGACGTCTATCAAATTGACTTAACTAAGTTTTGACAGCTACTAACAAAACAAAATTAGGTTTGACAATGCTTGTACAACAAACAATACATTTAGTATATTAAATTAAAACTAAGTACAAATTAAGAACTTAATCTAGACCAATTTTCAAAATCTTCGGGGCTTTATTATTGCTCTACCGAATGAAGAATAAGTTGTATGTTGAGTTTGTTTATTTGGTGTATGTGATGTGTTTGTTTTTGTTTCAGATTCTTGGACAGGATTACTTGTACAAGGAGATTGATAATTAGATGGAGATGACGACGGCAGTATATTGGAAGGCGACGGTGGATCAGTGTCAAGTGGAACTGATGGGGATTGAAGTGAACTTCTTCTACTAGGAGTGGACTCAGTTGGTGAATGTTTTGGCTGTAGGATATGTTGGCGATTACGGCGAAAAGTACCTTCCGGGGAGACAATAGTATATGATCTAGGCTGTGGACCTATGTCTGACACAGTACCAGGTGTCCAAATACTGTCTGGCTGTTTCTGGAAGTAAATTTTATCACCAATGTTTAGGGAAGACAACGGTTTAGTATGTTTATTATAATAAATCTGTGATTTGTTCACTTTTATTTGAGTTTTATTTGTTAGAGACCTGTAGTTAGGTATTTTAGGTTTCAGAGTTTGTTCTAAGACTGGAAGTTTAGTTCTGAGTGTCCTGGACATTAGTAATTGGGCAGGCGAATACATATTTTCTTTAGGTGTATTCCTATACTGTAATAATCCTAGATGAGGGTCTGTATTATCAGTAAGACATTTCTTTAATATGTTTTTAACCGTGGCTATGGTTCTTTCTACAAGACCATTAGACCGTGGATAATAGGGACTTGATGTAATATGTTGTATTTGCCAATCTAAAGCAAAATGATTAAACTCTTTTGAGTTAAATGGGGGACCATTGTCTGAAATTAGAATGTTGGGTATTCCATGTCTGGAAAATATAGACTTTAGGTGACTAATGACAATTTTACTAGTAGAACCACCTGCTAGCTTTACAAGCTCGACATATTGGGAAAAATAATCTACGACTATGACATACTTGTTTGAATTGAAATCAAATAGATCAACTCCGACTTTATTCCAAGGGATTGGTTTTACCTCATGGGGCTGTAGTGACTCTTTGGAATTGCTGCGTCTGTTAGTGAGACAGTTATGACAATTATTAACATATTTTTCTATATCAGAGTACATATTGGGCCAGTATACTAGATTTCTTGCCAATCTTTGGCAACTATGAATACCTTGGTGACCTTCATGTATCTGTTTCAAAATGTCTTTTCTCATGGCTACTGGTATAATGACACTGTTGTTTTTGAAGACAATACCATTAATTATATGTATATCGGTTTTTAAAGGAAAATAAGGCCTAAGTATGTCTGGAAGCAATTTTTTATGTTCAGGCCAACCTGTTATGCAATATTTACTTAAGAGTGACAATTCATTGTCTTGGGAAGTCTGTTCTTGAATAGATTTAAGTTTATTTGGACTAACTGACAGTGATCTAATGACTAAATTGACATGTAAATCTAGATCAGAATCTAGATCATGTAATGACTGTTCTGGTAAAGCTGCTCTAGACAGAGTATCAGCTACATAAAGATATTTACCTGGTTTGTAAGTTACGTTCAGGTCATATGGTTGTAATCTTAGCATTATTCTTTGAAGACGGGGTGGAATGTTATAAATTGGTTTTTTATACAGCGATACTATTGGTTTGTGATCTGTTTCAACTAAAGTGTGGCGACCATAGACATATTGGTGAAACTTTGTACAACCAAATAGGATTGCTAACAGCTCTTTCTCAATCTGAGAGTATGACTGTTGACATGAGCTTAATGAAGCTGAAGCATATGCTATGGGGTGTTTATCATGGCAAATCACTGCACCCATGGCATCTTTAGACGAATCAACTGACAGTGTAATTGGTTTATTTTGATCATAATATGTCAAGACAGGGGCTTTTGTTATACATTCCTTTAATTCATTAAATTCTACATTATGTCTCTCTTGCCAAGACCATTCATTATCTTTAGACAGAAGTGTTCTTAAATTAGAAGTTTTATCTGACAAATTCTCTATGTATGAGCCTAAGTATGTAACCATACCTAAAAACCTTTGTAATTCTGTGACATTTGTTGGTGGTGGCATACTGCAAATGGCTTTCACTTTGTTTTCATCAACTCTCACACCATCTTTAGAAAAGATGTGTCCTAGGTACTTGACTTCACTTTTACATATATTAGACTTGTCTTTATTAAATTTTATTCCTATTTCTCTAGCTCTATCTAAGACTTGTTTTAACCTAAAATCATGTTCTTGTTTAGTTTGACCGTAAATTAGGAAATCATCCATCATGATTTTGACTCCTGGAATATCACTGAATCTATTTGTCATGATGGAATGAAACAGTTCTGGGGCTGCATTTATCCCGAAGGGAAGTCTTAGGAATCTATATCTACCTTGAGGTGTGATGAATGTACATAGTTTTGAGGAAGCTTCATCTAACTTTAGCATATAAAAACCTTTGTTTGCATCTAGGGTAGTGAAATATTGTGAACCAGAGAGGCTGGATTTAATTTCATCAATAATTGGAAATTGATAATGAGGACGCATAATGGCTTTATTAAGTTTTCTTGGATCAATGCACAGGCGTAGTTTACCATTTTTCTTTGATGCAATTACAATTGAGCTTACCCATTCAGTAGGTTCCTCGACTTTGACTATAATTTGATTTTTTTTTAACATGGCTAATTCTTCTTTTAATTGTTCTAAGAGACTGAATGGAATTCTACGACAGGCATCTATAGACGGTACAGCATCAGGCTTCATTGACAAATGACATTCATAATCTTTAAGACAACCTATTCCTGAGAAGAGATCTTTATATTTGTCAAGCTGTGATACATTGAGTGACTCATGAAATTGGACATTATGGACTCTTTTAACTAATTTTAAATTCTCACAACTGTTGCGACCAATAATATTCCTACAGGGTATATCTATAATGTGGAAATTAACATTGTATAGTTTGTTGTTATGTGTGACAGACAGAATGCATTGACCTACAGTCGGTAATACTTCACCGCTAAAGGTTGATAGTTTGTGACTACTTTTCTTTAAACTACTCAATGGCAAATTAAGTTTTTTATAAGAGTTAAATGATAAAATGTTAGTGTCAGCACCTGTATCAAGTAAAAAGTCTACATTCTTACTATTTATGGACAAAGTTGTATGATAAGGGTTTTTTTTGCTGACAGAAATCTCATTAGTGAAAAGACTATTTAAAAAATAAGTATCAGTACCCGTACTTTCTTCTTCTTCTTCTATGGATCTCACATGTTTGCTGCGGCAACACTTGGCAAAGTGATTGGGCTTGTGGCAGTTGTTACAGATGACTCCTATGGCTGGACATTTTGTTCGGTGAACTTGACCACATCTGGAACAATTCTTGGTTGACTGTTTGGATTGAGGTTCTTGACTGGACGATGCTTTACTTGATTGACGACTTTGACTTGTTTGAGACTGATGACTTTGACTTTCTTGACGGCTATGACTTCTTTGACGACTGTGACTTCTTTGACTGTGACTTTTTTGATTGCGACTCTCTTGACTACGATGTGTTTGGCGACTGTGATGCGATTGACGACTGGCAACGACACTTACTTCTTGGCTTGATAAAGCTTTAGCCTGTAACCTAGTATTTCTTAGTGTTTTAGCGAGACTGACGGCGGCATCAAATGTTGATGGTTTCTCGATCAGGATACGTTCTCTGATGTACGAGCAAGATGAATTTAAGTTCCATGAGAATATGTCCTTTACTATATCATCGGCAAGACCTTCAAAATTGCATTGGATACTTAGATTCTTGAGATCCGTGGCATATGTCTCAATTTCTTCATCTGGACCTTGTTTTCTGTTGAACAGCTTATGTCTTTCGACGGAAATATTGACACGTGGTGTGAAGTAGTCTTCAAATTTGGCGAGTAAATCCTTATAGGTGATCTTGTCAATTTGTATGTTAAACGAGTAAAATATCTGAAGAGCGTCTGGGCCTATGATTTGTAGTAAAATGGCTACCTTTCGTTTGTCTGGTTGTTCTTCTAAATTGTTGGCTATCATGTAAATCTCTAGACTTGTGTTGAAATTTCTCCAAGCCAATGGCATGTTCGAGTTGTTGATATCTAAGCTGAAATTACTCGGCGGCAGGGGATAACTTGTATTATTTGCGTTTTTATTTTCCGGCATTTTAGGGCTGGACCACGCGGCGACGTTTTACTCGAAATTTTTTTTTTTTTTTTTTTTGACTGTTTGCGGCACTTACTTTTGTGGTTTTTTGTGACTTCTTTTTCTTCTGTATCTTCTGACACCATGTTACGACGGGTGGCCAGATATTATAAATAAATAAGACGACCAGACTATTTTATGTATCGTGTATTCAGCCATTGCATGACGAGCGATCGGAGTCGGTGACAAGACAACAGGATCCGGAAATACCACAGATAATATATATTTTATAAAGACTGATACACATACGTAACAGTACCCACCGTCTATTTTCTGTGTTTTAGTTCAACAGAAACAGTTCCTTATTGTGCAGTAAAATTTGCTATAAATCGAAGGAAACTTACCAAGTTAAAAAAAAAAAAAAAAAATGTTTATTTCAATAACTTACAGTAGTTACATTTATACCTTAGGAATGACCCTTTAAGCAAAATAAATGCTTGTGCTAGGACATTCCGCCCTTCAACTACAGTACATTGTCGTATACAAGTTATTGAATTATGATAATGAATTTTTAAATAAGTAGACAAATCCTCCAATTTAAAGGAGGAGTATATATTAAACAAAAAGGAAAAGAAATGAAAATTTGGTAATTTAATAGCGCGCGCATAGTGATAGTGCGTATGTTAGTGCGAGTGTATGCATGAGTGTGTGTGTGTGCATGAGTGTGTGTGAGTGTGCATATGTGTCTTTGGTGTGAGTAAGACGCTATGAAGTAAGTGCGGGTATGCGTGATATGAGTGAGGAGAGAGGGTTGGTGCGGTAGGTGTTGATGTATTTTAGAAGTGATTATACTATGGAGTGTGATAGGGATTAGAGCTTGAAGTTTTAGTAAGGATTTTGGAGTTAGCCCTACGACATGTCTTGGGATCGGAAGATGTTGCATGACGACATCTTCCACTAACCGTAAAAAAAAAAAAAAAAAATAAAAAAAAAATATATCATTAATTAATAAAAATAATTAATAAATAATAATAATAATAATATTTAATTAATTTTTAATTATTATTAATTTATCTAAGTTTAGCAGTGCGCGTGAGAGTCTTCTATCTCGCGCGTCAAACTAGATAGCCACAACGCCATTTCTAAAACACGCTTCGATATATCCTCCTAAGACACAAAAATGCCATAGAGAAACTGATGCCTTTCAAAGGCGAAGATGACAGAAGTTGTACGCTCAGCGCACTTTTGATGCCACGCCTTTTATTTATACCTACTGCTATCTCACTGGCAAGGTACTTACAAGTTGAGGGTGAAATTAACATTTGGTGTAAGTCCTTCCTAGGGTCACAGATTAATACAGATGCGATACTCCGCAGTTTAGGTATGAAGCTACAAGTACGCGGCGGGCTCATCTCATTGGATCAATTCGGTGTGAGCTGCCGTGCACCGGCCGGCTCGCACGTTAGTTCGATACTCACTCACGCGCCGCGTCGTAAAAGAAGACAACCCTAACGAGTCAGAAGGTATAAGAGTTACGCGATAGAAAGAGAGGCAACTTAAAGGTGAATATAACTGTAGGTAATGAAGCGTTGTGCGACCTGAATTGCACTTTATTGTGTCGTAGCAAGAGTCGCATTTTATTTAAATGATTTCGCGGAGTGTCCCATCTGTATTAATCTGTACTAGGGGACAAAGCGAAGTAGAAGAAAATGGGGAAAGCGGATTCCCTCGAGAAAGAATTAACGCTAGGCGATGATAATGTTGGTCCTCAGCTAAGAGGTTTCATTAAAGTCAATAGGTATAACATCGCTGTTTACTCGTAGGTATAAGAAAAAAATAGAAGAAGTCAGTCAACAGGCACGGTGAAATTTACAACGTTTAAGAGAAAATAAATGAAAAAAGAACCGGCCAAGTACGTGTCGGACCACGCACAATGAAGGGTTCCGTAGTTAGAATGAATTTATCCCAAGAACAAACTTAACATTGTAGTTGAAAAACATGTTCTCCCATACATTCCAACTGAAAATGTAAGTTTGTACTCACAATATTGAGAGATTTACCATGTTCTTTTAACACCAAATACTTCTTATAGGTTTTCCTGTAACCTACAGGTAGGTAAAGGTTTATTTTCTGTATTTTTTTCAAAATTTTAGGCTCAGTAGTTTCGAAGATAAGGGGGGGAATGGTCAATTTTCGTCTATTTCCTTAAATAACTTTAAAACTATTTATTTTAAAATTACTTATAAAAAAAATATATGTATTTGAGACCCTCATGGTAAGTCCTTTCATTTGATATGTCACACGTTTGCAAAACTTTTTTTTTATAATTTTCTTATTTGTCCCCAAAAGTGACCCCCATAGTCAAAATTATTTATTTACTTTACCCGTCCGTGTTTGGATCACAGAAATTCATATGTGTACCAAATTTCAACTTAATCGGTCCATTCGATTCAGAGCAAATTGGCTGCGACAGACGGACAGACAGACAGGCAGACATACGAGTGATCCTATAAGGGTTCCGTTTTTTCTTTTTGAGGTACGGAACCCTAAAAAAAGAAATGGTAATAAAATTGTATTCTTGTAACCACACAAACACACATTCTACCTATAGCAAAAGTTTCGTGACGGTCGAAATGGTACCCTTTCTTCGGTCTTGCTCTCATTTGCCAAGTGTTCAGATAAAGCTAGGACCCTTAGGAGTCGAGTAAAAAGAAAAAAAAGTCAGAAAAGGAAGTAATAGCGCGGGCGGGCGATGCGACGCAACGGAGTGGGACCGGTGGGGAGGGGGGGAACAAGAAATTTCACGCGGACGAAGTCGCGAGCAGAATCTAGTCTTGTCTTAATATTTTTTGATAGGTACAGTTGTTTTATCTCACGAAAGCGGGTGACCCATAGTGTGTATAAGTACATGCACATGTGTTTGCGTGCGTAAGCTCAGGAGCGCCCAGTCGTGGCCGAGTCGCCGGCCGAGTCAGTAGTGCTTCTTGGTTGGCGCCAAAATTATTTATCAAATACCATCAGCATGGAAAGTACGGAGAAAAGAATATTATTATATTTTGTAGTGTTTGATTGTCTTTTTTTGTTATGTATTTTTGTGGTGTACAATAAAGTATATATAAATATAAATAAAAGTTGTTCGCAGTGAGGTAAGGCAAATTAAATGTGTGTATTTATATTGTGTGTAATGAATTAATGTATTAGTTAGTTTGTTCGCAGTGAGGTAAGGCAAATTAAATGTGTGTATTTATATTGTGTGTAATGAATTAATGTATTAGTTAGTTTAATAAGAACATGTTAAACGAGATTTTAATAATGTATTGTTTCTTTTAGGCTCGTCAAATGATTGCAAATATTTATAATTTGATCAAAGAAGAATTCATATTCTTCTTCTTTTTCTTTGAATTCATATTCACGGAACTTCATCGAGAACCAAATTGTGATTTATCACATTTGCGTAATATTACAAAACGCAGTGCAGCAGTGACGGGGGTAAGTGAAAGAACAGTGCAAAACATATTAAAAGAAGGAAGAAATGTCGCAAGTATATCTTCGAATTTTATGTCTCCCATGAAAAACCGAAGAAAGAGAGAAAATAAAGTAGACATTGCTGGATTTACAGCTGACGTTGTACGGAGCACAATACAAAATCTTCATATCGTACAAAAACAAATTCCAACTTTGGCAAAACTAAGGTCAGTCTTGAATGAAAAAATTGGTTTTGATGGATGTCTCGCAACGCTGCGTAAGTTATTAAATAAATTGGGCTACAAGTGGCGTAAAACCGATAACAATAGGAAAGTATTAGGTTGAACGGAATGATATCCAGATGTGGAGACCAAAATACTTAAAAAAAAATAACCGAATACCGCTCTCAAGGTCGGCCTATTGTCTATACTGACGAAAGTTACGTACCTATTGACAACACATGTTCGAGATAATACCTAGGCCCAAAAAGACAAACCATCTCAATTTTTAAAAAAACTTAGTCAAGGTACTCGCTTTATTTTAGTACACGCTGGAACCTGTGCCGGATTTATTGAGAACGCTTGCTTAGTCTACAAAGCTAATTCCACAGTTGGAGACTACCATTCCAACATGAGTTTTGAAAATTACGAAAAATGGCTGAATGAAAAGTTGCTGCCAAGAAGTTTTGCCAGATCGTTCCGTAATAGTACTAGATAACGCATCGTATCATAATAATACGCGTGCTGAGAAATTGCCGACGACAGCCTCACCAAATTCTGTGATGCAAGAATGGCTCACTCCTAAGTGTATACATTTCGACACAAATTTGCGCAAAGTTGAGTTATATGATATAATAAAAATCCATAAAAGTGATTTTATCACTTACAAAATCGATGACTACATAAAATTAAAGGATTTGAAGTATTACGCCTCCCTCCTTACCACCCTGAGCTATTAAGCCTTAGAGAACATCTGGGGGGTCCTTAAAAACTACATTGCTCTAAGAAACGTCGAGCAAAATATGACCAACACAGAAGGACTTATTGAAGAAAGTATTACAAAATATAACAATTGAGACATGGCGTAATACTTGTAATAGTGTCATTAAAAAAGAAACTGATTATATGAAATATTTTGACACTGATTTTGAATTAATAATAAATTTACAAGATGACAGTGAAGAAGAAACTGACTCTGAAGAAGAGTCTAGTTACGATTCTACTTGAAATATTAATTTAAATAAAATATAAATTGTATTCAAAATATTGCTAAAAAATAAATGTTTCTTGAATATAAGTTTCTATTTTATTGTACAATGTCTTAATGTCTTATATATACCTACATAGCAAAAATCTAATAACTTTATTATTTTTTTCATTAGCGACGAGCTTGCTAACGCTACCTGTAGTTACTCGTACGCACACAAGAGCGCGTGTCTATACGCATTACAACTACAAGTATGGCTCACCCGCTTTCGTGAGATAAAAAAAATTAAACTGTAAGCATGGTAAATTGTCTTATAATCCAACCTCACTTCTAAATAAAATCTATAATTATTTCATACAACATTTTGCAATAGTTATTTTACACAAACTGAAAACTTCATTCAAATGAATCCATTGAATTATATACGGCACGAGGTACTTTCTCTAAGTAACAAAGTATTATTTTAATCCACGTTAGTTTAGTGAAACAAAACTTTATGAAAATATTTCACTATTGTTCTTTTCACTTTTAATGAAAAGTGATTCCAACCTAAATTTTCGTTCCGTAGTTTCTTGAAAGAGATGTTAATTTGGCGTTTTTATACCAATCAAGTGTTTTCGCCATCTACATATTTCTTGCTATGAATCCAAATTTCCACTGACCGAAATAAAAAAAGTTTGTAATTTTGTGTGCGGACCCACCCCTTGCGTTCTAGGTTTGTCGGGGTACGTAGCAAGGTGTCGGGTGTTTTGGAGGAGAAAGAAATGTTTATCCCCTCACACGAGTTCGTCCGTGAGTAAATTTTACCTAATATTGTACGTAGTATGAGTTCTATACCAAGAAAATATTTTTTTATTATTAACGTTCTCATACTACGTACATACATACAATGTATACATACATACATACATACAAACTCATACTACGTACAATATTAGGTAAAATTTTTCCGAAAGAAAAAAAATCTCACTCACAAACTGTTGTTAAGGCTAAAATGTTAATGAAAATTTTAATGAATACACCCGGCTAACGCGGTAGACAAAAGTGCACTGAATCTCATATAAATAAAAGTAACAAGTAATTAAATTAGGTCAACGCGCTACGCCGATATTGCGAACTAAGGTGTTCGGTGAAAACACCGAACAAGGTTCTTTGCAAAGGTGGTTATGTGTAGCATATTTTTGCCAAATACAGTGAGGTTGTATCGGCATTACGAACAAATTTAGTCTGTGGTTAAAAAAATATATGCGGTGCGGGAGGCGCGCGCGGGGGGTCGTTTTTTTACCGAGATTATTGTTTGTATTTCAAAACTTTGGAAGAACAAAAGTAAATTTTATGATGTCATTTGATTATTTGACACATATTATGCAATATTTTAGGCAAAAAAAAAAAATACGGCTATCGCTTTAGACTTGAATATTTAAATTGTTTTTCATTGGCGGTAATCTAAACAAATTGTTCTAAATCAAAATTCGTAATATAGCCTAGTCTATCCACTTTAAGAAACAGTAATTACTTTCATAGCGATTCATAGGAATGTTTTGTGTACAAGCCGTGTAGAAGATGCCCCGTCGCGCGCTGACAAAAAATCTCAAGGACAATACTAATGACGTCGCGTAGGGAGCGGGACGCGACAGTGGTTAAGTAGTTAAAACTAGTATTCAACGAAGAAAAGTTTATATTACTTCCTCATTCTTTCAGGTATTCCACTCAGAGCAATGATTTCAACGGCACTTGACCAAACGGCACCATAAGCTGTTCCACTAAGCGCTTTGAAACAAAATTTTGATACCTATGTGCGATTCGGTGGAACAGTTTATTATTATTATTTTCCTTTCACGAACGGGACCTGTGTTAAAAAAATGATCACCGTTTTAAAACGCCCAGAATTTTAAAGAAAAGTGTTCTTCGTAACAGATATACAAATAGTTTTCGTTTCCTTGTTCCTTGCATAACATGACTTGAAGTGTGTCCCAAACACAAAATTATAGCGACTGAAGCCGAGATCTGTAAACGTTACTTAGATCGTGGTTAGAATTAGTCATGTCTGTCTGTCTTTATCTTTCTATAGTAAAGGCGCGTTTTCACTACCCTGCCGAGCGAAAACATCTGTTTTTACTACAACAAGAAAACGAATGTTCGCTCGCGGTGACGTCATTCTCACTGAAAATTTATGTATCGCTACTTCGGCGCCGTCATCTCGTTCTCGTGGACGTCCCGTTGACGTCGCGGTGGAAAAACGACCTTGGAGTTGAATGTGGTCTAAAAATGTAAAGTCACAGTTTATTTAATTTTATCGGATGGCATATATGGCGGATCTCTGATGGTAAGTTGTTACAGCCACCTCGGGCAAGGCCAGAGGTATCGCAAAAGTCATGCAGTCCTCCAATCAGGAACAAAACTGCACTAGCATCCCATACCATTCAAACCGGGATACAGCAACGCTGCTTGACGACAAAAATAGGCAGGTACGGTGGCAAAGAAAGAAAAAAAAACCAATACGTTTATTTTCGGTAAAACATGATGCAAAGAAAAAAACACAAACGCGCGATTGTGCGAAAAAAAACAGCTTCGCTGCTGAGGAGAGTTCGAGACAGTCGCAACAGCATCTTGAGAACTGTAGCGGAGAACTTCAGTTCTCCAATTATAAAACAGTTTGTGCGGAGGGTGATTGGTACTTACACTAGATAGTAAGTTGTTTTAATATTATGTTACTAACACTCTATGGAGTACTTATTCCGAAATAAAAATCATTTAATTTAATTTAATTTAATTTTAATAACAAGTTGGGGGAAAATATGCATCACATCCACGCAAAACGGCCATAGCTCAGCATAATGCTGTAACACTATGCGAGACAAAGCCACAGCGCTGGTTTTCAGCGACAGCCGGCGTTGACGTGATAATGTTAACCGGTACAGCATAAACTGAGATACAAAAATCAAAATAAGAAATATATAAACCGGCCAAATGCGTGTCAGACCACGCACAATGAAGAGTTCCGTAGTTGAATAGAATTTATCCCAAAAATTTGTTTTTGCTTAACATTGTAATCCAAAAAAAAATTATGTGTTATAATTACAAATGAACGATTTTCGGACTTTTTCTTTACTTGCGCTGGGAGACCTTGCTTTTCATCATCATTCATTTCTCATTTCATTATTCTAGGTCAACGGGAAGTAGGTAGGTAAGTAAGGGAGGGAGGTAGGTATAGGTTTTGATTTATATTACATTGACTAGCTTAGTTAGTTTAGTAGCTTGATTTTTTTAGGACTCCAAAGGTCCGTAGACTTACATCAATCTGCCTAACCTTTTCCCAACTATGTTGGGGTCAGCTTCCAGTCTAACCGGATGCAGCTGAATACCAGTATTTTACATGGAGCGACTGCCTATCTGACCTCCACAACCCAGTTGACTGGGTAATACGATACCCCTTGGTAAGACTGGTTGTCAGACTTTCGGGCTTCTAACGACCCGTAACGACTGTCAAAGATCCACGAATGACAGCCGGGACCGACGGCTTAACGTGCTTTCCGAGGCACGGAGGAGTCTCGGTATGTAAAGATGGTCACACATCCACGGACCAACTCCGGCAAGCGTAGCTTAACCTGATGGATCGACCCGTGCGGCTGTTATTACTTAGCCACGAGCTCCTCCGTTGACTTACATATTTGATATTAATTTAAACTTGATACCACTACCCGTTCCTGAGAATAAGGGTCTTGACAGACTGACAGACTTGAAAATATTTTTTATGTGATAGAATTACAAATTAACAATTTTCGGAATTTCTCCTTTACTTGTGCTGTAAGAGACCTTGCTTCTTGCCAAATTTAATTATTCTAGGACAGCGGGAAGTACACTATAGGTTTTGATTTACTTACGTGTATCAAAATAAGTCCCATAAATAGCCGTATTTTTTTATTGTGTTAACTTAGAAGCTTGATTTTTTAGGACTCGAAGGGACTATAGACTTACGTATTTGATATTAATTTCAACTTAATACCTCCACGCGACTCTGAGAAAAAGGCTCTTGACAGACAGACACACAGACAGACGACATACAGACAGACAGCCAGACATACAGACGGAGAACGAAGTGATCCCATTAGGGTTCCGTTTTTTCCTTTTGAGGGACGGAACCCTAAAAATAAAATTAATACAATTTCTAAATCTATAATATTAGTTCTAGCTGGTGGAGCGGTGGTAGCTTCTTCAAAGGAGTTCTATAAGGTTTTGGTAATGAGCTTATGAAACTAATTATACTTAATGCATAATTTATAAATCGACCCTCGTTAAAAGCCATCACTTAGTGACATTTGAACAGTGTGGAAAATTTTCCTTAAATCAACAACCAATTTTGGAGTTTCAAAGTTTGTTTACAAGAGTAATTTCAGAACCATTTGCAGTGAAATTAAATTCAGCGAAATAAAGCTGTATTTTAAACATATGCACTTTGCTTTTTGAGTTTCTGTAGCGTGAAATTATTTGCTAATGCAAACATGAGTGCTTTCAACTAGAGGTAAGCAAATCTAAAAGATATATGAGAGCAGTGGTGGCCCAGTGGTATTGGCTCTGACTTACGACTCGATTAAAGGTCGTGGGTTCAAACCCAACCAGATGCTTTACTATGACTGTGTAATTAATTTCATCACCATTGCTCTCAAAACGAATAACATCTGGATAAAATCAGCATGTCCTAGAACCGAATATTCTAAATCAACGGTTTCGATTCCTACCTAGAAATATTAATATTTCAAAAATCCAATGATGCAGTTTTAGTTTTCATTAAAATCGAGAAAATTCACCCTGTCTATGGGTAGCCATGTCATTAGTATTTTATACCTGTGTTTCATTACAAAATTCATAATTTCACTTACGTCATTGTTCTAGATTTCTTTATCTCTCTTCTTCTTCTTCATCGTTCCCTCAATGTTAAGATTGCCACCACATACGACACGTCTCCAAGTTATGCGGTCTTCTGCAGTGTGGACTGCTCAGTAAATGCTGCCTCCAATATCCTTCTTGATCGCGTCTGACCATCTTGCCGGTGCTCTGCCTTGAGCGTGCGAGCCTTTGTATAAACAAAGGAATATGTTGGGGTTGTGCACAATCACAGTAACCTAAAGTTTTTGCACAACCCCTAAAGAAAAAGGCCTAAGTTTAAGCAATTCCCGAATAATTAAAATAAAATTTAATTTAAAATAAAATTTAATTTAAAGTAAAATTTAATTTAAAATAAAATTTAATTTAATTTACTTTTATGTAATTTCCGAATAATGCATAGGTGTGTCAAATATATGGGCTCTTTGTCGAGATTACTTTCTCTCAAGTTAAAATCAACATTCAGTTTACAAGTTTATGGTAACAAAAAACAAAAGCCAGATAAATATCCTCACTCTCACCCCTTGCACCACCCCATAGCAGCGTACCTTCAAACAATAGCGTGACAACGAACTCGGCCGCTTTACTTTGAATAACAATACGCCAGTACAACAGTAAGCCAGTACGCCAGTGTACGCCACTACGCCCTTCACAGTAAACTTTTACAATACTTAGCGACAGAATAGAATGTATTGCCAACGACACGATCAACCCCGAATACCTCCGAATCAAGAATGTTTTAAAAAAGAAGCATCTAAAATAGTCGCGTGACAAACGAGGTTTAATGCAATTTAAAAGTCGGGCTAGGTTATAAATCTAAAAGAAGGTCAGAGGTAGAAAGAATTTGGATGTATAAATAAACAGCCTAGATACTTTCCAAGTATCTCTGTTGGCAACAGGGGATGCAATTCAGCAGAGTTTTGACCAAAATCACCACAAATATTTAAATTTTTGAGGGTTGATCGGCATTAGCATGTTCAATGCAATCATGGTTTAAGAAGATTAACTAATTAAACCTTGTCTGACGGAATTCAGCAGCCACCTAATCAGACATTCTCCATCGTAACTTTATTATCAATGCGTGCCACGAAAGATGAGACTCGACGAGCGCAGTATGGCACCCCCCGCGCTCTTTTTGCCGCCCCGATGACGCCCAGTACCTTCCCGCCTCAGACCTCATACCGCTAAAGATATAAATCAGAATAATCTGAATCAGAGAATTATAATCTACTGCGCAAATCAAACTACGTGGTGTGTCAAGTCTCGTCTTTCTTGGCACGCATTGTACCCACTACCTGCCTGGTATACTTCTTAAAAAATCAAACACTATTTAAAAACTTTTGCTACAACCCACGTCGCCTATTGTATTACCCACGCTTCACACTTCGCTTGCATTAACAATGTCGTCACCATTGTCGCTACAAACTTTGCCTACCCTCCCGAGCGAACATGACGATAGGTATAACCGAACGTCGTCACCACAAATTCTCATTACCAACATGTGTGACTAACACGGAACTTCAGACAAAATAGACCCGCTGTAATTGAGGTTTGGACCTAACCCTTTCAGAGACAGATCTTCAAAGTTATATCCTGGGAAATGTGTCAGCGGCAATCGAAATGTCTAGATTATAATGATGGAAAAGTTGGTCCAACTATTTGTAATTGGGACGAGTTGGTGCGGACAGTTGGACGGAAATTGTGTAAACTATTGTAGGGAAGAAACTAAGGATTTTCCTGAATTCAATGCGATTAGGAACCCATTGATCAATACAAAAAACTTTTTTACAAAAAAATACAACCGACTTCCAAAAACAACACTACAAAGTGAAAAATAACTTTAATTTCGGAAGTCGGTGTCTAGTTAAATGTATTTTCGTTAATAAAAGTTATTTTTCACTTTGTAGTGTTGTTTTTGGAAGTCGGTTGTAGTTTTTTGTAAAAAAAGTTTTTATTTTTCACTTTTTAGTTGTGTACCTACCCCACACAAATTCTAATACCACTACCTGTAAAACAAACTAGAACATCATCCATATAAAAGTGCGGAAAAAATACGTATTATTGAAGCTAACTCAAAAACTACCATAGCAAAGTTAATCAATTTTATATGGGAACAACTGTGATGTATACCCTCTCGAATAAAACAAAAAAAAATCAAATCGGTTCAGCCATCTTCGAGTAATCGGGGAACATACATAAAAAAAAAAAAAAAGTTTCCGACGAATTGAGAACCTCCTCCTTTTTGAAGTCGGTTAAAAATAGAACCTTATCAACATTTAGGTATCTGCTAATCTTTGGCAACTCAATCACTGATACATACTTGTCTATGAAGACAAGTATGTATCAGTACCTACAGTGATGATAATTTTATTAGTTCAGTTTCTTGTTATCAGCAGACAGAAGAATGGCCCTTAAGAGGCCTGTTGCATTTTGACACCTCTCTCGCTCACACGGTACCAAATTTTTAAGAATGTTAAATGAAAAGATGCTTTTTTAAAATACATTTTTCAAAAAGCATCTTTTCATTTCCCAATCTATTATTATAAATAATATCAATTTAATAGTTAATTATTAAAAACATATTTCTATTGATAAAATGCAACAGGCCTCTTAATATAATTTCGACGTTATCTGTTTGGTGCCTCCACAACACACTACCGGGGAAGCTCAGAAAAGAATCAGTGGAAACAATAGCTTTCCAAAAAAAATACCACAGAATTCAACGAAAATATTTTCAAAAAGCTTTCTCACAGACGTATAGGAAAATTCGCATTGTACCACGAATTGTACCTACAGTTTTATTTGTACGCAGAACGCACAGAACTAAAAAAGTTGGACAGGATAAAAGCACTTTGAATCGCACAATTCAGAAGGCCTTTTGAGGCATCCTTTCCTAAATAACGAAAAAATATGATCGGATTCTGCAATTCCGAAAATAATCGTTAGCTCTCGTTCGAAGTTCTAGTGGTATCACTTTTTTGTTAGGGTACCATTCGCGATATGAAACATGCTGTATTGAAATTGATGGCATCAGGTTTGGTATACGCACGGCTACTGATCAAGCTATACATTTCCAGTATAAGCTGATCTCGCATTGTATAGGATTCCTTACAATGAGAGGTCAGCGTAAACTGGAAATGTATAGCTTGATGTGTAGCCGTGTGTACCTACAATATTTTCTACCACTATCGTACCATCTACAGTAATCTACACTTTTTCCTGTCCTAATATTATTTTATCTTTCAGTTGGTAAGTTTTCATAAATAAATTAATTAACTCTAATAATTTTAAGGAGTGCTTTAGACCATCGAACTGAATAATTTTTATTATGGGACCAATTAATAAAAATCGCGAAAAAAACTTTGCTGTTCCGTACATTTTGACGAGAAATGTACGGAATAGCAAATTCTTTTTTCGCGATTTCAAAGATCGTTTAATAGGTAAAAGTTATTCAATTCGATGATCTGAAGCACTCTTTAAAGTTTTTGGAGTTAGATTTTTAACAGTTTATAGTTGTAATTATTTACCCTTCCTATTATTTTGGAACTCAATCAATCTGTTTTCCGAAGCATAGAGGAGTCTCGCTTTCACCCATCCACGGACAACTCCATACAGTTACTGTAATGTAATCCATTAAACCCATTTTCCCAGTCACTCACGTATAATTATGGAATCAGATTCATACGTATAACTGAGGTATACCTAACGCAATGAGCATGTAACACTTACAGCTACAATTTTATAGAAACTACAAAGAATAAACTACTCTTGTATGACCCATTTTCGTCGCTTGAAAGTTTCAAAGCGCTTGCAACCGCAAAAGTAGCGTTCCTTCACAGCACTCGACTCAAATGTACCTTTTAACATGAATTGTTAATAATTATGTAGGAAATATTCTGCAGAAATAAGGCATTGTAACTGAAGTTAGTGAAATTTCATAAATAGTATTGTTGCCCATACCTTTTTTTTTTTGTGGATGGGAAATCATCAAATGACTGCTGACAGTCAACAAGTCAAGTCAAGTCAGTGAAGGAACACGGGTGGGTTTTAGTCAGTAAAAGTCTGAACTTTTACTGAATAAAACCCTACTGTGTTCCTTCAGTTGCCTGTACCAGGGCCACAGTATCTCTTTCGAACAACCCGCGACCCCGGCGGCGCCCATACCTTGTATTGGCATTACGAGTCTATCTTTGATTATTCAATTTAGTTATTTTATCTATACTAACATAATTAAGCTGATGAGTTTGTTTGTTTGAACGCGCTCATGTCTGGAACTACCTGCCTGTCAGATTTGAAAAAATATTTTTGCATTTGTTAGCCCAATTCTTGAGAAAAGGTGCATCATCATGCAACTCTTTTTTTTTTTGCTTGAAAAGGAAAAAAGTTAGAAGCAACTCTAAGCGAAAACAAAGTAATAGCTGGTGCGGGCGATGCGATGCGACGCAGTGGGTCGGGGGCCAAAATTTCACGCGGATGAAGCCGTGGGCAGAAGCTATATTATATAAAACTTACATGGGCACAAGAAACGTCATAAGTTAAGCGCACGGTTCATAGGTCGTTTCATATGGAGATGAGACGGCAAGAAATTCCACGGTTACACTTATTTAATATATTATGTATTCAAGAAAACACAAATAACATAATAAACATGTTTTTTTTTCATTCTTTCTGTAGGTACCTATAAACATAGTTCTGTATTTGAACAGGATCAGAATATTTAAATCGATGTTGTGTCTGATGCATTTCGCAGATAGCAAGCTAACAACGTTGCCTAAGTATAGACTAATTGGTTTACGACACACTGTCAGACCGTGGATAACAATGTCGGTATAGCAATAGCATTCTACTGTTTATCTGATCCATATGATCTGATCAATTAACGTACCTGTTCCAGATGGACACGTGGTGTAGTACGAGTATGTCGCAGCCAACTGGTTTAATAACCGCCTAGCCTTTTAACTAAACGGCGCCCTTCAACTAGCGGCCTGAATTATATTCAATTATAGGTTAGGTTGGAACGTGACCAACCAACCAACCGAAATATTTTGGAACTGGGCAACTAGCTTCAACTTTCTGGCTAACTGACCGGCTCTTTGACAAAATTGAAAAGTGCCTGTAACTGGTTTAATTGAAATAAATGCTTTGAGTTTGAACCACGCGCGAGCCGAGAGAGCGAAGCGAGCGGCGTGCGGCGAACACTACTTCCAAAGGCTAGGCGGTTAACTAAACGGCTAATTAAACCAGTTGGCTGTGACATCGATACTAATATTATAAGCGTGAAAATAATCTGTCTGTCTGAATGTCTGTCTATGTTTCACCTTCACCTGGCTTTAGGACATAGGATCAATTTCCGAACTCCTCGCTGGTCGTTTGTTATGCTTTTCTAAGCATAATCAGCTTATAACGTTCTCTTCCGCTGGGACAAAGGCCTCCTCTCTGTGGTAGCACAGAATACATAACAGAACCTACAAGTACAGAAGATTGACTTCGCAAAATCATGTAAATAAATAGCGACTCTTGCTTCGACACAATAAAGTGCAATTCAGGTCGTACGGCGTTAATTAGTTGCCCCTCTTTCTTTTCTTCGCGAGTCTCCTATACCTTCGGACTCGACAGGGTTGTCTTCTTTTACGACGCGGTGCGTGAATGAGTATCGAACTAACGTGCGCTCCGGCCGGTGCGCGGCAGCCCGCACTAAATTAGCTCGACAAATCGAGCCCGCCGCGTACTTGTAGCTTCATAACTAAAATGGGGAGTGCGCCTATATTTTATTTTTTTTTGTGGATGGGAAATCATCAAATGACTTCTCCCGCTCTGGGCAGAGCGGGAGGGCGTGTCAGACTTTTACTGACTAAAACCCACTCATGTTCCTTCAGTTGCCCGTGCCAGGGCCACGGTACCTCTTTCGAACTACCCGCGACCCCGGCGGCATCGGCCCAATTGACCTTGTCACTGCTGACATCTCTTTGAGGCGCGCGTGGAACACAACGCGCCGTCGCCCCGGGCCTGGTCCTTACCGGACGGCGAGCTGCCGTCGTCCGCAAGCCCGCGCCTACGGTGGCCGGGAATCGGCGATCGATTCCCGCCGCCCAGGGCGTCTCCTACGGCGGCTAGGGGCGCGAGGGCGCGGCTGTTGCCTCTCCCTCATGCGTTCCGTTTCCTCCTTCGCGAGCATTACTGCTTCGCAGAAGGAGGTGACGGCTTCCCCTGGACTCTCGCTCCGCACCATGGCCTGGACCAGATTTGGACGCGAGAGATCGCCGCCGCCGATCGCCTCCGTGAGAACACGGCGGTGCTCCGCCCAAGCCGGGCAGACCTCCACTGTATGCTCCACCGTGTCCTCTGGGCGATCCACACAATGGTGAGACCTGGGCGTTTCCTCCCGCCTTATCCGAAACAGGAACCTCCCGAAACAGCCGTGTCCGGTGAGGACTTGCGTCAGGCGGAAGGTAAGGACGCCGTGGCGCCTCTCCAACCACTCCTCAAAGAGGGGACTTATCGCCGCAATTGTGGCGTGCCGAGTGCTGGAAGGAAAAGCATTTTATATGTCAGATGCCTCAGCTTGAGACATGTGTCACATGCGTGGTTTACCATTATGAAGCACAAGCGTTACACTGTCTGGACCCACCTTAAGATGCCTTATAAGACAGCCATACAGGGAAACAGCTAAAGCCATAGGACGGTTCGATGACATGGTTTTTCATTGCATAACTTGTATACAACGTGTTTCAGAAATGTGTAGTATAGACCATCAAACTGAACAACTTTCTCCATGGGACCAACATTTTAATCGCAAAAAAAATATCAGCTGCCCCATGCTCACATTTCAGTCGAGTAGGTATTGAACTTTTTTAATTTGCTTACCTAATTTTATTTTAAAGTTGATTCTACATTGCTTATTTTTTAGGGTTCCGTACCTCAAAAGGAAAAAACGGAACCCTTATAGGATTACTCGTGTGTCTGTCTGTCTATCCGTCTGTCACAGCCAATTTGCTCCGAATCTAATGGACCGATTAAGTTGAAATTTGGTACACATATGAATTTCTGTGACCTAAACACGGACGGGTAAAGTAAATAAATTAATTTTGAATATGGGGTCACTGTTGAGGGGCAAATAAGAAAATTAAAAAAAAAAGTTTTGAAAACTACACTGTGTGACATGTCAAATCTATGAGGGTCTCAAATATGTTTTTTTTTTTATAATTTTAAAATAAATTGTTTTAAAGTTATTTATGAAAATATACGAAAATTGACTATTCCCCCCCTTATCTCCGAAACTACTGAGCCTAAAATTTTGAAAAAAATATAGAAAATAGTTCTTTACCTGTAGATTACATGAAAACCTATAACAAGTCTGTGGTCTTAAAAATAACATGGTAAATCTATCAATACTGTGAGTACAAACTTACATTTACAGTTGGAATGTATGGGAGAACATGTTTTTCAACTACAATGTTAAGTTTGTTCTCAAGATAAATTCAACCTAACTAACTCTCCCCCCCACCAACCAACCCTTCATTGTGTGTGGTCCGATAAGTAAGTAATGTAATTTTATACTTTCGCTGCATAAACCTTGCATACCTAATTGTATCCTAACTGAAAGAAGTCACCGGCTCCTGAAATATAATTGCCAATAAAGAATTGATGAAATTATTGCTTCGATTACGATGTTGGTCCGATGATGGAGATAGTTGTTCAGCTTGATGGTTTGTACCACACTCTTAAAGACCACATTTCTGATGCACGCTGTATAAAGAAAAAGTTGCAGTTTTTAAATAAAATTGTGTTTAATGCCAAAATTATGACCTGATAATGGCTCCTAAAGAAGAGCTGATTATTATTTTATGATGACATAATTATATTTCTACTGATATTGCATACATTCTATTAAAACTATTTATTCGTATATCTATTAATTTATCGTTAGACTATAATTGAAAGCTATTCTCAACTCAGGTGTTAATTGATAGATTAATCAAAGAGCACATTAATTTGACATTGCATTGTCAGCCATTGCCTCGATATAGCCTATCTGAATAAATCTATCTGAATAATTAATACTTAGAATGGAAAAGCGAGGTAGAATTCTACATAAATATTTGATATACGAGAACAGTGGTGACCCAGTGGTAACGGCTGCGACTTACGAGTTGTAGGTCGTAGGTTCGAACCCAGACAGGCACTTTATTTTGTGTAAATAATTTCATCACATTATCAAAACGGTGAAGGAAAACATCGCGAGGAAACCGGCATGTCCTAGAACCAAACATTCAAAGACATGTGACATTTACCAACCCGCACTGGGCCCGCGTGGTGGCCCCTATGTCATAGCAGTGGGAACATTATAGGCTGATTATTATTTGATGTAAGTCGAATTCAATTCTGCTGCAGAAATTGGAAGCGCTTGTATGAAAGTATGCCTCGATTTTTCCATATACAACAAAGGAAACTAAATTGTATCAAGAAAATAAACATTGTCCCCAGAAATTATTAGGGTTTGCCCACAAATGTACTGTCTTCTAGGCCTACGAGGCTAGTTTTGGGCACTATAACACAGATAGCGACCATTTATAGAGGTATTTGCGTTTATCTGAGTCTTGGACATATTATAGAAGTTTCTAAAGTCCTAAATAAATGTTACTTACATATTATTAGCGACCCCGGCCCTGCTTCACACGGTTTTTATGACTCGACAAAACGTGAAGGTTTCTATAGAATCAAATAGAATAGAATACAGATTTATTTGCACATATGGGTAGTACTAGCTCGTGGCTAAGTAATAACAGCCGCACGGGTCGATCCATCAGGTTAAGCTACGCTTGCCGGGGTTGGTCCGTGGATGGGTGACCATCTTTACATACCGAGACTCCTCCGTGCCTCGGAAAGCACGTTAAGCCGTTGGTCCCGGCTGTCATTCGTGGATCTTTGACAGTCGATACGGGTCGTCAGAGCCCGAAAGTCTGACAATCAGTCTTACCAAGGGGTATCGTATTACCCAGTTAATGGGTTGTGGAGGTCAGATAGGCAGTCGCTCCATGTAAAATAATGGTATTCAGCTGCATCCGGTTAGACTGGAAGCCGACCCCAACATAGTTGGGAAAAGGCTAGGCAGATTGAGGTAGAACTTGACCTGGTCAAGGTCTTATGATACTCCCTGTCCTGTTAGCACGCTCCTAACTAACTTCTAACCTCCAAGCGGGCAAAGCCACGAAAAGAAGCTAGATGAATATAAAACATCTCCACTTCCGAATCAAAGTAATTTCAATAGCCACCCACGACATCGCTCCCACTAATTACCAGAACATTATCACACGGTTCTATATCAAAGTTGTCGTTGTTGCAACAACTTTGTGCCAATTTACTTCCGAAGCGTTGAACCGTACACAACAGATAATGCCACTCTTACTGAGGTACTACCACAGATTAATACAGATGGGATAGTCCGCAAAATCATTTAAATAAAAAGCTACTCTTGCTACGACACAATAAAGTGCAATTCAGGTCGCACAACGCTTCATTACCTACAGTTATATTAACCTATAAGTTGCCTCTCTTTCTATTACGTAACTCTTATACCTTCTGACTCGTTAGGGTTGTCTTCTTTTACGACGCGGCGCGTGAGTGAGTATCGAAATAACGTGCGAGCCGGCCGGTGCGCCGCGCACCGGCCGGCAGCCCACACTGATTTGACCCAGTGAGATGAGCCCGCCGCGTACTTGAGCTTTATACCTAAACTGCGGAGTGTCTCATCTGTATTAATCTGTGGTACTACGTAGAACCGCAATTAACATCAACACAATTTGTATTCGTTGAAATTATTCTCTCAATGTGAACACACAGATTTTCATCATCATTATTGTGTATGGTATGGGGAGGGTTGGTGAAGTAAAGATTCTTTGGAGTTGGTAAAAATACGAATGTCTTAGGGTGCGAATACATGTTTTAGAACGCGCTGAATAATTTGTTTGATTTTGTATTTTTTTGCGTTTTATGGAATATTTTGTTATGTTCGTCTACAGGGTTATTTTAAAATGGATATCTTAACTCCGCAGATGCGATGGGTATATTTAACCATGATAAAACAAAAATAATTTGATGGTTTTTTTTTGTGGGGGTCATCGGCCGCAGTTATTGTAGTCACTTGTTGGAATATCAGTTCAAAAAATCTCTTTTTTTAGTGAAAACTTCACAGACGTGATGAGTATCGATGTATAATCACGATAAAACATAAGAAAACAGTTTTTCAGTTTTACAAATAACAACACTAACAGCGGTCGCTGACCTCCCAAAAAAAAAACCATCAATTCTTTTAAGTTTTTATTTTATACAACATCAGTTTTAGTATATGCGAAACCCGAAACACATGTCTAGTATTTTTATGTAAAGAATCTATGTACAAAATTTCTAAACTGTATCATGAAAAATCACAAAGTTATAAACTTGTTAAGTTACCTGATTGTCCGTACAAAAACATGATCACCACGCGGCGCCCGCTGTGCGCCCGTGCCTAGTGCCGCTATGACCTGCCGTGACTTGTGTTCGTCGCTCGGTGTCCATATTGTAACCTTTTTTAAAGATTTTTGGGGCAAAATATAACACGGTATAAAAATTATTGTAATCGATTCAGTTATTTATTCTGAACAAACTATATTCAGGTTTCGCATATACTAAAAATAATGTTGTATAAGTACATGTTTATTTCCACTCATGTTACATGTTGGTTTTGGCAAAGTTTTATAGTCGGCCGCCAGCCTGACACCAACCCTCCTTGGGAATGCTTTTGTTGGTGGTTTGCCCGCCCTCGGTGCGGGTGATCCAAGGTGCTTCTGTGGTATGCACTAGGTCTCCAGTTCCCTGGATTGTGTGAAAGATGACATGGCTAGAAAGGGGGTGACTACCGAGATGACGAATAATAGAGAAGTATGGAAAAAAAGGACATGTTGCGCCGACCCCAAATAGATTGGGATAAGGGCAGGAGAATGATGAAGTACGTGTTTAGATATAGATGTCTATCGCGATTGCGGAGTTTAGCTAACCAATTTAAAATAACCCTGTATTTGATTACGTCAGTCTACGGCCTACAACATAGCGGTACCGAAGTGAGGCTAAGTTGAGGGCGTGACCTAAACCACTGTTCACGCTATCACTATGGCGGTGACAAAGAAGGCTGGAGAATTCACTATTATACCTATCGCGTCGTACATCCATCAATACATCCATATACATCCACAAACTCACGCCTTCTCCCCATGGGGTAGGCAGAACTGCAGAACGCCACCAGCTACGAACCTTTATATAGGGTGACTGGTAATTAGTGACCGATACTTAAACACATGATTATACTCATGATAACAAACAACTTTTACCAAACCTGAAATCGCGAAAAAAAAATCAGCTGCTCCCTACATTTTGACGAGTTATGCGAACATGAATGTATGTGGCAGTTGATTTTTTTTTCGTGATTTCAGGTTTGGTTGTTTGTTATCATGAGTATAATTACGTGTTTATGTATCGGTCACTAATTACCAGTCACCCTATATAAAGTCTTCTATTCGTACACGAAATCTCTTAAGGGGTCAGGGGTCATCATTATGAACAACTTTTACTATTGGACCAAACCTGTAATCGCGAGAAAAACTCAGCTGATCCCTACGTTTGTGTTTGCATCTCGTCAAAATGTAGGAAGCAGTTTATTTTTTTTTTCGCGATTTCAGGTTTGGTCCCATACTAAAAGTAGTTCATAATGATGAGTAGTAAGATGATGCCCTCACGTTAGCTGCCACACAAAAGACACAATAGAAAATTAATTGTTCTTCGGTCACCAGAGACCGGCGCGCGGCGTGGCGTTTAACCTGTGGCCTTAGTGCGAGTTTTTATACTTACTCGATCGCGTATAAGTTAACGTTATCTTACGTCAATTTGTATGGAAAGTTTCCCATTACCAGACGGCGCTTATTCAGTATAAAAACTCGCACTGAGGCTTCTGTTAAGATATTTCGTGTATGAATAGAAAGACCTTACACACTATTTTTGCATCGTTTACGTTCATATATCTGGTCATACACGCACGCCGGTTGCTAGTACTACGCACCTGCCCACTGCGTCGTCTTCGCCCATATTCAGCATACCTACCTACCTACAAACTCCCAAAAGAGCATCTACTGTTATTACAATAGCCAAATAGTTCATTCCAACTGTTCTACCGACCAAATCCTCTGGCCATGACATGTGAATCCAGCCTAACAGTTCAATATCTCCAAAAATAATTTGAAAAACATCCAAAAATGTTCCATTGCCTAGATATTCGCATACCGTGGCTTTATCATCGATATGAACCACTGGGAAGGCAATCTCTCGGATGGATGCCGCCGCGTATTGCACCTGACATCTGCATTACGGAATTTACGGAACAAATATTACATGGAAAGCATTTTTTTAAACCTTTTTTGGACGATCGATTTGCATTGTGATTGGAAATGTGAAATTGGTTTTAATGAACTGACTGGCATAGGATGTATGTGAGAGTATTCGTTTTCAGTATTGACACAAATCAGAAAGGGGCTTGTGGCTAAGTAATAACAGCTGCACTGGTCGATCGAACAGATAAAGCTAAGCTTGCCGCGGTTGGTACGTGGATGGGTCAGCGTCTTTACATACCAAGACCCGTGTCTCGGAAAGCACGTTAAGTCGTTGATCTCAGCTGTCACTCGTGGCTTTTTGACGTTTGTTACGGGTCGTCAGAAGCCCGAAAGTCTGACCACCAGTCTTACCAAGGGGTGTCGTATTACCTAGTAACTGGGTTGTGCAGGTTAGATAGGCAGTCGCTCCATGGTAAAATACTGGTATTCAGCTGCATCTGGTAAGACTGGAAGCCGACCCCAACAAAGTTGGGGAAAGGCTGGGCAGATGATGATTTATGATTTGCACGCAATCATAGCGTTGATGGCAACCCTTACATTGTTAATTAAACACAAATGTCAGATAGATCCACTACTGTATCAGCATACGGGTTACCCAAGATTAAATTAGAATAAAAACACAATCTTCACTTGTAACATAAACAAAATAAGATTACTTACTAAAATGCCAACTCCATTCTTATTTACTTTGTTACAACAAATCTGATTCTAGTGCTCCCCGCGTTGTGTATTTGTAACATCAAGGTTCGTTACATCAAAAGAAAATTACTGTCTGTATTTTTATTCACAAATTTTCTTGACACAGATTTTATTTAATGAGACATGAATAAGACTTCAGTGCGAAAAACTGCCAGGATTGATTGATTGCGAAAAACTGCCAGGAATCCTGTGAAAGTCTCAATTCATCACCCTATAAACTAGTTGTACTAAAAAGTATTAATCGAAACTGTCTGTCCGGTTATGGTCCGGTTAAAATTTAAATCTCTTCTACCCAGGGACTGAATTACCCAAAAATAAAGGTACCTTTAAATTTCGGTATGACGTCATACCGTTAAATAACGTATACCGAAATATTTCGATGCCGTTTTTTTTTTCAGTAGCGGAATTTTGAGGTTTGAAATGCATACCGGTATATTTTGGTATTTTTTTCAGTACGTAGCTGAATTTTGTAACAAACAAAATGTACAAAATACACAAGTTCTAACGTGTTCGAACCCCCTTCTTCCCCCGCCCTATCACATGTTTTTCGATACCGAAATCGTATAAAGGTTACGGTAATGGTTTAACCCAAATATGTATAAAGGTATAGATAGATAGATAAAACATTTATTTGGTGCAAAAGATATAGCACAACACACAAAAGTACAATTAATTAAATCAATATAAAAACAAGATGCCAATAATGAAAACAAAAAACAAAAAAAGAAAAGAAAAACGTACATACACAAAAAAAAAAAAAAAAAATAAAAAGAAAAAAAAATTGACACTATGACGTAAGTACCTACTTTAAAACAAATTGTCATCGATTATACACAGTGCGGTGTGCGTCTCAAGGTTGCACCAAATGGGAGTCCAGCTCAGCATGTGTCAGACAATATACCTGACGCTGATATTCTGCTGGATCCCTGCAGTGACATACGGACGTCGAGCAGACGAGATTAATCTAATATTATAAAATTAATAAAATAGTATCGATATTAGAGTATTCTATTCTATTCAACCTTAACCTTTATTTTAAGCCAGTACCGGTATTTTTTTGAGGTATCTAAACCTCTGACCGTAACCGCTTTCAGTCCCTGTCTCTACCATCACCACTGTTAAAACATCCACGCAACACTGATCCAATCACAAATCCCATCGGTGCATTTTCACAACCACGCAACTGCATTTTATTATTTCACGGCGGCGGCGGAGGCTATTGAATTAGAACGCAGCGAAGCGATTGGCGGCACTCGACAATTGTAAAGCGAACGAATCGAACACCACAATGTCCATTGTCGCACAGATAGACTTCAGCTTTCTGTCGCGGTGAACAACCGTCGATGTATTGTGTAGTCAGAGATGGGAACGCGCGCGAGTCCTGCCATTGTTTCCCCAACGTCAACACTTCCCGCTGTAAATGAATGCAGAACTGGGACGTTTATTGTCGTTTAGATCGTCGACGGTTTTTACGAAATGCAAATGTTACAAAAAAATGCTGAAGAGTAACGGGTTTATAAGTGAGTCTTTACTCTTTAGGTTAATATGGAATTTAAGCAAATATGTGAGAGTTATGAAAAACAGTAGCAATACGTGTTTGTAGTTGTAGCAAACAATTTTGTTTTACAGTGTTCTCGGAAAATGCAAAGTTGTGCATTGTGCAGTCGTATACCAAAATATTTCGAGCTAAGCAAGTTATTTTGAGTTAAAATTCGAGGAATTTTGTGTCAAAGGTAAACTGTGTAGTTTGCTAGACCAACATTTTAATGGGAGTTTATTTCAATAGTGCGAGAAGCGTGATTTTCATTTATGCACTTGAAAATGCTAAAAATAGACCAATGCAGCAATGTTCAAAATGTATGTTCATACAGTCATATTAAAATAATAATTATAGCTACTTATTAAAATTAAGGCATACAAAACGAGACCGTGATAAATGGCCAGCAAGAGCCTCAGCCACTTTGCTCTGCCGACCAGTCAGATGGTTGAGGCTAGAAATGACGATTCTGATTCAGAATACAGTCTTTGTCAAGCTCACAGATCTGTGGTAATAAAAGTCAATCTGCCCAGCCTTTTCCCAACTATGTTGGGGTCGGCTTCCAGTCTAACCGGATGCAGCTGAATACCATTATTTTACATGGAGCGACTGCCTATCTGATCTCCACAACCCAGTAACTGGGTAATACGATACCTCTTGGTACTTTCGGGCTTCTGACGACCCGTAACGACTGTCAAAGATCCACGAATGACAGCCGGGACCAACGGCTTAACGTGCTTTCCGAGGCACGGAGGAGTCTCGGTATGTAAAGATGGTCACCCATCCACTGACCAACCCCGGCAAGCGTAGCTTAACCTGATGGATCGACCCGTACGGCTGTTTTTACTTAGCCACGAGCTACTCGTCTGTGGTAATAAAAGTACTACCTAAAAATAATAATTAGATCTTAAAATATGATTATGTAACAATCTTCTAGAATCATTATGTTTCACTGAAGTGTATTAAAAACTCTATAGACTATAAATAAAGAATATCCAATTCCCTGTGGTCTTTTCATCCGCGAAAAATCGTTACGAAAATATAGTTCAGCTGTGTCTACAAAATATGTATCACAGATTTACGATGTTCTGCGATGTTCAGTTACGTTAGCTTTCACCGGCGGCATTGACAAACATTTTGCGACTCCATCTTCGGTATAACAATTTCAGTTATCGAGTATAAAGCAGATAGTAAACGGAGATCACGAAACTGATTCTGCCTTTGATAGAATTTAAGATGTGATTTTTTCCTTTTGTCATTGTTGTCGTATTGAAGAAAGGGATTATTGAGGTTGTGTCTTTTTTTAGTATTGGTTTTTATGTCACCGTAAAATTGTGCGAACCGTTAGTTTATAATAATCTATCGGTACTATTTCCGTTAGATTATAAACTGTAGAAAAATTGTAAACTGGTAGAAATGGGTTAGGTTGGGTTAGAAAAGTGACCAAACGCGCGCGAGCCGAGCGAGCGAAACGAGCGGGGCGCCGCGTTTGTTGTTGTTGCTCACAGCTACGCAAGCTATTTAGTATTAGCGCAAGGTGCATTAAGTCCGAAGCAAGTATGATATCAGTTCACAATTTGTCGCTTTCCCATGGACAGATTATAGTGTCGAAAAATAATGCGTTAAATTGTAAATGGTTTGTTGCAATTCACAACAATGGTTTGTTTCATTTAATTTTTCGACAGTTTATAATTTAACGGAAAAATAATACCAATAGATAATAAAGTAACAAATTTCATAATTATACGGTGACATTTGAGTATAAGCGCTCTTTATCCCAACTTTTTATGGGAAAAGCGAGTGAAAGCTACTTTAATATTCCGTTTTTATTTTTGGAGCTACACAAATGCTGACAGAATTTGTTTAATCTATAAATCACATTTATTTCAGTCGCATGATCGCAATAAAAATGTGACCATAGAAAGTATCTAGACATCTCTTTTCATAACATAACATGTCGCTTGTATTTCCCGAAGGATTAGGCAGAGATGCACTTAAAGAACACCTACATTTCGCTAGTTATGTACAGCCGCTAACAGCGCCACCATTGAGAAAAAAATTAAAAAGTCAGGAGATATGGAACATTTTGAAATTTCTTATGCACACATTTTTAGTCAGATGTTGTAGAATTTTTTGTATAAAAAAAATCTACACTAAACTTCCTGCCAAAAACAGCCGATTTTGGCGTTAACTGCTATACCTTCACCTAAACCTAGAGGTTTAGTGTTCATTTTTTTTATAAAAAAAAAATTACAACATCTGAATAAAAAAATGTGTGCATAAGAAATTTCAAAATGTTCCATATTGTCCAGACTTATTAATTTTTCAATGGTGGTTGGGGTCGAACTTATTTCTAACAACTGGACACAAATCGAACCCAGGACCTTAAGTTCAGCAGTAGCGCTTGCAATCACTTGACCAACGTGGTCTCTTTCATCATTGTAATTACAATTTTAACCAGTCAATGACTCAGAAGCCACAGAGTTTTTTCGAAAGCATCCTCAGCAAGAAAGCGAACAAAGAAAGCAACAAGTGAAAATGTGTCTGTCGCAAATATATTATAGAATCAGCTGTTTTACAAAACCGCTAGTTGTTTTACATAACACCGCTGCTATGTAAAACATCTGAACAACGTTTAGCTGCCATTGCGCTATACGTTTTACAATACTGCTACCCACGTTTACACGTATAGCAGAATGGCCTATCTGCAGTCGGTGTAACCTATCTGCGGTCGTAAAAACTAAGCTATGGCACCCTGAGCAATTGATTCAGGTTAGGTTAGAACTGTGACCAACCGCGCGTGAGCCGAGCGAGCGAAATCAGCGGTACCACGGCAGCGGCCGGCGAGCGCTACTTCCAAGTTGATCACAGTTATTTGGCTATTTAGTTTAGGATTGACTTTCATAAAACTCTGAAAACTTTATATTAAAATTCTCCAATCACTATTTTCACTCGAGTTAGGGTCATTTTCACTGACAGTACATGTTTCGGACGCCATATTGTCATGGCACACAGCCCCGAGCGTCAAAATTGAGAACTGAAATCTATAATCTGACGTTTAATTACACGCTGTTTTACATAACATCTCTGACCCGCTGCATTGATAAACGCAAAACGATTAAACAATCCTGCGTGTTAAACTTCAGTAATTATGTAAAACCGCTAAATGTCGTCAGTTGTTTTACATAACGGAGCTGTTTTGTAAAACAGCGGATTCTACAATCCATCTGCGACATGTCTTAGATGTCACAATCTCATTAATAGAATGTAACAGTCCGTAAAATTATCTCCAACAACCACGCACTTGATGTGACGACGTATTAACTTCGCTTCTCAAGTTACTGAATCGTAAGCATTGTAATGTAATTAATTATTTAATTAAGTGTTGTGTTCTTACTTGATTTCAATTAGTCACAATTTGATCAATTTCTATTTATTTTATTTTTCTAACTGAACAGACAGCTGTACTGCTGGGGAGTTTGTTGTGTCAGTTCTTCTTCCCAGCTAAAGCACTAGGAAGTGGCGAAGGGCGTGCGGGCTAGGGGACTGTCTTATGTAATTTTGACGTTCGAGAAATGATCAGCCTACTTAGTTTGATTAGATTACTTTTAATTTGATAAGTTCTCAAAAGGAATAAATTTTCCCCGTTTTTGCAACATTTTTCATTGATGGTCCGCTCTTATTTGTTGTAGCGTGATTTTATATAACTTATAGCCTTCCTCGATAAATAGGCTATCCAACACTTAAAGAATTTTTCAATACGAACCAGCAGTTCCTGAGATTAGCACGTTCAACCAACCAAACAAACAAAGAAACAAACTCTTCTGCTTTATAATATTAAGTATAGATTAGTTAGTCTAAGATATGAAAATCCTACTTAATTAATTACAAAGTGCCAATCACTTCTTGGCGGTGACCGCGGCCTCGTCCTCCCGCGCGAACGTTTGCAGAAGCTCTTCCTTCTTAGCGGCGATACGCTCTTCACGACGCTTACGTGCCTCCTTGACCTTGTTGCGGCAGGCCTCGGCCTGGTCACTGAGCATCTTAGTCCTAGCCTTCTCAGCCTTCTTCCTGTGGATGTACTCCATGAGTACGCGCTTGTTCTTGAAGACATTACCCTTTGCCTTCATGTACAGAGCGTGGTATAGATGCCTGTCGATCTTCTTGGCAGTTCTGTACTTAAGTAGCAGCTTACGAAGGACCCTTTGTCTTTGTACCCAAAGTTCCTTCTGTGGCATCCTAGCATTAGCAGTACCTCTTCTCTTACCGAAGCCACAGTGACGTCCCTTTCTGCGGGCCTCTGTGTTCTTGCGGACACGAGCACGTGAGTGTACAGCTACGGGCTTCTTGATGACGAGACCATCCTTGTTCATCTTACGGATGTTCTGTCTGGAGTTGGTGTTAGCGATTTCATTGATCTCGTTAGGGTCCAACCACACCTTCTTTTTACCACATCGCATCACAGAGGCTGCAAGCCTCTTCTGCAGCTTGAGGGAACTCATCTTGACTAGGTGAGCTCCAACGCATACAAGAACTTTAACTTTTTAACTTATGTGAACTTTAATTAGGAAGTTACGATAATATTGGCAGGCCTATTTTCAACGATCGATCTTTATGGGCTGAATACTTTGCCACTGTAGGTAAATAAATTTTGTCATAATGAGAAAAGTAAAAAAGTAATGGAAACGAATAGAAGTAAATGCATTTTATCCAACATAATGTATAATTGTTATAATAAACACATAAACCTAACGAAGGGTTACAATAAAAATATAATAACCTATTCTAGCTTAAACTATCAATTAACAAGCTAAAACATTAATGAGATTTATTTATGGAAATTGTTAATCGTACACCAGTTAAGCATAGGATTAACACTGGATGGATGAAATGGCGGCAGGTCACGGGGACAATCTGGGACTCCCGCATTCCCCTTAAACTTAAGGGGAAGATATATAAAACAATGGTTAGACCTGCTGTCTTGTATGGATCAGAATGTTGGGCCACAAAAGGGATAAATGAAAAGCAGTTGCATGCAGCTGAGATGAGAATGCTAAGAAAGAAAGAAAAGAAAGAAAGAAGAAAGAAAATACGTTTATTTGCGGTAAACATGACGCAAAGGACAACAAAATAAAATAACAATGTAAAAAGTAAGTTTTGGGGAAAATATGCGTCACATCTACGCAAAACTAAGAGGGATGTGTGGTGTTACACGAATGGATAGAATAAGAAATGAGTACATAAGAGGAAGTCTAAAAGTGGCACCGGTGACTGAAAAGCTGTGCGGAAATCGGCTGTCATGGTATGGGCATGTGATGCGGAGGAGTGAGGAAAATGCCGTAAGGAAAGTTTTGGGTATGAATGTTGATGGCTATAAGGGTAGGGGAAGACCAAAGAAACGATGGATGGATTGTGTGAAAGATGACATGGCTAGAAAGGGGGTCACTACCGAGATGACGAATAATAGAGAAGTATGGAAAAAAAGGACATGTTGCGCCGACCCCAAATAGATTGGGATAAGGGCAGGAGAATGATGTTAATCGTACACCAGAAAAATATTCTTTCATCAAATGTTTTACATCTAATAATCTGCATGTACACCAAATCAATGATTGCACTACTAATTAACTAATCGA
This sequence comes from Cosmia pyralina, assembly GCA_946251885.1. NCBI lineage: Eukaryota > Metazoa > Arthropoda > Insecta > Lepidoptera > Noctuidae > Cosmia > Cosmia pyralina. The sequence goes on from OX276354.1 coordinate 19,412,264, forward strand.
ATATCAAAACTTGTACAAAATATTATTATTGGACACCCCGAGGTTTGGTATAGTTACGTACCTTTAAACACCGCAGACAGAAATATGAGCCCCGCGCAGCGGGGCTCCATCGAAATGATGTTAAGTTTTGTTTATTTTGATGTGCAAACAGTATTTTTGATGTATACGTATTCTGTTGGGAAAAATTGTTAATTTTTTATGGCTATCCTTTATTTATTTATTACAAAATCCACAGCTCTTTAACAATTTTACTTATACAGATACAAACCCATCCTACAGTCAATTACGGATTTAGAATTTAGCAACACTTATATGCATCAGAAACAACAGGATGACGTGCTAGCACCATCTAAACATATCTAGCTAGGTGAAAATGAGTATTCCAGAGAAGTCTGTAGAGCAGTGGTGGCCTAGTGATAACGACCGCGACTTACGAGTTTTAGGTCGTAGGTTCGAACTCTGACAGGCGTTTCACTTTTTGTAAATTATTCCATCACCAGTTCACCACTGCTCATAAAACGGTGAAGGAAAACATCGTGAGGAAACCGGCATGTCCTAGAACCGAAAGTTTGAAGACATATGACAACTACCAACCCGGAATTGGACCCACTCCCTCTACCGAAAGGAAGCCTGTGTCCCAGCAGTGGGAACATTATAGGCTCATTATGAGTATTCATAGAGGTAAGTGCTTATATTTATTTATTTATTCAATTGGTCTTACGAGCTAACAGACATACCATCCAAAACGCTCATATGATTAACTAACAATTCAATTGTGGCTACACACACTCGTCTCCTTATACAATAGATTTTCTAAAAATAGCAATAATGCCCATGTCTATAAATAATAATAAAAATTAGATTACAACGACGAATTAATATATGTACAGCAGCAGAATATGTCAGTTTAGTGCCAATTAATAGTGATCAATTCAACTCAGTTATTATGTATGATTATAATATGTCATTTAAAATAATACGAAATTTATTATACAAATGTTCTAATCCATCGGCAAATAAGTCCAGTTCGTGGTGCTGAGCAAGTATGTCCCCGATAGTGCGGAGTACGCGTACTTAATATTATGCTAATCAAGATGTAGAAAACTGACCTTTAAATGAAGCCATTAGTAATCAACAAAATATTAATTAGGTCCAAGTTAGTGTAAATAAGTAGGTTTTTCATTGCTACAAATTTGTATACCTAATCATAAACCTAGGTCAGATTTGGATCTAATTAATATGTTGAGTACTAATGTACTTAATAAAAATAATGTCGTTTAAATGTTAACTATAAAGTTAATTACCCTAGTCCGCCCTAGTTAGACACGTGTTTCCAGAGTTTTACATGACTAATTCCAAAGGGTATGCATACACAGCAGTACTGCGCTACACCGTACGCTACAACTATGAAAAGTGTACACAACGATGAGTTACAGGTAAATTCAACATAACCTTTCCGTAGTTTGCGGTCGACTTCACTTTGGACTTTACGATTTGGTTATAGCACTGACCATCGTACTGACTTTTTAAAAACTAGTAAACGATTCTCCTATTGTTATAAGAACTTGTTGGTTTATGTTTGCGATGATAGGATTTTATCTTCTGTCATTACACTAGCTTTGGCCTATGATATAACAAGAAGCTACCTAATGAGTAGGTACGAGTATATAATCGACGCATAATCAACGTTGTCCTTAGGCCTCTGCCTCGAATTTCGCGGGCGACGCGGCGCGTCTCGCATTGTCCCGCCCCGCTTCCGCGCCGCTGTTTTCGAGGTCCGGTCCATTTGTTTTTATGCATAAAATCCTGCCGCTCCCGCACCGCCGCCGCTGCCGCCCCGCTGCCCGCGAAATTCGAGGCAGAGGCCTTAGTACGTCAGCTAGTGTTGTTGTGATCGTACGACCTTCGTTTAAGGATTTCGTTATCTCAAAATTAATTATATTTATTAACCGTGCATATCAGTTTGTCACTGGATTTTTAGATAAGATTGTCTTATATTAAATAACTGTAGTTGTAACAAAAATTCAGTACTAAATTCGTAGTTGGCACATAAACATGAGTTTCCAAGACAAAGTGGTTATCGTGACTGGTGGCAGCTCTGGTATTGGAGCAGCTACAGCCATCAAGTTTGCTGAAGAAGGTGCTAAAGTTGTTATAGTAGGAAGGAACAAGCAGAAACTGGACAATGTGGCAAAGAAATGTGGCAATCCTTTAGTGCTAGTGGCTGACGTATCTAAAGATGCAGATGTCAAAAGAATTGTAAGTGAAACTTTGAGTAAATTCAGGCAATTGGATATTCTGATAAACAATGCTGGCATAGGCCAATCAGCAGGTATTCAAGCCAACCATGCTATGACAGTATTTGATCAAGTTATGTCGACAAACCTGCGCTCAGCAGTTTACTTGACTCATCTTGCTGCTCCTCATCTTGTGAAAACCAAAGGTAACATCATCAATATATCAAGCGTTGCTGCATTTGGAGTACTAGTAAACGATAGTTTTTCATACTGTACTTCGAAGGCTGGTCTCGATCATTTCACAAGAGCTGTTGCACAAGAACTAGCTGGAAGTCGTGTGCGCGTGAACGTTGTCAATCCAGGACCAGTGCGGACCGATATCTTTGAAAATATGGGTGCACCCAGAGACATCCAAGAAGCTGTTTACAAACATATGCAGGATATGACAGCCCTGGACAGAATTTCTGTTCCTGAAGAAATTGCTGATCTTGTTTTGTTTCTAGCTAGTGATAAAGCTAAAGCTATCACTGGCTCGTCTTTTGTAAGTGATAATGGAATGCTGTTGAAAGTTCTAGAAATACCTACCGAGAAATTAAATGTCTAAATAAACAACAGTATTCAACTTATTGATTATTTACCGTTGGTTTCATTTCTATCGAACTGTTATTCATGACACTATATAGCCACAGCACGATACAGCGACAAGAGATGGACAGTAGAAGCAAGGAGATGGAAAGGACCTAGCGGGACAAGACGTAAAAGACGACCTATGAAACGACGTAGCGATGACATCATAACTACAGCAGGGAAGGAGTGAATTCAACGAGCTAAAGACGGGGAGAACTGGATGAAACTGGACGATGCTTATACTCAAATAGGGGTTCCTATCCAAGGAAATAAACAATCATGTGAAAGAAAACAAACAACGATAAAGAAAAACATGTTTATAAGTGTATATAGTGCAAAATTATATTCTTAAATTATGTTAAAACATACATGTAATACTTAGGTGATGGGAAATAAAGAAGCTTTATTATTATATAGCCACAGAAACAGATAATCTTTAATTTTTCTTTATACTTGATACTTATTATTATTTTCAAAAGGAAAAACTTCCTTTTTGAGACTGCATGTAGGTACATAGTGTGAGCAAAAATAGAAATGTTTTGCATTAAAACAAAACAGTTATTATGTTATGAAAAACACAATAATACTCGTTGAAGAAAGCATCTCAATTATTGCCTTATATACTATAAATAGTTAAGATATACGTACTTACATTCCCTTTTAGTTACCTGTGTTCTTTCAACATGTAAGAAATCTTGCGGTGACTATGGTCTTAGCGAGCTAGAGTTGTCACTGTCAAGTGTCATTCATAGAAGTCTTCAAAATTCAACAGCAAGCGCCTTACTCGAGTATTATTGTGTTTTTCATAACATAATAACTGTTTTGTTTTAATGCAAAACATTTCTATTATGTTTCTTTCAAAACACAATAATACTCGTTGAAGACCTGTTTGATATCTGCTGGTGAAAGAATACCTGAAGGATGTAGACGCTATGTGAATTATAATATTATAATGGAATGATCGAATATTTCGGTCTGTAGGTATTCATTAAATATTCAAATAAATAATTAAGAGTTTTCCATCTATTTATCCTAGAAACTGCAAAAATGAACAAATCCCATGAAATGTTATAGAAACGTTCAACTGTCATGCTATGAGACACAATTTAATCACTATATTGTTGTTACCAACCTCTATGAGGTTGGTCGACAGTTGAATCAAATCTATTTAAGTACCTTATTTAAGGTGAACATGAATTATCAAGCTTTAATGATAATCCAAAATCAATAAGATCTAAAACTGAATTAAAATCATAATCTCATTACTAAAGGATAATTGGATCACTCATATACTTAATTAACACAAGTTAGGTAATGTTGGATATGAGTACTTGGAAGTTATGAGATCAATCAACAAATATTTCTGAATCTCATAATTTTATAAAGATGTGGAAAAACAAAATCAATGTCATTCATGACACAGTTAAAATTCCATTGAAACTAAAATATATTTAGGACCCTTCTTTACACTAAGTACTTTGGTCAACAGATTAGTCTAAGTAGTAGACACATGTAAATGATCTAAGAAGGAATTCTAGTATAAGTCTCTTCATTTATCAATTAAAATGTCTTGAAATGTGAATCATGTACCTCTACACAAATATATTTAATAAATATTATAAATATTTTCATAGGGAATTAATAATTATCATAATGATAAACCCTATTCTCTCACAGAGAGGTGACCTTTGTCCCAAAAGTGGGAATCTTATAGGCTGGGCATTCTAAATTATCTTGAGAGGTAACCATCTCCTTTACTACTTTACAAAAGTAATAATTCTGTAAGCCTAGTGGCTCTTCCACTTTGATTTCATTTGATGAACTATTCTCCAGTCAGCCTCCCGAAGGCTACCACAGACTACTTTATTTTTATTTTATTTATTTATTTATTTATGTCAGACACAATGATCCATAGTTATGTTAGTACAGGTACCTACTTAAAAATTATGTTAGTAACAATAGAATTTATGTACCGACAGAAGGCTTTTCGTAACTTAGTCTGTTTAAAAATATTTGAAGCAAGCTTAGCCACACACGTTATTGTAAATCAAAATCAACAACGATTATGGTAGATTTTAAGTAAACTTCTTGATTGAACCACACCTTGGTCGCACTGTTATTCAACACTTAAAAGCTGTGACTTACAATATTAGAGTATGTAAAACTCTTCTGGCAGCCTCATCATTCTGGAATTAATTTCATTTCATGACTTTCTGGGTAGTGGTTTAGCTAAGGATAATGCTTTTGAAACAATGGACACAAAACTGTTTAGATCTAACATCTGTTGGTTGGTACCATAATTATGTGCTTTATGCGTAAATATAAATAAATTGGGATCAGATTATTTAGGACTAATGCCATGCACTCTACACTATGACATTCACCTCTGAATAGGAGCTTTATAAGTAATTACTGTAGACTATCTCCAATTACACTTTAGCAAGGTTCTTGTCTACCAAGCCTTGCAACCTGATTGCCCCCCTCCCCCCCAACTTTCCAGGGTAGGAGTTGCAGCTTATCAGGTCCTAAGACGATCTTACATAGATCTTATACTGGTACTGACTCTCCGAGGCCTCGTCTCCAAATACGGGAGCCAGTCACATTGGGTTCAGTATGGGGCATTTCTACATAGTACGTCCCCGTCCCATTTCCGAGTTCACATGACTGAGCACTCTCTCTTAAGTCGGGCGAAGAAAAACCCATGCTAGTTGATGCTGTCACCTCTGACTGAAAGCATCGCAGAAGCTTGCCAAGCCATCATTTGAGTCCCATATGACGTACTGTCGCACAAACGGCCGACTTATCTGACGTGAAAACGTCGACGCCGGGGACGCCCCACTTTGTAACATGGCCTCCGAGGCCTGGGGCCTGGAGCAACAGGAGCCACTTCTGCTGGTCTATTCCTAGATAAGCGGTCGGCTAACTCGTTGTTACACTTTTAACCTCCCCGGGAGGTAAACCGCTAACAGAGTGTTCAGCTAATCTGCTAACTTCCATCTTGCAAATTAGGTTCAGAAACGCTAGGGGACGTATCCCTCGCTCATCTTAAATGTGCGACAAATGGTCTGTTGTCAGATTGAACTCTGAATCTAATATGTGCACTCTGAAAACTGGCTTTTTGGCAATACTGCATATATGGCAAACATCTCTCGCAAGTTCAAGTACAATTTTTTCTGGTTTGGTCAAGTTCCTGACTAGAGTAGGATATAATAGAATATTCTTTATTATGTACACCTTACCACTAGGGTGACACAATGGGCAGTCTTATCACTAAAAGCGATATTTTAAAGACATCCTTTGGACTCCCTTTGCATGAATATATTAGCCCGTTCATGTAGGCTTCTTACCCTTCCTCCACGGAAAGTGTGGACAGGAAGTGGGTTACTCTACCCCTGTGTAAGTGAACTGAGCTGTGGTCTATCAGTAGCCTCTGGCCACCACATTAACTCTATGCAAACCAGCGGGGCAACCTTTTTCCATTTGTCCTGGTCTGCCCTTCTCAAATATTTGTCTGGCAACAAGCATTCCCATACAGGGATAACAACATTTTTGTGTTAATGAACTATGAACTTGTTTCAGGGAACAAAGTGTTGATATTATTATCTTCCTTTCAACCTTGCCTGCAGGCCGGGCCTTGTGATTGGTAGCAGTGCTCAAAAGAAGGCCTACATATTGTAGCTCCTGATTGAGGTTTAGAATTGACTTAGGAAATTCACTCGTCACCCAAGCTTTGTTAGGACCCAGAGTCTCCGGGACAGAAATCAAAAATGCATCTTTTCCTAGTGGACCAGTAGGAAATTATCTAAACTAAATAAACAAGAATGCAGATACCACAGGCTCTCAAATTCTCTGTCATTCAGTTGCCCACCGCTTCACATAACCAGGGCACTGAAGAAATGTCAAAAGGGTGTTCTGTCAACTCGTGTGAACAATTTCCCTTCATTAACATATCATTGCATCCGTCTTACTTTTTAGTAATAACAGAGTGTAAACAATAGGCTATTTGATTATGATCATAATCTTAGATTTCTGCATAGACTATTATAGATTTAATTTGTATTAATTATTTTAACTAGTAGCTTTATTACTTAATATATATAGCTCAAAGTAGAATTGTATTGAATGTTAATATTTTCAGTATTTCATTTCCTGTTATGATCTTCAGGAACAGAAACAGGTTTGCAGTCTTTCATTCCCAAGCTTTTACATGGTTCCTAAGGCAGCCTGAATCTTGTCAAAATTATGAATCTTGGCCTAGTTATTGTTGCTATGATCCAATTTATCATGTTTTTAAAATAATCAAAGAACTATTCCTGCTCTAAATAATATCTTGTCAGTTTTAAATTGTTTGGTGGCTGTATTTGTTCCATTTCTAATTTTGATAGAGCACTTATGATCCTGCTCATAATTATAAGATTTCCATAATTATTACAAAATATAGAAAAAATATACAGTATACCATTTTAAATTATATTTTTTTTTATTTAGTACTGCTTATTAGTTAAGTACCTATAAAACTTGATGTAAACTTTATTTAGTAGTATTTTAATGTTCTAATTGCAGATTAGAGTTCATAAGAGGTGCTGAACCTCTTTAATTAATTTATTTATTTATATATAGGTACTCCAACAACTTATGCATTAATAACATATTACAAAAGAACTTTATTTTATTAGTGTGGTGAGTTTGTCACTTAAAAAGTACACAGCTTAACCAGAAATAGTAAATATATACAAATAATTATTTTAAAGTGATTTAAAAAACTAACTTATCTTTTGTTACAATGAAAGTAACAATTGCATACCACCTGCGAGCATAAACAATAAAATTGTAATTTAAATACACTTCTCGATGGGAGTGTTTGGACTTCCGAAAGGGAAAGTAGGATACAATTGTAGTGGGTAGGTTGCTGCCCAAATAACAAGTCCCTGTAGACCTTACTTTAGCAGCTAGCTCTGCCTGCTCTAGACCTACATTAGAAATCCCAGCCAAAACTCCCTCCGCGGGGGCTAAATAGTAGGATTTAGTTTTGTTGAGTGGCATAAGTACTCATTTACTTCTAATGCACTGTGTGAAACACATGGGGTGAGTGAGCATAAATGTAAGGTTTTCTTATAACGGATTATAACTTTTCATGGTTGAATGTCAAAAACTGCTTGAATAGCTTTAGCTCCTCTAGACATTCTGCATTTGCTTTAGGAATTACTACCTAATTATCATAATTTGCACTGAAATCTTTAAGTTGTAATATTTCTGTCTATTTAGTTAGACACAACCGGGTTGTTTAGAAAACAACAATGCGCTTCTAATGTAAATAATAGCATGAAGCAGGTTAGAAGTTTATTGATAATGTGTCTGAGTAAGGTCAGTGGGTCGTCTTAGTAAGGTTTGGTGATATAATGTGGAAATTGTGTCATGTTAGCAGAAACTTAACACTTACTTGGCTACTCTTAGTACTCATTCGGTTGTAGGTAAGTGCATAGAGTAGGTCGGTCTTACAGGAAATCATTTCGATCTCATTACCCTGGTTTTAGCCGGTGGGAAGAGCGTTCTTCCCCATTACAGCACTTAGAAGAATCGAAATACAAACGGTTGCTCTCCAAAGGCACTGGCGACCATGTATATATTTTGAGGTATCGATCTCCACTTCGGCACTTCGCTGACTCAGGATCAGCGTAACACTATATATCACTTACCACAAGCACTATTCTTATTCACTTTTAATAAAGTTTTAACTGAAACTTTACTCATTTTCGATTAAAATTATCGAGCGAAAATATTTTACGTATACATTGGCGGCAAAAATTTAGACGCTATGAATGACACTTGACAGTGACAACTCTAGCTCGCTAAGACCATAGTCACCGCAAGATTTCTTACATGTTGAAAGAACACAGGTAACTAAAAGGGAATGTAAGTACGTATATCTTAACTATTTATAGTATATAAGGCAATAATTGAGATGCTTTCTTCAACGAGTATTATTGTGTTTTGAAAGAAACATAATAACCATGTTCTATCAGCTAAATAGGCAAATTGAAAACATTGATTATGCCAATTATTATTAAAATTAGGGAAATCTTCTAGAATAAACACTCTTGTATTTTTTGGCACGTCATCGTGACGCAATTTTTTTATAACACAGTGTTGTCAAATAAATAAATAAAACCGTACCACATGATTTGTTCAAATTAATTAAGTAGGTATAGAAAAAGTGATATATTATATAATTAATTAAACACTTTCTAAATATTTTGTGTTTTATTTATCAAGGAATTACCAATAATACGTTTTATTTTAATACTGAACTATCTTGTATCGAATTTCAGTTGTTGACGTCACTAGACATTTTTTTTTTTTTTGTGGATGGGAAATCATCAAATGACTTCTCCCGCTCTAGGGAGAGCGGGAGGGCGTGTCAGACTTTTACTAACTAAAGCCCACCCGTGTTCCTTCAGTTGCCCGTGCCAGGGCCACGGTATCTCTTTCGAACAACCTGCGAACCCGGCGGCATCGGCCCTATTGGACCCCGTCACTGCTGACATCTCGTTGAAGCGCGCGTGGAACACAACGCGCCGTCGACCCGGGCCTGGTTCTTACAGGACGGCGAGCTGCCGATTACTCGTCGTCCGCAAGCCCGCGCCTTTTTTTTTTTTTTTTGTGGATGGGAAATCATCAAATGACTTCTCCCGCTCTGGGCAGAGCGGGAGGGCGTGTCAGACTTTTACTGACTAAAACCCACCCATGTTCCTTCAGCTGCCCGTGCCAGGGCCACGGTATCTCTTTCGAACTACCCGCGACCCCGGCGGCATCGGCCCAATTGACCCCGTCACTGCTGACATCTCTTTGAGGCGCGCGTGGAACACAACGCGCCGTCGACCCGGGCCTGGTCCTTACCGGACGGCGAGCTGCCCATTACTCGTCGTCCGCAAGCCCGCGCCTACGGTGGCCGGGAATCGGCAATCGATTCCCGCCGCCCAGGGCGTCTCCTACGGCGGCTAGGGGCGCGAGGGCGCGGCTGTTGCCTCTCCCTCACGCGTTCCGCTTCCTCCTTCGCGAGCATTACTGCTTCGCAGAAGGAGGTGAAGGCCTCCCATGCACTCTCGCTCCGCACCATGGCCTGGACCAGGTTTGGACGCGAGAGATCGCCGCCGCCGAACGCCTCCTCGAGAACACGGCGGTGCTCCGCCCAAGCCGGGCAGACCTCCACTGTATGCTCCACCGTGTCCTCCGGGCGAGCCACATAATGGTGACACTCGGGCGTTTCCTCCCGTTTTATCCGAAACAGGAACCTCCCGAAATAACTGAGTCCGGTGAGGACCTGCGTCAGGCGGAAGGTGAGGACGCCGTGGCGCCTCTCCAACCACTCCTCAAAGAGGGGACTTATCGCCGCAATTGTGGCGTGCCCAGACGTCACTAGACTTACTTTGCTACTAGTTAAGATCTGATCGATAAACCTACATAATATAATTATAAAGTAATTGTGTACAATCGGCGTTTGAAAACCGTAATCAGAATCTTATCAAATTACGTACACAATGGCCAATTCGCAAGTGATAATTCATATTTACAAAGCCAAGGTCACATCATTGACGAGCAGGTAACGAGTTTAGTGCCAAAGTCGTTGGGCTTTGCCTGTTGAGGCACAACAGATTAAATAGAATTTTGCATCGCAATACCCTATAATAAGGTAGTTTATTTATTTTTGCTTACGAGAAATCAATTAAGGATGATGACGAAATATTTTTTTAACCGTCATGAAGAACATTGTTAAAAAATATTGGACAGGTAATTTTCTTTTTTTACGTAATCAAAAAATTACGGCATTTCATTGGGTTTAAATGTGGCATAACGATACTCCTTGCTAGATTTTATACATAGTTTGTTATAGTTGTGACGTAGCTAGCCCCCAATCCGCAACGTTAATGCGTTATATCCAAGTATTTTTTTATGAATATGATAAAGCAAAAAGTATAATATTTTTTTATTATTGACTGACGGACTTATGGAATTTCCTTTTTTTACCCAGGCATCATTAGGGATGATAATACTAAATTTGGTAAAATTTAGGTACCTACTCATAGTTGCTACAAAAAAAAATAACAATTAATTTCAACAAACAAAGAAAACTACGTATAGTCTTTTACAAAGGATCTGATGAAAATGTTAACAAATGAGTCAGAACACGTACCTGTGGATGCCAATTTGTACTGCCACTTTTGATACTTGAGGTTAATTTTGTAATTCAAATATTCGTGGATGATTTTTCAATTACACTTTAATAATGTTAATTTTATTTTTATTTATTTTCAATGATTTACTTAAATACCTACATTAATTGAGCTCCTTATTACTAACATAGAGTTATGATAATGATATACTAACAAAATATGGACATTAAAATAGTCTGAAATAAAGGAATATTTATTTTTATATAGTTGTTGGAATAAGACCTTTGGAACAGACCATTTTTGCAAAATGGTGAGCATTGAAATGGTAGGTACGTAAAGATTAAAATGCAATCACTGTAAACATTGTCAAATAAATTCACAATAAATAGCATTTATGTCTAGGAGTCACCCTTGGAAACGCGACTTTAATAACATAAAAATCGTTTTTAAAAATCGAACTCCGCGTCTATAAGTCTGCCTGCCGCGGCATGTAATGTTGAAAAAAAAAGAGGTATAATTCACGACAAAACGTTCATGGTAGGTAATCATATTTGAGCACGCTGTTCTCGTTTTGTACTCGCCTGTACCTGAGCACGGTAATCTGAATCCACGTAGATTTAAAATCGACTGGAAATTATAGCTTTGCAGCTTGTTTTAGTTCTACTTTGCCCGTGTAAATATAATTTATCCTTTGCTGGCATTTTTAGTCTTTTCTAGGTATGAAATTCTTTATATTGGGATTTTATTTTTGCCTATTATATTGTGTCCTAGAAATTGGGATAAGGGTAAGAAAATTACGATGTTGTCCGTACAAAAAGGTTTTGTTTTTTTTTTTTTTACCGGGGTGCTTCTCTTCCTCTTCTGTTTATTTTGGAGTTGCCTTTTTCTAAATACATATTTATTTATGAGCTCTGTTCGAGTCCGAAACCAGTCTGGTAATCCCGGTTCAAAGGCAAGTGTTTTTAATTATTTTTATTGCTGAAGATGTAAATAGATGTTAGACAACACCGTTTTAAACAGCGTTGACAAAGTTCATCAACGTATTACAGTACGACAACGTTCAAAGGTTCCATAGTTGATAGGAAAACCAAAATACCTATAGCGAATTAAATGTGATTATTTTATTTATTTTATTTTATTTTATTTGATAGGAATAACAAACAGCAGTATATTACACAGTAGGCATACAATATATAACTTGCAATAAAAGTAACAAATACACTACTCAAGACGTTATCCACAGATTACCATACAGAATAGCTAGCTGTTAGCAGAGCAAGTTAAAAAAGCACATATATTACTTATTAACTATATATTAGGGCTATGATCTCTTAAAATAGTCATAATTTCACTCTTAAATACAGCTTGGCTGAGAAACATAATAAACACAAACACAAACACATTACCGGCACATTACATTACACATTATTATTATTACATTACAAATACATTATCGGCCAATAGCAATTTATTTATAATCCTACCGAAATTAATATAGATTGACGCACTAATTTCGTCACTTCCATAATAGACCAGTCACATTTAATTCGGCAAAGTTCGGTTTTTCCGAAAATAAACGATGGAACTCTTGAACGTTGTCATACTGTACCTCTATATCCTTCGTTAATTGGAAAGCACCCAATAGCAATTGAAAGCATTGTAATTGAGATACCATTTTCTAAAACCGACTAACGAACAAACAATGGCTCTCGCCTCTTAATAACTATCTGAGCACGTTCTAGTTTTGTGCTCGACTGTACCTGAGCGCTCTGACCTGAATACACGCAGATTTGAAATTGACTGGAAGCGATAGCTTTAGGGTTTGTTCTGGTTTACCTTACCTAGGTATAAAGCTAGGCTATTTTTTTAAAACGTTGAAATAAATCATGATCTTCTCTTGGGCTGGCACGAGCTACACATAGAAGAATATTAAGCTCAAGCTGTGAAAATAACTTTTTTACAAAAAAAGACAACCGACATCCAAAAAAACACGACAAAGAAAAATAACTTTAATTTCGGAAGTCGGTGGCAAAAAACTAAAATACAAATCCAAAGCCACCGACTTCCGAAATTAAAGTTATTTTTCACTTCGTAGTGTTTTTTTGGAAGTCGGTTGCCTTGTTTGTACAAAAGTTTTTTTATTAATAGTCATACAATTTGTAGTTTTTCTCTCTATTAAACTAAATACTTAACAAAAATAGGAAGTTGTTTATTTTCGAAGACTATGCTTTGTATGTCGCTCGCTTAGTATGACGTGTTTGTCACTTCCCTTCTATGTCAATATAAGCGGATTCTACTGTAGGTACGGTCAGCAACAGACAAAATGATTCGTTAAACTGCGATCTCTCGCGTCCAAACTTGGTCCAGGCCATGGTGCGGAGCGAGAGTGCATGGGAGGCCGTCACCTCCTTCTGCGAAGCAGTAATGCTCGCAAAGGAGGAGGCGGGACGCGAGAGGGAGAGGCAACAGCCGCGCCCTCGCGCCCCTAGCCGCCGCAGGAGACGCCCTGGGCGGCGGGAATCTATCGCCGATTCCCGGCCACCGTAGGCGCGGGCTTGCGGACGACGAGTAATGGGCAGCTCGCCGTCCGGTAAGGACCAGGCCCGGGTCAACGGCGCGTTGTGTTCCACGCGCGCCTCAAAGAGATGTCAGCAGTGACGGGGTCAATTGGGCCGATGCCGCCGGGGTCGCGGGTAGTTCGAAAGAGATACCGTGGCCCTGGCACGGGCAACTGAAGGAACACGGGTGGGTTTTAGTCAGTAAAAGTCTGACACACCCTCCCGCTCTGCCCGGAGCGGGAGAAGTCATTTGATGATTTCCCATCCACAAAAAAAAAAAAAAAAAAAACTGCTATTTTTTCGTTCTTAAAATTTTAAGTACTTCTGTTCCGATTTGAATTAAATATTCGCTTAGTAATTAAGTTTAAAAAACTGCAAGTGTTAATCGACTTTTGATGCTGACTGTACCGCAAATAACCGTGGGTGTTACACTACCTCTAATCACACTCTATTTTTAGATTTTAAAAACCTCAGATGAAGATGAACGACGGTGAACGAACCTTTCAATTAATCTAAGATTGTCAACACCCAAATCTCCACCACAGACTAAAAGTATAACGAAATAATCTTAGCAATAATTTATACAAGTTAAAACACCAATATCACGGTAAAGCCCCATTAATAAAAGAGGGAATTACCGCCGTTATAAAGTGTATATTCACGCAAATAACTTAATAGAAGCTAACTTAAAAATTTACATAATAACCGCCTTTTCAACGTTTTGTACGTAATTTTTCACTGAATTTGATGTTAATTCTAGCTTAGGCTAGGATGTTATGGAGCGAACTCACAAGTTTTATGTTTAGGTTTCAGTACCTCATTGCACGTCTTGTATAAGGAGCACAAAAACGTTACTTCATTTAGTGCGGAAAAGTTCTTCAGTTCGATTTTCAAATCAGACTTTGAGAATTTTGAATTGAGAATTCAGATGAAAAAAAAAAACTTTTTTACAAAAAAATACAACCGTCTCCCAAAAACAACCCTACAAGGTGAAAAATAACTTTAATTTCGGAAGTCGGTGTCGGTGTCGGTGTTAAATGTATTTTCGTTTTTTGCCACCGACTTCTGAAATTAAAGTTATTTTTCACTTTGTAGTGTTGTTTTTGGAAGTCGGTTATATTTTTTTGTAAAAAAGTTTTTATTTTTCACTTTTTAGTTGTGTACCTACCCCACACAAATTCTAATACCACTATCTGCAAAACAAACTAGAACATCATCCATATAAAAGTGGGGAAAAAATACGTATTATTGAAGCTAACTCAAAAACTACCGAAGCAAAGTTAATCAATTTTATATGGGACCAACTGTGATGTATACCCTCTCGAATAAAACAAAAAAAAATCCAAATCGGTCCAGCCATCTTCGAGTAATCGGGGAACATACATAAAATAAAAAAAAAGTTCCGACGAATTGAGAACCTCCTCCTTTTTGAAGTCGGTTAAAAAATCAATCAAAAGCAATCGCAAATAATAATAACAATGAACAGCAATCTCAATCATAATTTCACCTTAATACCTATAAAAATTATTTAATTTTAACTAATATTAAAGCTGAAGAGTTTGTTTTTTTGTTTGTTTGTATGTGTGAACGCGCTAACCTCTGGAAGTACCCGTCGGATTTGAAAATTTCGTTTTGCATTTCTTGAGTAAGGCTATAGGCTACTTAACATCACGCTAGGTCCGTCAGAAGCCGAGCAAAAAGAAAAAAAGTCAGAAAGATCGCTAAGCCAAAACGAAGTAACAGCGCGGGCAGGCGATACAATGCGACGAGTTGGCACGCGGACGAAGTAACAGCGCGGGCAGGCGATACAATGCGACGGGTTGGCACGCGGACGAAGTAACAGCGCGGGCAGGCGATACAATGCGACGGGTTGGCACGCGGACGAAGTAACAGCGCGGGCAGGCGATACAATGCGACGGGTTGGCACGCGGACGAAGTAACAGCGCGGGCAGGCGATACAATGCGACGGGTTGGCACGCGGACGAAGTAACAGCGCGGGCAGGCGATACAATGCGACGGGTTGGCACGCGGACGAAGTAACAGCGCGGGCAGGCGATACAATGCGACGGGTTGGCACGCGGACGAAGTAACAGCGCGGGCAGGCGATACAATGCGACGGGTTGGCACGCGGACGAAGTAACAGCGCGGGCAGGCGATACAATGCGACGGGTTGGCACGCGGACGAAGTAACAGCGCGGGCAGGCGATACAATGCGACGGGTTGGCACGCGGACGAAGTAACAGCGCGGGCAGGCGATACAATGCGACGGGTTGGCACGCGGACGAAGTAACAGCGCGGGCAGGCGATACAATGCGACGGGTTGGCACGCGGACGAAGTAACAGCGCGGGCAGGCGATACAATGCGACGGGTTGGCACGCGGACGAAGTAACAGCGCGGGCAGGCGATACAATGCGACGGGTTGGCACGCGGACGAAGTCGCGAGCAGAAGCTAGTGTGTCTATAAAAGCAATTGTTCTTCATCAGCATGATCGCAGGTTTGATTCCCATGCAGAACTAGGGTATAGGTATGGGCGTTTGAGATTTGTGTAAACACGAAACTATTATTAATGTGCCTCAGGAAAATTTATAAACTAGTGACAGTAAAAAAATGAAGAACAAAATGTTAAAGCCTTCTTGACTACAAATGAAAAAGAAGGCTTATTTTATGCTTTATGGTTCAAGAAAAGAAAAACTTCAACAACTGATTTATCTTCCAGCGCAGTCTTTATTGGAATAACTTCTTATTTCTTGAGGACTTGGTTTCTTAATGAAAGTAAAACCACTTTTTTATGTTCATTATACATTTTTTCGACCCAGAAATAATATTGCGGCTAATTGCTAGACTATACTATATTTATACATATATTTCGGAGAAGTGAAGTAAAAGACTTATTTACGTACTACTAGCGCCATCTATTAGCGTTTGAGATACGTTAGTCGATTAATCAAATCGATAACAGCTGTCATTGAGTCAGTAGTTCGAGTCAAGGTTGTCAATGTCAAAGCTGTCAGTGTCAATGTTGTATCTGTCAGTAGTGCATTCGTCTATTTTCGAGCTCTCTTGCTCCTGAGACAGCGCCCGCGCTGGTTGTGCGCACTGATTGATAAAAAAGCAACATGGCGGACACCGACTTCAAGCGCGTAGACGCTAATCCGTTTGATTCTCCGACATATATATAGCCCAAGTCTATTTCATTTTGCGGTCAGATTATTTCAGTTGCTTAAATTATGTTATATACAGGGTGTAAGGGACAGCCCTCCGCAAACTAACAGGGTGCATTCAGCTCCCTATTTTGAAACATATTCCACCGAAAAAATTCTCAGGAAAATTTTCATTTTTTTATCGTGTTTTTTTCAGTTACTTATTTATTTCAATGTAAAATTACATTCTCTGTACGCAGCA
This sequence comes from Cosmia pyralina, assembly GCA_946251885.1. Classification (NCBI taxonomy): domain Eukaryota; kingdom Metazoa; phylum Arthropoda; class Insecta; order Lepidoptera; family Noctuidae; genus Cosmia; species Cosmia pyralina. The sequence goes on from OX276354.1 coordinate 19,429,261, forward strand.
CTCCATTTACGTAAATAAAACAGCTAAAATAAAAAAATCAGCAATGGATGTTGAAATAAGTACGACGCGCTGCGCTGCCGCCATGCCGTTCGCTACGTGCGTTTTGCCACGGTAACGATACATTGTGTGTGAGGTAATAAAACAAATCAGGTTTATTGGATACTGATAACGTTCCGGCAAACATTTAATGTAAGGTACCGGTCATCTTAGTATTATAATACTGAGTTCACCCCATCAGTCTGTGGAGGGCTGTCCCTTACACCCTGTATATTCAATTTTAATTTATTTGACTTACTTGATATTTAAAAGCCTCTTATAAACCTAAACAAATGTTTAAGACGCATAAATTAATGTTTATATTATGAGTAAAGCGCATGCCACACTGGGAACGAAGCGAAACGAAGCCAAGTTCGTGTCGCTTCGTTCCGCGTCTTTTCATTCTTCACATAGTTCGAAATAAGTAGTTGAAAGATAATTTTAACGACCGTTACCTAAAGCGTTAATACAGCGAGAGAAAAATAATCCTAACTAAAAAGTGTAAAATAAAAAAAGGAAATTTTAAAAAATTACAAAACCCGATTGCGTAAAAAGTGAAGTTTAGTTAAAGTTCACTTTTTACGCAGTCGGATTTTTTGATTTTTTTCATTTACTTTTTTGGCGTTTAATATTTTTTTATTTTTAATATATAATGCGACGTAAACTAACGAATAAAAATACCATATCATCAAAATACCATATTCGAATAAAAATATTCAAACAAACATGCGTATTTCCATTGTTTCTCAATCAAAAACTCACTCAAGTGACATACCTCATAAAACTTGAAACAAAAATTTAAATCGTTAGAATCGCTCAACCGCGTCAAAAGATTTCTGTTTTGTTGATAATGACATTTCGCACACTCACACTAAATAACCTATCTATATGTGGATCGGAATATGTGTGCTCACTCTTCTCAGCATGGACACTTTCGCACTCAAACTAAAAATGGCCAAATCTGACGAATGATAATTCGTCAGATTTGCCCTCACCGTACTTGACTTGATTTGACAGCGAATTCATTTGTTTTAAAAGTCAGTATTAAATTGTTTCCTAATTAACACCAAGGGAAATGCAATTTCGTTGCCAAGAAGAGCATAAACACTATGAACATCGGTATTTCAAATGTTTATGCAACCAAACTACTCGTACCAAGTTGCATTAAGTTTTGGAAGTTAGTGTTGCTTCCCACAAGTGGCGTAGTCCCAGGATCTCGGTTCTCAACTAATAATTGTACTATGCTGCAGACCTCCCAACTTGTAGCTACGGCAACTAAATACTGCTAATGCCGGGCTAATTAATAGTTATGCGGAATCTTTGTGAAAGGAGCCTATGCCTTAGCATAACATACTAGACAAAAGACAACGTATAAATAGAAACGTAAAAATATCAAGTCAATTGTAAGCTTTACTAATTTGATAAGAGAGTTTATTTCTAATGACATAAACTTTGTTTTACACAAAATACAAAACTATTTTATTTAAATCATTGCCTTAATATATTTAAATGTTTCTAATTAATCATATTACCGCAATCAAAAGACTTGAGACCACATTAAACGTCATAATAAGGAGAAACTCTCCTTAATTTTTTACCGACGAAAAAAAAGGAGGAGATTCTCAAGTCGACACGTATATTTTTTTTAAATTTGTATTTATGACCTAGCATAGTTTTTTACACAGTTGTCCGATTTGGAAGATTCTTATTTTATTCGGTAGGGTATACCTCGAAGTTGGTCCCATGTAAAATTTATTAGCTTTGTTTGAGCAGTTTTTGAGTTAGCTTCAATAAAGTACGTATTTTTTTCCTACTTTTTATGTCGATGATATTCTCATTTCTTTTGCAGGTATTCAAATTCGTGTGGGCTAGTACCACAACTAACAAGAAAAAAAAAACTTGTTTACAAAAAAAAAACAACCGACTTCCAAAAAAAAACACTACAAAATAAAAAATAACTTTAATTTCGGAAGTCGGTGGCAGAAAACGAAAACACAAAACCAAAGACACCGAATTTCTAAATTAAAGTTATTTTTCACATCGTAGTGTTTTTTTTGGAAGTTTATTTATTACTACTACGTTCCTTTGCAAGCATAAATGATCGGCTATAATTAAATTTAAATAATTTTTACCATATTCTTGAATTGTTAATTACAAATTTGAATGACAGGTTGGTTGTATGTGTAACATTTTTTTTTTTTTACATCAAAAGTGTGTCTATGTAGCAAATAACAAAAAAATAAATTGTAGTATTACCTATATCATAGGCAGTGTAAAATAATTTGTGTAATTATCTGAAATTTTTAAAGTACGTTTTTATTCAGAAAGTTGTAGCAACTATGTCGTTGTGACTTCTCAATCGATTTTAAACCATAACGTAATGGACATTTTAAAATAATTAAAAAAAAATTAAGACTAGGTACTAAAAAAAAATACAAATATTTATGATAGAAATGAAGCATAGAATGCAATAGCATAGCTGGCGTGAACTTTCTAGAATATACGCAAAGGAATTCCATTAGAAAGCCGTGTGACACTAATGCAAGTTAATTACTTCACTAGCCACTGAAATAATGTGTTTTAAAAAACAGACTCCTTAAACTTCTATGTTGTTTTAGAGTAATTTCAGAGTTTTCTTTTTTCATTAGATTTCCTTTTCAAAATTGGGGCAAATGGAAAGGGAAATTCAGATGAATTTCTTCTTTGATTTTCTTCGTGACTTACGATACTTCATGAAAATCATGCAATAATATTGGAATAGCAGAAAATGCACATTGAGTTTTGTATGTAAGCAGTACTTAACTAATAGTAAAGTACAGTCATCCACACATTATTATGATTATTAATTTATTATTTTACAATAACAGCGCCTTTTGTCGTGTTTTATTGCACTAAACTAAAGAAAAATATTTTTATTTGAGACACGTCCAGGAATAAATAAATTAAAATAAAATAAAGTTGCACTTGGCACTACGGAGTCCGGTCTTAGATAAAAATACTTTATTACTAATTAGCTGAAATCCCTGAGCAAAATCGGTAAGAGGACAAACTCATTTTCGAACACTCATAAAATAAAATGAGGACAATAAATTCTCCAGAAACTTCCTCGAGACCAAAAATAATTCATTGGTTTGTGCCTTAACAAAATAAAGCCAGCTTTAAGTTAATTAAAGTCCAGTTGGGTATCAGACCCTTCGCTGCCTTTTTACTTAATTAATGGTGTTTTCAGGGTTTTTCTATAGCTGATGAGGTTAAGGTTACCTCATCATTAAACATGTGAGGTTAGAAGGTGAAATGCTAGGTCATGTCCTCAATTAACTAAGTGCTTATCTAATATTACTCGTATAAACGTGAAAGTGAGTTTGTTTGTTTGTTACTCTTGCCTGCCAAAACGACTGAACGGATTTGGATGAAATTTGCCACATAGGTAAACCATGACCTTCATGCCCGGATGAAGCATGATTACAATGTAATGTAATGTAAGTTTGTTTTTGGGATGAATTCTTTTCAACTACGGAACCCTTCATTGTGCGTGGTCCGCCACACACTTGGCCGGTTTTTCCTTAATAAAACGAGCCGGTCTGTGACATAAACAAGGAAGGAAGCAAAATTAATTAACAAAGTTAGAAAAACTGTAAAAAAATAATCGTCTAAATTTACAAAAGTCAACTTTTAGAAACATCAAATTTGAAAATTTCTTTACAGGTAAATTGGAGAAGGCAAAGGTCAGACACTCATTTAATACTGATGAATGTAGTCGGAAATTATCCCACGGGAACCGTACATTTTCCCGGGATAAATAGTAGCCTATGTGCTATTTCAGACTATAATCAATCTCTGTGCCAAATTTCATCCAGATCCGATCAGCCGTTCTGACATGATTGAGTAACAAACATCCATCCATCCATCCAAACTTTCGCATTAAGAATAGTATAGTAAGATTTCAGAAAAACCCTAAAAACTGTTCGATAACTGTAGTTAAATCTATCCAACCTTTATTAATTTTCCTTTACCAGATAATAAAATAAAGGATCCGTTTCCATCCTGAAAAAATTTCAATTTTATAGTTGAGGCAAATTGAACTTTACGCACTGTGTAATGTAACCTAACAGGAAAACATTGTTTAAACAATAAAGGAAAAGTTATTAAGCAGTGCACAAATTTTCACAAGGTATTAATATGAACAACTTTCACTATAGGACCAACTTAAAATCACGAAAAAAAATCTGCTGCTTCATACATTTTGGTCGAGTAGGTATTGAACTTTTGTATGAAACAGCTGATTTTTTTCGCGATTTCAGGGTTGGTCCCATAGTGAAAGTTGTTTATATTTATAGGTAGAACCCCCTGTGAAAATTTACACGCTGCTTAAAAACTTTTCCTGTTTAAGTACAGAAAATTTATAACATAACCTAACCTAACAAATTAGTACACATTCATTATCATATACGTAGTATTAAACATCATAAATACTCATAAAACATTAACTACACACAAAAACGCCAGTTAAAATACCGCGTACAGTCAACAACAATTGAGAATTTGCATAACGCGGACCTCTGAACCGCGATGCAGCTCGCTCGATGGCAGCTCGGGGCAGAAAGTTAAGTATAGCTCGGTATAGCCCAGTATCGGTTATTGCATAAATAGCGGCGCATCGCGGAGGCCATGGCTCCTTTCTGCATGAAACATTCATGATGTAGTACTTACATATTTTACTTCTCTCTTCACATGCAATGATCGTAACTCAACTTTGAACATTAAAATGCTTTTTAGATAAAGCCGGGGTTCCGGAACTTGGTGTCGTCTTTAAAAATTTTGTATTTTGCCATTTTTCTCGGGTTCAAAATCCCAAGTTGATATTCTTTGGCAAATTAATATTTACGTACCTATTTAATATAACTTTTATGATAGGAGAAGAAGTTTTCATAAAGATAAAAATGGACTGAGGAAAAAATATCGCTAACAACTAGGTATCATGTTGCTTGAAGTAATTTTAAAAATAATAACATTATTATAATTAAGTTAAGTAGCTAAGGTATCGAATTTAATAAAGTACCTAAGCACTTTACTAAAAATATTCCATTCACAGACTACTTATTAAATAAACTCCATTATCCTAACCAAATATTTTGATAGCATTATAATGCTGTCACGTTACGAGTTCGCAGTAAAAAGTCGAAAATTACCATCTATCGGGGCATCCCACAAATTGCCGTGTTGCATTTTTCATGAGTCCTACAGTATCCGATGGTATGAATTGTTGATTTAATTATTGAGATAGCCCCGTACTCTGAGTTTGAAGAATGGTTAGGGATCTTTTAGTTAATCATGAATAATAGGAGATCGGATGGAAATTGTTCAAGAAAGATAACGGAGAAAAAGAACGAAGAAAAGTGTATGGAACTGGCAGATATTGTAAAACTCCAAACACGACTACGTGTTTTAAAAGTGTTGTTGGAGTATGCAATTTAAAAATAGAACTTCCAGATCGGTTAATTATTTAGACGTGATTTGATCGTGCGTAGACAAATATAATTAAAAAGTTTATATTCTGCCTAAGCCTGAAGTCACACGTTCCCACTTAGCCTTATTATTCAACTAGCTGCGCCCCACGGTTTCACCTGCGTAGACCGGAATAAAAAGTAGCTTATGTGTTAATACAGGGTATAAGCTAGCTACATACCAAATTTCATCCAAATTGGTCGAGCCGTTTGATCGTGAAGAAGTAACAAACATACAAACACACATTCACACTTACAAACTTTCGCCTTTATAATTATTAGTGTGATTAAACTGAATGAATCATAACATAACTATGTTATATTGCGTAAAACATTGTGTGCGCTTTTGTGTAAAAATACTGATAAATTCAGTTTTATTTACATCTATTTTCTTAGCATTTTCGTAATAAAATAAATTCCCTAGCATAAAACTAGTCAGGCGTACCATTACATAATATCCCATACACTGAAAGCTACATAATGCTAATCACAAAGCTTTTATTCCTTAGCGACCGCCATTTGTCGGCCATCTTGCTAAAATATAAATATGGCGACGAGACAATGACAGTTCTTTTTTTTTTCATTTTAGTAATGTGCACTGGATTCCAGTGCACATTACTAAAATGAAAAACTGGAATGCTTTAGGCCCGGACTCTACCAAAGCAGAGATGAGACGAAAAGAGAGGAGATGACTGTGTTTTAAACAACCGACAGAATTTTGTTATTCACACATCTCGCCTCTACTCGGTTTCGGTGGAGACCACTGAGCGGAGATGTATCATAATTTTGGAGATGTGATCTGTGCCTCGCCGAGATTGAGCTGGGTGGCGGCGGTACAAAGCAGAGATGTGAGCTATGCCTCGCAAGCTGGCGACGGCACGCAGCGGAGACGAAAAGGGATGTGAGCGGCCTTCATTCATCTCAACATCCAACGCTCGCCGCACGCAGCTCAGTTCCGCATTAAGCTGCCTTTCCACCGGAGTGCAGCGAGGCTGTGGAGCGGAGGAACGAAGAAATATTATCCAATAAAATTTAACTCCGCTCCACTCCGCCGTCCGCTCGCGCTTCTATTGGTTAATATTTCTCCGTTTCTCCGCTCCGCAGCCTCGCTCTGCTCTGGTGGACAAGCAGCCTTAGCCAATACACATCTCCGCTCCAGTCTACCCAGTACGCATCTCCGCTCAGCTTCGGTGGATACACCTTAGCTGAAAAACATCTCGTCTCCGCTTCGGACATCTCCACACATCTCCGCTTTGGTGGAGTCCGGGCCTTACGCAAAGGCTGTCAAAGAAGTTTTTTACTGTAGGTAAATATTTATTTTAAGTGTAGTTTTATTTAAGTTGTGTCTGGAAAATTAGAACTAAATTATATAGTTGTTTTGTCAAGAAAATAGAAAAAGAAGTCGGGAAAACTGTCTGGAGAAGTTTTCATTGTACCTAATATTATTATGTTATCAGTTTTAAAAAGTTTTGTACTGATTTAGTATTACGTTTTTGATTTATCGACTTACTTATATTTTTCAAGGACGTCGTTTAAATGCCATCTTAATGAATAACACTAAGCCGACGTTCGCACGGAAGTAAAAATAACGCGGCGGGATTTTATCGCGCACTGGTTTTTCAACTTTCGGTGTTGAACTGAGCATTCAGAATCCAACCAAATCGAAAAAACACACTGTTGGATTTTCTCTCTCGGCGCTAAGCAGTGTTGAAAATCAAGTGCGCGAAAAAAAATCGCCGCGATATTTTTACGTCCGTGCGAACGTCGGCACGATATCGACTGATTTTGATCAATTTTGTTCAGTTTGTGAAAATGGGTACCTAAATAATTCATTATAGGAATGATAGTCCCATAAATTTGTTTCAATTATTTTCAAGCTTTCTCGCAATTAGATAAGAAATTGACAAGAGGGTATTTTTCGTGCCTGGACCCATAACAATAAAATATTATACAGTAGCCCCTCATCATTTCATAAACAATCAAATCAATCGATCTGCCTAGCCTCTTCCCAACTATGTTTGGGTCGGCCTCCAGTCTAACCGGATGCAGCGGAATACCAGTATTTTACATGGACCTATCTGACCTCCACAATCCATTACCTGAGTAATACGATATCCCTTGGTAAGACTGGTTGTCAGACTTTCGGGCTTCTGACGACCCGTAACAACTGTCAAAGATCCACGAATGACAACCGGGACCAACGGCTTAACGTATTTTCCGAGGCACGGAGGAGTCTCGGTTTGTAAAGATGGTCATCCATCCACGGATCGACCCCGGCAAGCGTAGCTTAACCTGATAGATCGACCCGTGTGGCTGTTAATACTTAGCCACGAGTTCCTCATCATTCCATAAACGAAACAAGTAAATGATATAGTCAAATATTTCTCTAGCCAACTAGAAAAGAATATTAAAATAGTTCGAGCCACATAACACCGACCAGCTCCAGTGTCCTCAAAATAAAACATGGGTTATCGGCGATTCGCGCTTGTTCGTTTTCTTAGCCTGAAGTATTGAAGTGAAAATGTTCCCCTATTCTGTAGCCTGAACCTGAAGGTATTTTGATCAGTTCGTTTCTTTACCAGCGTATATTTTAAAGAGAAATCTTCTCTAGGCGCACTTTACGTTCTTTCTGAACATTGAACGAAACTGAACCATCACGCTTTCTCACTCGGATTCTGTCGGTCGGTGACGCTGAATCGTGTATACTGGGCGCTGAATCGCGTATATCGGCTCCAGTCGTAAGTTTTCATTTCTGTCGTAGTACCTTCGTTTTTTAGGGATCCTTACCTCATAAGGAAAAAACGGAACCCTTATAGGATCACCTCATTGTCCGTCTGTCTGTCTGTCAAACTGCCAAGACCCTTTTTTCAAGTACGCGTAGAGGTATCAAGTTGAAATTAATATCAAATATGTAGGTCCCTTGGAGATCTAAAAAAAATCAAGCTTTTAAGTCAACGCAATAAAAAGATACGGTCAATTATGCGACATATTTTGATACTCGCAAATAAACCAAAACCTACAGGGTACTTCCCACTGACCTAGATTCATGAAATTTGTTAAGAAGCAAGGTCTCACAGCACAAAATAATAAAGAAAACAGTTCGAATATCGATAATTTGTAGTTTTATCAAATAAAATAATATTTTTTTGCATTTAAAAATTTGAAATTTGCAGTTGGAGAATCGACCGTGACGTATGGGAGAACATGTATATCAACTACCATGTTAAGTTTGTTTTTGTAATAAATTATTTTCAATTACGGAACCCTTTATTGTGCGCGGTCCGACACGCACTTAGGCGGTTTATTTTAAATGATATTATTGTTCGGATTGGAAAAGGAGCTCGTGGCTAAGTAATAACAGTCGCACGGGTTGATCCATCAGGTTAAGCTACGCATACCGGGGTTGGTCCATGGATGGGTGACCATTTTTACATACTGAGACTCCTCCGTGCCTCGGAAAGCACGTTAAGCCGTTGGTCCCGGCTGTCATTCGTGTATCTTTGACAGTCGTTACGGGTCGTCAGAAGCCCGAAAATCTGACAACCAGTCTTACCAAGGGGTATCGTATTACCCAGTTAATGTGTTGTTGAGGTCAGATAGGCAGTCACTCCATGTAAAATACTGGTATTCAGCTGCATCCGGTTAGACTGGAAGCCGACCCCAACATAGTTGGGAAAAGGCTAGGCAGATTGATTGATTGATTGTTCGGATTGAGCCTCGGGGTAAATGTCGATTTTTATGATGATTCATATTGCAGTCTGTCAAAAATAAATCTATAACAAACGAGTTAAACGATTTTGAAAAAAAATACGCTTTTATTTTGAAATAATATTTAGAACTAACTTTTGCCCGCGGCTTCACCCGCGTGGATGTCGGAAATTATCCCACGGGAACCTACTACCTGGATAAAAGGTATCATATTTGTCAATCCAGGTTATTAACTATCTTTGTGCCAAATTTCATCCAAATCTGTTCAGCCTTTTTTGCGTGATTGAGTAACAAACATGCAAACATCTAAACATACAAACTTTTACATCGAGTATTAGTAGGATATTAGGATAAGACTTCATAATTAACTTTCTATCATTCATAAAAAACTAGAAGGTATTTTTGAGTCTTATTTTACATAGGTTACAAGTTCTCCCCTTCATAAATATTTAAACTGGGAAGTGTAGTATCTATCTAACTAGCTACATACCCAATTTCATCCACTATATAAATTCATCTGCCTAGCCTTTTCCCAACTATGTTGGGGTCGGCTTCCAGTTTAACTGGATGCAATTGAATACCAGTATTTTACATCGAGCGACTGCCTATTCGTACTTGACGTCCACAACCCATTTGCTGGGTAATACCTTTTTTTTTTTGTGGATGGGAAATCATCAAATGACTTCTCCCGCTCTGGGCAGAGCGGGAGGGCGTGTCAGGCTTGTACTGACTAAAACCCACTCTTGTTCCTTCAGTTGCCCGTGCCAGGGCCACGGTATCTCTTTCGAACGACCCGCGACCCCGGCGGCATAGGCCCAATTGACCCCCTCATTGCTGACATCTCTTTGAGGAGCGCGTGGAACACAACGCGCCGTCGACCCGGGCCTGGTCCTTACCGGACGGCGAGCTGCCCAGTACTCGTCGTCCGCAAACCCGCGCCTACGGTGGCCGGGAATCGGCGATCGATTCCCGACGCCCAGGGCGTTTCCTACGGCGGCTAGGGGCGCGAGGGCGCGGCTGTTGCCTCTCCCTCACGCGTTCGGCTTCCTCCTTCGCGAGCATTACTGCTTCGCAGAAGGAGGTGACGGCCTCCCATGCACTCTCGCTCCGCACCATGGCCTGGACCAGGTTTGGACGCGAGAGATCGCCGCCACCGATCGCCTCCGTGAGAACACGGCGGTGCTCCGCCCAAGCCGGGCAAACCTCCACTGTATGCTCCACCGTGTCCTCCGGGCGATCCACACAATGGTGACACCCGGGCGTTTCCTCCCGCCTTATCCGAAACAGGAACCTCCCGAAACAACCGTGTCCGTTACCTCTTTACCTACGATACCCCTTTGGTAAGACTGGTTGTCAGACTTTCGGGCTTCTGACGACCCGTAACAACTGTCAAAGATCCACGAATGACAGCCGGGACCAACGGCTTAACGTGCTTTCCGAGGCACGGAGGGGTCTTTTTATGTAAAGATGGTCACCCACCCACGAACCAACCGTGTAAACCGTAGCTTAACCAGATGGATCGACCCGTGCGGCTGTTATTACTTAGCCAGGAGCCCCACAATGTAAATATATTAAGAAAATACAAACCGACTAAGTTACATATTTGTATTTCTTAACAGATTTGGAAGATTGAAATATCTCACAGTACAGTTGACATTTAATTAAATATCTCTGGCAGTAATGGTGAAACTGCTTATTTTGTATATTTCATGCATCAACGGGTTTGTCGAGTGGGCCATGTAATTTTATGGGATTTAATTTATTTAGGTGTTAAAGCTTGCTTAAATTTTGCTTAATTTCTCGTCTGTTTAAATGAGTGAACGTTTTGTTTTTATTTTGTTGCCTCATGTATGAAATATCATTCTCCTTACTCAGCTGTAAATGTATAAGATAAATAATTATTAAAATATTTGAATAGGTATCTTATTGCTCGTGTGTGTGGGCGCTGGGCGGTTCCGTTTAGTCAGTGCGCGTGAGTTGGAACGTGTATACTAAAAATATTATATTTCTGAAGAGGCATCAGTGCGAGCCATCTGTGCATAAACTATTCTGTACCTACGTAGATGTTTAATTTATATTATTTAAACCAAATGTTTTAAGACGATCACTTTCTTGCCGACAAACTGTCACGCAGTTTGGCCGGTTTATAAAATGAATACAAGACAATTTTTTTGTCCAAAATAAATGACTTCTTTATTTATTTTATTAAAGAGAGGTAATGGTAATAATACTAAATGTATTCCAGTAAGATGCTGGTAGGGATCTTGACCGTACTTCCGGGATTGTCCTGATAGCCGTGAAGTGCCTTTCCACTCTTCAAGCACCTCAGGACATGTTGCCCCTTGTCGCTACGTCACTATGTGCTAGCGACCGTTTCCGGGGCCCATTATTGAGTGTGCAAGTAATCATCCCCTGCCAATTTGTATGTGTTTAACATTGGTCAGGCAGGAGACATACCTAGTTCTTCCATAGTTCAAGGTACCCAATCCACTGTAGCCACCCAAACCCATGGCCCAATATGTTTTGTTTCCATGTTCTGCAATAGTCCTGCACCAACCGGGGGTTGTCCTTGGGTGCACTTGCGTAGTAAATACAGTCATACAGGAATAATCATCGGTTGAGGCCTCCTCGTCATTTAAAATTGTCTAAGGGGCCTCTGCGAGTTGGCTTCGGCCCCTCGTACGCCTTCCAAAAGTCCGGGACCCCAGGATCCCGAGACATGTCAAATCATACTAATCATTAAATTATTAAAATTTGATTAAGAACCATAGTTGCAAAATATTAACTTACTTTAATTAATAATTAAGTAGGTACTTAGATTATAACGATTAATAAATTGTAGCAATTTCATTATGAATCGTAGACAACCGTAAAAGAGTAAGTTTGTTAAGTGACGTGCAATTATAAACTTGTAATGACGTTTTCAGCGTTTTACATGTCGTTAAACTGAATCCCTTTTGTTGAATAGTTAACAGCAATAAATGAACCATAATGCTAATGAAGGTCTTTAAAACACGGGAAAACTTTCGATATAGAGCTATATTTTATACCTGAAATGTGATGGTTTTGAGATAGTTTATAAATGTAGTAGATATGTCGCAGGCGATTTGTATGATTGTGCTTTTTACACGGCGTCGTCCGTTTAAAAACGCTCGCAGTTGTGAAATATGCCGAAGGCAAAATGTAAATTTCCTTGTCACTATATAATATATGCCACAACATTTATTTTTATGGACAATTCAGGCACCGTTTACAAAATGCCGCGGCTTATTGAAGTATTTAGTTCTATTTCTTAAGGCTCTCACCGGCCACTGCTGCGGCACCGCTCGCTCGGCTCGCACGCGGTTGGTCACAGTTCTAACCTAACCTAACCCATTTGTTCGGGGTGCCTAGCTTAGTTACTGCGACCAATTGGGATCTCGCGTGGTTAGTCACAGTTCTGACTGAACTTACAATAGCAATCAATGTCGAAATTATAACAATTGAACGAGTTGCCAATTTTCTTTCGGCGTATTTCATAACTGCGAGCGTTTTTAAACTTATGACGGTCGTATGTATAATGGCGAATCATACAATCTGCCTGCGACAGATACATAAAGAATGAATTCTAACTAACATTACATGCGAAAGTGAGTTACGATTTTTTTTATTAAGCTTTCACGCTAAACCGGCTGAACGGATTTGTGTGAAATTTGTAATATGGGTAGAATATGCGGCCTTCACGTGGGTGACGCCGAGGGCAAAACTTAGCTTTTTTTTTTGGGTGGTAAATCATCAAATGACTTCTCCCGCTCTGGGTGGAGCTAGGGCGTGTCAGAATTTTACTGACTAAAACCCACCCGTGTTCCTTCAGTTGCATGTGCCAGGGCCACGGTGTCTCTTTCGAACAACCCGCGACCCTGGAGGAGGAGGAGCAAGATTAACAAAAAAGACTGTCTTGACTTTCAAAGAGCCCTTTCTTCTCAGAATAGTCAGATAGGAAACGCCGACCTCATCTAGTTTTTAAAATATCATTGACGTGTAAAAGTATTTGTACGAACTTACAGAAACAAACTCATTTATCATTTAAACGGCTTTCAACGGGATTGACATACACTTTCGGTATCTTAAGCTAAGTAATAACAGCCGCACGGGTCTATCGATCGCTACGCTTGTCGCAGTTGGTCTGTGGATGGGTGACCATCTTTATATAAAACGACCCCTCTCTGCCTCAGAAAGCACGCTAAGCCGTTGGTCCCAGCTGTCATTCCTGGATCTTTGACAGTTGTTACGGGTAGTCCGAAAGTCTGACAACCAGTCTTACCAAGGGGTATCGTATTTTCCAAAACTGGGTTGTGGAGGTCAGATATGCCACTGCTCCATATAAAATACTGGTATTCAGCTGCCTCCGATTAGACTGGAAGCCGACCTCAACAAAGTTGGGAAAAGGCTAGGCAGCTGATGATTTATTTCATTTTTACTTTTCATCGTTATCGCTGATCTAATGTCACTTCATCTAAGCCCCCAAGTCTACACAGCCTGATGAATTCTCTCAAAATTTTGTAATGACTACATCACGTGAGGGATCTATCAAAGTTAAGCGCCAGTATTATTTGGGTTGGTCATACATTTTAAACATTTCCAATAAAATAAAAAAAAATATAAAAAAACAAATAAAAATCGCGAAAAGACCCGTTCTCAATGTTGTTTTATAGTGCATACATTTTAAGTTTTGAACGCAACTTCAACTATGTAGTTACACTACAGGTCAACTTAAATCCAACCAAAACCAGAGGGCCAATTCTCGTAATTAAAAACGTTCAAATTCAAGTCGCAATGTCAGCCAGCGACACACAAATGTCAAAAATGTAGGCAAACTCTATACAATTTTGACAGATTGAGACTGAGATGAGATTGCGAACGTTGTTATAAAAATACGGGAATTGCCCCTCAGATTAAAGCCGCACTTTAGCTTTTAGCTGTAACTAAAAGCATAAACTGCCTTGTTGGTAAGCGCTACTGTTGAGTATGAGGTCCTGGGTTGGATTCCCATGTTGGTGGGTTTTTAACCGACTTCCAAAAGGAGGAGGTTCTCAATTCAACTGTATGTTTTTTTTGTGTTTGTTATGCGATTTCTCCGTCAATTGTTTTTTTTGCTCTCGAGGTGTTCCCATTGTCACTAAGTCAGAATTCTGATGAGGGGATTCCTTGGAAATCGAGGGAAATCCTTAAATTTTATAGGCACACCTATAGCGATTTGGGTATTTTTTATGGTAATTCGTGCATTTGCTCCCGGAAAGCACCATTTGGTGAAGTGGAACTGATGATGAACACAGATGGCCATCGGAACAACTGAATTAAGTATACCTAAGTATATCACGGGTTGCGATTCGATTAATTTATGCTCGTCACATTGCATATGGTGATGGTGACTTCACCATCAGCTCTAGTTCTCCTGGTTCTTATTAAGAGAACTCCTCAATAATTAACGTCTCTGCATCGGGAAAAGTAATATTTTGTAAAAGGTGATGATCAGTTGACATTAGGCTAATAAGTAGGTAACTTAGATAAATTACAAACTGACCCACTAAAAAGTGAAAAATAAAAACTACAATACATATCCAAAGACACCGACTTCCGAAATGAAAGTTATTTTTCACTTTGTAGTATTTTTTTGAAGGTCGGTTGTTTTTTTTTTGTAAAAATGTGTTTTCTATCTGGAATTTCTCACTAGCAGCCTGGAGTCTGGATTTGTGCCCGGTTTTTGGCAATAGGCTCGCACACTATTCGTGGGATTTGTGCCCGGTTTTTGGCAATAGGCTCGCACACTATTCGTGGGATTTGTGCCCGGTTTTTGGCAATAGGCTCGCACACTATTCGTGGGATTTGTGCCCGGTTTTTGGCAATAGGCTCGCACACTATTCGTGGGATTTGTGCCCGGTTTTTGGCAATAGGCTCGCACACTATTCGTGGGATTTGTGCCCGGTTTTTGGCAATAGGCTCGCACACTATTCGTGGGATTTGTGCCCGGTTTTTGGCAATAGGCTCGCACACTATTCGTGGGATTTGTGCCCGGTTTTTGGCAATAGGCTCGCACACTATTCGTAGGATTTAAACTTTACGGGCGAAATTTGAGTGTACTGTAGGTATGTCTCTGCCCAACCCTTCGGGGAAACAAGGCCTGATGTGATATAATTAAAAAAAAAATTAAAAAAAACTTTATTGTTTAAGAAAGCATTACAATATTCATATAACACTAGCCTCCACACTAGGATTACCTGTGTCGTGGAGACTAGTCATCTTCGTCATACAAGATTAGGTACATAATGAGTAGGAAAATACATCATCGGTCGTTAGGATTTTTGACGCAACAATAATCGAATGTTCTTCTAAAATCAATAAATTCATCTAAACATAATGTGTAATTGACATATTATGTGTATTTGTGTGGTGTAGGTGGGTATATAATGTAAAAGCATAAATTGTACACATGGTAACGCCGCACACTCTCATTAATACTAGCCGATCGCTTATTGGATAGGTGAGAGAAACGATCGAACCATCCAATCAATGATAGCGATATCGCGACATGGATCGCAGTAAAAATCTGATGACTCTGATTGCTTGCATTGTACATGATGACGATACATTAAACAACAAATTAATTAATTTAATTATTACTAGTATAAAGCTAAGTAGGTAATAACAGCCGCACGGGTCGATCCATCAGTTTAAGGTGCGCTTGTTAGGGTTGGTCCGTGGATGGGTGATCATCTTTACATACTGAGAATCCTGCGTGCCTCGGAAAGGACGAGGATTCGTGGATCTTTGACAGTCGTTACGGGTCGTTAGAAGCCCGAAAATCTGATAACCAATCTTACCAAGGGGTATCGTATTACGCACAGAACAGGTAACTTTATCTGTTCTGTGGTAGTAGCGTTGTGGAGATCAGATAGGCAGTCGCTCCATGTAAAATATTGGTATTCAGCTGCATCCAGTCAGACTGGAAGCCAACACCAGCATAGTTGGGAAAAGGCTGGTCAAATTTATTTATTGTTAGTTTGCAGTTAAAGGGTATTTACCTCTTCTCAAATAGAAATGGGACAAGTTTTGGCCACGGAGTACAATATTAGTCGCAAAGAAGGCGCTATGACCCGACAGAGACCGCGTGTACTAGTTTTTTGAATCCATGGGAAACATAGAAAGCAGTGTTATAAAATTCTGAGAAAAAGATATATCTTATTTAAGGATCTGGCGGATAGCAAATCGCTTTTAATAACACGATTAGATTTACTTTGCTGGATAGAAAAAAAAACCCAAAGTTACCCCTTTTCGTAATGTTTAATCAGTCTCATAGCTACAAAACAAACATTTTTTTCTTATTTTTTATATATAAATGAAAAGGTAGTAAGATTGTTTAGCACAATTCGCTGAGTTTGTCGTGATAAAATTATTAAAAGAATTACTTTGTTTAAAAAACCTATCAAATGCGTGAGGCAACCACTCGCGAGCCTACTTCAGTTCAATACGCGGCTCGAGCGCCGGATCATAGGGCCTGAAGTTTAAAAAGTCACATGATTTTTATCGGGATTAAATATTACGTCCCATTGCTTTAAAAATTGGTTGAAAACCTCTGAATCATGCCACGTAAAGCAGTTTTAAAGGATTCTATTAAATCTAAAAAGATCACGAGAATTTAAAAGATTTAACAACATAATAAAAGTAACACGAAGAAAAAACGTTCCCTGCAAGACATAAAAGATTTAGAAAAAAGTTGACAAAGGCTCGGAAAATTAAAAGACACTAGTTTTGTTCAGACTAGACTATTAACTTGTACGTTGAGATAACAGGCTAATGGGCCGTCCGTTTATCAAAAGATAACTAAATTCAAATTATGGCACTGACAAGGAGACATTAAATTTACGAAGCGAGTTTTTTCTGCACTTCAATTAAATTTTTCGCTTGCCTTTATTTTCACAAAAACATAAAACGTCACGGTTGATAGAACGAAAAGCTGTTGACAGACAAAATTGACACTGAACCATGGAGTTTGTTTA
This sequence comes from Cosmia pyralina, assembly GCA_946251885.1. NCBI lineage: Eukaryota > Metazoa > Arthropoda > Insecta > Lepidoptera > Noctuidae > Cosmia > Cosmia pyralina. The sequence goes on from OX276354.1 coordinate 19,446,545, forward strand.
AAAAACAAAGACTAATTCTTATTATTGAATCGTGGAAAAAATATTTTTCAATACACTTCCTCGAAAACTGGTTCATATAGCACTACGATTAGATTACGATTCACAATGCAACGTATTTCACACGCGTGCGATTTTTCATTTTCCAACACGTGTGTGGGAATAAAAATTGCCACAGATAACTTATACATTTAGTCCAAATTGGTTCAATGCCTCTATTCACATTCTCTATTCGGAGGTGAATGTTTTTTTTTATTCTCGGCAAAGAGATATCCGTCTTTGCGGCGGTAATATTTTTTGAATATTTAAATAATGATATTAAATAGAATATAATCAAAAACCATGATTATTACAAAAAAAAAAACGTTCATGAACAAATTAACATTTATTTGTATTCTAAACTCAAATATATATTTTATTTTTCTATTTTTCATATTAGGCATTTATATCGGCTTTATACCTTTGATTTTCCTTCAACCTGGCGAAAGCAAAGCGCTTAAAAAAAAAGAAAATTTAAATCATAGTTTCATAATAATTCATGACAAAATTATTTTTCGTTATTTCATTTTATTTCTTTAAAAGTGTATTGAAAAACGTCGTTTGATACATGTGGACATTTGCTATTGCAGTTCTCGGCTCAAAAACAACCTCGCCTACGGTTCGGGTGTTAATTCCCGCCTCGAATGCAAAAACAAAAATTCGCCACTTGTATCAAAATGTACGATTATTGTTTTCTTTTTTTCTGTGTTTAAAATCGTTCTGAAACGATTACTGTATTTGAAATAAACACTGCAAATCCTGACCAAACAAACGACTCTGCAAACCAATGTCATACAAAATCGGAAAGCACACAGAACCTTTTTTCGAGATTACAAAGAGCAAACTCTAGCATTGTAACAAAAATAGTCTAGGAGGCAGTTGCTTGACAAAGTATTTCCGATTCCAATTCAATTTATTCAGAGTACTCTTCAAGTGTTTATTCGCTCAACACAAGGGGGCTTTAGACGAGGAATTTTTCACCTTTTTTTAGATGAACTCCAAGACAATGTATCTTTTGTTGGTTTCTTTGTTAAAGATAAATAGACGCGGTGAGATGTCGCGGCGTTTTGTTGAAATTAATGATATTACTGTGTCCGTTTTATAAATTACTGGACTTACCAACTGGTAGGCTGGTGTTGTCTGTTGTTATTACCTGAAAAAAAGAGATGATATCATTACAATTTTTCAATATATTTGACGTAGGTACACAACATTTTCAAATATACTATTATCTGTGGCGGCATCTACAACGCCACATGCGAACTATGGATCAAAGACCTGACGTTACACCAATCCTGCATCGCGCAAGCAGAGTTTACCGCGAGACTGGCAAATATACAACATCCCGATATCAACCGTCGTCGGGTAGACCACACCAGACACAATACCCGTCTGGTCGGAGGATCTTCCTTTTTGTTTTAAGCAATATTAATAACTGTGTTCCATTTGCAGCGAGGTATATATACCCAAGCTAACCAAAGCTAGAACATTATAGTTTACGTACCTACCAAATACTTTTTAAGTACTTAACACTTTTTTTTTTCATTGTTCATGCAGCACTAGCTCTTGCCAGCGGCTTCGCCCGCGTGGATGTCGGAAAATATCCCACGGGAACGTACTCCGAGAAATCCTTCCTTATTCCTTATTTACATTATAAAAGGAATATATGTGCAAAATTTCAGCTTTCTAGGTTCAAGGGTTTGGGCTGGGCGTTGATGAGTCAGTCAGTCAGGACTTCTCTTTTTTTTATTTCTATAGATTATGCAAAATATTACAGCTAAGCCAAATCCGTATCGTTCAACTAGAATTACCTTTTCAGCAAGCTATATGCTTGACATTTGACATCGGTATTCTTATCTACATAAATAACTTCCCGGTGCTCTTTGACCTTGATCGATTATCAATTTGGCATGACGTTAAGGCGTGTACGCACGAGCGAACAAAATCATGGTGAATACGAACATCGAACACTTTAAATGTTCAACAGGGTCTAGAGTTTCTTCATATGATCCATGTTCAATGGTCGTGTTCATCATGTTTCGTTCACTCGTGCGTACACGCCTTTATATGCCTTATTTAAATAGGGTATAGAAAGCATATGAACAAAACATATCAGGCACAAGACCGTGTAGAAAAATAAAAATGCAATACCTATACTCAAAAGTAATCTTCTCATAGAGTTTAGATGGAAGTCAGAAAAAATGGAAATTATGTTTATGTTCGAAGAAAAAAAATAAGCACATCGACCAATAGAAAATGTCACTAAAAGCTCAAGTTAAGTCTCTTGACTCTACGTGACGCTTCACAATGAAAACCTGTCACTTTTGGACTGACGTTCTGACACATACCTTGCTACTAGATCTAAACTCGCTTCTTAACTAATGCAAGTACATTTCAGCTATAAGTGCCCATACCTATCCAATAGTCAGCTTACAGGGGAAGCGAGACAGCCCGCGAAATTAAAATTTTCTTAAGTTTTATTGCAATGTGCAAGTCATTGTCAGGAAAATCCAATTTATTTTATTTTTATTTTTATTGTTAATTGTGGCCCCAGCCTCCACTACCTAGGGAGAGGCAACTGTCGCACCCTCGCGCCCCTAGTCTAGTAGAGATGCCCTGGGCGGCGGGAATCCGTAGCCGATTTCCGGCCACCGTAAGCGCGGGCTTGCGGACGGCGAGCAATGGGTAGCTCGCCGTCCGGTAAGGACCAGGCCCGGGTCGACGACGCGTCGTGTTCGACGCGCGCCTCAAAAAGATATCAGCAGTGATGGAGTCCGATAGGGCTGATGCCGCCGGGGTCGCGGGTTGTTCGAAAGAGATACCATGGCCCTGGCACAGGCAACTGAAGGAACACGGGTGAGTTTTAGTCAGTAAAAGCCTGACACGCCCTCCCACTCCGCCCAGAGCGGGAGAAGTAATTTAATGATTTCCCATCCACAAAAAAAAGCCTCCACTACCTACCTACTTTATGATTTCAAAATACTCCTTTACTATCTCTACACATATGCTGCTACACCAGTATTGGCAGTGTTTTAATTTATTGTCATCCCCACAAGGTTTAAGCATTTTTCCACACTACAGCAGTTACGTAAAAAAATCTCAAACCGTTCCTCTATAATGTTCCCTTTTGAATGTTAGGAACATCCGAGGTGCTTGGAACATACAATTTACGTAATAATACGTCCACACGCGATCCACACTTTATGCTAAGTGGATATACGTTTCTTTTGAGACGAGATAAAAGGGTAGTTCAATGCTCTGAGATCGTAGTGCCGTGTGGTAATAATGTTAGAGGTTTGAGTGAGAAATTATGCAAGGGTGAGGTAAGTTTAATCATGTTTTTAGGATTCCGTACCTCAAAAAGAAAAAACGGAACCCTTACCTTAACCATCACTCGTGTGTCTGTCTGTCTGTCTGTCACACTCACAGCCAATTTGCTCCGAATCTAATGGTGCGATTAAGTTGAAATTTGGTACACATATAAAATTTTTGTGACAAACAAGGAAGTGTAACGTAAATAAATTAATTTTGAACATAGGGGTCACTTTTGGGGGGCATATAAGAGAATTTAAAAAGAAAGTTTTGCAGACAGTATCGTGTGAAATATCAAATGAAAGGACTTATTGTGAGGGTCTCAAATATATATTTTTTTTTATAATTTTAAAATAAATAGTAATAATTGTTTTTAAGAAAATAGACGAAAATTTACCATTCGGGCTTTATCTACGAAATTACTGAGCCTAAAATTATGAAAAAAATACAGAAGATAGTTATATACTTATAGATTACAGGAAAATTCATAAGAAGTCAATGGTCTTAAAATAACATGGTAAATCTCTCAATATTGTGCGTACAACACAACACACACATACATTCAGCTGCAGCACATTGTGCATTGTTTGTGTTGTTTTGTTTTTGAACATTTGCAGTTGGAATGTGTAGGAGAACCTGTTTTTCAACTACAATGTTAAGTTTGTACTGGGGATAAATTCATCTCAAATACGGAACCTTCATTGTGCGTGCTCCGACACGCACTTGGCTGGCTTTTTAGTAGGAAACAGATGCTTTTCTATGTATGTTCTATTTTATCTCACGGTCTTTTTTATATTGTACACACGGCTAGATATCAAGCTATACTTTTCCAGTGCAAACTGACCTCGCATTATATAGGATTTCCGCACAAAAGAGGTCAACTTATACTAGAATTGTATAGCTGGATATGTAGCCGTGTGTAGAACCCATTTTGGCTAGCAAACTTATTCTATTCTTGTCCTATAGGTACTGTTGACGATGTCAGTCCATTGACAGTTGTACTATGTATAAGCAATTTTTGCTTTTAGCTCACAGTAAAAATAAATCTTTTAAGACATTTGTCCTCGGTTATCAATCGCAATATTAACACTTTTTCGTAGCACATAAATTAGACCAACAAAACCGTCTCGATCAAAACTTGTATTACCAAAACTACTTTATACTTCAAACTAGTTCAGACCATCTAATAACTCCGTACTTTAGATGTCATAACAATATCTCGAACTTCAAGATCGGATGGTCTAGCAACATCTAGACGTTAATACTTTAAACCTTTATCTTCAGGAAGTGCTGCCACCAGTTTATCTGACAACTGACCATTCCAGGCCATTGTTGAGCTATCGTTTATAACGTTGAGCTTTTATAGTGGAGCACTTTTCACTTCATTGTTGACATGTCTTTGTTGCTTGCATGGGGAGGTACAATGTGATGTGAAATGATGGGTTATATAAGGTATGAAAGTGGCTATCTTTTATATTGATGAGGTTGAAGAAGCGCAGGCCTAATCTTGAACCGCCTGTCACGGTTTGATCCCACGGAATCAAGAAAAATGGTATAATAGATATCGTGGGTTGGCTACTTACAAATCTAATCCATACTTCCATTCTAATATTATAACTACAAAAGTAACTGTCTGTCTCTTACCATTTCACGTTTTCACGGCTGCACTGATTAGGATGAAATTTTGGCAAACGGATAAGGACGTATACAGGATGAAATTGAATTCATGGGCATCCTCTTAGGGGTCATTGTAAGTACTCGTCATTATGAACAACTCTTACTATGGCTCCAAACCTGGAACTGCGAAAAAAAATCAGCTGTTCCCTACATTTTGAAGAGTAATGCAAACATTTTCGCGATTTCAGATGGTCCCATAGGTAGTAAAAGTTGTTTATAATGATGAGTACAATGTCCCCTTAAGATGCCCATGAATTCAATTTCACCCTGTATAATACTTTTTATCCCGGTAGTACGATCCCGTGGGATAGTTACCAACGTCCACGCGGAAGAAGCCGAGGGTAAAAGCTAGTGAAATGTAAACCGAACTTGAAAATTCACTTCCTCGAATATGAACGATGCCTGGGTAAAAAAAAAAAGAAATTCTATTTAGTCCGTTAGTCAGATAATAAAAAATATTAGACACGTATTTTTTGCTTTAGAATATTTAATATAACGTAAAAAAAGAAAAAGTACGTGTCCAATATTTTTTAGTAATATAAATGACGGAATAAAAAAAACTTTTAAGTCATCATTCTTATTATAACTTACAAACCTAGCTTCCACACCTCACCGCAACCATAAGATGTAACAGGTAGCTTCACTTATCACTTCTCCAATTCTATATTGCAAAGGTATATTCCTTTAAGAGCTGTTATCTTTATGTTGATATTACTCTGTAAAAGGAAAACTCATAAACCATACATAATATTTATCATCATGCTCCATTAACTTTATGTGCAAACAAAAGTAAAAATTTTATGATCGACAAATGCAGCTAGACAGTCGTTACGCAACATTATACGAGTAACTTGAATATGGATAAGTTAACTAGCCGACGACATCTTTTAATACGTCAGAAGGAGCCTGCATCCTACTGTGTGCTATTTAGTTTTCTAGTGATATCTTCAAGATGAAAAGAACCGGAGTTACCGACATTGCCTGCAGAGTAAGCAAGCTGGCAAGGCTGATCATGTTTGTCGAAGGACCAATGGCCGGTGGAGCAGACGAGTCCTGGAGTGGAGACCGCGTATAGGCAAGCGTAGTGTGAGACGACCCCAGCTAGATGGACCGAACGGCCTTAAAAAGTGGCTGCGACAGACTGGATGCGGAAGGCTGAGTACAGGATGTTGTGCCGCAGCTTGGGCCTATGTCGAGCACTGGACGGCGATAGGCTGAGTTGATTGATAGATCTTCAAGATGATAGCCTTTTGTAACAGATGTTGTCATTACACCCCAGAATTTACGGTACTGGGCAACAGTATTCAAATTTGCAGTCTTCGTTTTCGTCGTGTCGAGGGCACAACAGTAAATTAGATTTTATTCTCCCAAAATTTAGCCACTTCCATCATCGGTGGTAGCACAGATGTCATTATGACTCAGCACATAGTTTTGTCATATTTACATTTCTCTTTCATTAGTGTCTTCTCGGCTGCCCAAGTGAAAATAAGAAAAGTAATCCACTTCGTGTAATGCAGAAAAATAATCAAAGTTATAACTGACCCCACCCAACTCGCCAAACTTTAAAATTTAATTGAATAAAAACTTATTACATCATAAAACTCTGAACTCTACAATTTTCAACTGGCAACACCGAGACGATTTTAATTTAACCAAATAAAATATACAATGACAGACTTTTACGTCGATACCTTTAATAATTGGGCCTTCAATTAAATTCAATATTGGCCCTACTGAGCAAAAATTAATTGTTTGATGTTTGTCCCTTTATGTGGTTCACTGAATGAAACGGAACAGCTCGGAAACATGTAATTTATAAATTGGCAAACTCAATTTGCATGAATATTTTTTTCTTTGGAGAGTCGTAAATAACTTTTTATTGGGTTGTTAAAAAAAAAAAACAATATGCGCCCGGGCCCTGGCCGGAATTGGACCTCTATTCTACTAATTCCTTTTTTAAATAGGTTTTTTTTAGAGTGAATGGATGAGAAACCATTCTCAAAGCAATAAGAACAACGTTTAACAGCAAACACTTTAGTGGGAAGCACCAGAGTAACCCGCTAAATTCAAATTTTCTTACGTTTTTTGCAGTTTGCAAGTCAGTATTAGGTTGTAAGAGTATGTTGATTAAAGTATGATTCGCGACCGTAACAAATATGAATTTACAGAATTATGATCATTAGAATGGGTGACCATCTTTACATACCGAGATTCCTCCGTGCCTCGGAAAGCACGTTAAGCCATTGGTCCCGGCTGTCATTCGTGGCTCTTTGACAGTCGTTACGGGTCGTCAGAAGCCCGAAAGTCTGACAATCAGTCTTACCAAGGGGTATCGTATTACCCAGTTAATGGGTTGTGGAGGTCAGATAGGCAGTCGCTCCATGTAAAATAATGGTATTTCGCTGCATCTGGTTAGACTGGAAGCCGACCCCAACATACTTGGGAAAAGGCTAGATTGATTTTATGATCATTAGAATCAGTAACACAACTTTTTTCGTTAACATAAGTAATCCTCAAATGTCACAAATTCATGAAATAGTCATTAAATAGGATTACCTGGTCTTAAAAAGTTGTATTGATGACTTCAATGATTATAATTCTGTAAATACAAACTTGTTATGGTCGCGAATCATATTTTGATCAACATACAACCTAATATTTCGCGGGCTACCCTGGCGCTTTCGCCTTAAAGTAATTCCTATTACTAAGTATATTAGACTACTTTATAAGCACCTACCTACGTAACCTTTGATCTTCGAACCAATTTTGGCTTAACATTTAACTCGATACAACTAACTCAAATATCATCACCAAACTTCTATTCGATAACTGTTATCCAAATCTATTCCTATTACCCAAATTGCCGTGCTCCCCTTACAAATTAATTAATTCTCGATATATTAATTAGTAAACGCTACTGTGAAATATTGTTCTACTGACTGGGTACTAATTATGCCAAGTCACTATTATTGATCGTCATTAGTAATGGAACCCATGGGTGTTATAAATATGAGATAAGGGACAGTGAAGAATTTGCCTGTCCAAGCTACGATCCGTAGTTTACGGTTAGTTCATCGTACCTGAGGGTGACGAGTTACATGATACTAATTGAACTTTGCGTGGATATTCGAGTGTGGTTCACTCTTGGTAACTGGGCGACTTGGGAAATTCGTGAATTTTTGAATGTGGAAGGGGAGACGACGAAAGACGAAACTTGAAAGGTTCTGTTCTGAGTGGGTTAAGATATTATGAGTTCATTAAAATACTTCAGACGAGGGCAATTTTAGGGTATGTTTCGTACCCATCTAGGATCACTCGTGTGTCTGTCTGTCTGTCCGTCTGTAACAGCCGATTTGCTACAAATCTACTGGACCGTTTAGTTGAAATTTATGGGACCCAAACATGAACGTGTTATTTTTAAATGAATTTTGAATATGAGGTTCAGTTTTGGGGGAAAAATTTTAAAACATAAAATAAAAGTTTTGAAAACTGTACCGTGTGACATATAAAATGAAAGGGCTTATTGTGAGGTCTTCTTTATATTTTTTTTATAATTTTAAAATAAATAGTTTTAAAGTAATAATTATAAGAAAATATATGAAAACCTCAGTTCTGAAACTGACTGATTTCAGAACTAAGGTTTTCATATATTTTCTTACTGACTGAGCCTAAAATTTTGAAAAAAAAAACCGAAAATAGTGCTATACTTAAAGATTACAGAAAAGCCTATAAGAAGTCTATGGTCTTAAAATAACATGGTAAATCTCCCAATATTGTGCGTACAAACTTACATTTGCAGTTGGAATGTATGTGAGAACATGTTTTTGAACTATAATGTTAAGTTTGTTCTTGGGATAAATTCATCCCAAATATATGGAACTTTTCATTGTGCGTGATTGGACTTGCACTTGGCCAGTTTTATTTTTTTTATTTTTCCGCAACAGATCTCCGCTGCAATATATACACGGATAAAACACTGCCCGAACACGTTTGCTAAGATACAATGAAGTTATAGAAAAACCTTTTTACAAAAAAATACAACCGACTTCCAAAAACAACACTACAAAGTGAAAAATAACTTTAATTTCGGAAGTCGGTGTCTAGTTAAATTTATTTTCGTTTTTTGCCACCGACTTCCGAAATTAAAGTTATTTTTCACTTTGTAGTGTTGTTTTTGGAAGTCGGTTGTATTTTTTTGTAAAAAAGTTTTTATTTTTCACTTTTTACTTGTGTACCTACCCCACACAAATTCAAATACCACTATCTGCAAAACAAACTAGGTAGAACATCATCCATATAAAAGTGGGGAAAAAATACGTATTATTGAAGCTAACTCAAAAACTACCCAAGCAAAGTTAATCAATTTTATATGGGACCAACTGTGATGTATACTTCTCGAATAAAACAAAAAAAAATCCAAATCGGTTCAGCAATCTTCGAGTAATCGGGGAACATACATAAAAAAAAAAAAAAAAAAATAAAAAGGTTCCGACGAATTGAGAACCTCCTCCTTTTTGAAGTCGGTTAAAAAGAGGCTTCGTCCCTACTCTCAGCGATCCCGCCTCTACACAATTTAAAATTACCTATTTTCTTTCTTTATTTCTTTCTTACCTAACAAAAACTCTCAACTCTACACGAAACGAACAGAACGAACGAACGTACAGTCTGAATGAAAAACATTTAGACGATAAAATACTTCATAATACTAATAGGCACCTAGTCACCCCAATAATAAAATCACAATCCACACATTTTTGCGAAACCTAACATTTTTTGTTTCAACTGTACCTACTCTTTACTTTTCTCTATAAGCATTTATGAAATCGGGATCGCTGAGAGTAGGGACGAAGCCAGAAAAGCTCGACTACACATTGTCCTAATTGAATCATGTAACACTAGTCAAAAACAGTTAATATCACACTATAAAACCACTAAACTCTTGTGAGCTGACCGATCCGATACGACCGAGTCATTCACTACGTTTAATACACTCGGGCGTCGTCAGATAAGCAGCTGGCTTATGTACTATCTAAGAGTTATGTTGTGGCATCCTAGCCTAGAAGATTCGGGGATTTTGGAAAATTAATGGAAAGGATAAAGGTTTTTTTTATTGTTTTTTCTTTTGTTTTCCTGTATTAATTGGCTTTGTTTTCAACAAGGAAACAAATAAGCTTAACAGACACAATTTGGTATCTATAGTTACGTTCATAATAGACCTACGTGAATTTTAAACGTTTAAAATATTACTCAATATTTTTTTTTTTTAATATTTATTTAGGTATCCACAAGTACACTATTATAGTAGATACCGGACTCTGAACGCAAACTTAGTACTTATTTCGAAGAAAACCTTCACTAATCTTTCTGTAGAAATTATAAAAATTTGATTTCCTAAAAAATATATTGCTTACTTTACTAAAAAAACTATTTTATTTGGTTTCTTAAGTAAACTGATTCCCACGATTAGTTTTAACTTGATATAACTGTACAATGAAAGATTCATAATAATCATTTATTTAAAATGTTAAGTTGAGGATCAGTACGTTTTGAAGATCAAAATTTACAAAAAACTGTCCCAAAACGCACGCTCCACCATTGATAACCAACTCAATTAAACCATAACAGTGATAGCTAATAACGTGTTCACGCGGCCACTCATCTACGTCACGATAAACAACAGTCAACTCCATCCATGCATACGATAAATGATTTGACAGCTTCCAACAGGCTAACCCAATAAGTTAACATGTCGAATCGCAGTGGGCGACTGGACCACATAAACACACACAAACACACCCCCACGTACACACAAACGCACCCCCATGCAGTGATTTAGGACGCGCAGCGTTTTACACGATTAATCCTGCATGATTGTCCGCACTGGTAATAGCGCGCATTGTCCGGGATTTATACGAACCACCTAGTTCCGCAATGCTTTATCTTTGGGAATTTCGTGATTACACCCTTTATGACTAGCTGGCTTTGGACTTCGGACTTTGCAATATGCAACCTGGGAGAAGCCGTTGTTTTGCAGTTTCAATACTGCTCTGCTCTATTGGAACTGTTTGTTGAAGGAGATGTTTATGGCACATTACGCTGATAGTTGCTGCAGCTATGGACTGCATTGCCAACTATCCGCAAAGTCAGAATAAAGGGACTACAAACTTGGGATACAAGGTAACAAGGGGCGACACAGATCTTCAATATAATTATAATCAGCCCATAATGTTCCCACTGCTGGGACACAGCTGTGAGAAGGAGTGGGACGTAATCCACCACGTGAGGTGGGACCAGTGCAGGTTGGTGGATGTCATACTTTTTCGAATTTTTGGTTCTAGGACATACCGTAGTACGTGTTCCATAGTATTCTAGTGTTTGTATTTTATTTTATTTGATTTTATTCCCCTTGCTATTTTTAATTGATATCCGTGGGTATGTCCGTGGCATCACACAGGCCCTATCAGAATACCAGCGTTGCGGTATTTATTTTTTAAATATCGCAGCTTTATGCTGAGATGGGAGCCTTTTTGGCCTCGCACAGGTCTCGTTTTTTTTTAGTCTGATTTCTTTTTTTTTTGTTTTTTAATGTTTATTTTGTTACTTTTATAAGCTCCTTTTTAACTGTATTTCCTGTGCGTGTCCCAAATAAAATATTTTTCTTTCTTTTTTCTTTCTTTCTTTTTTTACCGGTTTCCTCACGATGCGATGTTTTCCTTCACCGTTTTGAGAGCAGCGGTGAGGGAATAATTTACACAAAGTAAACCTTTTCAACCAACAAGTCGTAAGTCGCGGCCGTTTTCACTGGGCCACCACTGCTCTAGCCCTCAATATAATTACTATAATATCCTACCTATTTAGAAAAAAAAAAAAAAAATATGACTTTACAAAAAAAATGCTAAGTAATAATAAAGCTTTGGGAATGTGTATGAATCAGACAAAATATGGCAATTATTGACGGCATGTGAAGCCAAATCAGAGGCCCATTTAATAAAAAAAAAAAAAAAAAATGAATAAATAAGGAAGGAGGAAGGAAACCCTTCACTGTCACAATGTAGCTATGCAATGCAATATCAGAAGGTGAAGCGATGTTTATACCTTCACAAAAAAATACAACCGACTTCCAAAAACAACACTACGAAGTGAAAAATAACTTTAATTTCGGAAGACGGTGTCTAGTTAAATGTATTTTTCACTTTGTAGTGTTGTTTTTGGAAGTCGGTTGTATTTTTTTGTAAAAAAGTTTTTATTTTTCACTTTTTAGTTGTGTACCTACCCAACACAAATTCTAATAGGTATCACTATCTGCAAAACAAACTAGAACATCATCCATATAAAAGTGGGGAAAACATACGTATTATTGAAGCTAACTCAAAAACTACCCAAGCAAAGTTAATCAATTTTATATTTGACCAACTGTGATGTATACCCTCTCGAATAAAACAAAAAAAAATCCAAATCGGTCCAGCCATCTTCGAGTAATCGGGGAACATACATAAAAAAAAATTAAAAAAAAAAAAGGTTCCGACGAATTGAGAACCTCCTCCTTTTTGAAGTCGGTTAAAAACACCGAAAAAAAAATTTTTACCGGATCAAAAAATTTATCGGACAAAAATTAATTAAGAAATTATTGGCCGAGGGCATATCGAGAAATATTCGAAAAATAATTACACCTGCATTCACAGTAACAGGTGTTGTTTCAATGATAAAACGGAGCCAATTAAGTACAGAAGAGTACCACGAAATGCGTGATTAATGAAAACGGTCCGGAAAATACGTAAATCAATTTAATACGGACGCTGGGAACGGAATTTCGTTATGATTGGAGTTAATTGGTTTGAGTCCGAAGTTATTTTTAAAGTTACATATTTTTGGGTCCGCGGTAATTGTTGCATCTTCGTTTAAAGAATGTTTGTTTGGAAATTTGTAAATTCCTATGATAAAATATTTTGAACTAGATAAGTAGATATTTTTTCTTTATTAGTCAACTAAATGCAAAGTAATTTTAATTTTCATACTTCTTGTTTTCTGTGCCCTTACAGGTTTCGCACCCATTGAATGTCCATATCTGACCACATGAGTGCAATAAGATATCTGAATTTGATATAGGAGAGAGGAGAGGAGAAAACCAGGTTAAAATCACCGAAAAAAGACAATTTTTATTTCCACAGTTTAATCCATTAGAATCGATACGGTATCCAAAGCTTAACGGATTTTACCTTCATTTTGTTAAACGATACCGTGTGTAAGGAAGCTGAGCGACTGCAAGTCATCATTGAGATTGAATGTCGTCAAAGAGATCCGTTAAAATACTCGGAAATGGTGGAAGATGAGACGGCCATTTGAGTTATTTACGTTTTCCGTGATTTTCTACCTTTTACTCAATACCGAAGAGGAATGTTGACTTTACATAAATAGATAAAAAAAAATTGCGAAAAGCGAGACCGATATAAACTATACCACAGCTAATATAATACTAACTATACTAATCTATGCTCCACCATTCAATTAGTCAAAGTTGTCAAAGACTTTCAGTTTCTCCGAATAAGAACACCAACGTTGGCCATTTAATGCAAAAATCACCTTGCAAGTTATGCTTTACAATAACGGAAAAACGGGCCAAGTCGGACCACGCACAATGAAGGGTTCCGTAGTTGAAAATAATTTATCCCAAAAACAAAATTTACATTGTAGTTAAAAAACTAGAAATCCCAAAAAGAAAATATTTATATGATAAAATTATAAATTAACGATTTTCGGACTTTTTTTCGTCTACTCGTGCTGTGAGACCTTGCTTCATTCAAATTTCATTATTCTAGGTCAACGGGATGTACCCTATAGGTTTTGATTTAAATTACCGTATTTTTTACTGCGTTGACTTAAAAGCTTGATTTTTAGAGCTCCAAGAGACCATAGACCTACGTATTTGATATTAATTTCAATTTAATACCTCCACGCGTTCCTCAGAAAAAGGGTCTTGACAGACTGACAGACAAACAGACAGACGGACAACGAAGTGATCCTACAAGGGTTCCGTTTTTTCCTTTTGATGTACAGAACCCTAAAAATGTAAAAGAAAACTTAAAACACATTTTATCGATCAATCAATTCAAAAATACAAACCATAAATCTTGTACTAGCAATACTTGTATGTTTATACCATCTAAAAGAATCGTTCTTGCAGCAATATTCAACAATACGAACGTTCATGAATTCATTTTATGGATACAGGCTCATAAAATTGCGTGACAAATAGCTCAGAGAATCCGGGGTGATTCGCATCAAACTTTTTCTTTACATTCAGGAAAGAAAATGTACCCTTAATAATATCTTTGTGATTTATTTTATACATATCATCGTTTGTAAGCAGTATTGTGTGCTTGTGGTTTAAGAATTGCTTGCAAAGCCATTTACAGGGAAACATTGTTATGCGGTAAAATGGACGGAAACACCTATTGGGTATTCTGCGAAAGTGTGGGCAAACTGTTTTGTCATTCCTTATTATCCTGTTCAATGTGACGGCCATTTTGTTTTTGTGGGTTTTTGTGGGAGAGTATTTCTGGGTGGTGTCGCGCGGTAGACGATATCTCTAAAGTTTCGTATGGGAGCTGTATATAAAATTATAAAACTGTCGTTGGAATCGTTTGTAGTTCGCAATATTTTTTATTAAGTGCCAGTGCTAAATTCCATTTAGCGGACATCTTTTTCTATGTGCTACAACTGAAAAAAATATCGGACATAAAAATAAAAATGGCGGTATAATTTTTAGGCTTTCGTGCCCAAAGGGTTCCAACGGGACCCTATTACTAAGGCTCCGCTGTCTGTCCGTCTGTCACAGGCCTGTATCTTTTAAAACGTAAAAGAAGACACTTTATCACAGTGTATGTACTATCGTGGCCGCTATAACAATTACTAGTAAAAATAAATTAAAGTTCAAAATTAAAGAAGCATTAACCTTTTATTTTTATACAATAAACTTGTAAAAGAAATATGTCGTATTAAATATTGCATTTGGTCGTGACAAGTGCCTACACAGTGTTTAGCGCGTCGTCGCCCTTCTTGACGTGCGGACTAAAGACATGAAATGTCCTAGTTGGGTGTTTAACTAGGACATTTTCGAATCCTCACGACGCGCGCTGGAAACATATGTGCCTCTTTTTAGGGTTCCGTAACTCAAAAGGAAAAAGTGGAACCCTTATAGGATCACTTGGTTGTCCGTCTGTCTGTCTGTCTGTCAGTCTATCAAGACCCTTTTTCTCAGGAACACGGGGACGTATCAAGCTGAAATTAATATCAAATACGTAGGTCTATAGTCTCTTGGAGCTCTTAAACAATCAAGGTTTGTAAGTCAACGCAATAAAAAATACGGACATCTATGCGACATATTTTGATACTCGCAAGTAATTCGAAACCTATAATAGGCTATGGGGTACTTCCCGTTGACCTAGAATCATGAAATTTGGCAAGAAGCAAGGTCTCACAGCACAGTGAAGGAAAAGTCCGAAAATTGGCAATTTTATCACCTGGGATTACTGACTTAAATTTGCAGTTGGAGAATTGACCGTGACGTGTATCAATGTATGTAATATACATGTGTATTTATGGGAGAACATGTTTTTCAACTACAATGTTAAGTTTGTATTTAGAATAAATTCTTTTCAACTATTTAACCCTTCATTGTGCGTGGTCCAACATGCACTAAGTCGGTTTTTTTTTCTTACGCACTCATCCTTTATAATACTCTTCTCGATAGTATTTTCATGATTGTTAGTAACCTTATCGCAACCAAACCGCTAAATAAGACATTTCAAATTCGTGCTTTACTGATATCGTAACAGGAAATCTCCTCTTAGCTAAGAATCAGATGATTATCTCTCACGTTCATTAATTACCTACCAGGGCAACATATCAGATGCAGGTATGTTTCTTGTCAGTGGCGTTTGGACATTTTGCTTGAAGAAAAATACACAAAATTATTTATATTGTATAGTTATGTGGTTTTAGTTTTATTCGTCCCAAAAATAGCGAATATAAATCTGCTGTTCCCCACATTTTGTCAAGTTATGCAAATATGTATGGAGAAGATGATTTAAAAAAAACCCGCTAAGTGCGTGTCGGACTTCGCACATTTAGGGCTCCATACCAAATCTGATTTAACAATATATTGGTATTTGTTAGTAAAATATACGTAATAATAAGCATTATTAGCAAATTTTAGGTCAATGGTCAATGGGAAGTTAAAAAATTCTTCGGAACAAAATTTTGTAAAAAAATGCTGATTTTGGAGGCTTCTCATTCCTTTGTTTTTCAATATTTTTTAAAACAAAAAATACAGTATTTACTTACCAAGTTCAAAACAACGATACCCCATTCGATGGGGTAGGTCAAAATTTTTTTTTTTGGAACATGGACGTTACGTATTTGATATTAATTTCAACTTGGTACCTCCACGCGTTCCTGAGAAAAAGGGTATTGACAGACTAACAGACAGACAGACAGACAGTTGGACAACGAAGTGATCCTATAAGGGTTCCGTTTTTAACCGACTTCAAAAAGGAGGAGGTTATCAATTCGTCGGAACCATTTTTTTTTTTTATTTTTTTTTTATGTATGTTCCCCGATTACTCGAAGATGGCTGGACCGATTTGGATTATTTTTTTTTTTGTTTGAAAGGGTATACTTCCCAGGTGGTCCCATGATCATCAAGTCAGGATCTGATGATGGGATCCTGGAGAAATAGAGAGAACTCTTCCAATTTTATAGGCACACTTGAAGCGATTTGGATAGTTTTTGGAAGAGTACTTTCTTGGAGTGGTCCCATTTCAATTTGGTGAAGATCTGATGAAGAACTTCTGAGATAGGCAACGGAACTCCTCAATAAATGATAGCAAATGGACTGGGATTGCTGAAATCTCATGTCTGTTTGTCGTTCACACCAGTTCATAACATAACATCACGCCAGTACGCTGTGAAGGGGTAAGCACATGTGAATCACTAAAAAGTGAAAAATAAAAACTTTTTTACAAAAAAATACAACCGACTTCCAAAAACAACACTACAAAGTGAAAAATAACTTTAATTTCGGAAGTCGGTGGCAAAAACGAAAATACATTTAATCAGACACCGACTTCCGAAATTAAAGTTATTTTTCACTTTGTAGTGTTGTTTTTGGAAGTCGGTTGTATTTTTTTGTAAAAAAGTTTTTTTTTCTTTTGAGGTACGGAACCCTAAAAACACGTTTATTGTATGGGGATCCCCTTTAATTTTTAACTTTTATTATTATTATTTGTTGTTAAAGCGGCAATAGAAATACACAATCTGTGAAAACAACTGTCTACCTCTTACGGTTCATGAGATGCAGCTCGCTGACAGACAGACACATAGCGGAGGCTTAGTAATAGGGTTCCATTTGGCACCCTTCGGGTACCGAACCCTAAAAAAAGGATATTTTACGATATTGTTATTTCACACAATCTACAAACGTTAAAAATTTAATCAAAAGTGAAAGATAGCACGGCAACCAACGGGAGTTTTATCATCTCATACAGCTGTTATCATAAAATAAGTCCAAATGTCCTGTACAAAAAGATATCAAACTCATTTAATTTTCCGCCAAAACAGAGTAATGACTAAGAGAGGTCTCTTTAATAAGACTGACGAGATTTTCTTGTGATTTTATTGCCCACTCCTCCGACTAAATCGCTCGTTTAGATGTAACGGCCAACGATTTACAGATCTCTTCATGGCTTGTCCTAATTTTCTTTGAGTTTTTATGCGTCTTAACATTTCTTTTGAAACAGTCAATGTTTAGTGTTTTAAATCAGATATTACTATCTGTTGAATCTGTTTAATTAAATATGAATTCGAAATAATTAAACGTGCCATGAAAATTCATTTGTAAATAGCGTTTATTGCAAAGTAATTTTCAGCAAACAGCTAATATTAACACTGAATAATTTATTGGTTTCATTGCTCACTTATAAATTCAAACTGAAACCAGTTCACTGAATTATTCAGTCATGAATAAAATTGTAAACCGCTGTTTTATTATTCACAAATAGTTGGCACAGGTATTCATAATAATTTATTTATCTAAACCTACAACCGCATTATTAACAGTGATCATTACTGATCATAGATTTTATATTTCTATTGCAGTGAAGCAAATAGAGCCGCCGCGGTCGCGGGTTGTTCGAAAGAGATACCGGTGGCCCTGGCACGGGCAACTGAAGGAACACGGGTGGGTTTTAGTCAGTAAAAGTCTGACACGCCGAAGCTCCGCCTAGAGCGGGAGAAGTCATTTGATGAATTCCCATCCACAACACAAAAAAAAAAGTGATGTATCTATAACCACCAATGATATAATAATGTTATTTTTGTAATGATTAGGATTCAAGGTAATGTAAGTAGAATTATTAGATTATGTGATTTTATGAGATTTTTATTATTAGTTTAATTTAATTTATTAATGTTATCAATCTGTTTTGTTTTTATGTAATTTTTTTTAATTTTTAATAATTAACAATGAAATGTTTGTTTTTATTATTGTTTAAAAATATTAATAGCTTTAATCATTGTAATTTATATCCTTTTTCACTTTTTCTTTATTATGTAAAACCATAAATGGTGCATGTTGTGCTAGCCTATAAGTAATTGTTGCACTTATAAATGTAAGTATTGTTAGCAAATATTTTTTAAATGTTTAGTGTAAACAATTGTTGGCTAGCCTAAATAAATAAACAAATAAACATTCCATACAAATAATTACAAGAGTCACGTTAATATACAAAACATTGATTTCGTTTGCACTTAAGTAATCAAATCGATTGTTGGTATAGGTAGTGGTCGCAAGCGCTACTGCAGAGACTGAGGTCGATTCGATTCCCGGGTCAGGCAAAGTGTTACTGGGTTTTTCCATCTGGAATTTCAGCCTGGAGTATAGATTTGTGCCCGGCAGATGGCTAGTGGCAACAGGCTCGCCCCCTATTACATACGATTTAAACATAACTGGCGAAATGTGGGTGTACTATAAGTAGAGATGAACCATTCTAAAAATGAACGCCCCTCCACAAAACGTGATTATTTCAATGTATGAGTGGAAATACTTATTGCAATCACTGGTTTGCGCGCGGCGACTTTACTATCAACATGGACGCGTCGCCACACTTAGAGGTCAACTAATCGTGCGGTCAGTCCAGGTAACAACATTGTACGGTGGGGAGCATGCGCTTTGTATGGATCGACATGTTTGATCTATCGCGCGTTCGTGTCATTTATACACTAGTTGGCCGATAAATCCGACTGGTTGACGTTTGGGTAAGTCGTCGGATAGGTACAGTTTGCATAAAAAAAAACAGTGTTATTGTGTATTTTTTTTCATGTCTATAAGGTATTTATTTAGTTTAGTAGTTGACCGTACTCGCCGGTGACTGAGCAACCCATGACAAAGACCAGTTATGTGTATTGCGTCTATACACTTCTTTGCATGTGAGCGAAACCGCTGTAGAGGGACGTTCATTTTTAGAATGGTTTATCTCTACATCTCTGCTTAACCCTTCGGGGAATACAGGCAGGAGTGAT
Organism: Cosmia pyralina; assembly: GCA_946251885.1. NCBI lineage: Eukaryota > Metazoa > Arthropoda > Insecta > Lepidoptera > Noctuidae > Cosmia > Cosmia pyralina. Next base: position 19,466,147 of record OX276354.1, read on the forward strand.
GTTATGTTCAGTAATTCACCCCGCAGTACGATAGCAGTTACATTACGAGTAAATTTTAATACACAAAATTGAACCATGCGGGTTGCGGGCGGTTATCAACAAAAGCCGAGTTTTTTGAAAGCACTCCGGCCCCGGCAGCCGGAGAGTTAAACAAAAAAGGTTTGGTTTGCCACAAAAACCACAACTATCTTCTACTGAATCTTTTGTTTGTTAAAATTCTATTGTTGGAATTAAACTGTGGTTTAGATATCATAATGTATTTATGTAAGTAGTGTTCTTGACTTGACCTTAATCTTTTTGAGAAAATTTTCAATAGCGGCACTGGGTTTGAAGACGTTTTCCGGAAACAAAATGGCAACACGACAATAAAAAGAAATGTTAAAGACACGCGTTGTGAAGTATTATTATCAGCATTTATTTTCAAATAATTAAATCGACGGCACAAGGGAAGTAAAATAGGTAAGGTGTGCATGTACTTACAAAGGAACGAAGGACCAGAAAACATTAAATTAAACATTAAATAAAATATTTAATTATGATGACGCCTTACAATTGTAAGGCGTCATCATAATTAAATGTTGGCATATTTTCTGTTGTTTACGTAGAGAAATTTCTCTACGTAAACAACTGAAAATATGCCAAGACATACTGGATTTATCAAAAGAGCCAAATTTCAACGTCAAGTTATTTACGGACCATCAAATTAAAAATTTTGCTTCATGGCTTCTGCGTCTGATCTGACGTTAGTACACAGGCAAATTGCTTTTTAAATATCGGATAGACGCGCCTTCGTTAAGGCTATATTAGCACAGTTGAATAAATTTTATTTCAGCACCAAATAAAATTGGAGATGTCGTATTAGAAAAATATGAATTAAATTATAATTCACACGTGTGTGTGTGTGTGAATTAGAATTTAATTCATATTTGCGCTATGAGACCTTGCTTCTTGCCAAATTGTATGATTCTAGGTCAACGGGAAATACCCGGTTTTGATTTACTTGCGAGTATCAAAATATGTCGCAAAAATAGCCGTATCTTTTTATTGCGTTGGCTTAGAAGCTTGATTTATTTATAGCTACAAGGAACCATAGCCCTACGTAATTGACATTAATTTCAACTTTATATTTCCATACATTTATGAGAAAAAGGGTCTTGACAGACTAACAGACAGACACACGGACAACGAAGTGATCTTATACGGGTACCGTTTTTTTCCTTTTGAGGTACGGGACCCTAAAATTAATTATCGTTGCTATTAACAAATTTTCTCCCATCCTATTTCTAAGGACCTCCCTAAATTTGGTATTTTGTGTCTACTGCAGTTTAATTCTTGGTCCTTACATCCTCCCAATACATCTTGCGTGTCCCTCTGGTGTGACCGTCTGGTTCTAATTTAGGCCTCATTTCCGACCAACATCCTGGGTCGACACATAACGGTATATTACGTTGACATCCTTTGTCAAAGTAATGGACAGATTACTAACTTCACAGAAATGTTTAATTAAACTAAAACCTTAAACTTCACACCTCTTTATTGAACTTGAATCGGTTTTCAATAAAAATAAAAATAGATTAAAAAGTCGTTGAAAAACTTTTACTTCGCCCTAAAAAAGTTTGCTAAAGAAACGTGCTTTAACTTGGTTGAATCTTCGGCGAAACTATAAAATATCTCCGCACGGGTCATTAATACTGAAGCGTAGTGTTTTAAAATCTAATCTCATTTTTAGTGAGTGCTCAAATTTTAGGTGAATTTGAGTTTAATTTACAGTAAAGTACTGGTAGTGCTATGAGCGTTCCATGCTTGGCATCAGGCTAATAGACTGAGTCCCAAACATCGAGATCCATGTCAAGGTCTTTGATTTCTAATAGCGTATTATGGAATTCAAGTGGAGTTAGGCAGGGCACCTGGCAAGGCACATTGTGTCGTTGAGTGGCATCCAAGGACTGGAAGAAGAGATGTCGGTCGTCCAGCGGCGAGATGGGTGGACGACATTGTTGCAATTGTGAACAAAACCTGAATGAGGCTGGCACAGGAGCGTGGGGATTGGCAGAATAGAAAAGAGAGGCCTACATATACCCAGCAGTGGGTGAAGTTGGGTTGTGGATTATGATGATGTCCGGTACTGGTCCGGGACGGTTTATTGTATAAAGTTTCTATAGACATATCGGGAATGTACTACTATACCTAACTATACAGCCTTGGTTTGATGATGTAGGTTTTAATAACAGAATCGTGATTGATTTGACAATGCTCATAAATTATTGTAGTAGCTTACAGTACTCCGCTGTTTTGTAACAAAAAAGCACGTACAACCCAATGTCTGTCCTTTTTTAGGGTTCCGTAACTCAAAAAGAAAAACGGAACCCTTTTAGGATCACTTCGTTGTCCGTCTGTCCATCTGTCTGTCAGTCTGTCAAGACCCTTTTTCTCAGGAACGCGTGGAGATATCAAGTTGAAATTAATACCAAATATGTAGGTCTATAATCCTTTGGAGTCTTAAAAAAATCAAGCTTCTAAGTCAACGAAATAAAAAAATACAGCTATTTAAGCGACACATATTGATACTCGCAAGTAAATCAAAACTTATAAGGTACTTCGCGTTGTCCTAGAATCATGAAATATGGCAAGTAGCAAGGTCTCACAGCACAAGTAAAGGAAAAATCCGAAAATCGTTTATTTATCACATTAAAAAAATGTTTTGGGATTACAATGTTAATTTTGTTTTTGGGATCAATTCTTTTGAACTACAGAATCCTTCATTGTGCGTGGTCCGACACGCACTTGGCCGGTTTTTTTTTTGTTGTGGTTTTCGAAATCCTCATGGATGTCCTCCGCTTTAGATTGAGCAGAGGAGTCTGTCAGACTCACGATACCGACTAAAACCACGGTGCTTCCTCGTACATCTTCGTCGGAGGCTGCGGGTGCAAATACAACTTCCACTGTGCCGGACTGGTGACGACACGCACCACGCGGGCCACGTCGCATAGGAGGGAATCCCCTCGTTCGTCTTAGAGAGGCGCGCCTCAACCCTTACAGCTTCTGACTTCAAAACAACAAAGAAAATAAACAATTGCTCAACTGTTTCCTTTGTGACAAAACACTGTGTTTGAGCAAAGACCTGAACAAAACAGCAGTACCTAAGTCTATCACAAAGAACATGTTTCCTCAGCAAAAAGCAGAGATTACATCTTTCAATTTAAAAAAGTCCTACTAGTTCCGAAGGTTTAGAAAAGAACAACAATATATTCCTTTGAGGCGAATGCCTAACACGGGAAAGCAATTCCGTTTTCGCAGTCCGACGGCTTATTATTCAAGTTGTGATTGCTACCAAACCATTGCAAATATAAAATGTTTGGGAAAATCTGATATGAAAAAGATTTACGAATTGAATTGTAGTAAGCAACCGTTTCAAAGGTGAGGCATGAGGAGAATGCGTTTAGCCATGTATACACATACTCGTATACGCATATACGTGTGTGTGAAATTTTTATACAAAACAATATTCCAAGCCATAAAAGGCCCTCCCCCACAGGCGCGTTATTATCGATCGATAATATCGGATACGTTATTGCAATATCAGTTTTCAGTATATTTTTTATTAGGACGGCCACGAAGTTACACACTGCTGCGATAATAACAACGGAATAAAAGTACGACGCTTGCTTTCCTCCGTCCTGCGATATTCCGAAATAAGTTCTTAGAACATTTTGTATTATGATGCATACGATATTACACACACCTGCGTTAATAACGTCAGTACTAAAAGTACCTCAATAATTTGGTTTGTAGCGTAGGTTACATGCACACGTTAGAAATGTCGCAGCTGTGTGGCAAAGTATCGGGACGCATTATCGCAATAATAGGTACATCCGATATTATCGACCAATATTAACGCGCCTATGGGGGGCCTTAAAGCATAATATTAAGGAGATTACAATTTAAATTAGTAACTCAAATAGCGAAATCATTTTATATCTCCTTTTCGGACAATTTTTTCTGAAGACAAAAAAAATATGAAAAAAAGCGAATGTACTTCCAAAAAAATAAACAAGACTCAGGACCCCAACCACGAATGTTTATTGCTCACAATCATTCCGTGACGCATTTTCAGACGTTTATGCTTTTATTAAAGAGCTTACTAGACAACAAATTCTAAACATTTGTCAGCAACCTGCTGTGGGCAGACTGAATCATTAATTTACGACACTCATTTATCTTGCGAATCCGAAGTAAACAATGAAATGGTGAGATCAATAAAAAGACCTTTCACAGATCGTCTATTGTTAGTGTGAAAGGTTTTAATAAATACTGGGGACTATATTTCGTGGGGTTGTCTGTGAGATGGGCAATTTTGTGAATAAAATGTGTTCCTTTGATTAGGCGGTAGTCAGTAGGTCAGAATTTAACAATACTTAGGGTGCTGTGCTGATTAAACGTGTGTGTTCTTAGATCTGTAATTATAACTAATATTATAAATGCGAAAGTAAAAAGTAGGAGCTCGTGGCTAAGTAAAAACAGCCGCACGGGTCGATACATCAGGTTAAGCTACGCTTGCCGGGGTTGGTCAGTGGATGGGTGACTATCTTTACATACCGAGACTCCTCCGTGCCTCGGAAAGCACGTTAAGCCGTTGGTCCCGGCTGTCATTCGTGAATCTTTGACAGTCGTTACGGGTCGTCAGAAGCCCGAAAGTCTGACAACCAGTCTTACCAAGGGGTATCGTATTACCCAGTTACTGGGTTGTGGAGGTCAGATAGGCAGTCGCTCCATCTAAAATACTGGTATTCAGCTGCATCCAGTTAGACTGGAAGCCGACCCCAACATAGTTGGGAAAAGGCTAGGCAGATTGATTTGATTATAAATGCGAAAGTAAGTATGTTTGTTTATTACCTTTTCACGTTTAAACCACTGAACCGATCATCCTGAAATTTTTCATATACGTTGTCAGTTGTATTCCTTTTATCCCGAAAAGAAGTACTGTTCCAATTCAGTGCCATTTGTACAGTCAGGCAAAGTGATATTTTAATTCTAAATAACGCTATCAATCATATTTAGTTTCGTTTATTTGCTTGTTTCTTGACTATTTGCAGACTCTAATGGAGCTCTAATTGAGCTCATAAACCAGCAAAGTTACGACAATATTATATCTAAATAATGCTCATAAAAAAATTGCTATAAAGCAATCGATATTCGAGTGCGATATTTTTAGTATTCAAATATTGAAAATGCCGATCAAACAGCGTCAGATGCATAACATTCCACGAGACTCGTAAAATATTTCTACGTATGGCAACTTTGATATTTTATAGGAGAATAATATCTGTCACTATACAAGGTGGAGACGACAAATACGACAATAAATTAAACTTCGTACCTATATCTTATGTTATGACGTTCCCAGTCTGCTTACAAAGAAATCGGTCAAATATATCCAATGGCTTAGGCTAGTTATAGATATAGTAATGATACCCATAGTCACCCATCATTAAACTTTAGTTTGTTTGAAAAAAGAACACTTAGGGTGGGTTGCACCAAGAGCTAGGTTACAGTTAAAGTTATGACGTCAGCTAAAATTTGTCAAATGGAACAACCCATTTTTTGTCTAACAGATACTTTAACAAGGATAGGTTGCACCATCGAACTGAAGGTGCAATGTTTGTTATAGTTAAAGTTTCATAGTTTCAAAGGGTTCATAGAAAATTTCTTATATCTATGGAGATATAAGAAATTTTCTATGAACCCACCCTTAGTCCAAGATCCCAGAGCCGCCAGACCTTACTTATTTTCTGATTAACAAAATGTATAGGATAGTGTTAGTACGTACTTTGAACGTACTCATAACTGCTAGCTTGGGTCGACGGCCAATTTTCAGGTATCAATCAGGTACCAAAGTCACGTAAAAATATTACTCACTTTTGTTAAAGTCTGACTGCTGATTTTTATGTATGTTTTACAGAATATTGTTAATAATTAATAATCAATACTGTAACACTCCTCACTGATAATTCGCCAGTTGGTCCCATACCAACTGGCGAAATGTGGGTGTACTATATAATGTACACCTCTGCCTAGCCCTTCGGGGAAAACGTTCTGTTATGTTATTATGAATGGTTAATGGCTTAATTATCCGTTTAGTGAACCGCCTAGCCTTTTAACTAAACTGCGGTCATTCAACTAGCGGTCTGAATGATATTAAAATTATAGGTTAGGTTGGAAACCAACCAAACCAAGTAACTAAGCCAGGGCACCCCAACCAAATGGGTTAGTGATCTGTCAGCTACCGAATAAAACCACCTTTGTAACTGGATGCTAGTTTATTACTGAGATCGAACAAATGAGAACATTATGGTGCAGGCACGCACACATACACACACATACACATCACTCCTCCAACACTATTTTCAAAAATAAAGAACTTAATAATAAGTAATAATTTGACTTACATAACTACAAACGATAAGTGGCCGACACTCTCGGCTGGTCGCACACTACGCACCCTACATTATTAGTTATCAATCTAAAGAAGTGTAGACACATTTAACGCGTACCGTTTTATGTGTTTTTTTTGCAAACTGAATCTAGATACATATTCAAATGCGTGGTGTGCGATACTATTACAATTTAAACCTTATAATTAACCTTACGTCTACAACTACGAGTCGGTCTTGTGGGCTGTGGTTCAAAAGAACGATCACCACAATCCTGAGCTACTTCTTGATTAGTCTCAGCAATATTATTGTCGGTAGCATCGACTTCACCTTGAGCCTCAGCCCACTCATCCTCCTCCTCTATATCATTTCCCTCGCCTTCTATTGCCTGCGTTTCTATAGCGGAGAGTATTGCTTGTGGCGGCTGCGCCTCTGCCGGCGGCGGCGGGGTGCGCGCGCGTGGCGGCGGCGCTGAATGCGTGGGGCTCACGACATCAGCACGTGCGCCATTCGTCTCGCTTCCCGTTACGGCTGCACCTGTATATTTTCGTATCTGGTCTATATGCCTTCTACAATTTATGTTATAATCTTTAAGTATTATTTCGAACATGCGATTACCTATTTTTTTTGTTATTTTTCCTAGAATCCATATCTCTTTTCTAGCTATGTACCATTTTAACCATACCCTATCGCCTATGTTTATTGTTCTTTTAGTTGTTATGTTATCATTGTTTGTCTCGTTGTTATGACTATTATCTAGTAACAGATCTAGCCTAGATGTTATATTTCGGCCGAACATAAGCTTTGCTGGGCGTTCGCCCGTTGCACAATGTGGTGTGTTGCGGTAATCAAATAAAAATCCTAATAGTTTTTCGTTAATAACATTTTGCGGGTTGTTATCGTTAATAATACATTTTATCATTTTCTTGCATGTTTTTACTGAATTTTCGGCCTGTCCGTTACTGGCAGGGTGATAAATTGGAGACAGTTAGGTTAGAACTGTGACCAACCGCGTGCGAGCCGAGCGAGCGCAGCGAGTGGTGCCGTGGTATCGGCTGGCGAGCACTACTTCCAAACGCCAGTTAACCAGTTGGCTCCGACAAAAATATACATCATCTCTTCAGCCAATGACATACAACATGTACTTATTACATTGCTGCCACACTATAAAGGTTGAATCTATCAACAATGAAAAAAAAAATGTGAAATGTGTTTATCATCTTAAATCTAGATACAATTAAGTTGCCGGGGCTTCCCAGACAGTAATCCGAAGATACTTGTGATGGGATAAACCTCGCTCTTCTTCGATTAGTTCAATTGTTCCGTTGTGCTAACTAAGTATAAGTTACACATTTTTTTTTTTATAAAACCAATAAAAATACAAACTAATAAAAATAAAACCAATAAGAAGAAAGAAAAACAAAAAACGAAAATCGCGCTTATGGCAGAAAGGTGTAAATATGTGTTAATGCGCGTGTGAAAGTATATTTTGTGTATAAGTGTGTGTGTTTGAGTTGGTGTGTGTGTGTGTGTGAGTTAGAGTGTATGTGAGTGAGTGAGATGGTGTGTGTGTATGCATGACGTTCAACCCTGTGTAACCAAAATGTTTTCCACGGCATCATAATTAAGTGTGAAGAGCCTTTCTTTCAATATCTTCTTACACTCGTACAGCTGCATGAAGTAGTAACAATGTACTACATTCATTGTAAAAATTAAGTGGATTTGTCAAAGCATTCAGAGAAGAGATTTTTATGATTGGTTTCCTATATCAAAAGGGTCATTAATTCTGTCAGTCACATGAGTGATTGAAAATGTTCAATAAATATTTTCGAAGCAGGTACTGGTGCCTTTATTTATTTTTTATTGGTTTTGGTACGATATTATCAAACGGTTTGTTGTGTTTTGGAATGAAGTTTCTCCTTATAACACGTTTTACTTTGCACACTTGGCGAATTAAAGCTAGACCGAAAAAAGTGTAACAGTTTGACCGTCACGACACTTTTGTTAAAGAATGTGTTTTTTTTAACCGACTTCAAAAGGAGGTTCTGTATTGGACCGTATGTATGTATGTATGTTTGTATGTCCGCAATTTTCTCAAAAACGAATGAACCAATTTTGATGATTCTTACACTACCGTGATCTATTTACATATTTTCAGGAAGGTTTTAGTATAAAATACATTAGTTATTTATTCTAATGATAAAAGTTATATGCATAAATGTACTGTAAGTACCTCCAGCATTTCTAAGCGGATTTTGTGATGATTCTTCTTTTCGCTCGTCTTGGGCTCATGTAATGTTTATTCAACTAAAAATGGAAAATAAATTTGCTTAAAAAAAAGTAAAAACCGGCTTCAAAACCTAAAACGAATAACATAACTTTCATAAAAACTTAACAGCTTCTGAAGTCGGTGTCTTCCATTCTTTAATGCACCTTAGCTTGGCACCGACTTCAGAAGCTGTTAAGTTTTATAAGAAAGTTATTTTATTAGTTTATGGTTTTACAAGTCGGTTTTTACTTTTTTTTAACGTAATTTTTTCATTTGGTAACTTTATTTCATTGTGCCTGTTATTTAATATTCTAACTAATATTATAAATGTGAAAGAGAGTTTGTTTGTTTGTTACGCTTTTACGCTAAAACTTCTGAACGGATTTGGATGAAATTTGGCACACAGATAGAACATGACCTGGGTAAGAACATAGACTATTTTTCATCCTGGATAGCAGACGAAGTCGCGGGCAACAGGTGGTATAATATACAGCGAAAGGAACTTTGTTCCAACCGTTGTACCACGACACCTCTGGACTTTTTTTTTAATTTTTGTTTGTCTTGATCCGGGGAAAACTGCATTGGAAAGGAAAACGTCAAAATGGCGTTACTGTAAATTCCTGAGTAGTTTGACATGACATTTAAATACAATTGGTTTCTTAGTGTGCATACTAATACTTTTTTTTTTTCCTTTTTATTAGTGTCAAACCAAATGCTTATTTAAACAATTTACTCTACGAGTATTATAATTTAATCTACGAGTATTATAATTTGTATAATGTGTTTCTGCTTTATGCTCACAACATAAATTCTAATAGAAGGCTAAACGCGAAGACTTGTAATTGGCTTTCTGTTGACTATTGTTTCAGTTGACTATTGTTTCAGTTTTTGTTGTTAAGTTTTTTTAGCTGCAAGTCTTCCATGCTAAAATAAATAAATAAATACACACTACCAGCCTAGTGCAGTTGCGACGACGGGCGCAAAATATCAAACTTATGAAACCGCCGTTGGCGTCCATATTGTAGTGACTAAGGCGGGCGCCTAGCGCGACGGGCCCGAGCGGGATAGCGCGCGTAGTTTTCACACGTTCGTATCCGCGCGTTATGACTGCACTACGGGCCTAGTCAGCAAGCGACTTAATGCGTGGCTTGCAGGGATATCAAACCAGTTCAGTCTCGTCGCTAAGCGTAAGAGAATCTGCAAACATTTTTATTTTATAAAATGGCTGTAAATACTGTAGTATTTATAAATACGATTCAATCTAAAGCAGATATGTTAGACAGTCGCACAATAACAAGAAAATTATGGAGCAAAATAAAATAAAGTTTGAATCTTCTCTGGTAATTTTAGGTGACATTTTACTCAGGATGAAGTCAAATGTTGGCACGGGCTATCTAAAAATACCAAATCCTCGTCCATGGTTTGCAACACCTGAAATACGTCATAAACGCTCGCTCACTATGGCCACCGCACGCGCCCGCCTTAGGCTCTAGTCACCGCGCATTCACTGTGGACGAACACTTAATGATAACCTGTACTTATCGCGGTATTTCTTTGCTAGTACACATCAGTACACAGTACAGTATAGTCAAAATAAATTCCTGTGAAAAACGATTCAGTAACATAAGCAACCTTTTTCACTAAATAAAAACTCTTCACAATACATACTAACACAACAAAATAGTTTTCCCTTCGAAAAAGTTCACCAACTTTGGAGACCCTAATTTCGTTGACGTGAACCTCGTATAATATATGATGAAAATTTTATCTTGTACGAAATTATTTATATTTTTTCTTTATGGCGGCCATTTTTCATTTGGCCTTTCAAAGAACGTTCCCAAATCTGTCAAAGTTCAGTCGTTTATGTGCGAAGACGTGTGTCTAAATTAATGACGTCACGACTCACTGATATGATTCACTGTGACGTCACGGAAGGCCGGATTTATGGCCCTGATATATCCTCGTTAAAGAAGAATGAGATAGGCTAAGCTGTTGTGAATTAGTTATTTATTTATAAAAAAATACGAGTGCGTAAGAAAATGGACTCTTTGCCTATTTTAGTTTAAAGGTACCATAATATAGGGAAAATTCTAGGGAAACTGCCCAGCCTTTTCCCAACTATGTTGGGGTCCGCTTCCAGTCTAACCTCATACAGCTGAATATCAGTATTTTACATGGAGCAACTTATACTTATCTGACCTCCACAACCAAGTTACTGGGTAATACGCTACCCCTTAGTAAGACTGGTTGTCAGACTTTCGAGCTTCTACCTGTAATTACAAAGATCCACGAATGACAGCCCGTGCTTTCCGAGACACGGAGCAGTATAAATATAAAGAGGGTCACCCATCCATCCCACTTACCTGATCGATCGTCCCGTGCGGCTGTTATTACTTAGCCACAAGCCCCTTTAAAGGTTCCGTATCAAAAGACCAATAATGGGAGTACTGTAATTTACTATTAAGTTTTCCAGTCCATAAATACATCAATTAGGTAATATTTAAGTAACACCATGTGTTACATCCAAAAAAGGCCACTTATATGCCACTAAACAGATACTTACAGACAACAATTAAATGCTATCTTTTATTCCAACAGACAAAAGAAACAAATGTACACATACACTAAGAAGACAGTCCTTTCTTTCGTAACTCAAGATACCGTTTTCAAACTAAAGACATCTTGACATGTTGTAAGAATTAATTGCGTCACTAACTACACTAAGTACATCAAACGTCCAAGGATAAGCGCTTTTACCATCTTTTACGTGATAAAACGTCGTATCTTTTTCCTTTAAAAATCTCTTTATCCGTAATTGGTTGAAATAGTACATTTTGATACAAGTGGAGAATTTTTATTATTGCATTCGAGGCGGAATTAACACCCGAGCCGTAGGCGAAGTTGTTTTTGAGCCGAGAACTGCAATAACAAATGTCCACGTGTATCAAACGACGTTTTTCAATACACGTTTGAAGAAATAAAATAAAATAACGAAAAATATTTTTGTCATGAATTATTAGGAAACTACGATTTAAATTTTCTTTTTTTTTTCTGCGCTTTGCTTTCGCCAGGTTGAAGGAGATGCAAAGGTTAAAGCCCATAAACAGCCTAATATGAAAAACAGAAAATTCAATTCGCACGCGTGTGAAATATATTGCATTGTGAACTTAATCTTAGTGCCATATGAACCAGTTTTCGAGGAAGCGTATTGAAAATATATTTTTTGTAAGTGAATTCAGACACGTCAGCCAGGTTAAATGGATTGAACCTTTCAAAGTTTTCTGTACTGTTTGATGAAACATAGGTACTATGACTATGTCATTACTTTTGTGTGTTTTTGAGTATAGGGTTCGCTGCATTTGCTTTGTCAACATTGTATTTATTATTTTGAAGCGTTTGTACGCTTACAGTGTATCTGCATTGAATTACGAGTATGTAGGTAGAGATAAATCATTCTAACAATGAACGACCCTCCACAAAACGCGATTATTTCAATATGTGAGAGGAAATACTTATTGCAACGCTTTACTTGTGTGCGTGCGGCGACTTTACTGTCAACATGGACTCGTCGCTACACTTAGAGGTCAATTAATCGTGCGTTTCATGTAGAATTTAGTTCAGGCATTGTACGGCGGGGAGCGTGCGCTTTGTATGGAACTACACGTTCGCTCTGTCGCGCGTTCTTGTCATTTATACACTAGTTGGCCGACAAATCCGGATTTGTCGGCCAACTGCCGGCTGTTCCGTGTTTGGGCACGTCGGGTTGGTACCGTTTGCATGAAAAAAATCTGTGTTAGTCGACGTTCGCACGGACGTAAAAATTACGCGGCGATATTATTTCGCGCACTGGATTTTCAACGCTCTGCTTAGCGCCGAGAGTTGAAAATCCAACAGTGTGTTTTTTCGACGCGCTAGAATGCACTCTGTTGTAGTTAAGTTGGATTCTCAACGCTCGGCTCTACAACGAGAGTTGAAAATCCAGTGTGCGATAAAATCCCGCTGCGATTTTATTGCGCCCGCTGTGGGAACGGGGGCTTATTGTTAGTATTTAGTACTTTTGTGGTGAAATCGACACCTGCAGGGCTATTCTGTACAAATCTGACCGTGAAAAACTAGGTGAAGTGAGTTGTCATTCTACCTGATGCTAGGGATCGACACTATGACAGCTCACTCCGTGCTCACTTCACCTAAGTTTTCACTGTGAGATTTATACAGAATAGACTGCGTGGTCCCACTTTCATGTCTCGCCGGTGACTGAACAACCAATGACAAACGACTCACACCAATTATATGTACTGCGTCTATACACCTTCTTTGCATGTGTGCGTAACTACTGTGGAGAGGCGTTCATTTTAAGAAAGGTTTATCACTATCTACATTCGCGATTGCTTGTGGTACACGTAGAGATGTAGTTCGCGTCATGTAAGTTTGCCGCTCTGAAGTAGGCTACAAACGACTGCGCAGTAGTCAATATCTATACTAAAACAGCAATACGCCATGTATGCGCATTACGTGATGCGAACTGTACGAAGAGTACCTACGTAAATTAAACATAATATTTTTAAGTTTTTTTGTCTGATCTAATACAGATTCGATTGAGGAACGATGCACATTTTAGATCGTACGTCGCTTCTGGAACAATTTTCTATGAGCTTAGTTAATAATGTCAAAGAAAGATTGTTGATCTTCAAAACTTTACCCTTTAATCTTTTACGACTCCCAGTAATAAAAAATATACACGTATCTTTTAGATAATTATGGTTTATTGACATCCTCTTAGTTCAATATCATTAGAATCGCTTCACAGGTTCATCTCATCAAGTAAGTACCTTTTGGGGTGAAAAGAAATACGGCTTAATGCGTTTCCCGATCACATCCGGGGCTGTGTGATGCAATGAACCATGGAGTTCCGTTGAGTACCTGAGAGTGACGCGTATTTTTTTGTTTTTAAAATGTACGAGTAACTACTTTCTGTTGTTTACTTTGGCTTTGAGATAATTTATTTTACTGATGATTTTATCATCGTGACTGTACTTTGGGGGTCGAGAAAATCCACTGTCGAACCCCAAGGGCCGAGATTAAACTATAGTTAGGGGTCCAGTGGACACATTATTTACTGGGGGTCGAGGGGTCAAGAGTGGACTAAACGACAAAAATTAACTTGGACAGTCTCTGAAAGATTTGTAAAATAATTTTATTTATTTGAAATTAGTATTGTAATTTGTCAGTTAAACTCCGGAGTCAGGATTTTGCCGGTTTGTGGCAATGGACCCTTTATAGCCATATTGCATGGGACTTAAAAAAAAAACTGGCAAAATATGAGTGTACTACAATAGGTGCACCACTGCCTAACCCTCCGGGGTTTACAGGCGTGATGATGTATATGTTAACACACAAGCACGTTTGCTTCACCTACAGAATCTTGCAATTATAACCTAAATGCATATTTGTTAAAGTCGTGAAACATATTTTGATCAAGATGACACTGACATGCAAATTGCAAATATAAAGTAAGTTCAAAAACTAAAACCCGACTACTGACTAGGTACTGAAAAATCACGCTCGCCGCGGTCGGTCTGTAACCAATTAAATTAATATTATTTACCTCTGCTTTTACTTATTTTTTAACAATTTAAACATAATTATTTACTTGTGTTCTTTATTATTTGTAATGTGGTCGTCAAGACGTTTATTTTGATACCAAACATATCATTATTAACTCAATTTAATTTTTTTCGTGGTCAAAAATGTATGTGTTAAGTCCACCATATTAAATTTAGGGATAATTTATATAGGTAGCCTATGTCACCCGGACCATTATTACGAATCTATTGATACCTCATTCATTAAAATCGGTTCAGTAATTTAGGCGCTACGGTGGAACACACGTAAATACATACTTATTTACATACATACTTACGCACATAGACTGCTAAAATCATAACCCTTCCTTATTGCTTTGCCATAGTCGGGTAAAAATGGAAGAAAATTTGAATTTCGCAAGCTACCACTACGGATCCACCTTTTAAAGTAGTTTTGCAAAACGTAAGTATTTTTGGTCTCAGCTAAGATAAAGTCTGCTGTAGTTTGACTTAATAAAATTAAATCCGCCACTTTCTAAAATACTAGCTTCTGCCCGCGACGTCTTCCGCGTGAAATTTCTTGTTCCCCCGACCCACCGCTACGAATCTCATCGCCTGCCCGTGATTTTACTTCGTTTACCACTTTTTTTTTATTTTTACTCAGCTCCTAAGCGTCATAGCGTGATGTTAAGTAACCTATAACCTTCCTCAAGAATTGGGCTATCAAATGCAAAAAATTCAAATCGGACTGATAGTTCCAGAGATTACCCCCTACATATAAACTTACAAACAAATTTTTACATCTTTATAATATTATTATAGAAGTATAGATAACCCTCCTCCTTTAGCAAAGGGGATAACCAACTACAAAATGCAAACATCACTTCTGTACTCACGGCTACAGATCAAGCTAAACATTTCCAGTATAAGCTGATCTTGCGTTGTATAGAATTTCCTTACAATGAGAGATCAGTGTAAACTGGAAATGTATAGCTTGATCTGTAGCCGTGTGTACTATCATCACACGAACACATCGCTCGCTGTAAATTATGCAGTTAGCGTGCATTACTTCTCTGACAAATATTGTATGCGTGTATGAGTATGTATGAAGCAAAAGGAGTATGTAAGGATGGTACCATGTGGCGTTCTGTACTTACTTCCTACCTACCTCCATGGGAAGAAGGCATGGGTTTATGAATGCCCGCGCTATTACTTCGTTTTTGCTTAGCGTCCTCTTTGTTTTTTTTTACTTTTTGATCGGCACCTAATTGCCCTAATGTGATGTTAAATATGCCTATAGCCAGCCTTACTTAACAATTGAGCTATCAAAAGCAAAAATATTTTTTCAAATCCGACTGGTACTTCCAGAGATTAACGCGTTCAAACAAACAAAAAAACAAACTCTTTAGCTTTATAGATTAGACAACGTGTCGTTTTGCATCCTCGTCAAATTTCAGGGTGTAATACAGAACATCAAACCGAACAACTTTCTCCATGAGACCAAAAATCGTAATCGCGAAAAAATTTTCAACTGTCCCATAGAATACTTCAATACATACTCGATGCTAATGTATGGGACGGGTGATTATTTTTTCGCGATTACGATGTTGGTGCCATGGAAAAAGTTGTTCGGTTTGATGGTCTTTACCACACCCTTTTTGACGAGGATGCAAAACGAAACGTTGTATATTTCAGTATATTTCAATAAGTATTTTGCCTTTGAAACAGTTCGTGCATCAATGAAGGAAAAGTAGTCTGAATTTTCCAAGTCATTTTCGCCATAATCCTATACTATGAAATGAGCAATATTTATAGATAATTACGTTCTCGTTCTCAAAAACGGCTCTAACGATTTTGAAGAAAGTTGCAATATAGGGCCGGGTTTACGGAGGCAAAAAATCGATTTAGCTAGATCTCATATTTGGGAAAATTCGTTTTCTCTATTTTCACCCGAGCAGAGCTCGGTCGCCAAGTACGTAATATTGCTTCAGAAATAAAGCTCTCATTCAACAAATGCAGTAAAAACTGCAGAAAAATAAAAAATTATCCAACTGAGTGGACTCTGATAGTTTTGTGCTATGAGCCAAATATGATGTTTTTTCGATAACTGCAGATGTGGCTGTTAAAATTTATTACTGGCTTTGTATTGTGAATTCAATTGGGCTATGCTTATTTCTAATACAATAATAATAATAATACGGCCCCTCGTACGCCTTCCAAAGGTCCGGTCCCTCAGAGTCCCGAGATATATCAAAGACAAAAAAAAAAAAAAAATATCAGCCTATTACTGGCCCACTGCACGGCATAAAACCTATTTTAGTTAAAATAGTGTTTTGTCAATTTCTTTCGAATTATGATTTGAGTTTAAAGGAAGAAGACGAAACACTATTTTTATCTAAAATAGGTTTGTAGAGCTTTTTAGTTTGATTGAGGATAATTTGAGTAGTTCTAAATTTGACAGGTCTACATCTACAACAGCGCCCCCAAGCGGGATAGATTGCGAGAATCGTTGCCATTAAAAAATCACTTTTAAAAAAATCACTTTTAAAAAGCCTTCAACTAACAGTTTTTCTAGAACCGCTCAATTTATTGAACCTCTTACGACTTCATACATTGTTAACTGGATCTCTTTTAAGGAGTATTTATTTACTTAAAGCAGGTTGAAGCGATTGCCATTTTAAGCAACGCCAATTCGGGCAGGTCGTAAAGAATTGGATAAAAAAGTAAGATTAGATCTTTTCATTTGAGGAAAGGTCCGAATATTGGTCCTGCGAGGCAGTTACTGTGAAATGGCGGATTGAGTTCGAGAAAGTCAACATTTAAATTGAAGAGAAAAACATTTACTGAATAGATTTGAGTCAGTCCCCGGGGTACTGGTATTTGGACGTATTTGACAACGGTTCTTTTGGTATCTTGTTAGTTTGGACTTTATTTATTGGTAGGATTTGATTGAGGGAAGAAAATCATAGCTTTTTTGGAGAAAAATGTCTAGTTCATAAATTCAACCCAACAGTATTTCATCTGTCGCTTCTAAGATATGTCAGTTGTCGCCAGTGTAACTGAGTCTCTCGTAAAAAACCAATTGCGTGTCGAACCACGCACAATGAAGGGTTTCGTAGTTGAAAAGAATTTATCCAAAAAACAATATTTTAAAGATTGGTGTTGAAAAACATTTGTAATCACAATTTTTTTTTAAGAGTTAAAATTACAAGTTCGATTTTTGGACTTTTTCCATAACTCGCTCGCTTTTTTTTGCTTCGCAGTGAGACCTTGCTTCTTGCCAAATTTCATGATTCTAGGTCAACGGAAAGTACCCTATAGGTTTTGATTTACTTGTGAGTATCAAAATATGTCTCATAAACGGTCGTATTTTGTATTGCGTTGACTTAGAATCTTGATTTTTTTTAGGACTCCAAGGGACTATGGACCTACGTATTTAATATTAATTTCAACTTGATAACTCTACGGTTTCCTGAGAAAAAGGTCTTGACAGACTGACAGACAGATAGACGGACAACGAAGCGTTCCGTTTTTTTCCTTTTGATGTACGGAACCCTAAAAATTACGCCAAAATTTACTCTAAGGCCGTTTGTCCACCGCCACGTGAACTGGACGTCTACGAGAACGAGTTGACGGCGCCGAAGTAGCGATACATACATTTTCTATGGCCGCGTGTCCACTGCACGCCGTCACCGGGACGTCACGTTCAGTTCAAATAATCTCGTTTACCGTTGATGTCCCTTTGACGTTGTGCGCTGGATAGACAGTGTAAGACCTAACCTAAATTCAGTATTAATTTGTAGGAGGTGCGTTAAGAACTGTATTGTAATGTTTCGTTGTAATATTTCAACAAGCATTTCAATGTTTTTGAGGTCCAAGTGATACACTTTTAGCCCTTGAATGATTTGCAAGATATCTAGTCAGGTTATACTAACATACTTGTATGTGAATTGCTTCATATTCAATTTCGTGAAAATATATTAGGGGTTAAAGTATGAAATTGCCGATTTGTACGGTACTGAAAAATTGAAATTCGTTTTTTTTTTTTAAATTTAACATATTTATTTAATCAAAATAATTTCCATTATTATCTATACATTGCTGCCATCTAATAGGAAGGTCATATAAGCCTTTGCGATAGAATTCTCGTGATCTAGATTCGACAAACTGTGTGAAAGCGTTTTGTACTGCCTCCTGAGAAGAAAACTTTTTATCACGTAGAAAATTGTCCAAATCACGAAAAAAATGGTAGTCCGTTGGAGCAAGGTCTGGCGAATACGGAGGGTGACGAATGGTTTCTAATTGCAGTTCCTGTAGAGTTAAAACGGCTTCTCGTGCTGTATGAGGTCTCGCGTTATCATGGAGCAATAATGGTGAAGATCGATTCATGAGTCGGGGCTGTTTCACTGCTAGTTTTGCTGTCATTGTTGGAGTTCGGCACAGTAGACACATGTCGTTATTGCTTGACCAGATCGGAGAAAGCTATAGTGAATAACACCATGCTGAGACCACCAAACAGTTACCATTAGCTTTTTATTGGTCTTTCTTTCTTTCTACCATTACTTTTCATCACATGTCACAATTCGATCCAATATTCCTTAATTTCTGTATCGATTCAACAAGGCAACACAAGTTTCAACACGCGTTTCTTTCTGCAGATCGTTAAATCATGAGGCACCCATTTCTCATATTTTTTTTTTGTTTTATTGATTTGACGCAAATGAGTCAATATTGTTGGTTAGGTAACGTTAAACCATGCCGCTAATTCCTGGGTAGTTTGGCTCGGATCGGCTTCCACCATGTCTTTCAATTCATTGCTATTCACCTGTGTTGGCGGTCATCCACGTGGTTCGTTCTTCAAATCAAAGTTTCCATCACGAAAGCGTTTAAAGCAAAATCGCACGGTGCGTTCATTAGCAGTCCCCTCTCCAATCGCAACATTGATATTGCGAGCTGTTTCTGCCGCGTTAGTTCCGCGTCGGTACCTACTCGTATTCAAAAATAACTCGAATTTTCGAAGTATCCATCTTTCTTGTGTAAGCTGAATAAAAAAACAACTGAAAGTTGATAATCGAATATTGCACATTTTTTAAAAGAAGAACTTCATAGGTACCATGTGAAAAAAGTTTCACTTAAAAATCTCAAACCATGAAGGTTCTATGGTAATTCGAAGTTCCTAATACAATATACGGCAATTTCATACTTTAACCCCTATTACAATTTTGTGTTGGTGTGTCACAATGTAGGAGTATTGCAAAAACAAAGTAATATACACGCTTACATTTTGATCGTTTTAATCCCTTGGACGGGTGGTTTAACTTACAAAATAGTATTCATCAAAAGCTTGCACAGCATCGTATCTCTCAAAATAAAAAAAAAAAGGAAGTGATAGCGTAATACTAGCAAAATGTATGAAATCGGTAGTAGTGCCGCGAGTTAGTTACCTACGCGTACGCCGCGTCGTCGTCGGTGCTTATCTAACTACCTACACTCCGCCCGATCAACTTTAGGTTATTGACTCGCTCAGCTGATCATGTTCACGTAAACAAATTAAATGATTCCAAATTTTCCTTCATACTTTTACGGGCTTTGGACCGTCATAATTGCTTTGTGCCTAGGTTTCGGGACATACCTAATAAAATAAAAAAATAAAAATGCGGTACATGTAAAAATTTGTCTTTACAGGTCTGCTACTTATGGCGTATTTAAAAATGTGGAATCAAAATTATTTATAATGATTTTAAAAATAAAAAAGTACAATTACACGATTAAAACAGTTCTGATACAGAGGTACCTAAATCTCCTTTGTTTCATTTAACTTTTAAGGACACTTCGAGATACGAAATAATTGTTCATAAAAAATGTGTAATCAAAATTATTTACAACGATTTAAAAAATGAGTTCTGTTACAAATTAATAATTAATCAATTCTGAATCATCACTAAAGGACTAAACTTCACGATAGCGTAATAATTGTTCAAAGTGCAAACCATTCCTCTCTCCTCTCCTCTCGGGATCTCGTTCGAAGTACTCGAGGATTTGTTTGTCTAGCTCAGGTGTGTAGACTGGTTGGCGACCGCGGCCCTGAGCATGTGTAGGTGTACGGAATTGTCCGTGATCTAACAAACGCTGCGTAGCCGCCACAATTGTCTGACCAGACGGAATTTGCGGGTTAGGCATACCACGCAGCCGCAAAGATTGCAAGTGATTTGGTTCGCTGTACAGACGACGAGCCGCTTGCGCATCAAAACCCGCAATCGCGTAGAATTGCACCATGGCAACAAACTCCAGGTTGGAGTACGCGTAATTACGAGACGCCATTA
Source organism: Cosmia pyralina (assembly GCA_946251885.1). NCBI lineage: Eukaryota > Metazoa > Arthropoda > Insecta > Lepidoptera > Noctuidae > Cosmia > Cosmia pyralina. The sequence continues at coordinate 19,486,752 of OX276354.1, forward strand.
CGTTCGCGCGACAAGGATATTTTTTAACAACACTGACACTTAACACACCGATGACGTCTTAGAAAAACTGAATTGTTTACACGACGGACGTGGTCCTGCGCTGCCCTTGGCGCGCGGGGTGCGCGGGGCGCGCGCCTTTTGCATTGCCAATCAAATAGGGTTTGGGGGCGGGTTTGGTCTAGGATTGGCTATTTTTTGTGAATCCACGTTGACTGCGCTTACGCGTCATTATTTTTAGTACTTGTTAGTATCGAATGGTGCCGACTAATGGTTCGCATTGTTTTATCACTCATGCGAGAAATAATTCGAGTTTAAAAAAAAAAGTACTTTATTTTTTAATTTTATCTTTACAAATCGATAAAGTTTCATGCACCGGATCGACCCTCCACTGGATTAAAACGATCAAAATGTAAGCGTGTATATAAAATTGAACATGAAGCAATTGACATACAAATATTAACATATTTGTATGTCAATTGCTTCATGTTCAATTATCATATTCATGTTCAATCTAGGCAGGGTATACTAACGTATACCCTGCCTAGATATCTTTTTTGTTGACTGTACATAACTTCTTAAGATCTAGGTATCATGGGTTTCACTATATTTTATTTCAACCGTACAAATATTTAGATTTTACATCTTGGTTATACTTAGAGCATGCAGTAGGTACACATTTAGTAATTAGCAAAAATATAAAAATATTAATAATAATTTCCTTTTTAAATTATAATTTAGATTACAATGTAATTTATAAATTAAATACAATTCTATTCATATAAAATAATAATTTATACAAATAGCGACCAATAATAATGATGTCATGTCAATAAAAAATAGCAAGAATAATGCAAATGTTTCAGTAATGTCAATGTGTAAATGTCATAATAATTAATTAAACTATTAACTCCATTAAATGCTCCTAGTTTTCCAAAGAATAAGTATCAATCTTTATAATCTGTAAACAGTGTTCCAATGAGGGTTTACTCATTTGTTAGACTGTGTCACTAAAAATTGATGCACGTAGACTTAACAAATAAAATTAGCGTTTATACTTGTAACTAGCTTCTGCCCGCGACTTCGTCCGCGTGAACTTTCTTCCCCCGACCCACCCCGTCGTATCGCATCGCCTGCCCGCGCTAGTACTTCGTTTTTGCTTAGCGTCCTCTTTGTTTTTTTTTACTTTTTGATCGGCACCTAATTGCCCTAATGTGATGTTAAATATGCCTTTAGCCTTACTTAACAATTGAGCTATCAAAAGCAAAAAAATTTTTTCAAATCTGACTGGTACTTCCAGAGATTAACGCGTTCAAACAAACAAAAAAACAAACTCTTCAGCTTTATAGATTAGACAACGTGTCGTTTTGCATCCTCGTCAGATGTCAAGGTGTGATACAGAACATCAAACCGAGCAACTTTCTCCGATCAACATCGTAATCGCGATAAAATTTTCAACTGTCCCATAGAAAACTTCAATATCTACTTGACGCAAATGTATGGGACGGCTGATTATTTTTTCGCGATTACGATGTTGGTGCCATGGAAAAAGTTGCTCGGTTTGATGGTCTATACCACACCCTTAAATTTGACGAGAATGCAAAACGACACGTTGTAGTTACACAGAGTTCTTATAGCAATTATTCGTACAAATCTTCTAAGTAGGTACGAGTCAACTCAGCGTGAGTTGACTCGTACCTTACCGCATGTGCTTTTTGATTGCACAGGCGTCACCCAGATTAGAACAGAAACTCTCGTAATACCCCCGATCTTTCACAGATGTTCTTAACAGACCCAGAGATTAGATTATTTCAACAACCTCAAACACCCTTAATTCACGCATTTTTACCAAAAGTGTAGACAGAAACTTAGAATGTCACCTGATATAGTACTTTTATCTTACAAAGCGACACGCTCTTTACTTGTGTTTACAAAGTGCACAAACACGCTGTGTGAAGACCAGTAGCGTCAGCACATAACACAACACCCTCACACAAGACTTCAGACTGCCATTATCTCGGACGGTACCGAGAGCTCCTGCGCTTACACACATATTCACAGCGTGTTTGTACACTTGCACAGATTAATACAGATGGGACACTCCGCTGTTTTGGTATGAAACTACAAGTACGCGACGGGCTCATCTCACTGGATCAATTCAGTGTGGGCTGCCGCGCACCGGCCGGCTCGCACGTTAGTTCGATACTCACTCATGAGCCGCGTCGTAAAAGAAGACAAGCCTAACGAGTCAGAAGGCATAAGAGTTACGCGATAGAAAGAGAGGCAACTTGTAGGTGAATATAACTGTAGGTAATGAAGCGTTGTGCGACCTGAATTACACTTTATTGTGCAAGAGTCGCTTTTTATTTAAATGATTTTGCGGAATGTCCCATCTGTATTAATCTGTGACATTTGGTAAACACAAGTAAAACGCGTGTCCCTTCGTGCGATAAAAATACTGTACGATGCTCACATACTCCTTTTGCTTCGTTTACGTTCATACATCAACCTCAAACACCTTCACAATTATTCATAACACCAATTAATATCTTTAAACACCCCAAAACACAACCGCTTTTAATGAACCTCTTAACAATAAGCTCATTACTTACACCCTCTAGTCTCAAGTTTCATCTACAGCGTGTTTGATAAATGAGCCACAGGCTGCTCATTTTCACGCTAGTCTTGATTGATTAGTTCCGATATTGAAATTCGAAACGCCCTGTATCGCGATCAGGGAAACGATAAGCAAGCGCCCTCCGCTTCGGCTAATGAAATCAATTTCGAAGTCATCCGGGTAGGTAAAATCAATGGGAAGCCGATATTGCTTGTAATGAGAATCCTGTGTTGCTTTCTAAATGGTTTTTGATGAACAAGCAGGCTGTTTGGAGATACAGAATAATATTATGATATTACGACGATCAGTGCAAAAATGAGGTTAAAAAGGGTCAAATGAAATCTTCTCTGTTTTGTTTTTGAACTGAATATAAAGTGGTTCATGGACAAGGAAGGGTTTTTACCTTCGTTTGACCTTCACAAACTTTTGGTAGATCCTGGTATGAAAAACCTTAGATCTCATTACAGAAAATATTTTAAAATCTCGTGAAATTGCGTATTCAGAGTCAAAACACACTACGACGAGTTGATCTACAGGCTGTATCAGAAAGGTGTGGTCAAATTTTAGGGTGTGGTACAGACCATCAAACTGAACAACTTTCTCCATGGGACCAACATCGTAACCGAGAAAAAATTATCAGCTGTCCCGTACAAAGCTTCAATACCTACCTACTCGACCCGAATGTATGGGATGGCTGATAATTATTTCTCTACGATACTGATCCCATGGAGAAAGTTGTTTAGTTTGATAGTCTGTATCACACTCCTTAAATTTGACCACACCTTTCTGATACATCCTGTATATAGTAGGTACTTTATTGCCGTCATTATTCTTTATCCCAATTTATTTGGGGTCGACGCAGCATGTCTTCTTCTTACATATTTCTCTAATGGCCAGCGCAGATCTGGCGAAGCGCAGCGTGGTTTTCATTGCCAGATAAACATCGACCTTGCCCTTGTACAAATAAAGTTGAAAATAGGTAATTAAAGTTAATTTAGTCCGAGAGCGCATTAGTATCAGGTTATTTATTTTTGACTTTATTTTAAAGCTCACAATGTTGATATTTGCTTGGCATTAATACCCGCTCTGGCGGACTTTCGCCAGGTTTGTGCTGGCCCTAAGTCGTCATCTCCGTAGTCCATACTACGGAGATGACTGATAAAACTTTCGAACTACAACTTTCCTTGCGACATTTTTTTTCAACTGCACTAATTATCAAAAACTCAACCAAAAAGGCGAATCTAATTAACACCAACAAGATGCAAATTAAAACCACAGCGCAACGCAAAATAAGTTGTGCTCTTCAAGTTCACAAAACCCACTATATCTCACAGCCCAATGACACTTTAAAAGTCCGACTTCAACCGCGCAAATGTCAACACAATTTAGTTCCATAACTTTATGACCTAATTAATTATTTGTGCCCCGTTGGTGTAGTCACAGTATTATAATGTTACAGTAGTTTATCTTCATAGAAAACGGCTGAAACGACGCGCTTCGAAATCTCAATATTACCAGTACGCGACAGTTCGAGCACGCGACAGTTACGCACGGATGGACGCGTATTTATCTACATACCGAGCGGCCGTAGGTAATTAATAGAATAGAATAGAATACTCTTTATTATGCACACCATTTAAATTACTGGTTACAATTTTACAATGTTGAAATTTTACATACGAGTGACACAATGGGCGGTCTTATCGCTAAAAGCGATCTTTTACAGACAACCTTTGGATGGAGTATGGGGACAAGGAGAGACAATTCTGTTCAAGGATTCAATTTCAAAGGGTTCAATTCAAGGTCACTAACCAGATACACTACTGCAGCTTTATTATTCTGTGGTCTAGTGGTTGTAAGCACGACTGCCGAGCACTTTCGCCTTAAGGCGAAACTATAAAAAATGTATGTTAAAAAAGAAAAGCTATTATTAAGCAGTTTATCTATTTGCCTTATTAAAGCCATTTCAGACAACTGTCCAATAATAACAGTGGTGATTTGAATTTACGGCTAATATTAGCACAGTCTACAGTCGTCCGACGAAGCCCGAGCTGCATACGAAGTTCGCCGAACTACGTAAACAGCTCGGGCTCTCGTCGGACGACTGTATGATGTACAGACGGTTATATTAGTTACTATGATCAACCATTTTTTATATGTAAAGTCAGAGAAATTAATTGTTTATCAAATTGATTGCAAGCTTAAATTGCCCGTTTATTGAAAGCCACTGTCATTATAAAACAACATTTCACCAAGTTTAAAAAGTTCACACTGTCATTATTGGCTAGTAAGTTGTATGAAATTGCTAAGTATTATCAGTCGCTCGGGTCGATCGATCAGGTTAAGCTACGCTTGCCGCGGTCGGTCCGTGGATGGGAGACCAGTGACCATATTTACATACCGAGACTCCTCCGTGTCTCAGAAAGCACGTTAAGCCGTTGGTCCCGGCTGTCATTCGTGGGTCTTTGACAGTCGTTACGGGTCGTCAGAAGCCCGAAAGTCTGATAACCAGTCTTACCAAGGGGTATTACAATCATATTACCCAGTAACTGGGTTGTGGACGTCAGATAGGCAGTCGCTCTAAAATACTGGTTTTCAGTTGCATCCAGTTAGACTGGAAGCTGACCCCCACATGGTTGGGAAAAGACTAGGCAGATAATGATGAAGTTGTTATAATAGCTATAACACGGCAAATGGACGTGGGCATCAATCTGATAAACAATTAACTTCCCTGATCATCCACCTCTGCTTACCCGGACAATACATGCATGACATTATGTTATGTAACTTTATGACCTAATTAATGATTGCTTCAAGTTTAAGTAGACGCAGATGGGTAGTGACGTCACTGATTGATTCGAACCGCGTCGCCGTCGACCCGACATTAATCATGTTCGGGCGATTCGTGTTACAATAGTATTGTTGATGGGGGGCGTGGCTCCCTATTTGTAGGGTAAACCAAGCCATTACTTACTTTCTGGGAGTGGATTTTGAGAGGTATATGATATTTTGTTTTTACGTTGTTGTTATGAACTGTAAACACCCGATTTTTTTGCTATAATGATAGATAATGCATTGACGTAGATAGAACTGATTAAAAAAAATTGAAAACAAACTTAACTTACGCGTTGATTAAAAAGATTTTGAAAATCAGTTTAAGAATTTCGTCCTTTATCTATCTATCTTCTAACTTCTACGAAATAAAAAGAAAAGTCCTGACTGACTGACTGACTGACTCATCAATGCCCAGCCCAAACCCTTGTTTGTACCTAGGAAGCTGAAATTTTGCACAAAGATTTCTAATGTAGACAAGGAATACGAAAGGATTATTTAAAATTCAACCCCAAAATCAAATCTGCCTAACCTTTTCCCAACTATGTTGGGGTCGGCTTCCAGTCTAACCGGATGCAGCTGAATACCATTATTTTACATGGAGCGACTGCCTATCTGACCTCCACAACCCATTAACTGGGTAATACGATACCCCTTGGTAAGACTGATTGTCAGACTTTCGGGCTTCTGACGACCCGTAACGACCAAATTAAAATTCAACCCCAAAGGGAGTAAAATAGGGGATGAAAGTTTGTATGGAAAATCGTAATTTTTGTAGTTTAAACATATGAAAATTGGTATCTAACATTCTGCAGCGTCTTTTGAAAATCATGCCCTGGGGGGGGGGGGGGGGGGGAAGATGCAAGTTTGTAAACAAAATTGGTATTAAGTATACTTTTTGATTAGAAATTACTAATGACGTGTTTTGGTCTTTTTTGGGAAATCATCCCCTAGCGAGGGGGTTCAAAATCCTTACTAACTCTGACTACTAACATTTCATTTATTTTCATGAACAATTTACATTGTGTTGAAAATTACATATTAAATAAAATTATCACATGCAGAAACAATACATTTAAAAGTCTAATTAAAATTGATGTGAAATGCTTAGTATGAGTCAATTAATTTAAAATATGTCAACAAACAAATATAATGTCAAATTAATAGCAGGTAAATGTTCAATGTACAATGTATATTCAGTGTACAACTTCATCAAGGTCCCAGTGATGAGAACAGTATTAGGTCAAAAATAATTTAATATTTAAAGCTTACTGCTATTTTTATAGTGACTATTTTTATCACTTGACATAACATTCAGAGAACAATAACTTTACTAACCTACTGTTTTTATTTATTACGGGATACATCCCAAATTTGGCATGCAAGTAGGTAATTTTCCGTTGCGTTATATATAATGTTCTGTTTTAGATTGTTAGGATTTTTTATCCTCCAACAACCACATAACCGTGCTCCGTTCCTCAGGTAGGTACAAATATAAGAAGTGCGACAAGACATTGTTTACCTGAATTAACACATTGGGTACTTTTAATCCCGGTAGTACATTCCCGTGGGATATTTTCTGACATACAAGTGGGGAAGCCGCGGGCAAAAGCTATGAATGAAATACACTAAATTAATAGGAAGCCGAAAATGAACGTTTTACGAAAGAAAAGTTCGTAAGTAATGTTCCAGAATATTTTTTTCAAGTTACTACCTCAAAAATTATGAAGCAGCTGTATTCAATTTCCAAGACTACGTTTCACCTGATCTCTTAATACCGACCCAATTGTAGCAAGTTGACTAACGGCTCACTTGTCCCTGCCGCCGCATTATCTTTTAACGTCAAATCCCGATACACTCGTGACTCGTTAAATTTTCAGAATCATCTGAAAAGCAAATCTATTTTATTCGACTTAAGTGGCCTTATCTAACAATTTGTTTCAAAAGCCAATTTCTGCGTTATAAACAGATTAAAAACGTGATACTTTCAAGTTTATGAGTGATCTTGGAACCCGGCTAAGAATAACTGACATTAAAATTTGGGTCAAGCCGGGTCCTATCTTAAGGTGATGTTGCTCAAACTCACCAAGAGGTCAACAAGGTTAAAGGATTCTTAAATACATTTTTCGAAACATGATCAAGAGTAGCGTCACTTAAAATCTTTTTCGTCGACATTGCGAAGACGTCGAAAATGCCTATCTTTTAACAATAGGGACTTGTAACTGAGAATGGTCCTTATGCGCAGAGGAGCTACAGTTCCGTGTAAATTGAAGACATTTGCAAACGATATAATCCATTTGAATAGCGTGGTAACTGTTAAGGGTCCCCGAAACGACAAAGTGCAACTGTCAATTTTTACGTAATTCATACACTGTGCAAATTGATCATCTACCAAGTGCAATTGAAGCGATTGACAATTTACTACAATAGATATTGATTGGTTGGTTTTTGGTTGGTTGGTTGATGGTTGTTGGGATGGTTGGTGGTTATTGGTTGATTGATGGTTGGTTGGTTGGTGGTTTGGTTGATGGGTGATTGGTTGGTTTAGTTGGTTTGGTTTGGTTTGTTGGTTGGTGGTTGGTTGGTTGATTAATTACAATTGTCAATTATTACGTGATTGATACACATTGATCGTCTACCAAGTACCAATTGAAGAGATTAAAAATATTACTACAATATAAATTGACGGCTATTGATCAATTGCAATTGTCAATTTTTACGTGATTCATAATTTTTTTTGCGAATTTCGTAAAACGGACTATACAGATCGACAGATTTAAAAACTGAGTAGAACAATATCAAAAAGTCCGTTACGACCAAATATCCCTTACGATCTTTGAGCCCAGAGGCATCGATATTGATGCGCAAATTGATCATCTACCAAGTGCAATTGAAGCGATTGACAATATTACTACAAAAGTTGATGGCAATATAGATTAATAAACTCTTACAGTCTGGATTTTCCCACAGTTCCTTCGAAACTTACATAGCTGAACTAATTATTTATATTTTTTTTTGCCGAGCTCACCTTACATTTTACATTATCTGGGGCCATACCATGACGTAAAAAAGGATCATAGATCCATCATGGATCCGTTGAGAAAGAAGGATGGTGCTATAGGTCGTATATAGCTCCGTCCTCTCTCACACTGGAACCGTTCAACTTCTGCCCTGCTATAAGAGCTCATATTAAGCCCCCTGGTTATGTCAAGACCTATTTAACCCCCTCCTCATCAAGTGGTCATTATCCATTCAAAATATTTTTTTATAGCCATCTATGGGAAAGGTTCTCATGTGTCGTATACCTTGTATACCCGTACGTATATAGGTACCATGACCCTCCAAAGGTTCGGGTTTCGATCAAGTTGCACGAAAAACATTTTTCAAATTAATTGAACTCACTTAGGTTGAGCTTGTTTACCAATGTTCGTCGAAGTTCTGACGGGTTGACGTGTGGACGTTGTCGTGAGATTTAGCGGTCGATATTTTAGGGTTGGGCTAAGAGAGCGGTTACACCATCAGTTTTGAGACGGCGAAAAATCATGGCAAATTGACACGAAATTTATGTTGCTACAACTATTTTCACTGTGGGAAAAATTATGGTGACATTTTTAAATCGCAATGCTTGTAAATGGAGCCAATGATAACCCAAACAAAAAACTCATTTTCAAATTTTTTGTAACACATGTTTATGAATCAATAAACTTTTTTTACTTTTTACTTATACTTTTTTTTATATGCATGCCCACATGCCCAGCCTTGTAATGCATGCCCATTTGTCCAATAATATAATACCGACATTGAGTGCTGCCTCGCTGTCAGTATTATATCATTGGATTAATTATCAAATCCGAATCATTTATAGTCCTAACACAAAGTGATGTACAGTAAGACTGTTTGTCTACCGCACCTGGAACGGCACATCAACGAGAAACGAGACTATTAGGCCATAGTAAATGTACTGTCACTACTTCGGCGCCGTCATCCGTTTTCTCGTTGACGTCCCGTTCCCGGTGCGGTAGACAAACAGTGTCAGACAACGTTCAAGGGTTCCAACGTTGATCTTCGGAAAAACCGAAATATAACGAATAAAATGTGACTTTAGCGACTAATAGAAATCTATTTATATTCCCACCTAAATTATTATAGATTGACGCACTAATTCCGTCACTCCCTTATTGGACCAGTCACATTTATTTCGGCAAAGTTTGGTTTTTTCGAAAATAAACGATGGAACGTTATCGTACTGTACAATAATAAAAAAACCCAATATGGATGGAAAAAACGCCTGATACGGAGATAATCTGCAGTCTGTAAGTCGGCTTACACGACCATTGGAACACGTAAAAGTGACATTTACGTGTCAGTGAACGTCCCACGCCATGCTCGTAACAAACGACCGAGCTGAAAATATACCGAAATAATATTATAACGTAGTTCGTAGTTCACGAACGATTCCGGGCTTTTTTTCACTTTATTTGGTTAGAGCGAATTTATGGGAAGGAAAATTGTGGGTAAATATTCGGTATATGTGGTTAATATGATTTTTTTTTATCATAACTTAACATCAAGCCTTGATTCCCCACGGGTTAGGCAGAGGTGCACTGAGAAATTCCTAATGGGGAAACCCAATAAAACTTTGCCGGACCTAGGCATCGAACCCAGGACCTCATGCTCAGCACAGCGCTTGTCACCACTAGACCAACGAGGCAGAGATGTTTTTTTATAATCAGCCTATACTTTTCCCACTGCTGGGATACAGGCTTCCTCTCTGTGAAAGGGAATGGGCTGTAAACTACCACGCAGGCCCAATGCGGGTTGGTAGATGTTGCATGTCTTTGAATTTTTTGGTTCTAGGGCAGAGCAGTGGTGATGAAATTACTAACACAAATAAAAACGCGCCTGCCTGGGGTCGAACCCACGACCTACAACACGTAAGTCGAGGCCGTTACCACTGGGCCTCCACTGCTATAGAGATATTTTTATAAGTGCAATATTTTTTTACTGTTTTAACGTGTTGTTGTAATCGCAAAAAAAATATTTGTCTGCGTGATAAAACTGCACATTAACGATTTTCGAACTTTTCGTTTACTTGTGCTGTAAGACCTTGCTTCTTGCCAAATTTCATGATTCTAGGTCAACGTGAAGTGCCCTATAGGTTTTGATTTATTAGCGAGTATCAAAATATGTCGCCTAAATGGCCGTATTTTTTTATTGCATTGACTTAGAAGCTTGATTTTTTTAAAGCTACAAGGAACTATAGACCTACGTATTTGATATTCATTTCAACTTTATACCTCCACGCATTCCTGAGAAAAAGGATCTTGACAGATTGACAGCCAGACAATGACGTGATCCTATAATGGTTCCGTTTTTTCCTTTTGAGCTATGGAACCCTAAAAAGTTAAATAAATCTCAAGTGACAGTTGTGTTCTAACAAAAAACTAATCTAATTTAATGTACCTACAATATCTAACAGACATCCATCAAAACAAAAATTTACTTCTTTTAAAATATCACCTTCGTAATTATGTCTTACTCAATATTAAATGAAGTGCGGTAAAATAATTTTATTGACTCCTAAAATAACCAAAGTCACGATAACCAAATGAAATGTTAAAGTTTCTGATTGATTTATTTGATTTGATTATTCTATTAAAATCAAAACGTTACAATTCATTTACATTTCGACGAACTTTCATTTCATTTGAATTCTCAATTAATTTCTTTGATAAGTTACAAAGAATGTTTGTATTTTCGTAAATTGTTACTGAAATAAACAAATTGGTACGAGTAGGTTGGTTTCTGTTTTGTGTTAAGGTTTTTAAAACATTAATTTAACCTAGTTAGCTGTTAATGTGTACTTGAACACGAAGTGGTAATTAGGCGATATTAATTAGGGTTTATATTTGGGTATTTGTTAGAGTGTTCATATATTTGTATTGGAATTAATAACGATGTTTACAAACTGAGCAACGATACCTACTGAGATATATTCAGCACGATATTTAAACAGGAGAATGATTTTACCAGCTAAAATAAATGGTCAAAAATATAAAAAAATTAATTAAATTTAATAACAAACGTAGGTACACACGGCTACACATCAAGCTATGCATTTCCATTTTTCACTGACTTCTCATTGTAAGGAAATCCTATACAATGCGAGATCAGCTTATACTGGAAATGTATAGCTTGGTCTGTAGCCGTGCGTACATAAAATATTTGACAATAATTATTTTATTTTTTTGAGATTAGTCTTGTTCGGCCTTCTATTCATTCGTAACACAACAAGTAACAAGGCACTCAGTTATTAATAAAACACCACCAACAGTAAAAAAACCAAACCAAACATTTTCTACCACATTTTTAAAACCATAATCCAAAACATTATTACATTTCAACAAAAGATTCGAATATTTCTTTTTAATACCGCGACAGTGGCTCCCCCTTCCCCCTACAAAGTCAATCGTCAAAGTGGTAGAAACGGGGTCAGCAGACGGCCGCGGAAATAGAGCACTCGTGGCGATGACGACTTGCTACTGTGATGATGTCTGTCAGAGACTACGGGCAAAGACTATTAAACCACTTGACTGCGCATACAGTGCCCCCGCGCTCGAAAAGTATTAGTATTTTGTCGCCTATATTAGGCTACGGTACCAGTGACCATTTTAGTTGTGACCAAGTGTTAGACCTGTGTGCACGCTAAATTATCACAAATTGATAAAAATATATTTCCAATTACAACGCATCAAAATGCCTTCATGTGCGGTGAAGTGGTGTGGGAAACATTCCAAGACATCTAGTTACAAAAAGGATGGCATAACTTTTCATCGGTAAGTAAACAGTACGAAAATTATTTTTGTTAAAATCAGATTATCAGCCACCGCATGGGTCTAGGTAACATGGTGGTTTGGTAAAGTGCACACACGGCTGTGTCACGCGTTGATGTCTTTTGGAAAAGTCTCGCTCTTTCATTAGACAATTCTAATGCTTCTATCCCTATCTTTCGCTTTGTTGGTTTATCGTAAAAAATAGTGGTGTGGTGTGTTCACTTTATTAGCTGAAGTCGATGTCGAAAATAAAAAAATACAATTAATAAAATTTTTACTCAATTTAAATATTGTGATAAAATATATATCTATTTCTCATGTATGTGTTTGACATAGATATTTTAATTTTAGATTTCCGAAGATTCCTGACCTAAAAGAAAAGTGGATAAGTAAGGTTAATAGGGAAAACTGGTTTCCAACAAAATACAGCGCTGTTTGTTCAAGGCACTTTACCCCCGATTGTTTCTTGTTTTTTTTTTTTGTAATTGATGGACTGGTTAAAAAATATAATTATTTATATAATTTTAACTGAGCAATTTTCATTATGTTTTAATCCATTTTATCGATATCGACTATTTTCCCTTAATCAAGTAGAGCAGCCCTAACGACGGCCTACCTATGCAATTTGACCTTGAGCTGGCCAATTGCAGCCGCGCGTTCGGCCCGCGTCCCCCGGCCCGCGGTAGTGAGTCGTATGCTTAGAAGAAATCGGGCTATAAGCTCTCTAGTGGTTAAATACTCTTTGACTACGGGCAATCAGCATTATTTTTTTTTTTTGTTGAGTTTAGGAAAACGAAAGAAGTCGGCTGGAGCCATATCTGGTGAATAAGGTGGTTGCTCGATGGTATTTGTTGAGTTTTTGGACAAAAATTCGGGCACTAATAGCCTTGTGCGAAGGCGCATTATCGTGGTGCAAAATCCAAGAATTTACTGGCCTTTTTCGTCGAATTTGTTCTCTTAAACGCCGCATAACGCTCAAATAATATTCTTTATTTACTGATTGACCTTCCGGTAAGAATTCCGAGTGCACAACAGCGCGATAGTCAAAGAAAACGGTCAACATGACTTTGACGTTTGATCAACTTTGGCGTGGATTTTTCGGTTTCGGTTCAATTGGAAGGCGCTACTCCGAAGCTTGGTGACTAGTTCGCTTGTCAAACTCGTAAACCCCACGTCTCGTCACCAGTAACAATGCGTTTCATGAATGTTGGGTCGGAATTGACTCGTTCTAGCATGTCCTCAGTGACTCTTATGCGATTGAGTGTTTGGAATAAATTCAGCTCTTTTGGGACTAGCTGAGCGGCAACATATTTCATACCCAAGTGATTATTTAAAATGGTACGGATGGACTCGTGAGACACAGAAAGTTCAGCGGCTATTTCTCTCAAACTTGAATGAGGATTTTCAGTCACAATTTCCTTCACTTTTGCGATGTTAACTTCAGTTGAAGACGTTGATGGCCTACCAGAGCGAGGCAAACCTTCCATCACATCTCGCCCGCTTTTGAACCCTTTGTACCACTCATAAGCACGTATTTTTTATAAAGTCGATTCACCGTAAGCCTTCTGTAACACTTTCAGGGACTCTGAATACGAAATTCCATTGGTGATGCAAAATTTAAGACAATCGCTTTTTTCGATATTTTTGTCCATTATGAAATTCGTAATACACACTAGATATTAAGATTTAACTAAAAACAGCACTGTATTTAATCTTAAGGACGCTGTTACAAATGGGTAGACAAATCATTACTTTTTTACACAAAAGTATGTTTATTAATTAAAATGCTTTGCATTCCTAAAATGTTTTTGGCCAAATTGTTGCTAGATGTGTATGGTACTATTCTGAACTATAAATATAATTTTAAATAGGTACATTTTCTCAATAAATGTACCAAGTAAAAATGTTCAGTCCGGTACATTTATTGAGAAACCGTACCTATCTAAAATTACATTTGTAGTTCAGAATCCTACCATGCACATCTATCAACAATTTGGCCAAAAAACATTTTAAGAATGTAAAGCATTTTATTTAATAAACATGCTTTTGTGTAAAAAAAAGTAATGATTTGACTACCCGTTTGTAACAGCGTCCTTAATAACAGATGCAACTCAAACTCGGCGCCAAAATGGAAAACAGTTCTGCCAACCTAACAACAAAAAAAAAACAAAAAATTGAATTTGGAACCATAAGCAAGTCATCCATTCCCGATACTTTTTTGACTGAATGAGAATAAAAAAAAAGAAATGAGAATGATGAATTACAAACTGAAATAACATTAGACAATTATTCCGGTTATAACATAAATTCCCTGTTTCACTGCAGGTTAGTTTCTACTAAATAAATCACTAAATTCATTACAATTTATTCCATTTCCAGTTACCAGCATCTTTGTTCTATTGTAAACACAACGGTGGTCGGGTTTCATGCAAGAAAAAACACAGAATTTATTTTTAAACCAGCCAAATCCTGTTCAGGGCCATAATTTTCAGACAAAATACAACACTATTATGCAACCGCATAATACAGGATAAACCTCATATTATTGTTGCAGGAAGATTTTTACGAATGAGGAAGCAAATCTTTAAGTTCTATTTATTTTTGTAGTAAAGGAAACTAAGATTCATAAACGTTTTTCTGTTTATACAGTTTTGAGATTTTCTTTAGTTATGAATGTTATGACGTAGCTTGTATATTAGTAGTTGAATATAATCTTTTTACAGCTAGATTATTAATCCTCACAGCTCCAAAATAATCGTTTATGATACTGTTACTTAATGAGGGGTATTAAAACACGAGTGTTTTAACACCGAGTTATGTGCAGTTTCACTACACATCTGTATTTACACTGACGCAATAGGCACCTAAACCCTAAGTCATCAATTCAGATAATTTTAGTAAACAAAGAAATGTCACTGTCAAAATGACAGGACAGTGCTGCAAAACAATTTATCAAAAACAAGGAAATACAAAAACAAGGAAATATAACAACTAACAACAAAATGAAACACTTAACACGATGATAACAAAGCACAATTAACAAACACGCAGCGAATAATATGATCGGAGAAAAGAACACGAACGTATTGAAAAGACGCGAGTTTGCAAATTATGTCAAATGAAATTTGAGAATGTTGGGAACTCCTGTAGTGTTACCAGTATCATAATATTTTTTATACCACAAAATTTTCTTTTTTTAATAACTTTGTTTAAAACCGAAAACTTATAAAAATTAACACGGTATGATAATTGTTTAATTATTATTTCTAAAATAAGTACATAAAAGCCAATATAGCCTTGTTTTCCGCCATTTTATGTGAATTACCATTATGACGATATTTTTTTGATCTGTTATCACCTTTGTTTACATAAATTATCTGAATTGATGACTTAGGGTATAGTTACCTATTTATAAATAAAAAACCAAAGTTAGCAAAAATTAAATAAACACAACAATGGCTCCGAAACCATCACAGACTATGTAGAGATAAGAAAAAGGGGAAGAAAACCACCGTGATGTGGATTACGTTACTTATGGTTACGGAGCTATCATCGGTCAACAGCGCGGCCTCCATTGAAAACTCCTTGGTCGATCCGAAGTGTAGTTTAATAGAAAAAAAGTTATTTTATAGCATTATCTTGAGAAGAAATCAAAAGTATCGTAATAAAACTTTTTAATTTTATTCAGTTGCCATGAATAAAGTCTGTCATTATGGTACTATTTTGTTTGAATTCATAATCAGAAATTTAAGATATGGGTGTAGGTAAATATTTACGCCATGCTACGCAGTCGTAGCACAGAACAACGCACCGTAGCTAGCAGAGAGTGCTACGCAGCAATGCACTGCTACAGAATAATTTAAAATAAAAGTGCATTCATTACACGACTGCCCAAAGGAGTGTAATGTTTTCAGTGTTGATGTATGTTGATGTATGTATGTATGTGAGTTTCTTTATTCCATCAAACTTTTAAATGCCTGAACAGATTTGTACGTATTGTATAAATATATCATCCCGAGTGACACTGGCTATATTTTTCTTTTGAAATATTCAATATGGCGGCAGTATGGCTCCATTTTGAAAAGTGAAGAAAATTATATAACTTACGTTCTTGAAGTGAAATAAAAATCGAATACAAATAGTTGATTAAACTTCTATATTTAAGGTGTATCATCCATCTGAATTTCCATTTAGATATGATATTGATATTGCCTTCCCACCGTCTTCCCACCCACGATTAGGTACTAATGTCTATTTGATTGAGCTCTAATTGAATACTTCGAGTATACTAACTTCTCAATAAAGCTTAATACGGTTAATATTACTGAGGCTGGTGGCTAAGTAATAACTGCCGCACGGGTCGATCTATCAGGTTAAGCTATGCTTGACGCGGTCGGTCCGTGGATAGGCGACCATCTTTACATTACAGAAACTCCTACATGCCTCAGAAAGTAGTGACTTCGAAGACATCAAAAAACTGTCTCTCATCTCTCGTCTGTCTGTCGTTTGTTTTGAAAACATGTGATTTTAGTAAGTATTTATTTAGTAACTAGTTATTTAGTAACTAGTTATTTAGTAACTAGTTATTTAGTAACTAGTTATTTTGTAACTAGTTATTTAGTAACTAGTTATTTAGTAACTAGTTATTTTGTAACTAGTTATTTAGTAACTAGTTATTTTTAACTAGTTATTATGTAACTAGTTATTTTGTAACTAGTTATTTAGTAACTAGTTATTTAGTAACTAGTTATTTTGTAACTAGTTATTTTGTGACTAATTATTTAGTAACTAGTTATTTTGTTACTAGTTATTTAGTAACTAGTTATTTAGTAACTAGTTATTTAGTAACTAGTTATTTAGTAACTAGTTATTTTGTAACTAGTTATTTAGTAACTAGTTATTTAGTAACTAGTTATTTTTAACTAGTTATTATGTAACTAGTTATTTTGTAACTAGTTATTTAGTAACTAGTTATTTAGTAACTAGTTATTTTGTAACTAGTTATTTTGTAACTAATTATTTAGTAACTAGTTATTTTGTAACTAGTTATTTAGTAACTAGTTATTTAGTAACTAGTTATTTTGTAACTAGTTATTTAGTAACTAGTTATTTTGTAACTAGTTATTACCTAACTAGTTATTTTTTCAAATTCTGTACAGTGATTCAACATGGAGATTCTAGCGAAAATTAGTATTTAGCCTTTGAATAAAATTTGACACATTAATCTCGGTAGTACGTTCCTGTGGAATATTTTCCAAAATCGACGCGGGCGAAGCCGCGGGCAAAAGCTAGTGTAAAACACTGGTATTCAGCTACATCTAGTTAGACTGGAAGCCGACCCCAATATAGTTGGGAAAAGGCTAGGCAAATGATGACGGTTAATATTATACTATTGGAGCAGAAACTGATGAGCGTATTTGTAGAATGTTATTGCCATTTTAATTTTAATATCAGTAAAGCGAGGCGGAAATTCTGTGGCTTAATATTAATTATAAACCGTTTAATTATTGCAAATAATTTACTGCAAATTATAGTAAACTAGCTTCGGCCCGTGGCTTCACTCGCGTTAATTTAGAATTTGACAATCAATTCGGGTTATACTCTACTTGTAATAATATAATTCAATCATGATTCGTGACGCCATCTATTATCATAAGAACGTTATATTGCTGTTTTCCTCGGGAACAGTACTTTTTTCCGGGATGAAAGGTACCCTTTGTCCGTTTCTGTACACCTGACAACGTATGCAAAATTTCAGAATTATCGGTTCAGTGGTTTAGGCGCGCAAAGAAACAAACATACTTTCACATTTAAAATATTAGTTAGGATTTCAAATTCCTACCAAAAAATACTTTCGTGTTGATTACCCCGTGAAGTGTAGCAGAATCTTATACTTAGGTACAGACGGCAGCACATCAAGCCACCCGAAACTGTCAAATTTTCCCAATGAACCTTGAACCTAATTGCTTTAGCGATAAAGATGAAAATCTAATTAGAGCAATTTGACAGATTGTAGTAGCTTGATTTGATGTGCTGGGGCGTCTGTACAACGCCTTCCGATGAGAGAATGCGTGCCGGACAGCTGTCAGTTATACAAGGTGTAATTTAAATAAGTTGCAACCTTTTAAGGGGTCATTGTACTCATTATTATGAACAACTTTTACTTCATAGTAAAAGCCTGAAATCGCGATAAAAAATCCCTACGATTATGTTCGCATAACTAGTCAAATTATTTTCGCGATTTCATGTTTGGTCCCACTGTAAAAGTTGTTCATAATGATGAGCACAATTTTTTTTTTTAAGACAACATTACTTAGATCATTTGCCTTTTGTCAGCGCCTTATGGGAGAAATTACGTCATGATCTTACATAATTATCACTTATGATGACTTATGAACTTATTATGACTACGCAAAATACGCGCATTGACGTAGAGTAGCGGATTCCAGCCCGTATTACCTATTACGTCATGATCTCACAAGAAACAGCAGTGCTATTCTGTAAACATCTCACCGTGATAACTCAGGTGAAGTGAGCGTGAAGTGAGCCATTCCACATAATGCTAGGGGTTGACACTATTGACAGCTCACTTTAAGATCACTTCTCTAATGTTTTCACGGTGAGATATTTACAGAATAGCACTACTGACTAGACTAAAACAAACAAAACAAATAACGTTTTTAAAATCAAAACATCTGAATCCAGTTTACCACTTGAAGCAGAACAAATTCCATCTTATGAGATAACAGCAGCGTTTATAATCGAAATAATTTGAATAATTACGTGAATTTCCATATCTGTAGCCTTCGCGAAATTTATAGAAGGTAGGCTGACGATGTGGCGACGTAGAGTCTACTGGTGCGCTTGGAAGATGAGCGAGAAATGAACGGAGCTAAGAAGCCGTACAAACAATTTGAGAGTAATAAGTTAAGAGAATGAAGCTACATTGGTAGAGTATCCATATTCATTTAATGAAACGCGTTGTTCAATTGTCTATTTAAAACTGGTTAATTCGGTTAATTGCGGTAAATTTTCTTTTTTATTTATTTATTTATTTAACCATGTATGTACAGACAACAAAAGAGATATCTAGGCAGGGTACTAACATATTTGTAGGTATGTGTTCAATTTCAAGACAACTTACAATTTTGTGTTAGCGTGTTACAATGTAAGGGTATTGCAAAAACAAAGTAATTTAATTATATAAAATTGAACATGAAGCAATACAATACAAATATGTTAGTGTGTCCTGCCTAGATGTCTCTTTTGTTGTCTGTACACAACACATAAAAACTGTCAAGAAGAAGAACAGAATAAAAACTTTTTTACAAAAAAATACAACCGACTTCCAAAAACAACACTACAAAGTGAAAAATAACTTTAATTTGGGAAGTGGGTGTCTAGTTAAATGTGTTTTTTTTTTTTGCCACCGACTTCCGAAATTAAAGTTATTTTTCACTTTGTAGTGTTGTTTTTGGAAGTCGGTTGTATTTTTTTGTAAAAAAGTTTTTATTTTTCACTTTTTAGTTGTGTACCTACCCCACACAAAATCTAATACCACTATCTGCAAAACAAACTAGAACATCATCCATATAAAAGTGGGGAAAAAATACGTATTATTGAAGCTAACTCAAAAACTACCCAAGCAAAGTTAATCAATTTTATATGGGACCAACTGTGATGTATACCCTCTCCAGCCATCTTTGAGTAATCGGGGAACATACATAAAAAATAAAAAAAAAGGTTCTGACGAATTGAGAACCTCCTCCTTTTTGAAGTCGGTTAAAAATACGTACATGGTAAAGCTTATAGTTCTTATTTGTGTATTTAAAGTATTTGAAAGACGTAATATGCCTATTTGCCTGTATATTGGAAACTATTTAATTTCAACAGCAGCAGCATCCAGCCAGTAACAGCTCGGTTAATGGCAATAGGCTCGCCACCTATTACATGAGACTTAACTAAACATAACCAAAATAAAAAATAAATAAATAATTTTATTAACTTCATTTGTACACTAACACTGACGAAAATGTGGGTGTACTATAGACGCACCTCTGCCTAAGCCTTCGGGGATTTCAGGCATGATGAAATGTTATGTTACATTATTTAATTTTCGTATCGCTGTTAATATAAAGATTTAAATAGCATTTTGTCTACATATGACTCCACTTAATACAGCGAAACAGTAGGTTTCATATTAAATTTAGGTTATTTAACTGAATTTACAAATAAACTCGTGTAGTTACATTTTCGAGAACATTCCCTGTGCCAGCGAACGTTATGGAATCCAATATACATAGGATTTATTTGGCATCCGTTGTTAAAAATGTTTTAATTAACTAGTTTGCTACATACCAGCTTCAAATATGAGCTTATTCATAGGTTTACCTAAATGTCCGGTACGTATTGCAACTATTGTGCTCGAAATTCCATAATGAAGCTGATGCCTTACAATACATAGGTGCCTAAGCTACATAACAATGACTATAATTTGCATTCTATCTTTTTTTTGTCCATAGAAATCGGTGGATTTTTGGTTGCTGTTGTGAGTATCCAAATGTATTTTTTGACAGTATTAAAAAGATATGAGAATCTTCGAATCGAAAACCCGCCTTCGCCACTTGCCTAGTGTGATCCATATTTCTAATTTACTCTGCACAAATAACCCCTCACACGAGCGCGGTGTGAATCGGGTCCGTGAGTCATTTTACCTAATATTGTACGTGGTATGAGTTCTATACGAAGAACATATTTTTTTATTATTAACGTTGTTCCATCACTATTAAGTCATCATCTCCCTGGCCTTATCCCATATTACTTGGGGTCGGCGCAACACGTTTTCTTCTTCCATTCTCCCCTGTCAACCGTCACTATTAAGTAATAATAAAAAAATATTACTAAAATAAATACTAAATTTGTTTTTGAATATCAAGCAATGATAAAAATTTGGTACTTCCCAAGTATGTACAGCTTAATCAAGATAAAAAAAATCTAACTCTAGTTAGTCCAACAGTTTATTTCAACTATTCGAAAAAGGAACTAAGCGAGTAAAATGTCTTAGAACTCGCGATAAAACTTTGTCTGTACCGTCTTCACATATCGCAAACCGCGACAACGGCTTTATGTCGCGAACTTGTGAGTTATGGCTACGGAGTTTAATTTGAAATGAGTAATAGAATGACGCTAGTATTATGGTTACAGGCAAAATGTTTTTTTGGCTTTTACTTTAGATGGATGGCAAGTAGGTAAATAACAGCTGCTGTTTGAAATCTTTAAATCACCACTAACTCTAAATGTAATTTTTTTATGTCTTAGTACAACTCGCTATAAGATTTTGTCTCTATGTCTTCACATATCGCGATCCGCGACAACGGCCTTATGTCGCGTACTTATGAGTTATGAGCGGCGGGCTACGGAGTTTAATTTGAAATGAGTAATAGAATGACGACATCGTGTCAGATAGCACGCTAATTGCGTAACACATTATCAATTGGAGTTTGAATCATTTTGAAACAAATTGCTAATCCATTGCTTCATGTGTTCGAAAAATTTGCCTGCTCGGCAACGTAAATAACGCAATGAATGTTGTTGAACTGTCAAAACGAAACCAACTCCGATTGATTATGTGTTACGCAATTAGGGTGCTGGTGTCTTAAAGGAAAGTTTAGGTTGTTTTGAATTGTTGTCAAGTTTGATTTTGCATTACATGGGGAGAGTAGGAATTTATGTATGCACAGGATAACTAACATGCTCTATAACTGAATGATAACGATTGAACTAGTAACACAGAATACTAGTAATATTTTTCTTTCTTTCTTTCAGAGCCAATCCCTAAACCTGTTGGTTCTCATTTAAAGCTTCAGTCTGAAAATTTTTATATAATTCCTTTAATTAAGTATGTGAATGTCACGTATTCCGTTCGTAATTGGTTTATACATCAGAACTTATTCCTATAATTTTTATTAATAAATGTTAAAAGTACTCGTATATCTATACTGTTGACGTACCTACCTATTTTAAATAAATCAATAAAATCAGTGACTACTTAAAAAATATGGCCAAATGTACTTGTACAGCTTCAAAATTTATATCGTTCACATTGTAAATACATTTTTTTATAAAAGTTTTATTAAATAAATTATTATTGTTTTTATCACACTAATATTATAAAGGCGACAGCTTGTGAGTGTGTGTATGTGTTTGTATGTTTGTTACTTCTTCACGCTCAAACGGCTGAACCGATTTGGATGAAATTTGGTATGTAAATAGCTTATACCCTGGATAATAGGGTACATTATATCCCGGTCTACGCGGGTGAAACAGCGGGGCGCTGCTAGTTAACTCTAAATGTACATTTACCAAGGATCACATAAATGGATTTTAATTGTAGGGCTATCTTTCCGCTTTAATTAACTTTTTGTTCGTGAAATCTTAACGGGTACCCTACGCGATCTCCAGCAATACATACACCATGACCGACTTTTGCTAAGTAGGTGTCCGGGATCTTTGATGGAAAGCACTGGTGGGAATTTCGCTACCAGGCCATGCTTTTTGGATATCCCAAGGGAAAAAGCCACCTCCCCTCTTCAACCTTCTTGCGATGTAGGTAAGCGTATTTGGAACGAATCAAGTACCTTGACTTATTTATAGGAATGTCCAACAGGAATCACGTTCCTATAAAGTTACAAATTACCTACCTAGTCTGTTCCAAAATTATGTGATGAATATTTAAACAAATGGATCAGAACAAACTAATCCCATTTACAAATTGAGAGCATTTGATTATTAGGTACCTTAAATACTGATGTTTTTATTTGACAATATGTGATGAGGAGAAGTGAGGAAAATGTCGTGAGGAAAGCTTTGAGTATGAATGTCGATGGTCTATAAGAGTAGGGGAAGACCAAAGAAACGATGGATGGATTGTGTGAAAGATGACATGGCTAGAAAGGGTGTGACTACCGAGATGACGAATAATAGAGAAGTATGGAAAAAAAGGACATGTTGAGCCGACCCCAAACAAATTGGCATAAGAGCAGGAGAATGATGATGGGGAAGGCAACTGTAAAATGGCGCTGTCGTAGCTAGTTCCCAACACAAGCTAAGTATACAAGGCGTGAGGTGGTTATATTTTATTTTTGCAAAAATGACGCGTTGTTGTGTTCTTAAATACTCCGAAATTGGAGTCCACCATTTCCCGGGAGACCCTAAAATTAGAAGATTGTGGATTAAAGATATTTGTTATGATTTTTTTTAAATTAAACAGAGTTTGAAACATTTTGAAGAGAGTGATTACGACGATAAATTTAAGGCGCTGCCCTAAGCGGGACCCATAAAACGTCCACTTTTTCGTCGCATAGTTAGCTGTATGGCTATATATTACAAGCCCAAAGGAAAAATACAGCGTATAGTGAAGTGTATAAAAAAAAGACTTATCCAAAGATATCTTATAGTGACGCTCTAGTATCTTGAAATAAAAATCGCAAAAAAGGAGACGAGAAAACTTTTTCGTCTCGAAATGCTAAATATTTTGAGCGACAACTATTATGTAAAAAAGTTTTAACTTACTGGTGTATTTTTTTAATTATACTGACAACCTCAACATAGTTGGGAAAAGGCTAGGCAGATTGGTGTATTTTTTTTAGATTAAATAAAAACTGCGAAATAACTTTCTTATTGGCGGACACGAGATTCTACTAAAATCAAACGCATTGCCATTTTCAACCGTATTTGTGTACCTTTAATTACGATCTAACCTTATTTGGTTTTGTTTATAATGTGATCTAATACCTAACCTTGTTTTAAATTCAGACACTTTCCATGTCAAATACTTGATTAAAAATATTGAACTAACTGAAAATAACGCTGTATTGAAATAAAACCAAACTCATGAATGATAGAAATGTCTTTACTATAGGCCGTAGGGACCTAACTATTGTTATCAATAATAAATAATATCGTATTTTATTCAATTAGCTATGTTAAAATTATATCTGTTCCAATATTAAAAGTATTGTATTGACTATTTTAGTACCGACTGAGTTTGTAGATGGCACGACTAACCAATCACAGCGTATCGCAAAAAGGCGGGGATAAGAATGGCGGGAAAACGCCATCTTGGTTGTCGTGCCCATCCTGCAAACTCAGTCGTGCATAAGTCGTCGAGAAACGAGTGCTAATCTCTAGCTGTGTTTCAAGGATACCGAGTGGTGATTGTAAAAGTATATTTGATATTGTGTGTTTGGGAAATACACCAAGTAAGTACATTAACATGTGTCTATTATTTCTAAAACCTTATTTTTGAAGGCCATGAACCTGAATAATAGTTAATTCTTCATATTTAAACTATTACTAGATTATCTGTAAAAGTACAGAGTCTACACTATGATCACGCCATCTACAATTAGCTTTGCCCGAACTTCCCCATTGACGTTTATTTTATTATAACCTCAATTTTCATCGATGATAATTAATAATTGTTGGAAAAAGTAGTGAGATTTATAGATCAATCAATCTGCCTAGCCTTTTCCCAACTATGTTGGGGTCGGCTTCCAGTCTAACCGGATGCAGCTGAATACCATTATTTTACATGGAGCGATTGCCTATCTGACCTCCACAACCCATTAACTGGGTAATACGATACCCCTTGGTAAGACTGGTTGTCAGACTTTCGGGCTTCTGGCGACCCGTAACGACTGTCAAAGATCCACGAATGACAGCTGGGACCAACGGCTTAACGTGCTTTCCGAAGCACGGACGAGTCTCGGTATGTAAAGATGGTCACCCATCCACGCACCAACCCCGGCAAGCGTAGCTTAACCTGATGGATCGACCCGTGCGGCTGTTATTACTTAGCCACGAGCTCCTCCTCCTCCTTCATATGTTCGAAAAATTTGTCTGCTCGACAACATAAATAATTCAATGAATGTTGTTGAACTGTCAAAATGAAACCAACTCCGATTGATAATGATTGTGTTACGCAATTGGGTGCAGGGTTTGTTTTATCGTTCATCAAATACTTTTAGAACAGAACATAATTCCATATTATATTCTTGCTAAGGGCACTGACCTTATGCCCCTTAAATCAACAACCCTTAATCTCAAATAAGGAAAATTCCGAAAACGAATCACACATGAAACGCCGTAATATTTATTTACGCAGCATTCCAAAGGTAATCCAATATAGAAAGGTAGCGGTCAAGGCGACAGTCGCCCTCCGGCCACATTTGTCGAAATCAAATTTATTACCAGTGTGTACCGAACCGAACGGTGTCAAAACGTAATCCCTAGCAAGTTTCGGGTCATGCACGTCCCGATGAAAATTGGACAAAATTGTTTGATACCAACTGTAATGTAAAACGAGAATTGGATTTATTTTTAGTACTTAAAGTATCGAGTTTTTTCGAATTAGTGATAGTTTTAATTTTTAAATTCAAAAACATAAATTAAAAATTTTAAAAACCCTCGACGGAAAATTGTGACATGAAAAAAACTTCAAATGAAAAACTGCAAAAACGTTTTTATTTTTGTTGTTAAATTCTAAACATCAAATAGATAGCTTTGACTGTTGTTCTAGTTTTACATAGGTAATAATATAATAACATAGTATGTACAGTGGGCTGCATCAATTGGGTACCCCAGTTGTATTAAAATTTTAATACAACTGGGGTACCCAATTGATGCAGCCCACTGTACATAGTTCGGTAGGTATTTAGTTGCTAAAAATCTGCTATTCACAGAAAACGTTATGAATAAAACAGGTTCTTGAGAAAAAGTAGAATCAATCTGCCTAGCCTTTTCCCAACTATGTTGGGGTCGGCTTCCAGTCTAACCGGATGCAGCTGAATACCAGTATTTTACATGGAGCGACTGCCTATCTGACCTCCACAACCCAGTAACTGGGTAATACGATACCCCCTTGGTAAGACTGGTTGTCAGACTTTCGGGCTTCTGACGACCCCTAACGACTGTCAAAGATCCACGAATGACAGCCGGCACCAACGGCTTAACGTGCTTTCTGAAGCACGGAGGAGTCTCGGTATGTAAAGAATGGTCACACATCCACTGACCAACCTCGGCAAGCGTAGCTTAACCTGATGGATCGACCCGTGCGGCTGTTATTACTTAGCCACGAGCTACTCTTTAGAAAAAGTAGAATGTGACATAATATTCCACAGAAAAGATAAAGAGATCTCTTTATCTGTTGTGTGTAATATTCTTAAACTTCTATATTTGCAGTCGATTACATTATAACTTTAATTCAAAGTAAATAGTACCTACTTAGAATTCATTTTCTAAGTTCACAAAGTATTTTAATATTAATGTGAAAACTTAATCAAACTTTAGTACAATAAAACCTTAATTACCTATAATATTCTGTACCAACTGTGATTAATTCTGGATTACGCTCTGTCAGATATGAAATAGAAACTAAAATTAATTTATAGCATGGACATTTATAGACATTAATCTGAATGAATGACACTAAATTATCTGTAATTATGATGGTATTAAATTACTTACAAATGGGAAAAAATGCTATAAATGTTCTGACACAAATTACTTTTATCCTTATCGATGAATATAAATATTAACATATATGTACAGAAGTTAAATATACAGTAATATAAAAACGTATTTAGAATTTATCCTTTATTTTCTTTAGGTACGCAAAAAAGGAAATGTTTAATTTTACTTTAGTACCTTTAGGCCCAATTTCACCAAACTATTCATAGTCGGACATTAGTAAATCAGCCATTAAAATAAACATCGATGTTAATGGTATTTACGTTCCACTGGAAAACGCCTGATTAAGACATTTAATCATGGATTAGCGCAAGGTGAAACACTTGCTACTCTTAATGTCCCGTTAATATTTTGACTGTAGCTTAAACTAACTAACATGGTATGGTGAAACTAGATCTTAACATAATATCATTCCACATAGCAACGCAACACATCAAAATTAAGAGTTAATTACTATCAACCAGTTTCTGCAAACAAAAGAAGGTCTGAACCACACCCGTATTTCCCCAAAACCATACCGGAGCACTTACCATTGAAATGCAAACTCAATTAACTAGAACATGATATCTTCAAACCGAATTCCGTCCGAACATTCATATGACGCTAATCTCTTGTCCAAACTAATCCTTCGAATAAGGCTGCGTATCCATTAAGAGGAAAAGAGCGGAGCGAAGCCGACGTAGAAAAATGTTCATCATAATCATTATTAACCTCATTCGTCTACGTTCTGGTTTGTGCGAGTCTCGTGACCACTATACTTTGTAGAAAAAAATTAAACAGTTAAATCCAAAAAATTCGTATCTGAGCTCCGCTTCAAAGAACAAGACTACTACGGAGCATACATTGAAATCTCTTTTACCCGCTTTCCTTTCATAAATCGCGGACACAAACGAAAATTATAACAATCGTTTACATAACACAGAGTAGTTTTTTACTTATGAATGGGAAAACTGAGAAATGAGGTCGTTTATGTTCATGTTCATTAACAAAAATATTCTCAACTAAAACCTATTATATCTCGATATTCCCAGTAGTCACAATAATTATGTCGTTACTAGACATTTAAACAAACCTTAAAAATAATGTATGATTCATCTTTGTCTTCCGTGAGTAATTTTCATTGTTCTTTACACATTTCAATCACGGAATGTATACAAAGCAATGTCTGCTCTCAGTATCATGTTTCATAGAAGTAGACAGGGATACTGCGCTACATCGCTCTCGCTCTTCTCCGCTCACTCGCTCCGCTCCAATTTACACTCGGCCTTATCCAAGTGGAAGTAGAAATGTTATTCCCCACATCGGTTCGGACCATATGGCTCCTAAATGAAAAGATTAAGGAGTCCAACCTGCTAGTTTGAATTCTAAAATGATTAAAACACGTTTTGCTTCGAGATTAATTTTAAAGGAAGTATTAGTTAAGGTCTGTGTAATACGATATGGATTAGTATGAACACATAACAGTAACTCTTGTACACACGGCTACATATCAAGCTATATTTTTCAGTTTACACTGAGCTCTTATTGTAAGGAAATCCTATACAATGCGAGATCAACTTATACTGGAAATGTATAGCTTGATCTGTAGCCGTGCGAACTAGGTAAACAATTTCAAAATTAATATTTTTATGAGTTACTATACATTCTTCCACAACAAATGGTGTTTATTTCGGAATATAATATTTACATAATAAATAAGCTAACAAACTGAACATAATAAAAAATTTACATGGTGTACCTATATAAAAAAGAGTACAAAGAATCATAGGGCATCTAAAAATTCGTCCGCATCAGTGTCAACAGGAAAAGTTCCCAAAAGGCTGGCAGCATTGCCACGTTGTATAGCGATGCTAATTCTTTGGGCAAAAACTTGCTCTCTATTATTTCAAAATGCAATAATAGAGAGACTTGGAAGAAGATACTTAACTCATTCAGTGCAACAAAAGACACATAGCACAGTAAGTCAGTCAATAAGGTTCATTTTAAAATTCGAGTTAAAGGAAATATACCCAATTTGGAGGGATAGTAATACAAATACAAATATTCTTTATTGTGGTACATAGGTAAGCAATAAGTTGTTACATGTTTCCGAAATTGTACACAGCTATGACCCGCCATAATGGCATACAATAATTTTAAAGTAGGTAACATTTTAACAGCACAATCAAATAGAAAATTAAAATAATAACAATTTAAATATGCAGCACTTTAGAATTAACGAATTTTTTTACATGTCAAGGCAATAATTAAAATAACGAGACATAAATTATAAATTCAGTTAGAATTAAATAATACAAATTAAGAAATATATACATTTTACTTATCAAGGGAACAATTAAAACTAGATAACATCATCGAGATAATCTTTTAAAGTATAGTAACATTTTTCTAACAGCAACTGAAATAATTTCTTTTTATAATTATGCAAATCTAAATCTCTAATTGCCTTTGGCAATTTATTATATATGTCAGGTATTAGATAAAAAACACTTTTGTGGAAAAGAGCAGTTTTGTGGGGTTCACGTGACATTTTGTCTTTATGTCTGGCTCTATTACTAAATTTGAAACGGTGAATATTTAATTTTGCGAAAATGGCACATTCGTAAATAAACATACAGGGAAGTGGTAGTATTTTTAGTTTCTTAAAATGTGGAACACAGGAGTCCGTTGAATCTATGTTCACGATTGATCGGATACACCGCTTTTGCGCCTTAAAAGCTAGGTTTTTGTTGGTTAGTGCGACAGAGGACTCATGAACATTTTATTTCTTCAATCAATCTGCCTAGCCTTTTCTCAACTATGATGGGGTCGGCTTCCAGTCTAACCGGATGCAGATGAATACCAGTATTTTACATGGAGCAACTGCCTATCTGACCTCCACAACCCAGTAACTGGGTAATACGATACCCCTTGGTAAGACTCGTTGTCAGACTTTCGGGCTTCTGACGACCCGTAACAAATGTCAAAGATCCACGAATGACAGTCGGGACCAACGGCTTAACGTGCTTTCCATGGCACGGAGTAGTCTCGGTAAAGATGGTCACCCATCCACTGACCAACCTTGACAAGCGTAGCTTAACCTGATGAATCGACCCGTGCGGCTGTTATTATTTAGCCACGAGCTCCTCGTTGAACGTTTGTGTGTGTGTTGAACGTAAATGAACGTTTTATCTCATATAAGACCTCATTTCGGTTGCAAAGTATTTGTATCAGCCAGTAAGCAACAGATGCAATATCGTGCCTCTAATTCCTGATTGTGGTGAGTGAAATTCCAAACTATTTGCTAAGATTATTATTCACACTAATGAGTGTGTGTGTGTGTGTGTGTGTGTGTGTGTGTGTGTGTGTGTGTGTGTGTTTGTACGTTTGTTACGTCTTCACGCTCAAACGGTTGGACCGATTTGGATGAAATTCGGTACAGTAAGTGCGGGTTACTTTGACTCTAGGGCATAACTTTGGCCCAAATCGAGACAGATATTTACTGTCATTAAATCCACACAAGGTTCCGCAAGTACGCGTCTATATCACCATCTAATAGTTACCGAAGGACATACGACGTTCGGTTGTGTGGTCGTGACACTTCGGGCAGTTATACAGTTGTCTCGATTTGGGCCAAAGTTATGCCCTAGAGTCAAAGTAACCCGCCCTTACGGGATGCAGATAGCTTATACCCTGGAATAACACATAGGCTACTTTTATCCCAGTCTACGTGGGTGAAACCGCGGGGCGCAGCTAGTTGTTTATACAATACTAGCTTTTGCCCGCGGCTTCGCCCGCGTGGAGGTTGCAATTATCTCACAGGAACGTACCACCGCAATAAAACATATCCTATGTCCTAATTCAGGTTATGATCTACTCATGGGCCAAATTTCATTCAAATCCGTTCAGCCGTTTTAGTGTGAAAGCGTAAAAAACAAACAAACTCACTTTCGTATTTATAATATTCCAGTCTCCATAGTTTCTAGTGTAGGAATCAATCAGGAAGTTTAATTCAGAAAAGTATCTACACCGTTAAATTATTGCAAAACATGCATGAACTAGAAAGTCAAAAGAAATTAGATAAATTATGATCAGTCTCTTCCAATCCGAAAACAATTAAACTTAACTTACAACATAAAACTAACTCACAATCAGCCTATATAACGTTCCCACTGCTGGGACACAGGCGTCCTCTCTGTGTCCGTAATCCACCACGCGGGCGCAGTGCGGATTGGTAGATGTCACATGTCTTCGAATTTTTGGTTCTAGGACATGCCAGTTTCCTCACAATGTTTTCCTTCACCATTTTGAGAACAGTGGTGATGAAATAATTTACACAAAGTAGAGCGCCTGTTAGGGTTCAAACTTAGATACTACCTGATTGAGTATCGCGTTTAGCCAAGGACGCTTTTTGAAGTTTCCTACTCAGAAACAGGCTAAAGAAAGAGAAATTGAAAGAGGTCAGGTACTCACGGGATACTGGGAGCCAGGGGATCACCACACTGTATCAGTAGCAGTCGTATTTCACCATTTTTTAGTGTTTTTTTTCACCACGCGCGTCGGTTAGACCGGCCGGTCTTTTTGTTGAGTTCGAACTGAGTTGTTTTCTTCACGCCGTCAGATGGCGGGAGCGATGCGTTGTCCTTGAAGCACACCGCGGTGAGCGAGCGCAAGAGGCGCCGAATTTGAACCAGGTACGAAAAGGAAAGACTAAGGAAAGCATCCTGAAGCCTGTTCACTACCTATAACTTGTAATTCGCGGCCGTTACCACTGGACCACCACTGCTATCACCTACATCTACAGAAAATGTGCCAGAAGTGAAACTTCTTTAAAAAATTAAAGAATAAGAGAGATTAAGTGTGAGAGATAAACAGAGTTATATCTTTCTTCTCTCTCATGTGATGAAATCTGCCTAAGAGCGTCCGTGAAATTTCACTCTCAAATATCGAATCACCGCCTAAAAAGTTTTACTTCAATACATTGCAGCATCTTAACAAATCAATAAAAAAATAAAGCCCACTTAATACAAGGTTAGACTAGATTGCCTTTTTAGAAGCTCCACCATCCATTTGTTTCCAAGAAAATGAGAATCGGAGGAGCGAGCTACAGTAACACAGTGATTGTCGAATAAATTGTGCCTTAGGGAGTACCCAGACGCCAATTATCTGAGATTAAACGTAACGAAAGCCTTCGGAAAGGCCCCAACATGAAAATGTGTGAAAATATTTTAATCAAACGCATTGTACCATAATTGGGCAAATTGTTCTGCAATACTGAACATTATATGAAAAAAATGAAGCATGAAAATTAAATTGTTTCATACAAAAACATTGCATGTAAAACGTTGTCAAAAGCAAGCTGAGGCTTGCGAAACTTATGTGTCATATTTAACATAACATGGGATATGTTATGTTAAGAAGGAGAAGGAGCTCATGACTAAGTAATAACAGCCGCCCGGGTCGATCCATCAGGTTAAGCTACGCTTGCCGGGATTGGTCAGTGGATGGGTGACCATCTTTACATACCGAGACTCCTCCGTGCCTCGGGAAGTACGATTTTTAATAGTTGTTACGGCTCGTCAGAGCCCGAAAGTCTGAAAACCAGTCTTACCAAGGGGTATCATATTACCCAGTTACTGGGTTGTGGAGGTCAAATAGGCAGTCGCTCTATGTAAAATAATGGTATTCAGCTGCATCCGATTAGACTGGAAGTCGATCCCAACCTAGTTGGGAAAAGGCTAGGCAGATTGATTTTGATATTTAACATAACATAGGTACAAAAACATGGTATAGGTACAAACAATTTCCGTTTTCACTAACGTCAAGTTTAGCAACGCCTAATTAGGTTATGTCTAACGTAAACAGATCCCCAAGCAACCTAAGCGCCTAAGCAACTCATAAGTTTCGAATTAAATTATTTTTTTTTTACCCTTATCTGTGGATTTTTAATTCAATTTCGTTGTGTGTCAATATTATTTTAAATCTGTCGCTAAGCAACCCGCAAGAGTTGTATAAAGTTTGACTTTTTTTTTAAAGTATTTGACATTATATAATTTTGATTTTTCATTCATAGATACTTAAAATAAAAATGGTACTAATAAAACTTTGGTGTATAAAAAATTACCTACATATTTTCATTTTAAAATAATTTATAATTATAATAATGGGTATAATACTTGAATTGAATAGAATTGTACTTTAAATTTTTCTACACCGGCAACGGTAGTTCAAATGAAACTATTTATTACATTGATTTATTAATATTAAAAACTCATTATACCATGTACTGAGAAATAAATAAATAAAAAGGCGCTCCCGCACCGGAGCAATCGCCTGTAATGTAACAATCCAAGATTCGATTTTGAGCTGCGCACTGTAATGCTCGGTTCTCCTCACTCACTTATACAGCCACATTATACAGACATCGCCGTGGATTATCGCGTTGAAGGGCGATAACCATAGCTAAAGCCACCACTTACGGCGATATTTTGACCGAATCTTGACCGAATTTAACTATCGCGATGTTTAAAGCGTTTATGGGCATTGACGTTGACGTTGAAGTGTGGCCGGGGCATGATGTAATGCTCTCATTTGAACTGTTATATTACAGGTTTCACCTGTTCTGTCTGTCTGTCTGCTCTCGGATAGAGAAATACTTTAAGGATCACATATAGGTGTAGGAACTCAACCTCAACTCAGAAATGAAACAACGATTATAGATAATCTTCGATATAATTCTCTCAGCTAAAATATACATGCTCTGTTCGACAGTTCAATCACAAGTGCCACGCGGGTGCAAAAATCAAAACGTCAGAATTAAAAATAATGGTGGCAACAGTATCAACTTCAAACAGCCAAGCCATATTCCTTAAATTAGTCGATCACTACTTTAGTGACGGGTATCTGTCAATGTTACCAGACGAAAAATACAAGACTATTTACGTGTCTATGACAGCTGACAGATACACGTCACTGCATGGTACAAATAATAACAATTGGATAACCTAAATCGCGAATACAATAATACTGTTAGTCTTACAACTCGGCCATCCTTTAATAAGTGAGTCCTCTCACTTCAAGAAAAATAAGTATTCGAAAACAAACTTTAGAACGTATACAATAATAAATCTATATATTAATTTAGTAACATAATTATTAACTCATACTTTCTAATACAATAATTAAATCACATGTTATCAATTCATTTTTTTTTTACCTAAATCTCGTATCTTGCATGATCCATTATGATATGCAATTATCTGTGCGATATCTGTACTCGATACCATTCGTTTCTGCACTAATTGCTCATAGTCTATGCTCATAATAAACCACATCTTGCACGGTCTGCTACGGTCTACAATCATCTGTACGATACCAATTACTTGATACCATTCGTTTCTGTACTGATTGTTCGTAGCCTGTGCTCATATTACTATTTCAATCTATGATCATAATCTGTGCGGAACTAAGTCACAGTTCCATTCATTATCTGCACGAATCATTCCTAAGTCTCAATCGCAATCAATTCCATGTCGACAATCAAATAGTTATTACATTGCACAATTATACAAAATACGGTCAATCATCATATTAATTCATACATTATATATCCTTACATTGTAATAACAATAGTAACGTAATAAGAAATTGAACAATACTTCAAAACACATTAATTTTAATATGACTGCATAAATTTTATTCATTATAAAATTAATTTCATTATACATTATCAGTTTCACTCTCATTATTATCATCGTCACTGGAATAATCATTAAAATTAAGCCAAGGATGAATTTTATCAACTGCTACTATGTTTTCGTATCGTTTATTTCCTTTCCTAGTTAACGGGGTGTCCTCTACTAAGAATCTGTCATTGGGTAAAGCTTTTACGATTCGGTACGGGCCCTGAAGTTTTGGTATAAGCTTTTTAGATTTACCCATATGTTCTTTGTCAATGACTGTCCTCTCAATTCTAACAAGATCTCCTACATTGTATGACTTCGGTTTCTTTCTATTCTTGTCAAACTTGGCCTTTGCCTTTTCCTGATCCCTATCGATTTTCTCTTTAGCATCGGACCTCAGTTGCAGTAGGTCATCACCACTAACTAATTGAGTTGTTTCAGAAATCGCATCTCCCAACATATTTTCTGATGTCGAAATTAATTTAAACCCGAATAATAGTTCTGAGGGACTCTTGCCTGTCGCTTATTTTTTTATTATTAACGATGTTGTGATGTAACAACGTTAATAATAAAAAAAAAATATTTTCTTGGTATAGAACTCACACCACGTACAATATTAGGTAAAATGACTCCACGGACCCGATTCACACCGCGCTCTCGTGAGCGGAACGCCTTGAACTTCCCACTAGTAAAACAAGTACCACGGTCTGTAATTAGTCTGGACGGAGCACCGAAGTAACTAAAGTACTCATGAAATATTTTGATTGCAGTTGACGTTTTCGTATCCTTCACGGCACGTATGTTAACAAATTTTGTGAACGAATCAACAATAACTAAAATATACATATTGCCCCTTCTAGAACGAACAAACGGGCAGAGATGATCCGCATGCAATGTATGGAATGGGATTTCTATTTTTGGGATCGGGTGTAATAACCCTTCCTTTTGGCCTGATGGTGCTTTATGGTGTGCATATTGTAAGCATGATGATACATATTTTTTTGTGAATCGACGCATCTTCGGAAACCAAAATATTGCTTTTAACCTACTCAGCGTTTTATCAAAGCCAAAATGCCGTACGTCGTCGTGGTTCATGCGCAAAACTTGCCACCTAACTCCCCTCGGTACCACCTAACGAATTCCATCATCTAAGATACGGTATACATAGTCACCCTTCAGCTGATAATTCTTTCGTACATCGGCAACGAATTTCGTTTCATCGTCGAGAAGAATTTCTCGAATTCGCTTTATTTCTTCGTCGCTACTCTGTACGGTCGCAATCTAATCGGTTGTCTCTACTTGCAATACGTCAATTATATGTGTATTATTATCGTCAGTGTGTTCAGCTACCGGAGCACGACTCAGGGCATCCACATGAGCCATACGTGACCCTGGCCTATATTCGATGGTACAGTCGTACTCCTGCAGCTGCACCCACCATCGCGCGATCCTGGGTATGAGGTCACGCTTCGTCAAAGTTGTTCTTAAGGCATTACAGTCTGTTACTATTTTAAATTGTAATCCCAGCAAATAAACACGGAATCGACTTAAAGAGGCAACGACAGCTAACGTCTCGAGATCAAAAGAGTGGAGTTTTTGCTCATCTTCTGAATTTTTCCGACTGTAGTAGGCTACAGGTTTTAACTGGCTGTCACTACCTCGTTGCATAAGAATGCCTGCGATGCCTATCTTTGATTCATCGGTATGTAACTCAGTCTCTAAACGCGCATCAAACAAAGCTATTATAGGTCGTTCTACGAGTTTCTCTTTGAGTGTGTTAAAAACAGATATACATTCTGCGGTCCATTTCCAATCAAATTTAGATTTTAAAAGATTCGTTAATGGGCATGCTATTATTGCAAAGTTTTTGACGAATCGAGGAAAGAAACTTGCAAACGATATCGGCTTCAATCATTTCTTGTACCATTGTTCGAACCAATTCACGTTCTGGATATGAGAGTCTATAAGGACGGTAAACCACCGGCTTCGCGTCATTCAATTCTATCTCCATCTGAACTATGTTAGTATACCCTAAATCAGCTAAAAAAGAGGAAAAACAACCCTCGTACCTCTTTAGTAGAGACTTCAATCTAAATATCCCATCATCAGATAAGTGACTGCCATATTTCAGATCGGAACCCGTATCACGGTTGCTAAAATCTAGCATGTCGATTTCAAAACCCTTTTCAGATCTGTAAACTCGACTAACCAATGTATCTTTATTTAGTAAATGTAAATGGTCGCTAAAATTTTGGACTAGAAGTGCCCCAAGACTGTTTTCAAGATAGTATTCACCTGGCAATAAATAAAATTCCTTACCAGGCGGACCTCTTAATGAACCCCTGACATAAACAGACCCAGAGTAGCTTCTATCGGAAAACACAGGAATCATAGTCATTTGTTTTGATTGAATTTCAACATCCGCCTTAACAAATAACCGCAATTTTTCAATCTCTTCCTTGCTAAAGATTAAAGAATTTGTTGTTTTTGTAATAATGATTCCGGCTTTTTCAGTAAAACTGTGACCAACTAAAACGGGATATTTAATTATGCCATCCTCAACTACATAAACGTCAACCATCTCTACGATATTATTAATATCTATTTTAACATGCGCCATTCCTATTGGTACAACGATATTATTACCTAATCCTCTCATAACGGGTAACTCGCCTACTGACCAACTAACTCCTAATGATTTTGCTACGCTACATTGTATCAATATAAATATATAAATATAAATATGTTTTTGGACATATCACACAACGCCATCTAGCCCCAAGCTAAGCAACCTAATGCTTGTGTTATGGTAACGAGATGGCTGATAAACTACTTATATACATTTTGTGCACTGGCTGCCTAAATCTACATACCCTTTAACCATAATACCGTTAACCTTTAGCGAGATCATATATTTATCATTACTTGTGTCATCAACATTGATTTACATAACTTTCTTTTCTATACTAGAAGTATCTTTACTCTTTTCGTTGGGCAGCTGTGGGCAATCGATCGCTACATGTCCAAGCCTTTTACAAATGTTACATCTCAGCAGCTTTTGTGTACACTTATTACTAAAATGACCTACTTCTTTACAGTTAAAACAAGTAATAGATGCACTAGATTGTGGCCTAGATAACTTTGAATCATTTGAATCATTCCCACCGACCTGCCTAGTATTCGAATTCGTATTACTTGATGGTAAAGTCTTTTTATCCTGGCTAATCTTAGACTTGTCAAAATCGCGACTTTGTTTAATAGACTGGAAGTAATTGAGAACCTCTTCAGGTTCTTGACACTTGGCTGCTTTAGCACCAAGCCTCAAGGAACGATCCTCAATGCCATAGAGCAAGCAATCAACGGCACGCTTCCCGAAAATCTCACATCGATTTAACAGATTTAATTTTTCATAATAATATAATTCTAACGAATCATTGTATTTCACGCGTTTATTTAACATTTCGGTAAGTAATTCTGCATAATCGTCACTACTAGGAAAGGAATCAATTAATTTAATTTTCCACTCCGGCCACGAAAATGACATTGAAGGCAAGGCCTGGTACCATGTACGGGCAACACCTGCAAGTCTGGGCAGCGCGTAGTGTATAACCTGATCATCACCCCAACGGTACAGCTTTGCACATTCATCGACCTTATTAAGCCACATGTGGACCGTCTGGCCCTTGACCATGGGGTCAAATTCAGGAATAACGTTACCTAACATAGGAAACTTATTACCTTCTGGCTTCGCATTCGACAAAGATTTAATTAACTCGTTCAAAAATAACTGAGTCTCACTGTTAGCAAATATAGATTTGTTTACCTGAATATTTCCGCGTGGTTCATCACTTACTGCGGTGTTTGATGAGCTACTTCGGTCAGACGGCCGCCTACGGCGTCCGGTATGCCGCTGCTCACTCCGCTTCCTCGTCAGGCTTCGGCGCGAGCGATGCTCATCCTCGCGGCTACGTTTCCGACTTCGTGGACGCCGCCGATCAATCCGTGTTCGAGGTCGACTCCTCTCGTCCTGGTCACTCGAATCGCTAGGCGTACTTCTATGCAGCTGCTCACTCCGCTTCTTCGTCGGACTTCGGCGCGAGCGATGCCCATCCTCGCGGCTACGTGTCCGACTTTGTCGACGCCGCCCGTCAGTCCGTGTTTGAGGTCGACTCCTCTCGTCCTGGTCACTGGAATCGTTAGGCGTACTTCTATGCTGC
Organism: Cosmia pyralina; assembly: GCA_946251885.1. Taxonomy (NCBI): domain Eukaryota; kingdom Metazoa; phylum Arthropoda; class Insecta; order Lepidoptera; family Noctuidae; genus Cosmia; species Cosmia pyralina. The sequence goes on from OX276354.1 coordinate 19,525,438, forward strand.
CTGCGACGTTTCTTCTTGCTCAAGCGGTCCTTACTGGATTCATTATCACGGCGACGCTTATGTTTAATGCTCACAATGTCCGGAGTAAAACGAGACCGGCTCCTATGCGATTGGTTACTGTCACGATCCATATTTACTGATATTTTCCAAAATTTGTGGGTGTGCTGTATTTATCCCACTTCTGAGTTGTAGGAACTCAACCTCAACTCAGAAATGAAACAACGATTATAGATAATCTTCGATATAATTCTCTCAGCTAAAATATACACGCTCTGTTCGACAGTTCAATCACAAGTGCCACGCGGGTGCAAAAATCAAAACGTCAGAATTAAAAATAATGGTGGCAACAGTATCAACTTCAAACAGCCAAGCCATATTCCTTAAATTAGTCGATCACTACTTTAGTGACGGGTATCTGTCAATGTTACCAGACGAAAAATACAAGACTATTTACGTGTCTATGACAGCTGACAGATACACGTCACTGCATGGTACAAATAATAACAATTGGATAACCTAAATCGCGAATACAATAATACTGTTAGTCTTACATAGGCGAATCATTATGGTCACTTTAGTGATCGCCTAGCGGCTGGTGCACGTTTTTTTTAAAAGCTTTTATCTAACTTGCAGTGTAGGTATGTATCTATGTATGTTCGCGTGGAATCTTGCTACTCAATTTTGAAGCAGATATCTTCATCCGATTCAGCTGAAATTTTGTATAGGTACCTACACGTTTAGTTTGGATGACAATACACGATAAGCTGTGTGACGTCATTCTAAATCCAATATGGCGGACCATACAAGATGGCGGAATAGTTATTTTTAATGCATTTCTACAATATGGGTATCAAATGAAAGGGCTTGTTGAAAGTAACTCAAAAAATAATGTGACGTCATTCTAAATCCAATATGGCGGAACATCCAAGATGGCAGAATAGTTATTTTTATGCACTTCTGCAATATGGGTACCAAATGAAAGGGCTTGCCGAGAATAATTAGAAAAATATTGTGACATCACTCTTAATCCAATATGGCGGACTTTTGAAGTTTTTTATGCTTTCCTATAGTAACCGGCAAACTACCTTGCAACAATGATGCGTTGAATGAGATGAACAGACTCAGAAACCTAGCCAGCGATAACTAAAAAGTAAAAAAACCTTTTTTTTAAAAAAAAGCTTTTATTTAAATGCTCTAAAAAGAAGAAAAAAAAAATTCTTTTAAAATTTTAACTATCAACTTATAACCTCATTATACACAATTTATATGATCATAAAAGCTTGTCGCGCGATTTATTTGTGTAAATAAACTAGTACCTATTTAATTGAGTAACTTAATCTGCTAAGTTATTTTTTTTAAATTGCAGTTTAATTAAATACTTATAGGTATTTACGCAAACCTTGCGACAAGCTTTTATGATCATATACATTGTGTATAATGAGGTTATAAGTTGATCATTTAAATAAAAGCTTTTTTTAAAAAAGGTTTTTTTGCTTTTAATTTTTTAAGCTTCCGCTAAGTAACTGCTCTATTATGTACGCATTACATTTAGATGTTACTTAGTGTTAGAAATCCGGCATATGTTTCATACTTCAAATACATAATAATACATAATATTAGTTAAGATAAATTTAATTAGCGATACTGTTTACGCTTGTTGCCCTAGGCTAACATCCGTAACATAGCTGCTTTTACACAAAAAAAAACCGGCCAAGTGCGTGTCGGACCACGCACAATGGAGGGTTCCGTAGTTGAAAAGAACATTGAAATCCCAAGAAATTTTTTTTTATGTGATAAAATTACAAATTAACAATTCTTGGACTTTTTCCTTTACTTGTGCTAAGAGACCTTGCTTCTTGCCGAATTTCATTTACTTGCGAGTATCAAAATATGTCGCTAAATGACCATATTTTTTTATTACAACTTAGACACTTGATTTTTTTAGAATTCTAAGGGACCCTTGACCTACGTATTTGATATTAATTTCAACTTGATACCTCCACGCGTTCATGAGAAAAAGGGTCTTGACAAACAAACAGACAGACAGACGGACAACGAATAGAGGATTCCGTTTTTTCATTTTGAGGTACGGAACCTTAAAAATTTCAGAATTATGCAATATTCCATGTCAGCCCAAAGTAAATATCTGTAGGCTATACAAATATTAATTTCAGTCTATGATTAATTTAACCAATGATATTAAGCGGAATAGGAGATAAACCGTTGTTGACGAATATCAAATTCTAGAAGCTTTATATAGCTAACCACTGCAAACCTCATCATACAACGAGGGTATGCCTTTGAAGGCGAAGTAATTTAATGGATACCGTAATCACTTCATCACTCTCCTGGTCCTGCTCGAATTTATTTGAGGTCGTCATTTGCCCGAAGTTATTTGGTATTTACTCTAGTGATAGCCTAGTGGTGTGATCGTCGGACTGCCAAGTCATAGGTCTTGAGTTCGAACCCAAGGCCTCTGATTTTTCGGATTCATGTGCGTATTGTATAATTATTATTTGTTTAAGAAACGGTGAAGGAAAACATCGTGCTTATGAGATATTTCTCGACGGCATGCGAAGCCAAGTCAGAGGCCCATGGGTGGCATAAAAACTGTGACAACAGGTTAGTGAAAACCACATGAATAAGAAAGATTTGGGTTCGGCAAAGCATCCTTCTTCTTTTTACCCGACTGACCCAGAAGGGAGTTAATATTTTTCATATAGATACCTATGTATGTATGTATGTGGGTATTATGTATGTCCGTTCCATTGTAGCCTAAACGGCTTGATCGATTTTGAAGAGTGAGGTGTCGTTAGATTCGTCTTAATTGCGGGAGTGACATAGGTTGTATAGTATTTATATATTGCATCTGGAAATATATAAAAAAGGGACGGTAAGGTTTGTTTCTTAAATAAATAAAAACAACATTGGTATCAAATAAAAGCTATTAATAATTCTAATTTGGTATTGCAGGCGACAAACTGAGATATGATGCAACTTTTGTTTGTGGCTGCTATACCATTATTCTATAAGTAGCTTGCTTGCTTGTTGATAATGCTTGTTTTTCTATTTTCAGTTATGTGTTTTTTGTATTAAGGTTTTTTGTTTTTTATATTATTTCTTACATCTGTATCAACCACCATATCAATATTCACCTACTTTTAGCCGTATGATCTTTCATATCATTCACCATTTCTAATATCATGGGCCTACCATGGCTACTTGTAATCACTCGTACATCACTCATAATTCACTCGTCTTAATTCTGAAGAATTGCTGATTCATTTCGACGACCTAGACTCTTTGAGTTAGCACATCGTCACCGAGTCGTCGTCATCGTACGTGAGAATGAGTTTTTATAGTCAGAACATCAACATAGCAATAGATTTATTAAGCATTTTCTTCGATGCCCCAATTCTTTTGTGAGCAAAATCAGTTACCTATTTTATCATCCAAGGTTAGACACTTTTAAGACTTCATTACAATCACGGTATAACCGCTTTTACACCGAAAACCCACACACAAAGAGAAGCATTATATTGAAATGTTCCTAATAATAGAGGTATTTATAATAGCACAATGAAACGTTCAATGTATGTCTTTAGCTTTTAGTGGAGACTACCAGGACTACAGAAACACTAGACAGTATGGCGTTCAATGTTCTGTAGTATTAATACCAGCTGTTATTGAAACAGACACAAGGATTGTTCATATCTATGACTGGCGTGTTTGATGAAGTAATGTATCCAGAAATTAATATGATTTTGTGTATATATTATATTGCTATATCTTCATATTAAATAGTGTTTGAATATATGATACAGTTTCCTTGGGGGGTAATGATGAGGATACCTTTCACTTTCATATGCTTCATATGCTCATATGCCACTTAATTATCTAATATTTTTGGGCTAATTTGTGAGTAAAGTCAGATCCTTATTGGCGTCTCTCTTAGCCTTTTTCATTATCATTACAATTATATCGGTCAAAGACCGGTTCTGAATTGGGTGCATCTAATTTGTTTTCTGCGATATTTTTTTTTTGGGATCATTTTTGTGGCCTAGTGGTCCAGACTTATGAGTTGTAGGTCGTGTGTTCGAACCCAGGCAGGTGCATCACTTTGTGTAATTTATTTCATCACCGTTGCTCTCAAAACGGTGAAGGAAAACATCGTGAGGAAACCGGCATGTACTAGAACCAAAAATTCGAAGACATGTGACATATACCAACCCACACTGGGCCCGCGTAGTGGATTACGGCCCACACCCTCTCACTGAGAGGAGGCCTGTGTCCCAGCAGTGGGAACGCTATAGGCTGATTAGGGATATTCTTTTAATTTCCATTTTAAGATGACAAAATGTACATCTACATAAACATTTACACTAGTTTTGCAAAAAGAAAGACACCCAAGTCCCTTTGTATCTGAGCTAGTACTGAAATGAAATAATTCTACACGCAAGTAAAATATGATTGTGACCCAAACCCGTTACATACGAAGACTAGTGATGACAGATGACGCGATCATCATCATCATCTGCCTAGCCTTTTCCCAACTATGTTGGTATAGGCTTCCAGTCTAACCGGATGCAGCTGAATACCAGTATTTTACATGGAGCGACTACCTATCTGACCTCCACAACCCAGTTACTGGGTAATACGATTCCCTTGGTAAGACTGGTTGTCAGACTTCCGGGCTTCTGACGACTGGTAACGACTGTAAAAGATCCACGAATGACAGCCGGGACCAACGGCTAAACGTGCTTTCCGAGGCACGGCACTGGCATCCACAGACCAACCGCGGTAAGCTTAGCTTAACCTGATCGATCAACCCGTGCGGCTGTTATTACATAGCCACAAGCCCCTACGTGATATTGCGGGATTTATCATCGGTTTCGGAGTTCGCGATGTCGAAAGCACTTACCTATTTGTTCAATTTAGAGAATACTTTATTTTTTGCCTAGATAAGGATATAAGGTTTTTTTTACCGGGTTCAACCAGCTTCTTCAAACCTGAAACCTGAATTATTGAAGAGTAAACTTCTCTACTTTGCGCTTTTTCTAAATAGTGAACGAAAATGAACCGTCACGGTCGGGTCGGTGACGCTGAATCAGGTAAACTCGGGTCCAGTGCTGAATCGTGTATACTCGGCGCTGACTCGTGTATACTCTGCTTCAGTCGTAAGTTCTCACTTCTCCCCCACACACCCTGTTTTTTATCTGAATATGATTCTACGAGAAATGCTTACGCCCGCATCCAAACCACAGTGGTACAAACCTTACGGCTGAACCCAATAACCTACTGTCAGTAAAAGACAGATCGCTACTGATGATAGACAATATAATTCTATCTGTCCTTACGTTCCTTTCATTCGTTCGTGTTCTTTTGTTTTATTTGTCTTAGATTATTGGGACGTTAAAACCATAGATAGCTTTTTCTTTCTCCAGTGTGCTAAAACTTTCGGTCATTAGTGTGCAATGACTAATTAATCTTGCTATGCCTGACCCCTACCAAGACTTTGTTCCTGTAACAGACGTTAACTAACTGAAGATGAAATTTAAAAACACATTTTTCATTACCAACGCGGTATAAAACCCGACCTAAAACCACACAGCCTCTCTTTTCCCACTAGTCCAAAAATTAGCGATATTGTAACTGGTAGCTCTACTGAGCATCTAACATTATGCCCTAGCCGATCTTGGCCGACCGCCAACGGACTCACCGAACGCTCATAGGTTGCTCGTAGGCTTTTTCAAATATTGAATGTGTTCTAAATTCGAAATTGACTATCGTAGGATTGTGTTCGATACCTAAACTCGTAACAACAAAAAAAAAATGTAAACAGTTTAGTTTCGGCAGCCATATTGGTAAAATTGGCTTACCTACGCAATGAAAGTTATTGCGTGGATTACTGCGGGTTCTCGGTAAACTGGAAGTAAGTGTAATAAGCCATAAAATGAGCTTTTTATTTCGCGTATTATTGCTGGATACTTACTTTTTTCGTATGTTATTGGTACATGGGGATTCAATGATGTTTTGGTATCAAGCCTTACTGAAGAGTTTTTCTTCGTGCTCCAGAAAACCTTCACTTATAAAACTGCTGTATTTTCTTTACTGTTTCCCTGTATTTCAAAAACGATTCAATAAACTGCTTAATTTAACAAACAAGCCTAAAGCGCTTTTTCATAACATTATTGGCTTCACCGTTCTTCTAAATTGCTTTAAAGCGTTCAAAGGAAAAACATCAAGACACTTAATTTAGGTGAATATTTTTTTCTTTTTTGCCCTTTTTCTTGATTCCGTATACTGAGCGAGATCAACTTTATATTACTCCTCAAACTTTACCATAACTTTGTCTAGTTCTCATTGTCTTGCGGACGCCTGAGAAGCCTTTGGAATGGTTTTTTAATTATGTTTATGAAAGTTCATCGGAAATGCGAAAAATTATTCTCAGTCCTAAAGTCACTGTTAATTTAACAATTCACGACTTTTCTTGGAATAGGTAAATAAGGATTCGTCTTTGGAAGTTTTCTGGGTGGAAAAAACAATTAGAGTTATTATTTAAAGGAACAGGAAGATCTTTCATTATTTTTTCTAAAAATAATCTGTGAAAATTAATTAAAATTACGAGTAACATAACATCACGACTTGTTTCGCCAATGGGTTATGCAGGGGTGTTCCTATCCCTCCCGGTGGGTTCCCGCATTGTCGAGGCGGGGGGGTTCAATAGCCGTGGCTTGGTCGCCCGCGGTGAAGCGAAGACGAACCCGAGGAGGGGCCGCTCGTCAGGGCTTTTGCCGGTAAGCCGACTACGTAGCGGCCAACAAGTAGGTTGCGGTACCGCTTGGGCGACATCGCAACTGAGGCGGGCCGCGATGTCCTATAGGAGGCATCGTGGCTGAGGGTTGAAGGCCGCGGCGGGAGAGGAGTGCTGTATTGCGATGTGCCGCTCTCCCTACCTTCCGCGGCCTTGACGGACGCGGGGGGGCCCCAGGGGAGGAGGAGTGTCTGTATGACGTTGGTCGCTCTCCCTCTGCAGCCGAAAATTGACAGGCGGTGGGACCATGACCTGACCCGCCGCGGGGGACCAAGGGTGCCCAGACAATGAGTCGTCTAGCGCCCATGTGCTTATTTGGTCCCTGGGGTGGTCACGGCGTGCAATGTGTTCTGGTGCGCCGGTGATGGGGAGTACTCCCAGAGGAGGGTCCGGTGACGGACAGCTGCGGCGGGTTCACGGATGAGTGCTAACGCGTACCCGTGTTCCCGCCGTAAGTGGCAGAGGAGGACACCGTGGGGTTTTAGTGGGTTAGAGTCCTACATAACTGTACTATCTCCCCGCGCGTGGTAGTGCAGTATGGATGAGCATGTCTCCACGATAAAAAAAAAAAAAAAATACAACTGAATTGAGAACCTCCTCCTTTTTGAAGTCGGTAGAAAAGGAGTGTGCCTATAGTACACCCACATTTCATTTTTTAAGACGCTGTTACAAATGGGTAGTCAAATCATTACTTTTTTACACAAAAGTATGTTTATTAAATAAAATGCTTTGTATTCTTAACGTGTTTTTTGGCCGAATTGTTGATAGACGTGCATGGTACGATTCTGAACTATAAATATAATTTTAGATCGGTACATTTATTGAGAAAATGTACCTAAGTGAAAATTTTTACTTCGGTACATTTATTGAGAAACTGTACCTATCTAAAATTATATTTATAGTTCAGAATCGTACCATGCACGTCTATCAACAATTCGGCCAAAAAACACGTTAAGAATGCAAAGCATTTTATTTAATAAACATACTTTTGTGTAAAAAAGTAATGATTTGACTACCCATTGGTCATGTGAGTGGATCTGTGAAAAGGAGGTAAAGATCAACAAGTAATCGGTCAATTTTTGTACCGAAATTCGTGCCTAGGGCAGACGGTAGAGTTTTGATGGCCGAGTTGGGCTGTTATTGCGTTTTTTTCTGATAAAAAAAAACTGTTGTAACTGACAGATACTGAAATTTTACCCGAAAAACAGTATCTAAAAGATTCCTGTACAACATGGGACTGAATAATTGAATTTCGTAACCAGAAAAATGTTTGTATACGAATGACATGACCTGTAATTTATAAACCAACATTTCTATAAATTACTATTATATGGCAAATCAATGAAATTTATTCACCATACAAATATTAAAAGAGACAGACATCAAAATAAATATCAATAGAACCAAACCGACTCAATCAAATTAATTAAACCTTTTCAATTTTGCACTCACGCAGTCTTCAATATAATTTGTGTTTCAAATCAAACAAGTCCTATTTGAAAGTGAAGTTAATGACTTTCCAAGTCACGGAGCCTTAAGTTGGAATAATTATGAGTTATAATGTCAATAGCTATTTGAATTTCAATCAGGTAATGGCCCTAGAAAAAGAAGTGGGTTAGGAACGGCATAATGTGGCAATAATTAAAAGGAAGGCAAATCAAAGGTAATTTGACTCAATAGCTCAAGTATTTATATGGTAATTCATGGGTACTTTAGTCGTAATGTTACTAAATTAAGGTTACTTTGACAGGTTAGGTATTTTCATGATAGCATTTTGTTTCAGTTTTTTCTATCTTGCCTTTTTCAAATACATATCGATGTACCAAGTCACTTTGGAGAGCAGTGGTGGCGCAGGAGAGCAATGATGACACAGGGAGAAGGAAAACATCGTGAACAAACCAGCATGTTCTACAACCAAAAATTCGAAGACATGTGACATCTACACTGGGCCCGCGTGGTAGATTACAGCCCACTCCCTCTCGAAGAGAGGAGACCTGTGTCCCAGCAGTGGAAACATTATATTTAGGCTGATCTTTTTATGCTAGTCACTTCACTAAGTTCATCTTCATACTTATCAGTGATATTGTATAATGTTTGAACTAGCCTTCTCAAAGTTTTCGGAATTCTGACTGTATGTGTGTTTGTATGTTTTGACTGAATTTTATCTTGAATACAATATGAAACAACTTAGATGTAGCGTAGATTTGAAAATTTGCATTAATTCATTACAATTTTACGAATGTATTTGGTTAATAACTTTAAAAGTTATTGCGTATGCGTAAAGATCATTTCCACCTAAAGCAGTAATAATGATCGGTGATGTCGAAGGCGCACTCAGTTCGGATCGTGATCGGTTTTACGAATTTTGCCGATGCTACATCTAAGTTGTGTCGTACTGTTGAATTTCCTCCTATTGATTTTCGCTCTTGTTTCACATTCGTCATCTCCTAAATCAACCTCTCCAACCTTTACCATTGCTGCCACACCAGCAACATCTCTCTCTCTCTCTCTCTCTCTATTCAATAACTATCCATTAAAACTCTCTTTACTGACAATTTTATTACAATAGCAGCTCTTCTTCTAAATTAGTCCAAGTGGTACAACACGCCTAATTCGCGACATGTCCCGGCCACACCGAGTGCTCTCCACACGACCTGACTTGGCTCAGCATGGCCTTGGCACGATGCATATAGCACAATGACAATGGAACCTTGACATAACCTTGTCTATGTTTTATTTGAATAAATAGAAACTGAATGTTTTGTTTTGTTAATGAATTTTGTATTGTTTAGAGAAGGTTTTTTGTCTGAGGACTCCGGAGTGAGTTTTTGCGTTTGCAACAAATTTTATTATTTACTAGCTTCTGCCAGCGACTTCGTCTGCGTAAAATTTCTTGTTCCCCCGACCCACCCCGCCGCATCGCATCGCCTGCCCGCGCTATTACTTCGTTTTCGCTTAGCGTTCTTTCTGACTTTTTCTTTTTGCTCGGCCCCTAAGGGTCCTAGCGTGATGTTATGCGACTGGTAATTCCAGAGATTACCGCGTTCAAACATACAAACATAAAAAACAAACTCTTCAGCATTACTATTAGTATAATAGAGATTTTATTATCCTCATGAATAGTTATGTTTACATGCTTCTCCCCCGAACGGTAACATAACGCAAGCAAAAAATCGCACAACATTTTGAACTGAACTTGAATGATTCTAAACCGTCAAATACTAATTATCTATCGATATCTATATTAATAATAAAGCTGAAGAGTTTGTTTCTTGTTTGTTTGTATGTTTGAACGCATTAATCTCTGGAAGTACCTTTCGGATTTGAAAAAAATCTTTTTGCATTTGATAGCCCAATTCTTGAGGAAGGCTAGAGGTTATTTAACATCACGCTACGACCAGGCGATGCGGTGCGCCGGGGTGGGTCGGGGGAACAAGAAATTTCACGCGGACGAAGTCGCGGACAGAAGCCAGTGTATCATAATATGCTATTCAATGTAGAAATAAAAAGCACAAAGTAACTACATAACATATACATTAACAATATTACAATCAATAAACAGCAACTTACCCCACTAAACCGATCATAAACTTAGTCGTAAATAATTGAACCAGCAATATAATCGTTTGAACGCAACTTTGATTGACCTAAAGACATATCTATTGCCCCATGAATATTTATCAGTACGATCAGATCAATAACTGAACTACTTCGTCGCTTCGACGTTTTGAATATTATGCCACACATTTCAAGCAGCAATTTTATTGAAAATAGGTATTCAATTAATCAAATTGACTATTTTAGAAATCTCGAGGAGCTCGTGGCTAAGTAATAGACAGCCACAGGGGTCGGTCCATCAGGTTAAGCTTCGCTTACCGCGGTTGGTACGTGGATGGGTGACCATCTTTACATAATGAGACTTCTCCGTGCCCCGGAAAGTTGTCCCGGCTATCATTCATGGATCTTTGACTGTCGTTACGGGTCGTCAGAAGCCCGAAAGTCTGACAACCAGTCTTACCAAGGGGTATCGTACCCAGTAACTAGGTTGTGGAGGTCAGATAAGCAGTCACTCCATGAAAAATACTAGTATTCAGGTTAGATTGGAAGCTGACCCCAACATATTTGGGAAAAGGCTAGGCAGAATGACTATTTTAGAAATTATATGTAAATATATATGGGTAAAGTGATACTTTTAATATTAATGAAATGACAATTTTATTAAACAATTTTCTAAAAAGGACGTTTTTGAAAGACTAATCCAATAAGCTATTTAATCCATACAAAGCTACTCTATTGACACACACAATGTCGAAACAAAAGGGGCATTTACAATACTGTTAAGCTTAAAAAAAAAGAGACATAGTATCGACCTTTACTCCAAACCATGGTTCAAGTTCATTATATTCAAAAACAGGAGCATAATAAAACCTGTTTGTGATAGAACAAGCCATGATCGATGTACAAAGTTCAGTTCCCGTTTGCGGACACGTTGACAGCTCCATCAATCACGTTGTCGGTGCCTACATAATTGAATGTCGGCAATTTTTCGCCAGCATTTGTTAAAGAATTATGGATGATGCCAAATAGGATCTGGAATCTTCGGAAACAATTTTTCTACGGGTAATTTGAGCACTACGACAGCACATTTGTCCCCTAAAACGAGGACATTAAAAAAAAAACATTTTGATTCTGTAGAAACAGATTTCGTTTCTTAGAAAGTAAGGGTCTACACAGAATTGGGGTCAATTTAGGATAAAATTCAAGAACGGATAACATAATTAACGGTAAAAGGCGAGACGGTGGGACCAAATCAGATTTTTACTTTCCGCAAAAATCTCGCTTTTGATTTTGGCAAGCATTCCATCAACTAGAAATGAGGGGCTGAAAGCCAAAAGCTCAATGATCTTTTGACCTAATAATTAGCGCTTTATCACTTTGATCAAAAGATCTACATAAACAACTAGAGAGTTTGGGAAAGTAGGACCATCGGTATAATTAGGGACACTATGTCAAATACCGTAGCTAACATCATTAGTGAATCTTTAGTACTCAAGTACCTACTCAAGGCACACAACACAAACAGTATTTATTACTAAAAATCTGAAAGGTCCATAAAATCATCCACTAATTCCAACAGAAAATCTATAAAAGATTGAATATCTACAAGAAATTTGACTATAAAATCATAAATATTTAAATATAAATGACGGTAAGAAGAAATAGAATACTCACACAAGTACTTACTTAAAATTTCACGGCAAAAAGTTTAAAGCCAGATGCTTCCATTTGCCGGAGTTGGGTTATTGGCACGAGCCCAAAAAATATGATTCTAGATGTGCTGAAGATAGCCGTTAGCCGCTAATGATACGAGAGGCTCTTATCTTTGAGCTATTAATATAGACAAGATATCTGGCTGCATTGACTTTCTAGGAAAGCGGCTGCAACCACCGTCATGAAAATCTATCATTTTCACCTATATTTGACATTAAGTCAAACCCTGCTGCCAAAAGATTTAAATCACTAGATTTGTCCTCACAAGAATAAGTGTCCATACTGAGAAGAGTGAGCTCACACATATTAAACAGCGTTTCCATAAAATCAAGTGAAATCACTGCGTGAAAAAATCACTGCGATACGAAATCACTGCGTGATTTGGGTATATCTTGCCCATTATTGTGTTTTCCAAATTAGTATTTTGATTATTTCAAAAGACAATAACTTGATTTATTAGCAGCACTACATTTGCGAGAATATTGTTATCGTCCCACACATTTCATTAATAACTTTCAACTTTTACCCTTTGAGGAAACAGGCGTCATATTATGTGTTATGTGGAATACTAAGATTGCTGGAATACACCAAAATCCGCCAAAAATCTGGCCACCCACAACCGAATGATACGTACTGTCGCTTATAATGACAAAATACCTGCAACAGCGCATATAATTGCATGCATCAGAATTCATAACACATTCATCTTTTACTGAATACTAGCATGTTCAATAGCAACATTTAACACCTGATACCGTCACAAAAGATCATAGAACGCTATAAGACCCCTTTAATCCACGTCGCAACTCATAATCCTTATAATGATCAGGTAAACTAATTACTAGGCGTTAATGTACGCCTTTAGGAGGGAAGAGCAACCCGAGCATTACAGTAATTGTTATGATGTAGACAGGTTACATCAGCATAAGGTAGGGTCTGCATCCGACTGGGGGTCGGGGTCTGTCCTACTTTTGTACACAATGGACAAAGATGGGCCATTTATTTTTTTTGGAGTTCAGAGATTTTGCTACGGATTTTTGATAGTAGATCTGAGTAAGGCTACACGGTACGTCAATGTTTCGAACTTAGAGGCCATTGCAGAGATGTCGAAACGAATTCTTGAGACCAGTACAGCATAGCCTTGAGAAATGGAAGGAATAGGTTTTTTTATCCTGCATTAGAACAGCATAGGCTGATGAATATGTTAACCACTCTCGCGACAATTGCACGAAAGTGAGCCTGAACTAAAAACGAGGATTGATATTCATGGTTTTTGATTTGTTGTATTTTTCTCCGTCCCGAATAGCAGAATAACTATTAAAAACATTGGAAACGTTTGACGAAAAAAAAATATGAAGAAAATTAATTTTCTCATTCATGAGGGCAGGCAATGTCTGTCGGAAACATTTAATTCTGTTTAGAATTCTAAATTCAAAATAATTTTATAATCAGTTGTTCATTTGTTTTCCTGCCGTTCGATTTATTGAAATGATGGGACGTCTGGCGGGTCAGATATGTAGTATTCTAAAATAAAAATCAATTGCCGAATTGTACGCGCATCACTTTAGAACAGATTCACCTATTTGGCAAATTCTTTTTTGTTGTATTTGTAATTTTCAGGACAAGGTTTGTATGAAAGAAACTTCTACACAGTTTATTGTTACAGAGTCAATGTACTAACACTACTGTACTAAATATATGGAGATTTGATGCAAGTCACAACCCATTATCCCAATTAATTTGGGGCCAGCGCAACATGTCCCTTTTTCCATACTTCTATATTAGTCGTCATCTCGGTAGTCACTCCCTTTCCAGCCATATCATCTTTCACACAGTCCATCCATCATTTTTTGATCTTCCCCTACTTTTATAGCCAAAAAACTCAAAAATTTTTTTTTTCAAATTGGCTCCAATTAATCTTTTTCATATTTTTTACTTTTTTACTTTAAATTTATTCCGGTATTTTACTTTTGAGCAAAAAATCGTAGTTCAATTCTTAAAATTTACTTAAATTAAGTTTTCCTACACAATTAAAAATGTTCTCAGCTTGTGCCTTCGGGAACTTCGCGCGTTTACATTAGAATATTCATAGCTAAGACAGGACAACGCCTGTCGGGTCAGCTAGATAAAATAAAACTAAAAGCCTGAGCAATATTTTTATGTGGAAAATAATAATTTATTTTTCGATATAATAATGTCAATGAGATTAATAGATTAAATTATGCACTAAAAATCAAATCTTCTGGTTATATCTGTTAATCTGAAATTTAAAAAATTAATACACCCAAAGTGCTTGTTTAGCATTATCAATTCAATTGGATTACTTCTAGCCATGGGGTCGCAAGCATTGTACAATAAATTCCACGAAAACAATGCCAAGAATATATTCGGGGTTTAACTCAAATATCCAGGGCTCCCTTACTCATTATCCGGTATTATCAGCCCCATAGATGTAGGACCTACACCGGGACCCGGGAGAAATTGTAATGTTTGTTTTCAATTACATTAAGTTTCACAACGTCTGGTGTTAATGTTTACGAAAAAGGTATAAAGAAATACATTTGAAATATTTTTCGTTAGCCGACGTTCGCATGGACGTAAAAGTATCGTGGCGATTCTTTTTCGCGCACTGGATTTTCAACACTCTGCTTAGCGCCGAGAACTGAAAATCCAACAGTGTGTTTTTTCGACGCGCTGGTATTGTTGTTAGGTTGAATTCTCAATGCTCGGCTCAACATTGAGAGTTGAAAATCCAGTGCGCGATAAAATCCCGCCGCGATATTTTTTTCGTGAGAATTGTATAGGCTGGTAATGAAGACGATATGATTACAGAAAATTCAATTAGTATCATCTAGAGAATGTTTATTGCACGGATCTAGATTTGAAACAAAATAAGAAAGGCGCCTAATTAAAACACTCGCAGACAGCCTGCTTTCTCGTTATACGTTTTGATTGGTAAATCTATCTGCAAAAGTTTTTAGTTGTATTTATAATGTTTATTTTATAGACAATCTTTGCATGAATCTTTTAGATTACCCGTACTACTACTACCATACCATACTGTTACGTAGACGCTAACGTTTATCTGTTATCGAGCAGCAGAACTACACGATACGTTGATTCGTGACAGATTTTTCTAGAACATTCTAAACCCTTCCAGAATGTTCTAGCTAGATGGTGAAGTGTCGTTTTGCAGCATTCTAGATCATTCCTGTAAGTACTAGAATGTTCTCGAATTATGGCCTCGAACTTTTGAGAAGCTTACGCTCGTGATATAAATAGAGGGTTGCCAACGGTGTATCAGTAACATGTGTGTAGAACATCAGTGAACTACAGCGAACTAACAGCGAACTACAAGTGATTCAGGTGATTCTGCTTAAAGTTTCTGATTACTGTATTTGTGATTATTTATATATAGTATGTTTTTGGTGTAAATTGGCATAAACTTATTTATCCCGAACCCCAGCTCGTAACAATACTACCGTGATACTACGGCTAAGGATCATTTTCCACATATCAAAGAATCGTTTCACCCAGATTTTGCTTCTCCAATAAAACAAAAAATGCATAGCAATATGAACACGACTCTCTGCATTCACGAGGTTTGTTTCATTGAATGTTGATCTGCGAATGAAAGAGGGATGCTGAAGCGGATCGGCAACCATGTCTACCCATACAAATCGTGGAATTTGACTCAGCGAAATGGGCTGCTCTATTGCTTTGGGCAACGTTCTAGCGAGTAGTGATTTGTTAGCACTCGCTACACTTCTTTTTTCAATACCAGATTTAAAAGGTCTTTTCGTATTCGGAATCTATGTATTCGAAGCTTTGAATTCAAATTCAGTATGTGGAATACAATAATTCTAAAACAAATTGAATGAAAGAATATTCTAAAATTTATTTTACTAGCTTTCGGAAAGGCAATTCAGCCTTTTCACTGTGACAAATCATACGAATAAAAGTATGTAAAAGTAGGTAAAGTTAGGACGATGCACGACGAAAAGAAATGGTCGTTGTTCAGAATCACACATTGCGCAATGCGCAATGGCGTATACAACATTCAACAAAATAATATTTTTTTCCACACACTTGCTCGTAAAGTGGCTCTTATTGAACCGCTTTTATGTTCCTAATGCAGAGTATTACACACGCGTGCTTTTTACTTTATATTACCGCACTAGTGCGGTTATGTGCGCCGCCTACAGATAACTATTTACTAGTCGGAGATGTGTGCCTTTATATGCCTAATGTGTAAATAAATAAAATAAGATTCATTAACATAAGTTTCATCAAACTATTTATAATGTCAAAATAATAGCATTCTTTCGTGTTCTACATCCAAATATAATACAAAAATATTGAGTTTTTATGCGTTTAATACCTATTAGACTGTTCGACGGTCACGTGCCTTTGCCTCTCCTTCGACCTGCGAAGGCACCGCTATAAAAGAAATCCGCGGGCCATATTTATAATAATTATTTACTAATACAGGTATAATAAACAACGTAGCATACTTGTATCATAATGTACTATTTACAAATTAATAAGTACCTACCTAGTTCTGCATTACACAAGTTTTTTGGTAAGATTGTAACACCCAATGTAATTTTTATTAAGATCAATCAATCTGCCTAGCCTTTTCCCAACTATGTCGGGGTCGGCTTCCAATCTAACCAGATGCAGCTGAATACCAGTATTTTACATAGAGCGACTGCCTATCTGAACTCCACAAACCAGTAACTGGGGACTTTCGGGCTTCTGACGACCTGTAACGGCTGTTAAAGATCCACGAATGAAAGCCGAAACCAACGGCTTATCGTGCTTTCCGAAGCACGGAGGAGTCTTGATATGTAAAGATGGTCACCCATCCACGGACAACCCCGGCAAGCGTAGCTTAACCAGATGGATCGACCCATGCGGCTGTTATTACTTAGCCACAAGCTCCTCTATCGTAGTAATCATAGTAAATTTTATTAAGATCCCATTCGTAATTAATAATATGTAGGTACATGTATAGTAAAGACTAAACTTTTGGAAGGGTCACCTAAAATCAATTTTTTTTTTTATTAGGTCTTTACCTATGAAATTGCCGTTCTGCAGTACTGGTCATTTCAAATCAAAATAATTTTTGTTTGGCTAAGAATTCTAATTTCAAATTACTTAATTTTATTTTAAAAACATGGATTTTTTTTTCCAAAAGTAGTCATTTGTTTATTGATTAGTGTTACATTTTCATCGCATTTCAATCTTTTTCGTCATCATGGATATGTTAAAAATTCGAGTAATTATGGAATATGAGTACCGTCGTGGCAGCAACGCGGCACAAGCGGCACGCAACATCAACGACGTTTACGGAGCTAACACTACAAACCAACGCACCAATTGTTATTGGTTTGCTCGCTTCCGTTCTGGAAATTTCGACCTGAAAACTGAACCTCGCGGTCGTCCGAAGACTTTGGTCGACAATGACGAATTAAAGGCGATTGTGGAAGCTGATGATACACAATCTACGGCTGAATTAGCAGCAGCTTTCGACGTTAGCGTCAAAACAATATTGGTCCATTTGCGTCAAATTGGCAAGGTAAAAAAGCTTGACAAATGGGTGCCCCACGAACTCAATGATCGCCAGCGCGAAGTACGCGTCGAGACGTGCCTTGCACTGCTCAACAGACACACAAATGAAGGAATTTTGAACCGCATTGTTACCTGCGATGAAAAATGGATTCTGTTTGATAACCGCAAGTGCTCAGCAAGTTGTTTGGATCCTGGTTCAGCACCTAAACAATGCCCTAAACGAAAACTTACACCTAGAAAAGTGATGGTCACTGTGTGGTGGTCTAGCGCCGGTGTGATTCATCACAGCTTCTTACCAAACGGGGTGAGCATTACTTCAGATGTGTACTGTGAAGAACTGAACACAATGATGGAGAAGCTGGCACATCTCCAACCAGCATTGGTCAATCGCTCGTCTCCGCTGCTCCTGCACGACAACGCGCGACCTCATACTGCACAGCAGACGGTCTCCAAGTTGCAAGAACTGGGGTTGGAAGCTCTCCGTCATCCGCCCTACTCACCAGACCTTGCGCCTACAGACTACTACTTTTTCCAGAATTTGGATAAGTTCTTGGCGGGAAAAAAATTCAATACCCGAGAGGCAGTACAAAATGCCTTTGAAGAATTTGTTGCCTCCCGTCCAGCTGATTTCTTTAAGAAGGGAATCAATAAACTGCCACTGCGTTGGCAAAGATGCATTGATTGCATGGGTGATTACTTCGATTAATACAAATAAAAAATGCATGGAAAAAATTCGTTTAAATTTTTTCATACAAAACGGCAATTTCATAGGTAACTAGACCTATTATTAACACGCTTTTTTATTATTAGCTTCACCTGTATGTATGTTTGTATGTAACGGAATCTTTGAACTCGATTTTTACCCACTTTAAATGGTCAGATTAATTCGAAATTTTGCACACATAACAGGCCCGATGACAATACAATAATTTAAAAATTTTATCCCATTATCCTGATCAGGATCATCAGGATTAACGATTTATCTCTAAAAAATTGAAAAATAAATCATAGTTTAAAAAACTAAAAGACACGCTTTAATGCCATTAAACTGAATTAAAAAGTAAAAAATTAATTTTCCAATATAAGAATTAAATGATTAACGAAAAAATTAATGTAATTGTATAAAAAGCGTGGGGGGGGGCTTTGTACGACATTCTTACACTAATTCTGTAATTCGAAAGCACCGCACGCTTTTTTTTACAATGACATTAATTTTCTCGTTAATCACTTTATTCTTATATTGAAAAAAATATTTTTTACTTTTTAGTTCAGTTTAATGGTATTAAAGCGTGTTTTTTTAGTTTTTTAAACAATATTTTTTCTGTAAATGTTGATGTTCAATAGTGCCTTTTAATTGCCTACTTGAAATAAATGATTTGACTTTGAGTATCCTCTCTAAGTATCTCAACCAAAAAACGAGCTACAATTCAACCAAGAAGTCCTTACAAACAATTACTTGAACTACACCTCTACTCGACCGATGAATTCTCGAGGCGAGCTAGCTGACTGATGAGGCGTGATTTCAGCATGAGTGACACGATCGTTAGTTGAACTCATTACTACTGCTTAGCCAACAATTCGTTCACTTGTGTTATTGGTAGTGTCACTTGTTGATGAGTTTCGTTTTTCTTTGCCTTGAACGTTCTTTTATCTTCGCTGAGAACATTTTGGGGTGTGTCATTGTCAGTTTATGCTATGTGTTCTTCTGCGTAAGGTAAAATGAAAGACACCATAGGTTGCATTTAGACATTGGTGTTTATTTGTGTGTTTTCTTTCATCACTTGGCAGTATTATATGTATTAGCTACACTGTACAAATCTTATAGAAGAGGTAACGTATTTGAAGAAGAAGGGTTTGACCATATTGAGAACCGGGAAGACTACACTAAAGAGTTTGTCATGAATGTCATGAATTTTCTACTATAGGTACCAATGTATGTGTCGCAGATGGATTGTCGCATCCGCTGTTTAAATTACCGCTAGCTGTTTTACAAAACAGCTCCGTTATAAAACAGCTGAATTTTGTTCAGCAGGAACCCACAACAACAACAAAACTGCTACCCACGTTTAGACGTAATGCAGAACGGGTTATCTGCAGTCACAATAAAGGTTTGGTGTGGCTTCTAGTGCCCAATGAGTCGTAGTAGGTAACTAAGCTAGGGCACCCTGACCAATTGGTTTAGGTTGGGTTAGAACTGTGACCAACCGCGACAACTTCCAAATCAGTTGCAGTTACTTGGCTATTTAGTATTTTTAGGACTGACTTTCATAAAACTCTGTTACTTGGTATTGAAATTGTTCATAAAATCATTGTTTTCACTTGAGAGTAATTTTCACTCATATTACTCGTTTTATTTATTTCTGTTTCGGCCGGCATTATGGTATTATTGAACACAAAGCCACGAGCAACCAAAAGAACTAAAATCTACAATCTGACTGGAATCGTTGAACCGCTGCATTGATAATCGTAAATGCAAAACGTTTTAAATGCAATTCTGTGTGTTAAATTTCACTAATTATGGAAAATCGATTAAACGTCTTTCAGCTATTTTACATAACGGAGCTGTATTGTAAAACAGCTAGGGATTATGTAAAACAG
Source organism: Cosmia pyralina (assembly GCA_946251885.1). Taxonomy (NCBI): domain Eukaryota; kingdom Metazoa; phylum Arthropoda; class Insecta; order Lepidoptera; family Noctuidae; genus Cosmia; species Cosmia pyralina. The sequence goes on from OX276354.1 coordinate 19,545,695, forward strand.
CGGATTCAACTATCCACCTGCGACATAATGCACAATCATCGGTATTCACCTCAATATTCAACAATGCCAAGATCAACATTACAACATTGTCAACATTAAAATCTCCCCAACAATTCACTTCACAGAAATAAACCAAACCAACTAAAGCACCAACACGTTTCCCCCATTAATCTTCGATTCTATCAATTCTAGAGTAACTATGTACCAAATTCAGTGACTTCCAGTTACGCCTAAGACTTACGTGTGACATAACAAACATGTGTACACAAGCCCTTCATGTTGAGCATAGAAACAGTCGTCGCGCTCACACATTACCGCGGAAACTTAAGTGGTGTGGTGTACGTAATCCGTCGTCATCCGTGATGAATGGTGGATGCCGACTAAACCCGACGGGGATTAGTCAATTGCGGCCTCAAATCCACCAAGTCATAGTCGCTTATGTCATGATGCATGTGATGAACTTGAGCGGTATGTGAGTTTTTGGTCAGTATGGCAGAACGATGTTCAAGCTTCTTGAATCTCTATTCGAAGCAGTCGGAATTCGTAGGTACTGATGTTTATTCTAAATCGTTGTTATGGTTACTGGTTTGACTGGTGTTCAAGTAAATGGAATTACTAAAACTTCTGCAGAAAAATTTAAATCATCATAGAAGAGTTGTTGCCGAGAAATAAGGCTCCTTGAATTCGTAAAAAGCTCTATTGTTGGATCTACTGGAACTAATTGCTACTATGTTTTTTTTTTATTATACCACTTGTGTGCATTAATAAATATGGAGTAGTTACTTCAAATATTTATTTTATTTTAAGTTATTACCTTATTTCATATCAAACTGATTTATTTTTTATACGTTATTACTATTGATTTTTCCTTGGAATTTAAACAAAGACGTAGAGTTTGTCTATTCCGAAACGACGCACCCCACTAATTGTAATTTGTATACCGACGCTTGAAAGGCAATTCTTACTAACAGACATAAATCCGTAAAAGTGTCAGATGTCTTATTATAACAATTTGGATAGCTTTAAAAAAAATATTTCTACGAGTGTTAACATCATTTTAATCGAATAATTACGTGATTTTTTTATTTTTTTTTTATAATTGAACTTTAGTTTAGGTAGTAGCTAGTACTACAGTAAATGCGGTAGTGGAGTACACTAGTGGAGACACGCTCTAGTAGAAATATGATTGTTAAAACACGCTTAAGTCTACACTTTAACACCAAACGCCGTGACGGAAATTGTCTGGTTAGGTTGGGTAAACAACTGTCTGCTCCCACAGTTTTACCCACTAGTTATTAGGTCGAGTAATTACATCTGAATCATAGTACCCAGCTTTATCGATGGGTGAATTATTTAAGACCTTAAAACCTAGACAGAGAGGAAAAAGTTTCGAGGACAATTAGGGTAATAATCACACACCGATAATACATAGTTAGTCTTTAAAAATAGTAGGTACCAGTTTGTTCAGGTATACTATTACCACAGTCTAACATACAGTCGTCCGACGAGAGCTCGAGCTGCTTACGTAGTTCGGCGAACTTCGTATGCAGCTCGGGCTTCCTCGGACGACTGTATGGACTGTGCTATTACCAGTCTATTACTGTTTATTATTTCCTTTATTTTATTTACATACATATTAATTATATTTTTAAATATTTTTATAAAAACATAAAATTAAAAAAACATTTAAAAATATAAAAAATTGTAGCCCACCGGTATCGGGAACAGGGTCCAAGCTACCCGTGGTCAGGGCTCTAGAGAGAGGAACCTCCTCACTATGCGTGCCGTGTCCAGGAGTACTGCTTTCTGAATCAAGCCCTTGACCCAGCCGCGCAATGAGAGCCTCCTGAGGTGTTGGTCGAGACTCTCCGCTATTAGGTCATTAATCGTAACGATTATCGGTACAATGATTGCAGAGTCCACGTCCCACATGTCGACAACCTCGTGTGCTAAGTCAAGATACTTGATTTTTTTATCTTTCTCAGCTTTCACGAGATTCTCGTCATGAGGGACAGCGATATCAACAATCATTGCACGGCGCTCTCGTCGATCTATCACCACAATATCAGGCTTATTGGCTACAATAGTCCTGTCAGTAATGATAGATCGATCCTAGTACAATGTGGCGTGACCATTCTCGAGAACTGGGTCGGGCACATACCTGTAATATGGTACTTCGGACTCCACAAGGTTGTACTGCAAGGCAAGTTGCTGGTGGATAATCCTAGCCACTAGATTGTGTCTGTGCAAGTGATTACTGTTTATTATTATTAAAGTATTGACGTGGGCTTTTTGTCTATATTTTTTTTATTAATGTTAAAAAGATACGTGCTATAGGTACTGTAATGGATAGCTGTTGCAATATACCTACTTAGTAGCTTCCAGTTTTCGTATTAAATTCATACCTACATAACAATGGGAAATTATTAATCACACACTAGAAAAATATTCTTACTTCAAATACTCTAATAATCAACATGTACACCAAATCAATGATTGCACTTCTAATTAACTTATTGAATATTAAAAAAGGGATTAACTGTCCAAAGTCACAACAAAAATATTAATTATATATCTAAAATACTAACTGTTAATCAAAAGTAAGAAATGCACATCTAATAAACTTATTAATGCTAGTTAACTAATTGAAAATTAAAACTTTTATTGGACACCCCGAGGTTCGATTTAGTTAGATTCCTTTAAACCCTGCATACAGAAATAGGAGCCCTGCAGAGCGGGGCTCCGTCGACCTTTTTTACCCATGTTCCTTCAGCTGCCCGTGCCAGGGCCACGGTATCTCTTTCGAACTACCCGCGACCCCGGCGGCGTCGGCCCAATTGACCCCGTCACTGCTGACATCTCTTTGAGGCGCGCGTGGAACACAACGCGCCGTCGACCCGGGCCTGGTCCTTACCGGACGGCGAGCTGCCCATTACTCGTCTTCCGCAAGCCCGCGCCTACGGTGGCCGGGAATCGGCAATCGATTCCCGCCGCCCAGGGCGTCTCCTACGGCGGCTAGGGGCGCGAGGGCGCGGCTGTTGCCTCTCCCTCACGCGTTCCGCTTCCTCCTTCGTGAGCATTACTGCTTCGCAGAAGGAGGTGACGGCTTCCCATGCACTCTCGCTCCGCACCATGGCCTGGACCAGGTTTGGACGCGAGAGATCGCCGCCGCCGATCGCCTCCGTGAGAACACGGCGGTGCTCCGCCCAAGCCGGGCAGACCTCCACTGTATGCTCCACCGTGTCCTCCGGGCGATCCACACAATGGTGACACCCGGGCGTTTCCTCCCGCCTTATCCGAAACAGGAACCTCCCGAAACAACCGTGTCCGGTGAGGACCTGCGTCAGGCGGAAGGTGAGGACGCCGTGGCGCCTCTCCAACCACTCCTCAAAGAGGGGACTTATCGCCGCAATTGTGGCGTGCCCAGCGCTGGGTTGCGACAATCGCACTCTCCATGTCGCCATGAGATCCCGCCGGAGCTCTGTCCGCTGTACCGTGATTTCTCGCGGCAGCGGAGTTACGCCCCGGCGTTTCACCTCCTCGCGCCACTCCCACACGTGCGCGAGGACTTTTGCCTCCAGATCCCATGGCGGTAATCCGGCAAGGAGGCACGCCGCCTCACAGGAGGGGCTCCGTCGACCTGTCGTTAAGTTTAATTTATTTAGACATGCAAATTTTGTTGTGCAAACAGTATTTTTGATGTACGTATTCTGTTGGAAAAAATTAGTAGTTTCTGATGTGCGTTTAAATACTACACTATTACAATCATTATTAAAATTTCAAACTATTTATTGCTTTGCCAATCGTTTAAAAACTGCGTTGGCAGGATTTAAAAACTGATCCAGAATAAGTTTTCCGCCGCCAAAATAAAACCAATGAATACTGTACGACTTATGTAAAATTTGATATCATGTATAATATAAATTCATTGCAATAACAACCCCACATTAAGCCCAGTCACAGCTGCCAAATTCCAATATTAATACAGCCATCCGATACAAATCTTGCCTCAGGACATTCAAGTCGAAATATCAATAATATAGTGCTGTATCGTGGCATTTAGCTTGAATGGTAATGACTATCTCTGACGTCATCCAATGGCTTAGTTGGCTGATCTTAGGCAAGTATGTGTATGTATACGATGCTTGTGATCAGGTATTATGCGGTAGGTATTGTAACTACCTATAATTATACCAAACTAGCTATTTGTGCCCGGCGTCGCCCGGGTGAATTCATGTCTCTGTCACGGAGTAAACCTAAGTTTAACCGGGTTTACTTAGAATCACCCAAGGAGTTTGGGTAATGTCCGAATAATAATAAAAAAATAATTCAGAATTTATCCATACTCACTTAGGTCTACCCAATGGTTGCTGGGTAATGTTAGAATGATTAAACTTAAGTGTAGGCTGAAAGGTAGGTTAGGTTAGGTTAGAACTGTAACCACATAACGCACGAGCGGAGCGAGCGAAGCGAGTGGTGCCGCGGTAGCGGCCGGTGAGTGCCTGGGTCCGTTTAGGCACAAGAGAATGTACTTTTTAACACAGCCAGTGTTGGGTAGACCTAGGTGTGTACGTGTAAATCCCGAATAAAAAAAATATTTCAGTTATTATTCGGACTTTACCCTAAAAGCTTGGGTAATACTAAGTAAACCCGGGTAAACCTAGGTTTACTCAATCTTCTAGTATTACCCGTAACATCTTTAGTTCTGGCATCTTTAGGCTTAGGCTATGTGTTGTCTGTTTTTATACAAAAATACCATCCATTGATTTTTATTTATATACTTAGATAACGAAAACGTTTAGTAATTACACTAAAAATTATTCTACACAAAACGTCGTAGTTGATGTCTTTTGATTGCTTTAAAGTGACCTAGCCAAAACGTACTAATAATTATACAGAAAAAATTACCACCAACTTAAAAAGAGTGTGTAAAACTTCTGTTTCTTTGTACAGACGCCAGCACATCAAGCTACTACAATCTGTCATATTTCTTTAATCGATTTTCATATTTATGGCTAAAACATTAAGTTCAAGGTTGATTGGGAAAATTTTACAGTTTCGGGTGGCTTGATGTGCTGGCGCCTGTACCAATAGATTCGGGAGTGTCTATGATTTGGTTTGTTCTTTTTTTGCTATCATTTTCAACAGGACATTTAGCTGATGCAGCATATAATATGTGTGTCATCAGATGGCTTGTTGGCTGATCTTAGGTAATGTATAATATGAGGCGTGTGGTCAGGAATGATGTGGTATTATTAAGGTATGCAAGCGTTTACTAATCACACTATCACATTAATATTATAAAGGCGAAAATTTGTGAGTGTGTGTGTGTGTGTGAGGGTGTGTTTGTTACTTCTTCACGCTCAAACGGCTGGACTGATTTGAATGTTTGGTATGTAGATAGCTTATACCCTGGATTAACACATAGGCTACTTTTTATAACGGTCTACGCAGGTGAAACCGCGGGGCGCACCTAGTTAGAAATAAAACGAAATATTATCGTTATCTCGGCAGAAATTTAAAAGCGTATTCATTCATTTCCATACATTTTACTTCGCAGTGTTACCTTGATGCCGGCACGTAAAAGCGCACATTGTGAAAAGAAACGATGGATGGACTGTGTGAAAGATGATATGACTAGAAAGGGAGTGATTACCGAGATGACGACTAATAGAGAAGTATGGAAGAAAAAGACGTTGCGTCGACCCTAAATCAATTGGGATAAGGGCAGGCGAATGATGATGATGATGTATAGTCGCAACATTTCGTAAAGCCTGCTTGCTTCCTTCGAAAAGGCTTTAAAATCAATTTCACCTGTAAACACTTCTAAGGATGAAAGGTCTTGTATCAAATCTGAGCTTCAATATTGTTGAAGAACCGTTTAACCAATAAAGGTCGAGGAGACAAAAAATTGAGTGATAATCTTTTGTTATTCGTTTTAGCCTAACTTTTAGTGAATATGTTCTACTGTAGGTATTGTGAGCCGATACAATACCCTAATGTAGGTATTGTATCTGCTCACAATACCTACAGTAATTTTTTTGTCTCCTCGACCTTTATTGGTTAAACATTAAGTAAGTAAAAATCTAAATCTTTTCGGTAAAAGAGGTGAAGGACACAATTATAGGACTAGAAATAGGGACCAATTAGTTCAACCAGGTTTCAGACTGGCTAAAGTAGACTCATCCTTCATGGGGTACTGTTTAAAATGTTATAATAAAATACCTCCCCACATACTCCAGCTGAATGAAAGGAAATTTAAATCTTGTACAGGGTGGCCCATAAGTCCTTAGACATGTAAATAATTAATTAAAAAAAAACTAATAACAATAAGAAATACCTTTTTATTTCGTATTAACCTTTATAAAATGGGAATTATTTTTTGAAAATGACATCATCCATAGTAAACCGTTACGATCACGGCACTCCTGTAAGCGACGTCTAAAACTATCGACGAATGAGTGGTAAGTCAGTTCTGTGATGTTAGCCATTTCTCTTTGAATATTTTCTTTTAGGACTTCAATTGACCGCGGGTTTGTGTCATACACTTTAGATTTCAGATAACCCCATAAGAAAAAGTCCATCGGGGTTAGATCCGGACTACGTGGTGGCCAGGAAATGTCTCCTCTTCGAGAGATCACTTTGTTGGGGAAAAGTTGACGAACGACGGGCATAGCGGTGTTAGAGGTATGGGCCGTCGCTCCATCCTGTTGAAACCAGGTCCGCGTATTGTAGCCTGGAAAATTCTGCAACGCTGGTGTAAAAAACTCCTCGATCATCGCTACATATCGCTCTGAATTAACTGTAACCGCGCGACCTCTGCCGTCTTCAAAAAAATAAGGGCCTATGATGCCACGAGCTAACATAGAGGCCCATACCGTCACTTTAGGGCTGTGTAAAGGCTTCTGATGCTCACGTTTTGGATTTTCGGGACTCCAGTAGCGGCAATTTTGTTTACTTACATGCCCATTAATGTGGAAGTGAGCTTCATCAGAGAAAAACACGTTATTGAACGAAGAAAAGCGGCTAAACATTTCATTCACGTAATTTAGTCTCTGGATGGCGTCAGTTTCTTTTAATTCCTGTACCAACTGAATTTTGTAGGGGTGCAGACGTAAATCTTTCTTTAAAATCCGCTGTAACGATGTCATGGATACGTTTAATATTCTGGAACGCTTACGAGTAGACTGCGTAGGATTTTCACAAACAGACTGTAACACCATGTCGATGTTTTCTTCCGTCCTTGATGTCGTTGGTCGACCCGACCGCTTTTTATCCAACGTCGAACCAGTCTCTTCAAACTTTGCAACCCAGTTCTTGATTGTTTGAACAGTTGGAGTGTCATCAAAGTTGTGTAGATTGTGATGTTCTCGAAATTTACGGCGCGCAATGGTTGCCGAATCATTGTTCCGATAAAACTCGCGCACACAAAAAGCATGGTCCGCACCGGTGGGAAAGTTAGGATAATAAAGCGAAAGGAACTTCTTTCCAACCTATGACACCTCTCGATTTTTTTCTTTTAAATTTGCCTGACCCGCTTCCGCGGGTCTTGATCGATACGATTATCGGTCATCCGCCATATTCTACGCTGAGATTGACATTTGCTTGTTCTTTTTTTTTTTAGTCAACAACCTTTGAATAAGCTAGAAACGACAGTCGTCAAACCAAAGAAAAATGTCACGAAACAGTGTGACACAATTGTATTTTATGTATAAGAAACCTGTAATGAATTAGAATAGAATAGAATAGAATATTCTTTATTATGCACACCATTTAAATTACAGGTATGAATTACTTATTTTTACTACAATAAAAATTTGCACTTTGACTTCACTTTACTGCACTATTCTGCATTTTAATACTTTCCACACGCTTCTAATAAGTTAAGTAAGTGATAGTGAAATAAATCTTTCTAAGCCAACTCACTACGCAAACACGTAGCAAATCAACACGGAGTTACATAAAGACCCGGATTTTGAATCTTATTTTCATACCTTTAGCATTCACATTTCGTTGATATCGTCACAAGGGGTCTTGATCATACCTCAGAAAACTGCGGTATGCCGAGGAAGGCTTCGGCCATACAAATGCTTTGCCGTGGCATGCCGCGTCGTATAGCATAACCAGCCTACCAAGTTCCCACTACTGGAACACAGGCCTCCAGGGACTGGGGTATAACTAACTACGGTTTTTGTTTTTTCTTTTCAAGTATTCTAGTGTTTGTATTTTATTTTATTTGATTTTATTCCCCTTGCTATTTTTAATTGATATCTGTGGGTATGTCCGTGGCATCACACAGGCCCTATCAGAATACCAGCGTTGCGGTATTTATTTTTTAAATATCGCAGCTTTATGCTGAGATGGGAGCCTTTTTGGCCTCGCACAGGTCTCTTTTTTTTTTTTTTTAGTCTGATTTCTTTTTTTTTTTTTTTTTGTTTTTTAATGTTTATTTTGTTACTTTTATATGCTCCTTTTTAACTGTATTTCCTTTTCCCAAATAAAATATTTTTCTTTCTTTTTTTTCTTTTCTTTTACGCGGATCCAGTGCAGATTGGTGGGTGTCACATGTCTTCGAATTTAATGGTTTTTCCGGTTTCCTGACGGTGTTTTCCATCACAGTTTTGAGAGCAGTGGTGATAAAAAAACATTACACAAAGTAAAGTGCTGGTTTCGAACTCACTACGACACGTAAGTCGGGGCCTTTACCGCTGGGCCGCCTAGTGTGCGCCGGCCTTAATACTTATCACATGCAAGCGCACTGTCAGTTAATATAAACAGCATACTTGGTTGCACTTTTGAAATACAATGTGAATAGTGTGACTAGTTATTTAATGCTGTGCGTTTCAACAAACTAGTTTACTACTTTATGCAAATAACGGTACATGCTAGAAAACTTAATACAAGTTCTGCAATAACATTACCTACGCTGTTATTCACCCTATGTATAATGTTTTGTAGAAGTTAATATTAACTATTCTAGTTGCTTTTGTTACAGTACGCGGAGCTCGTGGCTAAGTAATAACAGCCGTACGGGTCGATCCATCAGGTTAAGCTACGCTTGCCGGGGTTGGTCCGTGGAAGGGTGACTATCTTTACATACCGAGACTCCTCCGTGCCCCGGAAAGCACGTTAAGCCGTTGGTCCCAGCTGTCATTCGTGGATCTTTGACAGTCGTTACGGGTCGTCAGAAGCCCGAAAGTCTGACAACCAGTCTTACCAAGGGGTATCGTATTATCCAGTTAATGGGTTGTGGAGGTCAGATAGGTAGTCGCTCCATGTAAAATACTGGTATTCAGCTGCAGCCGGTTAGACTGGAAGCCAACCCCAACATACTTGGGGAAAGGCTAGGCAGAATAATTTTTGTTACAGTACAACAACTGACAACGTTGAAAGTTACCATCGTTTATCTCCGGAAAAACCGAAATATTATAGCGAATAAATTGTGACTATCGACCAATAGTAATTGATTCATGAATCATGACTGATCGACACAAATGACTGTGTAGCTGTGGCTTAGCTCTGGGCACGCCACAATTGCGGCGATAAGTCCCCTCTTTGAAGAGTGGTTGGAGAGGCGCCACGGCGTCCTCACCTTCCGCCTGACGCAGGTCTTCACCGGACACGGTTGTTTCGGGAGGTTCCTGTTTCGGATAAGGCGGGAGGAAACGCCCGGGTATCACCATTGTGTGGATCGCCCGGAGGACACGGTGGAGCATACAGTGGAGGTCTGCCCGGCTTGGGCGGAGCACCGCCGTGTTCTCACGGAGGCGATCGGCGGCGGCGATCTCTCGCGTCCAAACCTGGTCCAGGCCATGGTGCGGAGCGAGAGTGCATGGGAAGCCGTCACCTCCTTCTGCGAAGCAGTAATGCTCGCAAAGGAGGAAGCGGAACGCGTGAGGGAGAGGCAATAGCCGCGCCCTCGCGCCCCTAGCCGCCGTAGGAGACGCCCTGGGCGGCGGGAATCGATTGCCGATTCCCGCGGGCTTGCGGACGACGAGTAATGGGCAGCTCGCCGTCCGGTAAGGACCAGGCCCGGGTCGACGGCGCGTTGTGTTCCACGCGCGCCTCAAAGAGATGTCAGCAGTGACGGGGTCAATTGGGCCGATGCCGCCGGGGTCGCGGGTAGTTCGAAAGAGATACCGTGGCCCTGGCACGGGCAGCTGAAGGAACATGGGTGGGTTTTAGTCAGTAAAAGTCTGACACGCCCTCCCGCTCTGCCCAGAGCGGGAGAAGTCATTTGATGATCCATCCACAAAAAAAAAAAAAAAAAAAAAGCTGTGGCTTAGCTCCCTCTATCAATGGCCATTGTAAGCGTGTTATCTTCCAGAGAAATTAACTTAAACATAATATCACACCTTGTTTCCCTAACAGGAAGGGTAGAGGTGTAGGTACCCATACTACATGGACTTTTGAGAGGTAACGGGGCCCCTTCCATGTGCAGATGATGACCACCGGGGTGGTTTTAGTGAGGTAAAAATCACATACTCTCTGGTCTTTTCAACAAAGTCCGGGCGCCTTTGGAAGGTTTACCCCCGAAAACGGAAAAAAAAAAATAACCATACTACACCCACATTTCGCCAGTTATGTTTAAGGCCCATGTAATAGGGGGCGAGACTATTGCCATCAACCGGGCACAAATCCCGACTCCGGGCTGCTACTGAGAAATTCAAGATAGTTAAACCCAATAACTGTCTTGCATTTTTGCTTATTGTCTGGTATTTTTGCTGAACTGGGCCTTTTTTGCGCAGCCGTGAGGCACACATTCCTGCATCGCTCTTGTTATTCTTGTCGCACATGTTGATATTTTTAAATGTTTTTAATTATTGTTATATTATTTTGTGTGCCTTTTAGTCTGTGCTAAATTAATGTATTTTCTTTCTTTATTCTTTAGAACACTTTGCCCGGCCTTAGTCCAAGAAATTAAATATATCTATTTCACGATTTCGTGTGTTGAAGTCTCTAAGTCGTTAATCATAACGTTTAAATTGCAATAACTAATACTCGTGTGAAACATGTTATAAATTACAGTCACTTTTCATGTCTGTCTGTGTGACGGCGTTGTTCTTCTAAACTACGTAAGGGAATTGATGCAGTTTTCAGCATCAGATTTAGAGAATTCATTCTGGAAGGTTTATGTGTCTCAATCAATCTGCCTAGCCTTTTCCCAACTATAATATGTTAGGGTCGGCTTCGTTTATGTGTATATAACATAATAATCAGCCTATAATGTTCCCACTGCTGGGACACAGGCCTCCTCTCTGTGAGAGGGACTGAGCATCCACCACGCGGGCCCAGTGCAGGTTGGTAGATGTCACATGTCTTCGAATTTTTGGTTCTAGGACATGCCGGTTACCTCACGATGTTTTCCTTCATCGTTTTGAGAACAGTGGTGTTGAAATTATTTACACAAAGTAAAGCGCCTGTCTGGGTTCGAACCTACGATCTACAACTTGTAAGGCGCGGTCGTTACCATTGAGCCACTACTAATCTCGTTTATGTGTATACATTAATATTAAACTGACATCTGCACACTAATCACACTAACATTACAAAGGCGAAAGTTTGCGAGTGTGTGTGTATGTTTTTTACTTCTTCAAACGGCTGCACCGATTTGGATAAAATTTGGTATGTAGATAGCTTATACCCTGAATTAACACATAGGCTACTTTTTATCCTGGTCTACGCGGGTGAAACCGCGGGGCGCAGCTAGTATATAATAAAAAAATAACTACAAAAACTTTGCGTACTTCGATCACACCTAAGTATTTTTCTCTCAGAAAATATATGATGTATTGCGTTTTTAATCGAAACGCCATAATAAATCAATAACTCATAAGCACACGCAAGGAGGAAGTTTTATCTCGTTTATAATTTACGTTGAAGGGCTCCGCTTACAAAGTTGTCATCTTGAGCACGAGATTACGTTTGATTTGAGTGATATAAGACTTTGAGATGCTGGTGTTGGCTTAACTGAAGTGGTGACATAAAGTTTAATGTTTGGAGAGGTTGAATCATAGATATATGGTTGAATAGATTTGGTGTGGAATTTAAAGTGGGTTTTCAAAACTGGTAAGAATATAAGAATAATAACTTAATATTGACTTAGATTATGTAATTATTATTATGCCAAGCAAAACTTTAGATCCAATTTTTAATTTATGTCAGTGAATTTTATAATGTAGATTCGAATTGCTGCGATTGGTCCATGGATGGATGACCATCTTGACATATCAAGATCTCCCCGTGCCTCGGAAAGCACGTGAAGCCGTTGGTCCCGGCTGTCATTCGTGGATCTTTGAATTTCGTTACGGGTCGTCAGAAACCAGAGACTTTGACAACCAGTCTTACCAAGGGGATCGTATTACCCAGTAACTGGGTTGTGAAGGTCAGATAGGCAGTCGCTCCATGTAAAATACTGGTATTCAGCTGCATCCGGTTAGACTGGAAGCCGACCCCAACATAGTTGGAAAAAGGCTAGGCAGATGATGGAGATTCGTAAAGACTAGGTCGAAATCTATCCCATCTTCTAACAGTATCGTAATTGGAAACATTGTTTTTTTTTTGCGATAAACAAGTAATTTTAGGCGTGCTCTTTTATTAGGTAAACCAGTTACTAAGGCAATACAAACAAATTTTAATCTTGGGATAGCGTAGTGTTGTCGTCGGTCTGCAAAGTCATAGGTCTCGAATTCGAACCGAAGGCACGCACCTCTGACTTTCCGAATTCATTTTCGTATTGTATAATTTATCATCACTTGCTTAAAAAACCAGCCAAGTGCGTGTCCGACACGCACTTGGCCCACGCACAGTGAAAAGGTTTGTAGTCGAATAGGATTTATCCCAAAAACAGACTTAATATTGTAGTTGATAAATATGTTCAGCTATACATTGATGTCCAGACGCCAGCACATCAAGCTACTACAATCTGTGAAATTTCTTTAATAGATTTTCATCTTTATCACTAAAGCATTAGATTCAAGGTTGATTGGGAAAATTTTACAGTTTCGGATGGCTTGACCTGCTGGCGTCTGTACGTCACGGTCAATTCTCCAACGTTCTGCAAGATTAAGTTAGAAATCCAAAAAAAAAAACATTTAGGTGATAAAAATTAGAAATTAACTATTTTCGGACTTTTTCCTTTACTTGTGCTATAAGACCTTGCTTCTTGCCAAATTTCAGGATTCTAGGTCAACGGTAAGTACTCTATATAATTTGATTTACTTGCGAGTATCAGAAAATCGCATAAATGCCCGTATTTTTATATTGCGTTGACTTCGAAGCTTCATTTTTTTTAGAGACTTAGACTTACGTTACGTTGATATTAATTTCAACTTGATACGTCCACGGGTTCCTGAGAAAAAGGGTCTTGACAGGCTGACAGACACAAGACAGACAGACGGACAACGAAGTGATCTTATAATTATAAGGGATCCATTTTTTCCTTTTGAGGTACGGAACCCTAAAAGCCGTGAAGAGAACATCGTGAGAAAAATTCCTGAGATATATTTCTCGACGGCATGCGAAGCCAAGTCAGAGGCCCATGGGTGGCATAAAAACTGTGACACCAGGTAAAAGAAAAAGGAGAACAAATTCTGCGGTATTTTCTGTTTCAAAAGGAACAAATCGTCAATAAATTAATCCCATCATTTGAGAAAGCCACAAAATTAGTATGATACCTTTTTTATCGTCCATCTCTTAAATAGATGTCCCTGATCTGTTGCTGTTCACGGCAATTAGCGATGTGACGACGGTAGACGGAGGGTGGCAGTAAAATATTAAACCCGATAGTTTACTAACTTACGATTTGAGGGTAGATGGTGTAAGTAGGAAAGCACTGGAGGGTAACTCGTACTGGAATTTTCGAGAAGTGTATCTGAATTTTCGGTAGCAAATGTATGGTGCTCTTAATTATCCTAAATCCTAACAAATCCTAATCCTAACTAATATTATAAATGCGAAAGTGAGTTTGTTTGTTTGTTACGCCTTCACGCTAAAACGGCTGAACAGATTTGGATGAAATTTGACACATGAGTAGACCATGACCTAAGTTAGGACATAAAATACTTTTTATCCCGATGTTCCCACGAAATCGAGACTTATGCGGAAGAAACCGCGGGGCGCAGCTAGTAATGTTATAAATGCGATATTGAGTTTGTTCTGCTTTCACGCTAAATAGAAGCTAAAACAGATAATATTATTGCCAAATGTTTTTTAACTGACATTTTACAAAACAGTCGCTGATTCAATAAAAATACAAGTAATTATGGTAATAGCGTCTCTGGGTAAGCTCAAAAAATAACATTTCAGAACCAAGTTCCAACAGGATAAAGAGAGAATATGCTTTCAGGAAAACAGGATAGAAAACATCGTCAATTTTATACAGGATGTACCAGAAAGGTGTCAAACTTAAGGGTGTGGTACAGACCATCAAACTGTACAACTTTGTCTATGGGACCAACATCGTAATCGCGAAACAATTATCAACTGTCCAATAGAAAACTTCAATACCTTCTCGACACAAATGTATAGGACGGCTGATTATTTTTTCGCGATTACGATGTTGGTCCCATGGAGAAAGTTGTTCAGTTTGATAGTCGACCACACCTTTCTGGTACACCCTGGATATAACTAGAGTGACTATGTCCATAAATCCAGGCGATCCGGTTTTCTGCCCGTCGGCGTCGCGTGGAAAACTTTCACTGTCCGGGCATAAGTCACTTACAACTTTCGTTAACGCCATTTGAGCAAGTGTAAGAACACTTGCAACTGAATTAACAAAATTCAGTAGGTATTGGATTACGAACAATTGGATTCCCGTTAGATTGTTATACAAGTTTAAAATCTGTAAGTCACGTGTCGATGTGAATCCTAACAAATATTATAAATGCGAAAGTAAGTTTTTTTTTATTTATAATAATTTTTATAAAATTATACTCTGGGAACTATTTGAATACTATTTGTAAGCAGCCAGATCAATCGTAGCGGTCAAACATTCCCCAGACACAATTAACTGTGTCTGGGGGATGTTTGATCGTTACGATTGATCTGGCTGTGTACAAATAGTATTCAAATAGTTCCCCAAGTATCTTTGTATAAAAATCAAGACTAACTATAAGTAAGATGACGTCATTTTTTGCGAGCTTTACAGCGTCTGGCGGAAATAATCAGCAGTCCGATTTTAAAGAAAGGAGTAATAATTTTTCGTAACTTTGGTACCTACCTGATACTTGAAAATCGGCCCAAGCTAGCAGGTATGCGTACGTTCAAAGTAGGTACATACTAACACTACTCTATCCCATACATTTTGTTAATCAGAAAGTAAATAAGGTCTGGTCACCCTGGGATCTTGGACTATGAGTATGTCATGTGAAAAACAAAACAAATACGCTTCTATTAAATCAACAAAGCAAAAAAACTGGAAACGATTCCTCCACAGCGATACGGAACAGAAGGGCCTTGGCCGGCCGTCGGAAATAGCTTCAAGTATCACTCTTGCACTGTCGGCCCATCCACTGGTTGAAGGCTGATATTATACTTATGAAGCTTATGATCTAACTCTAGAATGGATTAAACTGTTGACCTTTTCATGAGGTAGAAATTATGTTCATGAAAAAGACAACTATTATTATCATTATTTTAAAATGTCTGACATATCTCGGGACCCTAGGGTCCCGGACCTTTGGAAGGCGTACGAGGGGCCGAAACCAACTTGCAGACGCCCCTTACACAATTTTTTAAATGATGAGGAGGCACTAATCAACGATTATACCTGTATGCAGTATGCAAGTGCACCCAAGGACAACCCCCGGTTGGTGCAGGACTATTGCAGAACATGGAATCAAAACATATTGGGCTATGGGTTTGTGTAGCTGAGGACTGGTTACCTACAACTATGGAAAGGCCCCTGCCTGACCTATGTTTTATATACAATACACAGATAAAATGGCAGGGGGTGACTTGCACACACAATAATGGGCCCCCAAAAACGGTCGCTAGCACATAGTATCGTAGCGTCAAGGCTATATGTTGAAGGGGCCACATGTCATGAAGTGTTGATGAGGAGTGGAGAGGTATCCTACGGCTATCAGGATAATCCCAGAAGTACGGTCAAGATCCCTACCAGCATCTTACTGGAATACTGCCTTCCTCCGAGCACGTTTGCTCTTACGAATCTCCACTCAAATTTTTTATGTCACGCTAGGTCTCCATCAGTTAAACAAAGCGTTAATCTACGCTAAGTTACCAATCACCAATCTTACTGTGCCAATAACTCTACAAAACTCTTAATAAACTCCCCATTTCCAATCTGAGGGGGCCTAACGACCTCGAATTGAAACACATCTGCCTCGAAATCGGTCTCATTGTTCCAGTCTCCTTAACGAATACCCTCCTTAAAATAAAGCTAATCAAATTCTGAAAAACTCGAGGTCGTTTAAACCTTAAATGAACCTCCTTTCTTCCCATCTAGAATTGATGTCAAGTGCAGGCGAGGCTGCGGAAACAAAAATCTCTTGACAAAGGTATCATGTTGGCCTCAAGTGTTTTTACCGCATCTTCTGTCGAGTACGACTCCGGACAAGGTTTAGGCCGTAAACGACGAAAGATTATTACGTTTGTGAAGTTATTGGGGTGTAAACGTCTTCAGCTAAATGTTGAAAGATTTAAATATCAAAGGCAGATTTTTGTTGGCATTTAGACTTGATGCCTGTTATTTCTTTTATTACCTACTAAAGGTGAACGCAAATTTGTCCGCGCCGAGAGAATCGACCGCGCCGAAAAAAAAAAGTACATAATAATTCTTCCGGCGATTCGTCCGATTCGGCGCGGATAAGTGTGCGAGGTTTCTTAAGATTTCATACAAGTATTTCTAAAATTCGTTTCTTTCGGCTCCTCCGGTTCGTTCGCTCTGCTAAGTGTGCCTTTACCTTTAACCTACATTTTACGTTTTTTGTTATGAAAGTAACATCTAATCAATTAGGACTTTATCAGTCCTTGAATTTTTTATCGAAATTCGATTACGAATTGTTACCAGTGTAATAAATATGACCAGTTTAATGTACGTTTTAATATTAATATGATATATCTCATGATGAAAATTCAAATGAATGACATTACAATTTCACAAATAATATTCCTGGAACGGATCTAAAGGACTGGAGTACGTACAATGAAATTAATGTGGTTGTGTTTGAAGCACACCACATCCACAATTATGTTGGAAATATGAGAGAACTTTAGAATTTGACGTTTCTTTTTATTTTTTTTTTTAATGTCGGCCAGTGACCTTTACTTTTCCACGTGCCGTGGTAACTGTTTTGTTGATATAGTTGTTCATAAAAATAATTTAAACATTATTAAATTAAAGTAATTTTTCGTGACTGCCTGTGTAACTGCGTTGTTCTTCTAAACTAAACAACGCATTCTGATGCGGTTGTCACCATCATTTAGAGAATTTATTCCGGTATTTCATAAATATTAAATTGGGGCAATGACGATCCCATGATCGTCAACAGTACTACACATGTACTGTTTGGTGATAATTTCTAACAAACGCATTAATTATTGTATAGCGACAGCGAAAGTGACAGCGGGCGATAAAATGGCGTCTAATCAATGTGTTGCCAATATAAAAATAGTGCTGCCTTTGGTACAATTTACAATGCACCTTAATAAAGAAATCCCAATGTTTTGTCAAGTTCTAAAAACCGCGCGAAGCATTGTCGCTAGTTCTGAATAAACTGTTTAGCCGTTTTCGATTGGGGTGCATTAAATCAGCCTCCTTGAGTGCCAATACTCGAGTATTTTCGACGTACCCTGAACAATCAGTCCCACTAGAAACTTAGCTGACTGGATTATTTTATTACCACAGAATGAGATGTTTTTGTACAGTTCGTGCGACACTAGAAAAGGAATAGAACAGAATAGAATAAGTATATAAGTGGAAATTTTACATAGGGTGACACAATTTGCGGAAATCTTAAAATACTTGTATTATTTTTAATCGCCTTCAAAAAAAGTAGGAGGTTCTCAATTCGACTGTATGTTTGATACGCGATTATTCCGGCAATTATGGATTGAATTTGATGATTCTTTTTTTATTTGATAGAGGAAGCTTGCGTGGTTGTTCCATATAAATTTTATTAATTTTGTTTGAGGAGTTTTTGAGTTAGCTTCGATAATACGATAAAACTTCGATAATATATAATTCCTTTTTGTGTATCTTGATGATGTTATAATACTTCCTGTCACTGTTGTTTACATAGCAAGTAGTGGTATCATAACTAAAAAGTGAAAAATAACTTCATTTTCGGAAGTGGGTGGACAAAAACTAAACTATACCTAGACCCAAAGACACCGACTACCGAAAATAAAGTTATTTCACTTTGTAGTGTTTTTTTTTTTTAAAGTCGGTTATATATATTTTTTCTGTAAAAGATTTTGTCTAATACAAATTGAAACGGAGAGGTTCTCTCGAGGGTGTATTGCACTTACTTTACATAGATAAGTATACTCTTAATGGAGTATTATCAAGAAAGTATCAAAGTGAGTGACCTCAAATTGATATCACTTTATTCTTTCCTTTCGATAATCAAGTTACTTTTGCAATTTTTTCGCTTTTGATTGTGGTTGACATTTTCCATTCCTAAATATAACATTATTACTTTAAAATTCATACTATGTATTTTATTGCAATTAATTTTCAGAGTGCCAGAAAATCGTTGGAGAGCAAAATTCACAATGGCACCTCGAAATGCATTCCGTTTCAAAGTACAAAGCATACAGTGAGGTATCTTTTGTTGTGCGTGCCCAACGAGTATGTAAAGAGGCGCCGGCGGCCGCAGCTGCTGGTAGTGCCGAAAGCGCGCACCAATCTTCTCCGTCGTGCTCCGCTAACGCGTGCGTTGTGCACTCTCAACACGGTAGCTATGAGCTTGGACCTCTTCTCTTGTACACTGAACGACTTTACTATAGTAACCTCTAGACTGCTATGTTATCCAGATCTGCCTGTGTATTGTTATAGTTAGTAACTAAGTACCTAGTTTTAATATTTTGTTCAGTTTTCTTTTGTTTTGTACCACTCTATCAATTTAGGTTAGCCTGTAAAGATAGGATGTGATGTTAAATAAATAAATAAATAAATAAATAAATCTTCTAAGTATGTAACTAGGGTTTCTTCGTCTTCTAACTTTCTTCTAACTTCTTCTTCTAACTTCTAAGTATGTAAGTATGTAACTAGGGTTGCTCAGATTTTAATTTTATTTGTTTTAACTCGATCGTATGACTTATGTTTTTATCTATACTAATATTAAGAGGTTAAATTTGTTTGTATGTAGGGTTACCCCCTACATACAACTGGAACTACCAGTCGGATTTGAACAATTATTTTTGCAATTGATAGCCCAATTTTTGAGGAAAGTTATAGGCTATTTAACATCACGCTATGATCCTTAGGAGCCGAGCAAAAATAAAAAAAGCGGTAAATAAAGTAATAGCACGGGCAGGCAATTCAATGCGACGCGGTGGGTCGAGGGAACAAGAAACATGGGGACGAAGTTGCGGGCAGAAACTAGTCATTTATATTATTCTTGTCAATGACCTACCACATTTTTATTTTCAGCCATTCGTTATAGCAGAAGAAAATATTATTAAAGCCCTAATAAGACATTACAAGGTAAAAGACCACTTAAGGATATCCAAGACTTCACCTTTACGGCTTCAAAGTTATTTAAAATCTCGTCTTCGCCACGTCGCATCACCGATGAAACATAAAACTTTTATTTTTCTCTGTACGTGACACCGTGTGCCGTTCCTACTTTAACATTTTCGCCGAACAATTTAATATGGCGGCCACTAAAATTGACGCTGACAAAGGTTGAATGTAAAATATTTAAATCTCTTTTTAAATATTTCGTTCTACCTGAGCACCTCAGTTCCAAGTAAAGTATCCAAATTGCTATTCAAATACAGCTTTATGACCAAATAATAATAATAAGGTAACCGGTAGCTTGGACCCTACTCCCAACACCGGCGGACCTCTATTTTTTTATATTCTAAATGTTTTTTTTTTATATTTTTGTTAAAAAAATATTTAAAAATGTAATTATATAAGATATAAAATGAATAAGCTAATTAAGGTAATAATAATGATAAGGTATCTAAACATGAAAATATACAAAATGTTTGAAATGAAAAATTTATTTTAAATGTTTTTTAACGACTTTCCATCCCAATTGACCTGATTTTGTAGCGTAGTGACCCAGAAATGTATTACTTACTTTAATAATCTGATAAACTCACATGTATTTTTCACTAACAGATTTTCAAGGAAAGAGAAAATTTTACGCTAGGAATGAATTTCATTTTAAATTCGGGGATGATGCCTGTAATCCCCGAAGGTTTAGGTACAGGTGTACCTATAGTACACCCACATTTCGCCAGTTATGTGTAAGTCCCATGTAATAAATAGGATGCGAGCCTATTGCCATCAACCGGACACAAATCTAGACTCCGGGCTGCTACATGAGGAATTCCAGATGGAAAAACCCAATAACACTTTGTCCGTCCTGTGTAGCGAACCCAAGACCACATGCTCACCCCCCCCCCACCCCCCCACCCCTTCGGTGTCCTCACCGGACACGGTTGTTTCGGGAGGTTCCTGTTTCGGATAAGGCGGGAGGAAACGCCCGGGTGTCACCATTGTGTAGATCGCCCGGAGGACACGGTGGAGCATACAGTGGAGGTCTGCCCGGCTTGGGCGGAGCACCGCCGTGTTCTCACGGAGGCGATCGGCGGCGGCGATCTCTCGCGTCCAAACTTGGTCCAGGCCATGGTGCGGAGCGAGAGTGCATGGGAGGCTGTCACCTCCTTCTGCGAAGCAGTAATGCTCGCAAAGGAGGAGGCGGAACGCGAGAGGGAGAGGCAACAGCCGCGCCCTCGCGCCCCTAGCCGCCGCAGGAGACGCCCTGGGCGGCGGGAATCTATCGCCGATTCCCGGCCACCGTAGGCGCGGGCTTGCGGACGACGAGTAATGGGCAGCTCGCCGTCCGGTAAGGACCAGGCCCGGGTCGACGGCGCGTTGTGTTCCACGCGCGCCTCAAAGAGATGTCAGCAGTGACGGGGTCCAATAGGGCCGAAGCCGCCGGGGTCGCGGGTAGTTCGAAAGAGATACCGTGGCCCTGGCACGGGCAACTGAAGGAACACGGGTGGGTTTTAGTCAGTAAAAGTCTGACACGCCCTCCCGCTCTGCCCGGAGCGGGAGAAGTCATTTGATGATTTCCCATCCACAAAAAAAAAAAAGACCACATGCTCAGCAGTAGCACTTGCGACCACTACTCCAACGACGATATAAATTATACAAATTAAATTATAACCATGAGAGACAGAAATAGGCAATTTTAATTAGAAAATTAGAACGAGTCAAAACTTTTAGAAACATCTGCAAACTCGAACGGATTACGAATTAAAGTGAATTTGTTGAATCCTAATTTAGGAAATTCAAATTAGACTTCTGAGTTATTACAATGAAAGCTAAATTATTTATTATACAGGAAGATTCATAACTTCAATATCCAACCCCCCCTCCCCCCTTCACCTATAGATTATTTTTCTTCATTAAAGGAAAACTTTATTTAACTACTAGCTCTTGATCGAGGCTTCGCTCGCGTTAATTTAGAACTTGACAATCAATTCAGGTAATAATTCTCTCCTTGTAATAATTCAATTATGATTCGAAAGACACGTGGCGCCCGTCATCTATTATCGTAAGAACGTTATTGTTGTTTTCCTCGGGAACATTACTTTTTTTCGGGATAAAAGGTACCCTATGTCCATTTCTGTACACCTGACAATGTATATGCAAAATTTAAGGATGATCTGTTCAGTGGTTTAGGCGTGAAAAGGTAACAAACAAACAAACTTACTTTCGCATTTATAATATTAGTCAGGATTAGGATTTATTTCCCAACCCTTTATTTATGCCAAACCCCCCGGGGAGTAGAGGCGTGGTGTTATGTTATTTCCCAACTGAACTGCCTCGTTGATCTAGTAGTTCCAAGGAGGCTGCTGAGCATGGAGTCTCAGATTCGATCCCATCTCATGTTAACTTTTTCCAATAAAAAGTTCTCAGGAACAGCCCGGAGTCTGAATTTGTACCCGGTTGATAGTAATAATAGTAATCTTTATTTATTCTCTCATCACAAAAGTTCAATAAAATCAAATAACAAACAAACACAAATAGACACAAATAAACACAAGAACAACAACACACACACAACACACACACACACACACACACACACACACACACACACACACACACATAACAGAAGATAACAAATAGAGACAAGAATTATAACGTTGTTTCAAAAATCATAAAATATGATCCTTTATGAGAGACTGGCGTCCATACTAGGATACCCTGTGTCTCTACTTTCGGGCTTCTGACGACCCGTAACGACTGTCAAAGATCCACGAATGACAGCCAGGACCAACGGCTTCACGTGCTTTCCGAGGCACGGAGGAGTCTCGGTATGTAAAGATGTTCACATATCCACGCACCAACCTCGGCAATCGTAGTTTAACCTGATGGATCGACCCGTGCAGCTGTTATTACTTAGCCACGAGCTCCTCAGGAAAAAAACTGATTAGTTTAAATTAATTAACCTCAAAAAAAAATTGTTGATGGCAATAGGCTCGTCGCTCTCTATCACATGGAGCCTAATCATAAATGGCCCTTGTCTGATTACCTTCTGTTATCAAGAAATTATTGTGTTCCTAACTACTAAAGGTTTCTAAATTGCTGTACAAAAATAATTATAAGCCATAAAAGTAGAGTACCTAATTTCTTACAAACTTATTAAAGCCAGGCGTCTGCCTAAAAAAGAAACAAGGCAATAAACAGTTAAAATTAAGTCGTTAACTTAAAAACAATCAAGAACTTTATCAAATTATATCTAAACTACTTTTACCTTGAACGAACATTTTAATTTCATTATGTACCATCGCGGACATTAGCTGTGAACTACTTTTCGACCTTCTGGTAATAAGGCTGAAAATAACCACTTTTCGACCTTATAGGGTTGAAAAGTGGTTCATCGGAAATGTCCGCGATATTAACTATTTGTATTATTTTATATGGCACACTTTTTTTTCTTTCCTGGACCTCATGGATACCCTCCGTCTGGGAAGAATGGAGGCTTATGTTGAACTCTTATTGACTAAAAGCCCACTGTCCCTTCTACATACTTGATACTTATATACACGGCTACATACCAAGCTATATACATTTCCAGTATAATCTATGATCTCTCATTGTACGGAAATCCTTTACATTGCGATCAGCTTATACCGGAATGTATAGCTTGATATGTAGCCGTGTGTACATTCGCCGCACCCCCGATTGGTATTTTGACTTGCATAAATAATTTGCCTTTGATGCAAAGTGAATATTTGATGAAATCAAACTAACATAGGTCGCGACAAACATAAAAAGTTTAATGTTTTTTTATTATAATATTTATGATTCTTTAAACTTGATTCCTTTCTGAAAAAGGAGAACTCTGTATTACAAAACATTATAATAAAGAAATCTACTTACAAAATTACGTACTTCCTTCATAACGGCGCAATTTCTTAGCAAAAATGGCACCCTACCTACATTATGATATTACCGTGGTAACAGTACTTTATCGCCTTATTAAAATCTCTAAAAGATCCGATTACCGCCGCTAATAGTCTCGCTATAATTCTATGTAATAACAAGAGGTAATCACGGCGTCAGCCCTAAGTTACGTGACAAACAGGCATGTTCGAACACGCTGTCAACCTCAGTACGAGTGGTCACGCTAGGAGGGATTGCAAGTGTGTAAATATTTATAAGGGTTATAAGAAAGGTTTTCCCTATCACAGGGTTTTTTTTGCTCGCACGAGCGCGGTGTGAATCTCATTTTACCTAAAACTGTACGTGGTATGAGTTCTATACCAAGAAAATATTTTTTTATTATTACTTAATAGTGATGGAACAACGTTAATAATAAAAAAATATTTTCTTGGTATAGAACTCATACCACGTACAATATTAGGTAAAATGACTCACGGACCCGATTCACACCGCACTCGTGTGAGGGGGTAGTGTTATAGTGTTTAATAGTAGTAGACAAATTACAGACCATAAAACATCTGTCAAAAAAATTATAAAATTATAATAATGATGTATTTTGTAAACAAAACCACGACACTTTTATTTTCATGTATTGTGCACACAGACAGCTGCTAGTTGTTTATTGAGTGTGCTACAACTGCCGCTCCCTATGCACACAGAGTGGCTAGATAGAGGCAATAACGACCTAAGTTCCTACCCCTAAGTCCCTAACGCCTACAACCTAGCTCTTACAATTCAATGCCTACCTGTCTGACTAGCCCTAGTACCCTATCAGCCCTAACGCCCTAGCCCTAACATACAAACCATAACACAACGTACTAGTACTGTTGTGTGGGCAGGAAGCCTGTTACCAGCGACCTAAGGCAACAGACCGGAGCGGGTAGGAAGGCAAGGTAAGTGTACCAGGTGCAATGTACACAGGAGGTGGATATCTCACTGCCGATCCCACAGACTCACAGGATCGATCGTACTGATGGTTAAAGGTGTCTTGGCCACAGTGAGGGGTAACTCGACGGAGAGGAATCAAACACGACTCCAGCTTGATGACTAATTTTATTTACAAAGTTTACATCTTATATACTAATTATAAACTAAATACACATAGATGCTTGTTTAGTGTGTGTGCCTTCCGTCATCCATGTGTGATGTTGTTGATGCAGCTATCTCTCGTAACTCGGCCAGACAAAGTGCTGATGCTGATCCGAACTTTGTACAATAAATGTTGTAATCCGTTGATTTAACGATTAAGATGAAATTAGCTGCATTGCAATGTTTGGATTAGGGTTCCGTGGTGCTATGGTTCACTTGTGAACATTCTGGCCCCTCTCAAAGAATGACTTACATCTGTTGTAATTCAACGATTTCGCTCAAATTAGCCGTTTGGTTACGGCGTGAATCTGGTTTTGGTCTTCTTTCTTCCTTCGGTATTGGTTGACTGTATGTCGGTTCCATGGAAACTGCTGACTGCAGCTGCCTGGGTGGTTTGTTTGGTGGCCTTTGGGTTGCTGCAACCTGTCCTTGTCCTCTGGCTGGGTGACCGGTTGGTTTTGCTGACTCTCCTCCTTTTGGTGTGTGCACGATGTTTGCTAGCCAACTTACTATACGTCGACCATAACAAGCTATAAACAATATAATTGCTAATATTACTATTGATGATACGAAACTGGTTAAATATGTGTGAGAGCTGATCTGAGTCCATACAGTATTATCTAAACTGGTTTGTAATGCATTCTCTTTATTTATTAAATGTTGAAAACTATCTGTTGAATCAGCCATTACTTCCTCCCTAGTTAGATTCACTAAGTTGTTAGCAACATTCTGAGTATTTACTGTGAAATCTAATTGTTTCGAGTACGACATTACTATTGGTAATGACACAGTTCTTTTTGCGCTTAGTATGTTATTAACCGTTTTCATGATACAACTATCTGATATTTGAATTACACCAACACCTCGAAGCTCTAACTCTTCTCTTTCTCCGTCACAAATAATTGACGTCGTAATGTAGTCGGGCACTATAAATAACCAAGTATTCTGCATATATAGTTGTTTCCATATAACTTTATTCGGTATATGAAACGTTTTGGACAAACATTTTGTATTTGTTTGATTTTTGAAGATTTGGTCAACAATGCAATTTTCGCTTAATCTTTTTTTTTGTTTGATTCCTCTCCGTCGAGTTACCCCTCACTGTGGCCAAGACACCTTTAGCCATCAGTACGATCGATCCTGTGAGTCTGTGGGATCGGCAGTGAGATATCCACCTCCTGTGTACATTGCACCTGGTACACTTACCTTGCCTTCCTACCCGCTCCGGTCTGTTGCCTTAGGTCGCTGGTAACAGGCTTCCTGCCCACACAACAGTACTAGTACGTTGTGTTATGGTTTGTATGTTAGGGCTAGGGCGTTAGGGCTGATAGGGTACTAGGGCTAGTCAGACAGGTAGGCATTGAATTGTAAGAGCTAGGTTGTAGGCGTTAGGGACTTAGGGGTAGGAACTTAGGTCGTTATTGCCTCTATCTAGCCACTCTGTGTGCATAGGGAGCGGCAGTTGTAGCACACTCAATAAACAACTAGCAGCTGTCTGTGTGCACATGTATAATTCCGTACTTGAACACCTTAGTAAGTTCTCATTATAACAGCTGCTCATTATCAACCCCGCTATAATTCTATGTAATAACAAGAGGTCAAGAGACATTAGCTCTAAGTTACGTGACAAACAGGCATGTTCAAACACGCTGTCATCCTCAGAATAAGTGGTCACGCTATAGATTTAGAAGAGACTGCAAGTGTGTAAATATTTGTATTTTTGTTAAGTCAATCACAGGGATTGTTTTTTGTTAACTTGTAGACAGTAACATAGCAAAAACTTAAAAATTATAAGTGGGTGAATTGCCCAAGCAAAAAAATACACGGCAAACCTGAGAACGGTAGTGCAATGTGCTGATTATTAATTTTATATATTTTTTCTCAACAACGTAAGTATTTCTCTACCTTGGCAAAAAAAATCATTGGTATTTACCCTCTAATATACCCAAAAAAAAAATTACAAAGTGTTATTTTATCATCACGGTGACCTGTCCTGAACCCAATTCCGCTCATAACATACCTTCTCCTGCAAATACATTCGTAATATGGATTTAAATTGATTTTGTTATCATTAAATTATAATATATTCGATCAAATAAAACAATTTTTGTTTGTTTATCTTCTTTCTCATGGATTTGACAGGCAGTCAACTTTTGTCTGGAAAAAAGTTATCATTTCAGAGGACAGTAAGTTTTAGTAGAATAGCCACATCAACATTGCGTTGTTACGCCCCTTTCACCTTTTCTCACTCCGGATCAGTCCGGCTTAAGCTCTCGGCGCGAACGCACCGGTCCCAACGTCTTGCGGTTTCCCGCCAAAAAAGTAAGTTTATCATTTCAGTAATATGGGGACAAAAATAGTTTCATTTCGGTGGCTGTTATAACTCGTGCTAGATTTGTTTAATTTGTTTCAAAATTGTGTATTAAATTCGCAGTAAGTACTGTTTTGTTTGAGTAGTGTTCATATTTTTTAAATAATTTTTTTTCGGAGTTAAATGTAGAACTAACCTCTATTTTATCATCTCAGTGTTATCATTTCAGTGGATTCGGTGGACTGTTATACCAATTACAGTCCACCGGAATTAAAAGTATCTCCGAAATGATAAAAACATAAAGTTTTAGAGATCCTGGTGTCAAATACAAAGTCATATCGGTTTATCATTTCGGTGGACACTTTTAATTTCAGTGGACTCTTAAAACTTTATCCTTAAATATTTATGTAAGTTTTGATAATATTTGATGTCCACTCACGCACAATGTTATAAAATAGACTAAAGTATTATTTGTCACTAAAAATATATAGATTGCATTGAAATAAAAAAATCCCACCGAAATGATACATAAAAATCTCTTGTTGAAATTCACCCAAGTAATACTTGTATAAATATTATGAAAAAAAAAACAAAACCATTCATTCGTTGTTACACACTTTAATACTCATGTTGGTAAAATTCTGTACTTGAACACCTTATTAAAACCTCATTCCACCTCTAGCAGCAATATTAGCAAATATTGCTGCTAGAGGTAATCACTAATCACGACCTCAGCTCTAACGTGGCAAACAGGCATGTTCAAACACGTTGTCAGCGATACAATCTCCCTCAGTACGAGTGGTCATGCTTCAGATTTACAAGGGATTGCAAGTGTGTAAACATTGTTAGAAAGATTATGCCGATCACAGGGATAATGTTGTAGTG
The DNA here is from genome assembly GCA_946251885.1 of Cosmia pyralina. Classification (NCBI taxonomy): domain Eukaryota; kingdom Metazoa; phylum Arthropoda; class Insecta; order Lepidoptera; family Noctuidae; genus Cosmia; species Cosmia pyralina. The sequence goes on from OX276354.1 coordinate 19,573,639, forward strand.
TGGTTTAAAAATAGTAAAAAGTTACAGACATCTATCAAAAACATAAAATTGTCTTAATTATATTTTGATTACAAAACTGTGTCATTAGCACACTTTTATAACCACGTATAATTCCGTACTTGAACACCTAACCCTATTGCCGCTGCTATTAGTGCTGCTAGAGGTTATCACGGCGTCAGCTCTAAGTTCCGTGACAAACACCACCATGCCGGTCGAACACGCTGTTATCGATACTGGCACCTTCGTTAGGAATGGTCAAGTTACAGATTTACAAGGACTGCAAGTATGTTAATACTTCTATTTTTTTGTTAGGAAGATTACGTCAATCACAGATGAATTCTGTTAACGATATATGTGCTAACTTATACAGGGTTTCTGGAGACATGTCACGATCCCTTTAAGGGGTGATAGTAGAAGTCGTTAGGTGTCAAATCACTCTTGTGTACACGGGTCAAAAATGAACCACATCAAAGATAATTTATTTTTACAAAAAACAGTAGACATACAAATTTGAAAATTGGTTTAAATAAAACTAATGTGACTAGTTTTTTTTTTTTTGCTTTTCTAATTAGTCCTTGTTATCAAAATCTTGTACCATACTTAAATAATGACCCCAAAATCGTAACAATTTTCGTATATTTTGTCTTTCGTAACAAATTGCAAGTTACTACATAAAATCGCTATGGAGCTATATCGGCGTACTATTTTATAAACATCTACGCTTTAAGAGTATCCCATGAGGTATAAACATTTTCGAAACGTTGAAAAATGACTGAATAAACTAGATTTATTAGGAAAGAAAAATCAATCAAATTTCATGTTTTTTGAAAAAATAAAATATCTCGAAGGTGTTCATTTTTGACCCGTAAAACCCATGAGTGATTTGATACCTATGACTTCTACTGTCACTCTGTATAATTGAATCTGTCATGTAATTTAAATACATCCACCACAATTACACATTATTCCATAATAATGTATAAAGGTGCCGATTCTCTTGTGAACGCACTAAACTAAAATTAGAGAATCGCTATCTTTTACTAACAGGCAGCGCGAGAAAAGGACGGGTATAGCTAAGAACTAAGTTGGAGATGTCAAACTAGTTCACGCCTTGCGCTTCACCGTGTTTTTTAGTCGACATGTTTTTACGTGTCGTCTAAATGTCTATGGAAAAATTAGTTCTAACTAATTTGACAGCTCTAATTTACTTTTGTCCCTTTCTTGTCATAATAGAGAGAAAAAGTTAGCAATAGCCTAAATTAAGTTTAGTTTGTGCACAACAGAATCGGCACCAATTTCGTACTTGAACACCTTATTAGAATCTCATTACTGCTTCCAATAGTGCCACTTTATTTCTACATAATTGACAGGTTAAGTTTAAAAAGTTAGGTATCAAGGTCAAATCAAAACTAAAATTTTTGAAGGCATAATTTATTTACAATACGTTATAAATAACTATTCATACCTACAATTACATAGAAACACATAACGTAACTTCACGACTTGTTTCCCCGACGGGTAAAGCAGAGGAGTAATCATTGTAGGTGTAGTGGTATGTTTACCCACACATGCACGCCACTTGCGAGCTTATAAGTACCTGTGACGTTCACCGTCACCTTAAGTTCGAAGTCACGCGTTGTCACGACAACACATATTACATAGTCGTTTATTATCTGCTACTCGCGTCAATCATCATATATATCATTTCATACTAATCATCATAAGTAATTGTACCGTGTTTAGTTGTAGTAAATACATTATTAAATTCATAGTGTAAATCTGAATGGACATTTAATTTCTCACTATAGAACCTACATCACGTTCCAACAAAAGTTCTATATAGGTATAATTGCTGACACGAGTCGTGAGCACAAATTCCATGTTAACCTTAACTGCCCTCGTCAGCGTGCTCTTGTATTCATATATTGATTTAATTGCTCCCACCCGTGTGCAACCTGCCGTTATAGGAAATAACAAATGGGTAGTCAAATCATTACTTTTTTACACAAAAGTGTGTTTATTAAATAAAATGCTTTGTATTCTTTAAATGTTTTTTGGCCGAGTTGTTGAAAGATGTGCAAGGTACGATTCTGAACTATAAATATAATTTTAGATAGGTACATTTTCTCAATAAATGTACCGAAGTAAAAATTTTCACTTCGGTACATTTATTGAGAAATTGTTTCTTAAAAACATTATATTTATAGTTCAGAATCGTACCTTGCACATCTTTCAACAATTCGGCCAAAAAAAAATTTAAGAATGCAAAGCATTTTATTTAATAAACATACTGTTGTGTAAAAAAAAAGTAATGATTTGACTACCCATTTGTAACAGCGTCCTTAAAGTTTGTGCTCACAACTCGTGCCGGCAACTATACACCCATATTTCGCCAGATTCATGTTTACGCCTCGTGTAATAGGGGGCGAGCCTATTGCCATCAACCGGGCACAAATCCAGACTTCAGGCTGCTACTGAGAAATTCCTAAAGGAAATACCTAAAACTACCTACAATTAGTAGAAAATTAATTGGATACAAATAATGTTGTGTAAATTCCTTTCAGCAGCGTAAACTATTTTAGTTATATTATTAGATAGCTATGTAAATAAATTTACATAGCTCTTAATCTAACAGATACTGTGGGCTAATAAATTTAACTTTAGGCTTATCTAAGCCTCCCGATAGTGAAGTTTGGATGCGGAAACGTCTAGTTTGACATGATAATTTATCAGATTGATCTTATGGTAGCGTAACCCAACTAATCCTGCGTAAATTATGTATATGTTGCTAATGACTCCGACAAATCCGACTTCAAATCCGACTTTTTGTTCACAATTTCATGGATTTTATGTTTTTTACTACACAAAACAAAATAAAAGTAGCCTAAGTTACTCCTTATAACATCAGCTACCTGCCAGTGACAGTCCCGTCATAATCGGTCCAGCCGTTTCGGAGAGTAGCTGGAACAAACAGACAGACATACAAAAATTTTTAAAACTGTTTTTTTTTTTGTTATGAGTACTTACCGTATATACTTTCATATGCACTTAGTGAAAAGCTGTTATTTTGACATTACAAACAGTAGACACTTCAATTTCATTTATTTGTACAGATTATTGTTTATTTATTTATACTCGCACTGGAAAGCCATTCAGTACCACCGGTGGAGCAAAAAATACTATTATGTGAGGATTTGTTTACGATTAGATAGGTTACTATTCTTACTAAAAAACGTTTTTGAAGCAGTTTTATTTCATGCAAGATATTTCAAAGATTTCATGAATACCTATTGGTATACCTATACAATACCCAATTTCACAATATCTTATTACTGTGTCCCACTTGAAAATGATTTAATTGGATGCAGTAAAATGCAAGTAATCGTGTATCGGACGGCCGAAATATTTAGATCGAAGTGTGAACTAAGTAATATACTGTTTTCAACATATAAATCCGTGTTATGTTATGTGATAAAACACAAAACAAAACTACGTTTTTAAGGCTATCCCCGCCTTAATAAAGACAGAAATTAGACCATAAGCTGACGTTCGCACGGACGTAAAAATATCTTGGCGAGATTTTATCGCCCGCTGAATTTTCAACTCTCGTTGTTGAGCCGAGCGTTGAGAATCCAACTTAACAACAACAGAGTACATTCTAGCGTGTCGATAAAACACACTGTTGGATTTTATACTCTCGGCGCTAAGCAGACCGTTGAAAATCCAGTGCGTGAAATAAAATCGCCGCGTTTTTATGTCCGTGCGAATTTCGACTAACCTACGAGTGCCTACGACATTTTTAAAATTGTCTTAGTTTAAATGTAATCGATATTTTTAGGGGATAGGATAGTTACAAAAGGAACATAAGCTGAAAGTATGACATCAAACACTTACAACCAAAAAAATCTTTTAAAACCATATATTCCCTTTTAGAAATAAGTTAAACAGAAATACTGCAACACATCGTCCGTTGCAGCACAATATAGCAAATTATTTCCCGTCTTATTCTGTCCTAGATTCCTAATTGCTCGCTAAGAGCACCTTAATGACTTCCCCCCAATTTTCGACAGGATTTTGTTTTAAAATGACTGTTCCAGGCACTGGCGTTTGGCTATTGTGCCAAGCTACCATTGTGTTGAAAACAAAATTTTAATAAAATCTTTATTTGTTGGCAAAGGATTTTTTTATTTCAGTTTTATTTTTAATGAGTTTATGAATGAAAAAGGCCTTTGCCAAGCAGTAAGACAACAAAGGCTAGGAAATAATAAGTAAAAAATTAATTGAATTGCGCTTTGAGAAATATTTAAGTAAAGAAAGGTTTTTCACGTAGCTAATGCTGGGAGATTATGGTCATGTGTACACAAACTCCCCAGCTAGGTTGTGTTGAATTGTGGGTGGACTTAGGGCAGATCCGCCCTGATAACAAGTTCATCGCGTAGAAACGAAAGATTATGGTGGGAACTTGCATCTGTCATGGCAAATCCGAAGGGCTACTTTTGGACATCCAAACGTGCAGATCAATGTGATTGATGCTGAAAATTGTCTATGTATTATGAAGGGTCAAAAATTCGATTTCCGCATCGTCCTAAATATTCGTAGGTACCTTAAGGGGATACATCGATAGTTTTGTGTTTTTATAATTCCTAAAAAACCAAATGTAAGATTAAATCATTTGGATTTTCTGTGTTATTTGACTATATTGTCTACTGCTGTACGAAAACCGAAATATGATTACTTGAAATTTTTTCGATAGAAAAAGATTCCAAAATAGCACCGTCTATTTTCTATTTTATACGATTATACGTAAACAGTTCGTTATTGGTGCCGATTCTCTTGTGAACGCACTAAACTAAAATTAGAGAATCGATATCTTTTACTAACAGGCAGCGCGAGAAAAGGACGGCTATAGCTATGAACTAAGTTGGAGATGTCAAACTAGTTCACGCCTTGCGCTTCACCGTGTTTTTAGTCGACATGTTTTTACGTGTCGTCTAAATGTCTATGGAAAAATTAGTTCTAACTAATTTGACAGCTCTAATTTACTTCCGTCCCTTTCTTGTCATAATAGAGAGAAAAAGTTAGCAATAGCCTAAATTAAGTTTAGTTTGTGCACAACAGAATCGGCACCAATGTGCACTAAAATTTGCTTTAAATCTAACGTTCATTTAAATATGACATGTATATGATGATAATTATGTGTATTTAAATATAACGTTCAGTTGACCAAATTTTCATAATTTTTTTTTTTTTTTTTTTTTTTTTTTTTGCTAATTTTCAGCCAAAATTCTGTAATGAAGTAAATATCAGGAAACATCATACTGTTATAACCTCAACTAACCCAAAAGATCCACCAACAATAGAGGGGATCTGGCAGTCGGCTGCCGCTGCTGCGGCACGCTCGATTCGCTCGCTCGCCTTCGCTGTTCTAACCTAACCTAACCCAACTGATTCGATAACAGTAGATGGTAACACAGTTACAGTTAGTTACAGTGGATGGATGGTGGATGGTTGGTGGAGCGTTTTTTCTAGCACGAAAATGGCATTCTTTTAAAATCTAATCAGTTTTTGCAAAAATATACAAAACAAAGTAGACGTTTCTAAATTATATTAAACGTTTTGATTATTATAGTAACTGAATAATATTAATTGAATATTAATTCAAATGCATTATAGAATATGTTCATTAAACCATATAAAATTACGTAAAATGAAATTATATCAATAATTAATTATTATCATTTCATCGTTATATTAAAAAACTATATTAGGTCTTAGGATCAGTAGAACTTTTGTTATTATTTCTTAACGTTACACACCTATTCAATTCACCACTTTCTAACCATTATCATCTTTCACTCAACTATTGTTTCTTTGATCTTTCTCTATCCTTTTTTTTTTGTGGATAAAGAAAGAAAGAAAGAAAGAAAAATATTTTATTTGGGACACGCACAGGAAATACAGTTAAAAAAGAGCATATAAAAGTAACAAAATAAACATTAAAAAGCAAAAAAACAAAAAAAAAAAGAAATCAGAATAAAAAAAAAGAGACCTGTGCGAGGCCAAAAAGGCTCCCATCTCAGCATAAAGCTGCGATATTTAAAAAATAAATACCGCAACGCTGGTATTCTGATAGGGCCTGTGTGATGCCACGGACATACCCACGGATATCAATTAAAAATAGCAAGGGGAATAAAATCAAATAAAATAAAATACAAATACTAGAATACTTGAAAAGAAAAAAACAAAAACCGTCAATAAGGTGTAAAGATCGACTCACGCTTGACGCCCGACGGTCCAACCTCACTTGTCATTGTGGATGTGAAATCATCGAATGACTTGTCCCGCTCTGGGCGGAGTGGGGCGTGTCAGACTTTTACTGACTAAAACCCACCCGTGCTCCTTCACTGTCCTTCAGTTGCCTGTGCCAGGGCCACGGTATCTCTTTCGGACAACCCGGGACCCTGGCGGCATCTTTCTCTATCCTTAAACACGAAACTTTTCTCACGACAAATATCCCTTATTTTCTTATTATTATATTATTTATTCATACTCTTAGTGTGTATCAGAAATGTGTGGTAATATTTAAGAGGGCCATCTAATTTTGTGATCTCTCTCGCTCACACGGGACCAAATTTTTATGAATGTTAAATGAAAACATATTTTTTTGAAAAATATAATCAACTAGCTGCGCCCCGCGGTGTTATCCGCGGTTTATGAGATACACTAATACGTGTATTGTTTAATCGGTGAGAAAAGTATTCACAAAAAAATTGCTCATCCCACGGGAACACTACATTTTTTCAGGATGTAAAGTAGCCTATGTGTGCTATGTGTATACAGGATGTCAGCTACTTCCACACCAAATTATATCAAAATCAGTCCAGCCGTTTGAGTTTGAAAGAGTAACAAATGTATTTGAATTCCTTGCTCATCCCACAGGAATACCACAGTTTTCGGGATATATAGCGGCCTATGTATTAATTCAGAGTGTCAGCTACTCCCACACCAAATTTCAACAAAATCGGTCCAGCCGTTTGAGTTTGAAAGAGTAGCAAATATAATATTTGAATTCCTTACTCATCCCACGGGAACACTACATTTTTCGGGATATAACGTAACTTATGTGTTAATCCAAGGTGTCAGCTACTTCCACACCAAATTTCATCAAAATCGGTCGAGCCGTTTGAGTTTGAAAGAGTAGCAAATATATTTGAATTCCTTGCTCATCCCACGGGAACACTACATTTTTTCGGGATATAAAGTAGCTTATGTGTTAATTCACGGTGTCAGCTACTCCCACACCAAATTTCATTAAAATCGGTCGAGCCGTTTGAGTTTGAAACAGTAGGAAATATATTTGAATTCCGTGCTCATCCCACGGGAACACATTTTTTTTAAATGTCGCAGCATCATGCTGAGATAGGGACCTTGTGGCCTCGTACAGGACTTTTTGTTTTTTATTTCGTTTAATTTTTTTTATTTATTTATGGTTTTTTCTTTTCAAACTTTTATTGTTGTTTTTAGTTTAGTTGGTGATCTTCCTGTGCTAGTCACAATAATTACTTTTTCTTTCTTCCTTTATTTTTTCGGGATAAAAAGTAGCCTATGTGTTAATCCAGGGTATAAGCCGTCTACATACCGAATTTCATCCAAATCGGTCCAGCCGTTTGAGCGTGAAGAAGTAACAAACATACACACACACACACAAACTTTCGCCTTTATAATATTAGTGTGATTAGCGAACTAATAAATAATGTCAATTTAATAGTTAATTAACTACAAAACACATTTCTATTTTGTTCTCTATGAAACTCAGCTCAATAAGTATTATGATCTGTTTTTGAGATAAGTTAAATCAATGCCACAATAAAAATGTGTTTTTAATAATTACCTATTAAATTAATATTATTTATTAGTTCGCCAATTGATTACATTTTTCAAAAATGCATCTTTTCATTTGACATTCGTAAAAACTTGGTCCCGTTTACATCTGAGCGAGACAGGTGACAAAATGCGACAGCCCTCTTAAGGGTATGGCGCAAACCATCAAAAATTTTTTTTTTTTTTTTTTTCCCTTGTTCTAGGGCTCATCAAAAGGATGGACCCTAATCGTATTACAATCTAGCCTTATAAATAGGCTAATAAGTAATTAAATTATAACCTAAACTATTAAATTGTTTTTATTAAGAATGTGTCCAATAACACTTTTCTTATTGTCTCTATTAAGGCGAATACACTTCGTTCTTGTGTTTGTTTGGCACATTTGTACTTTACACTATTTACTAACACTAAACACTAACTCGAACGGTTTTGTTCTTTTTAGTCTTCTCACTATGTTTGTGTGGTCGAGCAGCTGGATTGCCTCGACGTTCACATGCTGATGAAGTCTCTTTTCGTGAGCTTCTGCAAACCATCAAAATGAACAACTTTTCACAATGTACCCATACAAAACTTTAATACCTACTTGACCCAAATGCAACAGCTGATTATTTATTCGCGATAACGATGTTAATCTCTTATAGAAAGTTGTTCAGTATGATGGTCTGCCCAAACCCTTAAAAATGACCACATATTTCTGATACACGATATATACTCGTAAGTACATACCCTATAATACATCCTATCGTAATTCGTTATCTAACAAGAACAGAGCCAAATATTCTATCTGTGTTCTCGTAGTATGACAAGACTTAGCGGAACTAACTCAATCATAAGATGCAGGCATTAACCAAAGGGGATTAAGTGACGGGAACGTAAACTTTAAGGAGACACGCATATTTGACATTATGCGGGCTGTGGAGCGACTTTTATTGCACTGAGGAAAACTCAATAGGATTTAATTCCAAAATTCATCATCATCATTGCATGGCAGCCTTGTTCCACCCACTGTTGAATATAACTTATACTCTATACTTATACTGTATAAGCCTCCTCCTTTATGAGCCATGCCATAGATCTAATACAGATGCGACACTCAGCAGTTTAGGTATGAAGCTACAAGTACGCGGCGGGCTCATCTCACTGGGTCAATTCAGCGTGGGCTGCCGCGCACCGGCCAGCTCGCACGTTAGTTCGATACTCACTCGCACACCGCGTCTTAAAAGAAGACAACCCTATAACGAATCAGAAGGTATAAGAGTTACGCGATAGAAATAGAGGCAACTTATAGGTGAATATAACTGTAGGTAATGAAGCGTTGTGCGACCTGAATTGCACTTTATTGTGTCGTAGCAAGGGTAGCTTTTTATTTAAAGGTTTTGCGGAATGTCCCATCTGTATTCATCTGTGGCCATGCTTTCCTGGTCAGTGTGAGCATGCATCGCGTCTTAAAAGAAGACAACCCTATAACGAATCAGAAGGTATAAGAGTTACGCGATAGAAAGAGAGACAACTTATAGGTCAATATAACTGCAGGTAATGAAGCGTCGTGCGACCTAAATTGCACTTTATTGTGTCGTAGCGAGGGTAGCTTTTTATTTAAAGGTTTTGCGGAGTGTCCCATCTGTATTCATCTGTGGCCATGCTTTCCTGGTCAGTGTGAGCATGCACCGCGTCTTAAAAGAAGACAACCCTACAACGAATCAGAAGGTATAAGAGTTACGCGATAGAAAGAGAGGCAACTTATAGGTGAATATAACTGTATAGGTAATGAAGCGTTGTGCGACCTGCATTGCACTTTATTGTGTCGTAGCAAGGGTAGCTTTTCATTTAAAGGTTTTGCGGAGTGTCCCATCTGTATTCATCTGTGGCCATGCTTTCCTGGTCAGTGTGAGTCTCATCCAGGACTTCCCTGCGATCCTCTGTAGGTCGCTTTATTCTAAGATTACAGCTTGAAGTTACATTCAATTGTGTTTAAAATGGCGTACTTAACTTAACCGAGTGTGTTAATATGTCCCCAATAATACTCGTACATGTATTTAATCACGTTATTGCTTTACCTACTAACTTTAAATTAGAAGCAGCGAAACCCCATGATGTTTCGCTGATGTAGCGGAACATCATGCGAGTCAGTTGAAATAAAATATTGCGGTTTCGCTTCGTCGCCGCTTTTCGCGGCGAAGGTGTGCTAAGGGCCTAACTGTCATATTGGTTAAAAACACAAATAGATCCCGGTCAAGAAATTACGAACCAATTCTTCCATCTGCCGATCGCCATCAGTTCATCACTATTGACCCTCATTTTTAATTTTATTTTGTCATCTAAATCAATTTATGAATTGTCACACAACTTGCGTCGTACTTTTTAACACTAGCTTTTGCCAGCGACTTCACCCGCGTTTAGGTTCGAAAATATGCCAGTTATCGGGCTAAAAAGTATCCTAAGAAAGTTTGTATCAATTTGTGTCAAATCACGCAAAAACGGCTGAACGGATTTAGATAAAATTTGGCACACAGATAGTTTATAACCTGGATTAACACTCAGGATACTTTTTATCTCGGTATTCTTACGGGTTCGAGATTTGCGGGTGAAAACGTGAGGCGCTGCTAGTTTTTAATATTAGTAATCCGGTGTACTGTCCATAACAAACAAATTCATCCGGAATCGAGGCGACTTTTTACCATCCAAACGCTAACTCGCCTTTTATCACTTCTCCCATACACGTTAACCCTAAGTTTCTGTCTTAATGCATCCGCTAGAACATCATCCGTATCAGTTAGACTATGATAGTTTAGTGATCCAATAACTGAGAGGCTTGGCTTACACGAGTACGTACTTCGTCAATATTTATGCATCAATCATACTTCACGCAACGGGGATCGGCAGAGATTGAAGTGACACGTGTTCATAAGGCATGTATGATTCTTAGAAATTCTCCCTTTTCTGGGAAAATCCGGACCCTTCTTGGAGGGAAAAATAATCTGACTGTAAGTACTTAGGTAGGTATGTACACTGAGAAGATTATAAACTAAGGAGGTGTATACCGGGTTCTAGGATTCAAATTTAGGTTTTATCTTCAAACCTACTAGGTAAATAAATTACAACCTTACATAAACTCTCATTTGACATGGACAGGAACGGGCTGCGCATGGTGACGGGGACCATCACTGGACACTGCTTATTAAACAAACACTTCCACACAATAGGAATAACGGACAGTCCTCTGTGCAGGGCCTGCATGGAGGCTGAGGAAACCGTTGCGCATGTGCTTTTTGAATGCACAGGCGTCACCCAGATTAGAACAGAAACTCTCGGAATATCCCGAACTTTCACAGATGTTCTTAACAAACCCGGAGATTTGATTAAATTCTGGAGGGAGGTGGGCTGGTTGGAATAAACCCCCGACGGCCGGCATGGTTACCCACGCACAATGGTCCACATGAAGGACTAAGTGCGGAAACCAAATCCTTTAACATAGAACATAGAAAATCTCATTTCATCCATATTTAATTACTAGCATTTGCCAGTAGCTTCGCCCGCGTGGATGTCGGAAATTATCCCACGGAAACCGTACATTTTCCGAGATAAAAAGTAGTCTATGTTCTATTCCAGACTATAATCTATCTTTGTGCCAAATTTCATCCAAATCTGTTCAGCCGTTCTGGCATGATTGAGTAACAAACATCCATCCATCCATGCAAACTTCCGCATTTATATATTATTATATAGTAGTAAGAATTGCTGAACCCATAAAACTGATGGTTAGTCATATTTAATTTTATTACGTAGCATTTTGTGGACTTGTAAATTCACCCCAGTCATGCAATGAGGTTGCATTAAATAATGGCTTTATTATCATAATTTCACACAAAATAAATGGACCCTATTCGTGATTTCCCAACACTAATATTGTTGAAAAACGTCGGTTTAGTGATGCGAACACACTACTCTTTTTTGCTCGGCAAGTCGATTCGATATTCGATTGTGCTCGAATCGGATTCTCGAACATTTGGATAACGGGCTGAGCTCAATAGCGACTCAATATGAAGTCCGATCCAGTTCTGGAATCTTTTAAAATGAAAGCTTTTAAGTTTATCGAGAGCCAATTTTGGACGATCCTTTGAAACCTAAGTTGAGAACGAGTATTCAAGGCGTCATTTTATAAGCTTGAATATTATTATAACCTACTTCCACAGTAATATCATAAATGTGAATGTTTGGGTGGATGTTTGTTACTCAATCACGTCAGAACTGCTGAACGGATCTGGATGAAATTTGGCCAAGAGTTAGAATATAGACTAAAATAGCACATAGGCTACTTTTTATCTCGGAAAAATGTACGGTTCCCGTGGGATAAATTCCGAACTCCGCGCGGGCGAAGCCGCTGGCAAAAGTTAGTTATTATTAAGTATTAGAAGAAGGCCTTAGATGAAGGCCTAGAAATTGCATAGAAAACTTATAAAAAAAAATGGGTTTCTGACCTACGTACATATTATCAAATCAGCGGCAGCGTATTTTCAATAAAGTAAGTTAAGGGGCTTACAGGACCTAAACGCAAGTTTTACAATGCCTAAAAGTATATGATCTACTGCAGTAAACTAAATCAGAAAAAGCGCGCCATCTATTAGTATACTCGGGCGTAACCTCGCTAAACCGTTAGTGCAAAACCTCATGTATGCTTTGTGTGATAATTGCTATGGGCGTCGTCGTTAGATGGCGTTCACGTCGATTGTGTAAATGTGTGCATGCGTTCTTCAAGGTCAGTTAGGTCTACTAGTCCTCTTAAGTAGCTTTTAGTATTAAATTTAACTCCCCACTTTAGTAACACCATGATAATTAAGATCTCAAAAATTTATCGACTTTCGATAAACGATAAAACGAAAAAGAAAATCCTATTCAATTAAATTCCCTTCCCTATCCCTATGGTAACCACGAGCAGATTTATTGTTTATTTACCGAACGATACTCATAACGTACTTACTTTATGAAATACCGAATACCATTATGAAAATACCGAATTCCACTTGGTTATTAAAGTATGCAGGGTATTGGAATATTTTGTTAATCTTACCTTAAATGGTGTATAGAAATATGTTGCTTGCGCATACCTGGAACAGAAATAGGGGTCATTAAAATTTTGCATGTTTTGTCGGTGAGATAGTATTTAAGTTTTACCTAAACTTGTATAGAGGAAGCCACTGAACTCTATACCCCATTTGCAATAAGAGTAGACATTTAAACAAACCTTTTTTACAGTCCGTTCAACCGATTTTGACTTCTATTGCGTTGGTGGCATGACAAATAGCAGCTGCAGTAAACAGCTGGTAGGTATAGTAGCCACTTTTTTGCCTTTATTTATTATTTATTTATTTATTAAAGGCTTACCAACTAAACACATACACAGCATTAACTTAGCGTCTTAGTCATAATATAGATCTCGCATGTATCTAATTATAGGAAAGCACGACACTATCAATTAGCGTACTAACACATCGCCAAACCATTACTCGGCATTACTTTAATGCCATCCTTAAGCCTACGGAATAGAAGTCAAAATCGGTTAAACGAATTGTACAAAAAAATACAACCGACTTCCAAAAACAACACTACAAAGTGAATAAATAACTTTAATTTCGAAGTCGCTGTCTGATTAAATGTATTTTCGTTTTTGCCACCGACTTTCGAAATTAAAGTTAATTTTCACTTTGTAGTGTTGTTTTTGGAAGTCGGTTGTATTTTTTTGTTAACATAACATCGCGCCTTAATCCCCGAAGGTTTAGGGGGGTAGGGGGGGGGTAGGGGGGGGTAGGGGGGGGTTTGGGGGTTGGGACCTGTAGTACACACCCATTTCGCCAGTTACGTTTGTACTAAACTGCTACATAACTAGTTGACTATTATTATCATTAATGGATTACTACCTACATAAATAGGTATCGATTTTGAAACGGATTCAAGGTCTCTGTCATATAAATTTTGGACCGGGTCATTACAACCGATGAATTATTCCGCACAAACTATTATTTTCACAAAAAACATGATTCCTACTTATTATGTAGGTAAACATTCCAACCTTCATCCAACACACCAACCAATCTTGAACATTCAACCTTATAATAGGGTTTTTCAACAGGGACGCTCGAACTTTGATAGCGTATAGCGGCCATCTTGGTAAAGTGACAGCTATCAAATTAGGTAGGAATATTTATTTCGATAAAATGCTAGACGCTTCAACAACGCGTTGAAATTGTTAAAATTTATTATGTATCAAAATCAGTGCTCAGTTCGCCTAACGTTCCGTGGCTTTGTTATTTCGCGTGGTGACGACATCAAGTGGTCACCGACTTGACTACTTTCTGTGGGGCTACGTGAAATCTCGGGTCTATTTAGACAAACCACAGACAATAGCCGCCCTGAAGGCCAAGATAACTCGCTCATCATGAAATTGAACCCCATTTATGCGAAGATGTCGTCCAAATTGGTCCACACAGCGGTGCCGCGGCGGATATTTGACCGAAATAATATTCCATACAAATAATGTCATCGGATGCCCCTTAAAATAAAATTTAAAAATGAGGTAATATCACTTACACAAGTGATTTTATTTCATTTCAAAGATCGAGCACTCTTAGAGTGGGTTGCACCATCTTACTTTAACAATAACAAACATGGCACCTTCAGTTCGACATTTGTTATAGTGGTGCAACCCATGTTTGTTAAAGTTCCTGTTAGAGAAAAAATTGGTTGTTCCATTTGACAATTTGTTAGCTGACGTCACTTCTGTCAGACACGTCGAACGTCATGTAGGTACCTGCTCCAAACTTTATCTTTTACATTTGACATGACGGTGTAACAGCAGGAAGTCATTCTATGGTCATTTTAACTTTGACGGAAACTATAACCTAGCCCTTGGTGCAACCCACTCTTAATATAAATCCCTTTATAATGAACTTTACTTGATCGTGGACCCAGTGTTCTTCTTAGCAGTGTGATAGCCATGTTGGCAATCTCAATTATTGTGTTAGCCCAGAAGTAGCGACCTACCAACCATCCTTACATTTCCCTGCCTTTGCCCTAATAGTGCTTACTTCTCCAAGACACCTTTCTTTAATGTTTTCTAAAATAGCAAGTTACATCAGGTAGCTACATGTACGTCTACTACGTACTTGTAACAACGCGCTAAGTTATTCTCTAAGCGCAACAGACCAAGTTATCCTCACTTGGGACTTGATACTTTTGCGGGTGGAGAACTTACTAAATTCACATTTTTGCTCTTTATTTTTGAATCAGCATTGTTTTTTTAGTTAGGTTTAGGTATATATTTAGGTGCAGTTCTAGGACTAAAAAGTGTAGACAAAAAACCAATAGCAGATATCCCGGTGATAATTTTTAACATTATGAATTACTAGCGACACGCCCCTGCTTCGCTTAGTTTTTATGACTTGACAAAACATTGAGATTTCTTTATTAGATGCAAGTTTAATATTAAGTTATGTATTATACACATAAAATTTCCGGAATAAATTCTCTGAATGAAGGTGAAATCCATATCAAAATCCGATGAGTTTAGAAGAACAACGCGGTCACACAGGCAGACACGAAAAACGACTGCATAAAATAAATATCTTACACCCAGTAAAAAGACAAAAATAAAGGTATGTAGAGAAAATGAAAAGCAATTCGATTATCAACATCTAATAGTCGAAAAGTATTAGGAGATATTTCATTATCCTACTGGACAAGTATACTATATAGGCCTACTTTAATTAGACAGTAATACCTATTGTTTCTATTAGGTGCCTAAACCTGACACGAAAACTTTTTGTTTACGTACATAGAATTAAATATCTCCTAATAGTTTTAGACTATACAATAACACAACACAATATTGAATTTGATACCTTCCCCTCTGAGAAGAATCAAATTCAATATTGTGAAAGTCTAAATATTCATAACTTCAATATGATTGATGTCCAATAGATTTTAAAGTAATTAAAGGATTATTAGATGAATTAAAGAATTTAATTCATATAATAAATATAATAAGTGTAATGAAGGTAATGCAATAAAAATTAATGTAACTGTCATAATAGTACAAATCATAATAACAATTTTGCTAAGCTTGGACCTTGTTCCTGATGCCAATGGGACACTGTTTTTCATACTTTTTTAAATGATTTTTATAAAAATATTTGAAAATTAATGTAAAATTAAATTAATGAAAATTATTTTCAAAATACGAATGAAAGCTATATTTTTTTTTGTTTTTTTTTGTTCACTATTTCAATTATGTAGAAGTTGCTAAAGTTTAATTCTCCGGTTTTTCTAGAGATATAAAGTACACCCACATTTCGCCACTTGGCTTCAAATAACTTCCATATAAGAGTGGGCGAGCCTATAGCTATCATCCGCGTAAACATCCAAACTCCGGGCTGCTACTGAGAAATTCGTAATTTAATGGAAAAACCCGATAACACCTGCCTACTAAAATACATATTTAAGGTACATAAAGAGGCACTTATATAATTTTAATATTTGTTGAGAAAATTACAATTTATGTTTACTTAACAGTATCACAACAAAATCAGAGCGTATATTAGCTCGAATCGGGGCCTTCTTTGATTTTAAATGAAAAGTCTCACAGACGAGGAAATTGATTAACCTATTTTCAACTTACAGTGTTCATTTAGGGTATGACTTTGATTCTTAACTTGCCTTACCTTTGCCTTACCTTTTATTTTTTGGACCTTGTTTATATCTATAAAAAATAAATGTTTTAATATCTGCAATCGCGTCAACCTGAACTGAACAGCGGCGAGCTATATAGGTCGAACTTTGAATAAAAACAAAAATTACATAATTTGAAGTTGGAGCTGGACAACAACGAGGAACGGTCCGACCGCGTCCTGGACTTTCTGCTGCTGACAACTCATCAGAACGAAGAAGAAAAGAGTCGAGAAGGCAGATTACCTGTAATACAGCATAGCAGCGACATAAAAAGAGTCGAAAATGCAGTTTAACCGCCAAAAGATTCACCGAGGAAGCTGGACTAGAAGCAACATAGCAGCAACGTCGTAAAAAAGCCCATCCATATTATATCACCCGTCTCTCCACTATTCCAATGCTTATTTTACGGTGCATACTGGATAGGCTCTTTATCCCCTCCATATCCTAAGGGCATGTCTTCCCTACCATTACCGCGCCCCCCGGTCTACTCCTTGATATGCAATGGTCTCTGTTGCACCATGTAACATGAGGCAACAGGGGCTAGTGTGAATCTTTGGGTTCATTCGAGTGATCGAGTCTGGTTAAACCACGCTGGGATCGGTGCAATTCATTCAATCATATTTCAGATATCATGATCCATAAGTTAAAAAACACACTAAATACACTAACCAGAAGCTGGTCCTCGGTCGGAACTTGTTCCATAGATACGATGCTCTCAACGATTTTTATAATAATTGTTTAACGGCGCTTTCGTGCAGTTTTTTGTAAATATTCTGATGTGTATATTACACTTCAATGTCAAGTACTTTAGTATGTCAAGAACACTGTAAAAGAACAAGATTAAGTATAAGAAGTTTACAAAAAATATAAAAAGTAGTAGTCAAAATTAAAATGGAAATAAAAGCTATATTTCGATAATGCGACAAAATGTGACGTCTATTTCTAAAGCTACAAAGACAGGTATTTTGAATCGCCATACATAGCTACCATCTTTGTCTTTACACTTTTCCTTGTGCTTATTAATATTACTTATCTATAGTACATTTTCGTGTAAACGATCGTACCTTTCAAGCCAAAAATATGTACACACGACAATAAAAGCAAAACCAACGCGTATGTTAGTCCCGGAAGAAGCGTCTCTAATATAAAATCTACAAAGCAATTTTAACTTTTAAACGCTAACTTTAGGGTTTAATTTCGTATATGTGTTTGTCTTTTGTTTAAAAGAGGTCGTTACGTAGGCGCAGTGACTTCACGCGTTCTCATTACTGGCTGGTTTGAGAGCGTTGCGTTGTACTTCTTACTGTTTATACACTCCTGGTAGGTACTACGGAAGTGCGGCCGTGATACTTCCATTGTATTTTCTTCTATTTTCACTAATGTATGGTGGAAATCTAACGCCTTATCTGCCTGTTGAAGATCGGATTGGATGTCAGATTACGTGTCGCAATCAGGGATGAGTGCTGTTCACTTTTTATCCTCTTTTCGTTTATGACATCCTGGTACTTAGATTATTATCCGGCAGTGAAAATGTTTAAGTAAATATTATACAGATGGGGAAAAATCTGTATTAATTTAAATAGAGAGGATTTAAATGAATAGTTCTGCGGATTATGAATTATCTCGTATTCATATTTCGGCGGCTATGTAATTGCGTTTATTTAGTTTTTGCCGGAATCGCCAAACACATAGGTACACATTTGGCTATATGAAAAATAGTTTACAGTTATTTCAAATAAATGTTTATAACAAAATAAATGTTATTAATTATTTATTACATTACAGCAGTGATAGCCTACTGGTGTGACCGTCTGACTGCCAAGTCATAGGGCTCGAGTTCGAACCCAAGGCACGCACACTTACTTTCCGGATTCATGTGCGTATTGTGTAATAATTATCACTTGCTTAAAAAACAGTGAAGGAAAACATTGTGAGGAAACTCCTGATATCTGAGATATATTTCTCGACGACATGTGAAGTCAAATCAGAGGGCCATGCGCGGTATAAAAACTCTGGCACCAGGTTAGAAACTATAACCACACGAAAAAGAAAGAAAATTATTAATTAAGGTAGGAATCAATGAATCCCTACTGCCTTTTGAAACTGTATGTAGAAATGTTTGATTAAACACAATTACTACGTTATTTATTAAAAAGTAATTATTATAGTAAATTTTTCACGCGGAAATTGTTGTATTTCTTCATGTCTCTCATAAAAACTTAAATAATAAAATAAAAAAAATAAAAATGTTTATTTCAATTACAAAGTGCTTTGTCATAAATGTATTGGAGATCTCCTTTTAAGCAATAGTTGCTTGTGTTAGGAGACTCCTCTCTTCCGCTAGGATTTTAACTATAATTGCAATTGAAAACATGATAAACTTGAACTTAAAAAAAAGAAAGAAAAATAAAAAATCTAAATTAATAAACATTTTACGAAGAAAAAGGTAACTATGCGCGTGTATGTGTGGTGTAAACAAGTAAGTGTGAGTGTATGAGAGAAAAGAGACTTGTTGTTAAAGAAAACGCCGTGATATCACAAAAAAAATGAGATCCAAAATGAAATACTAAGTTCACTTAGGAAGTAGAATTTATAATCAAATGCCACCATCTAGCCTCTATCTATGTCTACGAGCTCACCTTAGGGAAATTAAGAAACCCCCTTAAAACCTCATTCACGTCATAAAAGAAATTATAAAAAAATGAAACAGAAACTTTGTAAAATAAATGTATTAAAATAAAAACTATTAGACTGTAAATAAAAAACTATAACATTTATTAAAAAAAAAAATACTATGTTAATAACCAAACAAACCTGAATCTCATTGAAACTTCAGCCGTAAATCTCACCTCCTATGTATTTCATTAATATAAAACATTAAACTCAGTGCATAATATCAGTTCGCAGACGGTTTTAAATTTAAAATAATTATTCAAATCACATCCGAACTTTTGCAATAAATATAAAAGGTTTTTTGAAGTTCCCTTACCTTCCGGACTTTGTCAGTTTTAATTTATTCTCCTCAAATAAGGATTAAGTTGACGTTCGCAGTCGGCAACTTGAAGAATTCGGGACAACATTAATCGTCTCGTTTATTTACGCAGATGTAATGGAAACATCGCTATTCTGTCAGAACTTTCTAGAAACATTACAAGTTTATTTGCCAATTTGCCAGTTTGTAGACAAAATATTCTTGGGGGACTGTTGTAAATTGATAAAAAAATAAAGTAAGAGTGTCTACTTAAATTATCGATGTTCAATCCCAAAGCATTAAAGAACTAATTAGGTTCAATTTAAGGTACATTAGGTGTAAGTCTTGAACAAATAAATATTTTTTTTTTTTATTTAATCCGAAAAAAAAACAGATCTAGTCGGACTCGAACACGAGGGGTTCCGTACCTACTAACTTACCATATTTAACACTAAATAATAGGTCTTTACCTATGAAATTGCCGTTTTGTATGTAAAAATTTAAACGAATTTTTTTCATGCATTTTTTATTTGTATTAATCGAAGTAATCACCCATGCAATCAATGCATCTTTGCCAACGCAGTGGCAGTTTATTGATGCCCTTCTTAAAGAAATCAGCTGGACGGGAGGCAACAAATTCTTCAAAGGCATTTTGTACTGCCTCTCGGGTATTGAATTTTTTTCCCGCCAAGAAGTTATCCAAATTCTGGAAAAAGTAGTAGTCTGTAGGCGCAAGGTCTGGTGAGTAAGGCGGATGACGGAGAGCTTCCAACCCCAGTTCTTGCAACTTGGAGACCGTCTGCTGTGCAGTATGAGGTCGCGCGTTGTCGTCCAGGAGCAGCGGAGACGAGCGATTGACCAATGCTGGTTGGAGATGTGCCAGCTTCTCCATTCATTGTGTTCAGTTCTTCACAGTACACATCTGAAGTAATGCTCACCCCGTTTGGTAAGAAGCTGTGATGAATCACACCGGCGCTAGACCACCAAACAGTGACCATCACTTTTCTAGGGGTAAGTTTTCATTTAGGGCATTGTTTAGGTACTGAACCAGGATCCAACCAACTTGTTGAGTGCTTGCGGTTATCAAACAGAATCCATTTTTCATCGCAGGTAACAATGCGGTTCAAAATTCCTTCATTTATGTGTCTGTTGAGCAGTGCAAGGAACGTCTCGACGCGTACTTCGCGCTGGCGATCATTGAGTTCGTGGGGCACCCATTTGTCAAGCTTTTTTACATTGCCAATTTGACGCTAATGGAGCAATATTGTTTTGACGCTAACGTCGAAAGCTGCTGCTAATTCAGCCGTAGATTGTGTATCATCAGCTTCCACAATCGCCTTTAATTCGTCATTGTCGACCAAAGTCTTCGGACGACCGCGAGGTTCATTTTTCAGGTCGAAATTTCCAGAACGGAAGCGAGCAAACCAATAACAAGTGGTGCGTTGGTTTGTAGTGTTAGCTCCGTAAACGTCGTTGATGTTGCGTGCCGCTTGTGCCGCGTTGCTGCCACGACGGTACTCATATTCCATAATTACTCGAATTTTTAACGTATCCATGATGACGAAAAAGATTGAAATGCGATGAAAATGTAACACTAATCAATAAACAAATGACTACTTTTGGAAAAAAAAATCCATGTTTTTAAAATAAAATTAATTTGAAATTAGAATTCTTAGCCAAACAAAAATTATTTTGATTTGAAATGGCCAGTACTGCAGAACGGCAATTTCATAGGTAAAGACCTAATATTTGATAAAAAATACTTCAGTTTAATAAACACGTTTCTTTTATGGGGACTCCCTTTAATTTAAATGTTTATTTTATTTTAATTATTTGTGATTATAGCGGCAATAAAAATACACAATCTGTGGAAATTTCAACTGTCTTCTTAGTACGGTTCATGAGATACAGCTTGCTGACAGACAGACGGACGAACATCGGAAGCGTAGTAATAGGGTTCCGTTTGGCACCCTTCATGTACGGAACCCTAAAAAAGCAATAGTTATTACTTTACTAAATGAATAAAGTATCTAACCTTGCGCCTATTTCACGGTAATAGCTGAATTCGCATATTGTCACCTCTCTCGCTCTCACGGAAGCAAAATAGTAAGAATGTTAAATGAAAAGATGTTTTCCTGAAAAATGAAATCAATTAGCGAACTAGTAAATAATATTAGTTTAATAGGTAATTACTAAAAACACATTTTTATTGTGGCATTTATTGAACTCGTCTCAAAAACAGATCATAATAATTTTTGTGCTGAGTTTATTATGTAACACAATAGAAAAGCGTTTTTAATAATCATCTATTGAGGTAATATTATTTACTAGTTCGCTAATTGATTATATTTTTAATCGACTTCAAAAAAGGAAGTTCTGTATTCGACCCGTATGTATGTATGAATGTTTGTTTGACCACGATTTTCTCAAAAACTAATGAATCAATTTTAATGATTCATTCACTACCGTAATCTACATACTTTCAGGAAGGTTCTAGTATACAATACTTTAGGTATATATTCTTATGTACGAAGTTATATGCTGTTGGATTTTATGATGATTCTTCTTTTCGTTCGTCTTGGGCTCAGTAATTGTCCTAATTGTATATAAATTTACTTTATAAAAAGTAAAAACTGACTTCAAAATCTAAAACGAATAAAAAACTTAACAGCTTCTGAAGTCGGTGTCTTCCTTTCTTCAATGCACCTTAGCGTGACATCGACTTCAGAAGCTGTTAAGTTTTTTATGAAAGTTATTTTATTCGTTTTAGGTTTTGAAGTCGGTTTTTACTTTTT
Organism: Cosmia pyralina; assembly: GCA_946251885.1. Classification (NCBI taxonomy): domain Eukaryota; kingdom Metazoa; phylum Arthropoda; class Insecta; order Lepidoptera; family Noctuidae; genus Cosmia; species Cosmia pyralina. Next base: position 19,596,007 of record OX276354.1, read on the forward strand.
TTAAAGTAAATTTATTCCGTAGTAAAAATTTGGTTCCTTATGAGCGAGAAAGCTGACAAAATGCAACAGCCCTTTTTATTAGCTTCTTTTCATAAGTAGCATTGTGGATATTTGCAGTGAACCAATCAAAATCAAAAATAAAAATCATTTATTCAAATTAGACTGAGAAATATCACTTTTCGAACGTCAAAATTATATAAGACAGTCTCCCAATATGCCCGCCCTTCATCACTTCCTAGTGCTTTAGCTGGGAAGAAGAAGTGGCGCAACAAACTCCCCAGCAGCACAGCTTTCTGTTCACAGTCCAACCTTATTATCTTAGTAATAAGGTAGAAAAGTGGTTGTTTATTACTAAGGTCGAAAAGTGATGTCCAAAAGTAGTTCACCGCAAATGTCCCCGATGGTACATAAGCAAAAGAAACTATTAATAATTTGATTAATGTCAGCTTTAATGTAATAACTACCAACAATTAAAACACTACAAAAGTGCAGAACTTCAACAAAATATTATACCTGCCACTAAGCACTGTAAACTTATATTATTACAATGTACTAGCTGTACCCCGCGACTTCGTTCGCGTGGAAGTCGTAAGATACACAATATAATAAAATAACAGCCACATTTTAATAAAACCCTAATTCTTTTTCTGAAATAAAAATTAAGTTACTCCTTATAGCATCAGCTATCTGCCAGTGAAAGACCCGTCAAAATCGGTCCAGCCGTTTTGGAGATTAGCCGGAACAAACATACAGACAAAAATTTAAAAAATATATTTTTGTTATAAGTACATAAATACTTTCATAAGCATTTAGTTAAAAGCTGTTATTTTGACATTATGGACACTTAATTTTTTTTTATTTGTATCAAAATATAGATAATTACAGTATGGAAGAAAAAGGAGGAGCTCGTGGCTAAGTAATAACAGCCGCACGGGTCGATCCATCAGGTTAAGCTACGCTTGCCGGGGTTGGTCCGTGGATGGGTAACCATCTTTACATACCGAGACTCCTCCGTGCCTCGGAAAGCAAGTTAAGCCGTTGGTCCCGGCTATCATTCGTAGATCTTTGACAGTCGTTACGGGTCGTCAGAAGCCCGTAAGTCTGACAACCAGTCTTACCAAGGGGTATTACCAGATACTGGGTTGTGGAGGTCAGATAGGCAGTCGCTCCATATAAAATACTGGTATTCAGCTGCATCCGGTTAGACTGGAAGCCCACTCCAACACAGTTGGGAAAACGCTAGGCAGGTTGAGTATGGAAGAAAAAAACATGGTTCGCCGACCCCAAATAAATTGGGATAAGGGCAGGAGAATCATGACTAAGCAGTGTAAAAAAATCGTCCATAGATCCTTGCGTCTTAAAAAAAACTAACGCCAGTGGAAAACGTAGGTTCACCCCACAATAGAGCTTCAAATCCGGATAATACCGCGCAAAGTCTAAAAAAATAATGCGCCACGGAATTTTCGACTCCGTGAATTATGTAAAATCCCCGCTTATTTTTTAGGAGCGGAAATAATTTTCGCGGTCTGCCCTTAGTTACTTTCCTTTTGTTTTCATGCAAATTTACTACGAAATAATAATCAAAATGGCGCGTTTACAGCGTTTTATTTGTGTTTTGTAACACGATTATTGGGCGAGCGGTATAATTTCTTGGGTGGCACCCATAATCATTGCGTTGAGAGAAATTTCAATTTAGGTACATTATATTTGCGCAGTAATGTCGTATCGTGAAGAATTTGTATGAAACTCGATATACTTTATGAATATTCAATTGTTGTGAATATCTATAGGTACACGGCATGTGGCCGCAAGTAATAACAGCCGCACGGGTCGATCGATCAGGTTAACTAACGCTTGCCACGGTTGGTCCGTGGATGGGTGACCATCCCATCTTTACATACCGAGACTCCTCCGTGCCTCGGGAAGCACGTTAAGCCGTTGGTCCCGGCTGACATTTTGTGGATCTTTGACAGTCGTTACGGGTCGTCAGAAGCCCGAAAGTCTACCAACCAGTCTGGCCAAGGGGTATCGTATTACCCAGTAACAAGGTTGTGGAGATCAGATAGGAAGTCGCTCCAGTAAAACACTTGTATTCAGCTGCATCCGGTTAGAGAGGAAGCCGACCCCAACATAGTTGGGAAAAGGCTAGGAGTCACTTTATTATTGTTGACCGTCATAAAAACCTGTGATTTTCACCGCAGTTATAAAACGCTCTGTATTTGGACGAGCGTTCACCGCTTTCTTAGTAAACCAAAGTTTTAAGGGGAAGTGCTAAAGTAGCCCGCGAAATTCAAATTTTTTTACGATTTGTGCAATTTGCAGCTCAGTGTCTGTGTGTATGTTGACTAAAATATGATATGTCTGTAAGGAATTGTAATGATTAGAATCAGTAATACAACTCCCTAACCGCTCACACGAGCGCGGTGTGAATCGGGTCCGTGGAGTCATTTTACTTAATATTGTACGTGGTATGAGTTCTATTAGGTTGGGGAAAAAGTCTTTTCGCATTATAGTATGTATGAACTTAAAATAAAATCTCTTTGGCTATACTATTTGTATCTGGCTGGTTTTGGTATCATTGAAAGTTTAAGTTTTAAAGAATATAATTCCAAATTCAAATTAGGAAAATGTGTGATTTTCATTTGTTTTTCATACTGTCAAGATGAGTGAATCTAATGAAGAAATTCGATACATTTTAAAATTTTACTACAAAAAAGGTAAAAATGCAACGCAAGCCGCGAAAAAAATTTGCGATATTTATGGACTCAGTGCAGTGTCTGTGAGAGTAGCACAAATTTGGTTTAAGCGTTTTCAATCCGGAGATTTTGATGTTAAAGATGCACGTCGCTCTTTTCGCCCTATTACGGATAAAATGGATGCCATTTTTGAAAAAGTGGAGCAAGATCGGCATATCAGTAGTCACGACGTAGCTGAAAAAACTGGGAATTGACCACAACACAGTTTTGGCGCATTTGAAAAAAACTGGGTACACAAAAAAGCTCGATATTTGGTTACCTCACGAGCTCACTGCAAGAAACCTAATGAACCGTGTACTTATTTGTGATTCTTTATTACGACGTAATGAAACCAACCATTTTTGAAGAAGCTGATAACTGGTGATGAAAATTGGATCACGTACGACAAGAACGTGTGAAAAAGGTCGTGGTCAAAGGCCGGTCAGGCTTCACAGACTGTGGCGAAACCCGGGTTAACTCGCAACAATGTGATGCTGTGTGTGTGGTGGGATTGGAAGGGCATTATTCATTATGAGCTGTTATCACCAACAAGGACCATCGATTCTGAACTCTACTGCGAACAACTGATGAGATTAAAGAAAGAAGTTGAGAGAAAGCGGCCGGAATTAATCAACAGAAGGGGTGTGGTTTTTCATCATGATAACGCTAGACCTCACACATCTTTAGCCACTCAGAAAAAATTAAGAGAGTTTGGCTGGGAGGTGTTAATGCATCCGCCGTATAGTCCTGACCTGGCACCTTCAGATTTCCACCTGTTTCGGTCTCTTCAGAATTTTTTAGGCAGTGTCAGGTTAACATGACGAGAGGACTGCCAAAACCACTTATCGCGGTATTTTGATCAAAAGTCCCAAAATTTCTATAGCAATGGGATCATGTCCCTTTTTTTTTTTTTTTTTTTTTGTGGATGGGAAATCATCAAATGACTTCTCCCGCTCTGGGCAGAGGCGGGAGGGCGTGTCAGAGTTTTACTGACTAAAACCCACCCATGTTCCTTCAGCTGCCCGTGCCAGGGCCACGGTATCTCTTTCGAACTACCCGCGACCCCGGCGGCATCGGCCCAATTGACCCCGTCACTGCTGACATCTCTTTGAGGCGCGCGTGGAACACAACGCGCCGTCGACCCGGGCCTGGTCCTTACCGGACGGCGAGCTGCCCATTACTCGTCTTCCGCAAGCCCGCGCCTACGGTGGCCGGGAATCGGCGATAGATTCCCGCCGCCCAGGGCGTCTCCTGCGGCGACTAGGGGCGCGAGGGCGCGGCTGTTGCCTCTCCCTCTCGCGTCCCGCCTCCTCCTTTGCGAGCATTACTGCTTCGCAGAAGGAGGTGACGGCCTCCCATGCACTCTCGCTCCGCACCATGGCCTGGACCAAGTTTGGACGCGAGAGATCGCCGCCGCCGATCGCCTCCGTGAGAACACGGCGGTGCTCCGCCCAAGCCGGGCAGACCTCCACTGTATGCTCCAACTCCACGGTTACGCTTTTAAAAATAAATGGCTTTTACAATATTTTCAAATAACAGTATTAATAGGTACACTGAAAGCCGGGCAGACCTCCACTGTATGCTGTACCGTGTCCTCCGGGCGATCTACACAATGGTGACACCCGGGCGTTTCCTCCCGCCTTATCCGAAACAGGAACCTCCCGAAACAACCGTGTCCGGTGAGGACCTGCGTCAGGCGGAAGGTGAGGACGCCGTGTGCCTCTCCAACCACTCCTCAAAGAGGGGACTTATCGCCGCAATTGTGGCGTGCCCAGCGCTGGGATGCGACAATCGCACTCTCCATGTCGCCATGAGATCCCGCCGGAGCTCTGTCCGCTGTACCGTGATTTCTCGCGGCAGCGGAGTTACGCCCCGGCGTTTCACCTCCTCGCGCCACTCCCACACGTGCGCGAGGACTTTTGCCTCCAGATCCACCTGTTCCACCTGTTTCGGTCTCTTCAGAATTCTTTAGGCAGTGTCAGGTTAACATCACGAGAGGACTGCCAAAACCACTTGTCGCGGTATTTTGATCAGAAGTCCCAAAATTTCTATAGCAATGGGATCATGTACCTACAAGATGGCAAAAAGTTATCGAACAAAATGGTACCTACATACTTTAGATAAATGTAAATAACGTATATTAAAAAATGTTTTGATTTTTCTTAAAAAATGCGAAGAAACTTTTTCCCCAACCTATTATACCAAGAAAATATTTTTTTATTATTAACGTTGTTCCATCACTATTAAGTAATAATAAAAAAATAATGACAAAATTTCATGAAATAGTCATTCAATAGGGTAATATAAAATTAGATAGTTGTATTGATGATTTTAATAATTATCTTTATCTTTACATAGTATATATAAAAACTTTTTTACAAAAAAATACAACCGACTTCCAAAAACAACACTACAAAGTGAAAAATAACTTTAACTAGACAGCGACATCCGAAATTAAAGTTATTTTTCACTTTGCAGTGTTGTTTTTGGAAGTAGGTTGTATTTTTTTGTAAAAATTTTTAGAATAGTAGGGAAATACTTGTTTTCTCCCTCATTTCGTGCATGACGTTATTTGCGTGTCATTTGTTTATCGAAATTGACTGCAAATTATTTTCGACACATATTTCTATTCTTTTACAACCTACTCGTATAAAGAAACTATTGAATCATAAGTCATAACTCATTAAAAATGATTTAAACTTAAATTGTCATGCTGCTATTAATAACATAACTTATTATCTATAATATTCTTGTCTTGTCCAAGGGGATGGCGAAGTAGACCGAGACATAACGCACCGGATCAACTCAGGATGGATGAAATGGCGACAGGTTACAGGAACAACTTGCGACCCACGGATGCCCCTCAAGTTGAAGGGGAAAATTTACAAGTGCGGGCAGTGAAGAAGACGGATGAAAAAAAATTGCATGCAGCGGAGATGAGAATGTTGAGATGGATGTGTGGAGTGACGAAAATGGATAAAGTGAGAAATGAGTATATAGAGGAAGTTTGAAAGTGGCGCCAGTGACAGAAAAGTTGAAAGGAAATCGTTTGTCTTGGTATGGGCATGTTATGAGGAGAGACGAAACGCATGTGACTAAAACTTTTTTACAAAAAAATACAACCGACTTCCAAAAACAACACTACAAAGTGAAAAATAACTTTAATTTCGGAAGTCGGTGTCTAGTTAAATGTATTTTCGTTTTTTGCCACCGACTTCCGAAATTAAAGTTATTTTTCACTTTGTAGTGTTGTTTTTGGAAGTCGGTTGTATTTTTTTGCAAAAAAGTTTTTATTTTCACTTTTTAGTTGTGCACCAACCCCAAACACAAATTCTAATACCACTACCTGCAAAACAAACTAGAACAGGATGGTATATAAAAGTGGGGAAAAAAATACGTATTATTGAAGCTAACTCAAAAACTACAGAAGCAAAGTTAATCAATTTTAAGCCATATTCGAGTAATCGGGGAACACACATATAAAAAAAAAAAAAAAAAAAAAGGTTCCGACGAATTGAGAACCTCCTCCTTTTTGAAGTCGGTTAAAAATGAAGTTGCTTCCGCTGTCTGTTCGCTTAGATCTTTTAAACTTCTCAACGGATTTGAATGCAGTTTTCAGCAATCGATAGAGTTATTCAAGAGAAAGGTTCTTAAGAAGAGTAAAATTGGAAAAGTTGCCGGGAAAATTGGAAAATTTCGGAAAACTGAAAGTACATTTTCTATGGGAATTTTGTATGAATTATTGAAATTTGGACAAGACAACGTCTGTCGGGTCAACTAGTAATTGTATAAATACAGATTTCTACGGTTGCAAATGATATTCAGCGGTGCAATTGCGTAATACAATATCAATCGGAATCGGTTTAATTTTGACAGTTCAACAACATTCATTCTGTTATTGACGTTGTCGAGCAGACAAATTTTTTGAATATTAATGAAGCAATGGATTAGCAATTTGATTCAAAATGATTCAGATTCCGATTGACAACGTATTACGCAATTAGTGTGCGTACAACCTGATACTGATCTGCAAATTGTAAAAAAAAAAAAGAAAATTTGAATTTGGCGGGCTATCTCAGGCGCTTTGGCCTTATGCCATAAGATCGATGGGTTTTGTTGTGGTTTTCAACATCAATTGGAGCACTAATTCTGGAACATTTCTATATGTCCTATACATCTGTGTGTATAATAAAATATTCAACTTAGATTTAGAATAAATCTCGATATTTTAACATGTTGCCATTTACCCTTGCACAGTAGGGGCGCGTCGCTAGTTATACTCGGTTTTCAGTTAATTCAAGACAAAACATTTGCGCAATTTATAGACAAAACTAGCTGCGCCCCGCGGTTTCACCCGCGTAGACCAGGATAAAAAGTAGCCTATGTATGTGTAAGTAGCCTATGTATGTCCAGGGTATAAGCTATCTAAATACCAAATTTCATCCAAATCTGTCCAGCCGTTTGAGCGTGAAGAAGTAACAAACATACAAACACTCACACACTCACAAACTTTCGAATAATTCTGATACTTTTCGTACTATGTAATTGAACGCAATTTTTATTTTCTTGCATTGTAAATGGATTGTAAGTAATTATATGAATAACTTGATCCCTAGATTCAACATACATTTACATGAAACTCAGTAAAGTATTTAATGTTTAATAAAAAATTGTGGAATCTAGCTCGCACATAAAACTTAGTACTTTTTAACTTTTATGCTCCTATAAAAATACTTTTTAATCAAATGATTTGATGCTACAACGACGGGGAATTTCTCCTACAAAGAATTTAAATTGTTCTAGAATATTCCTTATTTTGACAGTACAGTTCCAGACAGTTTTGAAAGTCGTTACTAGTCAGAAGCTCAAAAGTGTAACAACCAGTCCCACCAAGGGAATCGTGTTACCCAGTAACGGGTTGTGGAGGTCAGATAGGCAGTCGCTCCATGTAAAATACTGGTATCCAGCTGCATCGGGTTAGACTGGAAGCCGATCCCAAGAACCTAAGCTCCGTTTACACGGTGCAAGTGTAAACGGAGCAATAATCATAAGCCAAGCACGTTTAATTTTATTGCAATTCAACAATCACATGCAAGTGGTTTACACGCGTGCGATAACATACAATGACATGGTTTAGAAAATAATTGAATGCAAATTTTGCCATTCACTAAAATCGCTTATTTATTTCTATATTTATCGCATTAAAATCGATAGAAACACCATCCTGCGCTCTATAACTCAAGTAGCAGATGTCGGAGAAAAAACAGCCAGGCTGAAGTGGGAGTGGGCCGGACACGTAGCGCGAATGCACCCGGAGAGATGGGCAAAGATCGTCACCCACTGGACGCCTGAGGGAGGACATCGCCGTCGAGGCAGGCCACGGCGAAGGTGGAGTGACGATCTGATAAGGTTTGCAGGGCCAACATGGCCAGAGATCGCACAAGACAGGGAGGTGTGGAAGGAAAAAGGGGAGGCCTTTGCCCAGCAGTGGGACACAATGTAGGCTAATAAAAAATAAAAAAAAAATAAAATCGCATGCGACCTATACGTGTTGTTTAGATGATGCCTGTTAATTACCCTTCAATTTTATAATATACCTACCACAGGCAATAAACTTGTACAACGTGTAAATGGAGCTTTATTTAACATAGAAGTGTATTTAAAAAAATAAAATAAATCTAGAACAGATTCCTTGTCAAGACAAATCAAACGAGCCCAAACTCGATAGGGTTGCGTGTTTTATTACAGACTTCCCATGGCCGCCTTCCAGCTCCATCATCAGATCAGCTCCATGTCATAATAATATTGCATTGTCATCCGATTTACGTAGGCATGTAAAATTTCAACTCAATCGGAAACCGGGAAGTGGGTCAAATTTAACTTGCAAGATTCGATTACAGACAGACAGACATCGGGACAGGTGAAAAGTAAAAACTTTCCATTGTCATCCTATCATAAACAAAAGACAATATAATCTCTCTATTACCTACCGAACAAAAACACCCTCATAACTTTTAAAAGTAATAGTAAAGTCAACTGAACGAATGGTCAATGAAGGTGTACGTGCTTTAATCCACATGTAAATCCACCATCGTCTTTCCAATTTCAACGAGGGAAACGTATTTCCCATGACTCCAATTTGTCTTCCTGACAAAATTTGTTGCGGATTTCAAGATGTCTTGACTTTCCATGGCACAATCAATTGATTCGAACTCACGAATTACTCGTTTTCTGAAGAGATCGGCCAGAAATTGGACGACCGTGTCTTTTACACGTATTTCTTGGCCAGATCTCCCGAGAATTTTGCTCAATTGAATTCGATTTAAAATGTAGTCTTTCTTTTAAAATTGTATTTCCGAGTTGTGCCTTTTTACGCTGAAAGGATGTCTAGCTCGTTTCGTTTTGAAATAATATAACAATATCCTGTTTCAGGAAATTAAGCGGCGACGTATTTCCGGCCGCTTACTTACTGTTAATAATTCTATCTCTTTTTTTTTGTCAGAATAACTTTCAGGAGTCGTCAACTTGGTAAGAACTTTTAGTATAACTCGCAACTTCTACTACAGGGTTATTCTTAACCTCTGACATGTCGCTGCACCCCATGTGTGCATAAGGAAAAATCCTTTATATAATAGGTGTAAAAGCTTATATCATATATATTATATAAACATAAAAAAACATCATCCGATGAAAAAAAATCATCATCAGTAGTTGTGAAGCTATGGGGTTTGCAACTAACCCCCCCGCCCCCCATCCCCCTGGGGTTTTGAGTTCATAAATTAGTACATAAAGACGTTTGAGGGGTTTGGCTAGCTAAACTTCGCAGACGCGATGGGATATTTAAGCAAGATAAAACAATAATTAATTAATTTGATGATTTTTTGTGGGGTCGACCGCAGTTATTGTAGTCACTTGAAATATCAGTTTTTTTCTTGTGTAAACTTCACAGACGTGATGCGATACGCGATGGGCATCGATGTCTAAACACGATATAACCTAAGCAAACAGTTTTTCTCAACTCATACTTCAAGTATACTACAGCGGTCGCTGACCTCCCAAAAAAAAACCGGCCAAGTGTGTGTCGGACCACGCACAATAAAGGCTTACGTAGTTGGGATGAATTTATCCCTAGAACAAACTTAACATTGTAGTTGAAAAACATGTTCTCCCATACATTCCAACTGTAAATGTATGTTTGTACTCACAATATTGAGAGATTTACAATGTTATTTTAAAACCATAGACTTCTTATAGGTTTTCCTGTAATCAAAAATAATCAAACTACTGAGCTTAAAATTTTGAAAAAATTACAGAAAATAGTTCTTTTCTACATTTTTTTGAATTTTAAGCTCAGTAGTTTCGGAGATAAGAGGGGGAATTGATGGTTAATTTTCGCCTATTTTCTTAAATAACTTGAAAACAATTTATTTCAAAATTATAAAAATATAAATTTATTTGAGACCCTTATACCCATCATCAGGGGCAAAGGGGTTTGCCCCTGATAAGTGACCCCCATATTCAAAATTCATTTATTTACTTTACCCATCCGTGTTTGGGTCACAGAAGTTCATATGTGTACCAACTTTCAACTTGATCGGTCCATTAGATTCGGAGCGAATTGGCTGTGACAGACGGACAGACAGGCAGACACACGAGTGATCCTAGAAGGGTTCTGTTTTTTCCTTTTGAGGTACGGAGCCCTAAAAACATATTTTTTTTTTTGTGTTTAGATTTCGATACCCATCGTGTCTTCAGGGTTTATCTACCAATTTAAAATAACCCTGTATAGTGTCAATTCACTGTAATAAGTATAGGTAACAAACAGTGTCCATTTGCTAATTAAATAGTCAGCAACTTATTTATCCTTCAATAAAAAGTAAGTTCAAAAACTAAAACCCGACTAGGTACTGAAAAATCACGCTCGCCGCGGTCGGTCTGTAACCAATTAAATTAATATTATTTACCTCCACTTTTACTTATTTTTATCAATTTAAACATATTTATTTACTTAAACAATATGACATATACATATTTGTAATGTGCTCGTCTAGACCTTTATTTTGATACCAATCAATCTGCCTAGCCTTTTCCCAACTATGTAGGGGTCGGCTTCCAGTCTAACCGGATGCAGCTGAATACCATTATTCTACATGGAGCGACTGCCTATCTGAGCTCCACAACCCATTAACTGGGTAATACGAAACCCCTTGGTAAGACTGATTGTCAGACTTTCGGGTTTCTGACTACCCGTAACGACTGTCAAAGATCCACGAATGACAGCCGGGACCAACGGCTTAACGTGCTTTCCGAGGCACGGAGGGGTCTCGGTATGTAAAGATGGTCACCCATCCACGGACCAACCCCGGCAAGCGTAGCTTAACCTGATGGATCGACCCGTGCGGCTGTTATTACTTAGCCACGAGCTCCTCCAAGATATTCTTTTAATACCAAAAGTCATTATTATCTCAATTAAATTTTTTTCGTGGTCAGAAATTTACGTGTAAAGTCCACTATATTAAATTTAGGGAGAAATTAAATAGCCTATGTTACCCGGACCATTATTACGAATCCATTGATACCTCATTCATTAAAATCGGTACAGTAATTTAGGCGCTACGGTGGAACACACGTAAATACATACTTATATACTTATAGACTGCTAAAATTATAACCGCTGGCTTTTCCGTAGTGGGGTAAAAATCAAAGTTTTCTTGCAAATCTGGTATACATAATGTTTCATAATAAAGTACCTATCCACTGTAAGCCCTTTTACTCGTCACAAAGAAACCTGTAGTGTCATATCTCAGTATTATCCACTCCTTTGTAAGTGACGAAAAAGAGCAATTTCCTTGAAAAAAATCACTTGAAACAAGTCGCATTATACAGCGAACGTCTTCCAGCTAAAGTCCCTTTGTAAATCGTGAAAGAATTATCCTGCTAACTATCTAAAGGATAATAGGCTCTATTGTTTAGGTTTAGGTTTCAATTTCGTTTGATTGTGCAATCGTTTGGAATGTCCCGTTATCAAGTTTTGAACAACTGTTACCTACGCGTTTTACCGTAATACTGGTTTTTGCTGACGGGTATGAAATATGTGGTGTACCTTATAAATTAATAATAATAGGACGAAAATGGATTGGAATGATATAGACTAAGGAATTACCCTTTTTATCAGACGAAAAAAAGGAGGAGGTTCTCAAGTCGACATGTATATACATTTTTTTTTTTTTATGTACTGTGACCACGCATAAGTTTTTACAGAGAATTCCGATTTGAAATTTTTTTGTTGAAAAGTTGGTCCCATGTAAAATTTATTAACTTTGCTTGGGTAGTTTTTGAGTTAGCTTCAATAATACGTATTTTTTTTCCCACTTGTACCTATGTGATTGATGTTCTTATTTTTTTTTGCAGGTAGTGGTATCAGAATTTGTGTAGGTTTAGGTACCACAGCTAAAACGTGAAAAATAACTTTAATTTCGGAAGTCGGTGGCAAAAAACGAAAATACATTTAACCAGACACCGACTTCCGAAATTGAGTTTTCTTGGAAGTCGCTTGTATTTTTTGTAACAAAGGTTTTTTGCAACAAGTGTACGAAAATGTAGGTACCTATTTAACTGCAAATGTCTTTCGAATTCTTTGAATTTGCATCTTCACTTAGATACGTTTTTTTTAACAAGGGTGTTTTTAGTACACATACATACCTAAACTCACGCGTTCTTCCCATGTCGGTAGGCAGAAACTACAGAACGCCACCTGCTACGATCCTTAAATACTCCTTTTGCTTCGTTTATGCCACCCTCATCGTTACAAATCGACTTTACAAACTACTACACAACTAAAAACCGGCCAAGTGCGTGTCGGACTACTGACAATGAAGGGTTCCGTAGTTGGGATAAATTTATCCCAAGAACAAACTTAACATTATAGTTGAAAAACATGATCTAGAATTTAAGAAGGCTGCATTAGTTATACAGCAAAAAAACCGACCAAGTGTGTGTTGGACTACGCACAACGAAGGGTTCCGTAGTTGGGATAAATTTATCCCAAGAACAAACTTAATATTGTAGTTGAAAATCATGATCTCCCATACATACCAACTGTAAATGTAAGTTTGTACTTACAATATTGAGAGATTTACCATGTTATTTTAAAACCACAGACTTCTTATAGATTTTTCTGTAATCTACAGGTGAAGAACTGTTTTCTGTGTTTTTTTTTTTAATTTTAGGCTCAGTAGTTTCGGAGATACCTAATGGTTTTTTTTAATTATTAAAAAAATATATTTGAAACCCTCATAGTACCTACCTAAACCCTTTCATTTGATATGTCACACGGTATAGTTAGCAAAAAATCTTTTTTTTTTTTTTGCCCCGCAAAAGTGACCCCATACCTATTCAAAATTCATTTATTTACTTTACCCGTCCGTGTTTGGGTCACAAAAGTTCATACGTGTACTAAATTTCAACTTAATCGATTTATTATATTCGGAGCAAATTGGCTGTGACAGACAGACAGACAGATACACGAGTGATCCTATAAGGGTTCCGTTTTTACCTTTTGAGGTACGGAACCCTAAAAAATTATCTCACTCTATCTATCTCTACGATTAATCCCAATATTTACGAGCCACAGCATCCTGGCTGCTTCCGAAGCAGGAGCAGCAATAAAAAAAAATAAAACAAAATAAAAAAACTTTTTATTTCAGACTCAACAGAATCCATAGAATGTTAGTACAGTAAAACATATGAAACTAGAGTTAGTAGAAAAAAAAAACAAAAATAAAATTACATAAGTACTTATCTCCTAAGATGGGTATGAACCCAGACAAAACGACAATGACGCTGTTACATACCCCAGGTTCGCACATAATTATGATTAAATAAAAAACTTTTTTACAAAAAAATACAACCGACTTCCAAAAACAACACTACAAAGTGAAAAATAACTTTAATTTCGGAAGTCGGTGTCTAGTTCAATGTATTTTCGTTTTTTGCCACCGACTTCCGAAATTAAAGTTATTTTTCACTTTGTAGTGTTGTTTTTGGAAGTCGGTTGTATTTTTTTGTAAAAAAGTTTTTATTTTTCACTTTTTAGTTGTGTACCTACCCCACACAAATTCTAATACCACTACCTGCAAAACAAACTAGAACGTCATCCATATAAAAGTGTGGAAAAAAAACTTTTTTACAATAAAATACAACCGACTTCCAAAAACAACACTACAAAGTGAAAAATAACTTTAATTTCGGAAGTCGGTGTCTAGTTCAATGTATTTTCGTTTTTTGCCACCGACTTCCGAAATTAAAGTTATTTTTCACTTTGTAGTGTTGTTTTTGGAAGTCGGTTGTATTTTTTTGTAAAAAAGTTTTTATTTTTCACTTTTTAGTTGTGTACCTACCCCACACAAATTCTAATACCACTACCTGCAAAACAAACTAGAACGTCATCCATATAAAAGTGTGGAAAAAAAACTTTTTTACAATAAAATACAACCGACTTCCAAAAACAACACTACAAAGTGAAAAATAACTTTAATTTCTGAAGTCGGTGTCGGTGTTAAATGTATTTTCGTTTTTTGCCACTACCAAAGCAAATTTAATCAATTTTATATGGGACCAACTGTGATGTATACCCTCTCGAATAAAACAAAAAAAAAATCCAAATCGGTCTAGCCATCTTCGAGTAATCGGTGAACATACATAAAAAAAAAGGTTCCGACGAATTGAGAACCTCCTCCTTTTTGAAGTCGGTTAACAATTAACAAATCTCGTCTTTCCGACTCGTTCCGGATACACTCTATGAAGATAATGATAAACATATTCAATTAAGTTGCGTTCAACACAATTTGCTGACAAGTACTTTTACTTACTAAACTAATTTTCCAAAACAATGGACGAATTAAATATTACAAATGTAAAAACTTTTTACAAAATATCCACCATGTAAATCGGCGCAGTAACCACGGAGAAATCGGTGTTCATATACGGTACTTAATAAAAAAAATAGATACTTGTCTAATGCGAAACCTCTTTTTCTTTTGAAGTCGGTTATAAATCTGTAGCTATGTAGGTACTACAATACCTAACAACATTATTCTTTCACCAGGCGACTACCTGAGTCCTACCTACACAATATTTATTATATCAAACATTACGAAAATACGTACAATACTCGTAATCGTGTTGTCTCGGAGACATCAAATAACATGTTTCTGTCCAATTTGCTTTGGCATAAAAGCGAAGCCACCATTTTTGATATTCATAATATTCTTTTCTGGTACAGAAAGAGAAACATTATAACAGTAATTTAAATGGTGTGCATAATAAAGAGTATTCTATTCATTATTACAAAATCTTAAAAAAACAAAAAAAAAAACAACTTACTGTTGTCTCACTTCAGGCAAAGGCCTCTTCTCATACAAAAAAGGCACGAGCATTTATCACCATCACAGATTACCACGCTTGCTCAAGACGGGTTGACGATTTAAGACATAGCTTTTGCTCGCGGCTTCGCCCGCGTAGATGTCAACGATGAATGTGAATTTCAGCTTTCTAGGTCCAAAGATTTGGGCTGGGCGTTGATAAGTCAGTCAGTCAGGACTTTTCTTTTTATTTATATAAATATTTCTTTTTATTTCCTTTATTTCAATAATATACATATAAATTACATTTTTAAATATTAGAACTATAAAAACATTTTAAATAGTAACCCACCGGTATCGGGACCAGAGTCTAAGATACCGGCGGTCAGGGCTACAGAGAGAGGAACCTCCTAACAAGGCGAGCCGTATCCAGAAGTACCGCTTTCTGAATCAGCCGTTTAATCCAGCTGCCCAACAAGAGCCTCCTTAGGTGTTGGTCGAGGCTCTTGGTAATTTAGCCTCTAGAATCTACATCGCCACATACGAACTACGAGTCACACTGACTTCACGCAATCCTATTATTAAATAAAAAAAAATCCTCCAATTATTATATAAAAAAAAAAAAAAAAAAAAAAAAAAAATCCTGCATCGCGCAAGCAGAGTTTACCGCGCGACTAGCATATATACAACGTCCCGACATCAACCGTCGGGCAGTTGCCCACCAGGACACCCGTCTGGTCGGAGGATCCTGTCTTTTCAATAGAGGATGAGTGAACTTTACACCCGGTTCCTCGTCATGCCTCTAAAGATAGATTAAATCGAGACTCATGCTTGAGGGTCGTTTCGGAATACGGACAACAGAGAAGTCGAAACATCCCTTAAATTTGGAGAATGATATTTCACCGTCACCCTTTAATTCAGAACTCAACAATAATGCAGAATCAGACGATATGTTCTTATAATGTCCCCAGACATGACTTTCCACAAAAACCTACCAAACCTAATAAAGTTCCATCAATATCAGTTCAAACTGACTTCTCTACAATAGCCAAAATTGATGAATATACATTGTTCGAAATATCGTACACGAAGCACTTGAATATCAGAGACAAGCCACAGTGTACTACAAAGTCGTCCAACTTCGAATGTCCTTCACGTAGAACATTGAGTGGTTGTGGTCTGTGTACTAGGGGTAGCACATTGTGCCGGGAATTTTGGCTGCTTTCTGAGAGAAACTGAAAACGGCACCGATCGTTGAAAGGCTTTTACCAATATCTACAAAGACTCTGTTTTTGCTAGTCTCGTGGTAAACTTTGCTTGCGCGATGCAGGATTATGCGTGACATCAGTTTGATGTTTAGTTCGCATGTGGTGATTTACGTACACCATAATTATACGACGGTATGATGGTTGTAAAAAATAAAATAGCGACTAGACTTTTGTGATTAATGTGAAAAATAATTATTCAGCTGATAATCGACCATAGACCTGCCAAATTAAATATGAAGAATATTAACAGCAATAAATTAATCCAAAGAAAACTTAATTCTAAACTCAACCTATTTAGAAATATTCCAAGAAGAAGTAATAAATATGCTTATAAAACTACAAATTAAAATTACACTGAATTCTCCTGACATTTTATCAACAAAATAAACATAAACTGTACTGAAAAATATGTCTTCAAAAACCATACAGAGTGTTAGATAACATTTATTTTATATCATAATGATCATAATCATAATCATTTTATTATCAGGCACCTAGGCCCATAGGATAACATACACAAAATAACGAACGCGAAATAGCGAACGAACTCACGGAGAAAAACAATCTGCCTAGCCTTTTCCCAACTATGTTGGGGTCGGCTTCCAGTCTAACCGGATCATCTGAATACCAGTATTTTACATAGAGCGACTACCTATCTGACCTCCACAACCCAGTAACTGGGTAATAACGATACCCCTTGGTAAAACTGGTCGTCGGAATTTCGGGCTTCTGACGACCCGCAACGACTGTCAAAGATCCACGAATGACAGCCGGGACTTCTGAGGCACGGAGGAGTCTCGGTAAGTAAAGATGGTCACCCATCCACCGACCAACCTCGGCAAACGTAGCTTAATCTGATGGATTGATGGATCGACCCGTACGGCTGTTATTACTTAGCCACGAGCTTCTCAAAAACGAACGAACGAACTCACGGACAACAACTAGTATAACTAACTCCAACAGTACCCACAGGTACGGTTATACACTTCGTTAACTAAAATTAACAAGGGTAGGTACCTCAACGAGTTTGAAAACGGCAAAACGCAAATTCTGAGAATGCCTTTTCTAGAGCTTTCAACGATTTTATTTAGTCAACGTTGATAATTTTCGATGAATAAATTCAATGAAAACTGTATATTTCTGAAAGAACGTGATGTTTATTGAATTCACAAGTAGATCAATTTATTTCATTTAATTAGGTATTAGTCTGTCTGAGTGTGATCAGGTACCTAACTATTAATATGCAGAGAAAACTACGCCTAGATCCGAATAACGATATCTTAAAAATAACATACAGAAGGTATCGTAATTACTGCAATAATCTTATTAAAAAACTTAGAAGAAAATATGACAGGGAACAGATAAACAAAGCAAATAAAGACACTAAAAAAATATGGAAAGCTTTATATAATATCACGCATCGGAAACAAACAAAAACTCAAAATTTAAATTTATTAGATATAAAAGCAACCTCTCATGAGTCTGTGAATCACGTCAATAACTATTTCTCTAACATTGGTAAAACTTTGGCTGAGGAAATCATCTCTACCAATCTATCGCAAGATCAAGAGACTTATAACTTGACGGATTCGCAGGCCTCATCTTTTGTGCTTCTAGAAACTGATCCTCAGGAAGTCCATGGCGTATTGATGAGTCTTAAAACTGAGAGCGCACCTGGATGGGACAATATATCTACTAATTTTCTTAAATCAGCCCGTGACGTGGTGGTACCAATTATTGCACATCTTGCTAATCTGTGTTTCACTCAAGGTATTTTTCCACCCGTTCTAAAACAAGCCATCATTACACCTGTGCACAAGGGTGGCGACAGAGCCGATGTGGCCAACTATAGACCCATCTCGATCTTGTCTGCAATTTCAAAAATTATAGAAAAGTTAATTAACACTAGATTGATAAATTACATGAGCAAATATAACATTATATCTGGGTGTCAATACGGATTTAGGCAAGGATTATCGACAGAAGATGCAGTCTCAGGATTATCCTCTTATATTGTTGGAAACGTGGATAAAGGCAAAAGGTGTTTAACTGTTTTCCTGGATCTAAAAAAAGCCTTCGACACCGTCTCTGTTGACATCCTTGTGCGGAGTTTAGAAAACATAGGCGTAAGAGGAGTCCCTTTGGTTCTGCTAACAGATTATCTCCAGGATAGAAAACAACGTGTAAAGATAGGAAACTACGTCAGTGATGAGTTAAAGGTGAGCTTCGGTGTCCCGCAAGGCAGTGTTCTGGGGCCTACGCTTTTCTTAATATATATAAACAGCCTTTGCGAAATGAAGCTTGAAAATGGGCGTATTTTTTCCTATGCAGATGACACAGCCATTGTCTTCACTGGAGACACGTGGGAATCTGTATATTGATATGCTGAAAAGGGACTTATAAAGGTTGCAAAATGGTTAAATTATTTTTTACTAACACTAAACACCTCTAAAACTAAATATATAGCATTTACTAATTACAACAATAGTCAACCTGGACCTAGTCATAACCTTAGAATACATAGCTGTGATAATCCTACTAGCACAAAGTGTTCTTGCATTAAAATAGCAAAAGTAACTAATATAAAATATCTAGGTGTTATGTTAGACCAACGATTATCTTGGCATTTACACGTGGATATGGTCATGTCTCGAACTAGAAAACTTATTTGGCTTTTCAGGACTTTACGACATGTTACCTCAAAAACTTTATTAAATCAAATATACGTTTCACTAGCCCAGTCAGTACTAGTATATTGTATACCTGTTTGGGGTGGGGCCACAAAAATCAAATTTCTAGAACTGGAAAGAGCGCAAAGGTCTCTCTTAAAAGTGATGTATTTTAAATCGTATAGATTCCCTACTGAAAACCTTTACTCACAAAGTGACCTTCTCACAGTCAGAAAATTATATGTACTCCAAGCTACTTTAAAATTACACAAAACCCTCCCCTATGATTCTGATCTCAACAAAAAACGGAGAAAATATCTTGTTGCACCAGAAGTCTCGGTTAAAACCTCCTATGCGAAACGGCAATTCACCAGACAATCCGCTTCCATGTACAACAAAATAAATAAACTTTTAAATATTTATCCTATGAGTTATCGAGAATGTAAGAAATGTTTAAAAGACTGGCTAAAATGTAAGAGTTATGACGACATTGAAACTCTCTTACAAAGTATCATGTGATAACTTAACGAAAGCGACATACACACACACACGCGCGCACGCACCCCCGCACCCTTACACACTCTCACACACCCCTCCCACACACACACACACACACCCACACACACATACCCTCCTAGATTTAAGTTAAATTTCGTTTGTATGTACACTCCTACATTATTATTGTTTCTAGTTTTAGAAGAGCGGGGTCTCCTAGTACAGGTATTTATTATACTTAAAAGGAGGCCTCTATGCAAGATTATATATTGTAGAAGTTTGTAAAGTTAACTGAAATAAATTTATTTATTTTAAAGTTAACTGAAATAAATTTATTTATTTTTTATTTTTATTTTATTTTTTTTTTTTATTATACCCCCCCCCCCCCATTACTGTTAGTTGGTCTGTTAGTTGGGTTGGGTAATTGGGTTGTTATTCGATTTTTTCTTTATGAATTTTTCAGTGCAGCCAGGAGTTTGCAAGTTGGCCCTGTGCCTCGGATAGCACGTTAAGGCGTTGGTCCTGCGCCTCATCTCTCTCCGATCGTGACGGATTGCCGTCCCATCGGACTATGAAAGTGAGAGAAGAGAGAGCACACCTGTATCTGCTCACACAGCGGTTGGAGGACTGTTATTATAATAACACTGTTTTGAAAGTACTTACCCATGCTGTAGCCTCAATCAGGGTGTAATGTTTTGTGTAACTTTAGCCAAGTTACACAAAACACTTTTGGCACTTGATAAGTATGATCTGCCTACACTTTAGAGATAAAATCAGGAGGATAGCAGCGTCGTGTGTGGTACTATTAATTAATTTGGCAGTCCCTTTTCTAAGTGTAGTGATTTCCCTCAAGCCTGATAAGTAGCTCTAGTTGTTAATTAGTATTTTAGAACACTTAAAATTCCATTAGCGATTTAAGCGCCATTGAGAAAAAAATCATAAGTCTGGAACATTTTAAAATTTCCTATGCTCACTTTTTTTTCAGTCGAGGTAGGTCAGTTGAGGTCAAAAAAACCCCACCGGTGGGGTCCGGTGGGGTGGAAAAAATCATCTGACTAAAAATGTGAGTATAGGTTTCAAAATGTTCCATATCTCCAGACTTATAATTTTTTCTCCATGGTGGCGCTAGTTGGCAGCACTGCTCGCCTTAAGACTGGTATTCTCGTCAATATTCATCCAGTGGGCAATACTGAATGAATATTGACGAGAATATGGTATCTAAATAAATTATAAAATTTAATAAGCACGCATGCGTAAGTTCAGTAAACCAGTAAACATCACAATAAAAATGTACGGAATTCGTAGGACCGGATTTTAAAATTTCAAAGGTTTTAATACACGAACAGGCGACGACGCGTGTGTAAACGAAAGGTCTCACCAATTTACATTTTGACTACGCATGTTGTATTTGTGTTATTTACATTTTTTAACGGGTGTTACCCTTTTTTTGTGTTTTTGCTCAGTTAGAGAATAGCTGCGGGTTTCGTTACATAGAATACTGGCTACTGGTATTTTTGAAGTGAAAACTTCTTTTAGGCGCGTTGAGCGAATTTTGGTAGGGGGAAATCGCAACAACGCGCCAAGCAACGTGTCACCGCGACATGCTATGCATAGTTTTACGTTTATTTTTTCACTTCTGTCGACAGTCCCCATGACTGCCATTTTTTTTTAAATATTTGGACTAATAAATTAACTCTAGAATATCTTCTTGTGAATTGTGATGTTCTTCAGAAAGGTCAGGCGCGTTACGTAGTAGGTACTCGCAACCGGCGTGCGAGTATGGTCAGATGTATGAACGTCAATGAGGCAAAAGGAGAATGTAAGGATTGTTGCAGATGCAGCGTTCTGTAGTTTCTTCCTACCACCATGGGAAGGCGTGAGTATATGTATGTATTCTATGTTTCTAGAATAACTGTCGGCAATAGGCTGATACTGAGAATAGATCACCACATATCTGCGTTGCTTCTGAAATTTACCAGAAGCAACGCAGATGTGTGGTGGACGATCACGAGCGTAACTCTTGACTGTACATTTGTACGGACACGAGTTACGCTAGTGATCTCGTGACTGTACCTCACAAAAGCCTCATCACACTGGCAATTTGCGAGCGAGTTATCAGCGAGGAGATTGTTCAACGCGCTCGCTGCATGTGTGTAGCGAGCACGCCACGTGTGCGCAACGGGTTCGCCACGTTTGAGTAACGAGAGCGATTGACGTGAGCGTACAAGAGAGAGCGACAAGCGAGTGTACAATATTTTGAAAACGCGGCGTATACGTCGCGTAGTCGCGGCTAGCTGAAAACACGCTGGCAAATCGTCAGTGTGATAACGGTCTTTACTTCGCAAAACTCAAAGCAATTTTCTCCTAAAATATTTAGGTATTGATACATATTTTATAATGTTACGAACAAAGTATTATCGAAAACATAGTATTGAAATAGATCTTTTCTCAAAGTTGCAACTTTTATACCTTTTTTTTTATTTCCCGAGAAAAATGCTTTTGAATTTTGCTTAACTGTAAGGTATTTGTACTCGTGACTGTACCCACTGTTTGCCATACCTATTAGGTACCTACGATAGCACTACATAAAGGGACTCGTGGCTAAGTAATAACAGCCGCACGGGTCGATCGATCAGGTTAAGCTACGCTTGCCGGGGTTGGTTCGTGGATGAATGACCAGTGCCCATCTTTACACACTAAGCCAAGACCCCTCCGTGACTTGGAAAGCACGCTAGGCCGTTAGTCCCGGCTGTCATTCGTGAATCTTTGACATTCGATAAGGGTCGTCAGAAGCCCTTAAGTCTGACAAACCAGTCTTAGCAAGGGGTATCGTGTTACCCAGTAACTGGGTTGCGGAGATGAGATAGGCATTCACTCCATGTAAAATACTGGTATTCAGCTGCATCCTATTAGACTGGAAGCCGACCCCAACATAGATGGGAAAAGGCTAGGCAGACTGTTTTTTTTTATAAAAAACAACTCGTCCATATACAGGGTTACTGGTAACTCGACGTATTCCTTGCAGGACGTCATAGTAGGGTTAAAATGCAGCAAATTAGGCCACCAAATGTTCTACCGAAATTCAGTAGTTTTTGAGTTAATTCGATTTTTAGCTTTTCTATGAAAAATCCCAGATTAAATCATTTGGAGCCAATTTAAAAATGATTTACGGCGCGACTGTACTGAAATTTAAGTTAACATCATAGCTGACGCCGTAGCAGATCCTTGTTAATAATTCAAAGTTCAAAAATGCCAAAAACTTTGGCAAATATCACTAAAGAAACATTTAGTTTTTTTGTGAATTTTGCTATTACTTCATACAAAATGTTGTCTAGTGAAAAAAAAAATTACTACGTCTGATGTACAAATTACTAGGAAAATATCCTTGTCTTATCAGCTATTCAGAAAGGTATGATTGTCAATACTTTTGCATGTGTGACAGGGAAAGAATGAGTTTTATGAGGAGCAGGTAAAATTGCGAGACGGTCAACCTATTGTTTCATATTCGTATTATTCGTAGTTTTTACCTGCGCTTGAACCCCAAACACTCGGCAAGCTTTGTGATTGGTCACTATTGTTCTCCCGGCATGACACGGGGTGCGACTTTACAAAATCTGGTCGTCAGAGTCAGTTAGTTTCAACTCTACGTCGCGCAAGCTCGTGTTTTGTTATCTGGCTATTTCCTTAACTGATACTGCGTATCTTGCTCTTGTGCTGTGCTGTGCCTTCATAAGTGCTGACTATG
The DNA here is from genome assembly GCA_946251885.1 of Cosmia pyralina. Classification (NCBI taxonomy): domain Eukaryota; kingdom Metazoa; phylum Arthropoda; class Insecta; order Lepidoptera; family Noctuidae; genus Cosmia; species Cosmia pyralina. The sequence goes on from OX276354.1 coordinate 19,619,281, forward strand.
GCTGCATATTCTAACCTTGAATACGCTGACATAATGTACTGTTACGGACTTAGTGACGGTAACGCTGCTCAGGCGCGGAGAGAATATCAACTTCGTTTTCCCAACCGCCGACTCCCACACGTTAGTGTTTTTGGATCGACTTATCGGCGATTATCTGAAACTGGCAGCGTCCAAAGAAGCAGGCAAATTGACACTGGTCGTTCTCGGAGATACACGGCTGAGGACGAAGAGCTGAAACAAAAACTTTCAAACTTTCGCCTTTATAATTGTTCGCGACGATAGGTCGTGGTAGAGGTAATTGAAATAGAGCGGACTATATAACATGACGGTCGTAGTTCCAATTATTAGAATATTATTAGAATTATTAGATACACTCCTACCAACTTTTCTGTGAAATGGCGAAAATTGGAACAACGGCCGTCATGTTGAAATGTCTTCGATTGTGCCGACGCATATCATTCGATTGTGTCGACGCATCGACGGTGCCGTCCTCTTTCAGTTCACAGATAAGTTGGTAGGACTGTTGGTTTATGTGAAATAAAATATTTTGATTTTGACATTGATTGGCACAAAACAGGGAAGGATGACGTAAATGACATCAAATTCCAAATTGAAAATATTTAATTTCACATAACCTTTATGGGCACTTATGAAACGTCAGAAGCTTGGTGCTCTGCCGTCTTTATCTTATTTCCGTAAATACTTTGGATTAATTAATATAATTTGGGGTAGTCGTGTACTCATACTAAACACCCGTTTGTATGTCCAAAAGCAACGTTTATGAGCTACTAGCTGCGCCCCGCCGTTTTACCCGCGTAGACCGGGATAAAAAGTAGCCTATGTGTTAATCCAGGGTATTAGCAATCTATATACCAAATTTTATCCAAATCGGTCCAGCCGTTTGAGTGTGAAGAAGTAACAAACATACAAACACACATACACACGCACACACACTCACAAACTTTCTCCTTTTTAATATTAGTGTGATTCGTAAAGATGTCATTGGTTCGATATTTATTATTTTATTGAGTAATTTTTACTGTCGCAAAAGTTCCGCCTTGGAGTTTGCCCAAGAGCACTGGAGCGCAGAATTCGGGGCGTAAAACAAACTGACAGAATTACAGAATACACAACACCACGCTGCGCTCCAAAACGGGGATCCTAGACGTAGGCATAAAGACTGCCAAGCTAAAATGGGATTGGGCAGGTCACATCAGCCGCATGCATAGGGACTGCTGGGCAACAGTCCCCACACGGTGTGTGCCTGAGGATGGACGGCGCCCGCCGCCAAGAACTATACGCGTACCGCAAGGGTTGGGTCGCGATGGCCCTGGAAATGGATGCTTTGAAGGATTTGGGGGAGGTCTTTGCTCAGCAGTGGAGTAGTTCAGTTTCTACCCTTTCCGTCCAAACCGTACAAAGTTAAATTTAACAATGACATCATTACCAAATTTACAAAAAAAAAATAAACAAACAAAAAGTTCACCCACGTAAATAACTCTACTTCAAATTGATAAATGTATAAGCTCAACGCCATTTTCCCATTGTATATACGGCGTATAAAAACTTTTTGCACCTACCGGCGCCATTTGTCTTCCAGTCTGCGTATGGAATTATAAATAGCCTGTGTTTTTGTCACGCGATTTTAATATGAGTGTTAAATACTGATATAAATGTGTACTGTCAGCGTTGGTGGTCGTATTTTGTTTAATAAGCATTTCGTAATTATGTAGCATGCAGTTATGAAATAACTAGCTGCACCCCGCGGTTTCACCCGCGTAGACCGGGATAAAAAGTAGCCTATGTGTTAATCCAGGGTATAAGCTACCTACGGACCAAATTTCATCCAAATCGGTCGAGCCGTTTGAGCGTGACGAAGTAACAAACATACAAACATACACACTCACAAACTTCCACCTTTATAATATTAGTGTGATAAATCATTCGAAATTGGAATCATTTGGAAGAGCGCCTAGACAAAGTAACATTCACAAAGTATTAGAAAAGTCAAATGTTGACTTAAGCTATCGAAATGTCACGTGATCATGTCAATGTCACTTTGAAGCTGTAGCGATTGTAGAAATAGAATCGCTTGGAAGCGAATGCCATTTGTCTAGGTCCTCTGGACTCATGATGTCCGTGGAGTTTTTTCCCTGTTCTTCTTCATTGGAATCTACACGCCTTCATAGCAACAAAGATGTAGCTTCATTTTCCCGAGTACCGACCCCTTCACAATTCAAAGGTGCCTGTTGGTTTAATTGAAATAAATGTTTTGAGTTTGATTACATCATATTGAGCTATTTGGTCAAAAGCCTTATTTTCGGGGGGGAATCCTCACGAATGCTTGATGTCTGGCTCCTGCTGTCTAGCTAGTCAGGGGGGTTACATTTGCAACAGCCTTTTACAGAGCGGTCGCGCTTTCTTAGCAATAATCACCCTATAATTTTCCCACTGCTGGAACACAGGCGACTCTAATCCAACACACGGGCCCAGTGCGGGTTGGTAGATTTCATAATATGTCTTCGAATTTTTGATTCTAAGACATACCTGTTTCCTCACGATGTTTTCCTTCATCGTTTTGAGAGCAGTGGTGATGAAATAATTTACACAAAGTAAAGAGCCTGTCTGGGTTAGAATCTACGTCCTACAACTCGTAAGTAGCGGCAATTACCACTGGGCCACCACTGCTCCAGCTTAGTTGGTGCTGATCCATGCATCATGTTCGTGAACGGGCGCCGTCAGTTGGGACTGGTCGTCTCTTAGCTGCCATGGCTTATTTTTAATTTTAATATTTAATTTAGTTGTTTTAGTTATTATCTTTTTATTACGGACGCTTTTTAACGTGCACGTCTTTCTACATTGTTCTCACATGTATATTTTCAACTTGAACGATGTAACCAATATTTTGTAAAAATATTATGATTTAAAAGAGTGTCCGTGGAGTTTCTTGCCCGTTCTTCTCCATAGGGATCTACTACGCTTTGGAATGGGCAACTAGCTTCATCTTTCTGACTGACCGACCCATTGACAATTCAAAAGTGCCTGTAATTGGTTTATTTGAAATAAATGCTTTGAGTTTGAGTTTGAGTTCCTGACCTAAATTGTGATACAATGGGAGATCTTTGAGCAAAACTAAGTACTGCAATATCAAAGCGTGATAAATATATCAGAACAATAATAGTTCACAAAAAGACCTTGCCAGCTTTACGACAAAATGATAGTTATTATTATACGGAAGACATGACTATACTAACGACGCAAGTCGTTAAATTTTGAAGTTTCGATTAGAATCGATACCTATAACAATAACTTTCTGTAGTTATTGATTGATTGATTGAAAATATTCCAAATACAACAACTGCTTTGATAGACTAGTGAATTCAATACTCAGAATTTAATGTTTTGAACAAAGTAAGCCGACGTTCGCACGGACGTAAAAATATCGCGGCGGGATTTTATCGCGCACTGGATTTTCAACTCTCGTTGTTGAGCCGAGCGTTGAGAATCCAACTTAACAACAACAGAGTGCATTCTAGCGCGTCGAAAAAAGACACTGTTGGATTTTCAACTCTCGGCGCTAAGCAGAGCGTTGAAAATCCGGAGCGCGAAATAAAATTGCCGCGATATTTTTACGTCCATGCGTACGTCGGCTTAGGGTCTGTTTTACTACCTACGATTAAGTTCCTACGAGTGTATTAAGTTACTTGGCAGATAATTTCATACGCGATTTTAATATGAGTGTTAAATACTGATATAAATGTGTACGTTTGGTGGTCGTATTTTGTTTAATAAGCATTTCGTAATTATGTAGCATGCAGTTATGAAATAACTAGCTGCACCCCGCGGTTTCACCCGCGTAGACCGGGATAAAAAGTAGCCTATGTGTTAATCCAGGGTATAAGCTACCTACGGACCAAATTTCATCCAAATCGGTCAAGCCGTTTGAGCGTGAAGAAGTAACAAGCATACAAACACACACACTCACAAACTTCCACCTTTATATTAGGTCTTTACCTATGAAATTGCCGTTCTGCAGTACTGGCTATTTTAAATCAAAATAATTTTTGTTTGGCTAAGAATTCTAATTTCAAATTAATTTTATTTTAAAAACATGGATTTTTTTTTCCAAAAGTAGTCATTTGTTTATTGATTAGTTTTACATTTTCATCGCATTTCAATCTATTTCGTCATCATGGATACGTTAAAAATTCGAGTAATTATGGAATATGAGTACCTAGCGTCGTGGCAGCAACGCGGCACAAGCGGCACGCAACATCAACGACGTTTACGGAGCTAACACTACAAACCAACGCACCACTTGTTATTGGTTTGCTCGCTTCCGTTCTGGAAATTTCGACCTGAAAAATGAACCTCGCGGTCGTCCGAAGACTTTGGTCGACAATGACGAATTAAAGGCGATTGTGGAAGCTGATGATACACAATCTACGGCTGAATTAGCAGCAGCTTTCGACGTTAGCGTCAAAACAATATTGGTCCATTTGCGTCAAATTGGCAAGGTAAAAAAGCTTAACAAATGGGTGCCCCCCAAACTCGATGATCGCCAGCGCGAAGTACGCGTCGAGACTTGCCTTGCACTGCTCAACAGACACACAAATGAAGGAATTTTGAACCGCATTGTTACCTGCGATGAAAAATGGATTCTGTTTGATAACCGCAAGCGCTCAGCAAGTTGGTTGGATCCTGGTTCAGCACCTAAACAAGGCCCTAAACGAAAACTTACCCCTAGAAAAGTGATGGTCACTGTTTGGTGGTCTAGCGCCGGTGTGATTCATCACAGCTTCTTACCAAACGGGGTGAGCATTACTTCAGATGTGTACTGTGAAGAACTGAACACAATGATGGAGAAGCTGGCACATCTCCAACCAGCATTGGTCAATCGCTCGTCTCCGCTGCTCCTGCACGACAACGCGCGACCTCATACTGCACAGCAGACGGTCTCCAAGTTGCAAGACCTGGGGTTGGAAGCTCTCCGTCATCCGGCCTACTCACCAGACCTTGCGCCTACAGACTACTACTTTTTCCAGAATTTCGATAACTTCGAAAAAAAGGACATGTTGCGCCGACCCCAAATAGATTGGAAATTGCACTTTACCACGAAACCAGCAGTCTAAAAATTAACACTCCAATTATTGTGTTAGTCCCTTCCTTTTTAACCGACTTCAAAAAGGAGGAGGTTATCAATTCGTCGGAACCTTTTTTTTTAACCGACTTCAAAAAGGAGGAGGTTATCAATTCGTCGGAACCTTTTTTTTTTTTGTTTTTTTTTTTTATTTTATTTTTTTTTTATGTATGTTCCCCGATTACTCGAAGATGGCTGGACCGATTTGGATTTTTTGTTTTTGTTTGAAAGGGTATACTTCCCAGGTGGTCCCATGATCATCAAGTTAGGATCTGATGATGTGATCCTGGAGAAATAGAGAAAACTCTTCCAATTTTATAGGCACACTTGAAGCGATTTGGATAGTTTTTGGAAGAGTACTTTCTTGGAGTGGTCCCATTTCAATTTGGTGAAGACCTGATGAAGAACTTCGGAGATAGGCAACGGAACTCCTCAATAAATGATAGCAAATGGACTGGGATTGCTGAAATCTCATGTCTGTTTGTTGTTCACACCAGTTCATAACATAACATCACGCCAGTACGCTGTGAAGGGGTAAGCACATGTGAACCACTAAAAAGTGAAAAATAAAAACTTTTTTACAAAAAAATACAACCGACTTCCAAAAACAACACTACAAAGTGAAAAATAACTTTAATTTGGGAAGTCGGTGGCAAAAACGAAAATACATATAATCAGACACCGACTTCCGAAATTAAAGTTATTTTTCACTTTGTAGTGTTGTTTTTGGAAGTCGGTTGTATTTTTTTGTAAAAAAGTTTTTATTAGGGTTCCGTTGAGTACGGAACCCTAAAATGGATATATACATATTCATCACGCCGACAAAGTGCTAAAATAAAATCATGAAAAAAAAAATTTTTTTAGGTACCTTCTGTACAGTGTACACGTAAAGTTGGGATGCTTTGTTTTCGTCGTCATTTCGTCGTCTACCCCATGATGTCGGGTGTTGTTGGATAGTAAAAATATTACGGGTTTGTGATAACAATATTTCGAAGGGATTCGTTTCTGAAATATTAAGCTTTTAAGTGCTAATTTTTGTTAGAGTCAAGTGTCCTAAATAGTTAGTTTTGGATGGGTAAAAAAATTCACGGTAGTAGCCCCCAGAACCCTAATACTGCGCGTGTCCCGACACGCATTTGGCCGGTTTTTAGTAACTAACCAACTTTTACGATTCGCCATACCATTTGCATACCATAATTTATTACAGTTAGCGTACGCAAAAAATTCACAGTATATTAACAAAAGCAAAATGGCACGATATCGCGAATATAATACTTAAAAGTTGTTAATATAGTTATATTTCATATTATGTCGAGTAGCACGATAAGGTCGCGTTTAGTAATTACATTAAAATATTGTGTTAATTTTACTAATGTATGCTTGACATTGCTGCTTATATTTGTAAACTTTTGTAACGAAATGAAATTGATGCAGTAATGTATTTAATTATGCTGGTAAGTACCTATTATTTTAAATACGTAAGTCTAGCAACACATCTGACTAAAACTTAACTGAAAGATCGGCGTGTTTACGCCTGTAGTGTTTTTTAAATTACCTGTAACTCATCAGGCTGAAATTACGTCGCGTAATTTTCATATAAAACAGAAGCAAGCGGAGTATCCGTCGCGTAATTTTCAGCAGATATTATTATGTCGCTACGCTAAGGTACACTTATTTGGGTTGCTCAGTATTACCTTCCACGCGAATAGTGCTAGATGTTCCTTGTCAAACAGTTCAAGTTTCAAGTTCTATTAGATCCAAAGATCTTTCTAAGAACTTCAATCGGAACAAACAACTTCTCACAACTTTTGTAGATTCCTTCTCCAACTTTAAATAAAAGATTCTCTGGAAGTGTTGTCATTTTTACGCTATCTACTGAAATCACTTTAAAAAAGTACTGGCTTTGTGAAAAACGTTGTACCTTGTTTGAAATTATAAAAAAAAGATATCTTTCTTTATTCAGTGTCTAAAATTAAATTAAATTAAATTCCCTATCGTTGCCTTTGTCTAGAATATTCCTTGTCTACATGATAAAGGGAAACTCTGTGCAAAATTTCAGCTTTCTAGGTCCAAGAGTTTAGGCTGGGCGTTGATGAGTCAGTCAGTCAGGAATTCTCTTTTTATTTATTATTGATATGTAATTAGTTTACTCTTTAATAGATATAGTAATTATGTTTCCTGACTAGGTTTGTTACATCAGGCTATAGATACATACATAAAGAAGGTATAAGAAGTGGCAATAATATTAATAATGACGCTAATCCTGACGACAAACTGTCACGCAGTTTGGTAGGTTTACAAAATGTGTACACGTGTTTACAAAATAAATTATTTAATTTGGACCAAACCAAAATAAATTATTTATTATAGGTTACTAATGTAACATATAATAAATAATTTATATAAATGTACTACTAATGTACATACTGATGTATAGAAATTACCCAATGTAGAACAAAGTCATTTTATTCAGTTTTCTTTCTATGGCTGCTAAGAACCAGTTATTTTTAAAGGAGCTAAACTCTTCATGAAGATAGGGTCTGCGTCACGTGACCACGACGACCACGAGAGTCTATCAAGACCCTTTTTTTCAGAAACGCGTGTTGTAATTAATATCAAATATGAAGTCTATGGTCCCTTAGAGCTCCAAAAAAAAATACGGTCATTTATGCGACATTTTTTGATACTAGCAAATAAATCAAAACCTATAGGATATTTCCCGTTGACTTAGAATCATGTTGCACAAGTAAAGGAAAAAGTCCGAAAATCGTTTGCGATTACAAAATAACATTTGTAGTTGGAGAATTGACGGTGACGTACTCGTATTATCGATGTATGGGAAAACATGTTGTTCAACTACAATGCAAGTTTCTTTTTGGGACGAAACCCTTCATTGTGCGTGGTCCGACACGGACTTGGCTGGTTTTTTTTTACCATTTAGAAATAAATAAATAATAAATAAAAATGTTTATTTAATCAACTTATGTAAATTACATTATTAAGTTTGGAGGCACCTTTTAAGCAAAGATTTGCTTGTATTAGGTGGTCCAGCTCTTCCAGTTTACATAAACTATGCATAGTTGAGAGAATATTTCTTTTTTAGGGTTCCGTACTTCAAAAGGAAAAAACGGAACCCTTATAGGATCACTCGTGTGTCTGTCTGTCTGGCTGTCTGTCTGTCTGTCTGTCTGTCTGTCTGCCTGTCTGCCTGTCTGTCCGTCTGTCACAGCCAATTTGCTCCGAATCTAATGGACCGATTAAGTTGAAATTTGGTACACATATGAATTTCTGTAACCCAAACACGGACAGGTAAAGTAAATAAATGAATTTTGAATATGGGGGTCACTTTTGGGGGGTAAACAAGAAAATTAAAAAATAAAGTTTTGCAAACTATACCGTGTTACATATCAAATGAAAGAACTTACTATGAGGGTCTCAAATTTTTTTTTTTATAATTTTAAAATAAATAGTTTTAAAGTTATTAGAGAAAATAGACGAAAATTGACCATTCCCCCCCCCCTTATCTCCGAGACTACTGAGCCTAAAATTTTGAAAAAAATACAGAAAATAGATATTTATCTGTAGATTACAGGAAAACCTATAAGAAGTATGTGGTCTTAAAATAACATGGTAAATCGCTCAATATTGTGAGTAAAAACTTACATTTACAGTTGGAATGTATGGAAGAACATGTTTTTCAACTACAATGTTAAGTGTGTTCTTGGAATAATTCATCCCAACTACGGAACCCTTCATTGTGCGTGGTCCGACATGCACTTGGCCGGTTTTTTTTTTAAACATGCCAAAGGTTTTTAACAAAACAAAAACAATAAGAGAAAAAAAAATTAAATAAAGAATGAGGAATGCGCACAGTATTTCGTGTGTGTATGGGGGAGGATCTGTGGGAGGTGGGGGTGTGTGTGTTGTAGGGGTATCTATGTTGGTGTGGAAGGTGTCGAATTGTGTACTTTTTATTTATTTATTTATTTATAGTTAATTAAAACGGTTATACACCAATTACAATAATTAACCTAGAAACACAATACTAATATTGTAATATCTACTACATACTTAATAAATAACAGTGGAAATTCTCTCATACTTTCTCTCGCAAAACTTTTGTTATAGTCTGGCGACAAATTGTATTATCTATCTATATAAATCTGACTGCTGACTGTAATCTACTTCAGTTCTGACCTCAAATCTACTTATTTGCCCATCGCCCATTGTGTCACTCTATGTAAAATTTCAACATTGTAACATTGTAACCTGTAATTTAAATGGTGTGCATAATAAAGACTATTCTATTCTATTCTATTCTATTTATAGCGAACGATTCGAGCTTCAACTGTGACACAACTAGCAAAACTAGGAAAGAAATTAGAAATTATGATCTGTATTATATTGTTACCTTAGTTGTAATGGCAATCATGTCATTCGGCTTAAATAGGTTTCATTTTTATTATTTTATTTATCCTTTATTAGCTGCGCTCCGCGGTATCACCCGCGTAGACCGGGATAAAAACTACCCCATGTGTTAATCCAGGGTCTAAGCTATCTACATACCAAATTTCATTAAAACCAGCCGTTTGAGCGTGAAGAAGTATCAGACATACATACATACTCGTACAAACACACACACACTCACAAACTTTCGCCTAAATATTAGTGTGATAGTATGATTTATTAATTCTCTTCTATTTTGTGAATGTGAGAACGTTATAGGCCTAGTAAAATGTAAATTTGTTGATATTTTTTTATTTTGTTAAGTACCTGGTACTTGTTGAAAGGCCTACACTATGCTCCCGTACATATAATATAAATACAGTTATTTGAAAATACTGTAAACCCCAAAATTAAAAAAAAAATAACTTTGTAGTTTCTTGCCGGATCTTAGAAAGAAAGAAAGAAAGAAAATAAAGAAAATACGTTTATTTGCGGTAAACATGACGCAAAGGACAAAAAAAAAATAAAATAAGCAATGTAAAAAGCAAGTTTTGGGGAAAATATGCGTCACATATAAAAAAAAAACAAATAGTCGTCTTCTACATAGAAAACGACCAACGACAACGACGGCTTGGTGACCTAGCTTCTGACGTTTCATAAGTGCCCATGTAGGTTTATGTGAAATAAAATATTTTGATTTGATGGTTTTGATTATCTAAATAATTAAAAAAACGGAATTTAGTGTTGTAGAATTGTAACATGTTTCTTAATCTCAAGTGAAAACTTGACATAAACCATTTTCATCAATATGATCGATTTATGAAAATGGTTTATGTCAAGTTTTTTCATTATCACACATAATCAAAAGTCAAACTAGGCTTAGAATCAGCACTTATCAAACGTCAAAGTTACATAAGACAGTTCCCCAAAACGCCCGCACTTAGCTTAGTGCTTTAGCTGTGAAGTGGAACAACAAACTCCTCCGCCGCACAGGCTGTCTGTTCAATTAGAATAACTTAATTCCATACAATATGCAAAATAATTTACGTCACGAAATTTAAAAAGAAGAAAGAAACCTGGAAGTCTTTAAACAGTCTCCGAACCCAGGTTGGCCGAAGCAGGAAAACCTGTCCACCTTGCAGTGTAAATGTGGTGCAGTTCCACAAACAATGGGACACTTAATATCATGCCCTGCGTGTCCAGTCAGCTGCACGTTACAGGAACTGATGGACGCTAGTGATGGTGCCAAACACGTAGCCGAATTCAGGGCCGAGTCCATTTAGATTGCCATCGAAACGCTAAGAAGAATTTACATTATGCAACACAAAACATTAAATTATATAATTTGCCATATATCACCTAGCACAGGAGCTCATGGCTAAGTAATAACAGCACGGGTCGATCCATCAGGTTAAGCTACGCTTGCTGGGGTTGTTCAGTGGATGGATGACCATCTTTACATACCGAGACTCCTCCGTGCCTCGGAAAGCAGGTTAAGCCGTTGGTCCCGGCTGTCATTCGTGGATCTTTGACAGTCGTTACGGGTCGTCAGAAGCCCGTAAGTCTGACAACCAGTCTTACCAAGGGGTATCGTATTACCTAGTTACTGGGTTGTGGAGGTCAGATAGGCAGTCGCTCCATGTAAAATACTGGTATTCAGCTGCATACGGTTAGACTGGAAACCGACCCCAACATAATTGGGAAAAAACTAGGCAGATTGATTGTCAGCTAGTACACGCCAGTATACCAACAAACAAATGCTAGAAATCAATGCTAGAAATAGAACTCCTCTTTTGGACTGGTTGCTGCCCGCATCTTCCGTAACTTATCGGTTCACATTGTGGTTAAGCTCTACCCAAAATGCGTCTTCAGTTATTCAGGAAACCATTTAAGAACTAGATCTAATAATAGTGAAAAAATTACAGGTGTGAATAAACAGATCTAGATTACGACTTTTGAATACTCAGAAACACTGTTTTTGCTCAAAACACTAAACCAATCATTTGTACTTTTACATTCTCTATCGCACATTCAGCCAGCAATAATTCACGCGAATGGCAATGAAATGGACATATTTTCAATTATAAACTCTCTTTGTACCTTATCGTTATCCGGCGATCAAAATGATAAATTGCACTTTATATGAAGCGTGATAATAGTCTTCATGTCGATAACAATGAACGAATAAATACCGAAAAAATTCGGAGTATGTTATCAAGGGCTAAACATACCATCATTCATTCGATGCTTTATGTGTTTTTGTATTGTATTTTTGAGTGAATGTATTGATAAACTCGTTGAGGCGATTAAGTGCTTAAAGCTTGAAGAGTTCAAATCGAGTTTAATTTAATACATCCTTTTTAGGGTTCCGTAGCCAAATGGCAAAAAACGGAACCCTTATGGATTGGCCATGTCTGTCTGTCTGTCCGTCCGACCGTATGTCACAGCCACTTTTTTCTGAAACTATAAGAACTATACTGTTGAAACTTGGTAAGTAGATGTATTCTGTGAACCGCATTAAGATTTTCTTATAAAAATAGAAAAAAAAAAAACAATAAATTTTGAGGGTTCCCCATACTTAGAACTGAAACTCAAAAATTTTTTTTCATCAAACCCATACGTGTGGGATATCTATGGATAGGTCCTCAAAAATGATATGATAATGATAAAACAAAAAAAAAAATTATGATGTACATTACCATATAATCTTCCACCGAAAATTGGTTTGAACGAGATCTAGTAAGTAGTTTTTTTTTAATACGTCATAAATCGTAAACCGCAATTTACCTTTCATTCAATCAACTCAATTATTAAAACATCGATCAAAGTTACAACGAACTACAAGAACTTTTATATTATGTTACTTACTGCTACGGAACCCTTCATGGGCGAGTCCGACTCGCACTTGGCCGCTTTTTCCATTTCCATTGGATAGACAGCCAGCATTGACTTCTCCAATTGATTATTTTAGCCAATGCAACTTTAATAGTGTTCACTTTAATTGTGTTCAATGTGGTACCTAACTTAACTCCAACTGAAAATTACAAATTTTTACGCATTGTCCGTCGTAGCACAAATCTCGTAGCGCTACGCACATTGCTACGGCGTAGCACCTACCACGCTACGCATGATTTTTACGCATTTCCAACGTTTTTTTTTTCCTGTGTGTGACAAAATCAACCACATCGCATCATTTTCACTTCAATTCAGGTAATTCCGAGCCGTACCACATCAATCAAATTAATCTAAATACATCCGGATGTCAAAAATGTATTTACACAGACCACATACTAATGAATTTAATTACAATTGAATAATTAATATTGAAGGTGTGGTGAGCGTTAATCTAGCAAATCGTGCTGTATTTAAATTGTATTAAATTCAGTATGAATATAAATCTAGTGGATTATCACTGATCGAACTGAGCAGCGCTGCGTTTAATTCGATGCTTGTGAAATGGTTTAGGCATAATGTTAGTGTTGGTAGTAAGAACTTAACACGTCAAAAGGGGTCAAATCATGGAAAAAAACGTAATACAATCTTTAAAAAATATTGCACCTACATTTTACCATGAAACATCGGAAGTAGGTATGTCATCATCTTCCTGCCCTTATCCCATATTATTTGGGGTCGGCGCAACAGGTTTTCTTCTTCCATTCTCCCCTGTCAACCGTCACGCTATCATTCACTCCCTTCTCTTTCATATCATTCCTCACACAATCCATCCATCTTTTCTTTGGCCTTCCTCTGCCTCTCCATCCATCAACATGTATATTCATCACTCTTTTAGTCACATGCGTTTCGTCTCTTCTCATTACATGCCCTTACCAAGACAAACGATTTCCTTTCAACTTTTCTGTCACTGGCGCCACTTTCAAACTTCCTCTTATATACTCATTTCTCACTTTATCCATTCTCGTCACTCCACACATCCATCTCAACATTCTCATCTCCGCTGCATGCAATTTTTTTTCATCAGTCTTCTTCACTGCCCAGAATTCCGAAGTAGGTATGTAATTTAAATTTTATTTACAGACGAATGACATAACTACTGCCCCATCCCTTTTGACGCCCTTTTTTAACAAACATGGATACCAAAAGTTAGGTAACAAAATTATCCCCGATTCCTATTTTTTTTTTAATTTACTATTATCACTTTCCAATACAACAATTTAGTAACAATTTGCACACTCAGAGACGTTCCACGAAAACCAATCAAACACCACCTAACACACATGAAATGTTCTTAAACTGTCATATGTTGACTGACAGGGCAATGACACTTGTCAAATTATACTTGTCGATTAACGCGAGTGAAAAGTCCCAAGTAGCGACTCTGAGTACAATAAGCAACACTCAACAATATGTTAAGGGCTTATTTCACGATGTCCGAATAGCCACTACTTACCGAATAAATTCAAAAATGCAACACAATTATCTGCCATGTAAGTTATTAGGAACTTAATCGTAGGTGGTGAAACAGGCCTAAGTGTCACCCTCTGGAATTCCGCCAAAGAGCAAGTAAACGGTCCCTTAACTACTTAAAGTGAAAGCCTGTCCATCACTCGACCTATCTAATTGATTTTAAACTAAACACAAACACAGAACCTTCCTTAACAAAAAGTGGAAACTAGTGTACTCACAGGAGTTTTCAAGTGACATGTTTTGGCATTCGTTTTCCTATGAATATTTGACAAAACGATGTATTCTACACTAACTTTTGTTCGCGTTTCCTCTCATATAAGTTTACTCTCGTCCCTAGAGTGAGCTATACTTACTTGAGTTTGCCTTAGTCTTCGAGAATCAATATGGTACATTCGAGAACTCGTGAGATCCCAGGAAATTGAAGATTCCGAAAATTATCGTGAGGAAAAGTGGGAAGTTATGAAACACTATTTTTAGCTGTAGATTTTATTGTGTAGTCGTAAATTCATAACGCTATTGTAGTGCTATTGTTTACAGGCGTAGGTAACCTTATTAATTTTCCTTTACAAAATTTTAACGTCGGTCTAATTAGTTAACCTGCCAAGTAAAGCTGGCTATATATTTGTTTTTCTAATTTTCATAAAATGTGTATAAGATATGTATATTAGTTATGCTTTTATAATATCAAGGAAACTTATAGAACCAACGGGATTTTCAGAATTTCGATTGCTAAAGCGATAAATATATTAGTTGGTTTTTTATTCGCCCTGTAAACTATGGAATGATGGACTTGGCAGAAAATAAGCAATTAAAATATCGTCATCATTTCAGCCAAAAGGCGCACCTACACTGCCGCCTACTACACATTCTATTTACATGTACATAGTAAAGCTATAAAGTAAAAAATTGGCATGAAAAGGAAGGCGAAAAAAAACAGTGACAGTGCTCCCAAAGAGGGTTTTCATGAACATTCACAGAGGTCTTCGTTTCGACAATGAATACAAAATATATGATGACGTTCATCATTTGTTTTATTCATTCGTTCATCATTCAGTCACGACTAAAGAAAATACACTTTGACACTTTTGACAGGTGCCCGGACCTGACGCCTCAGTGCTGCCACCTAGTGAAAGTCATTTCATAAAACCCTCATTGTAATTTTATCAAGATAATTTTTCGTGGCTAATGTCAAAATTCACCAAAAGCGTTTTGTATCTATAATGGAAAAAGACACGTCTTTGTAATCTTTTGTTATTCCTTTTAACAAAATATGTAGTACAACAAACTGCACCACAATGGATATGAAAAATTGCACGTCAAGCCTTGTAATTTATTACCTAGGCCTAGATTATTGCTGCATACATTATATTTCGAATGGTTGGCAAAAACCTACATGACCTGGCACAAATTCGTATACATAACTTCTATAACTTTATCTATACCTAACACATATGTATTATAAATGAAAACTAAGCAATAACAGCCGCACGGGTCGATCGATCAGGTTAAGCTATGCTTGCCGCGGTTGGTATGTGGATGGGTGACCACTCAAAATCAAAATATTTTATTTCACATAAACCTACACGGGCACTTATTAAACGTCAGAAGCTAGGTGCACTGTCCCAATTGGTCGTTTCCTATGGCGAAGAGCCGGCAAGAAACTCCATGGTTACGCTTTTAAAAATAATTGGCTTTTACAATATTTTTAAATAACAGTGTTAATAGGTACACTGAATATACATGTTGATGGATGGAGAAGCATAAGAAGACCAAAGAAAAGGTGGATGGATTATGTGAGGAATAATTTGAAAGAGAAGGGAGTGAATGATAACGTGACGGTTGACAGGGGAGAATGGAAGAAGAAAACGTGTTTCACCGACCTCAAGTAATATGGGCTAAGGGCACGAAGAGGAGTGTTAATAGGTATGTTAGGACAATCTAGGCCTTTCAACAAGTACTAGATGACGGCGAGCAATGGGTAGCTCGCCGTCCGGTAAGGACCAAGCCCGGGTCGACGGCGCGTTGTGTTCCACGCGCGCCTTAAAGAGATGTCAGCAGTGACGGGGTCCGATAGGGCCGATGCCGGCGGGGTTGCGGGTTGTTCGAAAGAGATACCGTAGCCCTGGCACAGGCAACTGGGTTTTAGTAAGTAAAAGTCTGACACGCTCTCCTGCTCCGCCCAGAGCGGGAGAAATCATTTGATGATTTCCCAACCACAAAAAAAAAGGTACTACAGAAATTAAAAAATAGTCAACAAATGTACAGTCCACTAAACCTGCTACGTTCTCACATTCACAAAATAGAAAAAAAATCTATTCAGAAGATAGAGATAAGATTAGATTAGATTTTTCGAGATTACATTTTTGATTTTGTCAATAGAGAATTATGAATAATGAATTAAGATTAATAAAAGAGACCATCCTGACCATCTTTTCATACCAAGACCCCTGCCATGCCTCGGAGCCGTTGGTCCTGGCTGTTATTCGCGGACAGTCATTACGGGTCGTCAGAAGCCCGAAAGTCTGAGAACGTCTTACCAAGGGGTATCGTATTACCCGTTACTGAGTTGTGGAGGTCCGATAGGCAGTCGCTCCAAGTAAAATACTAGAATTCAGCTGCATCCAGTTAGACTGGAAGCTGACCCCGACATAGTTGGAAAAAGACTAGGCAGAAGACGATGATGTATTTATAAATGAAAGTCGCTTCACGTGTCTGTCTGTGTCTGCGTTGTTTTCCTAAACTACACAACAAACGGATCATAATGGGATTTCAATATCATTGAGTTAAAGAAGAAGAAGATTATGCGTATAATAGGTATATTTAGGGATTAAATATAATGACTACCAAACAAATTAAATGCTCACCAAATCTGCGTCGACCTGCTGACGAAAACCCTAAACCTAGACGGTCGACGTCAGGGGCACCCCAGGTTTGGTTGTTTAGGTTCCTTTAAACCCTGCAGACAGAAATAGGAGCCCCGCGATGCGGGGTTCCGACGACCTGCTGTCAGTTTTCTAAAGTTTAGGAATAATAAAATGGTTTTAATTTTGGTGAGCATTTATCCATTCTGGCAGGTATTTCGAATTTTTTGTAGTAAAATAGGTACTATTCTGGTAGTCGTTTAAACACAAGCCGTACATTAATATATTAAACTTACATTGAAAAGAAATCTCGATATTTTTTGTCAAGTCGTAAATACTGAGCGGAGCAGTGGTGGGTCGCTCAAAGGTACACATTGTATATACTTTACCTACAGACCTACAAGTCTAAAAAGGTAGAAAATATTTTTTTTTTTATTTTTTTTATTTTTACAATTTTAAGAAAGCTTACAGACAGACACATAAATAGTAACAAAAAATAACAACTGACAATCGCTAATTACAAGCTTCCACATTTATACCACCACCACATTTATACCACATTTATCTAAAAACTAAAATGATAATAATTTTGTACAGGCAGCGGTTGGTGAAGGTTGGGTTGGGTCTAGTCAAATCAGTAGGGACGTGTTTAGGTAAATTATATTTAGTTGCTTGGTTAGGAAAACTATTTGCTCGAACGTTTTATAATGCGGATATCAGGCAGCGAGAAATGTTTTTCGTTTTCAACCATTGTGTTTGATGTTTGAACCATGTTTTCGGTGTTTATGTGATTTAAAAGGATTCATGATTTAAGGCGACGATAACCGACTTTTAATGATTTTAAACTGAAGATCACGTCTAAACGAGTAGTGTTAATGATTTGGAAAACATATATATTAAATTAGAGCTTTTTCTTAATAACTTAATCTGTGAATGTTTTAGATTATGTTTATATTACAAATTAATTACCTAGCCTTTTCCCAACTATCTTGGGGTCGCGGCTTCCAGTCTAACCGGATGCAGCTAAATACCAGTATTTTACATGGAGCGACTGCCTATCTGACCTCGACAACCCAGTAACTGGGTAATACGATACCCCTTGGTAAGACTGGTTGTCAGACTTTCGGGCGTCTGACGACCCGTAGCGACTGTCAAAGATCCACGAATGACAGCCGGGACCAACGGCTTAACGTGCTTTCTGAGGCACGGAGGAGTCTCGGTATGTAAAGATGGTCACCCATCTACTGATCTTACCCGGCAAGCGTAGCTTAACCTGATCGATCGACCCGTGCAGCTATTACTCCTCAAAATTTTACACTATGTATAGTGAAATTATTTTGTAAAGTTATGCCTACACGGATAAAAACTGAGACTCACGCAAAAACTACCAAGCGTATTTTTATGAAACCTTCACCATTTTAAAAATAATTTAATTATTTATCTTTTAGTATTCGTTTTTTAATATAATACCTTTTGTTTCATGTATTAAGGGAGATGGCGCTCGAGAACCGACATGAAGTTGACAACTGCGAAGTTAGCAACGCGCGGGCCGCGCGCCTAGCTCGGATAGCGCACCGAGGCGTTCGTCCCTTTTTCCTCGCGGACACCCAGGGCTTAACATCTATCTAACATCTTGTTGTACTGCGTAACGTGTATTTTTAATTAAATATTAGGTCTTTACCTATGAAATTGCCGTTCTGCAGTACTGGCCATTTCAAATCAAAATATTTTTTTTTTTGCTAAGAATTCTAATTTCAAATTAATTTTATTTTAAAAACACGGATTTTTTTTTCCAACAGTAGTCATTTGTTTATTGATTAGTGTTACATTTTCATCGCATTTCAATCTTTTTCGTCATCATGGATACGTTAAAAATTCGAGTAATTATGGAATATGAGTACCGTCGTGGCAGCAACGCGGCACAAGCGGCACGCAACATCAACGACGTTTACGAAGCTAACACTACAAACCAACGCACCACTTGTTATTGGTTTGCTCGCTTCCGTTCTGGAAATTTCTACCTGAAAAATGAACCTCGCGGTCGTCCAAAGACTTTGGTCGACAATGACGAATTAAAGGCGATTGTGGAAGCTGATGATACACAATCTACGGCTGAATTAGCAGCAGCTTTCGACGTTAGCGTCAAAACAATATTGGTCCATTTGCGTCAAATTGGCAAGGTAAAAAAGCTTGACAAATGGGTGCCCCACGAACTCAATGATCGCCAGCGCGAAGTACGCGTCGAGACGTGCCTTGCACTGCTCAACAGACACACAAATGAAGGAATTTTGAACCGCATTGTTACCTGCGATGAAAAATGGATTCTGTTTGATAACCGCAAGCGCTCAGCAAGTTGGTTGGATCCTGGTTCAGCACCTAAACAATGCCCTAAACGACAACTTACCCCTAGAAAAGTGATGGTCACTGTTTGGTGGTCTAGCGCCGGTGTGATTCATCACAGCTTCTTACCAAACAGGGTGAACATTACTTCAGATGTGTACTGTGAAGAACTGAACACAATCATGGAGAAGCTGGCACATCTCCAACCAGCATTGGACAATCGCTCGTCTCCGCTGCTCTTGCACGACAACGCGCGACCTCATACTGCACAGCAGACGGTCTCCAAGTTGCAAGAACTGGGGTTGGAAGCTCTCCGTCATCCGCCCTACTCACCAGACCTTGCGCCTACAGACTACTACTTTTTCCAGAATTTGGATAACTTATTGGCGGGAAAAAAATTCAATACCCGAGAGGCAGTACAAAATGCCTTTGAAGAATTTGTTGCCTCCCGTCCAGCTGATTTCTTTAAGAAGGGCATCAATAAACTGCCACTGCGTTGGCAAAGATGCATTGATTGCATGGGTGATTACTTCGATTAATACAAATAAAAAATGCATGAAAAAAATTCGTTTAAATTTTTTCATACAAAACGGCAATTTCATAGGTAAAGACCTATTATTTTATTAATCTTTTACCTTGTTTTTCTGGGCTCTATAGTATATTAAATTAATAATGCGTCTAATTTGGGACAGCGCTCCTTGATGAGCGATTCCTATTAGGTACTGGCTGGACGTACGACGCGTTGCGTGAGCTCAGTACAGAACACGCAAGCTAAGCACTCAAGGCCGTTGGCATATAATGATGCTGTTGTTGCTCACCTGTTACAGAACAAAATAGTCGTTAAGTACCAACAACATAATAAAATTTGATTGTTTGCTCTGCCTAAAAAGAACCCCTATGGCTATGGCATTAAGTCCGCCTTTGTACCTTTTTTTTTAGTGTAAAAAGTTTAAATAAATAACGAAAGCCTGAAAATATTGTTCAGATAAAAAAGATTAGCAACGAGGATAAATCTTTGGAGACATCTATGATAAACTTATGTACTCTGCTATATTTTGACCGATACCGCTGTACCGCGCCTTAGGTATGTGCGCGTCGAGACGGGGGGCCAGTGCAGGCCGCTCATTCGTCAACGCTCACGGCGTCCCGCCCCCAGCGGTACAGCGGTATCGGTCAAACTATACAAAGATCGTTAGTTCCGATTTAGGCCACGCGCCGAATAACTTTATACCAAAAAGTGGGTAAACGCTACAAAATAGCGTTCAGAAAACAAATACAAAACCAAAAAATTAATCACTGAAATATTTGGAACCCAATTTAGTTACCCAATCATTAAAAGTCCGGCCAAAATCGGGTCTCTAATTAAAAGTTCCCAAACCAATTTTATTGAATTACCGTAATATCTAAATGGGCCAATTAACAAAAATCGGAACTCGAAGCCTCGCATACGGCCGATAAATCATGAATAGAAGAGGCTTTCGGTATTTTAAGGTGCGTTTACACGAACCTTTTTCAGCAATGAGGAAGAAAACTGTCATACGAGTATTAGTTCCTCGTAGATGGCGCTACTTTCAACTCAACTCAAAGCATTTATATCAAATAAAACAATTGAATTGCACTTTATCTTTTGCACAGGCACTTTTGAATTGTCAATGGGTCGGTCAGTCAGAAAGATGAAGCTAGTTGCCCATTCCAAAACGTAGTATGTCCCTATGGAGAAGAACGGGCAAGAAACTCCACGGACACTCTTTTATTCATTCATTTCATTCAGCTGTCAATGGAGTTCCTTGCTGAAAACTTTGCGGCGAGATGGTGTTAAGTGTTTTCTTGGCGACACTAATTGTCGCCAAGAAAACACATAACACCATCTCTCACCATCGCTTTGTTTTCAAGATGACTTTGACAAGACAAGTGACAAACACATCGCTCTCTTGCGGCGAAGCTTCCGGAAACAACCCATTGCCGGAATTAATAAAAAAATTGTTGCTAGATATAAGTACTCCAAACTATGTGGAGAAATATGCATAAATTACGCATACCCATATCAAATTTAGTCAATCAAGTTCAATCAGTCTTAATGGGGTATCGTGTTACCCAGTAACTGTGTTGTGCATGTCAGATTGGCAGTCGCTCTGTGTAATATACTGGTAATCAGCTGCATCCGGTTAGACTGGAAGCCAACCCCAACATAGTTGGGAAAAGGCTAGAGAGAGATAATGACGATGACCCATTTCACATTCTGCTATTCATTTTAGCGACATTTAAGAATACAAATTATATTAAAAAAAGATTATTGAAATGGCTGAAAGAAAATATGTTTTATGATATTAAAGATTTTTTTAACAATAAACTATAAATTTCTATACTTTTGTCATTGCGGATAATGCTGAGATAAAGCTATTATATTATTGTATTGAACTTATATCTGTGACATTGAATAAAAATTAACTAATAATTATTATTTTGCATGCAATTGATACATATCCTGTGTAGCTAAACATCTGGACTTTAGATTAATACCCGACTGTAACAACTTTATACCATGTTTAAGGCAAATAAAGACTTATCTTATCTTATCTAAGGGCTGAGACAATTTTAGCAATTCTTAGCAATTTAAAAAATACCACATTTAGTAATGGGAACTGCCAACAGAAGTGGAAACTTGACTGCGCAACTTGATCGCGTCACATTAGCATGTCGCGCGATGCGTGATGCGTGACGCGAACTCTTAAGATTTTCCCTTACCAAAAATCGCTCAAGGAAACCTATAGAAGTTTTCACTTCAAAAAAATCTAATAATATCTCCACTATCTCCGGCCGGCAAAAAAATTGCCCGTGTGAGCGCAGCTTTAGGGTCGAACAAAATACATCGTCCGCCGGCCTCCGTCGATATTTCAAGGTATGGTTTAATAAGATCCAAGAATTCTTGGAGGGTGGACTGATAATAATTTAATTTGTACATTACATTTTATCGTTTCACTCAACAGTTAGGTACATCGTAAGATTAATGATTTCATTTAAAATGTTGACTTAAGGCCCGGGTTATGCTTTTTATGGTCTATTTTGAAGACGATTTTTCGTGTTTTTACCTTATTTGGACTGTTAATTTGATAAAAGATTTTAGAATTTTTAAAAAGATGCAAAATAATCTAAAAAAGCACGTTATCGTAACCATGTGAAAAACGCTATCTGTAACTCTGTGACAAGTTACAAAAAATATTTCAAAAGTAAAAACGATACAACTAATAAAATCGAGTTGAGAACTGAAAAATCCCAATACATACCTACAACGGAGTATTTTTTTTATTATAATAACGTGACTTCGAGGGTGGCTTGCGCAGTTTAAAAGCAATTTTCCAAGCTATAATGGGGATATTTAATATTCATGTCGCACGTATGAGGTTAAACGATATTATATGGGATAGACGATAAGTTGGTAAATATGTATAGGTGAATTGATCACCAATCTTAGAATAGAAGACCGTGACCAAGACTACATTCCATGTCCAGGGTTTGGACATCTTCTGGCCTGCATGAAACCATTTAAAAAAAAAATCGGAATAGCCAACCATTTTATCGACCCTCATAATGAGCGATATTTTGTTTTGTTGACAGATAAACTCAAAGTCAAACTCAAACTCAAAGCATTTATTTCAAATAAACCAATTACAGGCACTTTTGAATTGTCAATGGGTCGGTCAGTCAGAAAGATGAAGCTAGTTGCCCATTCCAAAGCGTAGTAGATCCCTATGGAGAAGAACGGGCAAGAAACTCCACGGACACTCTTTTAAATCATAATATTTTTACAAAATATTGGTTACATCGTTCAAGTTGAAAATATACATGTGAGAACAATGTAGAAAGACGTGCACGTTAAAAAGCGTCCGTAATAAAAAGATAAAAACTAAAACAACTAAATTAAATATTAAAATTAAAAATAAGCCATGGCAGCTAAGAGACGACCAGTCCCAACCGACGGCGCCCGTTCACGAACTTGATAATTCTTGGGATTCATATAGACTGCCATATAGCGACCGCGAAATGAAAGCAGTCATGAAAATGACACTGGATGGTGTCCAAAATCGCTCCCTCTACTAAAAACCCACATTTGACGGCGAAATTATAACGGCACCGATCACAAGAAACCCAAGAATTAATAAATATTATCTTTATCGAAACCTCAACAATTCAACAATCTCTTATCACCCTTTGAACAGATAACACAGCACCCCCCAATAGATTCATGCTAACTTATGAACTGCATAATTTACAACAGAACACAATAGGGCTACCTGACGTACAAAACTGTCCCTTTGTCTTCCAAGAGGATTCGCACAAAGAAACTCGCGCGCCATCAGCCCATACTTCGTCTGAAAGGGAACATTTTTCTCTTTACACGGGAGTGCTTATAATTTGGTGGAATTCGCGTACAGAGCATATTGAAGCATTTTAAACTTGAGTATTTTACTTATGGACGCATTACTCGTTTTAAAATACCTTTAAAGGCGGAGTCAAAGAATTTCGGAAGGTTGAATTTAGTCAAAGAATTTTCGTTCCTCCAATCTTATAGGTTATTTGGTTTTGAGTGCTACTTACAAGGCTTTTTGTAGTATTTGAGTGCTTTTATTAATGAGTAATAGATTAGTCGGTACGATGGGCAGTAGGTAATAAGGTCCAGTTGTGAATTAATAATGTTGCTACTTCCATTAATCCGCTGGCTCGGATTATTTTCGGATACCGATGTTACTGAAAATGACAAACATTGAGTCTACTCATGCGCTCTAGCGCATGACATCATGCTGTGTTCAAGAAGGAAGGGGTAGGCAGAGATGCACCTCTTCCTAATATGAAAAATATGAGTTTTAATGTATTTGCGATTAGTAATAAGGTCCAATTAAAATAGATGGACAAACTTTTAGAAATAATTCAGAACACCACCCATTGCCACCATTGTATATTTTGTAGTGTTTGATTATGTCTTTTTTTGTTATGTATTTTTGTGGTGTACAATAAAGTATATATAAATAAATAAATAAATAACACCAAATTAAGGACAATGGTAAAAAAATAATAAGAAAAACGCATTAAATACTTTAAAGAAAAAAAGAAAGTACACTAAAAATGTTGGTTACCCAATGCATAAACACATCCACGTCTTTATTATCTCATAATTCTGATACTTACTACTACTTACTACTTACTTTATTATTTTACGTCAAAATAAAATCACTTAAGTGCATTTTTTTGCTTGGATATCTTTGGTTAGACGTACTGAAAGCTGTTTTAAAATTTGTCTATCTATTTTAATGGGACCTTATATTGGGACGTGGGTACCCTATTAAATAATTAAATAAATAAATACGGATTATGAATAATACACACACATTTCGACAGTGGTTAAAGTCTTAGGAAATAGGGCGAGCTCATTGTCGGGCACAAATTCAGACTCCGGGCTGATACTGAGAAATATCTAATAAGACACCCCAATATAACTGCCCGACCAGGGGACGTCCAAAATGAATATTATCATATTTCGAAACGTATAAAAATAATAAAAACACAATCCATTATTATTAAAAACTTGAGGATCCAATATGACTTCTGTTAACTTGAAGGCTTTCTGCACCCCATGTGTGCATAAGAAAAACCCTTTACATAACAGGTATATAAGCTTATATATATATATATATATATATATATATATATATATATATATAAATGAATCCCATTTCCCTTGGTCATCGCATCACGCGTGAACGGATGGAACAATTTCGCTAATTCTTTTTTTGTTGTGTTTATGATTCTCAGGAGAAGGTTCTTATGAAAAAAAAAATTTCGCAGAATATTGGAAAATTTCAGAAAAAAAACATTTTAACTTCACGCGTTTACATTAGAATATTCATAGCCAAGACAGGACAACATCTGTCGGGTCAGCTAGTATTATATATATAAACGTAAAAGAACATCATCCGATGGAAAAAAAAACATCCTAAGTAGTTGTGAACTTGGGATTCGCAACTAATAAATCCCCTGGGGGTTTTGGGTTTATAAATTAGTATATTATATCACCTGAAGAGTTAAACGTGGAACACAAATTAATTTAAATTTGGAACGGTCGAGCTCAACTGTCATAGCGATTGTCAACTACTAGTCCGTCTGAGGTCCGTACGATTATCGATGTCGATGATATGGCTCGTATTGCTTCTGAATGATTAAAATGGCTACTAGAAATAGTTTGATAGAACAACTGAATATTATCTTCTATAAAAATAAAAATCAATTGCCGAATGTTATGTACGCGCATCACTTCAGAACGGTTGCACATATTTGGCTAATTCTTTTTGTGTTGTATTTGTAATTGTCAGGACAAAGTTTGTATGAAAGAAAATCTTTGAAAAGTTGCTGGGAAAACTGAAAGTGCAATTCTCTGGGGATTTTGTATGAATTATTGAAATGACAGGACAATGTATTTCGTTGTTCCGTCTTATCCTCTTTTCGTGATAGTAAGTATGTCTATGTTAGAGCTCCTATTATTATTATTATCTTTGATATTTCACGGAACCCTCGGGTCCCGGACCTTTTTAAGGCGTACGAGGGGCTGAAGTCAACTCGCAGAAGCCCATTAGACATTTTGAATGAAATGAGGCACCAACCGACCATTATATGTGTTGTCCCACTCACAGGACAAAGGCCTCCTTTCCCTCTTTTCGTGGTCTACTATTGGTCAGCTTTAATGAACAGTACATGATCATATCGACGCTGGAGAACGATTATATCGTATCTCGAAAAATGGCAATTTCTTTTTGCATCATTGAAATGCAAAAAAATACTGCGTCGTATATACGGTCGGAGTAACGTTTTCCTACAATATTTTTTTATGATACGGCTTTGACTTTTTCTAAACTTTTTTAACAAACCATACTTCTAAATGCTGTAAGTACCATAAAATTAACTATTTTTGAATGATAGATACAGCAAAATCATTATACTTCACGATTTTGGTTAGAGGTAACAATTATAACGACTTTGTTGGAACTTTGAATTTTAAAGCTATTTCGTTGTGTCATTACGTTACAACTACCAAGGTACAGCATTATTGCTGCTTGAAATTTAAATATCAATTGCTGTAACTACTGTAAAACGCATGTTAGACTTACTTTAGAACGCTATCATTTGTGGCATCTGATAAATTTCATTATAAGAAATACGTGTTCCAAAAATTGCCTCCTGGATTCAGCAAGTTATGAATTTTTGAAATAGTTTTTTGGCTCTGGTGTAATGTTCAACTTTTCGAGATAACACAAGATTGGTTCTTGCGTCGATATTTCCAGAAACCGACTAGAAATAAAAAACAAAAAAAATCTTTAAAATTCTGTTAGGTACTCCATAAAATTTCATTTTCACAAGCAGCCTTCACAATAGAGTGAGACACGTTAAGCGAGAACCTCTTAACATCTTTAGAATATTCTGGAAGCATCCGCTGGAATTGATGAAAGGCGTTAAGCAATAATGGCACTTATAAGCAAAGATCGCTTATAATGGCGAATGCAGGAACGGAGGCTCCATAATGAACGTAAGAGGTTTAAAGACGCCATGTAGATATTATATTATAATGGATAAATTTTATAATGAAAGAGAAAAGCGTTGCTATTTAGACGAGGAGTAATTGTGGATTTTCCTGACCGACATCTTGTGAATCGAAACAAATTGGATTTTAAATAAATACGCCTGGCACAAACAACTTCTTGCTTAAAAGGTGATCTCCAAATCTTAATTGTTGTTTGTACGTTGTAATTGAAATAAATTGTTTTTTTTTTTTTTTAATAAATGAGAATTTGTCACTAACACGAATGAACTTTCAATTAATCCTGCGGGTCTTTGATATCCTTAGGGCCCAAACAAATATTTCATATTTCTACAGGGACTTTCAACAGGTTTGACATAATTAGCTTATTTAGCTTTTTTTAGTTTTTCGGTTGCTTATGTCAATTCACAATGTTTTCAATTCTTCAATGCACCTTAGCTTGGCACCGACTTCAGAAGCTATTAAGTTTTTTATTAAAGTTATTTTATTCGTTTTAGGTTTTTGATGTCGGTTTTTACTTTTTTAAAGTAAGTAAATTTTTGTTCTTGTTTTTTAACAGAGCCATTAGCAAGCTAAAAACTATATATGGATAAGTAGCTCTGTATTAAGAAACAAAACCTTTTCTGACACTTGAAACTGACGGCTTAACACTTTTTCATTCGTCCATTGATGTACTATGGACAAAACTTAAGCATGCTCACTTAAGAAAATATTCCTATGAGAGCGCAGCTAGTGAAAAACGAGCATTGTGCGATCGAGTCGTGAGTCGCGATAATCGCATAGCAATGCGATTATCGCCTTTGAGGTGATCATGCGGAACTTTGGCCCATAGTACCTATAAAATATATGTTAATCCAGGGTATAAGCTACCTACATACCAAATTTTATCCAAATCGGTCCAGCCGTTTGAGCTTGAAGAAGTAACAAACATACAAACAAACACACACAAACTTTCGCCTTTATAATATTAGTGTGATTACGTCACATTTTGTGCCAGTTTACTCTTAACGCAAGCTGCGTTAAAGAACTTCGTTCCAATAAATGAAAAATATCCTATTTCATTTTCAGGATTGGTGATAATCGTAATGTTTATGTAATATTTTAAAGCGTGTGGAAACTGACCTACCGTTTACCTAAACGATATATTTTTCCTTATATCTGAACTGACCCTAATACCCGAGAAATAATATCCAATAATACGATTTTTATTCTGTCCAATGACGTATTTTCTTTGGCGTATCAATGTTACACAGGGGAAATCACATGTGAAGGGCTTAGTAGATATCACCTGTAGGTCAGACTGTCAAAGGAAGGAGACGAAGCTTTTATTTGAAATTGAATCGGTCGATTGAACTGAAATCTCTGTTGGTCGGTGAACACTAAGCCGGCGTTCGCACGGTCGTAAAATTATCGCGGCGGGATTTTATTTCGCACTGAATTTTCAACTCTCGTTGTTGAGCCGAGCGTTGAGAATCTAACTTAACAACAACAGAGTGCATTCTAGCGCGTCGAAAATAAATAAATAAATAAGTAAATTGTTTATTTTTAAATCAGTACAATAGAACAAGCATATAGGTATGCAAAAAAAAAAACACACTGTTGGATTTTCAACTCTCGGCGCTAAGCAGAGCGTTGAAATTCCAGTGCGCGAAATAAAACCGCCGCGATAGTTTTACGTCCGTGCGAACGTCGACTTATACGATAAAACAGTAAAAGGTATAATACATATTTTGTAAAGGATAAGTTTGTACTTGTGTGTGCTTTTTGGAAAACATAAATAAGTTCATATTAAAACTAAACATTGGTGCCGATTCTGTTGTGCACAAACTAAACTTAATTTTGGCTATTGCTAACTTTTTCTCTCTATTATGACAAGAAAGAGACGGAAGTAAATTAGAGCTGTCAAATTAGTGAGAACTAATTTTTGCATAGACATTTAGACGACACGTAAAAACATGTCGACCAAAAAACACGGTGAAGCGCAAGGCGTGAACTAGTTTGACATCTCCAACTTAGTTCATAGCTATAGCCGTCCTTTTCTCGCGCTGCCTGTTAGTAAAACATAGCGATTCTCTAATTTTAGTTTAGTGCGTTCACAAGAGAATCGGCACCAATGACATTATTTCATTAATATATTCTGCTTGCAGAGAATTTGAGTGTTTGACACTTTCTCACGAAATACTTACTTATCTACCTAATTGCTCTGCTCACAAAGGCAAGTATCGAAATATCACCGAGAATTTGTTACCACTGCATAATATTAATGTATTCTTACCTGTTATAGCCCAGAGTTCTTTCAAGCACTCCTCCCTCGATCTCTGTATGGCGGACCGTTTCTGCACCTCAGGCCCCGACTCCAGATACTCAAACAGCACTGCACCAAGTAGTACATAAATCACCACTAAGATCACCAGGCCGATTTGCGAGAATGCTGCCCTTGCGCACCCAGCGGCCGCGCGGCGCACCAAACCTGGTCGCTCGCGACCCTCCAATGACACTTCAGACGACATACTTATTCGATTTTCAAAATTCGAAACTCAAGAATTTGACATTTCACTTTTCTTTTTTATTCTCATTGCTTTTGTTTCGTTCATTGTTTTTATTTGAGTATCTGTTTTAATATTTTACCGCGTTTCTGTTTTTTTTTTATTATTCACAAACCTACGTGCTATGAACATCCATTATAATCTGTAACAAAAAAGAGATACTTACGTTAGAAAATATTCTGTCATTCCAAAAAGTTAAAGGCACATTATCCATATTTATTTTGTGAACCAAAATCATTTTCGTAATAAATAACGAGTACCTGCCTGCTAAATTACATGTGAAAGTATAATAGGAGCGTATAAAGTTTCCACCCCCACTTAATAAAAGTTTGTTATTTATGGTATTTTGATCCCCTTCACTTATTAAGTATGGATAGAATCGTTCAACTTTTAATAAGATGAGATTTTAACTTCGGCAAATAGGTAGGCGGTAGGTACGATATTTAGAAAATATAATGTTATTGGGAATATCTATACATAGAGCTGATCTGATGAATCTCAATATAGGTTCTTTTAGTGGTAAACCCTTTTCTGGACTCCATCAAACTAGATAAACATAATTTTACTAAGTGGATCGAGACCTAAGTGGGAAAGATTCTAAGAACGACGCGTACCTACGTCAAAAACGATGTTCTGAATTCAAAAGAAGAGAAAATAACCGTCATTGATGTCATAGATTTATGTATAGGCATGTCTTCGAAGGAAGTGTCTTTTATCTCTAAGTAGGTACCTACGTAGATGGTATGTTACTCAGAAGAAAACAGGTAACGATAGTTTTATGTACAGACGCCAGCACATCAAGTTACCCCAATCTGTCAAATTTCTTTGATGGATTTTCAATTTTATAACAAAGGAATAAGGTTCATATTCAATTGGGAAAATTTGACAGATTGGGGTAACTTGATGTGCTGGCCTCTGTAGTTAACGGCGCAGGTTAGCCTTTACCAGATGTGGCCATCATATTAGTGGTTCAGCAGCTTCAATATCATCAGGATTGTGTCAGAATATAGCAGTTCATCAAAGAGAAAATATGAGAGCAGTTCGTCGTAGATGTGGTACGACAGTGGCTCCCCTGATATCATCTTCTCATCTTCCTTAAAACACTATTACTCCTTATCATCTTCTGTCATCAGAAGACAACCACCACGCAACCATCGATGCGACGTTTTGCTAGTGACTGTCACTGTCACTGCCAGTGTCACTCTTAACCAACCTTTTCGGTTATTCCAGTAACTTCGTAACAAAACGGGGTGGCGCCACTTGGTGCGCCGGCGTATTATTATTATTACGACCTGTTTTTAATAGTAATCGATTATGGGCTAAATAACATAATCAGCCTATATTTTCCAACTGGGACGTAGGCCTCTTCTCTTTGAGAGGGAGCGGACCGTAATCCACCACGCGGGCCCAGTGCGGGTTGGTAGATGTCACATGTCTTCGAATTTTTGTTTCTAGGACATGCCGGTTTCCTCACGATGTTTCTCTTCACAGTTTTGAGAGAGAGAAAAAAAATTGGTTTGGTGATAAAATTATTTACACAAAGTAGGCACCTGCCTGCGTTTGAACCCAAGACCTACAACTCGTAAGTCGGGGCCGTTACCAGTGCTCTAAATATAAGGGTAGTATTTAAACGCACATCAAAAATTACCAACTTTTCCCAACAGAATACGTACATCAAAAATACTATTTGCACATCAAAATTTGCACGTTTAAATAAATTAAACTTAATTCCAGGTCGACGGAGCCCCGCGCAGCGCGGGGCTCCTATTTCTGTCTGCAGGGTTTAAAGGAACCTAACCAAACCTAACCTCGGGGTGCCCAATAATTATTATTTGTACAATTTTTGATATTCAGTTAGTTAACTAGTAGTGAAATAATAAGTTTTTTAGATGCGCATTTATTATTTTTGATGAACAGTTAGTATTTTTGATATGTAATTAATATTTTTGTTGTAACTTTGGACAAAAATTGATGTATAATAATGATTATTATACGTGCAAATTTTGATGTGCAAACAGTATTTTTGATGTAAGTACGTATTCTGTTGGGAAAAGTTGGTAATTTTTGATGTGCGTTTAAATACTACCCATTTAATATTTTTCTGATGTGCGATTAATAATTTCCCTAAATATAGGGGCTAAATAGCTAATAGGACACGAACGTCTTAGAATATTGCTAATTGAGCTATCTTTAGGTCCTGAATAGTATATAGTGGTATAGATTGCTTATAAAATAAGCACCTTACCTACTATTAATATTTGCATGCCAAAATATGGCAAAATGTGTCGTCGTACAATAATATTTACCACCTTTGTATTACCGCATATAGCAAATAAATGTCTTTGAAAAATACCACATTTCAGCCATTTTTCCTTGCTCTTAAGTCAACGTAAAAACCTTAGGTAAAAACGTTAACTTTCAATGTCAAGAGACAATGTCAATCTCAGCATACCAGGAATATATAGCCAATAGGCGTCTACCAAAAAACTCTAATCCCTTTCACGGTCCAATATCATGTCAAAACAAAAATACCTGTGCCCGAAGGGAAATCCCTCGGCTCCGTACAAAACCCATATATCAAAGAGGCATTAGGACCAAAACTATTTGTGACATTCGAGTCAGGTTGAAGTATCAAATTTAATGATTCCTCCCTCACATGTAAGTACGGTCAGCGACATAAGTCGGTGAACCACAGTTTCAGAAGAGATTTTGAATGAAAACTGGTTTAATTATTAAGTATTCATAACAATTTATTGAAGAGTAGCGTTTTAAAGTATTTGATTATGATTTTGATTATGATTGATGGATTCCATACATAAGGGGATACATCGATAATTTTGTGTTTTTAAAATTACTATAAAACCAAATGTTTACGGTGAAATCATTTAGATTTTCCATGTGTGTTATTTGATTATATTGTCAACTGTAACAAAAAACACAAACACAGAACAAAAACTGAAACATGATTACTTGAAATTTTTTCGATAGAAAAAAATTCCAAGGTAGTACCGTATATTTTCTGTTTTATACGAATATACGTAAACAGTTCCTTATTGTGTAGTAAAGTTTGCTTTAAATCGAATATACTTTATGTTAAGAACTTATTAAGCTAAAAATTTATTTAAGAATAGCATTTATCATAAATCTACATTATTCATCTGTGGTGAGAGTCTTATATCTCTCATGCGTCAAACTGGACAGCGATAACGCCTTTTCACTTACACACCGAACTAAACTTCGTTTCAATATATCCTCATAATAACACTTTTCATGCCTAAACCATTGAACCAATCGTTATGAGATTTGACAGATAGCTTGGGGCCTGGATATAATGCCACGTTTCATCCTGGACATTTGGATTTAAAAAAAAATGAAATACAAAATACACCCAAGCGAAGTCGCAGGCAACAGCTAGAGTTATGATAAATAATGTGTTTAAAATAATAATTAAGTTCTACAATAATCAGTAATAAAAATTCCGCAATGATCATCAACTTATGTATCTGACAGTACCTTTATGTATACTTAGTTGGTAGGTAGGTATCTAATTGAATGATGTCGCTTTAGGGAATCGCTTTGGAATGTGATTCAGATTATGATATTATGTTTACGTTTAAGTTTCTGGTCTTAGGAATAAGGAAATACGACGTAATTAGGGAAATGTTTAGTGATACGTCATAACTATTTGATAGGTATCTAATGAGGAGTGACGGAAGAAAAGCCGTTTTGACCAAGTATGAAATTATTAGTTTTTATTTTTTTTTTTTCGGTTCTCAAAGTTGTATAGAGGCATGAGGAACAGGCTGTAAAGTTAACTCATCCTCCATAGAAAAGGGAGGATCCTCGCGACGGGTGTTGCGTCTGGTGGGCTACTGCCCGATGGTTGATGTCGAGATTTATTCACAGAAATAAATATCATAAATAATCGACATTAAGGGCCTGCCGGTCTATTCTGTAAAAATCTCACCGTGAATACTTAGGTGAAGTGATCTTAAAGTGAGCTGTCAATAGTGTCAACCCCTAGCATCAGGTGGAATGACGGTTCACTTCACGCTCACTTCATCTAAGTTATCACGGTGAGATTTTTACAGAATAGCACTACTGTTTCACCATCTAAGATTAAGTTCTCGTTAACTTACTAATTGGCAGGTAATATCCTACAAATTGTGTTCCATTTTTGAATTTATTCGGACATCGTGAAATAAGTCCTTGAGGAGCTCGTGGCTAAGTAATAACAGCCGCACGGGTCGATCCATCAGGTTAAGCTACGCTTGCCGGGGTTGGTCCGTGGATGGGTGACCATCTTTACATACCGAGACTTCTCCGTGCCTCGGAAAGCACGTTAAGCCGTTGGTCCCGGCTGTCATTCGTGGATCTTTGACAGTCCTTACGGGTCGTCAGAAGCCTGAAAGTCTGACAATCAGTCTTACCAAGGGATATCGTATTACGCAGTTAATGGGTTGCGGAGGTCACATAGGCAGTCGCTCCATGTTAAATACTGGTATTCAACTGCATCCAGTTAGACTGGAAGCCGACCCCAACATAGTTGGGAAAAGGCGAGGCAGATTGACCGTGAAATCGGTCCTTATCATTATAAATAGTATGTACCAAAAGTAAGTACCTAATTTGCAATAACCTAAGTATAGCCAGCTACGAGGTATTTAAGTACCTATTAATACAAGTTTGATATGAACTTGCCATCAGAAGTGAGAAGATTACGGTCTTACGAGCTTATAAGTTGTCACTAGTACCCTAATACCCCAGGAATCTTACGGTCAAGGCCGAGATATTTCCGTCTTTAAGGTTGTGCACAGATTCTGATTTACGTATTTGAAGCTAATGAAGGTTTGACGTCGATATTTAATTTTCCGTCGCGCATCATTTTATGTAGGTTAGCAGATTTGCAATTGATATTTCATATCACACAAACTATCCTTTCTCATCATTTTGCCTTCGAGGTACTTTTACCCATCAATTTGCCTAGCCTTTTCCCAACTACGTTGGGGTCGGCTTCCAGTCTAACCAAATGCAGCTGAATGCCTGTAATTTACATAGAGCGACTGCCTAACCGACCTCCACAGCCCAGTTACTTGGTAATACGATACCTACCCTTTTGGTAAGCCCCTTCCGATATGTCTGGTATCAAATCAAAGTGATGAAATTTATTTATGATGTTTTTCCTAGCCGTTATTATCCTACTGCTCCCTCTCTTCCAGACCTGCCAAGGACCAATCTTTATTAAAGGAGACCCGCTCATCCCGTCATCTCCGTCTGGGCCTGCATCGATGAAGTTTACCTAGAAATAGACTAACTGTTATACTAAAAAATTAAAGCTTCAAAAACCTTCACAAGCGCCCGCTTGTAAAGTTTTTCTCAAGCTCACAGCGCTTCGTCTATTTCTGATCAACAGAATTTCGATTTAAAAACTTTTAGTACCTTCTATTTACGAACATTCCACCTCCTGCCTCGTTAAGCATGAGCACGACACAATAAAATATCATCAAACTTGCCTACGTCATAATAAGGCAGATAGAGACACCACACGCCAATTACTGAGAAGATTACAGACCCCAGGCTAAGGGCGTAGACCCGATAAGCATATCATGAAAAAGTGCCTTTCCATGCCTATAAAAAAGAGAGTGGTAGACCGCAAAAGTACGTAGGTAAGTAGGTATGGGTAGATATTTTTATAATAGTTTAAAAACTTCAAACGTTAGAGAGCTATTCGACCTTTATATTCCACATACATTTCATTTATGGGTCTTCACCGTCGTCATAAGTAATCTATTTCCGGATATAGGTACGGCATGCTTTCCTCGTTAAAAACGCAACAATAAATCATGAAGCGAAAGATAAAGCCACCGCAATACCGTAAAATATTCGACATGACCCTTAAATCCGTGACTCGTAACTTTGACATTCTTTGAATTGCAGTTAGCCGTAACATGAACACCATATCTGAAAAAAAAACTTTTTTACAAAAAAATACAACCGACTTCCAAAAACAACACTACAAAGTGAAAAATAACTTTAATTTCGGTGTCTGGTTAAATGTATTTTCGTTTTTTGCCACCGACATCCGAAATTAAAGTTATTTTTCACTTTGTAGTATTGTTTTTGGAAGTCGGTTGTATTTTTTTGTAAAAAAGTTTTTATTTTTCACTTTTTAGTTGTGGTACCTACCCCACACAAATTCTAATACCACTACCTGCAAAACAAACTAGAACATCATCCATATAAAAGTGGGGAAATAATATATATTATTGAAGCTAACTCAAAAATTACCAAAGCACTGTGATTTATACCCTCTCGAATAAAACAAAAAAAAAATCCAAATCGGTCCAGCCATCTTCGAGTAATCGGGGAACATACATAAAAAAAAAAAAAAGGTTCCGACGAATTGAGAGCCTCCTCCTTTTTGAAGTCGGTTAAAAAGGACTATATTTTCATCAATTAAAGTAAAAACCCCAAGGGCAATAATTTCATTCATATAGGAGCTCTAATAAGTTATCCATTTCCGAATATTTAACCTCCTTACCTCGTTAAACACACCACAATAAATCAACAAATATACCAATGTATATTTAAGTCAGAGAGAGACACCACAATACCGTGACATAGTCGACATGGTCTTAAATCCGTGACTCGTAACATTATGTTCTTTGAATTACAGCCTTAACATGAAGGTGAATATCCGACGCATTACAATGAACCAGAAAAAGGAACGTTCTTAAAATAAAAGTAAAAACACGTACGAACGTAAACGAAGGAAAAAGAAAGTAAAGACCGTAGTAGGTGGCGTTCTGCAGTTTCTGCCTAACTCCAAGGGAAAAAAGTGTGAGTTTATGTATGTACTTATGTACCTCAAATGCATTCGTTCGATTCATTAGGAGCCATCATAAGTTATCTATTTCCAGACATGCGACATTTTTGTTTCGTTAAACACGCTATAATAAATCATAGAATATGCCTTCCGTCCATGCTAAGTGTTTCATAGGATTCGTCAGCGCCACCACAATAATAATGACATAGATTATAATGGCTCTTAAATCCGTGACATTGATGATCTCTGAATTAAAGTCACAACATGAAGAAAAACGTCTTTCGTGTTTTAAAAACCATAACTAGAAGAAGGACCTACGTTTCATAAAATTGGGTAGGTACCTACTTAAATCAAAATCGTTTCTTTCATTGCCATTCATTTAGGAGCCTTTACAAGTTATCCATTTCCAGACATTCAAGCTCCTTATTTCGTTACCCACGCTATAACAAATCTTGAAACATATCTACGAGTACTACCTTCGTCATATGGTAGACAGCATAGATTATAAGTAGGTATATTTATTTCTATGGTAGATAAACACCACAATACCGTGACATAGTCGATTAGGCCGTTTAAATACGTGACTCATAACATTGTTGTTATTTGAATAACAACCGTAATATGAGGACGAATGTCTGATTTATTCCTGAAGACTAAATCGGAAGTCTAATACAGACTTCTAAAACGTTTACTTATGCCGGACACATTTTAGTCAGGCTTTTTGTTTATAGTTATCCTTACATAAGTATATCCGGACATTCGCATGATTACCTAAACACGCTACAAACCATGGAACACGACTTCGTCATGAGGCATTCCACAATATTTTACCGACATGTCTTTTAATTAACTTACTTAACTCATTCAGAGATATTGCTTAATCAGCATTTATAATATTCCCACTGCTGGGACACAGGCCTCCTCTGTGCGGGTTGGTAGGTAGTTGTCACATGTCTTCGAATTTCTGGTTCTAGGACATGCCGGTTTCCTCACGATGTTTTCCTTCACCGTTTTGAAAGCAGCAGAGCGAAATTAATTACACAAAGATACACAATAGAAGTAATAGGTTAAATCCGTGACTGAAGACATTAGGTATTGTTCTTTGAATGACATGCAACTAGCAATAACATAAAACTTAATATCACATTTATTTCAGAAGCCTTTAAGAATCCGTTTTTCATGTAGGTAGGTAGGTACCTAAGTCTCGTAGGTAGGATCAGGAGCTTTAGACGAAACAATATAAACTGCTGGCCATTTTTAAACCTAGGACTGATACAAACATTATCCCATACCCATTGCGGATACCTATCTCTCATACATAACATATGTACCTATAAATGTTATTGTCAGAATATATTGAGGACTCTTCAACTGTCTACAACTCGAGAACAATGTAGGTACCTATTGAATAATTAATAAGTAATCTTTTTATTATGAAAAGTAAAAAATCAGCATGACCCTAAATCAGAAAGCTTTTGTTTCAACAGATCAGCCTATTGGAGGATGCGTCTGCCTACCTACCATCTTTAGCAACAGCCACCGAAAAAGACGAAAGAAAATAATATGAAACTACCCCATCAAAGTGAAGAAAAATTGAGATTGAAAAAGATTATCGGCAAGTAAGTAGGAAATAATTATTAATTGATTGCTAATATCATAACTAAAAGTAGTAGCTATCAATAAAGTAAATAACAAACTCCTTATGTAGGTAACTAAATACCTAATAGATACTTATTTACCAATTTGAGCAGAAAGTCAAAGTATTAGGTAGACCAAGAAATGAGAAAAGTTGTGAAGAAATAGGTATACTTACCAAAAAGTTGTTTAGAAATAATTACACTAGTTTAATAATCCTTGAAATAATTTAATAAGTGTCTATTACTTTTACATCACACGAAAATCCGGAAAAATCTAACATTTATTTATTTATAAGCTATTATTTACACAAAACTTTTACGAAATAAACGAGAA
Organism: Cosmia pyralina; assembly: GCA_946251885.1. Lineage (NCBI taxonomy): Eukaryota > Metazoa > Arthropoda > Insecta > Lepidoptera > Noctuidae > Cosmia > Cosmia pyralina. Next base: position 19,657,418 of record OX276354.1, read on the forward strand.
TGCCTAAACACCATATTATCGAAAATTTTAAGCGTCACAAATACTACTCGAAAACATTTTTCCAACTAGATTACGTTCGTAACATAAGTCAGTTAGCCAGGGAAACAAAGAGCTGACTCCTTCTCCCGGCGCCTAAGGTGGTACTGAAGCATGTCTGTTTCCAACATACCCAGCAAACAGTTTTCCACTGTTCCTTTCCTTCATAGTTACGATGCGCAAACCTGCGGGAAAAGCTTTTCCACGTGATAAGGTTTGTTTACTTTAGCTTAATTTAACGCCATCTCCTAGCTAGCTCAAAAAGCAACAACGTTGAGAATGATGACGTCCGCTCAAATAAACTATAATGTAAAACATAGATGGCATTAGTAGCGACTTTGCTAACTCTACTGATAAAATCGTGTTAAAATACTGTAAAAGTATTTTTTACTATTAAAAATTTATTTTTGATAATTTTTCTTTAAATTTTTTAACAAATTTTAATTTGTTGTAACTTTTAAGTTAAAGAGTTACTTCTTACTGGTAATTTTATCGCGCACAAATGTCATGGCAAAGTTGGAGGAGACGAACTGTCAGTTTCGTGTTCTGGAAAATTGTACACGAATAGAGATTGACACGCTTTCTTCTATTTTTATTATAACCGTAGAAACAATTAACTTATTTTATAACTTATTGGTTGTTCCCGGTGTTATTAGTAAGCTAGAAAAAGAAAAACCGCGAAAATGAGTACAATATTGGAGAAAATTGCGGGTATAGAGTCCGAGGTTTGTAGAAGAGGTTATATTAAAAATTCAATGATTTTTAACATAATATTGTCAAAATCTTTCACTAGAACATTCATTCGTATAAAATATCTACTAAAATCAGCTATGGACCGTATTTTTCATATTTATTCTTATTCTGCAATTTATTCACAATATTACAGATGGCTCGAACGCAAAAAAATAAGGCGACTGCACTCCATTTAGGTATACTAAAGGCCCGGTTAGCTAAATTAAGGCGTGAACTGATCACTCCCAAAGGTGGCGGCGCGGCAACCGGCGAAGGTAAATAAAGAATCATATTTTGTACCTAACCTATGATTATGTACTTTATTATGATAGAAGGACCATGGGGTTCCATCTATATTGAAAGTCCAATTAAATCACTAGCAGTGAAGTTTTTATTTCATTAAAAACAAAAATGGAACCATTAAAAAATTACATAAAACTCGACTACAGATATAATTACCTACTTAACTCATAGGTACCTGAACCCCAGATTATTTAGAAAAACATTATATTTCAACAGAAAAAAAAATTTTGTAACTGTGACAAATATTTAATTTTTTATACATAATTATAATGCTAATGCAATAACAAGTGTGTTTTATGATGCAGTGTGATTCTGGACAATTGCCAATTGCAATTTTGTTTGTTTGGCTGAAGTAAAGTAATGCATCACTTTACCCTTTTCAGGTTTCGATGTTGCCAAAACTGGTGATGCCCGTATCGGTTTTGTAGGGTTTCCATCAGTGGGAAAATCAACGTTGCTGTCTAATTTAGCAGGAGTGTACTCTGAAGTGGCAGCGTATGAGTTCACAACGCTGACAACGGTCCCGGGATGTATCAAATACAAGGGTGCCAAGATTCAGGTGATAAAACTTACATTCTTATCATAATAATTATGAATCCTAACTAATATTATAAATGCAAAAGTGAGTTTGTTTGTTACGCTTTCATGCTACAACGGCTGAACGGATTAGGATGAAGCACTTGGGCACAGAATAAATAATACTGCCATCATAAGAAAGAAGGCCTTAACTGACAATTAACAACTAAAAATCAGCAAAGAAAATGCTATCTTATGGTCTTACACACAAAGCTGTAACTCATAGATATTGTAAGAATTTTAGCCTTAACTACAACATAAGTTCTGGTTTTTGAATCTAAACAGCCTTAATTACACAATAACGGCCTTTTGTGTTATTATTTTGATATTGCTAGTTTGGAAGGCCGCAATTATCCTTTCAGATAAGTATTTCACAATTTATTATTATAAATTTTATTATTATAAATTTTGCCAAAGCAAAAGGGGAACCATTAAAATAAAATAAATACGCGCGTATAAATTTAAATAAATTATTGTACAAAATTAAACCTATATTATTTGACGTCTTATAAAAAAAGAATAACTAACATAAGCCATTCAATAAATAAATAAATAAAAATAAAATAAAATAAAATAACCTTTATTTCGGACAAGTAACATCCATAGTGGGTTAGTACACAGAAATCTTATGACTATGTTAGTAAAGCTTAATATTAAATATCTATTTAGCAACAATATTATTCTGAGAGATACATCTCTTAATAATGCTATGCATTATCGAAGAGTCATATCTCCCAGCTATGATTTTCAGGATGGAGTTGGGGCTGGCTCGCACTCTGCAGAGCAATGAGGCAGATTTCTGTCTAATGATGGCATGGAAGCCATCAACGTGACTCTGCGCGAACATAGCAGATGCACTGCAGAAACGGGGCAGCCCCAACAGCATCCTGAAACCATTATTATATTGCACTCGCAGGGCGCTGATGGCCCGCTGGGTATAATTAGTCCACAGGCTGCACGTGTAGTATACCTGGGCCTATAATAAATCGTGGGCCTTCATTTTAGATAAAACTTTAATTATATCGGAATCAACATTGACGTAGTTACGGCTTTCTTTCCTAAGATGGCAGAATAGTACTAATGCACAGAAGTTACACTCGTTTGATCTTGAAGAAAGCCGCTTTTATAATAGCCTACAAAATCACTTCCAAAATTAGCTTGCGCGTGGGGGATGCGGAAGCTAAATTGCACTTCATCGCCGCGCTTGAGAGCTGTTATTACTTTGTGTCCTTTCTCGTCCGTAACATACTTACTCTGCTTGACCGTGTGCGTGTCCGGAAAGAAAAATAAAACACGGAAAAATACCTTTTTACACTTTAATTGTATTTGTGAGTAATCTATCTAGAGTTGTTTCAATTTAATATATTGTCTTATAATATTTTCCCTTCTCTGAAGTACCTATTATTAAATTTAATGTTATAAAAATTCAAAAACGCGGCACTTGTTCGCAAGGTTCGTAAGCTCTTATAGTATTATCTTAAAGCTTATTATCGAGTGACACGTGCCCCGCTGAGAATAGGCTGCTTTTCCACCAGAGATGTGCTATGCTATGTTGCTATGGATGTGTTTGATATCCACCAAACATATTCATTGATCCACATAGCATAGGACTGGTAGAAACGGGTTCAACTAAGCTATATTTTTAAATATAACGATGCGTGCTATGGATGCCGCAGCTGCTCCCATGCCTTTCCTACTGTCGATGCATCTCATAGCTCGAGTTGCGCATCTTCCTCGCACAGCTACTTCACGGCGGCGCATTTCCATAGGACATCTTACTCGCTCCGCTACAGCTTAGCATCAGTGGAAACGGTCACTTGTTACAAAAAAAATAAAATTTAGCGCGCGAAAAATATCCATAGGTTTGTGCGATCATACGATCGCGGGTACAGTTGCCGGCGGCATATCTTGAGCTCTGATCCTTAATTACTTTAAGCGATTTTGGTCAATATGAGGCGCACACAAACCCCCACCACTCCGCTGAGAGCTCCAGTTAAATGCCGGTAACTAGGTATACGTAGCAACACGACTCGACATTTTTTAATGGATTTACGTCATTCTAAAAGTAACGTTAGTAATATAGTCTTGTAATAATATGAATAATGTGCTTACATTTAAAATCTATGATTTTTTTTCATGATTGTCATTGTCGCATTTAATATAACGTCTAGCTAGATTATTATGCCTATTACTCATGTCACACTAACTCTCTGCTCACATTACATAAGTACGATTGTGTTTTATGATGATATTATATAATTTACTGTATACATACAGTACAATATATAGCATAATACACCAATCTGCCTAGCCTTTTCCCAACTATGTTGGGGTCGGCTTCCAGTCTAACCGGATGCAGCTGAATACCAGTATTTTATAGTAGCGACTGCCTATCTGACCTCCACAACCCAATTACTGGGTAATATGATACCCCTTGGTAAGGCTGGTTGTCAGACTTTCGGGTTTCTGACGACCCGTAACGACTGTCAAAGGTCCACGAATGACAGTCGGGACAACGGCTTAAAGTGCTTTCTAAGGCACGGAGGAGTCTCGGTATATAAAGATGGTCACCCATCCACGGACCAACCCCGGCAAGCGTAGCTTAACCTGATGGATCTACCCGTACGGCTGTTATTACTTAGCCACGAGCTCCTCCATATAGCATGATACACAGTCGTAACTAATTATGGAATGGAATTAACTTACGTTTCGCTTGGTAAAAAACTTTGAGTTCTTCTGTTTATTATAACATCCGTCCACACAACAACTGTTAGTGTTACGATTTAATTTTGATGAATAAAAACGACGCGTTCGATCAGCGGCAGCGTGGGGGGCGGGGCGTTGCGTGATCGCATCGTACGTGTCTCGCTCGCTGAGCGCGTGTTCACCCTGACTGACTAACAACCTGAGGTTGTCGCGAGCTGTAGGTACTTATCTCGATTGGAATGTACCAGTACAAGAGGACTAACTTGGATTAGGAGATGTATTTTCCAACCTTCATGCGGGCAAAACCTAGTTTTATCTATAAATTAACAGTGAATAGCCTAGTTAGAATGAATTCAAATGCTATCAACAGAGGTCTGTCTCGAACAAAGCTACTAGTTATAAATATATAAAGACAAACTGTTCTTGCTATCCATAATCAGTTAATGAGCCACTATTCTACTGCACTTATAATATAGTAAATCATTTTGTTTTAAGTCCAATACTCCTTTGTCTGCTTCAATGCTTTTGAGTTAAAAGCTCTCACAAACTGACAACCAGTTTCAGTTTGAAATTGATATGTATATTAAGGTGAAAGATTCAGGGGAGCCCGCAAAATTAAAATTTTCTTATGTTCTTGCACTTTACAGGTTAGTAATATGATTTGCAACAATAACTAATTCATGTGTTTACAGAATTATAGTAATTAAAATTATCTGACTGCCTCGTTGATCTAGTACATGCAAGCACTACTATCCTGGGTCCGATTCCGGGGTTGGGCAAAGTGTTATTGAGTTTTCTTCTGGAATTTCTGAGAGAGCAGCCCGGCTTTAATAGTCTGGATTTGTGTACAGTTGATGGCAATAGGCTCGCCTCCTATTACATGGGACTTAAACATAACTGGCAAAATGTGGGTGTACTATAGCTACACCTCTGCCTAAACCTTCGGGGATTACAGGCGTGGTGTTGTATTAATTGCCTTATTATTTGTAAAACCTTTAAAACACCATCTTTTAATCATCTTTATACTGAATCTCAATCATATCTTTTCAGCTTCTCGATTTACCTGGTATTATCGAAGGTGCAAAGGACGGCAAGGGTCGAGGTCGTCAGGTCATCGCTGTCGCTAGGACATGCAGCCTCATCTTCATAGTCCTGGATGTGTTGAAACCGTTGCAGCATAAGAAACTGATTGAGCATGAGTTGGAAGGCTTTGGGCTGCGGTTAAACAAACAACCACCTAACATACACTTTAGGAAAAAAGATAAGGGTGGAATCAATTTGAATACTACTGTGAGTTTTTTATGTTACTCTATTTTAATATAGGTACACTTTGGCTAGTTGTGGTTATCAAGAAAAAGTGGGATATATATAATATGAGATATCCCACCTTTACAAATGACATTTTTTGTATATAAAAATTGTTGTATATAAAGCCCTGCTTGAGTCGTTTTGGACCCCCAGAGCTCTCACATATTCAGGCCAAAACCTTGCCATGCAACATACAGTGACATGGCCATATTAAATCTATCTACTACGCTTTGGAATGGGCAACTAGCTTCATCTTTCTGACTGACCGACCCATTGACAATTCAAAAGTGCCTGTAATTGGTTTATTTGAAATAAATGCTTTGAGTTTGAGTTTGAGTTTAAAATTACTGTATTTGCAAGAGACAACAGCTATGGAATTAACATCTGCTCAGTTTGTAAACTGTATTTACTTCATTATAATATCAAGAAGCTAAAATGGGGTTTAAGCTATAACTGAACAATAATAATAGGTAATCTAATTTATTGTATTATAAAATAATGAACATTAATAATGACAACACACATCTCATAGTTAAATCACTTTAAAACTGCTTAGTTACAGATTGTATGATGCTACATTCGGGATTTCAATCTCATCATTAACTAAAGCAAAAAATCAATCTGCCTAGCCTTTTCCTATCTATCTTGGGGTCGGCTTCCAGTCTAACCAAATGCATCTGAATACCAGTGTTTTACATGGAGCGACTGCCTATCTGACTTCCACAACCCAGTGACTGGGTAATAAGATACCCCATTGGTAAGACTGGGTATCAGACTTTCGGGCTTCTAACGACCCGTAACGACTGTCAAAGATCCACGAATAACAGTAGGGACCAACGGCTTAACGTGCTTTCCGAGGCACGGAGGAGTCTCAGTATGTAAAGATGGTCACCCGTCCACTGACCAACCCCGGCAAGAGTAGCTTAACCTGATGGATCGACCCGTGCGGCTTTTATTGCTTAGCGACGACTTCCTCATTAACTAAAGCATATCATCCTTATTCCAGTGCCCACAAACCGAGTTGGACATAGAAACAGTGAAGACAATTTTGTCGGAGTACAAAATTCACAATGCTGATATTACTCTGCGGTACGATGCTAATAGTGACGACCTGATTGATGTCATTGAAGGAAACAGGGTCTACATGCCTTGTATTTATTTGCTTAATAAGATTGGTAAGTAATTAATATCATTAGATTGTTCTTGGTCTCTCATTGTTAACAGAAAGCAACATATACTAACGAGAATGCCAAGATAAAAACACTAAATTAATAGTACATTTTGATTCAAGTGGAGAATTTTTGTTATTGCATTCGAGGCGGAATTAACACCTGAGCCGTAGGTGAGGTTGTCTTTGAGCCGAGAACTGCAAATGTCCACGTGTATCAAACGACGTTTTTCAATACACTTTTGAAGAAATAAAACGAAATATATTTTTGTCATGAATTATTAGGAAACTATGATTTAAATTTTCTTTTTGTTCCACGCTTTGCTTTCGCCAGGTTGAAGAAAAGCAAAGGTATAAAGCCGATAAACAGCCCAATATGAAAAATAGAAAATTCAAATATTTTTGAGTTTAGAACACAAATAAATGTTAATTTGTTCATATACGTTTTTTTTTTTATTGTAATAATCATGGTTTTTGATGATATTCTATTTATAAACATTATTAAAATATTCAAAGGCCGTAAAGATGCTCAACTCTTTGCCGAGATTAAAAAAAAACATTCACCTCCGAATTGAGACGGTGTGAATAGAGGCATTGAACCAATTTGGACTTAGTATAGGTATAAGTTATCTGTGGCAATTTTTATACCCGCACACGTGCTGGAAATACATTGCATTGGGAACCTAATCGTAGTGCGATATGAACCAGTTTTCGAGGAAGTGTATTGAAAAATCGTTTAATTCAGGCAAAACCCATATTACATTAGATAAAATAAAATAAAATTTCACAATACTGCCACAGCAGCACCCTAATTGCGTAACACATTATCAATCAGAATTTGAAACAAATTGCTAATCCATTGCTTCCTATGTTCGAAAAATTTATCTGCTCGACAACGTAAATAACGCAATGAATGTTGTTGAACTGTCATAATGAAACCAACTCCGATTGATAATGTGTTTCGCAGTTGGGGTGCAGAATGAAATGTTAATATGTACAATTAAAATAAACGAAGACATCACAAATTGTCAGGGTCACAGAATTAAAAATTAAAATTTCTTAAAAAAAAAATAATACATTAGGCAACAGGTTGATAGCACGGCGGACCGCCCAGAGTGCTTTGGCCCAAGCAGTTATTAGGGTTCCGTATGTGTGAATGAAAAAACGAAACCCTTATAGGATCACTTGTGTCTTGTTTGTATGTCTGTCACAGTCAATTTCAACGTAAATCGGTACATTAGATCCAACCGAATCTAATGGACCAATTTAGTTGAAATTTGGTACACATATCAATTTCTGTGCCCCAAACACGATCGTGTTAAATACGTAAATAAATGACCTTTGAATATGGGGTCATTTTTGGGAGACAAATAAGATCCCAACTACGGAACCTTTCATTGTGCGTTGTCCGACAAGCACTTGGCCGGTTTGTTTATCTTAAGATAAATATGTTTATATGAATTTCATTGTTCAAGAGCTCATAATTTTCATGTAAAGTTAAGTTAAAATAACTTAGCCAAAAGTCGTGCAGGATATTTCTTCTATGCTGGCAACACGCCTTATCTGTATCAATGTTACAGTATGGTATGGATGTATGTTTTCATTAATAATCACTTTCTATAAACTTCGCCGATTTTTGTCTCAAATACATTCCTTATAACCCTGTACTGAAAGTTCAATATCAGTAAATTGTAATTAGAGTGAAGATTTAATAAACACAGTAGTCTTAAGGACGCTGTTATAACTGGTTAGTCAAATCAATACTTTTTTACACAAAAGTATGTTTATTAAATGAAATGCTTTACATTCTTAAAATGTTTTTTAGCCAAACTGTTGATAGATGAGCATGGTACGATTCTGAACTATAAATATAATTTTAGATAGCTACAGTTTCTCAATAATCTCAATAAGAGGAGCTCGTGGCTAAGTAATAACAGCCGCACGGATCGATCCATCAGGTTAAGCTACGCTTGCCGGGGTTGGTCAGTGGATGGGTGACCATCTTTACATATACCGAGACTCCTCCGTGCCTCGGAAAGCACGTTAAGCCGTTGGTCCCGGCTGTCATTCGTGGATCTTTGACAGTCGTTACGGGTCGTCAGAAGCCCGAAAGTCTGACAACCAGTCTTACCAAGGGGTATCGTATTACCCAGTTACTGGGTTGTGGAGGTCAGATAGGCAGTCGCTCCATGGAAAATAATGGTATTCAGCTGCATCCGGTTAGACTGGAAGCCGACCCCAACATAGTTGGGAAAAGGCTAGGCAGATTGACAGTTTCTCAATAAATGTACTGGAGTGAAAATTTTTGCTTCGGTACATTTATTGAGAAAATATACCTATTTAAAATTATATTTATAGTTCAGAATCTGCACATCTATCAATAATTTGGCCAAAAGATATTTTAAGAATGCAAAGCATTTTATTTATTAAACATACTTTTGTGTGAAAAAGTAATGATTTGACTACCAATTTGTAACAGCGTCCTTAACAGAACTATTTTAAAATTCCACAGATCAAATCAGCATAGAAGAATTGGACGTAATTTACAAGATACCCCACTGTGTGCCCATCTCGGCCCACCACAAATGGAACTTTGACGACTTATTGGAAAAAATGTGGGAATACTTGAAGCTAATTCGGATATACACTAAGCCTAAAGGACAGTTGCCTGATTATAATGCTCCTGTAGTACTGCACGCTGACCGGACGAGTGTTGAGGACTTCTGTAATAAGCTGCATAGATCCATCATCAAGGAATTTAAAATGTGAGTGGTATATTTTTAAATTTGATTCTTCAATACACATCATTAATGTTCCCGTACCATTGAAAGCTTAAATAAAAAAAGAACTGTAGGTATATCCTACTAATATTATAAATGTGAATGTTTGTGAGGATGGACGGATGTTTGTTAAGTACTCTTTCACGCTGCTAAAACGACTGTACGGATGTTGATGAAATTTGGCATACTGAAAGTTTTATAACCTGAATTAACACATAGGATACTTTTTATACCTATATTCCTACAGGTTCGAGACTTCCGCGGGTGAAACCGCGGGCGCTGCTAGTTATTAATATGTTTGGAATTTCACATCTAAAGTATACAACGTGTTGGCAATATAACCATTACTGTTGGAAGATGTTACTGTTGTCAGTAAAAGAAAAAAAACCGGCTAAAAATAATTCACAATTAAGTACATTTATTATGAAAATACATACACGTCAATTTGCCATAGAGAATACATTTAGGGCTGATTTTTCAATAGTTAGATAAATTTTGTCTGTGGAATAAATATTATGGTATGAAAGTTCCATCTTTGAATAGAAGATATGTATCATATATTATGTATACTTCACATGGAACTGATCTGATTATTGAAAAATCAGTCCTTGGTTAACTAAAAAGTAACACAAATAATTGCAACCGCTCAAAAGACACTACTCTGACTTTAATTGAGCGATAACTTTTTGAAACAAAACTTTTTATACGTCCTGACTCCAGATAAAGTCAGCATGATTAAATTTCTTATCTTCCACCTCATAATTACTTATAATTTTACTTACTTATTAATATTTTAACTTTGTTAGCTAAGTTGTTAACATTTTTGTGCATGATGTGGTCTTAAGTGAAGGATTACACCTACTTAGTACCTGATGTTCCCTTTATCTATGTTTCATATGTTGTTTACATCTTTTGTTGGAGATCCTAAATAAAATGAAAAAATAATCTTAAATTTGGAACTTGATCTGTAACTCTTTCCGCATCCTCTATTCCCAAAGTTTGATCATTTTCTCCCGCAAACAGAATGACTACAAGTCACTTTGTTGAAATCGTGTTTTGGCGGAGTTTTGCTATTATATTTATGACTAGCTTCTGCCCGCGACTTCGTCGGCGTGAAATTTAGACTCCTAACCACCGCGTCATTGCGCATCGCTCGCGCTCTTACTTCGTTTTCGCTTAGCGTTCTTTCTAACTTTTTTTCTTTTTACTCGGCTTCTAAGAGTCATAGCGTGATGTTATATAGCCTATAGCTTTCCTCAAGAATTGGGCTATCAAATGCAAAAATATTTCATAAAATCCGACTGCTACTTCCAGAGAATAGAGCGTTCTAACAAACTCTTCAGCTTTGTCTATACTAATATTATTAGGTCTTTACCTATGAAATTGCCGTTCTGCAGTACTGGCCATTTCAAATCAAAATAATTTTTGTTTGGCTAAGAATTCTAATTTCAAATTAATTTTATTTTAAAAACATGGATTTTTTTTCCAAAAGTATTCATTTGTTTATTGATTAGTGTTACATTTTCATCGCATTTCAATCTTTTTCGTCATCATGGATACATTAAAAATTCGAGTAATTATGAAATATGAGTACCGTCGTGGCAGCAACGCGGCACAAGCGGCACGCAACATCAAACGACGTTTACGGAGCTAACACTACAAACCAACGCACCACTTGTTATTGGTTTGCTCGCTTCCGTTCTGGAAATTTCGACCTGAAAAATGAACCTCGTGGTCGTCCGAAGACTTTAGTCGAAAATGACGAATTAAAAGCGATTGTGGAAGCTGATGATACACAATCTACGGCTGAATTAGCAGCAGCTTTCGACGTTAGCGTCAAAACAATATTGGTCCATTTGCGTCAAATTGGCAAGGTAAAAAAGCTTGACAAATGGGTGCCCCACGAACTCAATTATCGCCAGCGCGAAGTACGCGTCGAGACGTGCCTTGCACTGCTCAGCAGACACACAAATGAAGGAATTTTGAATCGCATTGTTACCTGCGATGAAAAATGGATTCTGTTTGATAACCGCAAGCGCTCAGCAAGTTGGTTGGATCCTGGTTCAGCACCTAAACAATGCCCTAAACGAAAACTTACCCCTAGAAAAGTGATGGTCACTGTTTGGTGGTCTAGCGCCGGTGCGATTCATCACAGCTTCTTACCAAACGGGGTGAGCATTACTTCAGATGTGTACTGTGAAGAACTGAACACAATGATGGAGAAGCTGGCACATCTCCAACCAGCATTGGTCAATCGCTCGTCTCCGCTGCTCCTGCACGACAACGCGTGACCTCATACTGCACAGCAGACGGTCTCCAAGTTGCAAGAACTGGGGTTGGAAGCTCTCCATCATCCGCCCTACTCACCAGACCTTGCGCCTACAGACTACTACTTTTTCCAGAATTTGGATAACTTCTTGGCGGGAAAAAAATTCAATACCCGAGAGGCAGTACAAAATGCCTTTGAAGAATTTGTTGCCTCCCGTCCAGCTGATTTCTTTAAGAAGGGCATCAATAAACTGCCACTGCGTTGGCAAAGATGCATTGATTGCATGGGTGATTACTTCGATTAATACAAATAAAAAATGCATGAAAAAAATTCGTTTAAATTTTTTCATACAAAACGGCAATTTCATAGGTAAAGACCTATTATAAAGCTGAAGAGTTGGTTTGTTTGTTTGGTTGAACGCGCTAATCTCAGGAACTACTGATTCGAATTGAACAATTCTTTTAGTGTTGGATAGCCCATTTATCGAGGAAGGCTATAGGCTATATAACATCACGCTACCACCAATAGGAGCGGAGCATCAATGAAAAATTTTGCAAAAACGGGGAACATTTATTCCTTTTAATAGCTGCGTGCGCTGCGTAAACGGTTAAAGTTACGCAAAAATCATATATGACAGAAAATAATTTTCCTCTTAAAAAGTTCTAAAAAAAAGTCCGCGATAGCATATGTCTATATTTTAAGGCTGGCTCACTATAATTGTTTTAATGGTAATCAAATTTGTTATAAAATAACGCATTATTTTCGAAGGTGTTTTCATAAATATCGTATTAGTCCTATTATCCAAATAAATACGTTATTCATCACAAGTATTTAATTTTGAACAAAATTGCCTTTTACATAATTTCTTTTCAATGAATATCTTTGGAGATATAACTGTTTTAAAATAACTCTGCAGCAAAAATAATGAGCGAAAGCTTTTTGTTTGTAACGCTTTCACGCTACAACGGCTGAACGGATTTGGATGAAATTTGTTACACGGGTAGACCATGACCTGGATAAAAACTTTTTTACAAAAAAAATACAACCGACTTCCAAAAACAACTACAAAGTGAAAAATAACTTTAATTTTGGAAGTCGGTGTCTAGTTAAATGTATTTTCGTTTTTTGCCACCGACTTCCGAAATTAAAGTTATTTTTCACTTTGTAGTTGTTTTTGGAAGTCGGTTGTATTTTTTTTTGTAAAAAAGTTTTTATTTTTCACTTTTTAGTTGTGGAACCTACCCCGCACAAATTCTAATACCACTATCTGCAAAACAAACTAGAACATCATCCATATAAAAGTGGGAAAAAATACGTATTATTGAAGCTAACTCAAAAACTACCGAAGCAAAGTTAATCAATTTTATATGGGACCAACTGTGATGTATACCCTCTCGAATAAAACAAAAACAATCCAAATCGGTCCAGCCACCTTCGAGTAATCGGGGAACATACATAAAAAAAAAAAAAAAAAAAAAAAAAAAGGTTCCGACGAATTGATAACCTCGTCCTTTTTGAAGTCGGTTAAAAAGGACATAGGATACTTTTTATCGACATACCATGCGGGCGAAGCCGCGGGAGGAAGCTATGTAAGATAATAGGTTACAACTAATGTGGTGTTCTGAGTGATAAAGAAATCAATGCTATAGAATAATCTTATCAACTTTTTTTAAATCAAACTGGGTTTCACTTTGTGAGCCTGGAGCTGTACACACGGCTACACATCAAGCTATACATTTCCAGTTTACATTGACCTCTCACTGTAAGGAAGTTCTATACATGCGAGATCAGCTTATACTGGATATGGTATTCTCCTAAGACGGTTACCTTTATTATGGTGAATATCTGACAATTGAACTCGTTAATAACGTACAGTAGGTAAACGTACTGTGATTTGGTTACTGTACAGAAATCAAAGAAAATTACTGGTTAGTTACTATCCGTGGTCAACTAATTATGGACTTCGAAAGTAAGTAGGTAAATACCTACTTACTCATCGACGAGCAGTTCACATTATTGTGAATGGTTAATCGTACGGAAGATGAAACACTGTCGGTTAAGTACCTACTTACCTAACAGTGGTCAACTAATCATGGACTGAGAAGAAACCCTACTGTCACGGAACTCCTTAATGACGAAGAGTACCTATACCTACCTATTGTGACATGAATTATTTGCTGAGTATCAATTCAAAGAAGTAGGTACACGAAACTCAAACTCAAACTCAAAGCATTTATTTCAAATAAACCAATTACAGGCACTTTTGAATTGTCAATGGGTCGGTCAGTCAGAAAGATGAAGCTAGTTGCCCATTCCAAAGCGTAGTAGATCCCTATGGAGAAGAACGGGTAAGAAACTCCACCGACACTCCTTTAAATCATAATATTTTTACAAAATATTGGTTACATCGTTCATGTTGAAAATATACATGTGAGAACAATGTAGAAAGACGTGCACGTTAAAAAGCGTCCGTAATAAAAAGATAAAAACTAAAACAACTAAATTAAATATTAAAATTAAAAATAAGCCATGGCAGCTAAGAGACGACCAGTCCCAACTGACGGCGCCCGTTCACGAACATGACGCATGGATCAGCACCGAAAGCACGAATTAGGTAGTGTGAGGTAGGTAGGTATAATACGCGCCACGAAAGACGAGACTTGATGAGCGCTATACTGCGCCTCCCGCGCTGCGCGATGACGCCCGGTCTCTTCCCATCTTTACCTGTGAATGGACTGTGGTAGCGAACCCAAGGAATGAATAATCTTCCGATCTTGCCTGGTGGGAAGCACTACTTCCCACTAGGCAAGATCGGAACATTCTTCATTTTCATTGGAGGAGTTTTAAAGGATATAAATCTATACCTTATCTAAGCTACACATGCTTTCCCGACATGCACGCGAACGAAGTCGCGGCCACAGCTAGTTATTTTTATATACAATAACAATGAATGTTGTTGAACTGTCAAAATTAAACCAACTCCAATTGATAATGTATTACACAATTAAGGTGCAGGAATGATTAATCTTCCGATCTTGCCTGGTGGGAAGCACTACTTCCCACTAGGCAAGATCGGAACATTCTTCATTTTCATTGGAGGAGTTTTAAAGGACATACCTATACCTTATCTAAGCTACACATGCTTTTCCGACATGCACGCGAACGAAGTCGCGGGCACAGCTAGTTATTTTTATATAGATATACTCGTAGACTATTATCCAACCCATAATCATATTGAGCAAATGCACCATCACTGCACTATTACCGATGTGTGTGTTATGCAAGTGATTTAGGCTTTGTTGATGTTAACACAAAACCGCTGCATTCCCTTCTGAGTGACTGAATCACACTCATTTTTACCCAACTACGGCAAAGCCAAAAAGGAAGGGTTATGATTTTAGCAGTATATGTATGTATGTTTTTCTTATTCAGTGTTTTCTAATACGAAATCTATAGCGGCTGGAAAATCGTAAAATATGAACTCATTCATACTGTAATTACAGAATTCGGTATCTGTGACAGGATCTAACTTTGTAAGGCTTCGTAAGTAACGGTTGCCTCTATAATTCATCACCCAGGCGTCATCCTTTTTGTACGGTCAGCAACAGAAGTCGGTTAACACTGCTACCTTTTGATATCATGTAAATGAACACAAAATGATACGATGTGTAGCACACAGCTGACACAGCTCAAGGGGCGCCTCAAGAGTCCCGCTCAGTCCGGGGCGACTAGACACGTTCCCTTTGAGCTGTAGTGTATTTACTGATAATCTGGTGGTTTTACTCTAAATACCCAATCCTAACAAGTGATCTTAGTGGACACCACATTTCCCTGCTTTTTTAGCATTTCATTTATTAGATAAAAGTTCATTTTCTTTAAAATTTACATCTGTTCCGATTTTAATGAAGTATTTTTCTCAATAATTAAGATTTAGAAAACTCAAGTGTTAATCGACTTTAGTTGCTGACTGTACCCGCATATAAACGAAGAAGGTATGGGATAGTAACCACGTCACCATCGCCTAATAAAAAAGCATCCGTCTTCTGTAGTCACAATTTATCCTTCTGCAGGCCCAGTGTTCTTATCTGCAAGTCTTTTATAGTAAAGACGTCGATCTTCTGTGTTCTTCACACTTAGCGCATTAAGATATTCTGTGATGTTTATTTCACTTATAATTTTCTTGATTAGACTAAAAAAATCTTGTGCAGCGCCAGAATAAGTTCAGATTCAGGAAACACAGAAAGCTGGAAACATTTTCCAAACCAACATTCTGTAGTACACTTTTCAAATACATTTGAAGATATCGACGATAAAATTGCGGCAGTACTCTCTCGAAATATTAAAATAATGATAAGTTCTGATCAAAATTTTGATGTAATAATTTAATTAGTTCGCGAGTATTTATACATCAACGAATATTTTATGTTAAAAACTTTTTTACAAAAAAATACAACCGACTTCCAAAAACAACACTACAAGTAAAAAATAACTTTAATTTCGGAAGTCGGCGTCTGGTTAAATGTATTTTCGTTTTTTGCCATCGACTTCCGAAATTAAAGTTATTTTTTACTTTGTAGTGTTGTTTTTGGAAGTCGGTTGTATTTTTTTGTTAAAAAGTTTTTATTTTTCACTTTTTAGTTGTGGTACCTACCCCACACAAATTTTAATACCACTACCTGCAAAACAAACTAGAACATCATCCATGTAAAAGTGGGGAAAAAATACGTAGGTATCTATATATAAAATAATTGATTCCGATTCTCGAGCATAGCTCAGCCTACCTTATATTCAACCGTTTGATCAGCTTATGTTTCAATTAAACTAATTTGCTTAAATAAACGTTTTCTGTCAATATGTATAATGTCTTTTGACATATACCAATTCTAACCAACTCACCTGAATTAACAATGTTATGGATATCTAGGAAAACCAAACAACAGTGCTTATTCTTGAGTTTTTAGGGTTCCTTACCTCAAAAAGAAAAAATGGAACCCTTAACCCCCGAACGCACGGGCGTAATAAAATCGCGGCGGGATTTTATAGCGCACTGGATTTTCAACGCTCTGCTTAGCGCCGAGAGTGCAAAATCCAACAGTGTTTTTTCGACGCGCTAGAATGTACTCTGTTATTGTTAAGTTGGATTCTCAACGCTTGGCTCAACAACGAGAGTTGAAAATCCAGTGCGCTATAAAATCGCGGTAAAATCCCGCCGCGATTTTATTTTTCCCGTGCGAACGGGGCTTTATAGGATCACTTCGTTTTCCGTCTGTCTGTTAGCCTTTCAAGACCCTTTTTCTCAAGAATGCGTGGAGGTATCAAGTTGAAATTAATATCAAATATGTAGGTATATGGTCTCTTGGAGCTCTAAAAAAATCAAGCTTCTAAGTCAACGCGATAAAAAGATACGGCCATTTATGTGACAGTAACAAAAAAAAAATTTTTGGGATCACAAACTACTTTGCAGTTCGAGAATTGACCGTGACGTATATCAGTGTATGGGAGAACATGTTTTTCAACTACGATGTTCTGTTTTTTTTTTTTGGATAAATTATTTTCAACTACGGAACCCTTCATTGTGCGTGGTCCGACACGCACTTGGCCCGTTTTATTTTACTTATGATTGAAATCGCCATTTGTGAAGCCTATTTAAGTTTTGACTAAGGAATAAAATTAAATATGAATTTATTCAAAATAAAATAATGGAAGTAAGTAATCAAACTGAGACAAATCTGTAAAGTTTCTACTCCAATTTCCTCCAAGCTATCGTCACAAATAACGACATAATAAATATACATACCTAAGCTATCAAAAATAAAACGGCAATTTAAATAGAAATGTGATCAGTAAACAAAAACGTACTTAGTAGTAAGTTCTAGAATTTTAATAATATTATACTAGTTTAACACATCAATAACTTGTGGGTACAAATATATATGAGCATCCCGCGCTATCAAGAAGTCGAAGTGATTAAACAGTTCGTAGTCCACCACGTAATCACCTCCTACATTCGGGAGCTCTTCCTTCAATCTTTCAGCAGCTTTTAGTCCCAAAACTAGATCATTTTTGCCCATAAACAGCGTAACGTTACACGTCACTTTCGCTAAATCGTAATTTGGGGCGGTTTCTGTACCATATACTTCTTTGTTGGAAGATCCGTAGTCATATTGGGCAAATCTATCATTATTTCCCACTTGGATATAATGTACCAAGTTCTTCCTAGAGGTTCCGGCCGGAAAATGATCCAGAAATGTGGTGAAAAATTCTGGCTCCAAATTATGAGGATCATATCCACCTATGGCCGCCATACCTACCTTTACGCACAAATCATAGCCCAATGTGCCTTGTGAACAAAAAAAATGTAAGAGTTTTCTTCCAAGAGATTCATATCCTAGCAATTCTTGAACTCCTAAAGCCAGTAATATTTCGTTCAATACTGGTCCCAAACGGATAGCTGCTGTTAGTAGTAAACCGCTGTCTGATAAATAAACAACAGGCGATAAAGCTGCGAATACCTTGATTTTGTCATTGTATTCCGGCTTCGTTGATGTTAAAACAAAAACTGCTGAAGTCCCTTCAGAGTGTCCAATCACACTTAATTGTTCCTTATTAGTTGTGTTCAATATGAAATCTATAACCGCTGGCAAATCGTAATATCCAAGCTCGTGCATACTGTAATTCCAGAATTCAGCATCTGTGTCAGGATCTAACACTGTATGGTTTCGTGAATATCGGTTGCCTCTATAATTCATCACCCAGACATCATAGCCTTTTTGTGCCAGCATGTATACCAAAGACGTATTTCCTCGCAAAATAAAATCGTTCGAAGAACTTAATACTCCATGGGATACTAGAACTACACCACTAGAGTTACCTTTGCTCGGTATACGGAAAACCTTCAGAATGTATCCGTCTTCAGTGGTCACGCTATATGTTTCTGCAGCCCCTATATACTTCTGTGCAAGTCCAGTAAAGTCTAGGCGGCCATCTTCTGTGTTATTTACACTGATTGTGTTTAAAAACTCTGTGAGATTACCATAAGCCGTAATCTTCTCAGTTAAACTTGTAATTAAATCCAGTACGTCGTCTGATATTGTCACATTTACCAAACTTAGAAGATCCGAGAAATTCACGTCTGTTAGATTAATGTTCTGGAAAAGACTTTTCAGATCTAGTAGTCCATCTTCTGTACCAGTCACATTTAGCGAATTCATTATGGTTGTTATGTTCACATTATCCCTCAAGTTCAATTTCTGACTTAGACCAGTCAAATTGAAACCTCCATCTGCCTTTAACGAATTTAGATAATCACTTCCGTTTAAATTACTTCTTGCGTTTTCTGTGGATGAAATACTTGATGAAACCTTTTCAGATGCTGAACTGAAGGAATTTAGAGCTTTCGAAATTATACTGGCAGTACTGCCTTGAAATATTAAAATAATAACTAATCCTCTTACAGTTAAATTCATGTTTCTGATTTATGATAATCTATCAATTTGCGAGCCTATATACTATTTCAAAAATATTGGCAAAAATTTAGCCAAGTTCTTGCTGTTACATTTTTGTAATTGCGAAATAAATAAAAGTAAGTATGCGTTATTATTACTCATGAATTGATAACACACCCGCTTCGCTTATTTGTTTCTTAAGTATTGTGACAAAAATGTCGATATTGAGTGAAATTAAGGTCAAATTCTGGTAGACACATAGATAGAACACCATAAAAATATACAGATATAAATGTAGACATGTTACCAGGGGTGACATAATCGGCGGTCTTATCGCTAAAAGCGATCTTTTAAAGACAACCTTGCGGTGAAATTAGTGTTTAGTTCATAATTTTTCCGTATGACGATAGATGTGCCAAATAATAATATTAACAGACTTTTTACTTATTTCCGGTTTAAAACCAATCATACTATCACAACAGCTAAACTGATGTTCACCAGATTTATTTATCAGCTTGATTATGGCTCTAAGAAAGTAGCGGGAATAACATAGAGCGCTTCTTAAATTCGAGCTTGGCGCCGCACTGCCAAACATCCATATCCAGAATCTATGTTTGAACAGATGTAATAAGTATCTTTTATTAAATAATTTATATTAGGTCATTACCTATGAAATTGCCGTTCTGCAGTACTGGCCATTTCAAATCAAAATATTTTTTGTTTGGCTAAGAATTCTAATTTCAAATTAATTTTATTTTATAAACATGGATTTTTTTTTCCAAAAGTAGTCATTTGTTTATTGATTAGTGTTACATTTTCATCGCATTTCAATCTTTTTCGTCATCATGGATACGTTAAAAATTCGAGTAATTATGGAATATGAGTACCGTCGTGGCAGCAACGCGGCACAAGCGGCACGCAACATCAACGACGTTTACGGAGCTAACACTACAAACCAACGCACCACTTGTTATTTGTTTGCTCGCTTCCGTTCTGGAAATTTCGACCTGAAAAATTAACCTCGCGGTCGTCCGAAGACTTCGGTCGACAATGACGAATTAAAGGCGATTGTGGAAGCTGATGATACACAATCTACGGCTGAATTAGCAGCAGCTTTCGACGTTAGCGTCAGAACAATATTGGTCCATTTGTGTCAAATTGGCAAGGCAAAAAAGCTTGACAAATGGGTGCCCCACGAACTCAATGATCGCCAGCGCGAAGTACGCGTCGAGACGTGCCTTGCACTGCTCAACAGACACACAAATGAAGGAATTTTGAACCGCATTGTTACCTGCGATGAAAAATGGATTCTGTTTGATAACCGCAAGCGCTCAGCAAGTTGGTGGGATCCTGGTTCAGCACCTAAACATTGCCCTAAACGAAAACTTACCCCTAGAAAAGTGATGGTCACTGTTTGGTGGTCTAGCGCCGGTGTGATTCATCACAGCTTCTTATCAAACGGGGTGAGCATTACTTCAGATGTGTACTGTGAAGAACTGAACACAATGATGGAGAAGCTGGCTCATCTCCAACCAGCATTGGTCAATCGCTCGTCTCCGCTGCTCCTGCACGACAACGCGTGACCTCATACTGCACAGCAGACGGTCTCCAAGTTGCAAGAACTGGGGTTGGAAGCTCTCCGTCATCCGCCCTACTCACCAGACCTTGCGCCTACAGACTACTACTTTTTCCAGAATTTGGATAACTTTTTGGCGGGAAAAAAATTCAATACCCGAGAGGCAGTACAAAATGCCTTTGAAGAATTTGTTGCCTCCCGTCCAGCTGATTTCTTTAAGAAGGGCATCAATAAACTGCCACTGCGTTGGCAAAGATGCATTGATTGCATGGGTGATTACTTCGATTAATACAAATAAAAAATGCATGAAAAAAATTCGTTTAAATTTTTTCATACAAAACGGCAATTTCATAGGTAAAGACCTATTATTTATTTTATAAAGAACAATGGCAGCTTAATACATTGTTTTATTTGATACTAGCTTCTGCTCGCGACTTCGTTCGCGTGAAATTTCTTGTCCCTCCCTATGGGAGCGACGCGACGGAGTGGGCGGGGGTATGACCCCCGCCCACTCCGTCGCATCGCATCGCTTGCCCGCGCTATTACTTTTGCGCTTAGCATCCTTTCTGACTTCTTTTTCTTTTTGCTCGGCTCGTAAGGCCCTAGCGTGACGTTAAATAGCCTATAACCTTCCGCATCGCTTGCCCGCGCTATTACTTTTGCGCTTAGCATCCTTTCTGACTTCTTTTTCTTTTTGCTCGGCTCGTAACGCCCTAGCGTGACGTTAAATAGCCTATAACCTTCCGCATCGCCTGCCCGCGCTATTACTTCTTTTGCGCTTAGCATCCTTTCTGACTTCTTTTTCTTTTTGCTCGGCTCGTAAGGCCCTAGCGTGACGTTAAATAGCCTATAACCTTCCGCATCGCCTGCCCGTGCTATTACTTCTTTTGCGCTTAGCATCCTTTCTGACTTTTTTCTTCTTTTTGCTCGGCTCGTAAGGCCAGCGTGACGTTAAAAAGCCTATATCCTTCCGCATCGCCTGCCCGCGCTATTACTTCGTTTGCGTTTAGTATCCTTTCTGATTTTTTTTTTTGCTCGGGTCCTAAGGGCCCTAGCGTGATGTTTAATAGCCTATATCCTTCCGCATCGCCTGCCCGCGCTATTGCTTCGTTTGCGCTTAGCGTTTTTTCAGCGTTATGAATGAAAGTTATTTTGCGTTTTAGTAATTTTATATTATCTCCGAAACTATAAATGACCAACTGACATAGGTACTGTAAATGCCAAATCTTATCTCCATGATGCCCTTGTGATAATAAATAATTTATTTTTATAAGGATTAATATTTTGTTGTTTAAATAATCATCTAAACGTAAGTATGTCGAATAAATACTTTTTTAAAACAATAAAAGAAGTATAAAAGATAGAAATATGGTGTCGCGGACTTTTTTGTAGAATTATTTAAGACGGACCAGGTTGCCATACATTGTTTTCAATTTTAAACAACTATTTAGCGTCTTGATTGTCTGTTATGTGACGTCACATTAAATTGAATATGGTCCCCTCTAGAGGAAATAAAGTCATGAACTAATCTATATATATATATAAAAATGAATCCCTATTTCCCTTGGTCATCGCATCACGCGTGAACGGATGGAACAATTTCGCTAATTCTTTTTTTGTTGTGTTTATGATTGTGAGAAGGTTCTTATGAAAAAAAAAAAAATTAAGAAATTAAAGAGAAAAAGAAAACATAAAAATTTCAGAAAAAAAACATTTTAACTTCACGCGTTTACATTAGAATATTCATAGCTAAGACGACAACGTCTGTCGGGTCAGCTAGTAAAAGATATTTTTTTAATGATGCCGTGTTGGGCTTGGGTATCATATGAAAGGTGTGGTGTCCACTAAGATCAGTAAAACCACCAGATTATCAGTAAGTACACTACAGCTCAAAGGGAACGTGTCTAGTCGGCTCTAGGCATGAAACCGGACTGAGCGGGACTCTTGAGGCGCCCTTGAGCTGAGTGCTACATTTAATTGTATATCACAAAAAGGCTTAATTAGCACATTCCAAAAATATATAATATATTTAGCTTGCGGCTTTGCTTGCATACACTCGATAATTGAGAATAATTTCTAAAATCACGCCTCAGATGTGAGCCGCATATTATCTCTCCAAACCTACGCAAAATACATAATTATTGTATAATAATTATTCTTCTTTAAATGCAAAGTGGCTCTGCAAATACTTTATCACGAAATTATAACCCCAAAATAATTTAAATAATAAATAAAGTTTAAAAATTAAAACCTAACTACTGAAAAATCACGCTCTAAAAAGTACAAGACAAATAAACAAGAAAATATTCTCATCTGAAATTAGAAAAAGACGGACAAATAAAAAATTTGGATTTTGATGTTTTAGGCCTATAAACATAAAAAATGCATGGTGGCTCGATTTGGGAGTCCGGGAATGTATCTATAAATAAGCCTCTGTAGAATTGTGTGACTCTAAAATACGTAGGTACGCGTTATTAGTGTTGGTTTATTTGATAAGAATATTAATGAGGCAGTGCTTTCTTAAATTTGAGCTGATGTTTGGCCAATTGGCTCTTCTTTTGTTTAGTTTAGCTTAGTTTATTTATTAATAATTATCAAAATAACATGTCGAAACATATTTAGGAATTCGTGGGTAAGTAATAACAGCCGCACGGGTCGATCAATCAGGTTAAGCTACGCTTGCCGGGGTTGGTCCGTGGATGGGTGACCATCTTTACATACCGAGACTCCTCCGTGCCTCGGAAAGCACGTGAAGCCGTTGGTCCCGGCTGTCATTCGTGGATCTTTGACAGTCGTTACGGGTCGTCAGAAGCCCGAAAGTCTGACAATCAGTCTTACCAAGGGGTATCGTATTACCCAGTTAATGGGTTGTGGAGGTCAGATAGGCAGTCGCTCCATGTATAATAATGGTATTCAGCTGCATCCGGTTAGACTAGAAGCCGACCCCAACATAGTTGGGAAAAGGCTAGGCAGATTGATTGATTTAGGAATTCATTAGGGACCCGATAAATGAAACTTCTCGGATGATTCACAAGTGTATTTAGCACATAATATGTCTGTTACAGGTGGGCGTGTATATCGGACTGGCTATTCTACTTAGCGTAACAAGATACCTTGACAAAACTGTGTGTGTGTGTCCTTACACATAACATTAAATAACAAAGATTAATTGAGAAAAAAAAAACCAATAAAATAATATAATCGTTTATCAAAAAAAAAAAAAAGAACACACAACTAATAATTAAATCAATTACCTAAAACCATTCTTTTAGGTCATATAATACCTGGTCGGTTAGCCAGCCTTTAAGTTTAGCTTTGAAAGCATTGTCAGATGTTGCGCCTACAACTTCATCTGGTAGCCGATTGTATACCGATGGCCCAATGATATGAATCAACCTTCCAGATATAGACAGGGTGTGTGAGTAGCCCGCTAATTTGTCTCTACCACGAGTACAGTAGTTACGCCTATCTCCGCGTCTATTGAATTCGTTTTATATTCTGCCTAACGTATACCGCCACCTGTAATATCACCATTGCGGGAACAGTCAATATTTTTAATGCTTTAAAAAGTGGTCTCGCGGTTGCATCCCATTGTGATCGTGTAATAGCCCTCACGGCACGCTTCTGCATCCTGAAGGCTCGCTCCCAATCGGCAGCTCGGCCCCAGAACTCGACGCCATACTGGAGAACCGAGGTACCAACGCGAAATAACACCCTCTCATCATTTTACGTGGGAGCGTTTCGTTAACCGTTCCAGGGCGAAGCATGCTCGTCTGAAATTTGCCGCACATTTTGTCGATATGCGGCCCCCAAGTGAGCGAGCTGTCCAGTTCTAAGCCGAGAAATGTGGTGACTTGCACCTGTTCGACCACACTGCTTCCTACCCGAAGTGACAGTGGTGTACACGTTCGACCGGACAGATTGACGTGCATGTAATGGGTCTTTGTTGTATTGAGTATCCGACCGTTTATTTTGAACCAATTGTCAATCTTGTCTACAACTAAGTTCAGCCTTTCCTGTAGTTGTCCCATCGACTGAGCGCACACAACCGCAGCCACTCACACACTTCGCCATTTACACGTTGGCTATTTTAGTCACGTAAGAACGTGACTAATAATTTCGTTGGCTATTATTATATATTATTTTATTTACAATTTTTCTATTGAATTTGTACAAATCATTCAACAGAAATTTCTGTAAAGCCGAGTTTCAAAAGCAGTCATGTCCACTGCTCCGTGACACACATGCCTCCTCTCTCTCTGCGAGTGGGATCGGGCCGTAATGCACCACGCTGGCACAGTACGGATTAGAGGATGTCTCAGACATGTCAGCGAATCGAGCTAAAAGCTCTTACTGCCTCCTAATTCCCAGATAATGTCCAGATACTTCGAGAAACGAAAATGACATTAAAAAAATATTTCTTGACATAAAATTTTCTTTCTTTCTTTTCCAGTGCTCTTGTGTGGGGTTCTTCAGTGAAACATCAGCCGCAGAAAGTGGGCATAGACCACGTTTTATCGGACGAAGACGTTGTCCAAATCGTAAAGAAAGTGTAGAACGTATCAATGTATACTGAAGAATATATACAAATATATATATATATATTTTTGCGAAACGAGAGTGAAAAAACGTTAATATTTCGAGTATCTGAGGAAATTTTAAAAGTAATATTTATTCAGCTTGTAAATAATTCTAACCTTTGGATTTAGGCGTTAAATTTTAAAAGTGAATATGTATTGCATCTTTTTCAATTATAATAAATATTCCATGCCTTTTTTGAGGAGCTCGTGGCTAAGTAATAACGGCTGCACGTCACGGCTGCGGTAGATCCATCAGGTTAAGCTACGCTTGCCGGGGTTGGTCCGTGGATGGGTCACCATCTTTACATACCGAGACTCCTCCGTGCCTCGGAAAGCACGTTAAGCCGTTGGTCCCGGCTGTCATTCGTGGATCTTTGACAGTCGTTATGGGTCGTCAGAAGCCCGAAAGTCTGACAACCAGTCTTACCAAGGGGTATCGTATTACCTAGTCACTGGGTTGTGGAAGTCAGATAGGCAGTCGCTCCATATAAAATACTGGTATACAGCTGCATCCGGTTAGACTGGAAGCCGACTCCAACATAGTTGGGAAAAGGCTAGGCAGATTGATTGTTTTCAACTAGTGCCAGCCATTATCAACACAAAGGTTACAAGTTTGTGTATGTCGTAGTGAACATTTTTGTGTGTATCTTACCGAATTTCAAAACGACATAATTCTTATGTTCAGTTACAAACACAAGTAAGAGTTTTCCTACACATTATACTTGAAAAACAGTCTCACATAATTTGCATGTATTTTCACTTAAACAACTATCTACTTTAGCGTTATGTAGTCTTTAAGTTGATTTTTGATTGATTGTTATAAACATGGTCCTCGGCTGCAATGGAATTTGAACTTTCTCATGTATAATATTAAGTTTTTATTTAAAAAAAAAAACTGATAATAAGTAATTATCTGAGATTCTGAATTCAAATTAGTATAGCATGAACTCTTATTCCCAGCCAGTTGAAAAAACTCTATACATAATCACGAGTTGCTTTGCTCATCTAAAAAATTCAGTGCAAATCAATTACTTATAATAAATGTCTTATGAATATGAATACCATGTTTACGGAATAGGTGCATAATATTTATACACTGTAGAAGTGACATCGTAATGAAAACTACTTTTAATATGGATTCAGCACATGATTTTAGAGACCCAACAATGAAATACTTAGTTGGTTAAGGAAGACGCGCTGTGGTAGCCCGCGAAATTCAAATTTTCTTGCGTTTTACAACCTGACACGGACCTGCAAATTGCATAAAACGCATGAAAATTTGAATTTCGCGAACTACCACAGTCCCCTTAAAAAAACAACTGTTCCCTACAAAAGTGTAATACCTAAACAACAGAAATGTGTGGAGCAGCTGAATTTTATAAACCGTGTACTGAATCCTTCGTAAGTTTTCGTTACCGATTCCCTTCCACCACAAATTATTAGAAAAAAATCTGTATGTCTACTTACCTACCTATCTATTCTTCGGATACTCAAAATAAATTTGTTATTGTTGGAAAAGAAAATTCTATGTATGAAATACGTTTGTATTGAGTTTTATAACTTTTTTTCTCAATTAATTCGCATTTACGTATCATAAGCCAACAGTTACGCATGCCTGAACTTGATGTATCAATCATAATAAATCAGAAATGAATCATTTATACTTAAGGGCGCTATTACATTTTGACCGTGATTTTTTCATAAATTGAAATTGCACACTATAAACAAAAAAATAATTATTATATGACTCAAAATAAACGTAATCACAACTGCTAAATTGCTACATAATGCGATGCGTCGGCGTCTAAAGCTAAAGACCGCGTGTCCCGAGATTTACATTGATTTTTAGCACTGCATACAATAATTAATTAAACATATTATTTTACTTTTAAATAGACTAATTTTTTTTATCAAGCAAGGTAACATAGTAACCTTATTTATTAAATACATTTTGTATGAATTTGGATTATACATTCGTAGATAAAAAATATAATTTCGGACGAAAAATTGTCAGTAACTATCTGGTTTACGGAATTATTTTTGGTGTATTAATGTAATGAAACATAAAAAACTGAATTGAGCACTCCAAAGTTGAAGATACAGTTGTTCCAAGGACATTTTTATAAATGATTAAATTATTATATCTTCGATGTAACAAAGCATCAAAACATGTCCAAAAGTAAAATTTTATGAAACATCCTTTGCAGAGACAAGGTTTTTACTGATTTTTGTAAACAAATTGAAATATTTATTTAGAACACTCCCAAGAGAAATAATCAAGCTTTCTTGGGCATATGTTTTTTTTTAATTTTGTGGCTCTAACAAAACCACAATCACATATCAAAACTCGAGTCAAACGCTCAAATACAAGAGAAATTGTGATAGCGCTCTTAACCTAAAATGTATTTTTTCTTTTATATTTGATTGTAATTTGAAGGAACAGGCGTCCCATACTACCTACGTCAAAGATTGGACATTGGCTGAGCTTATCGGATTGTTTACACGGGGACAGGGAACTTAATTTAACTAAGTTTTAACTTATAAGTTACTTGATCGTGTGTAAACAGTGCTGTAAGTGTTAAGTTTAGGAGCAAGTTAACAAACAGATTAAATTGTAAGAAATTTCATTGTTTAGAAGCAAGTAAGAAAATTGGCAAGATGAACAAAATGTGCTGTAAAATTATCATAGTCATAGTTTGAAGAAAACATCGACTCTAACTTATGCAATTAAAGTAATAATTTAAAAAAAATAGTCATAGTCACTGTTGTTCCTAAATAATAATATGGCAAATCCGACCAGTCTAGATCTATGGTATTTTTTTCAATAACTTGGGATGTTAAACTTGTGTTGTACAGAATGCTCATTATAAATATATAAAAATCAAAATGTTGTTTTATTCCGGTATCAACTTGGTAGATATAATATAAATTAAGGTGATTGCGCTGTGGTAGACCGCGAAATTCAAATTTTCTTGCGTTTTTTTGCAATTTGCAGGTCAGTGTAAGAACATGATTTTCGACAGTAAGAACTATGTATTTACATAATTTTAACCATAAAAATCATCAATAACTATCTCTTAAGTTAGATTTCCTGCGGATTGGTCTGATTTCGGAATTCAGACGAATCCGGATGAAATCTATCTTAGAAAAATGTAGGTTTTGATGATTTTTGGTTTGATTATAACCCCGCCCACAGAAATCTAAATAATAAGGCACTAGAAGTCGTATAGGCGCGTGACCTTGTCGCTGCACAGGTGACTCGTAAATCACCAGTGCGCGTGGAGCGTTTGTTTCGGACGCATAGAGGTAAAAATGGTGTTTTGCAGCAGAACCAACTGCGGAAATTCTTCCACAACATGTAATTTTTCAAATAAAGGGATAACATTGCATAAGTAAGTACTTAATTTTTGAAATAATGTTGTTTTTTAATGTAATATACTCAAACAAAATTATTCACCACCAGTACTACGATTGTCGCAGAAAATCGAATTATTTTCTCATTTCAATAACCATTGATGCTTAAGCTTGTTCATGTCTACTATTAAAACTACTAAAAGCAGCAATGGAATTATAGGCCTGCGCAATAAACAATTTCGCTACGTACGTAAATTTCCAGGAACACGGCCGAATGAGTTGTAGTGACGTGCCAGTCATGCCACTACTATTTTTTATCGATAATTTATTATGTTTGGCTTACCTAATTTTACCGAAATGGGAATGAAATGTTATTTTTCTTTAAATATTTCTTTTTCTTTCTTTGTAAATAGTTAAACTTAGAAAAAATATGTCACCCATACCTACTTACATTTATTAGTTTGTATATTTGTATAATAATAGGTCTTTACCTATGAAATTGCCGTTTTGTATGAAAAAATTTAAACTAATTTTTTTCTTGCATTTTTTATTTGTATTAATCGAAGTAATCACCCATGCAATCAATGCATCTTTGCCAACGCAGTGGCAGTTTATTGATTCCCTTCTTAAAGAAATCAGCTGGACGGGAGGCAACAAATTCTTCAAAGGCATTTTGTACTGCCTCTCGGGTATTGAATTTTTTTCCCGCCAAGAAGTTATCCAAATTCTGGAAAAAGTAGTAGTCTGTAGGCGCAAGGTCTGGTGAGTAGGGCGGATGACGGAGAGCTTCCAACCCCAGTTCTTGCAACTTGGAGACCGTCTGCTGTGCAGTATGAGGTCGCGCGTTGTCGTGCAGGAGCAGCGGAGACGAGCGATTGACCAATGCTGGTTGGAGATGTGCCAGCTTCTCCATCATTGTGTTCAGTTCTTCACAGTACACATCTGAAGTAATGCTCACCCCGTTTGGTAAGAAGCTGTGATGAATCACACCGGCGCTAGACCACCAAACAGTGACCATCACTTTTCTAGGGGTAAGTTTTCGTTTAGGGCATTGTTTAGGTGCTGAACCAGGATCCAACCAACTTGCTGAGCGCTTGCGGTTATCAAACAGAATCCATTTTTCATCGCAGGTAACAATGCGGTTCAAAATTCCTTCATTTGTGTGTCTGTTGAGCAGTGCAAGGCACGTCTCGACGCGTACTTCGCGCTGGCGATCATTGAGTTCGTGGGGCACCCATTTGTCAAGTTTTTTTACCTTGCCAATTTGACGCAAATGGACCAATATTGTTTTGACGCTAACGTCGAAAGCTGCTGCTAATTCAGCCGTAGATTGTGTATCATCAGCTTCCACAATCGCCTTTAATTCGTCATTGTCGACCAAAGTCTTCGGACGACCGCGAGGTTCATTTTTCAGGTCGAAATTTCCAGAACGGAAGCGAGCAAACCAATAACAAGTGGTGCGTTGGTTTGTAGTGTTAGCTCCGTAAACGTCGTTGATGTTGCGTGCCGCTTGTGCCGCGTTGCTGCCACGACGGTACACATATTCCATAATAATTACTCGAATTTTTAACGTATCCATGATGACGAAAAAGATTGAAATGCGATGAAAATGTAACACTAATCAATAAACAAATGACTACTTTTGGAAAAAAAAATCCATGTTTTTAAAATAAAATTAATTTGAAATTAGAATTCTTAGCCAAACAAAAATTATTTTGATTTGAAATGGCCAGTACTGCAGAACGGCAATTTCATAGGTAAAGACCTAATATTAGGATTATATCAGCTACAAAAGTTGAAAGTTTTTATAGGGACGTGTAAAGGAATGTTTGTCAAAATATTAAGTCATTTAAGTTTCGATATACCTACCAATTTAAGTTTAGATACTTATATTTACCGGCACGAGTCGTGAGCACAAATTCCATCCTAGCTTTAACTGCCCTCGTCAGCGTGCTGTTGCATTCTGTTTTTTATTTCTATCTAATATGCTTGATAATAAATTGATTTTATTGCTCCCGCCCGTGTGCAACCTGTCGTGTTAGCAAATAATTTTCGTTAGGTTTTTTGAGTACCTAGAGTTTGTGCTCACGACTCGTGCCGGCAACTATACCCGAATTCCGGAGACACGCGCCCAAGGCAATGTACCCACAACCTGTAAGTACCTTTCCAAGATTTTCCTTGGAAAAGATATCAACGACGCTGGTGCAGTGGTTAATGACCGAAGGAACAAGGAATAAGAGTTGGTTAGATAAAAATATTATTTTTTTCTTTCTTTTTCTTCTATATTATTGACTCCCTCGTTGGTCTATTGGTCGCAAGCGCTACTGCTGCGCATGAGGTCCTGAGTTCAATTCCCAGGTCGGGCAAAGTGTTATTGGCAATAGAATCGCTCCCTATTATACGGGACTTCAAAAATTAACGTTTAGCTCCGTAAACGTCGTTGATGTTGCGTGCCGCTTGTGCCGCGTTGCTGCCACGACGGTACACATATTCCATAATAATTACTCGAATTTTTAACGTATCCATGATGACGAAAAAGATTGAAATGCGATGAAAATGTAACACTAATCAATAAACAAATGACTACTTTTGGAAAAAAAATCCATGTTTTTAAAATAAAATTAATTTGAAATTAGAATTCTTAACCAAACAAAAATTATTTTGATTTGAAATGGCCAGTACTGCAGAACGGCAATTTCATAGGTAAAGACCTAATATTGTATTCATGTTATTTATGCATCTGTTTACTTTTACGAGTTCGAGCCACCGCTGCACCGACGTGCCACCTTAAAAATTTTTTTTGTATGAATCTGTTAGGTACTTACTTTTATTTTTATTATTTAAAAACTTTGAAACTTACCCTTAACGTTTTATTCTGTTCCCTTTTCTTATTAATAAAACGTCTAAAAGCGCGTCGACTAATGAGACACTTTTAATTAATTAGTTATCTATTGTTGCGAGAGTCTAGTCAGTGCACTATTCGTGTGAGAGTGCGCATGATTGGTCCGAGTGGCCCTCCTGAGATTTTGCGTTTTTATAAAATATAGTTTAACGCCATAGCATAAAGTTCAATTTTCGTTGCATCAAAGCTAGTGACGTATAGGGTGTATTTATTGTTTGTCTATGTGTTGGTAGCAGCGAACTAGCGACACGCGTCCCGGTATTAAAAGACAGTAGATAGCATTTCTAGTGCCTTATTATTTCGATTTCTGTGACCCCGCCCCACAGAGATTTAAATCGATAGATTTGCTGTCACCGTACTTAAGTAACTAGAAAAAATGACCGTGGACGCTGTTACAAATGGGTAGTCAAATCATTACTTTTTTACACATAAGTAAGTTTATTAAATAATATGCTTTACATTCTTAAAATGTTTTTTGGCCAAATTGTTGATAGATGTGCATGGTACGATTCTGAAAAATGAATATAATTTGAAACAGATACATTTTCTCGATAAATGTACCGAAGTAAAAATTTTCACTCCGGTACATTTATTAAGAAACTGTACCTATTTAAAATTATAGTTCAGAATCGTACCATGCACATCTATCAACAATTTGGCCAAAAAACAGTTTAAGAATGTATAGCATTTTATTTAATAAACATACTTTTGTTTAAAAAAGTAATGATTTGACTACCCATTTGTAACAGCGTTTGCGAAAGCGCCAGGGTAGCTCGCGAAATTCAAAATTTCTTACGTTTTTTGCAATTTGCAAGTCAGTATTAGGTTTTATGTTGATCAACATTTGATTCGCGACCGTAACAATTATGTATTTACAGAATTATAATCATTAAAGTCATCAATACCTGTTTAAGACCAGGTAATCCTGTTGAATGACTATTTCATGAAATCTTGACATTTGAGGATTGTACTAACTTAAGGAGTTGTATTACTGATTCTAATGATTATAATTCTGTAAATACATATTTGTTACGGTAGCGAATCATACTTTAATCAACATACAACCTAAGACTGACTTACAAATTGCAAAAAACGTAAGAAAATTTGAATTTCGCGGGCTGTCCTGGCGCTTCCCCCTTAAGTGCGGCCATCGCATTTCTAGGAAACCGTAGAACGGTGGTTTTCTAGAAGGGCGGTGACTGCACTTAACGGCTGTCAACAAAATGATGACAGCGGCAAAGATTCAAATCGCTAGATTCACCCCATAGATAATACACTATATAAAGTAATAATTTACCCTACCGCGTCAAAAGATAGTCGCATTTCTGTTTCGTTTTGACACCTCTGACTCACAACAACGCAGTGACTTCACTTGACCATCATGAAAACGCTGTGTGAGTTTACTCTTCTCAGTATGCACACTTTTTCATGTGACTAAGTACAATGAGGGCAAGTCTAGCAATTTAAATCTTTGGGGAGCGGGGTTTGACTTAGTGTCAAATACGGGTGAAAATGACAGATTTCTATTACGGCCGCTTTCCTAGAAGAGCGGTCACCGTACTTAACGGCCGCAGTGACGGCAGTCATGAAAATTATGGCAGTGGCAAAAATTTAAATCGTTAGATTCGCCCTACCGCGTTAAAAGATACCTTTTGAGCCCTGACTCCTTTGACATACAATGACGCAGTGACTATCTTCACTGGATTGCCATGGAAACGTTATTTTTATTTTATTTTTTTATTTAAGGTTAACCAACAATTGCTTACACCAGTACATTAACAGCTTATTATTTATAATAGGACACAATTGCAGGTGCAACAATTAATTACAGGTTAACACCGCTAGCACAAAAAAACAGTGGTAAAACCATTAATTTACGACAGATTCATAAAAATACAAGTGAATAAAATGTTAAAACTAAATTAATAAAATTATATCGTAACGAGTAAACATGATAAAAATTAAATAATAATTGATATGAAAATTAGATAATAAATTACACTCAGATAAAAATAAATTACATTGTCCATTTAAAAAGTAAATTAAAGCAACAAAAATCAAAATCAAATTGTGGTAAGGTAAAAAACATAAAATACCTAATTCCATGACAAACACAAGACATAACCATTAAGACACGCACAATTAATAAAAAATTTAAAAAAAAAAGAAAACAACAAAGGAGTTAAAAAGCCAACAAAACGAATTCAACAAACAGAATTATTCTATCAAATGATACAATTATGATTAAACTAAAAATAGCAATGGGATTTGAGTAGATATCAATTAAAGAAAATTACTGTGTGAAATAACATTAAAAAAAAAAAAAACAAATGCAAAATGTAAACTAACATTAAAAAAAAAAAAAAACAAATGCAAAATGTAAACAGCAATATCCCTACAAGCGTGTCGTATGACTGTTCAACAAAATTACTTTATGAACTGCACTAGCACTGGCGTGGTATATATCTAACAAGTTACTACAGCTATTGAGGATCTTGCATAACCTAGGAATTGGAGAGTTTGCACCAAGTACAGACCTTCGATATGGCGGGCACAGAGGCGTTATGCTTTTCCTAGGATATCTAGAAGGCGCCCGAAATCTAATTAGGTTAAGTAAATCGGGTCAGTCAATTTTGTTACGTAACAGTTTAAACAAAAATAAAACATCCGCGACATCTCTGCGTGCCGATAAGGGTTGCACTTTGAAATGTTGCAGACGGGAATTGTATGAGGATAATGACTTGTGTTTCCTTTCACAAAAAGCTAGATGCCACATGAAGCGCTTTTGTACACGCTCGATCCTCAGAATATGGGTGGCGAAGTGAGGCCTCCATACAACGCTGCAATACTCCAAAATACTTCGCGCCAGGCTGTTGTATAACATTATTTTTGTGCCATTTTTGCGAAAACCTTTAGTGCTACGAATTATGAATCCTACCATTTTAGATGCTCTCCTAATTATACCTTCGATGTGGGGTACGAAGCTTACCTTCCTATCGAAAAGTACTCCCAAGTCCCTTATGACCTCTACTTGCTGGACCTTATCCTGGTTTATGAAGTACTCAGTTTCGATGTAGTTAATGTTCCGTGTATAATTTATATGATAACATTTTTTCGAGTTCAGTTCCATTTTATTATTGCGACACCATTCGACAACTTGGTTAACGTCGCGTTGCAGGAGCTCACTATCTTTTGATGATTCAATTTTACGTGCTATTTTTAAATCATCAGCGTACATAAAAGGCTCGGAAAACTGTAGAATTATTTAATCATGTGTGAGATCACTCTTCTCATGGACACTTTTTCTTCTAGAAGAGCGGTCACCGCACTTAACGGCCGCAGTGACGGCTCTCATGAAAATGATAGGAGCTGCAAAGATATAATCGTTAGATTCATCCTATCGCATCAAAAGATAGTCGCGTTTCTGTTCCGGTTTGAGACCTCTGACACACAATGATGCAGTGACTTAATTGTCATGGTAACGCTATTAAAAAATGTGTGAGCTCACCTTCTCAGTATGGACATTTATTTGCATGACTAAGTACGGTGAGCTCAAATCTAACGATTTAAATCTTTGGGGGACGGGTTTTGATAATGACAGATTTTGATGACGGCCGTTACGGCTGCTTCCCTAGGAAAGCACAGCAGCAGATACTAAAGCTTAAGCTTAAGTAGATAGCACGCTACCGTGACTTACTGGAATAATAAACTAAAAGAAATAGTTATGGCACAGATGCGCTATTGTGTTGCTCGCTAAACAAAAAGGCAAGCTGCGCCCTCAAATCCCACGACGGCTCTCCTTCCAAACAAACAACCGAAAATGTGTCATTTTCGGCTCGGAAGCCTGTCGAATGGTTGTGAATACCTATGCACGTGTATTTGATCATTTCAGAGGCCCTTAGAGTTTTTATAGGTACGCACGGCTACAGATCAAGCTATACATTTCCAGTATAAGCTGATCTCGCATTGTATAGGCATTCCCTACAATGAGAGATCAGTGTAAACTGGAAATGTATAGCTTGATGTGTAGCCGTGTGTACTTACTCGATCACTTCAATTTGTATTGAAACTGAATAAGTGCCGTCTGGTAACTATAATGGGAAACAAAATTATTTCATACAAATTGACGTAAGTTAACGTTAGCGTAAACGCGATTGAGGCCTCAGTTCTTGCCTGAGTGCAACATGATAGTTAGTAAACAAAACTTCTATAATATAAAGTTGGCTGAATATTCTAGTGTATTTTAATACTTTTGCTTAAATTGTACAATCTGTGACATCCATAAACGCTGTGTCGTCCCTACAGTATGTATATTCTGTGGTTGTCGTCTTGACATTTATTGACAACTTGACACTGACAGACGACAAAAATAAATTAAAAACTTTTTGCTGTCCAACGATGTTTTACTTTTGTTATTGCTAAGATAAACAGTAGAAGTGTAAA
The DNA here is from genome assembly GCA_946251885.1 of Cosmia pyralina. Classification (NCBI taxonomy): domain Eukaryota; kingdom Metazoa; phylum Arthropoda; class Insecta; order Lepidoptera; family Noctuidae; genus Cosmia; species Cosmia pyralina. The sequence continues at coordinate 19,693,596 of OX276354.1, forward strand.
AGACCACCTTTTTACTTGTTCTAAATTGTTACTAATCTATATAATAGGTACAAATGTGTTCAAAAACACAAACAAACGAAAACTGTTTGTTTGTTTGTTTTAATGTAAAATGACGTCTTTTGAAAATCTGTCTTCAACTCAAGTAAGTTTTATTTAATTTTAATCATTCAAATGAATTGTTAAATTATTGATTGCCAAAATTATTAAATTCTAGGTTATGATAACAAAAACAATTGAATATCTGAATTAGGGATTAACGCCATCTATGCATGAAGTAACGCACTCTTGAAAGTTTTGAAAGCGTAGACAGACTTTGTCTACGCTTGAAAGTCACATCACTCATTTTGGGAATAGTTTCTAAAATATACCATAGGCGGCGCTTTGCTCAAATGATTTTTTTTTAGAAAACTCGAGCTGCTCTGCACCGGGATGTTCGAACTATTGGCACGGAAACTTGCCATTTCCTTGGCCTGGAGATAACAAAGCCTGCCATGGAAATTGTATCAGAGCTCGTTTATAAGAAACTGTCGGTTTACGGAGCCGATTTAGAAGCTTTTGCAAAGTTTGTACCTATTGTTAACTTTCTATCTCCTAATAATTTCATAAAACAATTCCCTTCATTACACTAAACAAAAAGTCACATCACCCCAAGCTCAAGCATCAGTCAAGCTACCCCAATCTGTCAAATTTCTTTGATAGATTTTCAACTTTACCACAAAGAAATAAGGTTCATATTCAATTGGGAGAATTTGACAGCTTGATGTGCTCGCCTCTGTACTTACATAATTATGGAAAGTGTATCAAGAATAAAATATATTAATATACCTGTACCTATCTACCTACTTAGACCGCATACATAATAATTATGGCGATTTTGATTTCAGACATGCGAAACGATCGACAATCAATGCAGACGATGTTAAACTCCTAGTGAGACGATGCCCTTCTCTGGTACCTAAGTCAAAATAAATTATTTTCACTAGACACACCTACCCTCCACATTTTCATAACTAACCTTGCGATGTTCCCACACAGTCTCTGAGGCTTAGTTGGTGAAGTTGAAACACACTGTTTTTTTGTGGCTCTTTATAGGGTTCCGTATCTCAAAAGGAAAAAGCGGAATCCTTAGATCACTTCGTTGTTCGTCTGTCTGTCAGTCTGTCAAGATCCTTTTTGCTCAAGAATAGTCAGGAACGAGTGGAGGTCTCAAGTTGAAATTAATATCAAAAGCGTAGGTCTATGGTCCCTTAGAGTTCAAAAAAATTAGGCTTCGCAATACAAAACAAAAAGGCAATAAAAAAATACGGCCATTTAAGCAATATTTTTTGATACTCGAAAGTAAATCTTTGACCTATAGAATCATGAAATTTGGCAAGGAGCAAGGTCTCACAGCATAAGTAAAGGAAAAAGTCCGAAAATTGTTATTTTGTAATTATATCACATAAAAATTTTTTTTTTGGGATTACAATGTTAACTTTGTTTTTGCGATAAATTCTTTTCAACTACGGAACCCTCCATTGTGCGTGGTCCGACACGCACTTGCCCGGTTTTTTCTCCTACTTAACTAAAACTTGCTTTACATCTACTTACATGTTTTCCCAAGGAATGGTATATATTATGTCACTATTCATGTGTGTATAATTAAGAACTTCGTTAGTTTACACTCTATCTCGTGAGATTTTAATCTGTCGATATATTGTGACTGTACCATATTGTTTACAATATAACGAATTAATTTTCGATAGTTCATTAATCTATCCATGTCAATCCGTCAAATTGTGAACGAACCCTGCACACAACACAGGGTACAGGGGACAGGGTTCAAAATCTGTCCGATTTTATCACTCGTAAAATTGTGAACCGTCCCTGATTGATCGGTAGCGGTAGCTCTTTCTGTCTCCATAGAGTTACAAAATAATGGAAATGCACATTTAATTGTTTGAGATCAAGTATGTGTAATCAATACTTATAATTTTTACTTAAAATATTAATAATCAATAACTACGTTAATAGAATAACTTAGGTTATGTTCGGCGACTAAGCCGACGTTCCCACGGACGTAAAAATATCACGGCGGGATTTTGTCGCGCACTGGATTTTCAACCGAAGGGGCAAGTCTTTATCTAAAAAATGACAATGATTTTCTATTTTAAGAGTAAAGTATTCTTCAAGATATTTTCAAGAATGCTAGTAGATACACTATACGACGGGGGGATCAAAAAGTAGTGAGAATGAGATAGATTATAATGACTATTGATAACTTAATAATTTATTTTTCTACATAGTCTCCGAGTCTCTCTACACACCGAGTCCAGCGCTTTTCCAAGACTTCAATCCCTTTAAAAAAAAAAGTTTTGTCTTGGTCCTGCAAAAAGCTCTCCACGGCATCCATCACCTCGTTATCGTCTTCGTACCTGTTTCCCCTTAAGTATTCTTTCAATTTGGGGAACAGATAAAAATCGCTAGGCGCCAGATCTGGTGAATAAGAGGGGTGGTCAACCAATTCGAAGCCAGCTTGCTGAATGGCAGCCACCGCAACTGCCGACCTGTGCGCGGGTGCGTTGTCGTGATGAAACAGCACGCCCCTTCGAAGTTTCCCTCTCCTTTTCTCTTTGATGGCATTCCTCAACTTAGGAATTAAAGCTGCATAATATTGGCCTGTAATAATGGTTCCACGCTCCAGGTAATCAATCAACAATATCCCTTCTGAGTCCCAAAATATTGAGGCCATAACCTTGCCAGCCGATGCCACGGCACGAAACTTCTTCGGGGTCGGTGATGATGGCCGTTTCCATTGCGAAGATTGCTGTTTTGTCTCGGGATCAAAATGATGGACCCATGTTTCGTCAATTGTTACGAAACGAGACAAAAAGTTTTCAGAATCTTCTTGAAACTTGTCCAACAATATCTTCGAAATGTCAAGTCGATTTTGTTTCTGACTGTCGGTTAACATTCTCGGCACCCATCTTGCGGAGACATTTCTCATATTCAAAGATTGTTTCAATATGGATTGAATAATTCCATATGAAATGCCCGTTTCTTGAATTAAGCATCGAATGGTAACTCTTCGATCACTCAATACAATTTTCTCGACTTTCGCAACATTTTCTTGGGTGACTGACGTCGATGGACGGCCGCAACGATGTTCGTCTTCCGTGCTCGTTCTCCCTACTCGAAATTGAGAAGCCCACCTTGCGAAAGTGGAATAAGGCGGAGCACACTCTCCTAATGTTGCCTCCAAATCGCAATGAATCTCTTGCGTCGTTAACTTTTTTAAACAGAGGTATTTAATAACGGCTCGCACTTCGTTTTTCTCCATTTTCGAGAGCACGTTCCGACACGAAGCAAACAAATGACTACATTCTGAAAAAAACAAAAGAGAATCGAAGATTTTTTTCTTTATCAATATTACAAATATGTATCTGAGCTATGCCTGCCAGTATTCTTTTTTTTTCTTACCAAGGAGTATGTCGTTCTCACTACTTTTTGATCCCCCCTCGTAGTAAAAGTGGGCACAACTTTAATAATAGCTCACAAGATTGAATTGAGAAAATGCGTATAGCTAGTGTTAAGACAGGTAATGTCTTTTTCTTATCTTGTTACTAAAGAAAGCTATCAAGAATGCTACAAGATAATTTTAAGAGCACGTTTTTACTTCTAGATAGTTTATAATCAATATTAAGTTCATGATAGCTGATCTTCATAATGCAATTTTAAAACCAAAAGATCATTATAGCATAACGAACAAGATACTATTCTTTTAACGTTTATGTTTTTAAGTATAATGGCATACAAAATAAACTAACACAATTTTTAGCAACATGGCGATATTCAATTAATTATCAAACCTTACTTTTTCTTGCAATGTGTTTACGTTTGATAAGCGCGAATGGACGTGCGATCTTCCTTCAAAGATGTTGTAAAAGTGTGAGTGAAAAACCTGTTGTAAAACAAATGCGCTCGCTCTATTTTAAATATTTAATTATAAATATTAAATAAAAAAATTAACAATAGTCGATTTTCATTTTAATTGTTTTTAGAAAACTGAAATAAAACTAGAAAACCCATAAAGTAAATAGTTGCAAGACGTCTTATGTTTCCTCTTGCGACTTTTAACAGCGATTTATTTAAAATAATTTACTGCAATATCGCAGCCACTTTTTTATTAGGTCTTTACCTATGAAATTGCCGTTCTGCAGTACTGATGATCGCCAGCGCGAAGTACGCGTCGAGACGTGCCTTGCACTGCTCAACAGACACACAAATGAAGTAATTTTGAACCGCATTGTTACCTGCGGTGAAAAATGGATTCTGTTTGATAACCGCAAGCGCTCAGCAAGTTGGTTGGATCCTGGTTCAGCACCTAAACAATGCCCTAAACGAAAACTTACCCCTAGAAAAGTGATGGTCACTGTTTGGTGGTCTAGCGCCGGTGTGATTCATCACAGCTTCTTACCAAACGGGGTGAGCATTACTTCAGATGTGTACTGTGAAGAACTGAACACAATGATGGAAAAGCTGGCACATCTCCAACCAGCATTGGTCAATCGCTCGTCTCCGCTGCTCCTGCACGACAACGCGCGACCTCATACTGCACAGCAGACGGTCTCCAAGTTGCAAGAACTGGGGTTGGAAGCTCTCCGTCATCCGCCCTACTCACCAGACCTTGCGCCTACAGACTACTACTTTTTCCAGAATTTGGATAACTTCTTGGCGGGAAAAAAATTCAATAGGTACCCGAGAGGCAGTACAAAATGCCTTTGAAGAATTTGTTGCCTCCCGTCCAGCTGATTTCTTTAAGAAGGGCATCAATAAACTGCCACTGCGTTGGCAAAGATGCATTGATTGCATGGGTGATTACTTCGATTAATACAAATAAAGAATGCATGAAAAAAATTAGTTTAAATTTTTTCATACAAAACGGCAATTTCATAGGTAAAGACCTATTATTAAGCATTAAAATTGCGATGAGATCTATTGGTTTTTTTTTAACATGGTTAAGAGTAATTTTTCTATAGATTAATCTATAGAAAAGCGTTAGAATATGAATAGATTAATTTTACTTTCTATAGTCAAGTTGGTCTTGTAGAAGAGTTTCAGCTCTTAAGGTTATCTTATGGTTGTCTATAAAAGTTTATGTTTGTAAACTATTTATTATTTTCGCAGTCTCTCTAAACCTGTTATAGGAATAGTTTATGTTTAAAAAGTGCGGAGTGTTTTATGCAAAATACGCCAAGAAAAGGGTAAGTAAAAGACGAATAATATTGTAGTCGATCCACATATGTTCTAACAAAACGTAGTAGAGCCCCTAGCATTGAAGTTGTCAATTTGCACCACACAAGGTGCTGATAATTTTATAGAATGGTATAAAAGAAATACCTACTGCAGGATCTTGGAAGGCAGGTGCAGATTGTGACACAGTGTTTGATGTTGAAGGTTCTTCAGCAGTATTACGTACTATTGCGCGAAGAGAACTTTGCGGGAACTTCGCTTGGTTTAGGTTGCTATTTTAATATTGCTGCACGAAATCCACCAGATCTTTTAATATTTTTTACTTTGTCCATTTTGCATAAACTTTTCCAATTAATAGTATGAAAACTCTAAAAATGGTATTTTTTTTATGAAAAAACCTCTGAAGACGCACTTTTAATTTAATGTGTATCAATAGATGAACACTGAAAAATATCTACTAAATGATTATATCTAGAACATACTTGTGAATACTATTTTTAAGAGTATTATCAGACTTTATTGAATATTTATAGAATAATTTAACTACCTACCTTCAGACTAAAATAATTGGTTAGTCTATAGAAGGACTTAAAATAAGAACTTATAAGAATTCGCCTTTAGATATTTTGCACTTAACCGAGCTAATTGCTATTAAGAAAGTTTTAAAATTTTGACTTCGAGTTAATTTACCCTATTAGACTATGTTGTTTTCCCTATAACCATCTTTAGACAGCTCTTATCTAAACATATACCACAATTAGACTGCTTATAGATATAATAGGTTTATGGCTTATAAGAAATGCCCCTTGGGAACTCTCGTTGTTGAGCCGAGCGTTGAGAAACCAACTTGACAACAACAGAGTGTGTTCTAGCGCGTCTAAGAAACACGCTGTTGGATTTTCAACTCTCGGCGCTAAGCAGAGCGTTGAAAATCCAGTGCGCGAAATAAAATCGCCGCGATATTTTTACGTCCGTGCGAACGTCAACTAACAGTTACAAAAAATAAACATAACATACAGTAGATTGTACACCTACATTTAAATACTTAATTTAAATTGTATGGATAAAGCACGTTAGAACGCAAGCGCAATCTCTCGGGCAACTTTTAAAACAAAAGCAAAACACACAAAGATGTAGGTGTGAAATATGTTATGATTATTCAATGATACATTTCAATTTCTGTTCCATCGCGTGTCTTTTTGTGTACCTAATGTGCATGTCCTGAGATAAATACCTGGCTTATACTTAAATAATCTTGCTAAGATCCCTATTAGCCTAAAGAATGCTATGTCGGTCTGTGAAGTCGAACACCATAAAATCAGACTATTTCAACGACTCACCTATGTAAAACATAATTTTATTGCTTGCATACAAATTAAGCCAAAACGCAAACGTGCATAAGTAAATTATAAACGAAAACCGTCACCTCATTATTTAAAATTCCCACCTTATAAATCACTTTAAAAAAGTCACCAATCGGTGAACCAACCCATGAATCGGATCCCAGTTATATTAACAACGATTTTAAATTTAAATCCGATGCTGAATCTTTAAATAGCTGTGTGATGGAGCTGTTTATTTATGCAATTGCTGTTTTCGCGTTGAAATGATATGCCTAATTGACTTATTACAACATGTTGTTTGATGAACTAATCGGTTCTGCGTCACGATTTGTTGTCTTGCACGCAGCTTTGTCCAACCCTACTTAACTAAGTATGTTTGCTCGTGCCGTTGGTCGATTCGCTCTGAAATATGTAGTGCTAGAAGTGCGAAAACTAATCACAGCAATGATAGGTATAGTGCCACAAACTTATCTGACCCGGTAACGGCGGCGATGTTGGTGAACAAAATATGATAAGCATTGTCACTTTTCATAGTGATTTCGTTAAGTTAGTAGCCGCGAAATACAAATTTTCTTACGTTTTTTGCAATTTGCAGGTCACTGTCAGGTTGTATGTTGATAAAAATATGATATGCGGCTGTAACAAATATGTAAATGTTATTTACATAATTTTAACCACAAAAATCATCAATACATCTTTCTAAGTTAGATTTCCTGCGGATTGGTCTGATTTGAAGAAAGATGAATTGATGATTTTTGTGGTTAAAATTATGTAAATACATATTTGTTATAGCCGCGTATCATATTTTTATCAACATACAACCTGACACTGACCTGCAAATTGCAAAAAAACGTAAGAAAATTTGAATTTCGCGGGCTACCACAGCGCAATCACCTTAAGTAAGTTTGTGCTACTTTAGGTACTTACCTAAGTACTTCTTTCATGTCAGGTTCAATATTGTTAAAAGTAGGTAACATGCAGTCCTTGATTGTCAAATCCCGCTAACACAATGGCACATCATATGCCACTGCTTTTGTTATAACTATAGTCCGTCCGTCGAGAGAATGCGTTTCTGACACCTGTCAAATTTGCAAAATGCAAAAATATTCATTAGTATGATACTGACAGGTTCAAGAACGCATTCTGTCGATGGCTCAACTGTAATTAGTAAACATTTCTATTTGTGTCTTCGACACACTTTGAAGTTACCGTGCTCTGCTGCGGGCGCATAGCTAAATCCAGTGCCGGATTTAGCCAGTGCGGGGCCCGTAGCAATACTATCTAGAGACCCTTGATTTGCTATAGGATAAATGTTTACTTGCAACCGTAAATTATTTTTCGCGTAGAAATAAGTTAAAATTTTAAATTATCGTTGTAGATTTTGATACCAATGTCTATCCATTAGCCGGTTATTTAATAAGTTTTTTTTTTAAGATCCTATAATCCTATCTTAATTGTAAAAAAAAACGTTCAGGCAGGGGTGGGTGTGGGTGCACGAGGCCCCTTGTGTGCGGGGCCCGTAGCAATTGCTACTCTTGCTACGTGGTTAATCCGGCACTGGCTAAATCTAATAATACTTAGGTTCGTATACGTCTAAAAAAGTACCTACTGAAAACCTGCTCATAATATTTCAGAAAAACCACTTAAACATAGTAGCGCCAAGTCCCAAGGAAAAACGCAAAAAGACTGGAAGCAAAGCGTCAGAAACACCAGCTTCAAAGCAAAAGGAACCAGAGGCTTCGACTTCGAAACAAAAAGAGCCAGAGGTTTCGACTTCGAAAGAGAAGGAACCAGAGATTCTGACTTCGAAACAGAAAGAGACAGAGGATGTGAATCAAAAAGAAAAAGATAAACAAGATGGAAAAGCAGAGATGAATATGGACATCGATGATATTATGATTGATTTAACATTTGATTAAAAGTAATTTTGTACTATTTGAGTATTTCATTTTAAGTGGTACCAACAGTGGTGGTGAAGCAGCATAGAGTTGGTACAAATAGTCCCCACTCTTTTTGTCTGGGTTGAACGTAGGCGCGAGCCGATGTGCAGAATGCGCACGATTGCGGTCGCGCTCACTTCAATCCGGCCAAAAAGATTGGGACTACTTGTACTCTTATCTCTACTACTGTAGATGATGAAAGTTCCAGTTAGAATAAGTGGCCAGATATTTATAAAACAAGGAACCAATATGTATAAAATGTTATCGGTCGATCCACAACTTTCGAAATAAGGGTTTATTTCTATTAATTTGTTATGTAAATGAAAGACTAGCTACAAGAAAAGAGGCAGAAATAAAAGGTGGATGGATGGAAAAATAGTAATATTTATGGTAAGAACAGAAAAGAACAGATGATGAGATGAATGGAAGGAAGTGATGTAGACTGCTCGTTGACCAAATTAATATTGATAGTAGGGCTGGAGATTATTATTTTTAGGGTTCCGTACCCCAAAAATAAAAAACGGAACCCTTAGCATCACTTCGTTGTCCTTCTGTCTGTCTGTCAGCCTGACAAGACCCTTTTTCTCAGGAACGCGTGAAGGTATCAAGTTGAAATTAATATTGAATACGGAGATCTACGGTCTCTTGGAGCTCTAAAAAAATCAAGCTTCTAAGTCCACGCAATAAAAAAATACGGCCATTTATGCGACATATTTTGGTACTCGCAAATAAATCACAACCTATAAAGTACTTCCCGTTGACTTAGAATCATGAAATATGGCAAGAAGCAAGGTCTCCCAGCACAAGTAAAGGAAAAAGTCCGAAAATCTTCAATTTGTAGTTTTATCACATAAAAAACCGACCGTGATGCGTGGGCCATGACGTATAAATACGATGTATGGGAGAACATGTTTTTCAACTACAATGTTAAGTTTGTTTTTGGGATAAATTCATTCCAACTACGGAACCCTTCATTGTGCATGGTCCGACATGCACTTGGCCGTTAAACAAACGCTTACTTTTCCTTTTCCACACTCGTAATGTTAATGTTATCAAGACAACAATAAAAGGGCATGTACGCACGGGCGAATAAAAACATGGTGAACACGAACATCGAACACTTTAAATGTTCAACAGGGTCCCGAGTTTCTTCAGATGATCCATGTTCGATGGTCGTGTTCACTATGTTTTGTTCGCTCGTGCATACACGCATTTAGAAAGCTCCTGCTCAGTTTAAACAACAGACTAAATTATTATGACTGTTTTCTGAAATTAATTCCATACAGCTAGTGTGAGTTTTTATACTTACTCCATCGCGATCACGTTCAATTTGTATCCAATAATTGTGTTTCCCATTAGAGTCACCAGACGGCGCTTATTGGGTTTCAGTACATATTGAAGTTTACGTTAAGGACGCTGTTACAAATGGGTAGTCAAATCATTACTTTTTTACACAAAAGTATGTTTATTAAATATAATTTTAAATAGGTACATTTTCTCAATAAACGTACCGAAGTAAAAATTTTCACTCCGGTACATTTATTGAGAATCTGTACCTATATAACATTATATTTATAGTTCTGAATCATGCCATGCACATCTATCAACAATTTGGCCAAAAAGCATTTTAAGAATGCAAAGCATTTTATTTAATAAACATACTTTTGTGTAAAAAAGTAAGGATTTGACTACCCATTTGTAACAGCGTCCTTAACGTGATCGAGTAGGTAAGTATAAAAACTCGCATTCACAGTCATATCCGTGCCAACACCGATCTTATGGGGAATGAAATGAGCAAAGCAAAACACAGGTTCGCCGCGGGTCGAGTCACCGCGCTCGCCAAAAAACTCGTTATAACGAAACACAATTACCATGGCACAGGGAAATGTGTGGAGTAGATAGATAAACGGTTATAATAAATTGATCTTAATAATAAAAGTGTTTAACAATGAATTTATTAGCTTAAATTCTTTAGACTTGGTTTTTTTTTATTTTTAAATTGAATTGTAACATCTTGGTTCTTATGGGAAATAACCTGTCGCAATTATATTATTTTTTACATATTTTAGGTGATAATCCACCTGAATGTTATTGCAATTTGTTTTTGGCATTTGTATATTTTGTTCCACAGTACTTTTATACCAGACAAGCTCTAGACGTGAAGACCTGTAATTGGCTGTCAGATTAGCATACTGTTATTTATTACCATTGTATTTCGCTGTAAGTCTTCCAAAGTCTGTAAATAAATTAAATTAATACATAACATCACGCCTTGTTTCGCCGAAGGGTTATAGGGCAGAGGTGTATGTAACTTCCTATAGTACACCCACATTTCGCCAGTTATTTTCAAGTCCCATATAATAGGGAGCGATTCTATTGCCATTAACCGGGCATAAATCCAGGCTCCAGGCTGCTACTGAGAAATTACTGATAGAAAAAGCCAATAACACTTTGCCCGACCTGGGAATTGAACTCAGGGCCTCATGCGCAGCCTGCGCTTGCGACCAATAGACCAAAAAGGCAGTCAATAATATAGAAGAAAAAGAAAGGAAAAAAGAATATTTTTATCTATTCCTTGTTCTCTATTTTTTTTACTCTTATTCCTTGTTCCTTCGGTCATTAACCACTGCACCAGCGTCGTTGATATCTTTTCCAAGGAAAATCTTGGAAAGGTACTTACAGGTTGTGGGTACATTGCCTTGGGCGCGTGTCTCCGGAACTCGGGTATAGTTGCCGGCACGAGTCGAGAGCACAAACTCTAGGTACTCTAAAACCTAACGAATATTATTTGCTAACACGACAGGTTGCACACGGGCGGGAGCAATAAAATCAATTTATTATCAAGCATATTTGATAGAGATAAAAAACAGAATGCAACAGCACGCTGACGAGGGCAGTTAAAGATAGGATGGAATTTGTGCTCACGACTCGTGCCGGCAAATACACCACTAATTTTTAATTAGTACAAATACTTAAAGGGCTTATTAGAGAAGGTCTTGTTATTATATATGTAAAGTCTCAATAAATAATATTCATAAACAGCAAAGTTATTAGCGTTTGTTTATATCCCATAATGTCACTCAGTTTATGGATATATTAGACAGACTACATAGTAGTATTCATTAATCATGGAAAAGCACTGCGCGTAGTATTTTATAGTAGCAATTGTTATGAATGATTGATTCAATTATGAAATTTATGAATTTACCAATTATGACAAATGTTCGTGGACAATTTTGGGATTTCATTTTTTTGATTTTTGACTACACAAATATGATCAGTAACGGATACGGATAGAGCCCCATTTTTATTTGTACTAATTAAAAAATAGTAACTAAACTTAAATTGGTATATCGAAACTTAAATGACTTAATATTTTGACAAACATTCCTTTAAACGTCCCTATAAAAACTTTCAACTTTTGTAGGTGATATAATCCTAATATTATAAATGCTAATGTGAGTTTGTTTGTTACGTTTGCACGGCTAAACGGCTGGACCAATTTGGTGAAATTTGGTATGAGGATACTTTGAGCCCTGGGGAACGACATGGCTACTTTTTATCGACATACCGCACGGGTGAAGCCGCGGGTGGAAGCTAGTTACTTATAATTGTTTAATAGGTTACTCCTATGTAACTCCGACTCCATTATTTATTAAAGTAACAAACCAACCTGAAATAAAAAATAAAACATAACACCACTCCACCGCATCACCTGTCCACGGTAGTTAATTACTCCTATAACGACAGTTAGAGCATAATGAGATTTTTGCAATTCAACAGTAGCACATTACAGGGTGCTGTTTGTCAACTCCCCCCCACCTCACCTCCCACTGACCACCCCCTGGCCGTAGGGGGAAGTTATTAGGCGGCTTTGTTAATGAATTTCATGTAGGGTAAACACATATATCAGGTATGTACCTTTAGGTATAAATGAGTTATGTTGCTGAGGTCACATGTCTGATTGTCGGTGACCGCGAGCTTTTATTTTTCCTAAAATGCTGCGTGTGTCTGTGGGTACATACTGTAGCTTCATCGGGATTAGCGAATGATAACGGCGAATAAAAGTGTGCAGTATCATTTCAGGACCACGATCGGTAACATTAAAAATGTAACACATGAAGAACTGTGTAGCTTTAAAGATCTTTCGTTTTTAGGGTTCCGTACCTCAAAAGGAAAAAACGGAACCATTATAGGATCACTTCGTTGTCCGTCTGTCTGTCTGTCTGTCAGTTTGTCAAGACCCTTTTTCTCAGGAACGCGTGAAGGTATCAAGTTGAAATTAATATCAAATACGTAAGTCTATGGTCTCTTGGAGTCCTAAAAAATTCATGCTTCTAAGTCCACGCAATAAAAACATACGGCCATTTATGCGACATATTTTGATACTCGCAAGTAAATCAAAACCTATAGGGTACTTCCCGTTGTCCTAGAATCATGAAATTTGGCAAGAAGCAAGCTCTCACAGCATAAATAAAGGAAAAAGTCTGAAAATTGTTAATTTGTAATTCTATCATATAGAAAAAAATGTTCAACTCTGTCAGTCTGTCATGATCCTTTTTCTCAGGGACGCTTATAGATATATCAAGTTGAAATTAATATCGAATACGTAAGTCTATGGTCCCTTAGAGTTGTAAAAAAATCAAGCTTCTAAGTCAACGCAATAAAAAACTACGGCCTTTTTGCGATACTTTTTGATACTCGCAACTGTCGCAAGTAAATCAAAACCTACAGGGTACTTCCCGTTGACCTAGAATAATGAAATTTGGCAAGAAGCAAGGTCTCACAGCACAAGTAAAGGAAAAAGTCTGAAAATTATTCTTTTGTAGTTTTATCACATAAAAAAAAATTTTTTGGTATCCATTGTTAAGTTTGTTTTTGGGATAAATTCTTTTCAACTACGGAACCCTTCATTGTGCGTGTTCCGACACGCACTTGGCCGGTTTTTTTTAAGTTGGTCTCCTTTAGTTTCTGAGCAGAAGCTAAGCAAAGCAAGGAAAGCAGAATCTTCGAAGTTTTTGTCTTGTGGTTATTTTATTACCCGAAAACCTGTCATTAAGGTCGATCCGCAGTGGTAGCCCGCGAAATTCTCTGATTTCCGAAATCAGACCAAATCACGGCAAATCTAACTTAGTGTGATATTTTGGTGATTCTTATGGTTATGACTAGGTAATAAAAAAATAAATTCTATTCAGACACATAATATAAAAATATTGTATTATTGACACGTGTTTTTTGCTTTATCAGTAAAATGATTTATGCCGAATTTGTCAACTTATGGTTTAAGTTATTATTTGTTAAATTTTGGTCAAAATTTATTAAAAAATATTGATTTAGGTTGAAAAGGTTATAAATAAATATTCTGTGTTTTATAATATTTTATCAGATTAATAATTTTAAAATTTATTTATTTAGGTTTAACATGAATAAAAAATGACTTAGATAACACGCATTAAAGTTGGGGAGTGGTGGCTCGCTACGTTACTTCTACGTATAAAATCTAGCTAGATGTGACCTCATGCCGTATTTTAACTCAATGTATCCGTAATCTTCTGATTACCTACGTAAAAAAAGAAAAAAAAATGTCCTTTTTTTAATAATCTAAATGTCGTACAGAAACAATTTTTTTAGTCATCATCCCTAATATGTAAATATGTATTATTTTGTTATTGTCGCGAATCAAGATACAACCTGACACTGACCTGCAAATTGCAAAAAACGTAGGAAAATTTGAATTTCGCGGACAATCACTGCGGTTCCACCATAACCAGCACGATAACTACGCAATCAACCCCTCTCACACCTTCTGACTCACCTAGTAAAAAAAAAGAACCTTCCATAGATTTTACCATCAATTAGACTTCTCTAATTATCGGCGGTGTCCCCCAGACGGCCGATGAATATGCACGAGACATCAGACGTCCCCCCAAAGCACACTTAGGCTAATGTTAACAGCTACTTTCTGAATATATTTGATATCGGTCCAAATGTTGCCTTGGTTCTCTTTGGAGGCAATGGTTTTGATGGCTCTGTCTGGTTGTAAGTTTACACTGACGTGTTTAAAATAATAATAATAGGTATATGTATTTCATTGATACATATACCTATTATAGGTCGATCCATCAGGTTAAGCTACGCTTGCCGGTGTTGGTCCGTGGATGGGTGACCATCTTTACATACCGAGACTCCTCCGTGCCTCGGAAAACACGTTAAGCCGTTGGTCCCGGCTGTCATTCGTGGATCTTTGACAGTCGTTACGGGTTGTCAGAAGCCCGAAAGTCTGACAATCAGTCTTACCAAGGGGTATCGTTTTACCCAGTTAATGGGTTGTGGAGGTCAGATAGGCAGTCGCTCCATGTAAAATAATGATATTCAGCTGCATCCGGTTAGACTGGAAGCCGACCCCAACATAGTTGGGAAAAGGCTAGGCAGATTGATTGTATTTCATTGATACAAATCCTTACAACAAGCTTAATATCTAGCTAAAGATCACAATAATTAAAGGCGCACAAAAGTTGAAACCCTGACTCCTAAACTAGGAATACCTGTGACTTAGGAGTCAGTGTTCTACTGCCACTTGGACACTATAAACCCTTTAGGAAATTAAGAGCTAGTAATCTGATGCTAGACAAAAATAATATATTACTATGTAGTGATTTTAAGAAAAAAAAAAAAAACAATTTGAAAAACAAATAAGGAGAACGTATAGGTAAGCTGTGAAACTTTATATTTAATCGCAATCTGACTTGGCTAAATGTTTGATAACATTCGAACTTGATATATTCATGAACAAGATATTTATAAAAGCAGAGATATAGGTAGACTCTATGGCGCAATTAAGGGATCCAACCGTTGTTTTCTCCACCTTTCAAATAAGCAATAATGAAAAGCTTTCTTAACGTTTACCACTCTTCGACTATCATGAATGACGAATGCCTAATCTGTATAACTCCTAAAGCTTCCTTCCACCTCACTTCAATCACCAGCCTCACATTACAACAAAAAAGCAAGTCTAATTAAATGCCAATAATCTTAAACGCTCGCATTGAACAAGCAAAAAGCAAATCGGCCACATCCATCACACAAAGCGGGTGAGAGTACTGAGCAGGCTACCTGGCTACCTGTGGCCGCCTAGCTAGTAGAGCTAGGAGATAGGCCTCCGGTGCTCATTAAAATATGTAAATGCCTGCCGAGACATTACGCAGATAGGTGCTTCTGACTTATTGACTGGATCGCGTTATGAGCTTCGTGGGTGGAGAAGCAGTTCGATTGGCATTTGGGAACTTTTTTTCACTGATCTGGGAGTGATGTGGACTTTTTGATTTGAGTTCAACCAAGCCGTGAACCAGCCGTGATTATTTATTCATTATGATCATCATCATCATTTCAGTCGAAAGACGCCCACTGCTGGACATAGACCTTCCCCAAGCACCGCCAAGCACCGCCACTTCGAGCGGTTCCGTGCTTCCCGCATCCAGCGGATTCCCGCGGCCTTCACAAGGGCATCGGTCCACCTTGTGGGAGGCCTTCTAACGTTACGTCTTCCTGTATGCGGTCGCTACTCCAGAACCTTTCGGCCCCATTGATTGATTGATTGATTTTAAAAGTCTTTAATTAACATAATTTTACAAAGTGCATACAATAAGATCTTATTCTAATCGTGTACAACCATAAAAAGTAACAAGTTCTTAGGCTAACTTACCCTTACAAACATTTTTCACTGAGTTTAATTATTCATATTCTAAAACATTATACAATAAGTCCTAAAGAACACAATGATATTCACAAGCACAAAAGTCTTAGTAACACTGACTCTAAACGCATACCACTACTGTTTACCTACTAAAGGTAATGCACTCAACAATAATACAAGTATTATTTGAGGCGCGGGATAAAACATAACAATAGTATAATAATAATATAACTTATATTTAAACGTTATTACTTGATGAGTTAAGACAAAGAAATTACAATTCTGATTAGTGGGTAATTATCGTGACTTTCGCCGAGTATGCTTCATGCGACCGGGTGAGGGTAGACGGTCGGTCCGGTGGTAGGTAGATATTGTTATTCACTCAGAAAATAGTGATGTGGTAAACGATATCGATTATATGTAGTTGAATACGATAAGTTATTATATCTATTTTTACCTATACATGAAATTAACGGGTTACAATGCTTGGGATTTTTAACTAAATAGAATTTTCTGGCTGATTTTAAGATAAAATTTTTAATCGTTGGAAATTTTATTTGTTCGTGTAAATGTTTTAAATTTGTACGAAAGGCAGTGTTAAATGATATTTTAATTGCCTTATTTTGAACAACTTGCAACTTATTGAAGTTTTTATCGGTCAAGCTACTCCAGGCTGGCGCAGCATATGTAAGACATGGTCGAACGAGGGTGGCATAAATGCGTAATTTAGTGGCAGCGCTTAACTTGTACTTTCTGTTAAGTATAGGCTTTAGCGCATAAATAGCCTTCAGACCCTTTTCGCGAAGCGCATCAGTGTTTTCATTCCAGTTAATTTTGCCATCTAGAACTACACCGAGATATTTGACTGAACGGCTCCAAGGTATGGAATGATTTTTAAAGTTAATGCACCTGGAGGGTAATGATCGTTTACGTGAGAAAAGAATAACTTCCGTTTTGCTAGAGTTTAATTTTAGTTTCCATCTGGTGAAATACATGTCAAGTTCGTTTAGTGCTAGTTGAAGCCGCCCAATTATTAAATCAATATCCTCTGAAGAAGTATATGAGGCAGTGTCGTCAGCATATATTGCGAGATGAGTTCTTGGTTGCTTAGGTATGTCATTAAGATACAGGATGAAGAGAAATGGTCCTAAATTTGACCCTTGGGGTACACCAGCTGCTATAAATTTCGCCGTAGAACAGTGTTCACCTATGAAAACTTTGAAATAACGGTTACATAGATAGTTTTGGACTATTTTGACAAGTGAGAAAGGGACGTCATTAACAATAAGCTTGTGAAGTAGA
Source organism: Cosmia pyralina (assembly GCA_946251885.1). Classification (NCBI taxonomy): domain Eukaryota; kingdom Metazoa; phylum Arthropoda; class Insecta; order Lepidoptera; family Noctuidae; genus Cosmia; species Cosmia pyralina. The sequence continues at coordinate 19,711,106 of OX276354.1, forward strand.
CCCTCGTGCCAGACAGTGTCAAAGGCTTTTTCAACATCTAGCATCACCATTCCCGTCGATTTGCCTTCATTCAGGTTATGTGCAATGTGTTCCGATACTCTGGCCAACTGCTGAGTGGTGGAGTGTGCCTTGCGAAATCCAAATTGCTCAGGTAACAGTAAGTGTTCTGTAACTTTTAACAAACGGTTAAGAATGAGAGACTCAAATAACTTTTCGGCCCCATTAGCCATCTGTTCTGCGAGCAATGTGCCCTGCCCACTGCCACTTAAGTTTGGTAATTCTTCGGGCTATGTCGGTTACCTTGGTTCTCCTGAGGATCTCTTCATTTCTGATTCGATCACGTATGGAAACTCCAAGCAGTTAAATGTTGGTTGATGTTAACATCCATATAACGAGATGTAATGGATAAACCAGTACCTATAGTGCTGGAAATCAGTCAAAGATTTAACAAGAGATGGCATAATATAATGTAGCCAAGTGCCTAGGATTCCGGGTTAAACACGCCAGACAAGACCGTAATCTCGGGTAATTGTTTTTAAAATTGGTTAGGGAATCCATCATTTGCTTACCCGTTTAGAATTAAACGACATCATCGATCTTTTGGTACTTTATGGTTAGCTAAATGATGTAGTTCTGGATAGTAATAGCGGCTTTCATCCTTTAAGTGCTATTCAGCCAAGTTTAAGGTCGTGTAATATGTACTTTACAAGCTCAGCAAACTACCGATGATCAGTCACAACTGCTGGTTGCAAGGCCTCGGCATTTATACCGACCGCAAAAATGTACAAAAAAGATATCCTGATCCATAGCTTCGACTCAATATCATTTCGACTGGCAGCTTTATCACAGAGTCCGAATCTAGACGGACTATTCGAAACCCAGTTCTTTAACAAAACTGAAAACAATGACACCTCATTATTATCTTGTCCTTATTCCAATCTATTTGGAGTCGACGTAATATAATGTCTTCTTCCATATTTCTATTAGTTTCCATCTTGGTAAGTCACCCCCTTTCTAGCCATTATATCATCGAAAACAATCACCTGTGATACAAATTAAATCACATCGACAAACATATATACGTACATAAACACACGTCTTCTTCCCATGGTAGGCATAAACTACAGAACGCCACCTGCTACGATCCTTACATACTTCTTTTGTGTCGTTTATGTTTATACATCTGGTCATACACGCACGCTGGTTGCGAGTACTACGCACCTGACCTTTCTGAAGAACATACCAATAAGGTCACTATTATGTCTTCTTAGAGCGTCGTCCCGGCGTTTCCATTCATTTCTTCCTTGTAAATACCTTTTATTAGTCCTCCTTTCATTCATCCTCTCAACATGACCAAACCATCTAAGCATACTCAATTTTTGTCACTACTTCTTCTTTTAAACCGCACCGTTGCCTTATCACATCATTCCTCAGCCTATCAATCATAGTCACACCACATGCTTCGCAACATCGAAAAAATCTTCCCTAATATAATCAGCTTCATCTTCTCTCGCATATACCCATCCTCTTCGAGTAGAGAACGCATTACTCGCTTGCAGGGCACCTACCGCGCGCAACTATTTAGTATCATTACAAATGTCGCTCGCCGCGTCCGTGTGTCCGTCTGTCTGTCTGTGTGCGCTTGAGAGCTACCGTTCCTTATTAATAAGGAGTATTGAATGGTTAGGATGTATGGAGGAGGCTTTCGAGATGTCGATTTGGAAGATGCAACTTGATATATTTAAGATGTGTTTGGTAAAGGTGGGATTTGACAGAATTTGTTTGAGACAGCTGTAGTATTGAGATTGCAAGAGAAGCAGTGGATATGAAGAGCAATAGCCTCCTGCGAGATCGTATTGGTTTTGGATTATTTCGGGAGCAGGACTGTGAGAGATTCAGATAAGGTCGCAATGGCCAAGTTTTGGGGGCATCCCTAGAAAACTTACGTTTAGGCACAGTGTCAATTATATGAGAAGAGAGCACAGGTCAAGTCTAGCACCGTTGTGGTGGGCTAGACTGAGTGAAAAAACTGCGCTTCGCTTTTACTGAAAAGTGTCAATAGCTAAAGCCAGTGTGTTTGTTTCGGTTTTATGGAATCCTTGCTCATGATCAGCTATGGAACCTTAGTTAGTAATAGCCTATCGAACGAGGTACTTATTTCTTCCTACTGTTTCTCAATTCTCTAAATGACGAAAGCGTTCTCCTTACAACGGGTTATCCGTTCGTTACCGAGTCGCTGAGGTAAGCAAGAGTGTTGTTTTGTTCCGTCCTCCGTCCCCGTCATTACGTACCTTTCAGCTCATTACGAGAACAGATCACTCGCTTAATTTGTGCATTTCCGATCTACAGATATTCAAATTTCAACCCTAATGACGCACGGGAAATGTTAATAAAATGTTAATGCCACGAAAGCGGTTGTCTCTCTCGCAATAAGTGACAGATTTGCTTGACAGCCCCAGGCTCGTTTGTTGCTATGTATGAATAAGTCACGATTTTGCTTTTTTGTTGGAACTAGATAGGTATATTTTAAATGATTGCTTTTAGAACCGCAGTTGTGGCATTTGGAGTATTTTAATGAGTTATTATATCGGGAGCTGATATTGATTTTGTTTTATGAATATTTTACCCGTTACTGTTGATTTCGTTTGGTTCGTTGTGCTAAGCATTTTAATTTCTTAATTAGGTATGAATTTAACTAACCATTTATGGGAATCGTTATAACTCCTATACATAACAAAATCACACAGACCCGCAAAACTTTCACCGCTGTAAGCTTACATACACAACTGTGGAGACGACCTGCATCCTCAGGTTTGTAAAAGTTATGAGCAGACCCAGCGTTTTACCAGTATTAACACTGATTACTTTCCCAGAGATGTACCTAATATTGGTCCTGCTACCTCCAAACAATCTGTGTTTGATATTCGAACGCAGTGATGATGCCTGCCTGCACCATACCTCAACGGAACATCTCTAATTATTCCAGACTGTGCGTCTACAACATTGATATCCTTCTATATAGACAGACAAGACTATGACAGTTACCTACAGCCTAACAACTCTATTACGATAACGGCCAGAAATGCCTAGAATTGATTCTACCACATGAGTAGATATCCTACAGAGACCAAACTTCAACTTCAATCGCGTCACGATACAAAAAAACACTCCTGCATTAGTGTGTTCCGGTTTGAAAGGTATAAGCCGACGTACGCACGGACGTAAAAATATCGCGGCGGGATTTTATCGCGCACTGGATTTTCAACTCTCGTTGTTGAGCCGAGCGTTGAGAATCCAACTTAACAACAACAGAGTGCATTCTAGCGCGTCGAAAAAACACACTGTTAGATTTTCAACTCTCGGCGCTAATTAGAGCGTTGAAAATCCAGTGCGCGAAATAAATAGCCGCGATATTTTCACGTCCGTGTGAGCGTCGACTTAGTGCCGATGTAATTACATGCACGTCAGTCCACCCCGACTCTTGCTCGAGCCAGGCCGCGCCGGAGCCTGTAGCTTTAAATGCCTCCATAACTAATCTAAATCCGATCCAGACTGTCCCTTGCTGCCCTCCCCCAGCGATGCTAAGCCGAGGTCCGTACCCCGCTTAGTTTTTAAGTTTTATGCCCTGGCTGGAGGCCTAAATTTATTGAGGCACCCACAGGCAAGCCCAGTTAAGCAGCTGACAACCTCCTAGGTTGATCTGCGAGAAGCCATAAAATATACACTTCAGTCATTTCAGCTTTGTCTCTGGGATGGCAACACATCTGCAATGCCTCTGGTGTTGTAGAATAACAGCGGGTCTATTCTGTAAAAATCTCACCGTGAAAACTTAGGTGAAGTGATCTAGAAGTGTGTTGTCATTCCACCTAATACTTAGGATTGACACTATTGACAGCTCATTAAAAGCTCACTTCATGTTAGTTTTCAAGGTGAGCGTTTATAGAATAGATCGGCTAATGTCCGTAAGTGTCGGTGATTTACCATCAGGTTGCCTGCTCGATTGCTATGCCTACATATAAAAAAAAAACGGCTGTGTGTGCTCGAACTTAAACACTCACACACATTGCATAAAGCTTGGTCTCTGTTGCACTATCTAGTTCTGTGCATGGTACGTATATACAGGGTGTCTTGCGCAAGTTATAAGGCGGCTTGGAGAAATGGTCTTAGAAGGTGATTGACTAACTACCTGCCGCTACTGCGCCATTGCAATCTGTAGATGCAACACCAGCTCAGCTCAGCTTATCTCTATATTCTAAAGTAGGCATTAGAGCTTTTATTGTGTTGTCAATTTTTTTTAGACTCGCATTCGGCAACTATTTCAAAAAAAAAAACACTATTTAATCAAAATACCTACGTTTTATCTCTCTTGGTCTGAGCCTTGATGGTCGTACGTTTAAGCATAAAGGCGGGTCTACACTTGCGCACGCGCACGGACAGTGCGGTTTGCGTGCATCTTAAGGAACATAGTATGGACACCTTTGGACATATTCGCGAGTGGTTTGCGTGCTACGTGCACATATTTGTTCTCGAACGCGTCCCATAGCCGTTCGAAGCGGTTAGTGGTTGGTGCGCGTGCGTTGCACGTGCGGAGGTGTGAGCCTAACTAACTCAAATGCCTTAGCATGATCCTCCGTTATATTGAAAATACTGCAGCATTAATATATTAGGTCTTTACCTATGAAATTGCCGTTCTGCAGTACTGGCCATTTCAAATCAAAATAATTTTTGTTTGGCTAAGAATTCTAATTTCAAATTAATTTTATTTAAAAAACATGGACTTTTTTTCCAAAACTAGTTATTTGTTTATTGATTAGTGTTACATTTTCATCGCATTTCAAACCTTTTCGTCATCATGGATACGTTAAAAATTCGAGTAATTATGGAATATGAGTACCGTCGTGGCAGCAACGCGGCCACAAGCGGCACGCAACATCAACGACGTTTACGGAGCTAACACTACAAACCAACGCACCACTTGTTATTGGTTTGCTCGCTTCCGTTCTGGAAATTTCGACCTGAAAAATGAACCTCGCGGTCGTCCGAAGACTGGTCGACAATGACGAATTAAAGGCGATTGTGGAAGCTGATGATACACAATCTACGGCTGAATTAGCAGCAGCTTTCGACGTTAGCGTCAAAACAATATTGGTCCATTTGCGTCAAATTGGCAAGGTAAAAAAGCTTGACAAATGGGTGCCCCACTCAATGATCGCCAGCGCGAAGTACGCGTCGAGACGTGCCTTGCACTGCTCAACAGACACACAAATGAAGGAATTTTGAACCGCATTGTTACCTGCGATGAAAAATGGATTCTGTTTGATAACCGCAAGCGCTCAGCAAGTTGGTTGGATCCTAGTTCAGCACCTAAACAATGCCCTAAACGAAAACTTACCCCTAGAAAAGTGATGGTCACTGTTTGGTGGTCTAGCGCCGGTGTGATTCATCACAGCTTCTTACCAAACGGGGTGAGCATTACTTCAGATGTGTACTGTGAAGAACTGAACACAATGATGGAGAAGCTAGCACATCTCCAACCAGCATTGGTCAATTGCTCGTCTCCGCTGCTCCTGCACGCCAACGCGCGACCTCATACTGCACAGCAGACGGTCTCCAAGTTGCAAGAACTGGGGTTGGAAGCTCTCCGTCATCCGCCCTACTCACCAGACCTTGCGCCTACAGACTACTACTTTTTAACTTCTTGGCGGGAAAAAAATTCAATACCCGAGAGGCAGTACAAAATGCCTTTGAAGAATTTGTTGCCTCCCGTCCAGATGATTTCTTTAAGAAGGGCACCAATAAACTGCCACTGCGTTGGCAAAGATGCATTGATTGCATGGGTGATTACTTCGATTAATACAAATAAAAAATGCATGAAAAAAATTCGTTTAAATTTTTTCATACAAAACGGCAATTTCATAGGTAAAGACCTATTAGAAATAAATATATGGTAAAGTTGAGGATTAATGTTAAGTACTATGTTTGACGAAAACACGATTCCATAAAACTTTTTCCATAGAAAAAAAAACCAAAGTTACCTCCAAACCGAACAATAAACCGCTGGTATTTTGCACACTGTTGGATTTTGCACTCTCGGCGCTAAGCAGAGCGTTGAAAATCCAGTGCGCTATAAAATCCCGCTGCGATTTTATTGCGCCCGTGCGAACGGGGGTTAAGCTGAGATAGTATGGGCTCTGAAGAATGCTACAATGGGATGACATCCTCTGCAACCACTGCTGCACTGCTAGGTATCTACGGTATGTCCAGAGCCAAAAGTATCTTAGTGGTTCCTAGCTCTCAGGTCATCCGTTCTTTGTGCTGCTTACTTCAGAAACAATTATTATATAAGGTGCTATAAAAATATCTGCACGGCTGCAATAGGAGACAGTATTGTGTATATAGATTACAATAGTGAAGAAATTTCGTAGCCCGGAATAGTTAAATAATTTTGAGAAAACAAAGTAATTTAATAAACATTTACTTTATTCTGCATAACGTGGTTCACAAACAACGCGCGATGTGTCGCTTCGTCAATGAAAACAATTGTTACCTGTTTTTCTGTTCTGTGAATGAACACTAATTACTAAGGAACGGTTTCATACAAACAAATCAAATACGCACATTTTTCTGTATGAAAAAATGTATGACATAAGATCAATAATTTATCTTCACTATTGTAATCTATATACACAATACTGTCTCCTATTGCAGCCGTGGCAGATATTTTTATAGCACCTTATATACAGGGTTATTGGTAAAACACCAGCAACTTCTTAAGGGGTCATTGTACATCATTATGAACAGCATTTTTCACCACAGGACCAAACCAGAAATCGCGAAAAAAATAATCAGCTGTTCAGTACATTTATCTAAGTAAGTATATCAAAGTCGTCAAAAAGTAGGCAGTAGCTGATTTTTTGTTCGCGATTTCAGGTTTGGTTCTATAGTAAAGACTGTCCATAATGATGAGTATCAAGAGGTGATAATGATAATCATAGACGTATAAAAAAAAGGCGAACAGATTCTCGCTAGCAAAAAACTGTGTCTATCGGTGTCAGCCAGCTCGCTGTACCTACAGGCCCCGGCACGCACACATTCACACATCAGTCAACCATTCGTAAATTATGGTAACGTATTCGTAATATGGTAAGGTGTTTATATAAGGTGAAAATACAGCATGTCTTGTGAAATGTGTGCGTGTATAGCGAGCTGGCTGACTCCGATAGACACAGTTTTTTGTTAGTGAGAATCTGTCCGCTTTTTTTATTATGTCTGTGATGATAATAATAATACCTAATGACCCCTTAAGAGGTTTCCAGTGTTTTACCAATAGTATGTGACTAGCAGTTTCCTTCTACGAACTTTAAACGGCTCAAAGTCTTTGGAATTCCCACTCCCAAATCTAGAAAAGTCGACAGCCGTTCACAGCCATTTATAAAGCGAGCATCGAACCTTTCCTATGTACTCCATACAAAATAACTGTATTATAATCTTCGCGTGCTTTGCCTCAGGACAAATGGAAGTGAATGAGACATAAATAATTATAATATAAAATATTAGGACACGCTTCTGTATTGTAATTTATATTATAGAGCGAGAGTAACCTATTCTGATTGGACTACTATAAGAAAGCCATTGATGAAAAATATTATTGATATGAGGTACAGTAGAGATCCGTGGGAGAATTGTGTGTGGAAAAATTCAGACTCATATCAAAATCATAATTTCATTTAACAAAAAAATACAACTGACTTTCAAAGTGAAAAATAACATTAATTTCGGAAGTCGGTGTCTGATTAAATGTATTTTACGTTTTTTGCCACCGAAGTCGGTGGCAAAAAACTTCGTTCGTCTTTAATTTCGGAAGTCCGAAATTAAAGTTATTTTTCACTTTGTAGTGTTGTTTTTGGAAGTCGGTTGTATTTTTTTTGTAAAAAAGTTTTTATTTTTCACTTTTTACACGACTGCCCATAGAAGTGTAATGTTTTACGCAGAAAGTTTTAAACAGAAAATAGACGGTGCTACTTTGGAATTTTTTCCCTCGAAAAAATTTCAAGTAGCTAATCATGATTCGGTTTTAGTGGGTACTACAGTAGACAATAAGGATGAGGAGGAGGAGCTCGTGGCTAAGTAATAACAGCCGCACGGGTCGATCCATCAGGTTAAGCTACGCTTGCCGGGGTTGTCCGTGGACGGGTGACCATCTTTACATACCAAGACTCCTCCGTGCCTTGGAAAGCACGTTAAGCCATTGGTCCCGGCTGTCATTGGTGGATCTTTGACAGTGGTTACGGGTCGTCAGAAGTCCGAAAATCTGACAACCAGTCTTACCAAGGGATATCGTATTACCCAGTTAATGGGTTGTGGAGGTCAGATAGGCAGTCGCTCCATGTAAACTACTGGTATTCAGCTGCATCCGGTTAGACTGGAAGCCGACCCTAACATACTTAGGAAAAGGCTAGGCAGATTTGAACAGTAGACAAATAGTCAAATAACACATAATATGGAAAATTAAATTATTTTAATATACATTTGGTTTTATAAGTTTTTTAAAAACACAAAATTATTATCCCCTTAATCGGAACAGCAGATAAATACAACTCTTTCACAAGAAGTTCATACAACTAAAATACGAACAAGATACCAGCACCCTAATTGCGTAATACTATTACCTAATCACAATCTGAATGATTTTGAAGCATATTGCTAATCCATTGCTTCATATGTCCGAAAAATGTGTCTGCTCAACAACGTATATAACGCAATGAATGTTCTTGAACTGTCAGAATGAAACCCAACTGTGTGTTACGAAATTACCCCGCAGAATTGCAAAACAACCAAAAACCAGCGAAATTCCTATATATTTCTGTTACGAATTAATTAGCTGATAGTTACCTTAATGGATTCAAAAGTAAAGATAACTTTAATAAGCCTGGATTTGAATAAAGCGTCCCACGCGTAAGTAACACTGGCCGGCTGCTACAGAAATTCGCTGTTTGAATAATTCATTATAATCAATGCACTTATACAAGTACCGTTTTATACTGAACTAGCTTCTGCTCGCGACTTCGTCCGCGTGAAATTTCTTCTGCCCCCGACCCACCCCGTCTCATCGAATCGCCTGCCCGCGCTATTACTTTGTTTTTGCTTGGCGTTCTTTCTTTTTGCTCGGCTCCTAAGGGTCCTAGCGTGATGTTAAATAGCCTATAGCCTTCCTCGAGAATTGGGCCATCAAATGCAAAAGGAATTTTTTAAATCTGATTGGTAGTTCCAGAATTAACGCTTTCTAACTTACAAACTAACTGCTTCATTATTAGTTTAGTTACTTATAATTTCGTAATGTACCGTGTGGGGAAAGCTTTAGAAATCGTGAATGGGACGGTTTTACCTCTTACATGTTGGTCTGTGTCATCCGCATGACTTCTAGTGCTTACGATCCAGTGCTAATGTGAATCACTGGTCGATTGTTTTGTCCAGCTCATCCTACCATCTTCTACGGGGTGTGCCGCGACGCCTTTTAACTGTCTCAGGGCTCCACATAGTGGTTATTTTGGCCCACCGCTCACTGGGCATGCGGCAGACTTGGCTAGCCCAGTCCCGCTTCAACTTTGCGGCGTTGTACCTCAATCAATCTGCCTAGCTTTTTTACAACTATGTTGGGGTCGGCTTCCAGTCTAACCGAATGCAGCTGAATACCAGTATTTTCATTTTACATGGAGCGACTGCCTATCTTGACTGTCAAAGATCCACGAATGACAGCTGGGACAAACGGCTGAACCTGCTTTCCGAGGCACGGAGGAGTCTCGGTATGTAAAGATGGTTACCCATCCACGGACTAACCCCAGCGAACGTAGCCTAACCTGATGGATCGACCCGTGCGGCTTTTATTACTTTAGCTACGAGCTCCACAGCTTTGCGGCGTTTTACCTGTAGGGGGCTTAAATATTCAAACAAACTTTTTGCTTGACGAAATTATGTGATGATACTGTTGATGCAAAGTGGTGAATGATGTAAGGTAATTTTTGGGGATAATATTATACGTTCAATAAACAATGGGACAAAGTTGATTATCAGAGAACAAACTGGTAGAGAGACGATAAAAAATTGCATATACAACGTGTCGCTTAGCATCCTCGTCAAATTTAAGGATGTGGTATAGACAATCAAACCGAACAACTTTCTCTATGGCACTAACATCGTAATCGCGAAAAATTAATTAGTCGTCCCATACATTTGCGTCGAGTAGGTATTGAAGTTTTCTATGGGACAGTTGAAATTTTTTTCGCGATTACGATGTTGGTCCCATGGAGAAAGTTGTTCGATTTGATGTTCTGTACCACACCCTGAAATTTGACGAGGATGTAAAACATCTTTAGGAAACGGTCATGCCATGCAGTGAGGAAATACTTTTATTTCAGACAGCGACCATAGGGTTAGCACAGATTAACAAAAAATAAAATAAAATAAAAATTCAGCGTGGAGCAGCATCCACCTCCGCAAAATCGGGGAATCCCACCGATCAGTGAAGACTGTTGGTGCCGCCGCGCAAACGGGAAATCAGGGATGCACATCTTTTTCTAATAATGGCGGCAAAAACATCAATGAACACACACACATCATATACATGCTCAATATTCTGTTCAGAAGTTTCTCTAGAAGCCATGGCTTTTTAACCGACTTCAAAAAAGAGGAGGTTCTCAATTCGTCGGAACCTTTTTTTTTTTATTTTTTTTTTATGTATGCTCCCCGATTACTCGAAGATGGCTGGACCGATTTGTATGTTTTTGATTTTATTCGAGAGGGTATACATCACAGTTGGTCCCATATAAAATTGATTAACTTTGCTTTGGTAGTTTTTGAGTTAGCTTCAATAATACGTATTTTTTCCCTACTTTTATATGGATGATGTTCTAGTTTGTTTTGCAGGTATTAGAATTTGTGTGGGGTAGGTACCACAACTAAAAAGAGAAAAATAAAAACTTTTTTACAAAAAAATACAACCGACTTCCAAAAACAACACTACAAAGTGAAAAATAACTTTAATTTCGGAAGTCGGTGGCAAAAAACGAAAATACATTTAACTAGACACCGACTTCCGAAATTAAAGTTATTTTTCACTTTGTAGTGTTGTTTTTGGAAGTCGGTTGTATTTTTTTGGAAAAAAGTTTTAAAGAAACTTCTCAGCCAGCCAGATCAGTAAAAAAAAGTATCACTTGACCATGGTCAAGAGTGATAATATTATCACCATATTATCAGCCTATACGAGTAGGTACTATAGGGACTCAGAATATGTAACCCCTATGATAGAAAGTTATTTACTGTCTTCCATCCGAAGCTATCTCTCTACCAGTACCTAGGCTATAGGTAATCTAGTTCCCACGTGATGGAACACGAGCCTAACGTCCTTTATCGAGGACAATCCCACTCCCAAGCCAATCAAACTCGCGGAAGTCAAAGGATTTTTGTTTTATGTGTTTCTTTTTACAAATTTTCAGCGGCTAACCATCATATTGCTTTCCGTTCATGGCCGGATGAAATTATTTTGGGTGGATGAGCAGTGTTTTTGGTACCTGTAGAGAAACAACATTTCAGTTATCTAGTATGTACAACTACGTTCAAAGGTCGTTTATCTTCGGTGAAACCGAAATAAGTATAGCGAATAAAATGTCACTATCGACCAATAGAAATTGATTTATATTCCCACTTAAAGTATTGTAGATTGACGCACTATTCCGTCATTCCCTTATTGGACCATTCATATTTTATTCGCTACTAGCTGACGTTGTGCTGTCTAAAAAATTTACTTTAAAAAAAGTAAAAAACCGACTTCAAAACCAAAAACCAATAAAATAACTTTCATAAAACACTTAACAGCTTCTGAAGTCGGTGTCAAGCTAAAGTGCATTGAAAAATTTAAGACACCGACTTTCTGGAGTCGGGGGTCGGAAGCTGTTAAGTGTTTTATGAAAGTTATTTTATTCGTTTTTGGTTTTGAAGTCGGTTTTTTACTTTTTTTAAAGTAATTTCATTTTTCCATTTTTAGTTGAATATACAACTACAAGACGAACGAAAAGAAGAATCATCAGAATTGGCTTGAAAAGAAAAGAAATGCCGGAGATATAGTACATTTATGCATATAACTTCGTACATAAGAATAATTACATAATTTATTATATACTAAAACCTTCCTGAAAGTATGTAGATTACCATAGTGAAAGAATCATCAAAATTGGTTCATTAGTTTTTGAGAAAATCGCGGATAAACAAACATACATACATACATACATACATACATACAGGTCGAATACAGAACCTCCTTTTTTGAAGTCGGTTAATTAACTGTCAAAGTCAAACTGTATATTAGAAAGCAAAACTGTTAAATCTATGGATGCATTCATTGTATTATAGTTTACATTACATCAGATTGCCATCCCTAGAATTGACAGCTAGGAACAGTTTGTATGGGAAAAAGAAAAATGTAGTTTTTACGTTTTTCCGTGCAATTTTCCCAATTTTTATCCCCATAAGAACCTTCCTCGGACTTCAACGATTATATTTGACAAAAAAAATTAGCCGAATATTGGTCCAGCCGTTCCTGAATTTTGCGCTTTATCCATTCATTTAAGTATATAGATATTTCGGTTTTTTTGGAAGATAATCGACCTTTGAACGTTGTCGTATTGTAAGTAAGTACGTTACTTAGGTAAGTACCTATAATTTTTAGAACTGCAGTTTTTTTACAGATCTCCGGAACTTTTCAGAAGGAAGGTGAAATTTCGGAAAACGGAATGATTTATCATATGGCTATGATCTTCAAAAAATATTATAAAATTTCTAGCGATACTAAATTACAGTCTTATAGCATTTCCTGAACGTATGCTAATAAGATTGACAAGCTCGGTAATAATTGGTTTTCTGGATTTACTGTCAGATACAGTAAAAAACTAAATAATATTGACTGATTTATCATAATATTTTAAGACCATACACTTTTTGTAATCTCTATGTATAGTTTTTCTGTAATCTCTATGTATAGAACTATTCTCTATTTTGTTCAAAATTTTGGCTCAGCAGTTTCATATGGTCAATCAATTCTCATCAATTTTCTTCAATAACTTTAAAACTGATTATTTAAAAAAAAAAAAAAAAAAATATTATATATTTGAAATCCTCATAACGAACCCTTTCATTTGATATGTCACATGGACACACGGTACAGTTTGCAAAACAATATTTTTTTTAAATTTCTAATTTGTCCCCCAAAAGTGAACCCTATATTCAAAATTCATTTATTTACGTTGCACGTTCGTGTTTGGTTCACAGGAATTCATACGTGTATTAAATTTCAACTTAATCGTCCAGTTTAATCAGAGCAAATCGGCTGTGACAGACCAACAGACAGACAGACACACGAGTGATCCTATAAGAGTTCCGTTATGGCGTAAACTGTTATTTTCATAGCAACAAAAGGAAGGAATTGCCAGTCATCCAGTCAGGGTTCTAACGTAAAAACGCTCGTTGAGAACATTTTGAGACTCCTTCAAGGGTTTAAACCCTTACCTCCAACCTCCAACGTAAGCACACCTCCATCCAGACTTGTCAATGTCATTGTTTTAAAGCAATATCACTGATAATTCCACTCAAAGAGTTGTAATCATGGTGCGAAATTCCAACGTTAATAATAATATAAATACGTATGCGTAATCAATCTGATCCCACTCAGCGCTGCCCGCCAACTGGAATTGACATTTTTTGGTTTAAGCTTAATTATTTACAAAATAGTGAAAAAGTACGAGTGATGGGCGGTGTAGTGGTTGAGGGAGGCGGATAGCGTGGGTTTGGTTTCAGGTTGAAAAGTGAAAACTACTAAGGTGGTTGTAGAAAATTATATGAATTTACCTAAACATAGACACCTATTTTATTTTTAGGTAGGAACCTACCTAGAAATAGGTGTATATATTATTGTACTATTGCACATCAATCACCTAAGCAATTCATTTAGTTTTCAATAGGCTGATTTTTTTTTATTTTTAAAATATAATAAAAAAGGACAAACTTCTGAAAAAAAAAATAGAAATCATTTTGTAAATTAAATATTAAAATAGTTTTTTATAAACCTTTTCGTGTAAAGTACGTCTTCCCTACCATTATGTCTGTGGCTTTGTTTTTTGTATGTACTAACAATAGGATTATAAGGTTTTTGTGTTACTAACAGTATATGGACTACGTCTGAAATAAATGTCTTATTATTATTATTATAGCGCCCCCCGGTCTACTCCTTGATGAATGGTCTCTGTTGCACCATGTAACATGAGGTAACATGAGGCAACAGGGGCTAGTGTGAATCTTTCCTGAATTCCCGTTCGTATCCCCGACTTCGTCCCCCTAGGGGGACGAACGGGAATTTACAAAAATAATATTAAATTTGTTCCTGATCGTCCCCTCATGACTTTAGAGAGGACGAATGGGAATATGTTCTTAGGATAGTGCCAGTCGTCCCCACTAAATAATATTGTGCATGGAAATGTTAATCGTTGTTTCGAAGTTTACTTTTCAAATTAGTTACTTGGTAGGATTTAATAATTATTTTACAAAATAAATTGTTCTGTATACATATTACATGGCTCGGGCGAGACGCGCCGGCGAAAGTGCCGATAACATTGTTTCATTTGCGTGAACCCTATTGGTTTACCTGACATTCTCTCCCTCTTAAATAAGGTCAGTGGGTTAGTGGCACAGAGTACTTTAATAAATGACTGATTTTCGTTTTAAATTTGTTTTTTTACCAACTACTAGTCTGAATTTATTTGGTGGGACAAACGGGAATACACGAAAAAAAAAAAAATTATTCCCGATCGTCCCCACCAACAAAATCAGGGGACGATCGGGAATAAAAATAATGAATTCCCATTCGTCCCCCTAAGGGGACGAAGTCGAGGGGACGAACAGGAATACACGGAATCTTTGGGTTCATTCGAGTAATCGAGTCTTGTCAAACCACGCTGGGGTCGGTGCATTTCATTCATTCATCATTCATAGTTTTATCAGCTTGCAACTTTTTACAAAGTCATCTCACATCATCAAGAACAGCTTCAAACAAAAACTGCTTATACTACAAACATTAACTTATTCCATAAACACAACAAAATACAATACTACCCTCATTAAACCACGCATAATATTTTCAGCTACTCGATTATTTAAACAATCCAAGTGAAGCTACCTCTGTAAACATGATCTGTGCACAAATGAATAATAGTTATTTTATTTTTCGATTGTCCACTGCGGTTCGTCGAAGCCGGCTGTCCAAGAATTAATAACGAACGGTACTGGGTTCGAAACCACGACAATCTGCTGCTCTTTTTGAGTGTGCACAATTTTTTTGTGCATTTTTTTTTTCTTTTTTTTCTATTCAGTGCCCGATAGTTTTTTGCGGTCGATGACCGTCCCCGCTTTTATGAATGCAATGGACTTTTTTTAATGGACGACTATGAGTTTTGGTTAGCAATAATTATGTAGTTTAAATTGAATGTGTGTATTCGTTTGTTTTTTTAATGAGTTAAGGGATTTGACAGTAGGATAAGTAATGCCACAAAACCAATTACACAACAAATATTATACCATGTTAATGCTGCACGCATAACATGACGACGTTTTGTTGACGGAAGAATAGACAAAATTACTTATTGCCATGCTTAGACGCGTAGAAATATTTCTACAATCTATAATTTTGTCTATTCTTCCTTCGATAAAACCCATTTCTATGGTGGCCATGCTACGCGTGCTGGTAAGGTTTTTTTGATTTTTATTTCAGTTTCTTTCAGGCCCTAAAAGTGTCCGGGTCCGGGTCCACGGGTCACCTGTCCGGATGTCACCATTGTGTGGATCGCCCGGAGGACACGGTGGAGCATACATTCGAGGTCTGCCCGGCTTGGGCGGAGCACCGCCGTGTTCTCGCGGCGGCGATCGCTCGCGTCCAAACCCGGTCCAGGCCATGGTGCGGAGCGAGAGTGCATGGGAGGCCGTCACCTCCTTCTGCGAAACAGTAATGCTCGCGAAGGGGGAGGCGGAACGCGTGAGGGAGAGGCAACAGTCGCGCCCTCGCGCCCCTGGCTGCCGCAGGAGACGCCCTGGGCGGCGGGAATCTATTGCCGATTCCCGGCCACCGTAGGCGCGGGCTTGCGGACGACGAGTAATGGATAGCTCGCCGTCCGGTAAGAACCAGGCCCAGGTTGACGGCGCGTTGTGTTCTACGCGCGCCTCAAAGAGATGTCAGCAGTGACGGGGTCCAATAGGGCCGATGCCGCCGGGGTCGCGGGTTGTTCGAAAGAGATACCGTGGCCCTGGCACGGGCAACTCAAAGAACACGGGTGGGCTTTAGTCAGTAAAAGTCTGACACACCCTTCCACTCCGCCCAGAGCGGGAGAAGTCATTTGATGATTTCCCATCCACAAAAAAAGGGTAAAGAACCTTCTGTCGAAATACTGTACCTAATCTGAGCAAGTATTTTGAAGCATAATCAACCTATCATGTTCCCTCTGTTGGGTCACAGGCCTCCTCTCTTTGAGAGGGAGTAATGCACCACGCGGGCTCAGTGTGGGTTGGTAGATGTCACATGTCTTCGAATTTTTGGTTCTAGGACATGGCGGTTTCCTCACGATGTTTTCCTTCACCGTTTTTGAGAGCAGTGGTAATGAAATTATTTATACAAAGTAAAGCGCCTGTCTGGTTTCGAACCCACGTCGACCTACTCGTAAGTCGGGGCCATTACAACTGAGCCACCACATGCTATATTGCAGCTGTATTTGTAGTATTTTGAAGCAATCAATCTGCCTTTTCCCAATTATGGTGGGGTCGGCTTCCAGTCTAACCAGATGCAGCTGAATACCAGTATTTTACATGGAGCGACTGCCTATCTGACCTCCACAACCCATTAACCGGGTAATACGATACCCCTTGGTAAGGCTGGTTGTCAGACTTTCGGGCTTCTGACGACCCGTAACGACTGTCAAAGATCCACGAATGACAGCCGGGACCAACGGCTTAACGTGCTTTCCGAGGCACGGAGGAGTCTCGGTATGTAAAAATGGTCACCCATCCACGGACCGACCCCGGCTAGCGTAGCTTAACCTGATGGATCGACCCGTGCGGCTGTTATTACTTAGCCACGAGCTCCTCCTCCTGTAGTATTTTGAAGCATGTTCTGCATTTTCTGTAAGTAAAATCATTGCTATTCATTGCACAAAGAAAGAAAATTAAAACTTTCAGGCACATAAGTTTTCTTCAACCTTTTTATTTTTTTAGTCAAAATGGGGCTTTGTCGCACGTGCGAATAAGCCACCTTGGTTGGCTTATCAAAATCATTTATGCAGTATTTGTGTTGAATACCTAAACATTTCTACATTATCCCATTTTTTTTTTTGTGGATGGGAAATCATCAAATGACCTCTCCCGTTTTGGGTTGAGTGGGAGGGCGTGTCAGACTGTTACTGACTAAAACTCACCCGTGTTCCTTCAGTTGCCCGTGTATCCCGTGTAGTGTATACCGTGCCTCACGGTATATCTTTTGAACAACCCGCGACCCCGGCGGCATCGGCCCTATCACTGCTGACATCTCTTTGAGGCGCGCATGGAACACAACGCGCCGTCGACCCGGGCCTGGTCCTTACCGGACGGCGAGCTACCCATTGCTCGTCGTCCGCAAGCCCGCGTCTACGGTGGCTGGGAATCGGCAATAGATTCCCGCCGCCCGGGGCGTCTCCTGCGGCGGCTAGGGGCACGAGGGCGTGACTGTTGCCTCTCCCTCACGTATCCGCCTCCTCCATCGCGAGCATTACTGCTTCGCAGAAGGAGGTGACGGCTTCCCATACACTCTCGCTCCGCACCATGGCCTGGACCAGGTTTGGACGCGAGAGTTCGCCGCCGCCTCTACATTATCCCTTAATTGAGTATTTTAATACACTCGAGAGCAATGAATTAGGGTCACATAAAGATACCTTAAAGTGTCGGAAACTAAGAATGCTAGCTTAATGAAATGACTTGTGTTTATATGGCATCCTGGGGAAAGACATAGGCTAGTTTTTTTCTCATAAATAAATCTAGTGTTAGAGGGGATGAAAGTTTGTATGGGAACCCCATCATTTCTTAAGTTAGGGATATGAAAATTCAAATTTATGCTTTTGGTAGGAAATAAAGAAATATGCGGTTCAGCGTTTTTGAACATTCGAAAAATAAAAATTGAAAATTTTAAAATGTTTGTGTAGGTACTTACCTACCACTTTTTAAGAGATTTAAGGGATTGGAAATGTCTCATAGAGTCATAGTTCGTATCTTGAGGAAACATTTAGAATATATAATTGTTTAAAAAACACAATTTATTTAATTAAGCTAGCTTTTTAGTTTCCGAGACTTTCAGGTGGGTATCTTATTGTGACCCTAATTCATTGCTCTCGAGTGTAGAAAGGTTTCATGCAGAATCGTATTTTAAACATTTTAAGTAATTGTTTGTAATCATAGGACAGGTAAGTACTGCCTCGTTGGTGTAGTGTTCGCATGCGCTACTGCTGAGCATGAGGTCCTTTTTTTTTTTTTTTTTTTTGTGGATGGGAAATCATCATATGACTTCTCGCGCTCTGGGCAGAGCGGGAGGGCGTGTCAGACTTTTACTGACTAAAACCCACCCATGCTCCTTCAACTGCCCGTGCCAGGGCCACGGTATCTCTTTCGAACTACCCGCGACCCCGGCGGCATCGGCCCAATTGACCCCGTCACTGCTGACATCTCTTTGAGGCGCGCGTGGAGCACAACGCGCCGTCGACCCGGGCCTGTTCCTTACCGGACGGCGAGCTGCCCATTACTCGTCGTCCGCAAGCCCGCGCCTACGGTGGCCGGGAATCGGCAATCGATTCCCGCCGCCCAGGGCGTCTCCTACGGCGGCTAGGGGCGGAGCATGAGGTCCTGGGTTCGATTCCCAGGTCGGGCAAAGTGTTATTAGGTTTTTCCAACAGGAATTTCTCAGTAGCAGCCCGCAGTCTGGATTTGTGCCCGGTTGATGACAATAGGCGCGCCCCCTGTTACATGGAACTAAAACATAACTGGCGAAATATGGGTGCACTATAGATGCACCTCTGCCTTAACCCTTCGGGGTATGAGTCTTGTTATATTATGTGATGATAAGTTTACTTCAAAGTTTGATATTGGTGCCGATTCTGTTGTGCACAAACTAAACTTAATTTAGGCTATTGCTAACTTTTTCTCTCTATTATGACAAGAAAGGGACAAAAGTAAATTAGAGCTGTCAAATTAGTTAGAACTAATTTTTCCATAGACATTTAGACGACACGTAAAAACATGTCGACTAAAAAACACGGTGAAGCGCAAGGCGTGAACTAGTTTGACATCTCCAACTTAGTTCATAGCTATAGCCGTCCTTTTCTCGCGCTGCCTGTTAGTAAAAGATAGCGATTCTCTAATTTTAGTTTAGTGCGTTCACAAGAGAATCGGCACCATTGGCTTAATATTCGTTTGTTTGCAATCAATCAGCTTTTTTTAAAATAATTTCTGTAGGTATTTCTATCTAATCGTCAGGGCGAGTTACTTTGACTCTAGGCCCTAGACTCTAGGGCATAACTTTGGCCCTAATCGTGACAGATGTTTAGTGTCATTAAATCCACACAAAGTTCCAAAAGTACGCGTCTCTCCACTGCCATATATTAGTGACCGAAGGTTAGACGACGTTCGGTAGTATGTTCGCGACACATCGGGGCAGCTTAAGGCGAGTAGTGCCACCAATTAGCGTCACCATTGAAAAAAAGAATCATAAGTCTGGAGATAATGGAACATTTTGAAATTTCCTATGCTCACATTTTTAGTCAGACGAGGTAGAATTTTTTGACCTCACCTGACCTACCTCATCTGACTAAAAATGTGAGCATAGGAAATTTCAAAATGTTCCATATCTCCAGAGTTATGATTTTTTCCTCAATGGTGGCGTTAGTTGGCGGCACTCTCGCCTTTAAACATTTGTGTCGATTTGGGCCAAAGTTATGCCTTAGAGTCAAAGTAACTGCCCTGACGGTATCTATTATGAATATTTATTTTCAGGTACACCATGTCGCCTGAACAATGTTTGTCGTATAGCAGCAGCAAGTGATAATGAATTTATACGATACCGCGACGCGCTTACAAGCCGCGCTACTAATATGACGTTGCTGAGGTGCAGAATGTGGTAAGTGAATTGTGATTGTTACTTTATTATGAGTAAAGTTATATTGACAGGTATTGCGCTGAAGCGTTGCTTAATTGGAATTAAGGATAGTGTTTTCTTTTAGTGGCTAGTTTTTGTAAATGTAGCTTAAGGCGAGTAGTGCTGCCAACTAGCGCCACCATTGAAAAAAAATCGTAAATGTGGATATATGAAAAAACGGCCGTGTTTGGCGTTTACTGCTAAGGCTTTGAACCTAGGAGGTTTAGTGTTGATTTTTCTGATACAAAAAATTGTACAACGTCTGACTAAAAATGTGAGCACAGGAAATTTCAAAATGTTCCATATCTAAAGACTTATGATTTTTTTCTCAATGGTGGCGCTAATTGGCAGCACTACTCGCTTTAAAGTTAAGTACTTGTCTACTTAATGATTAGTGACTGTTCAACCATACATTTTTGACGATTAAGTGTCCCTTAACTTTAAGCAACGTTGAATAACTTGTTTTCACACGGTTTAATGTAAACAAAAATGAAGTCGTGCTTGTTAATATTTTTAACCTAGTTCTAAACTCATGGAAAACTTAAAAAAAAAACTGAATTAATAAAGTCAATGTTTTGATGATTTTACGTATTATTCGAAACAAGTTGTATCAAAACATCCTTGAGAATATCTAAATTTTCAGGTCAATAAATATGTTCTAAAACATTTATAAACAGAAAATAATTATAAACTAACATAACATCACGCCTGTAATCCCCGACGGGTTAAGCATAGGTGTACCCCCACATTTCGCCAGTTATGTGTAAGTCCCATTTAATAAGTAATAACAGCCGCACGGGTCGATCCATCAGGTTAAGCTACGCTTGCCGGGGTTGATCAGTGGATGGGTGACCATCTTTACATACCGAGACTCCTCCGTGCCTCGGAAAGCACGTTAAGCCCAACGGCTTAACCAACCGGTACCAACGTCCCGGCTGTCATTCGTGGTTCTTTGACAGTCGTTACGGTTCGTCAGAAGCCCGAAAGTCTGACAACCAGTCTTACCAAGGGGTATCTTATTACCCTGTTAATGGGTTGTGGAGGTCAGATAGGCAGTCGCTCCATGTAAAATACTGGTGTTCAACTGCATCCGGTTAGATCGATGCCGAAGCCGACCCCAACATAGTTGGGAAAAGGCTAGGCAGATTGATTGTAATAGGGGGCGAGCCTATTGCCATCAACCGGGCACAAATCCAAACTCCAGGTAAATCCAGATGGAAAAACCCGACACACACACATTGATGCTTTACCCGACTCGGGAATCGAACTCATCTCGTTGTTCTAGTAGTACTTGCTACCACTAGACCAACGAGGCAGTCCAGCGAGTGGCAGCGGTGCGGCAGAGCACCAAATATAATAACTCCAATCTACCCAAAACAGATAGATGTCGCAGCCTGGTTAAAAATTAGCCGTTTAGTTAATCGCCTAGCCTTTGGAAGTAGTCCTAACCCAATTGGTCGGGATGCTCTGGCTTAGTGAGTGACCAATTCGGCTCGCGTCCCAGTTGCAAATTTCCAATCTAACCTATAATTGAATATCACTCAGGCCGCTAGTTGAACGTCCGCCGTTTAGTTAAAAGGCTAGGCGGTTAACTAACCAGAAAGCTGCGACATAGACACCACACAAAAATACAGTGTCTGTAAAACGCACACGTAACATACCGTGTTCTTACCCAACGCAATCGCCCTTTCCGATGTTCAATTTATTTTTGGCCCGCACTGATCGTTGCTTTGAGATATATTAATACGTTCCCAGCTAATTTTTAATGGATACCGAATAGTTTCATAACAGCTTTTCCTACAAACAATTTGCGGTGACAGAATCGAAGGGAAATAAGTGAGTTTACACTTTCGAACTGTCAATTAGTCGATTTCGGTATCAATATGAAATTATGAAGTAGAGTAAAAATATGAGGATGAGTGTGTGTGTTGTGGAGCGAATGGTTTTGTTTTTTTTTCTGTGTGAGGTTTTGAGAGGTTTGAGTTGCAGCCCGTTAGTGGAGGTTTGTGGAGGTTGGTTGGAGGCATGACAGCCCGTTGGTGAGAACACTGGTTACCTGTACATTGTCTGTGTTATTAATAATAAATAATAAAAATAAAAATAAAAATGTTTTAATATCAGACACAAAGGCCCATAGCATGTTAGTAACAAAAATGACTTAAAAACTATGTTAGTAGATACAAATTAAAATTTTATTTAGAAAATGGTAGGTAGGTAAGTCTATCAAGCTGAATGTATAACATGCAGCTTGACAAATCTACCCAGCGCAGGCCCATCCAGTCTATCCGCAAATACCTTAAGGATACTGTTGGTGCTTCCCCTAACTCTGCATAGTAGCGACGCAACTTTCTTACGCATTATCGCGAAGTAATCATCTGTGCGCGCATCCGCGAACATGCCTGACGCACTACAATAAGGTGGAAGCTTCAACATCACCCTGAAGGCATTGTTGTATTGGATGCGCAGGGTATTGTCCGCCTTTTGGGTATGATTAGCCCAGAGGCTGCTGGTGTAGAATGTCTGGCAGTAAGCCTTGAATAGTGTGATTTTAACGGGTACTGAACAACCAGCAAACCTTCGTGCCACCATATTCCCCCTCACAGCCAACGCCCTGCGCTCCCTTTCCATATCCAAATCGTCTTTTAAATCTTCAGTAACAAATTAATTAATAAAAACTAACATAGATTAAGATTATTTGTTTTCAGAAGAAAATCTGGTTTTAAAAATAGGTGTACCAGTTGAAATTGTAGTAAGCCGAAAATAATAGTGGTGCGGTAGTGTGGTGGTGGTGGTGGTACATCTGGTGCCTAAACTTTGTGTAACTTCATCTAAACGATCAATATGTACCTACACTTATCTGTGCAAGTACATATTAATAGTACTACTTAACCAATTTACCTACTGTGCAAAGAAAATCATCCCTCTTTTTTTCACTCATCCTATTGTTCCAACTAAATTTAATTCTGAATGTACCGACTCCATTGCTCATATTTCAGCTTTATTTTATCTTGATTCAGTCACGTTTGAGTTTATAAATAACTTACAGCCATCCTAGCTTATTATTTTTCTCTAAGAAGGAACCCGTAGAAAATATGTGACTTTCCGCCAGGCTGATGAGGTGGCTAGGCACGTGGACAAATAACAACGTGATGAAAAATGAAAATGGCGAAAATTCGGTGAAAAATGCTTCCTTTATCTGTATTCTTTCTTTGTATTGTTCTTTAACTGGTTGTACCACAGAGCACGGAGTCCCCTAGAGATGACATTGTGAACTCTTTCCATACAAACCAAGAGTATTAGTTCCCACTGACACTCGTTCATCAATGTTTTTATTTTATTTACTTGTGATATTTTTATGATTCACCAGATTTTTACAAGCTTTTATTTATTATTTTTTATTATTATTTTCCTGTGTTCTTTAACAAACATTAAAACAAAAAATGTTCACTTTAAACAAAACTCATCGACATGTGCATCCTCTCCATCCTAACTTATGGTGCACAAAGTTGCAGGTCACTTACTGAACAACAGAAGTTCAAACTCAAGATTTGCCAGCGGGCAATGGAGCGCAGCATAATAGGCTTCAAGCGTACACACCGAGTTAGAAATACCAACCTTTTTTTGTGGATGGGAAATCATCAAATGATTTCTCCCGCTCTGTGCGTAGATGGAGGGCGTGTCAGATTTTTACTGACTAAAAACACCATTGTTCCTTCAGTTGCCTGTGCCAGGGCCACGGAATCTCATTCGAACAACCCGCGACCCCGACGGCATCGGCCTTATCGGACCCCATCATTGCTAACATCTCTTTGAGGCGCGCGTGAAACACAACGCGCCGTCGACCTGGGCCTGGTCCTTACCGGAGGGACGAGCTACCCATTGCGTAAAACTACCCTGCGCTCCATAACTCAAGTAGCAGGTGTTGGAGAAAAAACCGCCAGACTGAACTGGGAGTGGGCCGGACACGTCACACGCACATACCCGGAGAGATGGACAAAAGATCATCACTCACTGGACGCCTGAGGGAGGACATCGCCGTCGAGGCAGGCCACGGCGAAGGTGGTGTGACGATCTGATGAGATTTGCAGGGCCAACATGGCCAGAGATCGCACAAGACTGCGAGGTTTGGAAGGAAAAGGGGAGGCCTTTCAGTCCTTTGCCCAGCACTGGGACACAATATAAGGTATTAAAAATAAAAAGTTAGTTTCATCTGTCCCGGTGTCTGTCTGTAATCTAATCTTGCAAGTTCAATTTGACCGACTTCCCGATTTCCGATTGAGCTGAAATTTTACACGCATATGTAAATCAGATGACAATGCAATATTATTACAAAATGGAGCTGATCTGATGATGGAGCCAGAAGGTGGCCATGGGAAGTCAGTAATAAAACGACGCAACCCTATCGAGTTTGGGCTCTTTTGATTCGTCTCGACTAGGACTCCGGTCCTAGATGATACCCAGACTAATAAAAACTTGTTTAAAAAAAATTGCCAGTGTTTTCATTTATTGTCGTATTGATGTTTCCACGTGGTATGTAAATCAGTGACGTGACTGACTGACAACCCATCGTTTCAAAGAACTGAAGGTAGAGGTGCACTAAAAAGGATTGGTGTAAGAGGAAGCTCATCTTCTGAGCGTGTCTTACGAATCTTTGTACCTATGTAGGTGCGCTGCATTTTTAGTGGCTTGAGAGCTGCCTCGATATTGTTGTACTTATCACTATGAACAACTTTTATTATGAGACCAAACCTGAATAAAAAGAAAACCGGTCAAGAGCGAGTCGGAATCGCGCACCGAGGGTTCCGTACCATCATATATGTAATTTTTGAGGATAATTTCTGAAAAAGTGTGCTATTTAGAGACATCATTTTAGTTTTCCTGTAATCTTTACTTAAACTTCTATCCCATAGAATAATTTCAGATTTTTCTCTGTGCAAACTTCGGAAATAGGGGGGGGGGGGGGGGTATTTTTTTTTTAACATTTTTCATCAAAAGTAGAAAACTATGCGGCCTAAAAAAAGGAAAAAAAAAATGTTTGAGAATCTGCAAACAGCGCTCTTTCATATGATACCCCACATGCGCTACTAACCCCACTTCGAATTTTTAAGACCCTCTTTCAGTCCCTGTTGCAAAAAAAATAATAGTTTTATTTCTTTTTTATTTGCAAAATAGTTGAGCAAACGTCACCAAAAACTGTTCCAAATTTCAAGTTGATAGCATTATCTTGAGATATCCAGCTGTGACAGACGGACAGACATACAGACAGACCGAGTCGCACCATAAGGGTCCTTTTTAACCGACTTCAAAAAGCTTTTGAAAGGGTATACTTCCCAGGTGGTCCCATGATCATCAAGTCAGGATCTGATGATGGGATCCTGGAGAAATAGAGAGAACTCTTCCAATATTATAGGCACACTTGAAGCGGTTTGAATCGTTTTTGGAAGAGTACTTTCTTGGAGTGTCATTTCAATTTGGTGAAGATCTGATGAAGAACTTCTGAGATAGGCAACGGAACTCCTCAATAAATGATAGCAAATGGACTGGGATTGCTGAAATCTCATGTCTGTTTGTTGTTTACACCAGTTCATAACATAACATCACGCCAGTACGCTGTGAAGGGGTAAGCACATGTGAACCACTAAAAAGTGAAAAATAAAAACTTTTTTACAAAAAAATACAACCGACTTCCAAAAACAACACTACAAAGTGAAAAATAACTTTAATTTCGGAAGTCGGTGGCAAAAACGAAAATACATTTAATCAGACACCGACTTCCGCAATTAAAGTTATTTTTCACTTTGTAGTGTTGTTTTCGGAAGTCGGTTGTATTTTTTTGTAAAAAAGTTTTTACCATTTTGGTACGGAACCATAAAAGCAGCTTTACCCTACATTTTGACAAGTAAAAGTTGTTAATAATTATGAGTACAACACTATTGTGGCATCTCCCTAGCCAATAAAAATGCAGCTTGTACGCACGGCTACAGATCAATCTATAAATTTCCAGTATAAGCTGATCTCTCATTTTATAGGATTTCCTTACAAGGAGAGGTCAGTATAAACTGGAAAACTATAGCTTGATGTGTAGCCGTGTGTACAACTGAATTAAATAAAGAAAGGATTTAACGACATCATAAGCTTAGAAGGCTTATACTTGGTTAAGTAATTAAAGTTAAGGACCACACACCAGGGCTAAACATGAACACGCATTTAAATAATAAAATTAAATATTTAAATTACACATAAACAAAAGGCAAAGTATGTAGATACTTTGAATTATACATAATGACTGGAATAATAAATTAGGTTTGTAATTAACGAGTATACAGTAGATAATAAAACTGCGCAGAAGTACTACACTAATAATAATAATATATAATGGTGCTGTTATAGCCTTATCGAGGTATGTAATAGATTTAATTATTATTGTAATGTGAGGTGCCGCGAGTTTGCTTATGTGTTACTTAAAGCAAATAATTTAATCTCTTTTTACCCGACTTCTTCTTCAGTCGGTTCCTCATTCCCATTACTGAGGATCGGGATCACTGGACCCCTTTATGCGGACAATCTGCCTCCATCGACTCCGGTCCAAAATTGCCATCACCACCTGCTGAAATTTACTTGAGGACGTAGCTTCTTATACTCCTTCGGTATTGCCAACAATTACCTGCTTTTCAAGGCTGCTATCTCCCCTTCGCATTATGTGGCCGAAATAGGTCAAAACACGCTGTAAGCTAATTGTAGACAATCGGGTCTTGACATCGAGTTGGGGGACATTTGTGCGTTTGGCTGTTCATAGTATTCGGAGCATCCACCTCACCACATTTCGAATGCGTCTGTCCTCTGTCTTTCTCTTGCTCGGATTGTCCACGTCTCAACTCCGTATAGGAAAATCGGGAGAACTAGTGCTCTGATCAATTGGGCTTTGGTTTTATAACTTACTAGCTGTGCCCGCGACTTCGTTCGCTTGCATATCGGAAAACTATAATGTGTCGCTTAGATAAGGTGTAGGTATTCTTTAAAACTCCTCCAATGAAAATGAAGAATCTTCCGAGCTTGCCTGGGATAGATTTAAGCCATCGCGGAGTTTTTTTAGAACTTTTTAAGAGGAACAGTACCGTCATACATGATTGTTGAATAACTTTACCCGTTTACGCAGCACACGCAACAGAAGCTCTCAAAAGGAATAACTTTTCCCCGTCTTTGCTACATTTTTCAGTGATGCTCCGCTCTTATTGGTGAGTGAGTGATGTTATATAATCTATAGCCTTACTCAATAAATGGGCTTTCCAACACTAAAAGAATTTTTCAATTCGAACCATAGTAGTTCCTGAGATTAGAGCGTTTAACCAAACAAATAAAGAAACTCTTCAGCTTTATAATATTAGAATAGATACCATGATTTTTCCAGATGTTCTGGAGGCGTGTCATAGCATACCATAGGACACGACTACGCGACAACAAAGTCAGGGTTATTGTTCCCCTCTCTTGTTACGTTTGTTATTACTGGTATTAAATACTGATCTGTTGAAGAACAACTGGCAAGAAACTCTGATCATATCATACATAAATATATAGATTACTAGCTGCGCTCCGCGGTTTCACCCGCGTAGATCGGGATAAAAAGTAGCGGTATGAAAAATAGATGTTAGCCGGTTCTCAGACCTACTCAATATGCTCACAAAATTTCATGAGAATCGGTCAAGCCGTTTCGGAGGAGTACGGGAACGAACATTGTGACACGAGAATTTTATATATAAGATAGAGTTTTCTTGGAGATTTCCTTCTGATATTCCTCAGGGATGTTCTCTATAGAGTTTTTTTACACTATCCTTAAATGTGGGTGTAATTTTTTAGTTTCGTTAGTATTACTGTAATCTATAACTAATTATATTTTCATTTAGTAGGTACGATTTGACATGGAAGTAATATTATAAATAGCGATATGTGAGAATTATGTAGGTTAATGTGTGAAAAGTATACCACATTTTGATAAGCATAGTGTTTCCGGAGTAGGGGTCTACCATAAATGCAAATCCTACTAATATGTATTATAAATGTGAAAGTTTGTGAAGTTGTTTGGATGTTTTTTTACTCAATCACGCAAAAACGGCTGAACGGATTTGGATGAAATTTGGCACACATATAGTTTATAACCTGGATACTTTTTAACTCGGTAGTAGGTTCCCGTGGGATAATTTCAGACATCCACGCGGGCGAAGCCGAAGGCAACGGCTAGTAATAAATATAGGCAAAAACGGTCGTCATTACCTCTACGAAAAAGACCGAAATCTTAAAAGAAAAAAAAAAATGTGTTTCAAAATGGTTAAGCACCCATCTACAAGGTGTAACTAAAATAACACACAACTTCTTAAGGGGTCATTGTACTCATCATTATGAACAACTTTTACTATGAGACCAAAACTGAAAACGCGAAATAAAGATCAGCTGTTCCCTACATTTATGTTCGCATTTATCTCATCAAAATGTAGGGAACAGCAGATTTTTCCTTGTATATGCTTAGGTAATACGAGTACACTCACAATCCAAATGACATACAATTTGACATTTCAACAATATCCATTGCTTTATTTACGTTGTCAAGCAGACGATTTTTTCAAACATATGAAGTAATGGGTTGAGGGGCTCGTGGCTAAGTAATAACAGCCGCACGGTTAGATCAATCAGGTTAGATGGGTCTTTACATACCAAGACCCCTCCGTGCCTCGAAAAGCACGTTAAGGTTGAACTAGCCGCCGGCTCGAACTCACTGGTGGGGTTGGCCAAAAAGCACGCTGGAGACAGCATCAGCAGACCTGGCATCGTGTCCGACAGAGATAGTATCATTGATGAGTAGTTAGACGCTAATAAAATAATAAATAGTTAGTAAAGTAAAACTAGTCATAGTGAAACGAGCACGTAACAATTTACGAAAAGTTCTTTGGAAGATCGATTTTTATAAAAAAAACCACTATTTACATAAATCAATTACAAATAAAGTTTTTACACTTCTTTTGTTACTTATTTACGCCCAAAGTTGCGTTAAATTAGCAAGAAAAACGAATCTTTGTTGGCTCATAACTTTATTTTACTATATTCTGTTTCCGCAGACAAAATTAATAATGAGACAAAACGATATCAAGTTTAACTTTGGATGCACAATCTCAAACACTCATACACTCCCGAAATTTGTATGGAAAAAATATCGACTAGTTCCACCTTAAGCTTGTGGTCTCGGCTGTCATTCGTGGATCTTTGTCAGTCGTTACGGGTCGTCAGAAGCCCGAAAGTCTGACAGCCAGTCTTACCAAGGTATCGTATTACCCAGCGACTGGGTTGTACAAGTCAGATAGGCAGTCGCTCCATGTAAAATACTGGTATTCAGATAATAAAACATTAGATACGTATTTTTGCTTTATCATATAAAACGCATTAAAGTTGGAGAGTGGGGGCTCGCTAAGTCACAACATTAACAAACTACGTATAAAATCTAGCAAGGAGTGACGTCATGCCACATTTTAACTCAATGTATCGCCGAAATCTTTTGGTTACGTAAAAAAGAAAAAATACGTGACCAATATTTTTTTTAATAATCTACAATATGATGGACAAAAAATTTTAGTCATCATTCCTTTAATATGAAGGTCAATTTATGAGATCTATCGCCATCGCCACGTTTTAGAAATCAGCGGATATAAAGTTGCAAGCAAAAGCGTCCTACACAGAGTTTCACATATAAACTACATAAACTTTTAATTTAATTATAATATATTGGTAATATCCAGTAATGCAAACAAGGACTTGCTCGGCGAGCTACCAGATTGGGGTGTCCATGTATTGAGTAAAACGGAGGATACCTAAAAATGTATATTATCAGAGAATTTTGATGAATAATTTTGAGAGAACCTAGAATATAAGACATTAGACTAACTGGTTAAGGGGCTTGTGGCTAAGTAGTAACAGCCACAAGGGTCGATCGATCAGGTTATGCTACGCTTGCCGCGGTTGGTCCGTGGATAGATAATCTTTACATACCAAGACCCCTCCGTGCCTCGGAAAGCATGTTAAGCCGTTGGTCCCGGCTGTCATTCGTGGATCTTTGACAGTCGTTACGGGTCGTCAGAAGCCCGAAAGTCTGACAATCAGTCTTACCAAGAGGTATTGTATTACTCAGTAACTGGATTGCAGAGGTCACATGGCTTCCTGACCTCTGCAACCCAGTTACGACTGTCTAGTCGTTCCATGTAAAATACAGGTCTTCAGCTGCATCTGGTTAGACTGGAAGCCGACCCCAATACTTATGTCATAGTTGGAAAAAGGCTAGACAGATGATGATGATGAGACTAACTGGTTAGTCTGTCCTTTATCTATTTTCAAAGCTTTCGTTTCTACCCAGCATTATAGATCGGTGTTCCTACCAAGTTTACTGTAATCTATCTTGTCCTGAGTCAGGACGGGAAGTAGTCAAAACTTCAAACTGTCAATGTCAACGTTATTTTCACTCATTTTGTTTTGTTATTTGTATTTTGTGTTTCACGAACTGTGTTCAAATATTTTTTTTTTTCAATGAAAATAATACGAGTGACCACGACAAACATGGCTATAAAGCTTCAGCCACACCTGAGTGACCAAAGCGACTGCGAAGCGGGAGCGGTCGCGCGGCGGACGATACCCGTGTTATCTTATGGCGTCTTGCACACGGACGGTCGGACGGGTTACAGTCGGACGCACGCGTCTTGTAGTTAAATGTGTGTAAAGCTTGGCTATTCTGATCAAAGCGCGAATTTTATGATTATTTACTATCATTTGTACCATTTATGATGTTAATAGCGCTTTACAATGTCAACCCTCAATTATCACACAATTTTCGAAATTAAAATAACCGGCTTTGCAAAAAAAAAGTGTGTGTGTCAGCTCCGAAGCACGACTGGAGTTTACTAGTGTTTTTTGTGCCATTCCGACTTTCAACAAAGTACCTACGGTCCTTAGTTTTTGTCCCTCGTCGTTTTCGTCTCGTCGTTATGGTTTTCGTCCCTCTTCGTTTTCTTAGTTTTCGTCGGGCGAATTTCTTTTATTGGACGAAAACAAAATCCCTCTTTGTTTTCGTCCCTCATCGTTTTTGTCCCGGTTCGTAAGGTTCTTTGTTTTCGTCAGGCGACTTTCTATTGTTGGTCAAAAACAAAGGACCGTCTTTTGTTTTCCTCCCTCGTCGTCATCATCGTCGGACAGGACGAGCGGTTTCGACATTCTATTGCTGTTGTCGTCGGTCCTTTGTTTTCGCCCCTCGTCGTTTACGTCTCGTCGTTTCCGTTTTCGTCTTTCGTCGTTTTCGTCGCTGCCCGTTTGTTTTATTCAGGCGACCTTCTATTGTTGTACAACAATATAGGTGTTAAACTAAGCTATAGACGTGTGACTTCAGTGACAATTCACTAAAAATGAGGTTCGCGGTGCGCGCTGCAGTCGCGCAGGTGTGCACGTAAAAGTTTCGCGTTGTTGACGCTCCCGGTTCGCGTCCTGCGTCCCGCTACTTGACGCTCAGGTTTGGCCGTAACATAAATCTTTCTGCAGACGAGTTGTTACACCAAACACGAACCTGCTCAAACGACATACATGCAGAGTTCAATTTTCAATGTTCTTCATCTTATAACTGAAACAATTTATTTTTATTTTTCTATACGTACGTACTTTTCGTCAGTCGCTTGTACGTGGGGCACATGAGTTCATCCTATAATCTTTACATTATCTCCATTTAAAAATGTACCCAAGACTTATCCTAAAACGTCTCGAAACCATAGCCGCCACCGTCTGCGTCCGCAGTATCTTAGTACAAGTGCATCGAATTAAATTCACGATTAGCATACGTAATTACTACGCTTATCGGCGGCTTAATTGCGCCGTAATGAATCAACTGACGGTTCTTATAGTATACTTGCTTACTTTCAGATACCTTTATATTATGCTAGTTAGAATTATACTTTCCTGGTGTACCTACCTACTTTGAAAATTTTAGGTTTTAGATTCATCGTTCTTGGTTGCTGGCGGTTTACGTAAGTCAGTTATATATGGAACACCTTTCATGAGTTTTGGCAAGGTCCCTCTTGAGGAGTTTATAAAGAGAGTATCAAAAAGGTAAAGAATTTTCTTTATTTGTATGTACATATTAAATAAACTAACAGATCTAAAATAATAATATGTATATGGTATGTAAAAAAGGAGGGGAAATGATCATAGGGCATCAAAAAATTCGTCCGCATCGCTGTCAACAGGAAAAGTGCCCAAAAGTCTGGCAGCATTGCCACGTTGTATGGCAATGCTGATTCTTTGGCAAAAAAATAGGCCGGCCCTCTGGTCATGTGAGGAGTCGACCAACCGTTTAGCGATCTCTTGAAAAATCAAGTGTGCACTCGGAACCCATGGCCCTAGTGTTTCAACCCCAAACGGCTCGAAAATATAACTCCCAAAAATATTTGAATATTTTCGCCGTTTGAGGTTTTCCGCACCTGCAGCAGCCGCACCAGCACAGCCCACTGTGCTAGGAAGGTGGGATGGCGCAAGGGTATCGACACATGTTGCATCCCATACCAAAGGCCGACCTAACTTCCAAGGCATTATGGTCATTCCGTCAGGTCTCTTTCCATCGTCGCGTGCCAAGCCGTTGGGTTCTAAAACAGCTGGCACCCCGGCGGTGACAAGAGCACGACGGATGATGTCATTAATACAAGCGTGCCGTGCTATCCGGCCTGCACTCTTACTGCAAGATAGGCCATGATGTCCGAGGCAGTCGACAGCTTCACCGCACTGGCAGCGATGCGGAGCCCCGCAAGGAGCGCCCAGACGCAGACAAGTAGCGAGCCGGAAAGTGGTGTCACCCATCATAGTAGCTATGTTGGGTGACGGTAGTGCTTGAAGCCAGAGGCCCGACTCCCACTCACACACAGCCAGTAAGCGGGCACGCTCAGCAGTATTGGTGGACGTATTGATAAGATTATTCCGTACCAACCTGCAGAGCGGCTCATCCCACTGTCTCTGGGAAGATGGGTTTACGGGCCGATCTGTATCCGGGCAAGCCGCTTTCTAGGCGTTCACCGCTTCGGCCAAGCAGGGCACTTCAGAGTCAACCAGGCAGGGGGCTAAAATTTTCCCGGTCAACTTTTCAGTGTTGTGGACAGAGGACAGAAACGCCGGTAAGCTAATACTGTTAATTTTGCGGACGACGAGGCCACCAAAACGGATGGGTAGTGTGGCTTGAAGCCACGCTCGATCGTCCAAGGCCACATTTAAAATGGATGTTAGTGTGCTGCGTATAATTTGGTCAATTTTATCCAATAGATGTGGTTGCTTCCATAAAGGGGAAGAACGTAGAAAATAAATAAAATTTGGGCCAAAACAACAGTATCTAATCAGGGTGAACGCCGAATGTAAATTAATTTTGGAGAGTCTATCCGAAATTTCGTTGAAGTTTTTGATTTTTTCTTCGATGAAAGGAGAAAAGCTGTCTTCTAAAATTGGGGAACCTAGGAGGTGAAGTGAACATTTTCTAAAATTTTGATTTGTAGGGCTATTGCATAAAATTTTTCTAGGGTCAATTGTCTGCCGGTAATGTCAGAAAGGTAAATTTCACATTTTGAGTGGTTAAGGTCCAGGCCAATAAATTTCAATTCTTGTTTGAGGAGTTGTAAGTCTTTCAAAACGGTGTCTACATCACCTCCTAGCGTTCCATCATCTAAATACCACACGTTAAATTTTGAATTTAGTTTCTGAATTATTGGATGAATAGCTAAGCTGAAAATGACTGGCCCGAGAGGGCAACCTTGTTGGCATCCAACTGCAGATTCCAAAACATTGTCTTTGTATAATAATTTGGAAGGGTACCTATAACATTGCATCATCATCAGAAAGGTGTGGTCATATTTAAGGGCGTGGTACAGACCATCAAACTGAACAACTTTCGCCATGGGACTACCATCGTACTCGAGAAAAAAATATCAGCTGTTCCGTACAAAACTTCAATACCGACTCGACGCAAATGTATGGGGCGGCAGTTTATTTATTCTCGATTATGATGTAAAACAAACGACTAACAAACTGACTGACAAACGATAAAGCACTTTTAATGATTTTAAACTGAAGATCACGTCTAAACGAGTAGTGCTAATGATTTGGAAAAAAATAAATATATGTTAAATTAGAGAATTTTCTTAATAACTTAATCTGTGAATATTTTAGATTATGTTTAATTTTATTAATTTGTAAATTTATGTTTAACGCGCATATAAACTGAGAATAATGCAAAAACTATCAAGCGTTTTTTTTATAAAACCTTCACCATTTTAAAGATAATTTAATTATTTATCTTTTAGTATACGTGTTTTAATACCTTTTGTTTTATGTAGGTACTTATAATAAATTAATAATGCGTCTAATTTGGGACAGCGCTCACTGATGGGCGAGTCCTATTACTGGGTGAACGTACGGCGTGTTGCGTGAGCTCAGCACAGAACACGCAAGCTATGTACTCAATGCCTTTGTTAAACAACGTGTCGTTTTGCATCCTCGTCAAATTTCAGGGTGTGTTACAGAACATCAAACCGAACAGCTTTTTCCATGGGACCAACATCGTAATCGCGAAAAAATGCCATGAAATAAAAAAGTGCTATGGAAAAAATTGTTCGGTTTGAAGGGATAAACCACACCCTTAAATTTGACGAGGATGCAAAACGACAAATTGTATATCTGCGTCTTCAGTTATGTCTTAGATTTGAACGTGGCTTAAATGGCGCATGACCTAGGCAACACATAGGTACCTATGTGTTGCCTAGGTCATGGCAGGTTAATAATCCAGGTTTAAAAATTGGCATATTTATTATTGGATCAACAGCTGATCCGTTAATAATATTTCATACTCAGATCCTGACGTTCAAACCAGTTCAATCATAATAACATTGCAACCTATTGAGATATTTCCTGCTCAAATTACGCACCTAATAGTAATTTAACAAAATATCACGTTTAATTACGAAATCATAATATTGCAGCCTCGCAATGGAGACACGCCTTACGCGAAACCCATTGCAATAACTTTGTTGCGTGGTGCACTTATTTATTGTTTTGTTTTTTCATTGTGGGTTCATTCAGTCTCTTGTTCATTCATAGAGTTGACTTGCAGTAGGTAGGTATTTATTTGCATGTTTTAGTAAGGAATACTTTAGACATCTTGTTTATTTTTTTCGTTTTCGCTTTCACGTGATTATTTTTTATTGCGTTTTTAACATTCCGTAGCGGATATGTTACAAATCATATGGATAGCTATGAACTATTGACCAATCTTAATGACGATCAAGCCAATGATTCAAAATACACATCACAATTAAATAATTACGCAATCATAACTCAGTTTCGGTCAAATTGCGCGACGCTGCACGCCACAAGGCCGAACGCAGTAACTTTGTCTCGTCGTCTATTCGTTAATTTATTTAATTTGCAGCTCTGTATATGCGGTGTTCTAATTGCTCGGGTGCCGTTCGCCCACTTATCATAATGTCTCGCAAATCACGACTCTGCGGGAATAAATCTAGCGTCGATAGGACTTGGCCACTGGTCTGCTAGGGTTGAGCTGTGTTTGAATAGTTGGGATGCCGAAAATTAAATCATGTTTTTGACATCACATTGCTTTTGCTGACACAAGTAAAATAGATACCTATTATTGCTTGGCTCTGGATAAATAAGATCTATAAGCAAAAGGCGATGGTGCTTTTTCACGTCAAAGATGATACCTACTATAGCTTGTCCAATCTGAAATGACGCGCCCTACTACTTAAATTGTATATGTTTGGATAGTGGGGCGCGTCATTTAAGTGTGGACAAGCTATACAAGTCAGTAGGTATTTTTTTTTTTTGCTAGCTTACTTTGTGTCCCACTGCTGGGTAAAGGCCTCGCCTTTTTCCTTCCAAACCTCTCTATTTTGAGCGATAGTGTAGTCAGTAACAGAACTAATCAATTATGTACCTACATACTTCTTATTGCTCTTGCTTCGTTAAAGATACAATTATGGCTAATTTTGTGGAAAATAATGTAGGTAAGTAATTAGGTTTTTTATGTACCATCGGCAAATTTTCCAGTGAACCACTTTTCAACCTTATTGCGTTAGTAATAAGTGCGTTAGTAGTTAGTAATAAGGTCGAAAAGTGGTTCACCGGCAAGTTTGCTGATGGTAAACTCGGCTACATATCAAGCTATACAATTCCAGTATAAGCTGACATCTCACTGTATGGAAATCCTTTACAACGCTAGATCAGCTTATACTGGAAATATATAGCTTGATATGTAGCCGTGAGTCTGTGAAAAACTACATTAAGAAGCGAAAACGTCTACCTATTCTTTTACTGACTAATGCTAAAAAATGTATTTCACCAATGAATGAATTACTTTTCACAAATTTCTCCACTCAAAGTCCTGATACTCGTAGCCCTACAAAATCCAGTTACGCACAAAAATGGAGCTGGGCGCACGCGAATTTCTAACATAAATCGCAAACGACTCCCCATCGGCGCGCACGCAGCGTACAGCGGCCACCGCAGTACTTTATTATGTATCAACACGAAATTATTATACAATCAACGCTATTAGCGATAACATTCAATTTGCATCTCATCTTAGAAACTAATCTTTATTAATTTTTATTAAAAATATTGAGGTTTTTTGGTATAATTAAGTTTGGGTTTTTAATAAGTGTGGGTATTATGCAAGCCAATTTAATTAAAACAGCTTTTAACGCTGTTATTAGTTTTTTATTTGGATGGTTAGTTGCTATTACCCCGGATGCAATAGTTTGAGAAAAGTGAAGGTGGCACACGCAATGTTAAGCAAGTCTTTCAGTACCTACAAGGAAATAAGAGGCTTCAAAGAAGTTATTAAATTTCAAGTTTGCTTCAGAAACCGATGTTCATGTAACAACCTTCCAGCGCCTTACATAGTTTATCGATCTACTCCGGCTAGATGCTATAAATGATCAAATATACACTGAATATCCTTCCTCTGTATTTACGTAGTACATAGCCTACACAAAACACCCACCTTGTACGTTGAGACTAGAAATCTATGCCTACAGAGGGGCTAGGCCGAAAATTATTGGGGGGTGGGAGGTTGGATGGCAGAGGGGTTGGGGCCAGCCGTCGCCGGCCTGATATGTGACCGGAGAGTCTTGTTCAACAAACGATGACGATGATTTAAGCTCAGGCGTTTTAAGTGTATTACTGGGAGAAATCCGGCTTTTGGGCTTAGGCTTAGATTTGAGTGAGCCTGCTATTATGGGGGGAAGCTTCTCGATTTATGTGTGCCTGACCATTTGACGGCGGGGCCGCTGGAGTCGGGAGTTGCGACGTCATTTAGTTACTGGCCACTTGTACGAAAAAGGTTTTATTTTGTACGAGTCTAGTTTTAAAAGCATCCAAAATGAAAAATATTTTAAATATTTTTTTTTAGAATAGAGACGGGAGGATACATAAAAAAAAGAAATGAAAACAAACCTCATTTCAAAGTCATCGATTACGAAAATGAGTTCCAGTTTTAAAATAATAGTTTTCAGCAGTTTCCGAATTAAAATGGCATTAATTACTTACAAAAATAAATAAAAGCGCATCTTAAAATATTGTTCTGTGGCGCAGAAACTTAATTAAAAGTTCTTTATATAACTCAATGAACCACAATAGCATTAAAATTATTCTTTTCTACGTAATCACATGTTAATGTGGAAAATTTATACGTTTTGAGTGCATTCAAATGGTTAATTACACTAATTAAAAGCACACAACAGGTAAACAAAGAAAATTACAAAAAAAAAGGAACACCATTTTCAATCTTAATAATTAAACTTATGTCTTTACTAGCTCAAAAAAGAACTATGTTTCAGTGACGTCATGCAACTAAATTAAATCATGCATCAAGATGGCCTTTTAACCCTCACCTGCCTGCTTCATAGTTACATACATCACTACTTGTGCCTATAGCACTGATCGCCAGCTAATGTGTTTGCGTGGACACCGGGAGGTCATCTGCTTTCCTGGGAAGGAAAATTGGGCTTTGCATACGTATTTCGAGAACCTTCTATCATGATCCGTTTTAGTTAATAATGATGATCCGTTGTGTGGAAAGTTATCATGGTATGGGCATCCTGCTGAGGAGAAATGAGGGTCATGTCGTAAGAGGAAAAGTAACTAAGTTTCTGCAAGACGTCGTTGGTTTGTTGTTTATGGACAATAGTTGCCATAAGTACACCAACATCGTAATCGCAAAAAAATAATCAGCTGTCCCATACATTTGGGTCGAGTATAGGTACCTATTAAAGTTTTGTATGATACAGCTGATTATTTTTTTATTACGATGTTGGTACCATGGAGAAAGTTGTTCAGTTTGATGGTCAGTACCACACCACATATTTCTGATACACGCTATATTATTAAGAAATAGAATAGCTTTAACGAGTTTTTTACAACGTAGACACTACAAATTGTTACGAACTATTCTTAGTTGTTTTACTTTATATCCCTAAGTTGTCTAAAAATGTGTTTGAAACTCCTACATAAAAAAAACAATTGACTACTAGCATACGTACATTACTTAAGGCCTGTTTCACCACCTTTTTTTTTTTTTTTGTGGATGGGAAATCATCAAATGACTTCTCCCGCTCTGGGCAGAGCGGGAGGGCGTGTCAGACTGTTACTGACTAAAACCCACCCATGTTCCTTCAGCTGCCCGTGCCAGGGCCACGGTATCTCTTTCGAACTACCCGCGACCCCGGCGGCATCGGCCCAATTGACCCCGTCACTGCTGACATCTCTTTGAGGCGCGCGTGGAACACAACGCGCCGTCGACCCGGGCCTGGTCCTTACCGGACGGCGAGCTGCCCATTACTCGTCGTCCGCAAGCCCGCGCCTACGGTGGCCGGGAATCGGCAATCGATTCCCGCCGCCCAGGGCGTCTCCTACGGCGGCTAGGGGCGCGAGGGCGCGGCTGTTGCCTCTCCCTCACGCGTTCCGCTTCCTCCTTCGCGAGCATTACTGCTTCGCAGAAGGAGGTGACGGCTTCCCATGCACTCTCGCTCCGCACCATGGCCTGGACCAGGTTTGGACGCGAGAGATCGCCGCCGCCGATCGCCTCCGTGAGAACACGGCGGTGCTCCGCCCAAGCCGGGCAGACCTCCACTGTATGCTCCACCGTGTCCTCCGGGCGATCCACACAATGGTGACACCCGGGCGTTTCCTCCCGCCTTATCCGAAACAGGAACCTCCCGAAACAACCGTGTCCGGTGAGGACCTGCGTCAGGCGGAAGGTGAGGACGCCGTGGCGCCTCTCCAACCACTCCTCAAAGAGGGGACTTATCGCCGCAATTGTGGCGTGCCCACTGTTTCACCACCTACGATTGAGTTTCTATTAACTTACTTGGCAGACAATTTCATACAAATTCTGTTCTATTTTTGAATTTATTCGGTAAGTAAGTAGTGGCTATTCGGACATCGTGAAATAGGCCCTTATTAGCATAAAAACTACATACGAGTATTAGTATAGCTCAGGTATAATAAGCACCTTTCCTTTTTTATAAATTTACCACAGTCATACTCAATCCTTTTACCGAATAATCCCAATCCCGTAAATTCGATATTGAATTTTTCTCGAGTTAATCTTGTATTCAAATTTTAATTATATCATTCTGGCGTTTGAATAAAAACGAATTCATTTCGTTTGGTCGGTGAATAATAATGCACGGGCGAGTCGACGCTTGAATTACAGAGGGGCGCGTGTCACACCGAAGTGAATGATTAGCGTGCGAATTGAAAAGTTTAGAAGTTTTGTTACGTTTCAGAATGAATGAATGAATGAATGAAAACATTCAGGAACACACATTCACAACACAACGACAATCATTTCAGAAACGATTATTATTGATGTTGAGGTTGCTAATGATGATATTTTAGGTATGCCTTAACTAGTTCTAGAATCGAACGAAGCTCTATTACATAATCTTCTTAGGGCTTATTTCACGATGTCCGAATAGCTACTACTCACCGAATTAATTAAAAAATGGAACATAATTTGTATGAGATTATCTGCCAAGTAAGTTAATAGGAACTTAATCGTAGGTGGTGAAACAGGCCCTTAATCTATCAACTAACGCAACGATATCTTTAGTTGAACTAGTCTGACATACTTACTATCTATCTATATAAATAAAAAGAGATGTCCTGACTGACAGACTGACGGACTGACTGACTCATCAACGCCCAGCCCAAACCCTTGAACCTAGAAAGCAGACATTTTTTACAAAGGTTCCCTTTATATTGTAGACAAGGCATAAGAAAGGATTTCCCGGTTGTAAGTTCTCGTGGGATATTTTCCGACATCCACGCGGGCGAAGCCGCGGGCAAAAGCTAGTTGATAATATAAGCAAACCATTCGGCTGCTAAAAAGCATTACATGATTTTGACGTTTGCTTTGTAGTAAGAATAGCTAATTAGTCGGTTCCTTCAGAATAAATATCTAGAAACAAATAAGTTGAAATAATTCAGGTGACGGAAAACGAAATGTCTTATGTCTTGACTCGTAAGCTAGCGTGTTGACCAATGACAGATTCTTCTCACAATAAGTAGTGGCCTCGATTTTGCGGTAGAACAGTAGGTACAGGTTTATAGGTATTATTTTGAGGAACGTTCTGGACGAAGAGACGAAAGCTTCTGTCAGAAATGAAGAGATCCGTAGGAGAACCCGTATTCGACAAAACCCGAAGAATTGCTAAACATAGGTGGCATTTGGTAGGGCACATTGCTCACAGAACAGTTGCCCGATGGGGATGAAAGGTCCTGGAGTGGCGGCGCGTACCGGAAGACGTAACGTTGGAAGGCCTCCCACAAGGTGGACCGACGACCTTATGCAGGCCGCAGGAATCCGCTGGATGCGACAAGCACTGAACCTATTAATAATTAATTAATCTTGTTATTTTATAAGTATTATAAATGTTTGCATGTCGAGGAGCTTGTGACTAAGTAATAACAGCCGCACGGGTCGATTCATCAGGTTAAGCTACGCTTGCCGGAGTTGTCCATGGATGGGTGACCATCTTTACATACCAAGACTCCTCCGTGCCTCGGAAAGCACGTTAAGCCGTTGGTCCCGGCTGTCATTCGTGGATCTTTGACAATCGTTACGGGTCGTCAGAAGCCCGAAAGTCTGACAACCAGTTTTACCAAGGGGTATCGTATTACCCAGTTATTGGGTTGTGCAGGTCAGATAGGCAGTCGCTCCATGTAAAAAATACTGGTATTTAGCTGCATCCAGTTAGACTGGAAGCCGACCCTAACATAGTTGGGAAAAGGCTAGGCAGATTGAAATGTTTGCATGCCGAATGGTGAAATATGGCTGTGCTTTAATGTATCTTAACATCTAATAATAATATTACCCATATTTGCAAAATAAATCTCTATTCTATTCTACCGGTCCAAAAGGCGGATGCTAGGGTGAAGCCTATGTCAAGCAGTGAACGTCTTTCGGCTGAAATGATGACCTTCTGGACGAAATAAACCAATGTTACTCCACGGTGTAACACACAAAGTTATGGAGATCAACAATTAATTCGTATGTCTGTATCCGGAAAAGCACTTTTCATGACCTCATATGCATATTGAAATGATGTCGTATGATTTACGTTTAGACTAATATTATATCCTGGACATGCTATCAGATCTAGCCTGACAGCTAAGTCCTGACTATCATTGTCATAATATAATACTATTAAAGACTATTTTCATTTTGAGTTAGATTTGAGTTAACGAATACAGGCAGTACTAAATTTATTGAGAGGGCTATATTAGCTGCTATTTTTGTTAGTAAATTAATATAACTGTTCGTTACGAGGAGCTCGTGGCTAAGTAATGACAGCCGCACGGGTCGATCCATCAAGTTAAGTTACGCTTGCCGGGGTTGGTCCGAGGAACGGGTGACCATCTTTACATACGTTAAGCCATTGGTCCCGGATGTTATTTGTGGATCTTTGACAGTCGTTAGGGGTCGTCAGAAGTCCGAAAATCTGACAACCAGTCTTACCAAGAGGTATCGTGTTATCCAGTAACTGGGTTGTGGAGGTCAGATAGGCAGTCGCTCCATGTAAAATACTGGTATTCAGCTGCATCCGGAACCCCAACATAGTTGGAAAAAGGCTTAGCAGATGATGAGTTAGATACGTTACATTTAGCGATTGATATACAACGTTGGTGACATTGGACCTTATAGAGTTCTTCAATGTACTACCTACTTATACGGGAGACAAATTTCCGTGATGACTTTAGCTGATATGACCTTAGTCATGTAGGAATCTCCAGATGTCGCACAAAAATGATTGAGTCGTAAAACAGGAAAATTGCACAAAATATTATGCATTTAATTGTCATAGGGAGCACAAACTCGTCATAAGCTACGCGGAAGATGTCTCAAGGGGCTGTCACCACGCCGCATCGTAATAAGAACACATTTAAAAGGAAATCATCATAACGAATTCAAACATTAATTCAAAAGCATAACTGTACAGCTAAAGTATAAGTAGGTACGTTACTAACACAATCTGTACAAAGGGCACCGAGCACTCCATTTATATAATACTCGTCAATAATAATTTCATTAAAATGTAGATCTAGTTAAAAGCATTTTTTCTGATTAATTTTCAGTCGCGGGCCCCGCTCTTCTTTTTTTTAATTGAATATCAGGCCACTTTGATGGCGCGACGAGAAAGGGTTGAAAAAAAAGTTCGCCCTCATTTGAATAAAATAACAGCACTCACACTTTGCATTTACGGAGATATTTCAAATTATATCTGGACTCTTTTTTGTTTTAATTTTTTTTTTGTTCCTCGTATTTATTTTATTTTTCCATCACCGCTCCCGTCTAATTGAGTTAGGCCTCCAAATCGAAAATGTCGATCGACTTGTAATTCAATTTATTTTTGTTTCTAATGGAGTTCGGAGATTTTTATTCTCTTTTTTTAACTGTAATTTTGAATCATTTGCCTATTGAAGGGTTGGTTCTGTTTACCGATGCGAGGACGACTTTGCCATGGAATGTTGTTTTTCTTAGATCTGTTTGCGTGCTTTGTTTTTAATATCTTTTAAGGGGGATACATCGATAATATTGTTTCTTTAAAATTCCTATAAAACTAAATAGATATGGTTAAATCATTTGAATTTTCCATATGTGTGTTATTTGGTTACTGCTTTACTTAAACCCAAGCACGATTACTTGTTTGGATAAAAAAAAATCCAAAGTAGCACCGTATATTTTGTTTTTTACGATTATACGTAAAGAATTCCTTATTCTGCAGTAAAATTTACTTTAAATCGAAGGTATTTAAATATTTAAGAACTAGCTTTTGCCAGCGGCTTCGCCCGCGTGTATGTCGGAAATTATCCCACGGGAACCTTCTACCGGGATGAAAAGTATCCTTTGTCTTAATCCCGGTTATAAACTGTCTGTATACCAAATTTCATCCAAATCCGTTCAGCATTTTTTGCGTGATTGAGTAACAAACATCCAAACATCCAAACTTTCACATTTATAATATTAGTAGGATTTACTAAGCTAAAAATTGATTAAAATATAGCATTTTGTCATACATTTTCATTTAAACGAAGCGCTTTTAAATTCCGGTGCGCGTGAGTCTTCTATTTCGCGCGTCAATTTAGACAGCCATAACTTTATTTCACGTAAACACTGAGCTAAACCACACTTCAATGAATCCTCAAGTGTAAGTCAGTTTTCTTAACTGCTCTACGTAGAGAACTTAACAAAACCTCTTTGAGAATATTACTAGAAGTGATATTATGATACAAACCACTGAAACAATGCAACAATTTTCTTTTCAGCTATCTTTTGCTCAGAAACCTTGGCTTCTTATTTTATCCCTCGGCCCGCGAGATTGTATCAACTCCGAGTAAAAAGGTAACTGGTTAAGAGGTGGTTTAGTAACACTATCACAGACTTGATTTGTACTCTATTTCTTAGTTTTCTTTTCTTGGTTTATTTCTTTCTTTTCTTGCTTTCTTTTCATGGAATATTTTGGAGTTTGTTCCAGACTTAGGTCGGTTTTTTCTATGGAAAGTCATCATTATCTGCCTAGCATTTTCTCAACTATGTTGGGGGCGGCTTCCAGTCTAACTGGATGCATCTGAATACCAGTATTTAACATGGAGTGACAGCGTATCTGACCTCCACAACACAGTTACTGGGTAATACGATACCCGTAACGACTGTCAAAGATCTACAAATGACGTGCCTTCCAAGGCACGGAGGGGTCATGGTATAGTGAAGATGGTCACCCATTCGCGGACCAATCGCAGCAAGCGCAGCTTAAACTGAGCGATCGACCCGTGCGGCTTGTATTACTAACAAGCCCTATGCCCTATGGAGCCCTATGGAGAGTCTAGCTGCGTGGTCGCACATTGTTTTAGGTAATTCTCTTCAATATTATGATTGAGTAGAGTAGTATGATGCAGATCCACCCTTCAATCTCAAGAACTGGTACTCTGACTGG
The DNA here is from genome assembly GCA_946251885.1 of Cosmia pyralina. Lineage (NCBI taxonomy): Eukaryota > Metazoa > Arthropoda > Insecta > Lepidoptera > Noctuidae > Cosmia > Cosmia pyralina. The sequence goes on from OX276354.1 coordinate 19,755,914, forward strand.
TGAAATTAATTTATGTGAAAACGATCCTTAAGTTGTCACTTATAACACCTACAGATGAAGAAGAGAATACTTTACTGACCTGCACCCTAATTCCGTAACACACAATCGGAATCTGAATCATTTTGAAGCAAATTGCTAATCCATTGCTTCATATGTTCGAAAAATGTATCTACTCGACAACGTAAACAATGCAATGAATGTTGTTGAACGGTCAAAATAAAACCGATTCTGATTGATAATGTGTTACGCAATTATTGTTCAGCTAATGCTCCATCTGCATGCAAGGCATAGGCTCCGTCCCACAGAGGGAAAGAATGACAATTGATTAGCATTCAAAAGAGGTCTATACTGACACAAAAATCACTCGACCTGAAGCCTAAAGTAGCTTTAAAAATAAGGTCAAATTCTCACCTTAGCCTCGCGGAACATAATGAAGATTATACACGTATAAGCATTATTATATTAGCTGTATACACGCTGCAACAATGTCGCACGGACGGCGCCTACTCAAAAGACACTTGTCGCTTCTACGCTGATGGAGAGTGGTTGATACTTTTCATTAATAATTAAAAAAAAAAATAAAAAAACATGACTGCCCTGTTAAAAAAAGAACTAAATAGTAAAAAAAACAAGATTTATAGCCAGTGTCACTCGGGATGATGTAAGGATTCTAACGATACCCCATTCATTCAAATCTGTCCAGGAATTTAAAAGTTATGGTGGAATAAAGAAACTCACATACACGAACCCTGAAACATTACTCCTTTTTGGGCAGTCGTTCAATAATAAAAATTAAATCGTTTTTAAAAGACTACTGAAATTTATTGTTAGGTTGAATTGTAGGTACCTAAGTTAGAAGATGTAAAATGATATATATTTTTTAATTTTTGCTCTTATTGATGATGATGAATTTAATAATCAGCCTATAATGTTCCCAATGCTGGGACACAGGTCTCCTCTCAGTGAGAGGGAGTGGACCGTAATCCACCGCGCGGGCCACCAGTGCGGGTTGGTAGATGTCGTGTAATATTAAATGGATTTTCAGACTAAAAAGTCATGACTATTGTTACAACAATTAAATTATCGCTTCACATAACTTCTTCGCTCATTTTGATGTAAATCAAATTCAACCAGACCAACCTTCTACTAGCAACCGGCGTTCGTGTATGACCAAATGTATGAACGTAAACGAGGCAAAAGGAGTATGTAAGGATCGTAGCAGCTGGCGTTCTGTTGTGTATGTGTATGTAAATTCAACCAAGTCGAAGCACGATTTTCCCAAGTATCAACCACACTAACTCACACTACATTCACGGAGAGCGTTTAAGAGAGTGAGAAAAGCTCGCAGCCCCGGCCTATTCGTTTCATGAGGGCGGCCCTACTTTTGTCTTGGCTGTCGGCTGTCGGCGACCCAAACCGGGTAAGTCGGGATTTTACAACATTTTCACAGACTTTTACGAGTTTTTCTGTTTCAGTGTGATGATGTAAGATGGGGAGATTGAGATAAACGAATGTTTTATTGTTTTAATGCTTGTGTAATTTACGGTATTGGAAAATTAATGCTTTTTAATAATCGTTGGTTTTTACAAAGTTAGACGTAGAATATATCTATAGCTAAGTCCAAAATGGTGGCTTAACAGTTTTTGTTTAGAGAAAATCAAAACCATCATATTTAACTAAGTAGTTGTCGTAAGTTTACATTTATAATCATCTCGCCCTAAAAGCTTGACTAAGGGCTGATTGTTCAATAATCAGATAATTTTTATCAGAGGATTAAATATGGCGGATTGACAGCTTTTGTATGGAAAATATGTCAAACTGTCAAATTTATTCTTCAGGTAAAAGTTATCAACCTATTGAACAATCAGCCCTAGGTCATCGTTATTTATAGAGTAACTGTATGTCAATAATTAAATCCTTATGAAGTAATCCGTATCTTTCTGAGAGGTGGGTTTAGTTTTTTTAATTACTCGTGAATAAAAGCTGTAACCAAAAACGTTAATAATTTATTTATTTCTATATTTTTTTCCTATGTACTTAAAAATACTTTAATAGAGTAAATAAATAAAGATAAAAGAGCACGAAGGTATTGCTTATAATATATATCTGGCAAATATAAACCTGCTGTTTTAAAAAAAAAGTCGAGAGGTATCGTGGGGCACCCGGTTGGAACGAAGATCTTCTCGCATTATGTATTAATACAGAGCCATTTAGTATGGTCTCATGTTTACTACATGGCTCTGGGGGTCTAGACAAAATCCCTTTTCTATCAGCGTTAACGCCAACGGAAAGATCAATTGTATGGAGTTGACAGCAGCAGTCACGTGACATCTCTGAAGCTAATGTCAACTCCATACAATTTGATCTTTCCGTTGGCGGTAATGCTTACAGAATAGGGATTTTGTCTAGGCCCCCCGTACAACAACAAAAACAAAGACTTTTGACACTTGAAACTGACGGCATAACGCTTTTTCGTTACGTCATATTTTCTGCCAGTTTACTCCTTCCACGAGCCGCGTTAAAGCACTTTGTTCCAAAATTATAGCCTCTGGAAAAACAAAACACAACTTCCAGACTTACCCCACTTCCTTGTCTTGTCGCCAATCTGAGAAGAATCTCGGGGCGAGGCTGAAGTGACTCACGGGTTGGGGTCGCCGGCACCCCACCGGACTTGACACTCATTTAAGTAGCATATAATTCAGTTTATTTAGCCGAATTCAATCTTGAAGAAGTGGAGAAGGGTTGGCTAGTTGTGAGTGGGAATGTTGATTTTGTGGATGAAGTCGTCTCAATCTGTTTATTCTGGTGCAGTATAATCTCACGAAGTGACACGCGCTTTACTTGAGTTTACCAAGCGTACAAACACGCTGTGAATGTGTGTGTGCGCGCAGTAGCTCTCGGTACCGTCTGAGACAATGGCGAAGTCGGAAGTACGTGAGGGTGTGTGCGCATGTGTGTGTTATGTGCTGACCATCCTCGTCTTCATGCACACAGTACACTAATATTATAAAGGCGAAAGTTAGTGTGTTTGTATGTTTGTTAGTTCTTCACGCTCAAACGGCTAGACCGATTTAGATGAAATTTGGTATGTAGATAGTTTATGCCCTGAATCAACACATAGGCTACTTTTTATCCCGGTCTACGCAGGTGAAACCGCGGGGCGCAGCTAATTCACAATAAAGCGCGCGTCGCTTTGTGAGATAAAAATACTGTAGCTGTCATTAGAAGTCAAACTATCCTTGTTCAGTAAGGTAGGTACTATATTGTCTTCAATGTAGAAGTAGCATATAGGGTTAATGTACTGTAGTGCTATTCTGTAAATATCTCACCGTGAAAACATGAGTGAAGTGATCTTAAAGTGAGCTGTCAATACTGTCAACCCTAGCATTAGGTGGAATGACGGCTCACTTCACGCTCACTTCACCTGAGTTATCACGGTGAGATGCTTACGGAATAGCACTGCTGAACACCTAATCTGTCTATAAAAGTTTTAGTGACTAGTTCCTTTACAAAAATGTGGCGATTTCAATTTCATATAAGTCAATCTGCATAGTCCACCCCAACTATGTTGGGGTGGACTTCCAGTCTAACCGGTTGCAGCTGAATACCAGTATTTTACATGGAGCGACTGCCTATCTGACCTCCACAAACCAGTAACTGGATAATACGGTACCCCTTGGTAAGTCTGGTTGTCAGACTTCGACTGTCAAAGACCCACGAATGACAGCTGGGACCAACGACTGAACGTGCTTTGTGAGGCACGGAGTCTAGGTATGTAAAGATGGTCACCCATCCACCGATTAACCCCGGCAAGTGTAGCTTAACCTGATGGATCTATCCGTGCGGCTATTATTACTTAGCCACGAGCTCCTCATATAAGTGTAGTTGCGTATATGCAAGCGTACCTATACTTACATAAGCTAAGACTATCAATATAAATATGTCGACAATACCAAAATGCTTTGTCTTGTAAAAAAAAAAGTCGTTAATAAAAACTTAAGGTAACCTACTAAGCCGCTAGCAAAATGACGATTTGATCAACTCATCGCGACGCTAATAAGTGGATCAATGCTTTATTTGCACGATCAAATAATTTTAATCCTCGTAGAATAATTACTCATTCAGCCACAGCACACAAAACCTGTGTAGGTAATGAGGAGATTTTTAATAATTTTGTATCTTTTTGTTTATTCCCCTGACCTACTGTGTCGCATCGCATCGCCTGCCCGCGCTATTACTTCGTTTTCGCTTAGCTTTATTTGTGTTTTATTTTGCTCGGTTTCTAAGGGTTAAGACGCTAAGGCGTGACGTTAAATAGCTAATAAATATACTTCAAGAATTGGACAATCAAATGCAAAAAGTTTTTTTTGGTGTTTCCAGAGATTAGAGCGTTCAAACAAACTCTACAACTTTATTATTACTGTCAAAGATCCACGAATGACATTCGGAACCAACGGTTTAACGTGCTTTCCGAGGCATGGAGGAGTCTCGGTATGAAAAGATGGTCACCCATCCATGGACCAACCCCGGCAAATATAGATATAGATCTGACATAAAACGGCCAAGGTCCATTACGTTAGACAAATATAACAATGACATCAAGTATACAACAAATTTAATAATAATCAATTTTATAAACAAACTTTGTCACTAAACAAGGCTTGAAACATTGTCAACACAAGTCGACCGCCCGGTGGGACATCCCATCGGAAAAAATGATGAACTTCCATTCTATCTTCTATCCCCTATTTAACCACATTAGGGTGAGTTTCCACCAAACGGAAAAATCCTGGCGGATGCTCATGTAGTTTTTAAATTTCACTGATTATGTAACACGCTTGATAAACGCTTGATGTCTGTCGAATTTTATACTCGTAATTAAGGAGGATGCGCTAAGGTAGACCGCGAAATTCAAATTTTCTTACGTTTTTTGCAATTTGCAGGTTAGTGTCAGGTCGTATGTTGATTCAAATATCATTCGCGGCCATAACTAATATGGCTTTACAGAATTATAATTATAAGAATCAACAATACAACTTCATAAGTTAGAATTAACCTCAAATCTAGCGATTTCATGAAATCATGAGGTTTGAGGTCAATTCTAATTTATGGAGATGTATTGTTGATTCTAATTATTATAATTCTGTAAAACCATGTTAGTTACGGCCGTGAATCATATTTTAATCAACATACGACCTGACACTGACCTGCAAATTGCAAAAAACGTAAGAAAATTTGAATTTCGCGGGCTACCTTGGCGCATCCTCCTTAAGGACGCTGTTACAAGTGGGTAGTCATATCTATACTTTTTTACACTAAAGTATGTTTATAAAAAAACTTTTTTACAAAAAAAAAAACCGACTTCCAAAAGCAACACTACAAAGTGAAAAATAACTTTAATTTCGGAAGTCGGTGTCTAGTTAAATGTATTTTCGTTTTTTGCCACCGTCTTCCGAAATTAAAGTTATTTTTCACTTTGCAGTGTTGTTTTTGGAAGTCGGTTGTTTTTTTTTTTTGTAAAAAAGTTTTTATTTTTCACTTTTTAGTTGTGGTACCTACCCCAAACAAATTCTAATACCACTACCTGCAAAACAAACTAGAACATCATCCATATAAAAGTGGGGAAAAATACGTATTATTGAAGCTAACTCAAAAACTACCAAAGCAAAGTTCATCAATTTTATATGGGACCAACTGTGATGTATACCCTCTCGAATAAAGCAAAAAAAAATCCAAATCGGTTTAGCCATCTTCGAGTAATCGGGGAACATACATAAAAAAAAAAAAAATGTTCCGATGAATGAGAACCTCCTCCTTTTTGAACTCGGTTAATAAAATGCTTTGCATTCTTAAAATGTTTTTTGGCCGAATTGTTGATAGATATGCAAGGTACGATTATGAAGTATAAATATAATTTTGGATAGGTGCAGTTTCTCAATAATTAATGTACCTACCTCAGCGAAAATTTTTACTTCGTTACATTGAGAAAATTAACACTCGTAGCAGCGTCCTTAAAGTCTATATTGATATAGTTATTTTTTCAGTGAAATTTAAAAAGTGCGCTCGAGCACTGCGAAGATTTTTCCGTTTGGTAGAAACTGACCCATATGGCGGTCAATTTTCAAAAATCGATCCTTAGTTCTCACTTTTTTTTATAAGTAAAAGGAACTCTTGTGCAAAATTTCATGCGTCTAGAACTCTAGATCACTGGGTCTCACCAATGGAGACCAAAGGACTGTACACCAGGTTTACAATCTTTTCACATTTATTTTACCTCTGACTTTGCATCACTGTCAAAATCACAATGCTCTTTATTTTCATTACAATAAGGTTGCTACACTTACGACTCATTAGTCGACTTATTAGTCTGTGAAAATCACAATGATCTTTATTGTCCTAAACATAAGGTTGCTGTTGGATTGCTGCTGTCAGAGGTAAAATAACTGTGAATGGACTGCAGGCTGTGTGTTCTTTGTCAATGAATTTATGATTTATACTATTAAGTAGATGGCCAGTAGGCAGCTTACAAAGAAAAAAAAAACAAAAAAAAATCTTTGCAAGGTTTTAATATCAAGCCAAGTGTCGTAACAAACTTTTTATTAGAATGTAGTTCTGTCATCTCCTCGGCCTAAAAGAAAAGGGGTGATTTCTAAGGGTGATTTGGAAGGGTTGTCAAACCTTTTTCTTTAAATAAATTAGCGGAATTGTGTTCTTTCTCGTGCTAATGAATGTCTTGTGGACTCGACGTCAGTCCTGAATTAATTCCGTCTTTAATTAATTGATTTTAATGAGAATTCGACGAATTTATCACCTTTATACCTATACTAATTAAGTAAAGTTAATTTTATTCAGTCTGGTTTGTTTTGGGATACTTAGTTACTTGGAATTTAAATAAGTAGATTAGTTACTACGTAATTGAAAATAAATTAACTGATATAGTTAATTAAACTCGAGTAAACCTGCACTTTTCAATGACATACCTAAATATTATCCAAGTAAGTGTAAACTACAAGGTTATTTTTGTAAAAAACAACTCTGCAAACTCATCACTCACTCACTCTTTTCTCATCTATGAGAAAAGCTTCAACTGCATGCAATAATCGTGCTAAAATACGAAACAAAAAAAAAATACAAAAATCCCAATGTAACACACCTATTGTGCGCATTATAAGTATTAGAAGCGTGTGTTTTATCACTGCGACAATCAAAACGTACGTTCCCGACCGCAAGTTTAATTATGCAAACATCAAGCCGTCGCCAGATTTCTCATTAGAGCCAAGATAATGACGGTACACACTGTCGCAAAATTAGATAGCAAGCACGCACCCAAACAGATATACGCGCCACATTAACATAAACCGAATTTGCATGTAAATTACATTTTACAGCATCTTAATTAAAACATTTTGGCATTATAAATGATCAAGCGGGGGAGGGTGGTACCCCTGACCTTAGCGCCTCCTCCCTCCGGTTAATTCGATAGTTTGAAATTTGGAACATTTGAATTTGACGTTCGATTTTATGTTTTTTTTTTTTGCGTTTAGCGGGAAAACTACCGTCGGTTTTTTAAAACAAAACTACTGTGCGTTCGGCAGTTAATAACAAAGCAATTTTAAATGTTATTTTTGGAAAATTTATTTGATAGGTAGAGTTCAAAGTGTAGCGATTCCAATGAATGGTTTTAAAATATTTTCATTACTTATAAGGTTTAATTTTTATTTTAAAAAATACTACATCTCTCTAACAATTTATAGTAATTTCCTTAAATTTTCCAGAATTGGCAAATTTTTTTGATTTCATTTTTTTCTTAGTCTTCGCTGAGTAGGTATCATTACTGATTTGTTTCTTTCTCCCTATAAACATAGCAAATAAGCACAGCAGTTACGACTGTATTATAATTCCGCCACTGTTACGTACCAACATTTACCTTATAGCATTACATTAACCCTCGCACTGCAGGCAGAGTTACCGCGTTGCATCGCCGTGACGTATGGTTGACCCTCGACGTATCTACGTTGCACAGTCAAGTGCAATGCAAGGGTTGTAAGTACTTTACACTTGTTTAGAACTAATTATGCGATGAAATTTTTGCACTACTTTTTTTTTATAGGAGTACCTAGTTATTTTTAATAAGATAACAAGGTGTTTACGACTTGACAAATTGAGATTTCTTGATTGTTCGTTAATTTAATTTTGGTCTACAAGGTTTAAATGAACAACTTTTACTATGGGACCAAACCTGAAATCGCGAAAAAAAATCAGCTATTCCCTACATTTATGTTCGCTTAACTGGTCAAAATGTAGGGAACAGCATTTTTATTTAGATAATCAAACTTACCGAAAATCGTGACATTTAAATAAAACAGAGATTTCGAAAATTAGGCAGGTATTATTTAAATTTAAGTTAATTAAAAATTTTATTGCTTGATCAGCCCCATCTATTTCTTAACAACATTTTCACGAGATTAAAGGAATAAAAACGTTTTTACAAAAAAATACAACCGACTTACAAAAACAACACTACAAAGTGAAAAATAACTTTAATTTCGGAAGTCGGTGTCTAGTTAAATGTATTTTCGTTTATTGCCTCCGACTTCCGAAATTAAAGTTATTTTTCACTTTGTAGTGTTGTTTTTGGAAGTCGGTTGTATTTTTTTCTAAAAAAGTTTTTATTTTTCACTTTTTAGTTGTGTAACTACCCCACACAAATTCAAATACCACTACCTGCAAAACAAACTAGAACATCATCCATATAAAAGTGAGGAAAAAATACGTATTATTGAAGCTAACTCAAAAACTACCAAAGCAAAGTTAATCAATTTTATATGGGACCAACTGTGATGTATACACTCTCGAACAAAACAAAAAAAAATCCAAATCGGTCCAGCCATTTTCGAGTAATCGGGGAACATACATAAAAAAAAAGAAAAAAAAAAAAGGTTCCGACGAATTGAGAACCTCCTTTTGAAGTCGGTTAAAAATGTTTTTTTTTTAACAACCCTCCTTTGAGAGTATTAACTGAAAGTTCTTTAAATAAGTTAGCAATTAGGGGTAACATAAAATTAACATAATTGTATAAGTTCGTGCTGTTTATGTTTCGACAATAACGATTTTGTCTGTTGCTGTCTTCGTGGGTGTGTATAATGAGGGTAGACGGAATTAAACAACTTGGAAATAGATACTTAGTTATGTACTGAGTACGTACAGAATTACAGCGAGAACCCATTGGATGCCAAGCACAGGACCGGCTGTTCAGGTAATGCTGAAGGGGGGCGTCAATTGCTGGATCTACTATACTCAGTAGTTGACGTCTTTGGGGGCATTCATTAATTACGTGAGGCGATTTTGGCGATTTTTCGACCCCCCACCCCCCTTGGTGAGATGTCGTGAGATTTAGCTTGACCCACTACCTCCCCACCTAATCTCACGTGAGATTTTTCTAAATGCGTATTTTTTGTGTAAATATGTTAATTTGTGCTTGATTTCGTTGTATTTATTTAAATAAACATAATTTGCTTAATTATTTTTATATTAATTACCAAGTTTTCTCGCAATTTTACACTGTTTCATGCGAAAAAAAATTACGTGATATTTGCCTCTCTCTCCCACGTGAGATTGGGTGAGATTCGGCTCGACCGCTTCCCCCTTTAAACACCTCATGTAATTAATGAACCCCCTTTCGGCTGTTGATTATGTTAAGCTTGCACGAGTGACAATATTTAGGGCACTAATACAGCACTGTCCTGCAAAGCAAGAGTGTGATGAGGATGGCTTCACCAAAGTTCAGACGAAGAAGAAGAAGCCTACTTGTCGCAATCAATGCAGAACTGGACTGATAGGACCAAATATGCTGCTACATCCAGCGATACCTACGACGTTGCTGTATGTGTCCCGACTGCATCACTCCACGAAGGTTGAGGAGATCGTGGAGTACATGAAGGTGAAGACCAACTGGACCTTGAGGGTCGAGAAGTTGGAGCCCCGTCACAACACCAACTTCAAGTCGTTTGTGGTGCGGGTTCCGACACACCATCTCGACACATTCCTAAAGGAAGAGTTTTGGCCGAAGGGTGTAGTCTACCGACGTTTTCGCGGCAGGCTATGCGACACCGCGCAGCGTAACACGACGCCGTCACCTCGTGTGTCTTAGTTTATTTTATAAGTTGTATTTTATATATATTAGTATATCATTTTTGTTATTTATTTAAATAATATGGGAGACTTACAGCTAAAACAAACAGATCAAGGACAGTACATTAATCAGAAAGCCAATAACAGGTCTCCACTTATGGTCTTGGTTATGTTGTAATATTTTTTGTTTGTATTTGTGTATTGTATTTTGTATGGGCCACAGCTGCCTGAAATTTAATTTAATTTATTTTTTAATTTAATTTAATTTATTTTTTTAATTTCTTCCTTTAGGAAGAAATTAAATTAAACATATCCGATGTGCCCTGGGCACAGGGGCTAGGACATTCCTGATTGGCTAGGACATGAGATATGGACAAAATATTTCCAAATTGTTTAAGTATCTACTAAACATTCAGTTAAAGTATCTACTAAACAAAAAATGGGTTGCTCCATTTGACAATTTCTTAGCTAACCTCATAACTTAAACCCCCACCTAACCTAACCAAACCACCTTTAACCTTAACCACCCACGCATTGCTGGTTAATGTTATTGTAAATGTTAAATAATATCTGTCACTTCTGTCAGCCGCGTAACTACCCTGATAACTTTATCTAAGCTGAGCAATACCGGTGCAACACATTTCGCACTAACCGGTAAAGTCAGCGTTACAGTTATTGTCAAATTTGACATAAACCTTTAACTACTATTGTGGTCACAGAAAAGATAAAGAGGTCTTTCTCTCTTTATCTGTTCTGTGATTGTGGTGCAACCCAGCCTATTATAAGTAGACACTCATCCAATTTTATCGAGATGTGGACGTAGACTGCGTTTAAATGCCGGGTGCCCTGCGAATTGGATGTCAGTCTGTAGTAACATAATTAGATGACGTGTTAGCTCAATGGATAAAATATTAAATGTTATTATTAAAATATTATTTTTATATTATTATTATATCACTATTAATTGACACTAAACTGACATTATATTCTGCTGCTGTATTAATTCATCGTTGTAATCTAATTTTTATTATTATTTATAGACATGGGTATTATTGCTATTTTTAGAAAATCTATTGTATAAGGAGACGTGTGTGTAGCCACAATTGAATTGTTAGTTAATCATATGAGCGTTTTGGATGGTATGTCTGTTAGCTCGTAAGACCAATTGAATAAATAAATAAATAAATAAATTAGATAGTTACAAAAACTACTGCCTCGTTGGTCTAGTGGTCGCAAGCACTACTGCTGAGCGTGAGGTTCAGGGTTCGATTCCCAGGTCGGGCAAAGTGTTTTTGGGTTTTTCTATCTGGAATTTCTCAGTAGCAGCCCGCAGTCTGAATTTGTGTCCGGTTGATGGCAATAGGCGCGCCCCTATTACATGGGACTTAAACATAACTGGCGAAATGTGGGTGTACTATAGCTACACCTCTGCCCAACCCTTCGGGGAAACAAGGCGTGATATTATGTTATGTTAGTTACAAAAAAAGAACTGAATTTAAAAAAAAAGATTTTATTGTGTCAATCTAATTAATTGGGTAAATTCAAATTCCAAACTTTAAAACAAAAGCACCTCAACCATAACATCCTAAAAGCTAAAAAGACGTCAAACTTGACACAAATGTTTTGTCATACTAGTGACGGACCTTTGTCCTGGAACGGGAATAAATAATGAACACTGACGACTGCTACTTCTGTTGCGAAAGGAACTAAAAAGTAACGGCTATAGCCGACGGCGATCCCTCCGTGAGCTTTGTTGCGCTACACTAATTTTAGCAGAATAGAGATGCGAATGTGATATTTACGCGGACTGTCGGAGGTCCGTCAGAAAGCAGTGTTCTTTTTTTGAATTTCTTTTATTTTCTTTTCTTCGTGTAATGGTTAATGGCTCGTGGTTGAATATTGAACTGCGTGGATTATTCGATTTGCAGGGAACGGCGGATTTTGATCACTATGACGTAGTTGAAGGGCAATAGACAGACATTTTGTGTAAAGAAAAGTAGGTACTTAAGTCTTTGCGTTGATTATCATCCGAAGATATAATATGATAACATACGTTACGTATAGCATTTTGGATGCTAAAAACCTAAAACTAAAATAATGGACACTGTGTCAAAGTAAAAATCTGAGTTTTGGCTGTTTCGTTCCGAACCCATGTTTGAGAAAAAGGCAAACAACTATGTAATACGTATATATAATATACGTTGCACTGGAACACTGACCATGGAGTTGAGAATCTATCTACAGGGTGGAATTGAATTCATGGGCAATATTTTAAGGGGTCATTGTACTCATCATTATGAACAACTTTTACTATGGGAACAAACCTGAAATCGTGAAAAAAAAATCTGCTGTTCCCTACATTTTGACGAGTTATGCGAGCATAATGTATGTAACAGCTGATTTTTTTTTTCGCGATTTCAGGTTTTTTCCTATAGTAAAAGTTGTTCATAATGATGAGTACAATAACCCTTTAAAATATTACCGATGAATTCCATTTCACCCTGTATAAGCCTGAGATGTCCCATTGCAGGTCAAAAACAAAAGTCTCCTTACTCTCTTTCCACTTTTCTCTATTTATAGCTGCTAAGGACCAGTTCTTGTTGAAGGAGTCCAGCTCATCCTGCCATCTGGACCTATTAGCCAAAGGTTAAATATAATGAAATTAAACTTTCGTGACTTCAAAAAAAGAAGGAAGTTCCCAGTTCGTCGGATTTATTTTATTTTTTATAAATGCACCGTTTACATAAAGCATTTAAAACAGCTGTAATGCGAACCTCCTAATAAAGTACACACTGAATTTGAACCACTTTTTAGACCCCAATAAGATAGGTTGGCACATACACCTGCCTCTATTAATTTCAATTACAACAAAACTATTTATCAGACCATAAATTTATCAAGTGAGTGAGTGTATCTTGATGTTGTTGCATTGCGTGTGGTGACGTGATCAATTATTATCTGTGGACTCGTTCGAAGTGTGAAGCCATCTCATTTGCGATTATGTTAGGCTGTGGCTCGATTGTGTTAAAATTATGCCCCTTTTCGTCTTTATGTAAAAGGTGTTATAGTCTGTTGCCCTCTATAATTTAATTTGCTTACAAATGACAAGGACAGCTTACGTAGAATTTTAAAGAGTTTTTATAATAATAATAATACACATTGATTGCAGAATCACTTCCATATTTGTTAGTAACATTTATTGTTAAGCTGCGTGAGGCCACCGATCCTGGGGAGTGTCTACTTGACTGCGTGGAGTTGTATCCACCGCCCCAAGATCGGAGAGTCCCACCTCTCAGCCAACGTTCTAAGAATGGTGTTGGGGTTGCCGCGCACACGGCGTAGTAGAGAAGCGCATCTCTTACGCATGATGGCCGGAAAACTATCCACATCCGCGTCGGCAAACATGCCGGACGCGCTACAAAAACGCGGCAGCCCCAGCAACACCCGGAACGTGTTGCTATATTGTATGCGCAGGCTACTGTAACTGTGTGTGTTTATGCGTCAAGTTTTATAAGAAATTGTGTGTTTGGAGTGGACTCAGTACTTAGGTATAAGTAATCGTTCTTCACTTAATTAAATCGATCAGAGCAGTGCCAAGACGTATAAAAAAAGGCGGACAGATTGTCGCTAACAAAAAACTGTGTCTATCGGAGTCAACCAGCTCGCTATACATAACAGGCCCGGCACGCACACATTCACACATCAGTCAACCATTCGTAAATTATGGTAACGTATTCGTAATATGGTAAGGCAAAAATACAGCATGTCTTGTGAAATGTGTGCGGCCTGTAGGTATAGCGAGCTGGCTGACTCCGATAGACACAGTTTTTTGTTAGCGACAATCTGTCCGCCTTTTTTATACGTCTATGAGCAGTGCTTACACATTTTTGTTTCAATCAATCAATCAACTCAGCCAGTCGCAGTCCACTGCTGCCTCTGCTGCCTCTCCAAGGTTGCGCCACAACATCCTGTCCTCCGCCTTCCGCATCCAGTCTGTCCCAGCCACTTTCTTCAGGTCATCGGTCTATCTAGCTGGGGGGCGTCCCACACTACGCTTACCGATACGCGGTCTCCACTCTAGGACTCGTCTGCTCCACCGGCCATTGGTCCTGCGACAAACATGGCCAGCCCACTGCCACTTCAGTTTGCTTACTTTGAAAGCTATGTCGGTTACTCTGGTTCTTTTCCGGATAACTTCATGCCTGATTTTCAAAGAAACTCCGAGCATAGCCCGCTCCATAGCGCGCTGAGCGACCTTGAATTTGTGGACCAGCCCGACTGTCAGTGTCCACGTTTCAGCACCGTATGTCATAACGGGCAGGACGCACTGGTTGAAAACATTGCGTGGTAGGCAACGAAAAAAAGTTTTGTTTAAGTTTCTTAAATTACTATAGGAATAATTATTATCATGATTAATAAAATGATCCTACTAATACATGTTACCTAGTAGGGATAGTTTATTAAAGTTGCCTCAACTCGATACCTATATTTTGAATAATAACTATCAGATGCAATAACTAAAGTAAATATTTATAAAACAAATATCGCGTGTTTGAAGTACAAAAAATAATAACTCCGCCAACAATACTTTCAACAACTCTTAGCGCAAAAAGAAAAAGCAGGAAAATAATGATACAAAGCTCTTTATTTCACACAATTACAGCGATATGTGGAGGAGACGAGCCGTTGAACATACACAATTAGTCGCTTTTTCACACAACAAGTCACAGTGTAGCTAACTTGAAGAGCGAAAAAGTTTGCTTTTCCAGTAAGTCAGTAAGTTGAGAGCACGTTTTGTTGGCATGTACAGATTTCAAAAATAGGTTGTTATAGTGTAGACGCTCAGCGACTGCAGCGCCGTGAAAAGTAATGAAAAACAGGCGCCTAGTGTCAAGTGTAAATCGCCTTGTTAATTTCACTAGCCCTGCGGCGAATTTCGCCGAGGACGCATTGTGTGTGCCGGCTTTATGTCGCGTCTTCCCGTTGTCTGTACACGGCTTTAATTGCGCGCGTCATTGGCGCGCTTTTTGAAAAAAGAATGACGTGTAATTAACGCGCGAATATGGAACGTGACAACGCGCGTTCTGAGGGAGCGATTTTTTTTTAATTTTTTTAATTAGGCACACGAAGGGTTGAGTTCGGTGTTTTGTTTTTGTTCGTTTTTTATTATTTTGTTGTTATGAGTCCAGTTATAGCAAGCGAATTTAAATTATAATGAATAAATTAAAATGCTTTTATTAAACCATTCGTATTGATTATAATTATTTTAACTTGCTGTATTTGACACCTTGCATTCCGTTTTAATATAGCTTTAGGCCATCGCTTACATTTCACATAATAGTTATATCATATTTACCTTATTAGCTTTTGTGATAGTGAAAACTAAAAATACATTTTCGGAAATTAGGAACTAAAAAAACAAGCTGAACATTATCTTTTTGCAAAACAGCCACAAACTACTCCTCATTGACCTAAAACAATTCCATAAATATAATTTACTGAGTAATTAATTTGATGTATACTTTCGCCGTTTCCCGTGTCTGTGGATTGTAAATAAATAAAAAATAAATATATATTTTTTTTGAGGACAATGACTGTCCGAAAAAAGCGATGATACATGATCCTCGTTTGGCTGGCTCGCGTACATTTTTTTTTTATTAAAAAAATCACATTAACGGCCTTCATTGGGGCGGCGATAAATAATGCCCTCCTTATTCAAATTTTTGTTTTGTTCATCCCCCACACGTTATAAATGAGACTTATTTGGAAACGAATGATAGGGAGCGATAAAATTCTCGATTATGTTAGAATGTGTGAGTGCAGAACGAGTTGGTAATCGGGCCATTAATTATAAATTTAAATTTTATTTTTACGCGCATTACCTGTGCCTGTATTTGGTTTCGAATTTAAACTGTTTTTAAAAATTAATCAAGGCAGCAAAACGATTTTTACAAGTGAATGTATACACGTATAAAGTATTAAAAAATGAACTCTAAAAAGTTTAAGGCCAACGAACTGAGTAACTTTTACTATGGGACCAACTCAGAAATCACGAAAAAAAAATCTGCTGTTCCGTACATTTTGACGAGTTATGCGAACATAAATGTAAGCAACATCTGATTTTTTCGGGATTTCAAAGTTGATCCCATAGTAAAAGTTATTCAGTTCGATGGTCTAAAGCACTCCTTAAAGTTTTTAGAGTTAATTTTTTAACACCTTTATGTTCTAGACCTTTTATGAGGAGTTGCGAAACGTATTGCATAATGGTCTTTTAAACTCTTCACTTTATAAGTTACCATGAGGTAGGTAAGTACTCCAAATATTACCTTTATATAAAAACGGGTCGATCCATCAGGTTAAGCTACGCTTGCCAGGGTTGTCCATGGATGGGTGACCATCTTTACATACCGAGACTCCTCCGTGCCTCGAAAAGCACGTTAAGCCGTTGGTCCCGGCTGTCATTCGTGGATTTTTGACAGTCGTTACGGGTCGTCAGAAGCCCGAAAGTCTAACAACCTGTCTTACCAAGGGGTATCGTATTACCCAGTTAATGGGTTGTGGAGGTCAAATAGGCAGTCGCTCCGTGTAAAAATACTGGTATTCAGCTGCATCCGGTTAGACTGGGAGCCGACCCCAACATAGTTGGGAAAAGGCTAGGCAGATTGATTATAAAAAATCCACAACAACTTCGTTACTTACTTATGTTCCTTGGTAAATAGTTGATTTTCTCAACCTTAGCCGAAAACATTTTCATAACAATACTCCCTAATTCTAATCCAATTCTCCCCAATAGAACCTCTTTACGAGTACAACAATACTGGCTGAATTCTCCGAGAATTTTAAACTCCCGATGAAGAATCCTACCAAGTAGGTAGTACATGCATATCATTATATGCAACGATCCTTAAGGACCCTCGACGCTCCTCAATCACGATGGATGGGTAAGGTCGCAGCGATTTTCCTACTGACCTTCAACAGTTGCCAACTGATGCAGCTAAGTGGGATGCTCTGTCTCTTTCTAGCTGAGGAGTGCCGACTAGATCTTGGTCTGTTCCTGGTTTGGGAACGCGGATTTTGCGATAGTGATTTGTTTTTTGAAAGACATAAGGATGAGATGCTTACTGGTGATGAGGAGATGCTTTTTAGGGTTATCATTAGATCAAGTCAAGAACGTCCGGGAAGTTTAACTCCAAAATATGATGATGTTACAGAGTCAAACCGAGGACCTAGTTGTAATAATTTTTATACTTTCAGTTCCATCACTCTGCAGTGTTGATAATTTCGACATTTTAATAGGTCTTTTACCTATGAAATTGCCGTTTTGTATGAAAAAATTTAAACGAATTTTTTTCATGCATTTTTTATTTGTATTAATCGAAGTAATCACCCATGCAATCAATGCATCTTTGCCAACGCAGTGGCAGTTTATTGATGCCCTTCTTAAAGAAATCAGCTGGACGGGAGGCAACAAATTCTTCAAAGGCATTTTGTACTGCCTCTCGGGTATTGAATTTTTTTCCCGCCAAGAAGTTATCCAAATTCTGGAAAAAGTAGTAGTCTGTAGGCGCAAGGTCTGGTGAGTAGGGCGGATGACGGAGAGCTTCCAACCCCAGTTCTTGCAACTTGGAGACCGTCTGCTGTGCAGTAAGAGGTCGCGTGTTGTCGTGCAGGAGCAGCGGAGACGAGCGATTGACCAATGCTGGTTGGAGATGTGCCAGCTTCTCCATCATTGTGTTCAGTTCTTCACAGTACACATCTGAAGTAATGCTCACCCCGTTTGGTAAGAAACTGTGATGAATCACACCGGCGCTAGACCACTAAACAGTGACCATCACTATTCTAGGGGTAAGTTTTCGTTTAGGGCATTGTTTAGGTGCTGAACCAGGATCCAACCAACTTGCTGAGCGCTTGCGGTTATCAAACAGAATCCATTTTTCATCGCAGGTAACAATGCGGTTCAAAATTCCTTCATTTGTGTGTCTGTTGAGCAGTGCAAGGAACGTCTCGACGCGTACTTCGCGCTGGCGATCATTGAGTTCGTGGGGCACCCATTTGTCAAGCTTTTTTACCTTGCCAATTTGACGCAAATGGACCAATATTGTTTTGACGCTAACGTCGAAAGCTGCTGCTAATTCAGCCGTAGATTGTGTATCATCAGCTTCCACAATCGCCTTTAATTCGTCATTGTCGACCAAAGTCTTCGGACGACCGCGAGGTTCATTTTTCAGGTCGAAATTTCCAGAACGGAAGCAAGCAAACCAATAACAAGTGGTGCGTTGGTTTGTAGTGTTAGCTCCGTAAACGTCGTTGATGTTGCGTGCCGCTTGTACCGCGTTGCTGCCACGACGGTACTCATATTCCATAATTACTCGAATTTTTAACGTATCCATGATGACGAAAAAGATTCAAATGCGATGAAAATGTAACACTAATCAATAAACAAATGACTACTTTTGGAAAAAAAAATCCATGTTTTTAAAATAAAATTAATTTGAAATTAGAATTCTTAGCCAAACAAAAATTATTTTGATTTGAAATGGCCAGTATTGCAGAACGGCAATTTCATAGGTAAAGACCTAATATTTCCTGAAACATTCACTGTACATTGCCGTACTGGAAAATTTGCGTAGTTACCCAAGAAAATGCAGTTCGGTACGGCACACAATCTTCTTCCTACCACATCACCTACTGTCAGGTCTACCTAGACACTACCTATATTATTTACAAGAATCACAACCCAAACAGAAGCACACCGCCCGTTCCCCATACATAATGTATGAAACTTAAAGAAATGCAATGAAATGATAAAATGATCGCTCCATTGTAGATAAACGGGCCATTTCCACTGGCACAATTGAATGATGACCAGCCATTGTGACTATGTTTAGAGATCCTGCATATAATGCCTGGATAGGTGCTCCAGAGTCTATTCCATCCACTTATTGCGACGTATTACTCGCCTTATTGGGTCAGTATGAGCATGTTCAGTTGGTAATTGATGACAGAGATTTGGCGTGGAAGATTTTTGCACGTTGCGTCTAGGATGTTTTTCTTGGGAGTATATTAGATAAGTATTGCTTTTGTGTGTTCATTTGAAGCAAGAAGGAGCGGAAATTAGTAATTGGCGATGTTGAGGAAAACACAAGGCGTATCTACATGAAGATGTGATTATTACAGTACATACTTTTATGGTTGAGAAAAATGGCAAAAACGAAGGCGTATAACTGCATTGGTAGATTTAGGCTGCCTTGAGTTAAGGCTGTGGAACCTTCGATGAAGGAAATGAAGGTATGTTCCTAAAGGAAAATGTCGCTTTTAATTATAATTATTTAACCTAGTGTTAGGAAGAGATGGTATCTTATTTTGAACTGAAAACCATTTAAAAGATTATTCAGTTAGCATGTTTAAAGTAAGAAGCGGACGATCATATACAATATCGTCACTAGTAGAAGTTTTTTAATGTACCTCATACATGTTAAGAGAATACCACTACAGTATTGTATCCTACTTACAAAAATACCAATACATCAATGCTCCATTCACGAATTCCCAGGGGCATGCATACTATACCATAATATACCTACGCATAATATCAATATCAACTGACTAAATATCAACTGTGTCTAGCGTTGCAAAGTGACTGTTCTATAAATTATATGGAGTGAATGTCTGCATTGTTGCCAACCTTTTTGCGTTATGATAAGTAGATGAGCTTTTGTGTTTGGATTTTGTTTGAATGTGGAATGTGTGTTCGTTCTTTTGTTTTTGTGCGTCTAGTGTCTTAATTAATCAATGATTCGAGGGCTCTAATGTAAATATTGGCGATGTCATCCTGATTTCAGAAATAGTTTAGAATATGTTGGGAATTTTATGTTTTTTTTTGTGAATTCGTGAAAAAATAATGCCTACCTAAGTAATAAAATATCGACTTTGTATTTTATAAAATTAGTTATTAATTACTACGTACATAACTGTTTTACCTGAAATCTTAAAAAAAAAATGCTAGAACATTCCGTTTTGAACATTCATCACGGAAATATTCAAACAAACTGAAAATACTAGCACGTCAAATTATGAAACTTTTCGAAACTGAATGTTAGGTACAGGAAGCCTTTATTTCACATAGTCCCTACCTGAAGCATCAAACGTGATATAAACAAACAAAGGCTTAGTAATAACACGGTTTCCTGAAAGTAGAAATTGGAATGGATTTTTATAAAAATACAGGCACTACTACTACGGTTACCGTGTCGACATTTTTCAGGTAAAAATTTAAACCTTTTCTGTGAAAAGAACTCAGTAAAACTAGCTACAGTGTTCCACGCGTATTTAGGTACTCTACCAATTGCGAATGAAGTGAGACAAAGGGGAGAGAACGGTAGGTACATAAGTTTGCAGTTACAATTTTTAGGAAAAACTTGAATACAAAGGTGTATTCAAGTTTACTGTACCTGAAAAGCTATTGATGATGACATAGGGGCGAATATAAGAACGTTGAACTTCGACAGAACTTTAAGAGGAAAATCGTGATAATACTGGTCAAGATAATTCAGTCACTGAAAGCCAACACGCCTTCTTGTGACGCCTAGGGTGAAAAATTATATGTATGAAGGCACATCAATTAAAAATCAAATCAAAAGAGGAGCTCGTGGCTAAGTAATAACAACCACACGGGGCTGCGCTTGCCGGTGTATTTCCGTGGATGGCTGACCCCTCCGTGCCTCGTAAAGCACGTTAAGCCGTTGGTCCCGGCTGTCATTCGTGGATCTTTGACACTAGTTACAGGTCGTCAGAAGCCTGACAACCAGTCTTATCAAGAGGTAACGTATTACCCAGTTACTCGGTTGTGGAGGTCAGATAGGTTGTCGCTCCATGTAAAATACTAATTCAGCTGCATCCGGTTGGACTGGAAGCCGACCCCAACATAGTTGGGAAAAGGCTAGGCAGATTGATGAAGGTTTATCAAATAAACGACACACACCACGCTCTTTAAACAACCTATAAAATCAAAAGCCAATTAAAAAAAACTGCAATGATTATGAGAACGTATACGAAATATTTTTCAAAATTTCCTACCCGAGGTTATCGACAACTGGTAGGACGCTTAAATTACGGGGCAGGCACATTTTTTTATCTGCTTTTTTTGCCCGAGCCTAGGGGTGGTGCGAGTTTTTTGGACTTATTTTTTATCGAGCGCTTCGAATGGACCACTTCAATGTAGGGTTAAACTGTCTGTGCTACGAAAACTACGCTTTGTTACGTACGAGTACGTAGGCATATGTTTTATGATGTTATTTCAACGGTTAATTGCTAATCTGAATGTGTGATTGGCTGGATGAATTTTGGATGATGTTGTTTGTGAAAATTTTGTTTTTGATGAGTAGTAACTTTGGACGGATTGCTAATCAAATCTGTTAATATAATTAGTTAAATATTAGTAATTAAATCATCTTCGTAATTCGGACAATCGTTAGAAAAATGGGACATCATGTACATTATGGTTTCATATTACATATATTGAATTGAGTGCCTCGTTTTGCAAGTCACGCCTTATAGTAGATTTTTAAGCATTTTCTCTTTCAGAGAGATTCTGTATATTTTTAATTTTTCATTATTTAATCAAAAAATGGGCCTGCAATTGGCTACATTGAACTTTTATAAGATTATAATCATTGGGATTAATTATAAACATTTACAAATTAATACCCCGATAGAAGAACCGAATTTCAGTCGAAGCAATATGAAGAGGATTCTTTAGTTTTCTTTTTATTTCTACATTTATATCTGTAAGTACGTAAATAGTGATCTATAAGTAAGTATTTATTAGTTATAAGTTATATAACTAAGTAGTGATTGACCGAGCCCTGCTCTGAAAACGAATTTTCCAAGATAAGAGACCTAGCTAGATTGATTTTTCGCCCCCGTAAACGATTCTGATGAAAGTTGCAATGTAGGGGCATTGCAACTTTGAACGTGATTACAAATATACAAATAATAATATGCTCATTTAATAGTATAAGATAGATAGATAGAAGATAGAATACTCTTTATTATGCACACCATAAAAAATTACAGATATAAATGTTGAAATTTTACATAGGGCGACACAATGGGCGGTCTTGTTAAAAGCGATCTTTTACAGACAACCTTTGGGTGGATTAAGGAGAGAAGGAGAGACAATATCGTAGGTAGTCCGTGGTGTACCATATACATATTATACAAGGATTTGTATGATGTACTTACTTAAACAATCGGAGCAGTGGTGGCCCAGTGGTAACGGTCGCGACTTACGAGTTGTAGGTCGTAGGTTCGAGCCCAGGCAGGCGCTTTACTTTGTGTAAATTATTTCATCACCACTGCTCTCAAAACGGTGAAGGAAAACATCGTGAGGAAACCGGCATGTCCTAGAATCAAAAATTCGAAGACTTGTGACATCTGCCAACCCGCACTGGGCCCGCGTGGTGGATTACGTCCCACTCCCTCTCACATAGAGGAGGCCTGTGTCCCAGCAGTGGGAACGTTATAGGCTAATTATGTATGTTATGTACTTAAATAATAAAGAGTATTCTATTCTATTCTCATCCCATGTCCTCGGTGCACGCAATTCTAGCCTTCTCTTACAATGAATAAGAGTTAAGGCTATATTTTCCTTAGAACCTTTTACACTCTAATTTCTCACAACATCCTTAACTTCTAGAACCACCTCACACCCAACCATCGCTGCAAAAATACGGCAGTATCACGTCAGGGTGCAGTCAAAACACGCAGTGTACATTTTGTTTGCGGCTCAAAACAGCGTGCAATCTGAGTAGCACAATCTAACCCAACGGCTTTGTGCTTACTTTCATATTCGCTGCATTGACAGCTAAAGGACGAGTTAGGGTTGGCGAGAGCATAACAATAATATTTTCGAACGTTTTTAAGCAGCTATAAAGTCACGTCAAAAGTTACAAGAAAATAGAATATTGATTCTCGTTGCCCCCCCTTCCAAAAGGTAGTATCGTATGGAGAAGATTGTTGCACCTAAGTTATTTATGCCGCTGATAAGTGTTAGTAATATCTTTAGTAAACATTTTTAATCTAAGAGAACTGCCATTTAATTGTTACAAAAAAGAACTAAAAACATGGCTTAGTCAAAATAACTTTTATACTATAAAATATTTTTTTTATTATAAGGGCTAAACTAGATTTATTTAGATTTATAATTAGGTTGTTGTTAGGTTGTTTTTTTTTCAGTTATTGTTGTGTTTTTATTGTTTATTTTATATTGTAGGTTATAGGTATCCGAGAATAATAATTAATGTGTCTCTATGTCTATAGTTTTAAGTGTTCTATATTGTTTTGAAGAGTATAGGTATGTAGTTTATAAGTTGGGTTTTATGCCCATGTGCACATATTATTGTAAATATTCGTATGCCGCTTTTAGCGGCGGATGTGTCCTGAACACAATTATTTTATATACCAACTTTGTTGCTACCATATCCGACGAATAAATGTCTTTGTCTTTGTCTTTGAAGCAGCGAGCAGTTGCATCACTTTATCATGTATCATCATCATCAATCTGCCTAGCCTTTTCCCAACTATGTTGAAGCCAGCTTCCAGTCTAACCGGATGAAGCTGAATACCAGTATTTTACTTGGAGCGATTGCCTATCTGACCTCCACAACCCTTTTACTGTGTAATACAATACCCCTTGGTAAGACTGGTTGTCAGACTTTCGGGCTTCTGACAACCGTAACGACTAGGCGACTGTCAAAGATCCAAGAATGACAGCCGGGACCAACGGCTTAACGTGCTTTTCGAGGCACGGAGGGGTCTTGGTATGTAAAGATGGTAACCCATCCACGGACCAACCCCGGCAAGCATAGCTTAACTGATGGATGGACCCGTACGGCTGCTATTACTTAGCCACGAGCTCCTCTTCCGAGATTAAATACCTATCTAAACACTTGTAATAACACTGGTGACACAAATTTTCTCCACAGTCCACATTATAAATTATGCTATATATATCTGTCGGAGGAGAATGTCGGCGTTCGTTGCCGGACTGGTCGTCGTCCATTGTTGTGGCCGAAATAAGACTCAATTTATGCACTTTACTGTTTTAATTAGATCGATTTAACAAACAATCGGTTAGAAAGTAGCACACACGAATCGGATGGAACTGGATTCGTATCGGAACGCGGCGAGGTCGGGGCGAGGTTGGTAGCGCATGTCCGTTCAGTTCGGTGTCTAATCACGAAGTCCTCGTCAAGTACCTTGAATGACAGCCGTCATCAGTCACCATTATTTTCCCCCGCAAACTCAAAATGACATTGACAGCCCGCACAGTGATGCCAACCCCCGTTTCCGAACACACCCAAGTCGGTATAACTTGACGTTCCGTTCAGAATCCACGACATATCGTTAAATAGAAGAACACCTAAGATAGCTAATCACAAGATAAAACAACCATCACACCCAGTTCCAGTCCTTAAGGAAGAAATTTATCACAATCTCAATCAAAACTCCTATCAACCCTAAAGGTACCAACACATGCACAGTAGTCGTATCGACCGCCTTATTAATAAACATACGCTAACAATAAATAATTGTTTATAATGAACTTTATAATATATTAGTGCAGATAGTTCATTATCTTTAGCACGCACACAGTGACGTTGGTTCACGCGAGACGCATCGGGTTAACGAAGTGTTGGGACCAATCGATATCGATGATTTTCGAATCGATTTATGAGTGTGAGTCATCGGGCCGTTGCGTGGTTTTGAATCATTTTGTATCGTTGTTGCACAATGTGTTTTGGAAATCATTTTGATAAGCTTGGTCGATCTGTGAAGAAAGGATGTGGTGATTGAAATCAAGCAGCTATATGGCCAAGGCCAAGGGCCAAGGGTTTAAAACTCTCGCGCAAATCGTACGAAAGGGCCCAGATACTAATAAAACAGAACATAGCCATTAAGATTCATAGCTAACTTTTCCAATAAAATCATAACAAATTATGAAAACGTAATCAAATATTTAGTCAAGATCAAATAAAGCTACATTTTTTCTGTGGGGAAAAAAGAGGGTTAACGGTTCAAGTCCCTTTCATAATGTTGATAGACAAATACCTACTAATACTATTTAATGCAAAATACACAATCAATGCAATTGCAGCAAACAACGACAAATTGACAACTGAAAACCCAAAACTATCGATAACAAAAAATCGACAACATCACAAAACTACTTTGCGCAGGAGCATCGCCGCTCGCATTTTCTTTTATCAACGCAATTGATTAATGCTGGTTGATTTGAATAATAATTTTCTGATACAAACGTTATTGTATGATAAATTTAGTGCAAATTGTAATGTGAGACCAAAGCTGAGTTATTGCTAGATGTTGCTATCTGTACTCCTTGATTTAATAGCTCAGCCAGGAAGTGAGCTTTTATTATTTTATTGTTGTTGTAGAGGGACGTAATTTGCTTTGAGTTGGATTATTGTTTTGTAGGATTATTATGAATGGTTTACAATTAAATTGTCAGAGCTTTTGATAAGCATAGGTACATAAATATTTTTTTCACTTAAAAAAACGGCCATCAAACCTTGAGATTGATCAATCGTAAGTTGGAGAGGACATACTTGATTAAGTTTGCTGAAAATAACTTTATTGATATGGCATCAAGTGTACCTTAGCAACAAACAAACTATACTTCATCGGTTTAGGTAATTAAATAAAGGTAAACAAAAAAAAACACGTGTCTGGTTGACCGAATAAACGTAATACTTCAGTTGTCATGCTACGACACAGTTGTACTCCTCAATTTAGCAACGTTATACAATGAATTATAAAGTTGCTAAATTGAAGATTACAACTGTGTTGTAGCATGACAACTGAAGTGACAGGTATTTTAGTCGGTTAACCAGACACGTGGTTATTTTTGTTTACCTTTATTTAATTACCTAAACCGATGTAGTATAGATGACGACTTATTACTTTTTGGTTATTTGTGTAAAACAGAAAAACATACACCTAAATACATGAGAAAAAGCTTAACAAAACCTATAAAAGTAAAACAAACATACACACACACCCAACACAACTTCTCATTCACCCATTCACTATACAAGTAACCAAAATCCCATTCACAGCTCCCAAAGGTCAACAAATCGTTCATAAAACAAGGAGAACAACATAAGAACGAGCAAAACGAACGTCGCGAGGTGAAGGTCGCACCACAAAGACGAAGCGTGTATGCAATATACACGACATCCAAACATCCATACACGACACACATACATGCACATACATACTCAGATGGACAGTACAACGCTACTCACTTACACGAACCATATAAAAACGTGTTTGGGAGAAATTGAGAATTATATAGAGTTGGTAATTATTTTTGAATTATTTTGTGTCTTTTTGATCTGGGTAGTTAAAAGTTTGCGTTTCATATAAAGATGATAATAATTATTTAAGATTTGAAATATTTTTGAGGTAATTAAAATTCAGTTAGCTGATATTGTTCTTGCTAGTAGAACAATAACCACAGTTACAAACAAATAGAAGTGCAGAGAATATTTGTCAGTTAGAGATTTTCGTCTGTGATTAATAAACATTTTACAATAACATTGTTTAAAGCCGAGAAGATTCGTAGAGGTAACATACAAACCGTCCAGTGGTCTTCTTCTCCGTATTTTACTTGCGTTCCAAACCAAATTAGGAAAAATATCTGTACAGTGTACTCAAGAAAGATAAATAACAACATGCAAACGAGAAGACTGACGAAATTAAAACCAATATACAGGGTGTTTGGTGCATCGTTTGCCAAATTGAATTGGCCGAAAGAAGAGGTCATTTGCTATCGCTTCAGGCTCAAGTACTCATTTTTGGCCACACCGGTTTTTTTATTACAACTTTCTAATTTTTATTTTGAAAAAATCCAAAACTCAGCATTAAAGCTTAAATTAAAAAAAAGTTTTAAGTGTAGTCGTCAAATTTCATTTTTATTTACATATGTACTGTTGTATGGCTCTATCAAATTTAAAATTACTTGCCAGTTACATCTAGTTTTTTTTTAATAAATCACAAAGTTTTTGGAAAAATAAAAAATGAACTTAAAACTCAACTTTAAATAGCTATAAAAAAAAACTAAAAGCGATCGGGATCTTCGAATTATTTTAAAAAGTTCTCTAGTCTATCCCCTTTCCAACGGTATGCAATGTGTTAAAAAACTCTTTTAATATCTTTAATAATTAGCTAAATGTGTAGTCGAGACACATCAGGCTGATATTGGATATTACGTTTAAAACACTAGTTTTCGCATAAATTACATGCTATTAGTAGATAGATACTGTTATCTCACGTCTTACGTAGTCTCTTATCTCGTTCTTACATAGGGAACTTTCCTCGAAATTGAAAAAAAAATACATTATTACAAAAATAATCATTTATTAATAAGTAATTTAATTACATACTAATCTTACAAGTCTTGTTCAAACTGTCTACCACTATTGCGTATGCACGCGCGACATCTTCGTCTTATCTCAACTGTAGTGGTGCGTAAACGCATTTCTGCTTTGATCGTCATAAAAGCCGCCTCAATGCGTTGGACTAAATCATCTCTTGTCTCAACTTCCGTGGCGTAGACGAGTTCTTTGGCCCGTCCCCAGACGTAAAAATCCAACGGAGTTAAGTCTGGAGAACGTGGAGGCCAAGGAATAGGGCCATCCCTCCCAATCCATGAGTCCGGGAATGCATCATTCAAGTACTCCCTGACGGTTATTCTCCAATGAGCGGGACAACCGTCATGTTGGAAAACAAAAGACCTGTCTTCACTGAAAATTGGCAAATCAGCTAATAATAAGGGCAACTCTGTTTGCAGAAATTCTAATTCTTGTAAGATTAGTATGTAATTAAATTACTTATTAATAAATGATTATTTTTGTAATAATGTATTTTTTTTTCAATTTCGAGGAAAGTTCCCTATGTAAGAACGAGATAAGAGACTACGTAAGACGTGAGATAACAGTATCTATCTACTAATAGCATGTAATTTATGCGAAAACTAGTGTTTTAAACGTAATATCCAATATCAGCCTGATGTGTCTCGACTACACATTTAGCTAATTATTAAAGATATTAAAAGAGTTTTTTAACACATTACATACCGTTGGAAAGGGGATAGACTAGAGAACTTTTTAAAATAATTCGAAGATCCCGATCGCTTTTAGTTTTTTTTTTATAGCTATTTAAAGTTGAGTTTTAAGTTCATTTTTTATTTTTCCAAAAACTTTGTGATTTATTAAAAAAAAACTAGATGTAACTGGCAAGTAATTTTAAATTTGATAGAGCCATACAACAGTACATATGTAAATAAAAATGAAATTTGACGACTACACTTAAAACTTTTTTTTAATTTAAGCTTTAATGCTGAGTTTTGGATTTTTTCAAAATAAAAATTAGAAAGTTGTAATAAAAAAACCGGTGTGGCCAAAAATGAGTACTTGAGCCTGAAGCGATAGCAAATGACCTCTTCTTTCGGCCAATTCAATTTGGCAAACGATGCACCAAACACCCTGTATAATACAGTGACATTTAAACTTTTTTATATCGTAGATCCAAATATAATTTCAAGGTCTACAAGAACAAGATATACCGCCTTCTATAGACATCCGACTTTAAGGTGATTGCGCAGGAGTAGCCCGCGAAATTCAAATTTTCTTATGTTTTTTACGATTTCGGAAATCAGACGAACTGGCACGAAATCTAACTTAGAAAGATATATTGTGATTTTTATAGTTAAAAATTATGTAAATACATATCCGTTATAGGCGCGCATCATATTTTGATCAAGATACAACCTGACACTGCCTGAAAATTGCAAAAAACGCAAGAAAATTTTTATTTCGCGGGCTACTGCTGCGGATCCTCCTTAAACATGAAGAGGTTTAGAAGCCAAAATAATACGGATGATAACAACATTTTTTTTTGTCCGTAATTTAGATTATTAAAAAAATGTTAGACTCGTATTTTTTATTTTTTTTACGTAATCAAAAGATTACGGTGATACATTGAGTTAAAGTGTGGCATGACATCACTCCTTGCTAGATTTTATACTTGGTTTGTTTTAATTGTGACGTAGCGAGCCCCCACTCCCCAACTTTAATGCGTTATAACTAAGTAATTTTTTATTAACATGATAAAGCAAAAAATACCTATTTATCATATTTTTTTATTATCTGACTGACGGACTAAACAGAGTTTTTTTTTTACCCAAGCATCATCCCTATTTTAATCGCGTCCATAGCTTAAAAAAACTGTCATACTTAAAACAACCGCCAACATAGTTAAACAACTCTATAGAATTCCTCCCAGTAGGGCGGGCGGCGTAAGTCCGGTGGTCCCACATATCAGGCGCCACCGTCTTTTATAGTTAACACGACGATGATGGCTTAGTAGTCATACTCGTTGTTGCTTTACTCCTGTTTATATTGCCGCTTGTTGAACTAGCTTTAGTATTTAATATTAATTTTGTAGGAGTTTTATGGTATATTTATTAAATTAATGGACAGCATAGTAGGCATATCCTTTGTTGCATTCCTCTGTTGATATTGCCGCTTGTCGTGTTACAAATGGACCGGACCTCGAAAACAGCGACGTGGAAGCGGGGCGGCAGCGGGGCGGCAGCGGGGCGGCAGTAGCAGCGGCGCGGGAGCGGCCGGATTTTATGCGTAAAAACAAATGGACCGGACCTCGCAAACAGCGGCGCGGAAGCGGGGCGGGACAATGCGAGACGCGCCGCCGCCGCCGCCGCCCCGCTGCCCGCAAAATTCAAGGCAGAGGCCTAAGGGTGTGGTAACCATCAAACCGAACAACTTTTTCCATGGCACCAACATCGTAATCGCGAATAAATAATCAGACGTTCATTTGCGTCGAGTAGGTATTGAAGTTTTCTATGGGACAGTTGAAAATTTTTTCGCGATTACGATGTTAGTCCCATGGAGAAAGTTGTTCGGTTTGATGTTCTGTCACATCCTGAAATTTGACGAGGATGGAAAACGACACGTTGTATATATGTATAAGAATTTGATTATTTTATACTAATAGAGTTTTATGTATAAGTACCTAGGTTTTTTAAATTTATCACTGGCGCTGGTCGCGCCCGGCGCGGCGTCGGCGTCGCCTGGGTGAACTTCACTCTCTCTATCTCCAGTGGTAAACCACTGTGTGGCTGTGTGTTATCTGTTTTCATACAATTAATGTAAATATAATAAATAAAAAAAAAATATATATAAAAAACAATAAAACAAAGAAATATAATAAAAACTATGTGTCTTTATTAAATGTGTGTTATAATAAATAAATGTATATATATGTAAATGTAATGCAATTGTATATTTGTATTTATGTTCCTATTACTTTTTAGAATTTTTTTTTAGTCTGTATCTATTGAATTTTAACTGTTAATAAGTTAGTATAGATCTGTAAAAGGACCGAACTGTCGTATTGGGTAGGTACCTGTAATGATAGTTTTAAGGGAGATTTAAATAAATAAATAAATAATAATAATAAAAATACCATCCAAATTTCTGATATTTCCGCTGGATTTTCCAAAAAAAAAAAACGTCATACAAACTTTGTCCTGACAATTACAAACAGAACAAAAAAAGAATTAACCAAATAGGTGCAACCGTTCTGAAGTGATGCGCGGAAGTACATACATTCGGCAATTGATTTTTACATGATATTTTTCAGTCAATTCTGAAAATGCTGGCAGGAGAAAAGTGTTTGCTTTATGTGTTGATAAGTTGACTCTTATCCACGAGGGCATGGTAGTGCCCCGCCAAGACGAGCCAAAACAAAAATTTTGTACTACAAATACTCTACTAGACTGGAGAAGTAAAGTCAAATAATTTCACATCACTACGGTGTCAACGGAACATCACTAATCGACCGCTGCGATTGGCCGGGCTGAGTTGACGTGACGGCTAGTCAGCCAATCCGAGGACAACAAGTGGCGAGTTGGTGCGGTGCGTGTGTGGACGCCATGACAGTAAAAAACCTATGTTTGGAAGAAATACTGTGAAGAAAGATAAAAAAAAAATTGTCGCAACAGAACGTGCGCGTTCTAATTTTGGGAAAACGAAAACTGTAATTTTTATCAATACATCAATTGTTCAACAAAAACGGTTGCAGTACACCGGCCTCAATCCTCTAACAGTAGCACATACATAATTTTGTTTTTGTGTTGTGTTTTTTTTGCACGAAGTGTGTCCAAATAACCGTTTTTCTTTCGTTGTTTCTTTCATTCAAATAAAATCTATAAATATACGCAATGGAGGCCACAGGAGACGAGATTTGTAAACCAATTTTTTTTCAAACGCATTTTATTTGTACTTCGCAAGCGGAGAGTTCTACTAACAAAACAAGTACTATTTATACGTCGTCACGTGTCAGTACAAGTTAATACAATAAAACAAGGGGCTCATTAAATGCGTACGTAATAAAGCGCCACATTACTCGCTACAGACACAATGTAGCTCCAGCTGTAAATTACTTACTGTCGCCAAATAGCGCATCAGTGAATAGTTCGTGATTGTCCATTGGGTACGACGGCGAAGGTTCTATGTTTCAGGAAAATCACTTTTCTTTCTTCATATTTTAAAGAATACGTTATGAAGCTGGAAAATGGTTGTACCTGTTCACAGTATTCTCTTTTATTTCAGTGAACATTTATAAAAGTGAGTTAGTAGTTTTTTTTTTCGTTAAAATGCTTTGTCTGTAAGTTGAAGAAGGTTGTAAACTCTTTTATTTTAACAAAACTAAACACTGTTCTTTGTATAAAATAACTTTATTAAACACACGGAATTATAACTACAACGTCAACCAACTCGCTTCGTGGTTCCATGATCACTGCCCTGCTTTCCGTTTTACAATTTAAAACGACTTTTACCCCACCCAAAAGAACGATAATATCATAACCGTCATTTCTATGTGTCGCCAAAGTAAATAATACATTCAGTTTCCATAATGAACACAACAACAACACAACACAACATGAACATGAACACCAACATGAACACATGAACACGAACACACACACACAACAACAACGAACAACACAACACACACACGAACATGAAACAACAACACACAACATGAACATGTTTCCATGATTCATGAGTGTTTCACATTTAAAAGTTAGTTAAATATAAATCATTTGTACTTTGACAGAGTTGCCACAGTGAATATAATTCGAAATTAAAACAATACATATATAAATTAAAACCTAAGTACCGTAATAAACGATAAGTTTTAGTAGAATTCACAACAATTTTTTAAAATAAATGAGGCAAATGTATCTAGAAAATGCTACTATTTATTTGAAATTAAACCATGAATTTGAAACAAGCTAACAAAGGAATTAGCCCAAATAAGTAATTTAGGTCAATTCGATAAAATTGCAAAATTGCACACAGCACTTATAAACTTTGTATTTTATTAAATGTCAGAAAACGTAGAATTTCCAACATTCCATACAGTTTTGCTACAAACAAATCAATCAAACAAGACCACGCATTGATTTCCAACTTCTGGTCCATCGTAATACATCACTAATCTAGTAAAGATATATTTCGACAACGTCGACTTAGCGAGACAAATTCAATTGCGTTCACTGCCAACACGGCGCGCGGCAGGAATTTGAGTCGGGAGTTCGGGACCAGTGGAAAAGACGTAGACAGGGCGCGAACTTGTGTCCCATCCTATTGTGTGGACTTGAAACAATAATCTGGAACCGTAGTAATGAGTCGACGAGCCAAGGGTTGTTGTATAATGGTCGCAGGCTTTCATTGTAATTACAACCTTTTAAGTCAGTTTTCAATACAGAAGACTTAAAAATAAAGTATGTTTACTTTATCATTGAATTCTAATAAATTTGGAATAGATCAATAAATTTGAAAATATGGGTTTGAACCTCAGACCAATTAAAAAAACAAGACATAGCGCTCGAACAATACAATGAAGCATGCGCAAAACTGTACCTCGCTCTGTGCGTACCTACACGCTCACACGCACACATTACCAAACTACAACTTTTCTAAACTACACCTCAGTAAATGCACATATGTTGTGATAAAATCTTCCGTTTTTAAAATTCAAAAACAGTTCTTTACACATGTTTACGAAACCGGCCTCACGTCACTGTTGACAGCGCTATGCCTTTGTTTTTTATTTGGTCTGAGCCCTTGTTTTTTTAAGATTTTCAGTCCATGTAGCTCACTAAAGTAACATTTAAGTAAGAATATCTTTGTCTGCTGGCATGAATGATAAATAATTTATTTAGTTAAAACCTAACTGCGCCCACTGTAGAAGATCGGACCGCAAGCCGTCCGCCTTAAGGCTGGCTTCTTATGTAAATTTTACGAGAGGTTATAGCTTTAAGCAGCGCTCAAATCGCTTAATTGTTTGAATCAGACGTCTTGCGAACAAAAACTTAACAACATTCGATGTTTTTGGCATCAAAGCGATATGACACGCTAACTCCGCTTCATTTGTTAGTTATTCGTCTAGCCGCTTTAAGGACCCTTGTGTGTGGTTTGTCTGGTATGTCTGAATGAATAAAGGCTATGTCTGTAAAGTGTGGAATTTACTATTAACTCTTAAAATGTCGATTGCACACCATGTGTACAGATAACAATAGAATTTCAATTGTGTCTGCTAATTAGCGCGCGACGGGTTAAAGAACATATTTTCAAGTGTTTCAATTTATAGAACAGCTCTATGGTTCCTAACTAACCCCGACTAGTAGTATATTATATCTAATTGAACCTGAATCTTAGAAAACCATGCAGATGAAAAAGCACAATCTAGCTTCTAAAAATCAATACCTGAACCCTAATCAGCTCACAAACATTCATACATTCACATATATTCACACATACACACAATTTGTAGCTTTGTAAGTAATCCTTAATTTGCCCATTGAAAAGCCATTATTTTATAAAGTTCCCAAGGCGTGTTTTAAGGGGGTTCCCCGAAATTAGCGCTGATGCGAAATTAGAGAACTACTAACTGACATCCGCCAGGAATCGGGCATAAGCGCCTTATTCTATTTCAGGAACCGGGCTCTAAGTATACAGTTGTCATTTTAATTCTTAGGGAACTCGGCACCGGTAATCTTTTTAGTCAGTATCCTGAAGGCTTTAGTCTCCTTAGTTTTATTTTATTGCCCTCCTTGCAACTTGTTGATTTTAAATGTAAAATACGAAGAAAATTCTGCCATTTTATTTGCACTGACTTTTGGAACGTATCAAAATAATTTAGTTCTCGAGATAGGATTAGATAGAAAAACTTATCTATAACCAAATTAACCAACTTACCCACTTCCCAACACGGGCTTAGAAAGCCTTGATGAAACAATGACGAAACGTTGTTAATTTTTCAAGATCTAAAAATTTCATCATTATTTCCCTATAGATATAATATATTAGGTCTTTACCTATGAAATTGCCGTTCGTACGTTACGGAGCTAACACTACAAACCAACGCACCATTTGTTATTGGTTTGCTCGCTTCCGTTCTGGAAATTTCGACCTGAAAAATGAACCTCACGGTCGTCCGAAGACTTTGGTCGACAATGACGAATTAAAGGCGATTGTGGAATCTGATGATACACAATCTACGGCTGAATTAGCAGCAGCTTTCGACAATTGACTGTAGGACCGTAGGATTGGTGCTCGTTTTTAATTTTTTATTTATTTTATTTTATTTGGGAAACAAACAGATACAATAATATAAGAAAACGGTACAAAATAGCAATACATAATCCAAAATAGTTTCCACACATTATTAATACAAATTTTGTTAATTTAGAAAGTACGACGGCCGCTATCAAAAGGAAAAAAAATACATATCAAAATGATTTAACAATGAAAATGAAAAGAACAACAATAATATTAAAAATATCAAAAAAACAAATCATAATTTTGCTGCAAGAACGTCTCGAACAGACTTCTTGAATTTTGAGAGGGAAACGTGAAAAATATCCAAACAATCACATTCACTAGTAGCCGTTAGTTTGTTATATGAACGACAAGATCTTTTTACAAATGTGTTAGCACCATAGTTAGTTCTAGTAAAGGGAATGCAGAAGAGAGATTTCTTACGAATACTAATACGCGTAATTATTATAATTTTATTATTTTAATTTTAAACTAGAAAGGTACTACTTTTTAAACGACCATGACGTATTCGATCATTTTGATCTCCAACTAGTCAGTACAACTAATATACTCAACTACAAGGTCATCTAAACAGCACTGAAACAAAGATACTCATGAGTCACCTAACACCTCTGAATCAGACCACTTACTCCTATCATCAGTCCTTAAACAGCTCAGCTACAACACAGCCTGTACTCTGTACTCACAGCCACATTTAGGCGCCACCATAAAAGTATTAATTGCTTGCGCCATTGCTGTTCTAATACAGTATATTGATGGATCTAGAAGTGTCAAAGATGTGAAGAAAAAAAAACTTATGTAGGTTTGAGCAAATTAATAATAGTGACATCTGTTGGTTGGAGTGCGAACGAGGTTGTATTTATTTTGGGGGTTAAACATGCCTGCCTCGCGTTAGTGGAATTCGCATAGAGTAGTCTGCTTTATTTTTGCCACGATTATTCTTTTTTTCATAAACTTTCACACACTTCAAGTTATTCGGTTTGATGGCCCTTTTTGACGAGGATGCAAAACGACACGTTGTATTAAAGGGGATTACCTAAGGTAGCCCGCAAAATAAAAATTTTCTTACGATTTTTGCAATTTGCAGATCAGTATTAAGTTATATGTTGATTACAAATATGTATTTACAGAATTATAACAATTAGAACCACTAATACAACTCCTTTTAAGTTAGGATTGGCCTCAAATATCAATATTTCATTAAATAGTCACTAAATAGGGTGTAATATTGAAGATTTTAATGATTATAATTATTTATATACATATTTGTTACTGTCGCGAATCACATTTTGATCAACATACAACCCATTATTGATCTGCAAATTGCAAAAAATGTAAGTAAAAGCGAATTTCGCGGGCTACCCCGGTTCTTTCGCCTTAAGGAAGTAATTTCGGAAGTCGGTGCCTGGTTAAATGTATTTTCGTTTTTTGCCACCGACTTCGAAATTAAAGTTATTTTTCACTTTGTAGTGTTTTTTTTTGGAAGTCGGTTGTATATTTTTGTAAAAAAGTTTTTATTCTTCACTTTTTAGTTGTGGTACCTACCTCACACAAATTCTAATACCACTACCTGCAAAAGCAACTAGAACATCATCCATATAAAAGTGGGGAAAAAGTACGTATTAAATTGAAGCTAACTCAAAAACTACCCAAGCAAAGTTAATCAATTTTATATGGGACCAACTTTGAGGTTAAAACAAAAATTTATCAAATTTGACGACTGTAAAAAGTTATGCGTGGTCATACATAAAAAAAATCGAATTGAGAACCTCCTCCTTTTTTTCGTCGGTTTAAAAGATACTCTGCTAGATTAACGAGACATTTTCCACCCATCATTCAACAAACTCAAAAGAGGTTTTATTATGTTGTCTTTTAAAACATTCTAGAATAATTTTAAAAAACTACAAGAAACAACACATCTTCGTTTCCATATTCTACGTGTATCTATTGTCTTAGCCGGTTCACAAATAAGTCGTAACAATTAATTGGCATAAGTACCAGGCTTGGCCCGATAATTGTACTGTGAACCAGTGGGTGACTCATTTCATACGTCTAACTGGTATAACGCTATCATATTAATTAATGATGTCATAGCAATTATTATAAGTACGATTATATTTATTCAGATTCTAGATTATGTTTGTTGCTGAATGAGTTTCAGGTTACAGTGAAATAAACTTTATGAGGATAGGAGGATTGTCTGTCTGTATGTGGATTGCGATTTCATTTGTTTGAAATACTTACCTAGAGTAGCATTTAAAATGGATGTGATTTGCGAATGGAACAAGGAAAGGGAGTTAACAGAAAAAGGTTTAAAGGCATGTTTTTAATTCTGGCTCAATCATTTAGTTAGGCCTCTGCCTCGAATTTTGCGGGCAGCGGGGCGGCAGCGGCGGCGGAGCGGGAGCGGCAGGATTTTATGCGTAAAAACAAATGACAAATGGACCGGACCTCCAAAACAGCGGCGCGGTAGCGGGGCGGGACAATTCGAGACGCGCCGCCGCCGCCGCCCGCCCCGCTGCCCGCGAAATTCGAGGCAGAGGCCTTAAGTTCTTCAAGTGACATTGTATCATTGTTTCCACAGGTGGGACAGAAAAATCAAAATCAGGATTCATTAATAAGAGATCTTTATCAATGATTTGCGGCATTAATGTTACTTAACATGACATTCACTGCAACTCTACAGGTTGTCCCGGAAATCGACCGACATACTAGCTTTGGTCAAGCCCTCCCAAAATAACAAAACATGTGTTCCGCAAAATCTTATAGTTTTTACAATTTAAATTTATTAACAAAAAATGTTTAAGGAAAAAATCATATAATAGTGAATTTATGTTGAATTTGTAAGTTTTTATGGAGAATCAAACGTAATTACGGATAGAGTAACTATTTCATAATATTTTGATAGAAAAAGTTATTCCTAAAAATATTTTATTTACACATGAGTGTCGACGCATGACGGTTTTTTTTTTTTAATGTAGTAGTTAAAATCTCGAAAACTATTAGGGTTTGCGGAACATGTGGCTATCATCACCATCATACAGTATGTCGTTCAATTTCTGAGACACCCTGTACACAGGCTTATACACTTCTGGACACATCTATTGGCCCACCTTAGAGTTTAGGTTTCGATGGCCCCTACCGAAATATGATTGCTAGATTGAACAAAAACTGTTGATGCAGTTTTAAACCTGATACATTTTACCATCTTTTTCGATCGTATTGTTTTAAATTTGAATTCAGAATACCATACGACATGGAGCTACGCCTAACAAGTCGGATATGCGCCTTGTTAAAGGCAATTGATTTTTGAATAAAAAACATGTTTTATCAAATAAAGGTTTAATTTAATAACTCGTGTTGCCTCCATGGGCATCTACCACAGCTCTCATACGATTAGGCATAGAGTTTATCAACCGCTCTATGAAATTTTGAGGGATCATCTCCCATTCCTCTTCTATGGCAGTTTTCAACTCCTGCATCGTCTGGGCAACTGGCTGACGAGCCCTAACACGTCTTTTTAGCTCGTCCCACATGTGCTCAATGGGGTTCATGTCTGGGCTTCTGGCTGGCCAGTCCATAACTGTGATGTTCACATCCCGAAGATATTCCCTGACGATGCCGGCCGCATGGGCTCTTGCATTATCATGCATAAAAAGGAAATTTGGGCCCACATAGTCCGCGTATGGTATCACGTGAGGTTCTAAGCACTCACGAATGTACCTTTCAGCATTTAATGTTGGCAGCCGTGGTCCTGTAACAACCTCAAGTTGAGTTTTGCCGCTCGCGGATATACCTCCCCAGACAGTCCATGAGCCACCGCCATAAGCAACCCTCTCTTCAAAGCAGCATTGTGCGAAACGCTCTCCCTTACGTCGGTAGACCTTCTTCCTTCCATCATTGCCATGTAACACAATTTTAGACTCATCAGAAAAGAGTACACGGCTCCAATCTTGCTGTGTCCAATTTAAATGACTGCGTGCGAAATGAAGGCACGCTGTTCGGTGGGCTCGCGTTAGTTTGGGACCATTAGCTGGCTTGTGTGGTACCATATCGCGTTCTTTTAACCTTCTCCGAACAGTTCAAGCGCTCACAGATACTCCGTGGAAGTCGCGAAGTTGGTTTTGTATCTCAATGGGGGTAAGGTGACGATTTCTCAAGCTGGTCGTCACGATGAATCGATCCTGCCTTTCAGTTGTGACCCGAGATCGTGGCCTTCCTTGGCGACGAACAAAGCCGCCAGTCTCTAGGTACCTCCGATAAACATTTCGGACCGCAGATCGACTTAAATTAAGTTGAGCACTCACGTTTCTTTGGCTGTGTCCGGCCTGAATAAGTGCCACAGCTTGGGCGGCGACTTCAGGTGAAGTATCCATAGATTATTGATAGAACCTCACCTTAATGTTAAGAATAAGTAATTTTTGTTGCAAAACCAAAGATATCAATCACTTTTTCAAGAATTAAATCCAAGTAAACCAATAAAACCAAGTTTTCTTAGTATTCGATTGTTTGATATCAACAAACAGGCTCCAAATTGTCTTTTGTTTCTTTAAATTCTGTGTTCGAAATTCAAAAAAAGACTATTGAATGAAATTGTGAATGTGCCAGGTTCAAAACTGCATAAAAACTTTTTGCTCGACCTAATATAAAATTTTAGCTAGGACCAAACGAAACTGAAAATACAAGGTGGGCCAAAAGATGTGTCCAGAAGTGTATATTTTTCTTCAGACTTTCTCACTGGTAGTCGACACTTCTATATAAATCTTCCACATATCAACGGTTACATGATCAATGATTGCTTGCATAAATTAACTACTACACGCTTTTAACAATTCTGAGGTACTAATGATAGAGACCACTTAAATATTCGTAAACACCTGTACATGCCACTTACCCACGTGTGTTTATTGTTCAAAGTTTTCTCGATTCCCACGGATTTGGACGGATTGAGGTATTAGACGATTCGCCACGATGCCGCTATGACATCGACCTTTTACACGCAGCCATTTCTTTTTATGTACCAACAAATCGATTAGGCAAACGATTGATAGATTTCGGCTAAGAGTCGAGCAGACTTGGAGTGTTCAGAGTACAGGTGATGGTGCAATTTACTATTTATGAATGTTTCATCAAGATAGTTATTTGTATCATCATAGCCTAGCCTTTTCCCAACAATGTTGGGTTCGGCTTCCAGTCTAACCGGATGCAGCTGAATACCTGTGTTTTACATGGAGCGACTGCCTACTTGACCTCCACAACCCAGTTACTGGGTAAGACTGATTGTCCGACTTTCGGGCTTCTGACGACTCGTAACGACTGTCAAAGATCCTCGAATGACAGCCGGGACCAACGGCTTAACGTGCTTTCCGAGGCACGGAGGAGTCTCGTTTTGTAAAGATGGTCATTTGTAGTAGGTAAGTAAAAAAAAGCTTATAGTCTGCACAAACTAATCTTTTTGCAATAATCCTAATTCCTACTGTTCAGTTTGTAAGACAAAATCAAAAGAATTTGCAAATGTGAGTAAAGTATCTTATGAGATTTAACTACAAATCTTGTATATTAGATATATTATTAAACCCTTCCCGACCACATAATTTACTTTTGATTAAACACGCCTATGAAGTTCGTTATTTATTGACAGGCAACCATAGATGAAAAAATGCAATACTTGCTTCATGGACGCTATGAAGAGTCTTATTTATTGACAGCAACCATATACGAAAAAATTCAATACTTCATGGACGCTAAAGTAAAATAGGTAAATGCTTGGAAAGATATAGGTAAGTATTATTTATTTCAGTATGAACATCTACACGTACACGGTATGTAAATACATATATGTGATACATCATACATATATGTGGTTTCGAAACCACTTATAATGTCTTCCACGAATAAAGAAGAGGAAACTATTCTTCACATACAGTGGGGAGCATCTTTACAATTATATAGCTTTTACCCGCGTCTTCGCCCGCGTGGATGTCGGAAAATATCCCACGGGAACGTACTACCGGGATTAAAAGTACCCTATGTGTTAATCCAGGTTATAAACTGTCTGTGTGCCAAATTTCATCAAAATAAATTCAGCCGTTTTTGCGCCTAGCCAGAACAACATCCAGACGAACAGACAAAAATACTTCGTTAATATTTTTAGGGTTCCGTACCTCAAAAGGAAAAAATAGGATCCTTATAGGATCACTTCATTACTAGGTCACAGATAACTTGTCTGACAATGAGGACATCGAGCGGGAACGTAGGGCGCTGTCGGTTCGCTGTAACATGTTGGCCCGTAGGTTTGCACGCTGTACTGAACAAGTAAAGGTGGCCTTATTTAAAGCCTATTGTCAGTCTTTTTATACGTGCAGCCTATGGGCTAAATAATATGTGCAGCGAGTATACAATGCCTTACGCGTATAGTACAACATTGCGTTTAGGGTGCTGCTAGGGCTGCCGCGGTTTTGTTGCAGCGCTTCAACAATGTTCGCGCTGGCGCAAACTGATGACTTTTATGCTATTATTAGGAAACGGAGCGCCTCGCTGCTAAGTCGCTTCCGATGCAGCACTAACAGTATCCTGAGCGTATTGTCCGAGCGGTGGGACTCGGTGAAAGAAAGAAAGAAGAAGAAAGAAAGAAAGAAAATACGTTTATTTGCGGTAAACATGACGCAAAGGACAAAAAAAATAAAATAAGCAATGTAAAAAGCAAGTTTTGGGGAAAATATGCGTCACATCTACGCAAAACGGCTACCGCTCAGCATAATGCCGCGACCCCATGCGAAACGGAGTCCCAGCGCTGGTTTTCAGCGATAGCGATAGCGGTGCTGTTGGAGAGGTGGATGCACCTGCATGCCAGTTCGTCACCATTTATTAAATGATTATTGTTTACTTATATTTCCATTTAATTATTATTTTTATTTTTAATATTATGAATTTCTTGATTAAATTGATATTATTTTAAATGTGTAATGTACTTAGGTGTTTTAAATATTTTTCGTGATTTTATTAAGATTATTTTACAAATTGATTATAAGTAATTCAATTTTAGTTATAATAGTATTAATGTGACGTGTATTTTATTCTGTTGTTACTAACATAATTTTTAAGTAGGTACCTGTACTAACATAACTATGGATCATTGTGTCTGACATAAATAAATAAAATAAATAAATAAATAAAAATTATCCGTCTGTCTGTCACTCTGTCAAGAGCCTTTTTCCGGAATGCTTGGAGATATCAAATTGAAATTAATATCAATATGTAGGCCATGGTCCCTTAGAGCTCTAAAATAATTAAAGTTCTAAGTCAACGCATTAAAAAAATTTGCCCATTTATGCGATATATTTGATACTTGCAAGTAAATCCAAACTTATAGGGTACTTCCCGTTGACGATTTGGCAAAAAGCAAGGTCTCATAGCATAAGCTGCATAAGTAAAGGAAAAAGTCTTAAAATCATTAGTTTGTAATGTTAACACTTAAAAAAAATTTTTTTGGGATTACAAACTTATTATACATAACTTATTGTGATAAATTATTTTCGGAACCCTTCATTGTGCGTGGTCCGACATGCACTTGGCCAGTTTTTTATATTATATGTACACACAGCAGCAGTTCAAGTTACCACAAACTGTCAAATTTTCTCATTCGATTATGAACTTAACCGTCAACATTTTAAGGTTTAAAATTATTTGGAGAAATTTGACAGTTTGATATAACCTGGAGCTAGACCACCACCTCTTAAAGCAGTATTATTTTAATCTTACATGAGTGTGGGAAAGAGATGGAGCTAGACATCCTGTATAGCTCCATTAAAATAATACTGCTTTAAGAAGTTATTTTTACCTAATTTTATCTTTTCGTCTGTAAAGTTAGTTGAAATAAATAAATTTTATTATTTATTATTATTAAGTGGTGGTTGGCCCCCAGTTGTGCTGTTGTCTGTACCACAGTTTCAGTAACAATTACATTATATTTTACCAGGAGACAGTAGTTGATAAAATTCATTACGTTTTAAGTTACTCCAAGCACGCGGTCAAGTAAATCTCCTGTTTCGCCATTTGTCCCACTCACAAACAGGGCGTAAACTGATACTCAAACGAACAGTAGGTACCCGTCAAAACAAAAAAGTGGTTTGTCAATATACCTTTGTATGCTAAGTAAGGCTAGGTAAGTTTATAGGCAGCAGCTGATATTTTTTAACCGACGAAAAAAAAGGAGGAGGTTCTCAATTCGACACGTATGTTTTTTTTTTTTTTTATGTAGGACCACGCATAACTTTTTACAAAGTTGTCCGATTTGAAAAATTTTTGTTTTATTCGAGAGGGTATACATCAAAGTAGGTCCCATATAAAATTGATTAACTTTGATTGGGTAGTTTTTGAGTTAGCTTCAATAATACGTATTTTTCCCCCACTTTTATATGGATGTTGTTCTAGTTTGTTTTGCAGGTAGTGGTATTAGAATTAGTGTGGGGTAAGTACCACAACTAAAAAGTGAAAAATAAAAACTTTTTTACAAAAAAATACAACCGACTTCCAAAAACAACACTACAAAGTGAAAAATAACTTTAATTTCGGAAGTCGGTGGCAAAAAACGAAAATACATTTAACCAGACACCGACTTCCGAAATTAAAGTTATTTTTCACTTTGTAGTGTTGTTTTTGGAAGTCGGTTGTATTTTTTTGTAAAAAAGTTTTTATGTGTAAAAATCTCAACGACTCTCGACTCAGAGGTCTGTCACATTTTGTCACCTATCTCGCCCACACGGGACCAAAATTTTAAGAATGTTAAATGAAAAGGTGCTTTTTTGCAAAATATAATCAATTGGCTAACTAATAAATAATATTGATTTATTATGTAAAAACAATTTAATAATTAAAAACACATTTTTACTGTAGCATTTATGAG
Organism: Cosmia pyralina; assembly: GCA_946251885.1. Taxonomy (NCBI): domain Eukaryota; kingdom Metazoa; phylum Arthropoda; class Insecta; order Lepidoptera; family Noctuidae; genus Cosmia; species Cosmia pyralina. The sequence continues at coordinate 19,799,684 of OX276354.1, forward strand.
CAGAGTTTATTAGATAACACAATAGAAATGTTTTTTTTATATTTACCTATTAAATGAATATTATTTATTAGTTCGACAATTGATTAAAAAAAAGTCAACATCTGAAACGAATAAAATAACTTTCATAAAAAAACTTAACAGCTTCTGGAGTCGGTTTGAACAATTGAAAGAAAAAAAAATAAAAGAAAAAAATCTTTATTCAGTTTACAAAGGTACAATAAATAAAGAAAAAACTAGTATCAGATGAAAGAATTGTTAAGTTTTTTTTTTATGAAAGTTAGTTTATTCGTTAAAGGTTTTTTACTTTTTTTTAAGTAAATTTATTTTTCCATTTTTATTTGACTATATAATTAGGTGCATAATATACCCAAGACGAACGAAAAGAAAAATCATCAAAATCCACTCAGAAATACCGGAGATCTAGTACAATTATGCATATAACTTCGTACATAGGAATAATTACCTAATGTAATTATTGTTATGTATATTATATACTAAAACCTTCCTGAAAGTATGTAGATGACGTTAGTGAAAGAATCATCAAAATTTATTCATTCGTTTTTGAGAAAATCGCGGACATACAAACATATATACATACATACATCCGTTTTTGAAGTCTGTTAAAAAGCATCTTTTTTAACCGACTTCAAAAAGGAGGAGGTTCTCAATTCGTCGGAACCTTTTTTTATTTTTATTTTTTTTTTATGTGTGTTCCCCGATTACTCGAAGATGGCTGGACCGATTTGGTTTTTTTTTGTTTTGTTCGAGAGGGTATACATCACAGTTGGTCCCATATAAAATTGATTAACTTTGCTTTGGTAGTTTTTGAGTTAGCTTCAATAATACGTATTTTTTCCCCACTTTTATATGGATGACGTTCTAGTTTGTTTTGCAGATAGTGGTATTAGAATTTGTGTGGGGTAGGTACACAACTAAAAAGTGAAAAATAAAAACTTTTTTACAAAAAAATACAACCGACTTCCAAAAACAACACTACAAAGTGAAAAATAACTTTAATTTCGGAAGTCGGTGGCAAAAAACGAAAATACATTTAACTAGACACCGACTTCCGAAATTAAAGTTATTTTTCACTTCGTAGTGTTGTTTTTGGAAGTCGGTTGTATTTTTAACATTCTTAAAAATTTGTTCCCGTGCGAGCGAGAGAGGTTACAAAATCCGACAGCCCTCTTAAGTGAAGTGAGGCGTCAGAGTGTCAATCCCTAGCATCAGGTAGAATGAAAAATATCTTCAAGCTCATCCTAATCTAAGTTTTCAAAGTGAGATTTTTACAGAATAGAGTGGCAGGATAGTTTTTTTAAAAGAAGGGAACTATCTAAATTTTCTAAGAAACTGATTTGAAAGTTGTTTTATACCTATTACCTTCCCACAATCTTTACGAGAATGCCTTGTGCCGTTGTGGAAGTGATTATTTTCCTGGTGGTGTATGATAATATATAAGTATATTGATATAGCCTTCACTATTGAGTGAAGGCTCTTTTTCAACCTACAACTATTTTCTTAACCTCGGCAAACTTCATGTTTCGTCGAAGTCGAATTTTCGTCGTCGGATTTCTATCAGTTGCCCTTTGCACTTAGTGCAGACTAGACGCTCTCAATCGACTTTGAAGTATATAGAGTTGTTAATACTCTTTTAACTTAATGTAATTTATTTTAAAAATGGCAGGAAAGCTGCTAAAGTTGCACGTTGTACTATAAAGGCAGACAAGCGCGTTCTGGTAGAACAATCTCCATTAAGTTTTCATAGAACTTGACGTTCTACTAGAGTCGCGTAGCGCCTGTCTGAAAGAAAGAAAGAAAGAAAGAAAGAAAAACGTTTATTTGGACACACTTCGTGAAACACAAAAACAAAAGAAGACAAAAAAATTAAAATAATGTTTTAAAACAAAAGTGTGTGCCTCACGGCTGCGCCAAAAAGGTTCATTTCAGCATTAAATGCGGGAGCCTTTATACGTCTAACTAGCGTTAGCATACTTCCAAATGATGAGTCGCTTCTACAAAATCTCAAATTCTCACCCTAATTATTCGAGCAGTTGTTACATCAAAAACAAACTAGCCCGTACTTCAGGATATGCTAATTAATAATATAACAAAACAATCTGCGAATAAGCTTAAATCGTAAGCGGTTGCAGTTAAGCGAAACGTACATAGCCGACTATCGCAGACTGACCCACCCTTATAAATAATAGTGGCAAGGCGCCCATCCGTGCCTCCTACCCCCTTGAAGGGTACCCTCCGGATCTCATTTCCAAATTGCATTTCGAAACCGAATCTCGACCTTACAACTAGACACAACAGATCAAAAACCTGCCTTATCATTGACTTCTTAAAGTCTTTTTTCGATTGGTTTCGAGGACAGAATTGAGTGTTAGTCGTCAGGTCATAACCCAAGGAGGCAACATCTCCGTGCGCAAGCACTAACTTGTATAATGAGATATGATAATAAACGCTTCACTTGAATATTGATGTCGACGAGTTAGGAATGCACTCGCCATGTTTACGGCTGCTCGGAACTTCTAATTAATTATAAATAATTTCAGTGGATTGTTTTGAGCTGACGTATACGCTACGTGTCTGGTGGAAAGGTTCAGATGAACTAATTAAATGATTTTTCATTCTTCAGCAGTTGCTGAAGTGTGAATTATTGAAGACTATTTGTGTGTACTATCGGGATAAAAAAGTACCCTATATCCTAATCCAGGTCATTGGCTCCCTGTAATTTCATCCAAATTCGTTCAGCCGTTTTAGCGTCAAAGCGTAACAAACAAACAAACTCATTTTCGCATTTTTTATTATATTAGTTAGGATGTGGATTTGAAATTTCGTCGATGCTAAATGCTAATGTTACTATCAAATGAATCGACTGCGTCCCAAAGGGATTGTAGAATCTTCCGTTTCTATTATTTAAATTATAACTTATTTTACATTACACTTAGACCCTTTGCACACCTCCGCCGCGAAATTATAGCAGTGAAACCGTATTTGTTTATTTCAACTGACTCGCATGATCTTCCGCAACTCGAGTAGCGGAATATCAGCGAAACAACATACAGTTTCACTGTTTCGCGGTTTCGCGGCGGAGATGTGCCAAGGCCCCTAATGTTCACAGGGTCACTCACACATTTTGTAATTATCTCGAACGATTGAGGCAGTGACTGAGCTAACGGGTGGCTGTACTGGGGGTCGGGGTTTTGATTCCCGCAAAACAAATATTTGCGCAATATGTCCTACAGATAGGTTCGAGGAGGACTGGGTACAGTTTATGTGCATGTGTAATTTGATAAGGAGATGAGTAATACCTATGATCTGTGACGTACAAGGGTAACGAATTCTAGGAAACATCATCTGCCTAGCCTTATCCCAACAATGTTGGGGTCGGCTTCAAGTCTAACCAGATGCAGCTGAATACTAGTATTTACCCAACTACGGCGAAGCAAAAAGGAGGGTTATGGTTTTGACCGGTATGTATGTATGTTCATCTGTTCCGTCATAACTTCTAAACTACTTATCATAATTTGACAAATGAGGTATTGTTGGAAGCGTCTTATATATAGGGAAGTTTACTTATTTATTTATTAGGTACACCAACGGCAGTACATACAGATAAAATAATACATAGCAATAAGATAATAAAATTACTGATATGTATGCCTATTACAGGTATACACAACATTCACAACAAAACAACAACGTAATTAACTTATAAAGAAAAAAACTTTTGAACACATAAAATATACCTAATACAATTAGAATTCAAAATAAAAAATAAATAAATTTTAAAAAAAAGAAGAAAAATGTAAAATGTTGTCACGGAAGGTGAGGGTATAAACTAAAGTGTGGGATAAACTAAGATTTAATATCAACATGAATTACAAAAAATAATAATAATTTATTGGTTAGTTTATGCGCTCCCGTACCTCAGAGACAGATCTTCTAAATTTATTGGTTAGTTTATGCGCTCCCGTACCTCAGAGACAGATCTTCTAAATTTATTGGTTAGTTTATGCGCTCCCGTACCTCAGAGACAGATCTTCTAAATTTATTGGTTAGTTTATGCGCTCCCGTACCTCAGAGACAGATCTTCTAAATTTATTGGTTAGTTTATGCGCTCCCGTACCTCAGAGACAGATCTTCTAAATTTATTGGTTAGTTTATGCGCTCCCGTACCTCAGAGACAGATCTTCTAAATTTATTGGTTAGTTTATGCGCTCCCGTACCTCAGAGACAGATCTTCTAAATTTATTGAGTGTTACACCGTGTAAGTCGGTTTCTGAGGATTTACAAAAGCTGTTGTAATTTCTGCACATTCGGACCAAGGGAGCGTTGAGACCAAGATTGGATTTGCAGAAAGGGATATGAAGCAACTTGGTGATGGGATGTCTGGGAGGTTTTTATTGTGATGCGAATCATTACGTCACTCTCGGTCTAGGAAATTTATTGTGATGCGAATCATTACGTCACTCTCGGTCTAGGAAATTTATTGTGATGCGAATCATTACGTCACTCTCGGTCTAGGAAATTTATTGTGATGCGAATCATTACGTCACTCTCGGTCTAGGAAATTTATTGTGATGCGAATCATTACGTCACTCTCGGTCTAGGAAACTTAGGAAGCCTATTTTGGATTGCTAAATGCTTTATACGTTGTGTGTTTTATTCGCTTTTACCGATTTACTTAAAAAGTACCTACTACGCTATATCACTAAGCTATAGACGTACCAAATGTCGCTGAAAATAATTAAGTAAATATTTAGTGTATCCTTGTGGCATAGTGTCGGCGAAACTTGAAGTGGTCCGGCGGCAATACGATTTCTTTAGTTCGAGGCTGTACAATAAGGTAAACAGTGTACTCCATGTTCATTCTCGTTCTTATAGGGACTGTAAAAAACTCACTGACGACTGGCTTCAAACCCTCACCTATGAAGACCTGGAGAGCTTGGTCAAACCCTGATTTGTTTCCAATATCGACCTCTTCCTTCCGAAATAGATTCATAACATATAAATTAAGACACACTCACGCACACACACACACACACATACTCACACACCTATGCAAACACCCACACGCACATAATACATTCGCTCGTACCTACACATATAATTAACCTATTATTCTAGTTTGTAATCTATCTCGTGTTTAGTATAAATTCTAGAACGCTATCGTCTTTTTCCTGAGGTGGGCGTTAATTCCTACGACACAGTATTTTACTAATGTAGGTATTATCGCACTAAATGTTTTTGTCATACTGTGTTTTTTTGTTCAATAAAGAATTTTATTATTTTTATTATTTAATTTCTTATCTATTTACATTTTTAAATATTTCTTAAAAAAAGGATATAAAAAAACATTTAAAAATATAAAAAATAGAGGTCCGCCGGTGTCGGGAGCAGGGTCCAAGCTACCGGTGGTTAGGGCTGCAGAGACAGGAACCTTCTCACAATGCGAGCCGTATCAAGGAGTACTGCCTTCTGAATCAGGCCCTTGATCCAACCGCCTAATGATAGCCTCGAGAGATGTTGTTCGAGGCTTTCGGCCATCAGGCCATTGGCCGTTACGACAATCGGCACAATGACAGTTTTCTCACATTCCACATATCAACAACCTCGCGAGCTAAGTCGAGATATTTTATTTGTTTCTCTTTCTCAGCTTTCACGAGGTTCTCGTCATGTGGAATGGTAACATCGACTATCATTGCTTGGCGCACTAACCGATCTATCACTACTATATCAGGCTTATTGGCGACAATAGTCCTGTCAGTAATGATAGACCGATCCCAGTACAAAGTGACATGGTCATTTTCGAGAACTGGGTCGGGCACATACTTGTAGTATGGTACCTCAGAATCGACTAGTTTATATTTCAAAGCAAGTTGCTGGTGGATAATCCTAGCTACTTGGTTATGCCTGTGCAAGTACTCGCCGTTAGCCAGACGAGAACAACCGGAGATAATATGTCTGATGGACTCACCCGGACGGTGGCATGCCCGACACACGTCAACCGTCCCATCCTTCATAATATGTTTCCGATAGTTATTCGTCAAGATAACTTCGTCCATAATTGCACAGACGAAACCTTCAGTTTCCCCGAAAAGGTCACCGAAACGTAGCCAGGATACGGACGCTAAGAAATCTACACCGGGCTCATGAAGAGCCCGATAGAAGCGCCCGTGGAGCTCCTTGCTTTGCCATACCTTCTTGCGGTCATCGGTAGTAAGTACTACAGGTTTGCGCCAGTTCTCTTTAGCCATGGACAGCGGGGTGAGCCCCTTGTCCACTGCAACCACATCACGGTGCATACCCACTTCGATTTTTAAAAAATATTCTCTGAGGCTGCACACCTCGCGGTTGTGGAGGGTCTTTGCATTTAAAAAGCCTCGACCCCCGCACTTCCGCGGGATGTACAGTCTCATCACCGATGATCGTGGGTGATGCATCCGGTTTGCAGTCAGCAGTGTACGGACCCTTCTATCCAGGGCGTCGAGTTCAGTCTGAGTCCATCTGAGTATGCCGAAAGAGTACATCAAAACCGGCATGACCCAACCGTTGAAAGCGCGCACCTTGTTTCCGCCTGAAAGAAGACTGGTTAATACCTTCTTCAGGCGACCAAAGAAGCGCTCCTTCAACGATTGCTTCATGTCAGCAACGTTGATGCCTAACGCTTCCGACATACCCAAATACTTATAGCTTTCGGATGAGGAGAGGGATCTAAGATGTATGGAATCCGAAAGTTGAATTCCATCGGATTCCATAACCTCACCTCGTTTTACATGCATGATTGCACATTTGTCCACACCAAATTCCATCCTGATGGCGCTACTGAAAGTTTCAGTAACCTTAAGTAGCTCCATCAGCCGCAATTTGTTGTGGGCAAAGAGTTTCAAATCATCCATGTAGAGGAGGTGAGATATCACCTGACCACCTCTCTTCAACCGATAGCCTAGACCTGAATCCTCCAACAGTGTGCTTAGAGTATTCAGGGCTAAGCAGAACCAAAGTGGACTCAAACTGTCGCCCTGAAATATTCCCCGTTTAATCCATACAGGATCATCATTCCCTTGGATCTGTCGACATCCAGGATAGCGAAGGACCGTCCTCCATTGCCCCATACACGACTCAAGGAAGGAGCGTAGAGTCGCATCAATCTTGTACAACTCCAACACCTTTATGAGCCATGTATGTGGCACCGAGTCATAGGCCTTCTTATAATCTATCCAGCATGTCGACAGATCCTTGCGGGATCGACGAACCTGTTGGCTAATGGCCATGTCGATGAGGAGTAGCTCCTTAGTACCGCGAGACCCGTTCCTACATCCATTTTGAGAGGTAGACATAATCGTGTTACTGTCAATGTGCGTATTAATTTTCGCTCTCAAAATGGATGTAAGAAGTTTATAGACCGTCGACAAACACGTGATCGGTCTATAATTCTTGGGTTCCACGGGACTACCTGACTTATGGAGCAGGTGGGTAACGCCTGTTGTTAGAAACGGCGGTAGCGACCCAGACTCTAAGGATGATTGGAACTGAGATGCCAGGCAAGTGTGTGAACTACTTAGCCATTTCAACCAAAAATTGTGCAGTCCGTCCGGTCCCGGTGATTTCCAATTCGGTAACGGACGGACTGCTCTGGCTACGTCTAATGGTGTAATTGCGACTTTTCCCATTTCTGGTATAGTTTCACACACTCGCTCGACATCCTGCATCCAGTCAGCCTCAGAGTGACAGACGGGTACCGACCATATGCTGCGCCAAAATTCACTCGTAGCGGCATCATCCGGGCGGCATACGTCTGTCACATTTTGTTCAGGTCGCTCCCAAGTTCTATATACCCACCTCTCATCGCTCTGGAACATGCGATTCTGCGTGTAACGATCAACCCGCCGCTTATACCGCCGAATACGGCTCGCCCATGCACAAACTTTCTGCTTCAGGAAGTCAATGCGCTCTGTGACACTGGACATGTATTCTCGAGGGCTGATTCCAGTCCCCGAGAATGCCTGCCTCACAAAGCGCATCACTCGTGGTCGTGTATTGCCCTCCCTGAAGCAGTATAGTTTGCCGATGAGTACCCTGGCCCCATCGATACGACGCTCGATCCTGCATTGCCAGGCTGGTACAGCTGGTTTTGGTCGAGTAGCTCCGTCACAGCTAGGAAAATTGACGTTAGTTAAACGACATGCCGCAACAGCCGCGCAATACAGAATCGAGTGTGTATCAACGAGGTCCTCGCTGCTTTCGAAAAAATTCTTAAGCTGCGAGTCCAAGGCACTCACCAGCGCCCTATTTTTTTTGTGCATAGGTAGGCGTGGTAAACGGGGTCTAAGTTCGGTCGGAGTGGACCTATACTCGCGAAACGCATCCTCCAGTGCGCTCCTCAACCGGCTATTGCACTGGCTACTTACTGTGTCAACCCTATCATCCTCCTCTTCAACATGATTGAACCGCGGTGAGATTGCATCTATAGTTGACGCTTGTACCGCGGTGTGTGTTGGGGGCGAGACGATACGGCTGCTCAGTACCTCTGAGCGCAGCCTATCAAGTGCGGCATCGTCCAGCCTGTGATTGCGTTGGATGACCCGCACCTGATCCGACAGTCGTTGGGCCGAGGTGTTGACGGTTGGTTCTAGTTCCTGGAACAGAGTCAGCATCCTAACACGGTACGCAGTGAGATTAGTTCCTCCCTCTGTAGACCCGTAATATGCGCGCATGACGTTCTCGTTCATTGACTGAGTCCATCTCATGCGCTGCACACAACCACCGGCAGCGGGGACCCGGCTCGGGGCCGGATGGCCCCTAAGTCCCAAGCTCCTCGGTGGCCGGCCTCTCCCCTGCCGACGTACAGGTGTTGGCGACGTCGGCGGGGAAAAATACTCGTCGCTCGAGCTCGACGCAACTGCCGCGGCCGGTGTCGTCACAGCGCTCATAGTGGGGCTGGATACCGGCGGCGGCGGGGCGGAGCTGAACGGCGAGTCCGGAGATGGTGGGCGTGCTCGTCTTGCAGCTGATCTTGTCAACATTTTAATTTAATTTTCATGTTTGTTTTGTCGGAGATGACAGATGTCACCTCCGATTCGGTAGTTTTTGATGGAAATCTTTATGATTCTGGTTCATTTTGCTATTTTAATTTTGTCTTGTAGGTTTGGGTTTCAGGATGGTTTCAGGTTGATTTTCATAAAATAAAAATAAACTACGATTATTATTAAAATTGAAAATGTGCAGATATGAAAACAAATGTGACTTGTTGACTTTAGTGTTGCCAGCTTATTTATATTATTATTATTATTATCCTCCATTTTGCAAAACGATATTCATGGCACACTGACATAATTTTCCTCCTAAAAAAATCTACACTGAATGAATGAACGAAACTGACCGATAAGTGTGTCAATCGCGGCCCGTTTATCACCCCCTACAAATTGTGAGGTAATAGAGGGAAGTTGCTTATTGTGATGCGGATCTGAACATCTGTTTAGCTATTGTGTTCTGTAGGTCATTCTCCTCGCTGGCTCGCAGATCTAGGATTGATTTGGGAATTTATTCGCACAATGTGATATTGCGAAATATTTTAAGTGTTCAAATTGTGTACGATGTATGAAAAATTGATCGTTGAAGTTATGGGTGACTACGTGATTTACGTATTTACCTATAAATTAATCTGTGTGACTTCTTCCCGGTCGTACGAGTATTAAGTAGTTTTAGATGATCAAAGACACTTCTGTTTTAAAACCGTACCAGTATAAATTTTACAGTTGTTTAATTTTGCATAAATTGGATTGAAATCTCTGAAAAACAATAATTCAGTTTTTATTTATTTATTTTAATTAAAAAAAATCAAAAATTCAAATCATAATGCAGGTTGCATATGATTTGAATTTCAATATTTTAAAATGATTTATTATTTTTCTTCAAAATTTATGTGTTTATTGTTCTAAAATTAAAAGTTTACAACGAATTTGTAGTATTTATTGATACTTAGATATTTTTTTCTGACTAAGCTGTTAAAAAAAAAAAACTAGGTTTGCCATACGCTTCTACTCCGTTCACCTAATATACCCTATTTTTTTCGAGACGGTAAAAAAAGTCATCTAGTATAACACCTGCCAAACTACAGAGCAATTTGTTGGCAGTAGGTTCTCGTGGATTTTGCACGAATGTTTGCTTAACTACATATTAAAATTAATTCTAATTAAAAACTAAGACCATGGCCGTGCAGGCAAAGACTCCGCATGTGAATACAGACTCACACAACCATCAAAATGTAAAAGTTTGGCGAGTTTATATTTAAGAAACATCGCTGTATTGTTATTTCAGTAAATAAATAAAAAAAAAAAACCACAGATTCTACAACCATGGTTACTATAACATACTCAGTTACATTGTATAGAAAAACATGAGCAGTAACAACGTAGCCTTCGTTAAACACATGGCAGTGATGCCAAAGCTCTGAAAGTAGACCATTATATGCCTCATTCCAACGGTAGCCCTACTAATAGCCTAATAATTAGCATTTAAATAGCAATTAATTATGTAGTACAACAAACAGAAGTTAATTTACCATCTTTTTAGCTATCAAACAACGTATGTCTGTATCCACGTCGTTTCGTGTATATATATTAAAGTTTTTTGTGCAGACAAGCATATTAGAATCCATCAAATTAAAACAAGTACACGATTATGCGTAATTTATGATAATTATTCTAACATTGCCTGTTAAGTAGATTTGCTGTGAACGTTGAATTTTTTGGGGACGTTTCCATTGTCTGACGGCTCCCTCAAAACCAAATTATGTAGCCTCTACGAGTTAGAGAACAGAGTATGCATTCTAAACTCAAACTCAACTTAACTCGAAGCATTTATTTCAGTTAAACCAATTACAGGCACTTTTGAATTGTCAAAGAGTCGGTCAGTTAGTCAGAAAATCGAAGCCAGATGCCCGTTCCAAAACGTAAATCTCAATGGAGAAGAACGGACAAGAAACTCGACGGACACTCTTTTAAATCAAGATAAGTAATACAACATCCTGGACACATTATTTTTGTTGCTTCTACATGTGAGAACAATGTAAATTGTTAATTAATTTTCGTGCCAGATTTTTACGCACTGATGCGGACTCGGATAGCATCCCTGATGCGGCGAGTGCGCGACAGCTCCAACAGCTTGGTGGCTACACTAGCCGACAGGACAGACAGTCCATTGATGTGGCAATGGATGACCACTCATCGTGCGTCATTCCAATATTTTAAGTAAATTGTTTTAGTGTATTTTTAGTGTAGTTATGTGTGTTCATGTATTTATGTATGTTTTTTGTGTATAAAATTGTATTGGGTGTTGTTTATGGACTTATGGTCTGAAATAAATGTATATTATTATTATTATTATTTAAATTGTCTTTGACATATCTCGGGACCCTGGGATCCCGGACCTTTGGAAGGCGTACGAGGAGCCGAAGCCAACTCGCAGAGGCCCCTTAGACAATTTTAAATGAAAAGAAGGCACCAGCCGACGATTATCCCTGTATGCACTACGCAATTGCACCCAAGGACAACCCCCTGTGGTGCAGAACTATTGCAGAACATGGAAACAAAACACATTGGGCCTATGGGTTTGGGTGGCTATAGTGGATTGGGTACCTTGAACTATGGAAGAACTATGTCCCCTGCCTGACCATTATTATTATTATTATTAAAAAAAATAAAAAAATACTTGAAAACAAGTCAAAATATAAAATTAAAAATAAGCCCTGGCAGATAAGATATGACCAGCCTCAACTGACGGCGCCCGTTCACGAACATGACGCGTGGATCGGCACCATCCAGCTCGACCATTTTGTAGGGAACCGAATCTTGTCCCTGAGTCAGTAACATCGAAAGTAAAGTCAAGTAATATGAATAAGATTGGAGTAATCTTTGAAACCTTTACAGTTAGACAGATTGAATGACTTCCACGAAGTTCCACGGTACTGCAGTAAGGACGACCCATAGTAGGGAGGAAATACACGGCCCAATAAAAAGAAAACACACTAGCTAGACAGACCAAAAAGTCCAACTTCAAAATCATTTTCAAAGATGTTCTCCTTTTTAGGGTTCTGTACCTCAAAAGGAAAAAACGGAACCCTTATAGGATCACTCGTGTGTCTGTCTGTCTGTCTGTCTGTCCGTCTGTCACAGCCAATTTGCTTCGAATCTAATGGACCGATTAAGTTGAAATTTGGTACACATTTGAATTTCTGTGACTGTGAATTTTGAATATAGAGGTCACTTTTGGGGGCAAATAAGAAAATTAAAAAAAAAAGTTTTGGGAACTACACCATGTGGCATGTCAAATGAAAGGGCTTACTATGAGGGTCTCAAATATATATTTTTTTATAATTTTAAAATAAATTGTTTTAAAGTTATTTAAGAAAATAGACGAAAATTGACCATTCCCCCCCTTATCTCCGAAACTACTGAGCCTAAAATTTTGAAAAAAATACCGGAAATAGATCTTTACCGGTAGATTACAGGAAAACCTATAAGAAGTCTGTGGTCTTAAAATAACATGGTAAATCTATCAATATTTTGAGTACAAACTTACATTTACAGTTGGAATGTATGGGAGAACATGTTTTTCAACTACAATCTTAAGTTTGTTCTTAAGATAAATTCATCCCAACTACGGAACCCTTCATTGTGCGTGGTCCGACACGCACTTGGCCAGTTTTTTAAACGGGAATGGAATGGCTTTACAAAAAAAAAGGAAAAACCGACTTCAAAAACCAGAAACCAATAAAATAAATTTCATAAAAAACTTAACAGCTTCTGAAGTCGGTGCTAAGCTAAGGTGCATTGAATAATTGAAGATACTGACTTAAGAAAGTTATTTTATTTGTTTTAAGTTCTTGAAGTCGTTTACTTTTTAAGTCGTTTACTTTCTAAAAGTAAAATTATTTTTAAAATTTTATTTGAATATACAATTACATAAGTAAGCCCAAGACGAACGAAAAGAAGAATCATCAAAATCCGCTTAGAAATGCCAGAGATACAGTACCTATATTTATGCATATAATTTCGTACAGAAGAATAATTACCTCGTGTATTATGAATATACCTTTCTGAAAATATAATATAGATCACGTTAGTGAAAGAATCAATATTGGTTCATTAATTTTTGAGAAAACCGCGGACCTACAAACATACATACATACGTATGGGTCGGCAACAGAACTTCCTATTTTAAAGTCAGTTAAAAGTAATATCGTATGTGTCGGATAAATCGGCGTCAACACGATAGCGCCTTGCCTGCTGATTGATTGGTGCTCCAAATGATTTACACTGCCGGGATGGGGACAAATCGTCGGCTGAAACGGGTGATACGATGACGATGCTCCAACTTTGTGTTAGCGCGCTAAGTCCATTTAGGAGGTTTGATGGTGGTTGTGAATTTTTGCTGGGTGTCATAGAAAATTTACTAAAACAGTGGTAATGAACGACCCACATTGATACGATTTTGAAGTGTAGAGAAACATTTTCAGCATCTGTAAATCATTTTCTCTTTTATAGGTAAAGAAGTAACTATTTACCTTTATTATAAAAATAATTACTAATATGAGCCCTATGGTTAACCTGTTTCAATTTCATTATAAGGCCTCTTCTGCTTTGGCGTTTTTCATCACCGCGAGAAGTGGCAAAAGATTTTCACATAGTCTTCTAAAGTTCTCGCTGTCATCTTCTATGCTCTCTATGGTTTAATTTTAATCCTCTTAAGGGGTCATTGTACTCATCATTATGAACAACTTTTACTATGGGACCAAACCTGAAATCACGAAAAAAAATCAGCTGTTCCCTACACTTTGACCATGGATGTGAACTTAAAGCTGATTTATTTTCGCGATTTCAGGTTTTGTCCCATAATAAAAGTTGTTCATTATGATGGGTACCATGACCCCTTACGAGGATAAAGGTGATTAAAATTACACCCTGTATACTAAAGATAGTTCAATAGAGTTCCTTTCAGCTACAAAATCAAGACGTAACACAATGGAAACATTCTTAATGAGACATTAACTTTCTTAATTAGATAGCCGTGAAATTATTATTCTACAACATGTGAACTCGTAAAACTGACTTTATAATTATTTTTCTAGCAACATAAATTGTTCATGTATTGAGTCTTGTGTCGGCTTCGTCAAAGGCCTACATCATATGGATATTGTTAATAGAATTTTTATAGCCCACATTATAAAATTATGAGGAATTAACACGGTGTAATATTTATATGATAATTGGATAGGTAACGCACGTGACGTCATTAAAAAAATACCGTAACGATTAACAAGTGTTGATGAACTAAGAATTGGTGTTTTCTATTCAGTTTTTCAAGGTTAATATTTTGAAATAGATAATTAATGTAAAGCCGATTCATTTAAAGTGTAGCGAATTTTTATGAAGTTCTGTGATAGCTCTATACATACACCAGCACTAATACATTTTAAAGAGTAACCAAAAAGAAACAACCTTCGATATTGTTTTTAAAATCTTGTTCTTAGAACGTAACTAAAAAGAAACCGATCTTAAAGTCAGCTTTACTTAGTCTAGGAACAACCACAAAACTGCAAAACTAAAATTTTTACAAGCTCAAAACTTAAAAGTTGACATGAGGGGTTGGGGGTAGGGTCGATAGTTAATTCTGTCGGTACTTCGAAAGGGGGTTAATTAATAATAACGGCGTATGGGTGATTAATGAAACTGTACCCTACCTAATTTATAGTTGGACTTAAGCACCCCGCCCCGCGCGCCCCGCCGGCCCAAAGCAAACTAAATATCCAATACCTCGATGTTGACTGCCGAGTTAAAGGTTTTGATACTTGCATTACTTTTTTATTAAGTTACAATGTCATTTTTCTAAGTGGAGAAAATTGTGGTATTTTGGAACAGCTAGTATCCATTCAGTCACTGTAAGCCAATCATTAGGGTATTTGCGTATCACACTTATAATTTACAACGGTAATGCCATTCATTTTGATAGTTCAGCAACATTCATTGCGTTATGACATTGGCGGATAGATAATTTTTTCAAACAAGTTGTGTGGAGATCGGTTGTCATCGTATGTCGTCAGGAAAGTTTTGAGTGTGAATGTGGCTATACGAGTTAGGGAAGACCAATGAAACGATGAATGGACTGTGTGAGGGAGTGACTACCGAGATTACGACTAATAGAGAAGGATGGAAGAAAAAAACATGTTGCGCCGACCACAAATAAATTGGGATAAGGGCAGATGATGATTAAAATCCTTTGGATTATGAGTGAATGTGTGTTAAGAAATTGTGGTACAAATCGCAACAATTACAACTGCTTCAGGCTACATTCGTAACAATTGGTCAAAGACTCTTTAATATAATGCTAAGCTAGGACATCACGTCAGAAAGAAGAAGAAGCATATACCCCGCGGATACAGTTCCAAGCTGGCATTTTATAGATAATTAATAAAAAAATAATAAAGTATCAACTCCAGTTAATCCGCTCACATTATTATGAAGACAAGTACGAGCAGTGTATTCGGACTTTGAAAATCTAATTACGTAGCCGGTACCCTTACCTCGATCGCTCCTTCGCGCCGCCCAGCCTGCCGCCCACGGCGCGCGGTCCACTGTTGTCGACACAGAGGCTATGGGATCGACATGTCGACAACGACAGATGATAATGTTGTTCATCAAGGCATTGCTTGAGCTTTGGAACGAGTTTTCAAAGGAAAGGCTTATCCAAAAGCTAAAGCTGTTCAAAAATCTGCGAGAAGTAGATTGCATTTAGATTTTTGGTTAGGTATTGCATCTTTTGCATACAATTTCAAAATGTTTCTGTAACTTTGATGTTTTTTTTTTCAATATATGACTGACAAACAATGTAAAGACGATTGCTGAGGATCCAAAGTTGAATGTAATTTAACAAACTGCAGTCGGAACTAGAAAGCCGGCAGCGCAGTGAAGTGTGGTAACTTAAAATAAAAAAATAAAAAATCGGAAAAACTTTGAAAAATCGTGTCGACCCAAATGGAAAACTCTTAAGTTTGTCCAGGGCGCACGAATTATACATGGTGTATTAATACGCTGTTCAACTCAACTATTGCTAGTGAAGTTTTAATTCGATAACCCACCGGCTGGCCGCGGCCTAACCCCCTTTGCCCCGTCTGCTTCGTCTGCCCCGCGATAATGTATTTATGGACGATACCACGGGCCTAATGAGCGAACCTATGCCTCTTTACACGACCCCTGTACTTAGATTTGGTTAGGATACGTTAGATAATGTACCGTTTGCGTTTTAGAGTCTTAAAGGGGTAGCTCTGTTGTGATGGTTAGATAGTTTTGAGTTAGCTTGGTAAACCAAAGTTTGATTTTTGGAGTTCCGTACCTCAAAAGGCAAACACGGAACCCTTATAGGATCACTTTGTTGTCCGTCTGTCTGTCAGTCTATCAAGACCCTTTTTTTCAGGAACGCGTGGAGGTATCAAGTTGAAATTAATATCGAATACTAGGTCTAAAAAAATCAACCTTCTAAGTCCATGCAATAAAAAAATACGGCCATTTATGCGACATATTTTGATACTCGAAAATAAATCAAAACCTATAGAGGTACTTTCCGTTGACGTAGAATCAATGAAATTTGGCAAGAAGCAAGGTCTCACAGCACAAGTAAAGGAAAAATCTTTAATTTGTAGTTTTATCACTTACGAAAAAAAAAAAATACGATTACAAACTTACATTTGCAGTTGTGGAATTTACCGTGACGAAGGTGTGTATCGATATATGGAAGAACAAGTTTTTCAAATACAGTGTTAAGTTTTATTTTAGGGATAAATTCATCCCTACCACGGAATATTTTAGGGATAAATTCATCCCTACCACGGAATATTTTAGGGATAAATTCATCCCTACCACGGAATATTTTGCGTGGCACGCACTTGGCCGGTTTTTGTCACAAAACTTTTCTACAATGTCGGAGTCGATAATTATTATCCTATTTAGTTGTAGTGGTTGGAAGGCAGACGAAGTTTTTTATCAATACCAAATCAGAATCTCATGATATGACCAATAATACAACTTCCCTTGAAATTTGAACTTATAGGTTGAAGTTTAGATTCATAAAGCTTTATAACATTGTAGGCTAAGTATACACCAAACTGAAAAAACATAGTCAATGTGGTTTAACCCTTATCGTATCGAACGCAAATCTACGCGAGACACAATGGATGGCTAACAATAAAAAGCATTGATTATACTCGTTTCCTAAGAGGAGCTTGTGGCTAAGTAATAACAGCCGCACTAGTCGATCCATCAGGTTAAGCTACGCTTGCCGTGGATGGGTGGTCACCCGTCCACGGCAAGCGTAACTTTACATACCGAGACTCCTCCGTGCCTCGGAAAGCACGTTAAGCCGTTGGTCCCGGCTATCATTCGTGGATCTTTGACAGTAGTTACGGGTCGTTGTCGGGTATCGTATTACCCAGTTACTGGGCTGTGCAGGTCAGATAGGCAGTTGCTCCATGTAAAATACTGGTATTCAGCTGCATCTGGTTAGACTGGAAGCCGACCCCAACATAGTTGGGAAAAGGCTAGGCAGATTGATTTTTTATACTCGTTTCCTAAATGAGTGCAGTAGGTACATTGTTTGGATCTAAAATAGCAGTATCAACTCGACCCATGTTCAAATACTACAGTAGAATCGAAGATAAACTGCAACTAACACACATTATTGAGCTCATAAAGAAAATACTACATAATGAGTAGCTACAGCTCGCAGGCAGTGGACCTGCGAGCTGTAGGCCTCGCACAAACGTGTGGAGTAAACGCAACACGAATCCGAACTATTTTTAACCGACTTCTAAAAAGGAGTAGGTTCTCAATTCGTCGGAACCTTTTTTTTTATATATGTTCCCCGCTTACTCGAAGATGGCTGGACCGATTTGGATTTTTTTTTTGTTTTATTCGAGAGGTTGGTCATCACAGTTGGTCCCATATAAAATTGATTAACTTTGCTTCGGTAGTTTTTGAGTTAGCTTCAATAATACGTATTTTTTCCCCACTTTTATATGGATGATGTTCTAGTTTGTTTTGCAGGTAGTGGTATTAGAATATGTGTGCGGTAGGTACTACAACTAAAAAGTGAAAAATAAAAACTTTTTTACAAAAAAATACAACCGACTTCCAAAAACAACACTACAAAGTGAAAAATAATTTTAATTTCGGAAGTCGGTGGCAAAAAACGAAAATACATCTAGACACCGACTTCCGAAATTAAAGTTATTTTTCACTTTGTAGTGTTGTTTTTGGAAGTCGGTCGAATTTTTTTGAAAAAAAGTTTTTTAAGATTGAAAATACTCGGTTCACACCATAGTATGTATCTTTCGCCAGATAGCCGTGCAATAAAAGTCGTTGATACCTTCTACCAATGTATCCAATATTTCAAAATGATACGAAAAAATGTTAAGGCAGTGTCGTTAACACGATCAAAACAAACGTATCGCGGTAAGAGGCGTCCTTAACACGTGCACGTGGCATGTTTTTTTTTTGTTTGCATTTATGTTTCGAGACGAGAGGAGCTCGTGGCTAAGTAATAACAGCCGCACGGGTCGATACATCAGGTTAAGCTACGCTTGCCGGGGTTGGTCCGTGGATGAGTGACCATCTTTACATACCGAGACTTGTCAATATATCTACGAAAATATCATGTACGTAAGGAAAAATTTACATCTTTTTAGTAAAAGAGGTGAAAGGCATAATTATAGTACTAGAAAAAGGGACCTATTAGCTCAACCAGGTTTCAGACTAGCTAAAGTAGACTCGTCGTTCATGGGGTACTGTTTAAAATGTTACAATAAAATACCTCCACACATACTTCAACTCAATGAGACTAAATTCAAAACTTGTATAAAACGCACACTGTGCAGGCAGGCATATTATAAGTTTGGGGATTACATAACTGATAAAAATGCTTGGCTCAATGCTGGTCCTGCTCCACAACCACAACTAATTAATTAACATTTGAAGATACTCGTACTGTTGGAGCTGTTGAAGATTGTAAGACTATCATTGCATTGTATAGACTCAATCTCCTTTGTATTATATAATTGCATAGCACATGTGTGAGTACTATGTACATACTCTAAAGCTACCATTTACTGGGTACGTCTTTGTTTGACTTGAATGTGCCCTGGCGGCTGAGAGTATGTGACGCTCACTCTAATGTCTCGCTGATGGTGGCGCGTGTTGGATCATTTAGCTAATCCATGCGTCAGGTTCGTGAACAAGCGCTGTCAGTGAAGGCTGGTCATACCTTAGCGGCCACGGCTTATTTTAATTTAATTTAAATATTTGAATTGTTTTTTTTTTTTTTTAAGGACGCTTTTAACGTTCTGCATCGTTCTCACATGTGAAATTTCAACATGAATGATGTAACCATTATTTTGTAACCATAATTATCTTGATTTAAAAGAGTGTCCGTGGAGTTTCTTGCCCGTTCTTCTCCATAGGTACCTACTATGCTTTGGAATGGGCGCCTAGCTTCATCTTTTTGACTGACCGACCCCTTGACAATTCAAAAGTGCCTGTAATTGGTTTAACTGAAATAAATGCTTTGAATTTGAGTTGGAGTTTGAGACTCCTCCGTGCCTCGGAAAGCACGTTAAGCCGTCCCGGCTGTCATTCGTGGACCTTTGACAGTCGTTACGGGTCGTCAGAAGCCTGAAAGTCCAGTCTTACCAAGGGGTATCGAATTACCCAGTAACTGGGTTGTGGAGGTCAGATAGGCAGTCGTTCCATGTAAAATACTGGTATTCAGGTGCATTCGGTTAGACTGGAAGCCAACCCAACATAGTTGGGAAAAGGCTAGGCAGATTGATTTATGCTTCAAGACTTTTTACTAAAAGTGGTAAGTAAAAACCGCACAGTGCATCATTAAAAGTTTCCATGAATACTTGTACACGGCTACAAATCAAGCTATACAAGTCCAGTATAAGCTTACCTCTCACTGTATGTACATCCTACACAATGCGAGATCAGCTTATTCTGGAAATGTATAGCTTGTTACGTAGCCGTATGCCTGAATAAACGTATTCATGGACGTAAGTAGAATAACTGAATTCATGACCAATATTATTTATGCGCAGCAAACACACATTTCTTTCTTTTTTTTATACATTTTTTTTTTATTATTGAATGTCGTGTCTGTGAATTCTAAGGTCTGTGATTTTTACTTGTATTTGTAAATTGTTCACCAGATGGCGCTAGTAGTGTTTTACGAAATATTGTAGAGCGGTATTGTGTGCGGTAAATAGGGATCGAATGCTCAAGGTTATTTGGTCACGGAAGAGCCTTATAATGACTTTTATTGCACGCTTTTCTGGCGTAAGGTATGGTAAAGCTCGTCTAAGCTGATATGACGCTCCCCACTACCGAATTTACCATAAAGAACGTATACTAAGGGTGGGTTACACCAAGGGCTAGGTTATAGTTTCCGTCAAAGTTAAAATGACTATAGAAACCTGCTGTTGCACCGTCATGTCAAATGTGAAAGTTAAAGTTCGGAGCAGGGACATGACATTCGACGCGTCTGACAGAAGTGACAGATATTTAACAATAACTTTAACCAGCAAAGCGTGGGCGGTTAAGGTTACAGTTAAAGTTATGACGTCAGCTAAATAATTGTCAAATGGAACAACCCATTTTTTGTCTAACAGGAACTTTAACAAGGGTGGGTTGCACCATCTTACTTTGACAATAACAAACATTAAAGTAAGATGGTGCAACCCACCCTTATTTTTGTCGGGGTGGAAATCCTCATGGATGTCCTTCGCCCTGGGGCGGGTAGAGAGGTCTGTCAGACTCTTACTGACTAAAACCACCCCGGTGTTCCCCTGGGCTGCGGGTGCGAGTGCGACTTACGCTGCCCTGGACTGGTGATGGCCCGCGCCATGCGGGCCACGTCCCATAGGGGAGAGTGAGGTGTTGAACTCCCCCGTTACATCTTAGAGAGGCGCGCGTGGAACCATATGCGCCACCATCTCGGGTCCTGTGGAATGGGGGCGATGGATGTCCTCGAGTGTGTCACCCCTGGATCCGTTTAGAGGGGCTGGAAGAGGGCATTATCTGCCCTCCGCCGACGCCCAGTTCGCCTGCTGCGGGACTGCAGAGCACTCGTAATCTCCCTTTCCCTTTCTGCAGCTTCCTTCTGCGGGGTGACTGTTTCGCAGAAGGATACCACCGCGTGCCACGACTCGGCGCTCCCGACCATCGAACGAGCGACGGCCGGTAGCGACAGGTCGGCTCCGACGTCTGGTGCAATCCACCGTAGTGGGGTGCGTTATTTTAGTTTAGACGAGCTCTAACTGCCTCGTTGGTCTAGTGGTCGCGAGCACTACTTGCTGATCATGAGGTCCTGGGTTCGATTCCCAGGTCAGGCAGTGTTATTGGTTTTTTTCCATTTGGAAAATCTCAGTAACAGCTCGGAGTCTGAATTTGTGCCCGGTTGGTTAACCCTCTATTACAAGGGACTTGGCAAAATGTGGGTACAACTCTGCCTAACCATTCGGAGATTACATACGTGATGTTATGTTATGTATTAACTTAGTTTTAGGATGATACTAAGCCGACATTCGCACGGACGTAAAACTATCGCGGCGGGATTTTATCGTGCACTGGATTTTCAACTCTCGTTATTGAGCCGAGCATTGAGAATCCAACTTAACAACAACAGAGTGCATTCTAGCGCGTCGAAAAAACACACTGTTGGATTTTCAACTCTCGGCGCTAAGCAGTGCGTTAAAAATCCAGTGCTCGAAAAAAAATCGCCGCGATGTTTTCACGTCCGTGCGAACGTCGATTAATAGTGCTTGTCGCAATGTCAACCAAAATTCTATACAGTAATTGTATTTTTGATTCAAAAATCCTTCGGATTAACAACGCGTTCGCGCTAGGGCCTCTGTATCTGGTTTTGCTGTTACGATTTCTAATTGAAATGCGTTATCCTTGATAGGGTTATCGCTGTGTGGACTAACGAGATTTCTCTAATACGTACGAGTATTAGTAGTAAGGTAGAGTTCTAGGTATTATTAGTCTTGGATAAAATTATTGGATGAAGCACAATTTCTCAGTGAAATGGGATGATTTTGAGAGATGAATAGGATCTAAATATATTTAAATAATAACTTTATTTCGGAGAAAAAACTTCCATAATTCTGTTAGTGAGTACTTCAGATCTACGATATTGGTATATCACAAAAAAAAAACAGACTCAACAGACTAAATAACTAAATATACCTATATTATGTTTTTTTTTATTTTTTATTATATAATATATAATTTTTGTTCACTACACGTTCATAAACTTAGATAAAGGAAAGGTGAATTAAGAACTGATAATTATTGTTTTATTTCGTATCATCAAATTAAGAAATTAAAAGTAAGAACAACAAAACGTTGTGGATCGTGGAAAGAAGAGATTCTGCTATCCATCATACTCAAAATAAGGTCGGTAAAGTAAAGGCAAAGACCTTATTTTATAAATCATCAAATGTGACATACTGTTTTATGAATTTATGACACAATTGGCTTATTTGACTGACTGCTAGCTTGTTTTCAACCGACTTAAAAAAAAAGAAGGTTATCAATTCGACATTATGTATGTAATATTATTGGAACTGCAATATATTCACATATTATAATCTATGGCTTCCAAACAAATACACAAAATTTTATAGGTTTTATAGGTATGTATGTATGTCCACGCATTTCTCCGAAACTTTTAATCAGATCGTGATCATTTTTTTTTATTAGCTTACATTTACTTCAACTTAAGGAACAGTGCAAGTTTCATCCGAATCGGTTCAGTAGTTTTCAAGATATGGACTAATACGCGTAAGTGTGACGACTTGGCTTATTGATACGAGCTCTACAGGTCAAAGGAAAAAAAGAAAACATCTCAAAACCTTGGTAAAATTCTAATGCAATATTTACAACAAAACTATTAACTACTTATTCAAACAAATATTACAGTTTTTACTTAAAACTAAAAATTACGAAATAAAAAATTAATTTAAAAAATTTAAATCGACTTCAAAAAGAAATTAACTCAAAATTATGAAATAACTTTTATTTCGGAAGTCGGTGGAAAAAACTAAAATACAGATCCCAAAAAACATCGACTTTCGAAATTAAAGTGATTTCATAATTTTCAGTTAATTTCTTTTCGAAGTCGATTTAAATTTTTTAAATTACTTTTTCATTGCTAACCCCTGACGAAAACAGAGGGGTGTTATAATATAACTTATAAGTTTAACGTGAGTATCTGCGCATCTGTGTATCTGTTTGTGGCATCGTAGCTCCCAAACGACAGAACCGATTTAGATTTTTTTTATTTTGTTTGAAAGGTGACTTGATAGATTCAAGAAAAGTTATTCAGCCGTTTGAAGATTATCAGCTCCTTTCCAGTTGATGAATGGATGTGAGCATCTTCCACAGGTCTGATCGCGTCGAAATTTGGTATTCTGTTACTTCAATGATATTAGAATAATATAGTAACCTGGAACTGATTCTGCAGTACTACCTGTATTTTGCAGGATACTCAACTTCCTCACCAACTTACAGCAGAGATATCGTGTTTGGGTTCATTGGAATGTTCTCAATGAATAGATTATAATTTTATAGATGTGAATCGGGGTCCGATGATGGAGTAGTAAAAAGAAATGAGGGTTAATTTGTGTCTGGGGTTTTCAGGGTTCCGTACCTCAAAAGGATAAAACGGAACCCTTATAGGATCACTCGTGTGTCTGTCTGTCTGTCTGTCCGTCTGTCACAGCCAATTTGCTCCGAATCTAATGGACCGATTAAGTTGAAATTTGGTGCACATATGAATTTCTGTGACCCAAACACGGACGGGTAAAGTAAATAAATGAATTTTGAATATAGAGGTCACTTTGGGGGGCAAATAAGAAAATTAAAAAAAAAGTTTTTCAAACTACACCATGTGGCATGTCAAATGAAAGGGGTTACTATGAGGGTCTCAAATATATTTTTTTTATAATTTTAAAATAAATCGTTTTAAAGTTATTTAAGAAAATAGACAAAATTGACCATTGCCCTTATCTCCGAAACTACCGAGCCTAAAATTTTGAAAAAAAAACCAGAAAATAGATCTTTACCCGTAGATTACAGAAAAACCTATAAGAACTCTGTGGTCTTAAAATAACTTGGTAAATCTATCAATATTGTGAGTACAAACTTACATTTACAGTTGGAATGTATGGGAGAACATGTTTTTCAACTATAATGTTAAGTTTGTTCTTAAGATAAATTCATCCCAACTACGGAACCCTTCATTGTGCGTGGTCCGGCACGCACTTGGCCGGTTTTTACATTTTAAATTTAACTTTCTTGCTGAGATATAGCCAATCGACACCATAAGTATTCCTTCTTCAAAAAAAACCTTTGCTACTTCCACCCTCAATACCTTCCGCAAACAAAAACAATTGAACATCGCCGAACCACACTCGAACTAAAACAAAGAGCGTCTACGAAGGACAATAGATACTCCCATCCAAATTTTAATTATAAGTAATAATGATTAGAGCCATCAGCACGACAACGGGTTGACCTACCGTCTCACACCCTCTGTGGTCATGGACGTATGGAGATAACGGTGAAGGTTGATGCGGCATTTTGGTTTGTGAATGTATATTTTCTGTTGGCAGTCGTGTTTATCACGTTGATTTAAAGATTGTGTTTAATTTGTGGGCATTGTCTTGTCTATCAATGGGCTAGTATTAAGATTTACATCAAAGTTAGTAGGTACGTATGTATGTATGTACGTAATTTAACAATTAATTTAACGAAGTGACAGTCAGTGGTAAACAGATAGAGTTATCAATAAAGGTTCATTTTCCGGTAAACATGTATAATTACCTGCTTTTCACAAACTGAAAAAGTTCATGAAATAAGCTGTATTTCCTAGCATTTGAAGACAATTGTTTTTTTATATTTTTTTCATTGGCTTTTTCTGACTAAGTAATATAGTTATTACTTAGTCGCCCGCCCGCTTAGGCCCCCCGGGTCGATCCATCTGGTTAAGCTACACTTGCCGGGGTTGGTCCGTGGACGGGTGACCATCTTTACATACCGAGACTTCTTCGTGCCTCGGAAAGCAGGTGAAGCCGTTGGTCCTGGCTGTCATTCGTGGATCTTTGACAGTCGTTACGGGTCGTCAGAAGCCCGAAAATCTGACAGTCAGTCTTACCAAGGGGTATGGTATTATCCAGTTACTGGGTAGTAGAGGTCAGATAAGCAGTCGCTCCATGTAAAATACTGGTATTCAGCTGCATCCGGTTAGACTGGAAGCCGACCCCAACATAGTTGGGAAAAGGCTAGGCAGATTGATTTATTATCTGTGAAAGTAAGAGAGCTATGTCAAACTCTGACGTCTACTATATTGTCACTATAGATATACGTGGCTGACGAAATCAACATTGGTCACGGCAGTTGTTGATATGAAGTTGGTGTCTTCATCAAATCAGATTCTTCAACAAAATAAAAATACCTTCTCCAACCCCGCCACAACGTACTTCCTCCACCACCCACCAACCCCTCAGTAGGTACGTACGTCTTGAACCAACTTTCCATAATTAATTATACTCATTATCATTATTGTTTGGAAGGCAGTTTTGCTTCGATAATGAATTGTTCGCTTCCATCATTAATTAGTTTATTATAATAAGAACGTAAACTTTCTTGGTAGATTAATCAAGTTTATCTGATGCCCGTTGCGTTTAAAAGTAGGTATTATTTTGCTTAACTGAAGATTCGCCAATTTATTTATTTTGATGGATGGTTGAAGTTCTTGATGATTATCCGCTGATTTTTGTTTAGGGTATTGTTGTATTGCTGTTGTTTTTATATTATATGACGCTTGTATCTCCGAAAAGGGAAAGCAGAAATGTAACCTACACTGTTCATGTTGAGTATCGCACCAGCAAAGAAACAAAGTAAGCCAAATAAAGGATGCTTGTACATCGCTCGATTGTCCAGAGTAGTCGATGCCGATGTATAGTCATGGGGTTACGCAGCGTTTGTGGAGCGCCTAACTGTAAGCATCATCTACGCTACGTCTACGACGCGACTGCTACGCACCGTCTACGACGCCACTGCTACGCAATGTCAACTACGTCACTGCTACACAATATCTTTGAGGCGGCCGCTACGCAGCGTCTGCGACGTCTACGACGCGACTATTGCGCACCGTTTATGACGTGGCTGTTACACAGCGTCTACGGCGCGACTGCTACGACGTCTACGACGTAACTGCTACGACGCAACTGCTACGCACCGTCTTTGACGCGACTGCTACGTCTCGTCTACGACGCAACTGCTACGCACTGTCTGCGACGCCACTGCACGCAGTCTATGGCGCGAATGCTACGCAACATCTACGCCAACGCTAGCGTTGGCGTAGATGTCTAGACATACACCAGTGCGGAGACACTTCTAGTTCACACGTAACTGTGTGAGTCTGACTGATGTAGTATTGTGTAGTATGCAATTATGAACCACAGTCACTACGTTAGCCCTTTGGGAGTTAAACGGAGATGTTTAACCGAATGTCTGTCCGTGATCGCTTGGATGTTTATACATTAACATGACTTCGAGTTTAAGAGGATCGGCAGTGCTAGAGATATAATATACAAGAGGCTAAGTACTGCAACTACCAATTCGTTTGCATAAAGTGGTGATACTCGTACATTTTTTCTTTTTTAATGTTAGACATCATGTTTTTAAAGAGTAGTCATTCTTCATGCTTCAGGCAGATAAAGATAAATTTATTTGTTAAAACATGTGTAACATGATACATGAATATGCACATATTGATGGAAAAATATTTTTATCGGATCAACATGTTTTGCCTCACTCAGCGTACAAAATGTTTATGGTTGTTAATTCAATTGGCAATTATAAATTATTTATTAATGTCAGTTTCTTAAATAAAATTAGAGTCAGTGCAAAATATAGTCAATAATTCAATATTACAAAATATGTCAAAACACAACAAAATTAAAATCAAAAATAAAATTCAAAAGTCATCATTTAAAAAATCAACAATGTTGTAGCTTAGCACTTATCAGTAAGCAACTTTTTGAGTGTTTTCTTAAATAAATTAAAATTCAATTGCTTTATATTATTCGGAATTTTATTGTATATTAATGGGGCCATGCATACAACACTTTTCCTTAGAAGTGCAGTTTTGGCCGCGTATGTCTGCACCCAAAGCCTTATACTTCTCACGTCTATTTCTATCATAATTATTTGACAAAAGAGGAGACCATTGAGGATTACTTTTTTACAAATACAGCCATTTCCAATATATAGAGTGACGGAAGTGTTAAATTTCTGTGCTGGATGAACATTGGTCTGCAACTGTCCATAGTTTGCAACCCAAACATAGTCCGTACACAAAGCTTTTGTGCTTTGAACACTGTTCTTTACTCGTTGAAGGCCTCACAAGTTACCAAATCGGAACAGGTGTTCTAAGTACCTACCTATCTGCCTCGTGGTGTCTCTTAGCCCTATCCTTCAAACGTTTTCTTTCTAGAATCTACTTTGTATTAACATACATCTTTATACCCACAAATAACATTACTGGTTGCCTCAACAACTCAAATTGTTCGTATAGCTTTTTCATTTAATAGAACTTCATTTAGTTTTGCTATCTGCGCTCGTATTTCAAAACTTTTAACTGGGCAGCGGGTTTGCAATGGAAAAGCCTAGTTCGATTTGTCTTTCCCGATTTGTCGAAATCCGTTTAGCTGCTTAGTCTATAGGTGGATGTGTATGGAACGAAACATTGCCTTTTTGATTAGCTTTCCCTGTATTTAAATGAAACATTTCGTTTTTAGGGTTCCGTACCACAATGGTAAAAATAAACCCTTATGGTGCGACTCAGTCTGTCTGTCTGTCCCTCTGTCACAGCTGGATATCTCAAGAACTACTAATGTTAACAAATCATTTTTTTTAGGCCGCATCATTCTACTATAGGTACTAAAACATACCTTCCCCTGGAGATAAGGGGGGGGGGGGGCTTATCTCCGAAGTTTGTCTAAAACATAACTTTTCTTATTTTGAAATATACGCAATAGGTGGCCATTTCTTAGCAATTCAAAAAGGAAAATGGTGGAAAGCTCGAAACTTGGATGGGTTTTACTTACATACATATTATGGAAATAATTTATTTGTATGGACATATTAAATAAACTAACAGATTTAAAAAAAAATATGTACATGGTATATAAAAAAGGAGGAAAAAGGATCATAGGGCATCAAAAATTCGTCCGCATCGCTGTCAACAGGAAAAGTGCCCAAAAGGCTGGCAGCATTGCCACATTGTATGGCAATGCTGATTCTTTGGCCAAAAAATAGGCCAGCCCTCTGGTCACGTGAGGAGTCGACCAACCGTTTAGCGATGTCTTGAAAAACCAAGTGGGCACTCGGACCCCATGGCCCTAGTGTTTCAACCCCAAACGGCTCGAAAATATAACTCCCAAAAATATTTGAATATTTTCGCCGTTTGAGGTTTTCCGCACCTGCAGCAGCCGCACCAGCACAGCCCACTGTGCTAGGAAGGTGGGATGGCGCAAGGGTATCGACATACATACATAATCACGCCTTTTTCTTATGAGGATGGGGATCCTCCTCCTCCTTAGTCGTTCACTCTTGACAGAGTGGTCGTGGTTGATGACTCTGCATTTTCTTGGGCCAAAGCAGCCCTCGCGATGCTCCTCCACTTATTCCGGTCTGCCGCGTCTCGAAAGTTCTGAACTATGGAGGTTTGTGTTGACGCTTTGATAAGGTCTGTCCAACGCGTAGGTGACCGACCGCGTGATCGCTTGCCCTCCACTTGTCCCTGGACAATGAGTCGTTCCATGGAGTGTTCGTTACGAACCACGTGGCCGAAATATTTGATAATTCGTGTTTGCACAGTCGACGATAATCTCTCTTTGACCTTTAGTTCCTCCAGGATCGAAACATTGGTCCGAAACGCTGTCCAGGGAATCCGCAGCAGTCGCCGCCAGCACCACATCTCCAGTGCATCGATTTTGCGTCGGTCTTTGAGGCGAACCGATGGGGATAGTTTTTACTTTTTCATGGATAAAGTTTGTTCCATTAATATTTTATGATAATTATCATCCTACTATACAGCTTGTAATTCTATTAAAATATTGAAAAATCGAAAGCCCTGAAGAACAACTGAACAAAAAACATCCAAGAAATTCGTTCCCCATTTATGCAAATCCGTGGACGATTTTTATTAAGTTACAAATTTTAAAATAATAATTACGCATTGTAAACACTAGGATCGAATAAAAAAGTTTTTGTTTCCAAGTTGTTTAAAAGATTTTTCTCTTTGGACCGTCTCTCATAATTTATTCATGTCTCGTTACCCCATTCTACAAGTTTTCGGGTCGCGGTGGCCATTTTTTTTTCGTGTTCCCGCGTTTTACTTTATGGTTTGGTTATGCTTAACGTTGACTTAATTTCTTTAAAATTTGAATTAAATATCGCTTGTAATAGTCGTAGGATTTATTTAGTTGAAATATCCTAATGATAAATACAAAATGCAGAAATCTCAGCAGTTGCACTGCTCGTACATAATGGCGTTCTATTGGTGCATTTCTACAACTTGCACAAAACTGCAACTTAGCACTAAGAATATGGTTAAACATGTCTTTTACAGTACGATTTACCTGTTGTAGAGCATTCTATCAATCCGAAAGCAATGCTGATACTTTATCAGGTTCTAGATTTAAGGCCCTATGATCTCGAGCCGTGTACTGAACTGAAGTAGATTCGCGATTGGATGCCTCGCGCATTGGTTAGGTGTTGGAACATAGTAATTATTTTTATCATTTTATCAGGACTAAATCAGCGAATTGTTCTAAACAAACTTACTACCTTTTCATTTATATAAAAAAAATAAGAAAAAAAACATGCGTTTTGTAGTTATGGGATTGATTTAGACATTACGAGAAGTGATAAATTTGGGATTTTTTTCTATCCAGCATAGTAAATTTAATCGTGTTATTAAAAGCGATTGGCTATCCGCCAGACCCTTAAATAAGATAAATGTTTTTTTTTCTGAATTTTATAACACTGTTTTTGTTTCCCATGGTTTCAAAAATCTAGTAAGCGCGGTCTCTATCGGGCAAAATCTGTACCTACTTGTATTTGAAAAACTTACGTTTACAAGTCAACTTCTCCACGTCTTTCAAAAGAAAAAGGACTTGAGTACTTATCCATAGATATAGAGTAGTCAATCGGTTTCGCGTACTTAGCGGGTCACACAGCTGATTGCCATTGTCGGCAAATCGTAGAGGTCAGGTCAGAAAATCAGAGGGCCAATTCTCGTAATTAAAAACGTTCAAATTCCAAGTCGCAATGTCAGCCAGCGACAATCAAATGTCAAAAATGTAGGCAAACTCTATACAATTTTGACAGATTGAGACTGAGATGAGATTGCGAACGTTGTTATAAAAATACGGGAATTGCCCCTCAGGTCATCGTGGCACGGCTGACAATCAACTGACTGACTATCTACACTTAAGTATTGAGTATTGCTGGGCATATTTTGTGTTGTATGTCGAAGGCATATGAGTCATTGTCACTTGCCTGGTGCTCCACTATCTATTGGTGAAGAAGTAGATATTGGTGTAACTATACCTACCACTATAAATGGCTGAACTGAAGGAAAGAAAGAAAGAAATGTTTTATTGTCACAGAAACTCATTCATATAAAAAGATAAGTTATTTCTAATACCTAGAGTAAAACAAAACAAATCCTAAACCTAACTATTATATTATAAAGGCGAAAGTTTGTGAGTGTGTGTTTGTATGTTTGTTACTTCTTCACGCTGAAACGGCCGAATCGATTTGGATGAAATTTGGTATGTAGATAGCTTATACCCTGGCTTATGTGTTAATTAACATATAGGCTATTTTTATCCCGGTTTACGCGAATAAAACCGCGGGGCACAGCTAGTACCATAAAAATGTGAAAGTGAGTTTATTTGTAACGCTTTCACGCTAAAACGGCTGAACGGATTCGGATGAAATTTGGCACATGAGTAGACCATGACCTGGATTAGGACATATTAGGTTGGGGAAAAAGTCTTTTCGCATTATAGTATGTATGAACTTAAAATAAAATCTCTTTGGCTATACTATTTGTATCTGGCTGGTTTTGGTATCATTGAAAGTTTAAATTTTAGCAAACATAATTCCAAATGGATGGATGCCAAAAGTGACAATTGAATTTAGTAAATTGAAAACTTTCTTAAGTAAATAAATAAATAATAATAATTTGGTCTGTCGACGTCAATAACGCCATACTACAATTTATATTGCGATTTTTTTTTTTGTGAGTTGGCTGAAGAAACTTACGTCCGGCTTCTGAAAAGCTAATATCAAGCTAAGGATTTCAGTCATACTAGCATTTCTGGCGATTGCTGATCCAAGTGGACTTTTTAAGATTCAAAGATTGACTAACCATGGAAAATTAATACTTAATAATACTAAAATCGACCATATTTATTCGACGACGCTGTCTCACGGCAACGGTTACCTGGGCTGCGCCAACTTGACATACGGCGGCGCGGCGCCCCAGGCCCCCAGCGCGACTGCGCCGCTGTCATCGGACAAACTGTCAATTCTTTTTTATGTGTCTTTTTGTTGTTGTTATTTTATTTTAGTTTCTATTTATATTATGTGCTATTTTTAAGGAAAAATCGTGTAAGTTTTTACAATTTTTTCTATGTTAAACAATGACGACGGTAGCGACGCTGTACGAAGCGCCAGTCAACCTGCCACGTCGCTGGATGTCCTAGTGAGATGCCCTCATTGTCCCCAAGCACGCTTTTTTAAGGGTGAACGAGGCTTGAAGGTACATTTTGGTAAGAAACACAAATCCCACAATGTGCCTTCATCATGCCCTACCATACCCACTTCCCTAACACCTGTTTCCCCCTCTCAACCCTTTTGGAAAACGCTTGCAAAATTGAAAACTTCAACTCCAGTCTTAAAGAGAGTTCCTCGTGGCGCGAGACCATCCGTAGCTTTAAGTTTAGCGCGTTGTATCCGCCTCGCCGCCAGAGAGAACTCTCAGAGTGCTTGGGAGCAATTACTAACCTTCCCGTTTAGGATTCTACATGTGCAAAAGAATTTGGCAAATAAAAAAACTTTAACATCACAAATCAAGGATAATTGCAACATTTCGGCTCAAAGTTTCGACCCTAAATTAACAGCACACCTTCCCCAAAGAGGTTTATTGCACTATGTGGAGTCTAAACTAGGCGAGGGTGATATCAGAGGTGCAGCTAGGATCATCTTTAGTAGCGATGTGGTTGCGCCGTACTCTCCAGAGACACTTACAGCTCTGGAGAGCAAACACCCTACCCCGGCAGATGATCTCTCCTTTCCTGACCCACCCGATCTGGAATCCAACTCACTTGTAATTACAGCACAACAAGTGTATGCGGCCGTGTGCTCCTTTCGAAGTGGCTCCGCCGGCGGCCTCGACGGCCTGACACCTCAACACCTGAAGGACTTAATGTGTTCAGGCGCCGGTGAGGCTGGTGAGTCCCTTTTGGAGGAGCTAACGGCCCTCATTAATCTCATGCTCTCCGGCAATGTGAACGAAGCCGTCATTGATATCTTGTATGGGGCAAATCTATGTGCCCTGCGCAAGAAGGATGGCGGCATTCGTCCCATTGCCGTAGGGCTCACTTATCGTCGTATCGCAGCCAAAATTTGCTGTGCTTTCTACAGCGAAACACTGGCCAGCAAATTCCAGCCCCTACAGCTGGGCTTCGGGTCTAAAGGGGGCTGTGAGGCTGCGGTACATGCATTATCCACTTACATCAATAGCGGTAAAGGTGAGGTCATCCTTAAGGTTGACATTAAGAACGCTTTCAATTCCGTAAACAGGGACACCTTGTTGACAGAAGTTCAAAAAGAAATACCCAAAATTTACAGTTTTCTTTATCAATGTTATAGGCACCCCTCTAAATTACTTTATAAAGACAACCTTTTGAAATCAGCCGTTGGATGTCAACAGGGTGACCCTCTTGGGCCAGTCATTTTTAGTTTGGCAATAAATCCAATTATTCGTCAATTAAATTCTAAATTCAACGTTTGGTATTTGGATGACGGAACCCTAGGAGGTGATGTAGACACAGTCTTAAAAGATTTAGTTTTTTTAAAAGAAAAATTCAGTTCCATTGGCCTAGACCTTAACCTCTCAAAATGTGAAATTTATCTTCCCCAAACCACTGACAGACAGACTACCATATCAAAATTTAATACAATAGCACCAAATATCAAAATTATGGAAAGAAACTCTCTTCACCTCCTGGAAACCCCAATTTTTGACGAATCCTTTCCAACGTTTATTGAGGAGAAAATACAAAATTTTCATGATGTCTCGGAACGACTTTACAAAATTAATATTCATTCGGCCTTCACACTCATTCGATACTGTTGCTTTGGACCAAAATTCACATATAGCCTTCGCTCCTCCCATCTTTGGAAGCATCCACAACTTTTAGAAAAAGTAGACCAAATTATTAGAAACACACTAACTTCTATCCTAAATGTGGCCCTGGACGACCGAGCGTGGCAGCAAGCTACTCTTCCCATCCGCCTGGGTGGTCTCGGCGTCCGCAAAATTTCAAGTATTAGTTTACCGGCGTTCCTCTCCTCGGTCCACAGTACCGATAAATTAACCAGGAAAATTTTATCTTCCTCACTGGTCGATTTTGAGGTACCGTTTTTGACCGATGCGTTGAACGCTTGGAAAATGGCTTGTCCCAATACGGATTTGCCTGACAACCCGTCCTCCCAGAAACTGTGGGACGTGCCGCTCTGCAGTATTATACGGAATACCCTATTAAACACGTCTTTTAATACTGTTGAGCGTGCCCGTCTGCTGGCTGTGGGAGAATGGGAGTCAGGCTTGTGGCTTCAGGCGCTCCCGTCATCCACCATAGGTACTATGATGGATGACTCATCGTTTCGGCTCGCTACGTGTCTCCGCTTGGGCGCACCTTGTGTTGCTCCGCATCGGTGTCACTGCGGTGACGCTGTCGACAGTCTCGGGCACCATGGCTTGTCCTGCTACAGGAGCGCAGGTCGCATAGCACGGCACGTCAGCATCAACGACATTATTCGTCGAGCTCTTGTTACCGCCGGCGTACCAGCGGTATTAGAACCAAACGGCTTGGTACGTGACGATGGGAAGAGACCAGATGGCATGACGTTGTTGCCTTGGAAGATGGGTAGGCCTCTGGTGTGGGACGCAACTTGTGTCGACACCCTTGCGCCATCTCATGTTCCAAGCACGACGTGCTGTGCTGGCGCCGCTGCTGCGGATGCTGAGACCCTCAAGCGGCGCAAATACTGTAACCTTATAGGTAACTACAGTTTTGAGCCGTTTGGGGTCGAAACGCTCGGGTCATGGGGCCCGAGTGCGCGTCTACTTTTTAAGGAAATTTCTCGCCGACTGGTCGAGGCTTCACGTGACCAGAGGGCTGGCTCGTTCTTTGGCCAAAGAATTAGCATTGCCATTCAACGTGGCAATGCTGCCAGTCTTCTGGGCACGTTTCCGGATGACATCGATGCGGACGAATACTTCGACGCCTAAGTGTCCTTTTGTTTTGTATTTATTTGTATAGTTAGTTAGTTAGTCATTTACGTTAAAAAATATTTCTATTGTTTGATAAGTTTGTTGAATAAATGTTATATTTATATTATGAAAAAAAAATTCCAAATTCAAATTAGGAAAATGTGTGATTTTCATTTGTTTGTCAAGATGAGTGAATCTAATGAAGAAATTCGACACATTTTAAAATTTTACCACAAAAAAGGTAAAAATGCAACGCAAGCCGCGAAAAAAATTTGCGATGTTTATAGACCCTGTGCAGTGTCTGTGAGAGTAGCACAAATTTGGTTTAAGCGTTTTCAATCCGGAAATTTTGATGTCAAAGATGCACGTCGCTCTGGTCGTCCTATTACGGATAAAATGGATGCCATTTTTGAAAAAGTGGAGCAAGATCGGCGTATCAGTAGTTACGACGTAGCTGAAGAACTGGGAATTGACCACAAAACAGTTTTAGCGCATTTGATAAAAACTGGGTACACAAAAAAGCTCGATATTTGGGTACCTCACGAGCTCACTGAGAGAAACCTAATGAACCGTGTACTCATTTGTGATTCTTTATTACGACGTAATGAAACCGAACCATTTTTGAAGAAGCTGATAACTGGTGATGAAAAGTGGATCACGTATGACAAGAACGTGCGAAAAAGGTCGTGGTCAAAGGCCGGTCAGGCTTCACAGACTGTGGCGAAACCCGGGTTAACTCGCAACAAGGTGATGCTGTGTGTGTGGTGGGATTGGAAGGGCATTATTCATTATGAGCTGTTACCATCAGGCAGGACCATCGATTCTGAACTCTACTGCGAACAACTGATGAGATTAAAGCAAGAAGTTAAGAGAAAGCGGCCGGAATTAATCAACAGAAGGGGTGTGGTTTTTCATCATGATAACGCTAGACCTCACACATCTTTAGCCACTCAGCAAAAATTAAGAGAGTTTGGCTGGGAGATGTTAATGCATCCGCCGTATAGTCCTGACCTTGCACCTTCAGATTTCCACCAGTTTCGGTCTCTTCAGAATTCTTTAGGCAGTGTCAGGTTAACATCACGAGAGGACTGCCAAGACCACTTGTCGCGGTATTTTGATCAGAAGTCCCAAAATTTCTATAGCAATGGGATCATGTCCCTACCTACAAGATGGCAAAAAGTTATCAAACAAAATGGTACCTACATACTTTAGATAAAAGTAAATAATGTATATAATATATATATAATGTATATAATATAATGTATAAAAATGTTTTGAATTTTCTTAAAAAATGCGAAGAAACTTTTTCCCCAACCTATTAGAATAATTTTTATCCCGGTAGTACGTTCCCGTGGGATAATTTCCGACTTCCACGCGAGCGAAGCCGCGGGCAAAAGCTAGTATATATACAAGCTTTTTTTAAATAAAGAGTTTAAAAAAAATTACAAGCCCAATAGACTTTACCTACTGTTAGACTTTTAATTGTACTTACCTCAATAAGACAGAGAAAAGACGCTGGCCAGGAAAACATTAGTTAGGTTTAGGCACAGAATACGTACAAAAATTGTACTGAAGATTCACTCCGCAAAATCATTTAAATAAATAGCTACTCTTGCTACGACATAATAAAGTGCAATTTCGGTCGCACAGCGTTAATTACCCGCAGTTATATTCACCTAGAAGTTGCCTCACTTTCTATTGCGTAACTCTTATAAATACCTTCTGACTGTTTAGGGTTGTCTTCTTTCACGACGCGGCGCGTGAGTGAGTATCAAACCAACAACGTGCGCGCCCGCAGCCGCTGCTGGCCAGCGCGACGATATATTTTAATTTGTTGTTTTTTTTTTTTGTAAAATAGTTGTTTTATTTTTACATTTTTGGTTAAGGTCAGGTTGTTCGAGCCTGTAGGCCTTTGAAACGCTACCTCCGCCTCCCCCAAATGCAGCGCGACGTGTTTATTTACGACGCGCCGCCGACGATTTCGCAGAAAATCCATGTCACAGTGTAAAATATTTGCAGTTGATCAACTTAATTAGTTTTTCTTAGGTCGATATTTTATTCCTTAGGTTTACATTTTATGGTGTCTACGGTGGAGTGAACTAAGATGATTACATAAAATGTCGTGAATTTGTTTTCACATTATCAGATAACGATACCAACACAATTCGATAGTGATAGGTACAATTATTACGGGCCCCATGATATTGGTGAATATCGATGACCATCGTGACTCGACAAACAAGCACACTACTAATATCGACATCTCGAAGCCGGCAGTATGAAAAATTTTGCTCATGTGAAAGAATGCCCGCTACTTTCACCCCACACTGTCTTCGCCGGTAGATATCGTGCCGATATCAGTGTCGGTGTGTGTGGAAATCGGTTACAATGGTATGGGCATGTGATGCGGAGAGTGAAGAAAATGTCGTCTGGAATGTTTTGATTATAAATCTGGATGGCTATACGAGTAAGGGAAGACGAAAGGGAGTGACTACCGTGATGACAACTAAGTAATAGAGAAGTAAGTAATAGATAAAAACAAGTTGTATCGACCCGAAAAAAATGGGATAAGGGCAGGAGAATGTAGAAGATCGGTGTCTGTCGTTGACTGCGACGACATAGGTGACAATAAAACACAATGTAAAAGCGAATTATTCCATTACTTCACGGGGCGGAGCAGGAAACGAATATAGCAGATAGTTTCAGATTTAACCTTTAAATGATTATCATCGCGCTAAATCTTTATGGAGTTAAGGCTTAGCGGATGGAAGGATGTCAATCGTGATATAATAATAACATAAAAACGGCTATTTTAGTCAACATTCATCCAAGCAAATAGCTTAGTGGTTCGACGACTTCTTTGCAAACCTGTGGTTAAAAGTTCGATTCTCAACTGTTGATATTTATACCGATTCTTTTTTTACATTTTGTTACACTGTTATTTGATAGTTCGTAGAACGTACACAGAACCCATGAAGTTTATTCCTTTTATATCATCTACGGTTATAATAAAAATAAATATCAATGGTTAGCTGACAGTATTAATGAGAAATCCCGTGTGTACAATCTACTGTTATATTTTTTAGCGATAGCCGGGTTCGTCAGGAATAATCTGTAAGAATCACTCAGTGTATCAGTGTTGTGCCATTATGTATTAAATGCAGGAACGGCACGAACAGGCGTTTACGAGTATTTATTCACTAAAAACGAAACACTTTGCAAGCAATGGGAAATTGCTACTGAAGGCTGCGGGTTTCGACCTTAGGACGAGCTGCTTCTCAAACGGACGACTCTGTATATTTTGGCTGCTGAGACCACAACTACAAACGAACTGTACAGAAAAGTTTTATTAAATATGGCTGTTGTTTTAGTATATTGTGAACGAAGTCGCGGGCGGAAGCTAGTTAGAGATAAACATGATTTTGAGGTAGTAAGGTGAAATTTCAAAATTGGCACGGGCAACTGAAGGAACACGGGTGGGTTTTAGTCAGTAAAAGTCTGACACGCCCTCCCGGAGCGGGAGAAGTCATTTGATGATTTCCCATCCACAAAAAAAAAGGTAGTAAGGTGAAAGTTTCAAATTGCAATGGTTCTACTGGGTATCAAAAAGTCACGCAAAAGTTAATGTTAATAGAAATTTATTTTTTCTATTAAAAAAAGATCTCTTTTGCAAAATTTCATGCTTCTAGCCCAGCGATTTAGGCTGTGGATTGTCTGTCAGTGAATATAAGAATTTTATCAAGTAGACAAGCCGTGTGCCCGATGGTATTTTCCATCGACATAAATGGTGAATTTTCATCCCCTATTTAACCCCTTTAATGACTGAATGAAAAAAACAATAAGATTTTTATTAAGTACGGGCTAAGAATGGTCGTACTGCTTTGCTTCTGCTGT
This sequence comes from Cosmia pyralina, assembly GCA_946251885.1. Classification (NCBI taxonomy): domain Eukaryota; kingdom Metazoa; phylum Arthropoda; class Insecta; order Lepidoptera; family Noctuidae; genus Cosmia; species Cosmia pyralina. The sequence continues at coordinate 19,838,279 of OX276354.1, forward strand.
AACCATATTCTTTTGTTTTTGATGTCGACCACTGCTCATAAAGATAAGTAAATATTGACAACTACATATGAAGGAACAATTGCCGTACTTTATTGTCAAGGGACGTACCTACTGCTACAGCTATAATTTATCGAATCTACTATTTTAAGACATCAAAATTAATTTAGTGTATTTTTTAACCGGCTACGCTCATGTCGGATTGCCATCCCTTAGGACTATTAGCCTAAAAAAAAATTGCAAGTATCAATATGTTAAAAGTTACAAACCAACAAACATACGATAGGTACGTCATCGACTAACTTGCTTTGGAACATGGGCACCGAGTGATAGGTACCTACGGTTACCGCCTAACCAGGCTACGTTCACACGGCGCTATTTTGGAAGTGTATAGAATACGATATTTTATCGTATACAGTGACTTTTTGTACTCAAAACTGAAAGTTTGTTCACACAGCTAAAACGATACAAGAAAATAATCTTTTCGATCGACAATTTTTATCGTGTTCATGCATTAGGTCATGTTAGTATAGCACTTTTGTTTGAAACAGCTAGACGAAATTCTCTGGCAGAAAATCGTCACGTAACGAAAAAACGTTTAAATCCCCCCTATATGCGACTTTGTCTCTTTGTCTCTTTCTATTATATCTTGAAAGAGACAAAGGGAGAGAGGACAAAACGACGACAGACGAGGACGAAGAGGGGGAAAATTTTTGAATTTTACTTCATGGGTGTCGTTTTCATGGTTATCGAGGGAGCCAAAGCCGGTAGTGAAGTTAAATTGAAAATTCAAGATGGCGGCTGTGAAAATTTTGTGTTTGTGTTTTAAATCATACGTTAGAAGGAACTTCTTTCCTGACGGTGGCCCCGACCGCACATTTTTATTTTTTTCTAATTTTCATTGTTGTTGCCAGAGTGAATGTTGATTATATTAGTATCCAACCGACAACCGGATACATTGTATTTATACATATTATGTGTAATTAATGTAGGATATGGTAGTAGCGAAGACAGTTCGATGGAGAGTGAAATAGTAATATGGATGAATCTGATGAAAAAATCTTAGAAAAATGTGTTTTAAAACCACGATAAAAAATTATAAACTACTCGCGCTTGACTATAATTTTATCGATAATAATTTGCAATGTGTCTTAACACTATCGTAAGATGACAATTAAACGTCATCATACCACATATAAATAATCACATTTTCGAAAACGATATTATGAATTAAAACTATAATATAATTACGAGATATTTTTTCTGAGCTGTCGCAATTTCATATGTAATGTGTTCTCCTTTTATTTGAATTTTTTGAACAACAGCAGAGAGAGCGAATTTTTAAAAATTTTGACACAGGTCCAACCTCCATGACGTCCCGCAGGACTCTGATCGCGAGCGGATTTAGCCAAATTGACTAATTTTGAGTTTATTTAAAAAAAATCTATTAAACTCAAAAATCCAACCGTTAAATTCCCTCCGAAATACGATTACCTCATGGTACATGCAATTTTCATATAATTTTATGCTGTAATTAGGAAATGAAACGGAAAATGGTTTTGAAATCGACCATGTTTCGGATTTTTTTTTCATCGAGGAAAGTACAACTTATCGTGTTTTGAACCGTTAATTTCCCTCAAGCAAGGATGTATCTATGGCATATATTTTTTTCAGGACCTTAATACACTAATTTGACCATTTAAAATTGATTCTGAAAACAGGAAAATTCGGATAACCCGCCGTTAAGTGTAAGTATCATTCCCCACACCAATTCATATGCTTGCTATGTAAACAATAGTGACAGGAAGTATTATAAAATCGTCAAGATACACAAAATGGATTAAATCATTATCGAAACTAACTCAAAAACAACCCAAGCAAATTTATTCAAATTTATATGGGACCGCCGCCGCCGCGCAAGCTTCCTCCACCAAATGAAAACGAATTTAAAAAATCGGTCTACAATGGACGAAAATATCGATGAAAATTAATATTTTTTAAAAATATAAAAAAATACATAAGTAGGTTACAGACGCAAATATTATAACCTCCTCCTTTTTTGAAGTCGGTTAAAAACTACTTAAAAGTCGATAATAATAACTGTCTTATCAAGAACTATTTCAAATCATTAAAAAACTATTTTGTAGTAGCACAAACAAGAGTCGACGTCACAGTTACATTGGTACCAGATTAGTTAATTTTTAGCTCGACCCCGAAGCCAGAATACAATACTCGGAGAACACTTTTAGACCTGCTACGTGTCGGTAAGGCTATTGCTATTTAGATGGCAGTGTAATGTGACTAGTATCGTGTTATCAGGTCGTAACGTTGTTGTTAGGTCATAGGTTCGAACCCCGACAGACGCTTTACTTTGTGTTGATTATTTCATCACCACTGCTCTCAAAACGGTGAAGGAAAACATCGTGAGGAAACCGGCATGTCCTAGAAACAAAAATTCGAAGACATGTGACATCTACCAACCCGCACTGAGCCCGCGTATTGGATTACGGCCCGCTCCCTCTCATCGAGAGGAGGCCTGTGTCCCAGCAGTGGGAACATTAAAGGCTGATTATGTAATCGCTCTATGTAAAATAGGTACTGGTATTCAGCTGTCACATTTATTCAAGAATTGCATGCAATTATATACACGCGTGCTATTTCTATGAAATGGCATACAATAATTGAATGTAAGTTTTGCCTTTCAATAATTGCATGCAACTTCTGTTTACAGCAAAGGCATTGCATGCAAGTTTTGCCTCGTCTGAACACAGAGTTGCACGTCCTTGTAGAATTGATTCAAGTATTGCCCGTATTTTCGCTGTGAAATATTTTATTAAATTTTATTAAACGTCTTTAACAGATTTTTTTTAACTTGTTTTGTTCGCTCATGTTTGAATAATAGAAAATTTTCATGCCAGAATTGAATGCGATTTTAAGCTGAACGTCCACTGGTCCGCGCCGGCCACAACGAACGCACGGCACGAAAATGCGGGCGGTACCGGTAGTGGACGCAGTGCTATATTAATTCATACAAAGCAAGCCGAAATCCGTTGTGTGCCGCGCGTGCGTTGCGGCCGGCGCGGACCGGTGGACGCTCACCTTTATTGTACCTACGTGCTGTTTACACCTTTGCCAGTTTTGAACTGCTAACTTGCTCGTATCGTGGAACAATTGTATTTAGACGGTGCCAGTCAACAGGCAATACTTACACCGTGCAAATGGGGCTTAAGACTGGAAGCCGACCCTACATAGTTTAGAAAATCTAGGCAGATAGATGTAAGATTTGACTGTTTCTTAGCCTGTAAAGTCTTTCGGTATCTCAATCCTTGGTCTCTTCATCTACTAGTTATAAGTCACCAGAAATAGTCGCCCCCCAGTTGTGCCGACCGTGAGCTGATACACATTTTGATAGTTGCTTTGAGACTCGATAAGCGTCACGTTGTGTTTGTTTTATTGATTCGGACTGTTATTGAAATATTATTAATGTTTTAGACCTGCATACAAAAAAATGCAAGATGGCTCCATTCAGGTGACCGGAAGTGTAGTTGAGTAGATTTGTGCTATTGATTAATTTAAGCAAATTAAAACACAAAAAAATCAATAATTCAATCTGCATAGCTTCTTCCCAACTATATTGGGGTCGGCTTCCGGTCTAACCAGATGCAGCTGAATACCAGTATTTTACATGAAGTGACTGCTTAACTGTCCTCCACAACCCAGTTACTGGGTAATAAAATACCCCTTAGTAAAACTGGCTATCAGGCTTATCCCGTGACGACTGTCAAAGATCCACGAATGACAGCCGGGACCAACGGCTTAACGAGCATTCAGAGGCACGGAGGAGTCTCGGTATGTAAAGATGGTTACCTATCCAAGGACAACCCCGGCAAGCGTAGCTTAACCTGATGGACCGACCCGTGCGGCTATTATTACTTGGCCACGAGCTCCAAAAAATCAAAATACATTTTCCCTAAAAAATAATGCTAAAATAAAAAAAAACCTATTTTGCTGAAAATATTCATCTTACTCACCGTCAAACCTTTTTTCATCACGATTCATAGCTACTCAGCCTACGTACACGTACGCGCATATACTCCTACGTACACACAGTTACCGTCCAGTACACAAAGCTCTGCAGTAAAGGGTTGATTTTAAACTTGCACGTGCATAACCTGTTGAATTAAAGATTACGCGTGCACAGTGACGCTGATGACCTAGATTGTGTGGTGCTAGAGTTTGTGCTTTGTGAAAGTATAGTCCGGATACTTGTGTTTAACAGAGTACTGAGGAAAAGGAATGCTCTTGTCTATGACTGTTCTAAATAAATAAGTCAGTAAAAGTCTAACCCACCCTCCCGCTCCGCCCAGAGCGGGAGAAGTCATTTGATAAGTTCCAATCCACAAAAAAAAATAATAAAAGGAGGATGCACTGTGGTAGCCCGCGAAATTCAAATTTTCTTGCGTTGCGTTGCGTTTCGTTGCGTTTTGCGATTTGTCCATGTCAGGTTGTATCTCAATTTTAATCATGAAAATCATCAATACATCTCTCCAAGTTAGATTTCGTGCAGATTCGTCGAACGAACTAAATCTAACGACTCTGCACGAAATCTAACTTACGAGAGATGTATTGATGATTTTCATAGTTAAAATTATACAGGGTGTCCCGTAAATAATGGATCAAACGTAACGGGTAGGTAGCTTACCTAATTTCCAACAACTAATTTGAATATTAAAAAAAAAACCGTTACAGTAACCAGGATATTAATTTTTTTTCGAATTTTACGATTTTGTCTTCCAGAATTAAGCTTTTTTAATGCTGTCGCTGCAAATGATGACATTTTTAGGTATGATTTTTATTTAACATTTCTGAATAGCTTACTAATGTTATAAGATACCATTTTTTTTTGAATACCGTTTTATTTGCCTTAGAAAAAAAATCTTGAGTTGAAAAGTTTTTTCTTTACGATGTTAGGACCAAAATTGAAAAAATTCTCCTGTAAAAAAAATGTATGACACCGAAGACCACCATTATTTTAAAAACTTGTACATTTAATAAGGTTTGCAAATTGGTATAAAACTTACGTCTAGTCCTTATCGTTACAAAGATATTGCTATGAATGTGATGAAGAAGACAGAAAATAAATTAAATTGGTACTATTCCATTTTTTCCTTTTCGTAATGGCTTATGCTTGAATGCTTGTAATCGAAGCAGGTAGTTAAGCGGATAGCATAATTCCGACCCGATGACGTCATCTGTCCGGAATTTGGGACCGCTACCTGTGGCGGAGTTGCACCTCAGTCAGTGTGAAAGGGATAGATAGCGCCGCTTTTTGGTAAATCGGTTAAATCGGTATGAAGTTGCGCAGGTTCTTTTGTTCTTTCCTGCGCCCTTCACTCGTACAGGCTTCATTGTTGCTTGATTTTATTAGTTTAGTTGTAACTAGTCTCTCTTCGAGTTGCTACGTCAGACAACTTTCGCTCCCGGTCAGTGGCTCGGTGTTTTCTTCTGTAAAATTTGACTTGTGCTGTGTTTTTGGACTTTGCTTTGCCTATCGATTTGGAACTCTTTGCGTATTGGACAAACGACTTGGCGATCCTACGGACTCCGAAAACATTCGTTTGTGTGTGCTTGTACGTGTGTGCAGTAGCGCTGAAACCTTATTCAGCCCAATGCCTCGTTATGAGTACACGCCACGGCAGTACGCCGAAATGCATTTTATCTACGGAGAAGCAAGAGGTAATGCCAGGGCGGCTGCAAGATTGTACCGTGAAAGATACCCGAACCTGGTTCGTTATCCCGATTATCGCGTCTTTATTAGAGTGCATAACGCGCTTCTTGAGGGAAGAATTCTTGGCACCGGAGTTGGTGGTACCCGTGAAGGACGACCGCGACAAGTTAATGACGAAGTCATTCTTCGAGAAATCGAGGAAGATCCGTCAGTCTCCGTTCGCGTCATAGCGCGACGCGTAGGAATTTCTAGATCGACGGTGCATCGAGTGCTACAACGGTGCCGATTGCACCCATATCACGTGCAACGTGTTCAAACGCTGACGTCGCGTGATTACCAGCCAAGAATAGAATTTTGCCAAAGGATGCTTAGAATGATTCGGGCGGACCCGCAGTTTTTTAACAAGATTTTATGGAGTGACGAGTCTTCATGCCGCCGAGATGGATATTTAAATTTGCATAATTTGCACAGTTGGCAGCTGATAAACCCATATTTGATGCGAGAGGACAGGAGCCAACATCAATTTAAAATAAATTTATGGGCGGGAATAATCAATGGGCAAATAATAGGGCCCTTTGAACTACCAGCTACTCTAAACGCCGAATATTATCTCCATTTTTTAAGGAATGAGTTGCCAAGGTTATTAGAAAACGTTCCAGAAGACGTACGGCAAGCAATGTGGTTGCAAAATGATGGGTGCCCCGCTCACTATGCGACGGCAGTAAGGGCGCACCTTGATGAAAGTTATCCGGACAGATGGATCGGCCGATTAGGACCAATTTTGTGGCCTCCGCGATCTCCGGATTTAAATCCCCTAGATTTTTTTTTACTGGGGATGTTTAAAAGACAGGGTCTACAAGAATCCAATAACGTCGGAAGAAGAATTACGACAGCGCATCCAATCTGCTGTATCAGAAATAAACCAAAGCCGTTTTGTCCGTCGGATAAGAGCTTCCTTTATTAGGAGATGCAGACTTTGCATTCTTGTAGAGGGAAGGCAATTCGAACATTTATTGTAAAAACCAAATAAAACGATTTATTTGAACTAACTGTTTTTTTTAGTACGGCCTCCTAATTCTTTTCATACGCCTCAATAATTCAATGAACATTGCCTCTGAAATACTACAGTTACACATTTTAAAGAAAAAGTTTAAATGTACACACTTTTTTATTTTTTTTATTAACGTTGATTTGGAGCACCTCTCAGATTCATAGCAATTATCTTTGTAACGACAAGGACTAGAATGTACAACTTCATACCAATTTACCAAAAATACAAAAGCGGCGCTATCTATCCCCTTCACGCTGACTGAGGTGCAACTCCGCCACAGGTAGCGGTCCCAAATTCCGGACAGATGACGTCATCGGGTCAGAATATGCTAGCCGCTTAACTACCTGCTTCGATTACAAGCATTCAAGCATAAGCCATTACGAAAATGAAAAAATGGAATAGTACCAATTTAATTTATTTTCTGTCTTCATCACATTCATAGCAATATCTTTGTAACGATAAAGACTAGACGTAAGTTTTACACCAATTTGCAAACCTTATTAAATGTACAAGTTTTTAAAATAATGGTGGTTTTCGGTGTCATACATTTTTTTTACAGGAGAATTTTTTCAATTTTGGTCCTAACATCGTAAAGAAAAAACTTTTCAACTCAAGATTTTTTTTCTAAGGCAAATAAAACGGTATTCAAAAAAATGGTATCTTATAACATTAGTAAGCTATTCAGAAATGTTAAATAAAAATCATACCTAAAAATGTCATCATTTGCAGCGACAGCATTAAAAAAGCTTAATTCTGGAAGACAAAATCGTAAAATTCGAAAAAAAATTAATATCCTGGTTACTGTAACGGTTTTTTTTTTTAATATTCAAATTAGTTGTTGGAAATTAGGTAAGCTACCTACCCGTTACGTTTGATCCATTATTTACGGGACACCCTGTATAAATACATATGTTTTGTTGCCGCGTATCATATTTTGGCCAAGGTACAACCTGATACGGACCTACGAATTGCAAATAACCCAAAAAAATGAATTTCGCGGGCATCTCCCTTAAATAAGGCACTACCTCTTAAAAGGGTTCATTGTACGCATTATTATGAACAAATTTTACTATGGAATCAAACTTGAAATTGTGAAAAAAAATCGAGTTATGCGAACATAAATGTAGCCGATTTTTTTCGCGATTTCAACTTTGGTCCCATAGTAAAAGTTGTTCATAATGATGAGTGCAATGACCCTTTACGAGGTTATGCGTTATTTAAGTTACACCTTGAATATTTTAATGTGGATATGGTATATCCTGAGTGCTTTGCCCAGGGAAATGACTAAAGGTACACACACATCAACTCGGAAAGGGATCTTCAGCGTATCTCCTTTCGCCTCCACCGTGTCCCGAGGCGAGGCGATTACGTTACGGTTCCGATTAGTGTGCGTTGCAGTAGAGTTTCATACAAAGAATACTGCACGGCTCGAGCTGATACGGTGACGATCCCTTTCCGAGTTGATATGTGTGCTATGACCTTAACACACCTCTTTTTTTCAGGACTTGTATTATCGGAGGCAGTACGTACCGACAGGGAGATCCTGCCGTTTTGCCGAAAAGATTTTGATAAAATTTCACTACTGAAACAAATTTATGCAACCTTTTTTTATACTAATGCAATATTTGGAATGATTTTAGTACGCACATTTTCATTTGGCATTAAGGCATTTGGTCTTTAATCAAATGATTTATTACGAGTCTCCGTGTTACGAGTACAGCAAACAAACAATTAACGTCTTGTCAAATGATTTGTCATGACAAAAAATATATAGGTTAGGTTAGATTAAAACTGTGACCTCCAACGCACGAGCCGAGCGAGCGAAGCGAGCGGTGCCGGGGTATCGGCCGGCGAGTGCTAGAAACGACTAGATTATATAGAAAAAAAATATGGAAAAAAGAGATTATTTTTTAAAAAAAAACCTAAAAAAAAGAACCAAATTTGTTGTCATTGACTTTGCAATTTACTGAATAGAAATGGTAAATTGAAAACTGACAATACTAAATATTTGGCTTATTTTATTTTGCGTAAAATGTGTTATTCCAACTGAAATATCGACGGTTAAGAACCAATAGTGTCTATCTCAGTTTTTTACGTTTTTCACTATTTAATGCAGGTAGGTTTAAAGTTTAATTTGGCTTGGCCTACTGAGGCCTCCTGTAAATTTAACTTTATTGAGATAGACAGTATTGATTCTTAACCGTCGATATTCACATATATTATATTTTCTTTATGTAGTCACCTACATAAAGAAAATAAATAAATAAAAATTGGTAAAAGACAGTACTAGTTGGTATACAAGTTATTGTTTAAATGTTCACTTGCCAAACATTAGGTTTGCGTTACAATTATTTGTGAAGAGATTTTTTGCTAAGTAATAATTTGGCAAATGAAATTATGCAGAAAATTATTTGGGAAGTGATAATTTATCAATTTCTTTTCGATGAAACAAGGGTAACCCACCGACAGGTCCACAATTTAGAAGACTGCAGACACTTCGTATGTGGTGCGATTTTCAGCAGTGTTAACGACTATGAAGAAAAAGAAGAAGGTGTTTGCGCTGAAAATATTGGAAGTAAAAACAGAAGAAGTCCTCATTCGAAATCACTACACACAGTTGCCATAGATTTCAGAGCCTCAGCACACCTCCGCTGCGAAATCGCAAAACCGAATGTTGTTCCGCTGATGTGTATTTATTGAGCAAGGCACACCAAAGACATATCAATGTACAAGGACAACAACAACAATAGGTAATCACGAGTCTTCAGTACTGTGTAAATACATCACTTAAGGCCTATTTCACAATGTCCGAATAGCCACTACGTACCGAATAAATTTAAAAATGGAACAAAATTTGTATGACATTATCTGCCAAGTACCTAAGTTAATAGAAACTTAATCGTAGCTGGTGAAACAGGCCCTTATGCTTATATTCCGCTACTCGAATCGAGATTCAATAATTCGAGCGGAACATTATGTGAGTCAGTTGAATTGAACTACTGCTGTTTCGCTGCTATGGTTTCGCAGTGGAGGTGTGCTTATGCCCTCAACGATGCAACTAAGTTGGAACAACTGATCAGAGTACACGTTATACTATAGCCGAAATAAACTAACTGCGAAATGCGAAAGTAGCTCTGTCTGTCCGTTACCTCTTAACGCCTTAGTGGCTGTACGTATTTGGATGAAATTTAACACATGGATATACCATGACCTGGGTTAGAATATAGGGTAGCTTTATCCCGGTAGTACGTTCCCATGGGATAATTTCCGAGTTCCACTCGGGCGAAGCTACAGGAAAAAACTATATCTAACAATCATATCTGAATTCTAAAAACTACATTCTCCTCATAAACTACTTAGCTTCTTGTCGATGACGTGCCAGCAGCTTCCGACTACATATTTCTGTTTTGTGCTCCTAATTATATTGTAAGGAGCCGTTGGTCCCGGCTGTCATTCGTGGATCTTTGACAGTCGTTACGGGTCGTCAGAAGCCCGAAAGTCTGACAACCAGTCTTATCAAAGGGGTATCGTATTACTCAGTAACTGGGTTGTGGAGGTCAGATAGGCAGTCGCTCCATGTAAAATACTGGTATTCAGCTGCATCTGGTTAGACTGGAAGCCAACCCCAACATCGTTGGGAAAAGGCTAGGCAGATAATGAATTATTTTTTTAACCAACGACAAAAAAGGAGGAGGCTCTCAATTCGACTTTTATATACTTTTTTTATGTACGTGTTACTGTGACAAAATAAACTTTTTTTTCTTTATTTATTTCTTTCTTTCTAAGCAAGCAAACTAAAAAAAAAACTTACATCTGATAGCAATTCCTCACCCGAATAGAGCAGCACACGTAACATTCAGTCGGTATCAATAATTAATTGAATCGGCAACTTTCGTCCGCTGCAAGCTGGTCGGATTTGAAGGCGTGACGTCATTCAGCTATTTATACTTATAAGTGACGTGTTACCTGAGACTGAGACGATGTCTCGATTCTTTAGCGAATTGTTCCGATTTATTTTTGACTCGATTGAATTGTCTGTTTTGGGATGGATTGGGATTTTGTTTATGGGTGTTTCGGGAAAGATAATTTGATTCTAACACTTACGTACACAAGTTATATCAGAATAATCAGCCTATAACGTTCCCACTGCTGGGAAACAGGCCTACTCTCTTCGAGAGGGAGTGGGTTGTAATCTACCACGTGGGCCCAGTGCGGGTTCGTAAATGTCACATGTCATCGAATTTTTGGTTCTAGGACATGCCGGTTTCCTCACGATGTTTTCCTTCACCGTTTTAAAAGCAGTGGTGATGAAATTATTTACACAAAGTAAAGCGTCTGCCTGGGTTCGAACCCACGAACTTCAACTCGGTAAGTCGGAGGACGGAGGAATCTCGGTATGTAAAGATGGTCACCCATCCACGGGCCAACCCCGGCAAGCGTAGCTTAACCTGACGGATCGACTCGTGCGGCTGTTATTACTTAGCCACGAGCTGTTCTTTTGACTTAAAAAGTAGATAGTAATAAAACTAAGTCAGAAGTTGAAAACAGTCACATTGGATCTTGCTAAGTTCCTAGATCAAACCTTATACAAAACAATTCCTAAACCTACTAAGGGTAACAATGATGCTACTGAAGTAGCTCACCAGGGTCCAAGCTACTGGTGGTCAGGGCTCCTGAGAGGAACCTACCTAACGATACGCGCCGTGTCCAGAAATATCACTTTCTGGATCAAGCCCTTGATCCAGCTGCCTAACGAGAGCCTCCTCAGGTGTTGATCAAGACCCTTGGCTATTATGCTATTGGCCGTCACGACTATCGGCACGCAAGATGACTGTTGTATCCACATCCCACATGTCGACAACCTCGAGAGCCCGCTCGTGGGATCGGCCGCACTTGGTGATGGGGCCCGCTTGGCAGGGCGGGCTGATACCAGTCGGGGGTGCGGCGAATGTACAAGTATCTCCCGGGCCCCCAACTCATGGTTCTAGAAGGAACAATAGGGTTTTAGTCGGTAGAAGTCTGACATAACCTTCCGTTGTTTCCAGACGGAGGGTATCCATGAGGATTGATTTCCCCATAAAAAATAAATAAAGTCAAGATTCTTAATCTGCTTTAGTTTTACAGCTTTCACGAGGTTAAAAATTGATTTTGGATGTCCTGCAGTAGGACAAGCAGTGACCCCTTTTTAGGGTTCCATAGTCAACAAGGATCCCTTAGGTAGTTTCGCTATGTCCGTCCGTCTGTCCGCCCGCACCTTAGCTCAGAGACTCTTAGTACTAGAAAGCTATAATTTGGCATGGATATATATACAGGGTGTCCCAGAACTCAACGTCTAGCCGAAACGGGGCGACAGGATTGATTGTAAACATCATGAGAAAAATCAGAAAAAAAATCTATCCCATGCAGTTTGAAAATTATGGGCATTTAAGAAAAACCTAAAAATTTGGTCAATCTGTAACCATTTTTCGGTTATTGTGGTTAATTTTTATTATTTTTGTTCATTTAAACTTTAGAACCGTAACCCTAAATAATATTTCGAAGAATCACAGTCAAAAATAATGACACAATTGCCCCAACTTTCCTAGAAGATTAAGACTTTGTTAAACTATGAATTTAAAATTTTCAAAATTGGTCGACTTTGAACGGCCCTCCTTTAAAAAAAATGTACTAGAGTGCCTTGGCAAGTGCCATTAAAAGTTGGCGCATTTAATCAGAATTGTAAAATAGTACAATACTTGTTAGTTTCATACTAAAAAAACAAGTAAAAAAATAAAAACCTCAAGTAACCCGATTTTTGGTAACCCATTTTACTCAGTTAAAATGTTTTTTATTCGCACAAGCTCTTGGTAGGTTCTTAATTTTACGACAAAATGATGAGAGAGATGGATAGTGGACATGTTTGCCATGAGTGAGAGAGACAGATAGTGACGCCACTTTTACCAAAGTCGACAAAAGTAAGTAAAATTAATAAAATAATGAAAAATCTTGACCTAGTTTAGTTTAGGTTTATTGGAATAAAAGTCAGATATGGAAATAACATTTTTTATTACAACAAATGTTCAAATTGTTTACGATCAGCCTCAATACACACCCTAAATCTTCTTAAAAAAGATCTACGTATTAGCCGGGCATATCCTCGAGAGTTGATGTCCTCAGCAGCTTGAGAAATTCGTTCACGCGGCTCGGCTACGCTCTCAATGGGCTTTGAATAAACTTTTTCTTTGAGAACGCCCCAATAAAAAAAAATCCTGGGGATTTAAATCTGGGGAACGGGCTGGCCACGAGATAGTGCCTGAACGTCCAATCCACCTTTCCGGATATTCCTGGTCAAGGAAATCTCTTACTTGCACTACGTAAACATGTCCACTTTCTGTCTCTCATCATTTTGCCGTAAAATTAAGAACCTACCAAGAGCTTGTGCAATAAAAAACATTTTAACTGAGTAAAATGGGTTAGCAAAAATCGGGTTACTTGAGGTTTTTATTTTTTTACTTGTTTTTTTAGTATGAAACTAACAAGTATTGTACTATTTTACAATCCTGATTAAATGCGCCAACTTTTAATGGCACTTGCCAAGGCACTCTAGTACATTTTTTTTTAAAGGAGGGCCGTTCAAAGTCGACCAATTTTGAAAATTTTAAATTCATAGTTTGACAAAGTCTTAATCTTCTAGGAAACTTGGGGCAATTGTGTCATTATTTTTGACTGTGATTCTTAGAAATATTATTTAGGGTTACGGTTCCAAAGTTTAAATGAACAAAAATAATAAAAATTAACCACAATAACCGAAAAATGGTTACAGACTGACCAAATTTTTAGGTTTTTCTTAAATGCCCATAATTTTCAAACTGCATGGGATAGATTTTTTTTCTGATTTTTCTTATGATGTTTACAATCAATCCTGTCGCCCCGTTTCGGCTTGACGTTGAGTTCTGGGACACCCTGTATATTCATCACGCCGACAAACTGGTAAAATAAAATCATGAAAAAAAAATTTTTTTTTTCCGTACACCAAAAGTGGGGATGTTTTTTTTTTTCTCCTCTATCCCATGATGTGGGATATTGTTGGATGGGTCTTTCAAAAATATTGCGGGTTTGTGAAAACAATTTTTGGATTTTGGGATCCGGTTCTGAAATATTAAGCTGTAAAGTGCTAATTTTTGTTAGAGCAAGTGTCGTCCCCCTCCCCCAAAGCCAGTTAAACGGTTAGTTTTGGATGGGTGAATAAATTTGCGGTAGTAGTATTGGTATATGACGAAGTTAAAAGGCAAACTATCATAGCTAAGTAGGCTTATCAAGTTTACAAGTAATAGTCAAATATTCATGAAATAACAAAAAGCCCTCTTCTTAGGACTAAGAAGAGGGCTTTTTGTGTTTTTGTTTTGTCATTTTTTTTTGTTAGTTGCACAATAATGCGGACGCATTATTGTGCAACTACGGAACCCTGTTACTGCGCGTGGCTCAACTCGCACTTGGCCGCTTTTTACTTTAAATTATGTTGTCCATATATTCTGAAGGACACGTTGAGGAGCTAACTATCAAGTTGATATAATTAGGAAGCGCAGGCAATGTTCGCTGGTCGATAGTGATTCTGTTACCTCGATAATGTGTGTAGAATGTACTAACTAGTGTAAGGGGGTGACAGATGGTACGGTTTTGGACAGGTGACCAAGATTGTATTCTAATGATGAATTCATTCTTATCAAAAAATGGTAGAATATGATATTTGGTTGCTGCAGACTGGAAACTAATGGTGAAAAATCGGATGCTTTAACTGTAGCTTGGAAAAAGGTTATATCTAAAATTGGAAAGTGATAGGAATGTTTCGTTATTTGACTGGTGATAGAATTGTTAATATTTAACTGTTCTTTTTTATGGATCCGTACCGTACCATAAAATGAAAAAATGGAACCCTTGTTGTCCGTCTGACGGTCTGTCAGTTTGTCAAGACCGTTTTTCTCAAGAACGCGTGGAGGTATCAAGTTGTAAAAAGGTATATTATATATATCAAATACGTAGGTAACTACGATCTCTTGGAGCTCTCAAAACTCAAACTTCTCAAGTCAACGCAATAAAAAAATACGGCCAAAAAATGCGACATACTGTGGTAGTCGTGTCGCAAGGTACATACTTCCCGTTAACCTAGACTCATGAAATTTGGCAAGAAGCAAGGTCTCACAGCACAAGTTAATAATAATTGTATCGCATACAATTTTTTTTTTTTTGCGATTAAAAACTTACATTTGTAGTTGGAGCATTTTTTCAATGACAAAGTTAAGTTTATTGTTGAGATAAATTCATCCCAACTACGTAACCCTTCATTGTGCGTGGTCCGACACACACTTGGCTGGATTTTTTTATCTTACTTATAGAAAATTCTAACATCTGTATCATCATCTGCTTAGCCTTTTCCCAACTATGTTGGGGTCGGCTTCCAGTCTAACCAGATGCAGCTGAATACCAGTATTTTACATGGAGCGACTGCCTATCTGACCTCCACAACCCAGTTACTGGGTAATACGATACCCCTTGGTAAGACTGGTTGTCAGACTTTCGGGCTTCTGACGACCCGTAACGACTGTCAAAGATCCACGAATGACAGCCGGGACCAACGGCTTAACGTGCTTTCCGAGGCACGGAGGAGTCTCGGTATGTAAAGAATGGTCACCCATCCACTGACCAACCCCGGCAAGCGTAGCTTAACCTGATGGATCGACCCGTGCGGCTGTTATTACTTAGCCACGAGCTCCTCTAACTCTAACATCTGTATAATGAACAATTACGAGTATATCGATTTTAGTAAGTCGATTAAGCAAAAAAGATGAATAACTCAGGGTCGTACCACAAAAACTTAGACAGCCCATGTCTAAAGTAATGTTTACTTCAAACTCGATACATAAATGTAGTGTTCAATAGTTGTTTAAATTAGATAATAGATAAACGCAGCTTTGTGGTACTAAGATCAGTATCTATACAAAACCCCTATGCCATGAAATTACCAAGAACATGGTATTTGTAGCCCTATATTTAACATGTCTACCCAAATGTCTTAACAGAAGCAGTTAATATTACTCATTAGTCATAGTATCAGTACCAATACCAACCAACCACCAATACCAATGCTTATGTTCACAGCTACAGTTCGGTGACGCGTTAGGTGTTGCCATCACAATTATGCTTGAGCGGTGACAGTTGCCAGTTGAGTAACCCACAAATTGTGTCCCTCCCGCAAATGTCACTGATGTGAGTATCGTAGATGGAAATAAAATGTGCGGTCATTTGAGGGATGTAAATATATTGGGTGAAATTTTAACCGTTTTTATCCTCTTAAGGGTTCATTGTACTCATCATTATGAACAACTTTTACTCATCATCTTCCTGCCCTTATCCCATATTACTTGGGGTCGGCGCAACACGTTTTCTTCTTCCATTCTCCCCTGTCAACCGTCACGCTATCATTCACTCCCTTCTCTTTCATATCGTTCCTCACACAATCCATCCATCTTTTCTTTGGCCTTCCTCTGCCTCTCCATCCATCAACATGTATATTCATCACTCTTTTAGTCACATGCGTTTCTAAACTAAAATCGCGAAAAAAAATCTGATGCTCTCTACATTTTGACGAGTTTGATGTAGATAAATGTACTGTACAGCTGATTTATGTTTCGCGATTTCAGGTTTGGTCCTACAGTAAAAGTTTGTTCATAATGATGAGTAGCTACAATGATTCCTTAAAAGGATAAAAACGTAGAAAATTTTGATGGCTTAATTTGTTGCATTTTAACCTACTACGCCCTGCAAGGAATACATTACAAGTAACCATTGATATAAGTAGATTATTTTCTATTTTGTAAATGTGAGAACGCTGCCGGCCTAGTAGACCATAGTAGATTTGTTGACTGTTTTCCATTTTTTTTAATTACCTGGTACTTATTCACAGGCCTACACTGTCCTCCCATACCTGTTAAAACTGTTATTTAAAAAAATATTGTAAAAGCCAATTATTTTTAAAAGATTAACCGTGGAGTTTCTTTCCGGCTCTTCTCCATAGGAAATTACCAATTGGGTTGACGACCTAGCTTCTGACGTTTCATAAGTGCCCATGTAGGTATAAGTGAAATAAAATATTTTGATATTGATATTCTTCAGAAAGGTCAGGTGCCTATTACTCGCACCCGGGCGGCGCGACGCGCGGCTCGGCGTAGGGATTTGACCAGATGTATGAACGCAAACGAAGCAAAAAGATGTAAGGATCGTAGCAGGTGGCGTTTTGTAGTTTCTGCCTACCGCCACGGGAAGAAGGCGTGAGTTTCGATAAAAGTAAGAATGTTTTAAAATTACATAAGAATAATATAATAAGCCAAGAAATATCGTGATTTCGCGAAGTCTCAGCTAACCTTGACGTTTTTTTTTATTCATTAAAGCATAGCTGTGTCGAAGCAGTTTCTATTTGAATGAAACGAAGACGTTGATGTTCTTGTTCTTTCGAGTCAGTTTTAAATACACACTTGTGAACTTATTTATGAAACTTTTGATCTGTAGTTTTCGTCACATAATATTTTGTGTTAACTTTAAATCTAACAGCAACAGTAACCTAAAAATAGATGTAGGTAAGTAGGTACCGAAACTCATCAGTCTTACTCGAACCATAGTTTATATGACTATACAGAAAGAAAGAAAGAAATAAAGAAAGAAAGAAAAAAAATATGTTTATTTTATGTCATATTACGTCATGTTTACCGCAAATAAACGTATTTTCTTTCTTTCTTCTTCTTTCTTTCTTCTTATTTGGACACACTTCGTGAAACACAAAAAGAAAAGAAAAAAAAAATGAAAATAATGTTTTAAAACATTAGTGTGTGCCTCACGGCTGCGCCAAAAAGGTTCATTTCAGCATTAATGCCAGACAGATGCTGCCTGACGCTGGTTTTCTAATGAACCTGTAGAAAGTGTGTTAGGAAAACGGTGAAACGGTGTGTGCGAGGGAAATTCTTTAAGGCCCGCTTGCCCCACAAAATACTAAATGGTGTCAACTCACCCCCTTAAGGCTTTGCACCCAGCTTATAAACACCCTGTATTAATAAAAAAAAAAATTAAAGTGTTTATTAACAGAAATAATTATTTACAACAAATATTTTTTACCACTGCTAAACTGCATAGCAGTTTGTTGGCAGACATAGCTCCTTTTTTTAACATTATTACATAATTTAAACTTTTTCACCTAACGCTAAACTACATATCTAAGCATTCCTGAAGTTTTATCCCGCAAATTTTAAAACAAACATATAAGTTTCAAAATATTCTCTACAGCGAGGCCTTCACAAAACATATCAAAGAGGTGTATTAAGGAACTCCTTTGCTAAATTCCATGCTTCTAGATCTAGGTTGGCTGTACATAATGCCAGCCTATAAGCAATGTTCCCACTGCTGGGACACAGGCCTCCTCTCAGTGAGAGGGAGTGGGTCGTAATCCACCACGCGGTTGGCTGTACGTTATTTGTCAATGAATGAATGAATTTAAGATTATAAATTGAGTAAAAGATATCGTCTAACGTCAAAAAAAACTAAGTATATCCAAAGTTCGAAGGTCTGCCTTCTAAACGTAGCCTTAGTTTCTTGTTGATATATCGGCAAACATCGCCTAATACAATTACTTAGAGCTTTTACAGTTGAAACCTCTTTGATATGAGAGGTCAAGCAGATTATTGATTAACTAGCGATCGCCTGCGGCCGGGCCCGTTTACGGTAAACTAACGTACGAAGTATAATGTCTTGACATTTAGTTTGAATTTATTGAGACGGAATTTTAGGGTTAATATCGGAGCGGATGAAGTCAATTTAAGTCTTCGATGTTTGAACTTAGTATGTCTTTTAAACCGTCAATGATTACTTTTTTAAATGTTTTCCTATTATAACTATGTTTTTGTGATTAATCCAAGCCGCTGTTAGTGTTCTTCCATCAGAAGACCGAAACAAGGTTACATTCTATCAGTGATAATGGTGATGGATAAGTAAAAAATGTATGGGATTGACATAAGCTACCAAAAAACTAATGTCAATCCGGTTGAAAGTTGTTTTAGAACTACGAAACGCCTTCAAAACAATGGCCAATTGTCTTGCCCTCAGGTGCATCTTAGTTCACATTTTTGTTTTCACCATTGCCCTGTTATAAAGTCTTTTAGGTTAGGCTCGTGGCTAAGTAATAACAGCCCACGGGTCGATCGATCAGGTTAAGCTACGCTTGGCGGGGTTGGTCCGTGGATGGGACCGTCATTACATACCGAGACTCCTCCATAATTCGGAAAACACATTAAGCCGTTGGTCCCGGCTGTCATTCGTGAATCTTTGACAGTCGTTACGGGTCATCAGAAGCCCGAAAGTCTGACAACCAGTCTTACCAAGGGGTATCGTATTACACAGTTATTGGGTTGTGGAGATCAGATAGCCAGTCGCTCCATGTAAAATACTGGTATTCAGCTGCATCCAGTTAGACTGGAAGCGGATCCCAACATAGTTGGGAAAAGGCTAGGCAGGCAGACAGTTTAGGTTCTTCATTGAGACGCTTCAGAGTAGGTAGCTCAATCAAAGTTCAATTCGGTTTCGAAAATTAAAAGTCTGATTCGAAATAAAAATATTTTTTATTAGGATTCATGATGAATTTTGATCGATACCTACTGATATTGTTTCACATTCCCATAAAACTAAAACACGATAAGATATCTTGAATTCAGCCAATAAAGTTTAAAATCCATATTTCGTTGTTTTACACTACAAGGCAATCATCGCTCCTTCGGTGATTTTTGCAAAGGTGTTAATTTTTTTGTGTTATTTTCCTTTATAACTTAACTAAGTTACAGTATTTCATGTGTAAAACATAAGTTACTAATCCTACGTTTTCAAAAGATGAAAATAAAAAATCTTCCAACGACAAAGGCAAGGCAAGCACACTAATTTTCTCCTTCGGACACGTGTCGTATGTAATGTCATTGTGAAATCACAGGGAGGAGGCGGAGAAGACTAACTCAGAATCGAAACACACGTGCAGTAATGAAGAGGAGGCTTACGTCCAGAAGTCTGTACAGGTAAGCTTATAGGCATGTCAAATAGGGCAGGCGATAGACATGCAACTATCTAAAAGCAAGATTTGAAAAACGATCCTTTAAGACTGTGTTAAAATTTTAAATCAGACATGTTTTACATTTATTTTTTTAATAGGGATAATGCCTGTGTAAACAGAGGAGCTTGTGGCTAAGTAATAACAGCCGCACGGGTCGATCCATCAGGTTAAGCTACGCTTGCCGGGGTTGTCCGTGGATGGGTGACCATCTTTACATACCGAGACTCCTCCGTGCCTCGGAAAGCACGTTAAGCCGTTGGTCCCGGCTGTCATTCGTGGATCTTTGACAGTCGTTACGGGTCGTCAGAAGCCCGAAAGTCTGACAACCAGTCTTACCAAGGGGTAACGTATTACCCAGTTACTGGGTTGTGGAGGTCAGATAGGCAGTCGCTCCATGTAAAATACTGGTATTCAGCTGCATCCGGTTAGACTGGAAGCCGACCCCAACATAGTTGGGAAAAGGCTAGGCAGATTGATTGATGCCTGTGTAAACAAAAAAGAAATTTAAAAAACACGTATTTTTGCTTTATCATATTAATAAAAATTATTTAAATTTAAAACGCATTCATGTTGGGGAGTGGTGCTTCGCTACGTCACAACTACGTATAAAATCTAGCAAAGAGTGACGTCATGCCACATTTTAACTCAATGTAGCGCCGTAATCTTTTGATTACGTAAAAAAAGAAAAATACGTGTTCAATATTTTTTAATAATCTACATGACGCACAAAACAATTTTTTGTTATCATCCCTATTGTTCAGTGACAATCTTTCTAACTCCCTTCACTCCCACAAGTCTTCTTTGATTGATTTCTCTGAATAAAATATTTATCTAAGACAAGCATATAAAATTTTTTTGGCAGGTCTCTTTTGGTTTCAACTTCATCTTTTGTGGAAGAGGCTAAAGTTACGAGTTCCTTACTGGAGTTACTGGACAAGAGATCGTAAGTTAATGTGAAGTTTTGGATGCGTTAAATAGCAGAGCCACCCAGAATCTGGACTTCTGGTAAAGTTCAGGAAAAGATATTTTCGATCAATTTTTGAATTAGAAGTAGAGAGAAATGTGCTATGGATGTTTTACCTATAAGAAAGAACAAAGAATAAAAGTTGAAATCCTCCATTAAGAACAGACGATGAGTCTATAGAAGTTTACGATCGCAACATTCAAATTTTTTTGTATGATGAAGTATGATCATGCAAACTAGATGACGTAAGGATTGAAGAATTTGATGAAAATATTAATGTAACTTCTAAATAATGGACACAATAAGTTAGAAAAAGTTCAGATAATAGATATCAGACCATCTGTAAACTGAATTGATACGTGAAATTCGACTTTATAAGTGCATTGCACCTGTGATTTTTCTAATCCAATTAATCATCCTTTTTTTAAAGATCAAGAAATCAATTCAATGTTACACTCAAATCATTTTATGGCGTATTTATTGATTGTAACTCATTTGGGGTACTTAAAAATGAAATCCGTGAAATTTTTAATTGCGTTTAATGCTTTTTGTTACTTTTTTACTACAAAGTACGTAATGTTTATCCAGAATCATTTTAGGAATCTATTCGAAATGCGGTAAAGCCATCATATCACTGGACTGGCTATATCCCATTCAAATCCAGTTGTTTTCGAGTTCAAATGGGCCACTAAGGTGATGCGTCCGATTCGCCAGCACTGCTCGATAATGCATTGTCCAGTAACGCGAACACCCCCGAAAATACAGCATGCGAAAAAAGTCATCCTCGCCACCTCCCGCCAGCATTAATGTCCCCCCACCTCGCACTAAGCTTCTTTTTTTAATACATAACTTTTTTTCAAGATGCATTTTTACATGTTTCGGCCTAAAACTTTACACACCCAGAAGTGAGAGCCGATGGAAACGGGAACGCCTATCGTCGCTCGGACGTCTCGCTCGCGCGCGCGGCCTGAGTCCGCCGGACGATAGTGGCGCGAGCGAAACGGACACATCCGTGCCCACTGCTGCGTCTTAAACTAAGATTAAGGCTCTATTCCGCTTTTCCGAATGCAGATTCTTAGTTCAAACGCATGTAACGTCAACGTTTCAACACCAAGACCTGGTTCTCGGTGTACTACTCCACTCTGCATTAACCGAAACAATTAAATTGTATTTAATGAAACGCAGCCACTGAAATAAGGCGAAAGCTATACGTCTCACTCTAGCGTCCAGTGCGAAGGCATTCGCGCCACGACAATTGAGTTGAGTTGAATTGAATTGAGTCGGTTAAACCGTAAAAATGGTCGGGCGGGTATAGCCGCGCGAGAGAGAGACGAACGAAAGGCGTGTTGGCCGAGACCGCTGCCTTCTTCTCCTCGACTTACGCCGAGTCGCGACTAGTGAACGTCAGCGTCCTGACGTGGACGGCCGTATCTGCGTTTGTTCGTGTCACGTTTGACAGTTGAAAAAAAAAACGTTTCGCGCGTCTTTCTGTCATTTTGATTTGAAACTTTCGAGTGCGTTCGGATATCGGACTGAGTGTTGTTAAAGTTAATAAGGATTTTATTTGAAGGAAACTGGTAACGTGTTTGGAGTGTAATAATTAACTATTGGCTTGAACTAGCCGCTGAGACGCTATAAAGTGATGAATCAGCGAGCGCCGGCTAATTAACAACGTCACTGCTACGAAAACAAATCTAAAGCTCGAACTACTGTAATTTACCTTCTGGGATATTGTAAGTGTTAAGTTTTGTATTATTGTTGTACAGTGTATTTTTCATACTTTTGTCTTTTCTTGTGCTAATAAGTTTTGTTTTGATAGTTTTACATTTATTTTTTTTATCACAAAAGTTATGTTTAGAATAGTTTTCTTTAAATTATTATTTGTAATACTTAACGAAACCGTTTCTAATGAACGAAATGTTTTTTTTATTTAATCAGACTTGACTTAGAAAAATATTTAGTAATCCGCGTGTTGATCATGAAGTTTAAGAAAGAAATAGTATGAATGTGTGACAGAGAGCGAGATAAAAAAGAAATTGAATACCTTGATAAAAAGTTTATCACACGCATCAGGAAAATGATGGAATGGTTATATTTTTGACGTGCCAAAGAGGAAAAGTTACGCGGGGCGGGGCGAACGAAGCCAACAAACAGCTGATTGGTTCGAATACATGTGTCGCGTTTTTCCGTAGGTATTTTTTTTACTTTTTTTCTTTTCTTTGGGCAACTTTTTTTGTAGGCTGTATTGATTTTCCGTATAAAGTGCATCATCATGCGTGTATCTGAACGAGTTCTGAATATAAATTTTTGTAGACAATGTAAAAGTTTATTCAATAAATTATTTGGAACATAAAATTATTTGAATATTCATTTCGATAGCTCAACACCTAATTTGAAAAGTAATTTGATTGTAACGATAAAAACAGGTGCATTATCATTAGACCATGAATTTATTGCTGCATCATTAATTTTCTCATTATTATGATATTAAGTGGGTCGTTATTCATTACCTACATCATTTTGTTATCTAGCACTCACTTATTTTTTTGATAAAATCACTATTATACTCAAAATGTATAACACCTAATAAAATTTGTGTTTTAGAATATTTTAAATTAATTAATGTTCTGAACATAATTATATTCTTACCTATTAGAAAAAATATTATTCAGTAAAACTGTTAATTTAATGCAAATGAATTGAATAATTTTCTCTCATGATTGAAGCACACACACATTATTTTTTATTAAAATAATTACCTACACTCATTGAACCTAATTACAAATCTATAAACATAACACTTAATTTCAACACTTATATATAATTATTGTTAAATTACCTTTTCAATTAAAAAAATAATAAGTATCAATACTACCTATTGACAATAAATAAAACAAGCCGGGCCAAGTTCGAAAAATTACAAGGCTTTTTAAAATCCAAAAAAATTTCACACAATAAAAATTTTAATACCTAACTGATCATGGTAGAAAAAATAATTAAACATGATTAAATTATTAATCAAACCGATCATTAATAAAGATCGTATTACCACCGCCGTGGATAATGATAATAATGATAATTAAAAACAAGAGAAAATACACAAATAATAGACCAACGCAATACATGATACAATAAAAATATGATTATAAAGATTGATTGTACGATAACTTTTTCTAGACAACGTTAAAACATGCGCTTGCGCAGACAATGTTAGTTTTTTCTGTTAAAATTTTTTTCTCCTCTTTTTCCATAAAAATTAAGTGTGTGCTAACTCTTTGAACTTACATTATTCCCTTTTTTTTGTTATCTTTTGATATCTATGAATTATGTACAATAAAATAGAAGTCTTGTATCCACGAGTATATGTATTCTGAATAAAAATTATTTAAGTATAAAAGTACTTACTTAGCTATTTTTTCCGGAGTTTTCCTACTATGCCTTGTTTTTTTTTTTCAACTTACCTACTGTTTTTTTTCTAAACCCTCCTCCCCGTCAATATCTTTATTACATTGATTTTATATATCATTGCCGAAATAATATGACATCCTGAAATATCAGGACCATTGCACTGAAAGTCTGAAATATTCAAACAAATTCCTAATTCAAATAACTATATTTCAGAAAATGAAAAAGAACAAAAACGTACGAAATACAATTTAACTGTTCTAAGGAAAAATATTCTTTTTCTGAAAACAGAATCTAGATTTAGAAAATTTTGTAAACCATTTAGTAACTTTTCGATGAAGAAAATTAATCTCAAATGTACCTAAGTACTTAATGTTACCAAGATCAAACGTAGATAATAGTAATAAAAATATATGAATTTTATTCATTTTAGCACATTTTTCCGAAAAACAATTTTCATTTTCCTTCATATCACTACAATACAGAAAGAAAAAGTAAAGAAAGAAAAAAAATTTAGTGAAAAGGAAACCAAGAAAGAAAAATGGTATATTGGTCATAGAAACACAGGATATATTAAATATAGTGGATTAAACAAAAAAAAAAAAAAAATAGTTGCTCTGTCCAAAAATATTGAAATTTCGGCGCTTAACCACACAAAAGTCAAGCATGATCATGAGCCCCTCTGCGAAGTCACAGACTAATCTATTCGTCTGTTGTATTTAGACATGATCGCATCATTTTATTCCTTTAAATTCTTAGTCCATTGTACCTAATTCGAGTATATCACGTGACTCATTTGTATCCCAACTTCGTTGTTATGAATCAGTCATTTTAATTGTACACGCGGTCATTAAAATTCCGTGGCTTTGATTAATATTTAGATTGTTCAATTATGTCAGCTACTATAATCGACCACGATATGTACATAGGTATCTAGGGCTACGTAAATATATTTTTTAACATTAAAACGTTGGGAATGGAAACATCTCACCATTTTACGACAAACAGAACACCGTCTCTGACATCAACTTTTATAACCGTTCAAACAATTACATCTGATCGCGGTGTCCCCTCGCGAGCCGACCAGCACGCTGAGTGAGACAGAGACAACCATAAACTACTCAGCTACGCCCATCAATGTCTAATTGCTTTTATTATTTTAAGGCATCGTAATCATTATGGCCGCAATAAAAATTGTAATTACTTCTCATTAGTTCAATTAAGAATTTTCTAGACACGGTATAGTTGATATGTTGATTGCAAAATGGTTTAGTCTAGTGATGCATTGTGTTGAGAAAGCGGCTCTTTTATTACTATTACGTTATTATTAATTCCCTTGTCTGTGGGTGAAATCTGATGTCGATAATCAATAAATTTTATGAGTGTTAGACACGGCTCGTATCAATCAATATTAATGATCATTCCGAAATTTGGAACTAATCGACGTATTTTAATTTTTAATATCCATAAGTTCTAATCTTTCCGAATAGGTACTTTAACGGCTACAATTCGAATTCGAAAACGGTTTTGTTTAAACCGACAAAACGGTTTCGAACAAATTCAAAAATTACGCGCGTTTAATTTTTCAAATTATCCGTCAATAAAAGATATCGTAGTTCGTAGCTACAAAAATAATAGACTCCATAAAACAGCGTCGATATGAAGATACGTAAAGAGAACGCGCGCTAAGAAATAAAACCGCGAAGTGAAGGCGAAGTTGAGCTTTCAACAAAAAAGGACCGCGTAACGCATGCACGCGACGAAAAACTTCGCCAAAAAGTTTTCATGCACGTGGCTAACACGTGGTCTTGGGTGAAAAATCGCGCAGCCCCGCGCGTTCCTTGCACCACCCCCCACCCCCTCGCCGGCACGGGGGGACCCGCCTGAGGAGTCCTTTCTAAACGATCTAGGCGGGAAGATGCGGCTGACAGGATATACCCAAGTTTATTACACCGACTTGACTTTTTCCGTTATTTTCTTTAATTTATCTAACATGCTATTTCTATAGAGTTTCTTATTGTACAGTTGCGGCGGCAGTCCCCAGGACGGCGGCAAGCTGTTTTACCCCTACTTGAAGACGTCTTCCCTACAAAGGGACTTCCTATTTGCCAGTGGCTCCGGTACGTAGCTTGTAGTTAGGCACAGTTTATTTGTAGATCACGATAGACTTGATGAACAATAAGTGAACTTTCTCGAAGCCATTAAGATTGAACTATTCTTTGAAGTTAGTTTAAGAAGAATTTTCTTTAACTTTAAATCGTGATTAAAGTTGATTTCACGAAGTAAGGTTCACCAATCAATATTGGATTCATAAGCAACTCATTTTCGTAATTTAAATTTCGAAAATTCGAACGTAAAAGAATGCAAGCACTGGCCAGTAAAACAACGTTTCACAGACTCTGAACAAAACGAAAACTTATTTTAAACATAATAATTAAGGTGAAAGTTAAATTCATTCGGCTTAATTATAAAAACCAACTTGCATACGATTGAAGTAATTAAAATTGTCAATGCATAAATTATGTGAAGCGCGTAATAACAGCTTTTGTACGCATCTGTAAACTATTTTATCTTAAGTACGATCTACGGAACGATGTGTGTAGCATTAAGGGCCAGTAAAAACTGTTAACAATCCACTACAAATGTTTGTTTATGTAAAGTTAATTCTTTTGAAGCATTATCCATCTTATTTATCGATACATAAGTCGATTGCGGGGATCAACTGAATTAGTTTGTCCGTAGAGTGATGGCCCCGTTTGACATATGGAATCGATTAAATTTTATCGATTTAACGATGCGAGCTGTTTGTCAAAATCAATTATGGGATTAGTGGGGACCACACAGCTTTTTAATGGGTGCTTAAAAAAGGAATAATGTTTTTTGAGCTATTTTCAAAACTCAATTAGTTAACTTAAAAAAAAAAACTTTGCATACAAAATCAATTTCACACAAATTAGGCAAAAAAGATTTCATTCGCTATAATTTTGTTGTAAGTTCTACGACACACTTTTATCACTTTATTTATTTCAAGGAATATTTTAAAGATACCCCACTCTTGATCAAATCTATCGAGAATAGGAAACCCATAACACTTATTTATAACAAAACATTATTTTCATAACATAACACTATTTTCCATTGATAACTCAAGCTTTACTCTCAAATACATCGTAAGTTACTCAAAAACCGCCATAAATATTGTTAACCGAAACTAGAGCAATACAATAACACATTCGCATCAAAATTGAGTTATCATTACTCCGGGTTTGCTTCGGCTGAGCTCACCAACACACTCATCGACATAGTTTTATAGCAACTGAGGCGCCCGAATTACATCGCAAACAAGCTCGATTAGATCGACTCCGAGAACTGCCCATAAATTCAACCCTAAAACAACCGCTCTGTTTAGTTTGGAAGCACCCATCCCAGTAATTATACAATAATTCATACTTTAATAAATACTAATAAATCGTTCCCTCACTCCGGCGGCTCGAACATTATCGACCATTATTACACGATGTAATTACATCCAATAAATTACCAAATAATACATCAATCAGATGTGTTATAATTTTCTTATTATTACTTTATTTTTTTTACTTTTTTATTGGACAACGGGCAATTTTATTAAAATTATAATGCAGCGGCCGGCTCCAAATTGGGGTAGCTGGAGGCTAAGATTCAGTTTAATTATATATGTAATGTTTAATGATATATTCTTATAATAAGCTACCTGAAGCTTCGTGGGCATAAATCAAATATTTCATTAAAATTCGGAGAGCTTACAACCCTTCATTTGGTAGTTATTAGTCTGGGGATACGATTGTTCGCGAAATCCTCTAAGTGTAGGTGACTGCCTAATTTTGTATGGAAATAGCATTTTTGTAGTGACGTTGATGAATGGGATCCATTTGATCCGTTCGTTAATGTATATTAAGTTGGAGTATCTACCTATCTGTATCTAGTACTTAATGTTAGTGTCGAAGTCATCAGTATCGACTTTAAAGCTTTTATTTTTAGTACGGTCGGCGTCGTTTAGGATTAGTAGTTTTTAGTCTTATTAGTCTTGACAACTGAACGGGTGACGTGAAAGTTTAGTTTTTTTAGAAATCTGTTGGTAAAGTGTGTAACTAAGTAGTTTCGTCATTCAACTACAAAGTGGGTAAAACTTTTTTATAAAATTATATGAATAGTTGACTCGTACAGTTTCATGTCAACGTTTACAGTTATATATTTCCTTATAAATAGACGAGTTGCTGTAGAAAAAAATGTATGAATTGTATCAGCTGCTTATAATCATGTGAATTAACAGGAAAATGAGTAATAATTATAATTGTTTACCTTGTTCGACAAAAATCCAATAAGTTGTATGCCTACCTACAGGAAAACGTCCGTATGTTAGCGATCAAGGGATTCCGTCAAGAGGAATGGCGGGAACCATTATACCATAGAGTATGCTTAACAAACACACATGGTTATTATTTTCAAAAACAGGCTTTATTAAAAACACTTTTACAATTTTAAAAGTAATCACAAGATAGTGGAAGATAGAAAAAGTCAGAAATTAGTTTCTTTAGTCTCGTCAAGACTAAAATAAGGAACACTTTTCTAACTTAAGTTATTAGAATTCATTTATGAATTATCATAGGTATGTAAATGATTCTAATGAAGCATGTGACTTTTCATTACTGGGTCATTAGTTTTTTCTTGCAAGTATATAATTTCACAACAACCTGAAATAGCCTTAAAGATTAAAGGAAACTCATTTTTCTTCACACTAAGAAAAATAACATCCCTCATACTTACGCACATTGACACGTGTAAAAACTAAACTGGACTAATTAGTTCTATTCATAGAAATTTGTATCATTTAGTAAGGACTTCCTTTTAATTACTAGGTCCTTAGATTTTTCTTGTAAGTGTATAATTTCACAACATCCTGAAATACCCGGAAAGATAAATATAGTAGACTCAATTGTACTCTTAGTAAGAAAAATAACATCCCACCCACGTACACACATTGACACAAGTCTAAACCAATTTCGCGCTAAACCTAAACTGGACTAATTAGTTCTATTTATAGGAATTTATATCACTTAGTACTTGCCAGCTGAACTATAGTGATGTACAATTAAATACTGGATGATTCATGTCATTGTTCTAAAATTAGGACAAAACTAATTGTCACTTGTTTTAGAGTTCCAAAATCCGTTGATTAGTTGAACGCGGCCATATGGCTGGGTGAAATAGAGTTATTGTGGATTTGTGAATGAGCTGTGTTAGATTTAATTTTACTACAATATCATAGTACGTATATACTATTATGGTTTTGGAGGTCAGATAGGCAGTCGCTCCATGTGAAATGCTTGTATTCAGCTGCATTCGGTTAGACTGGAAGCCGACCCTAAGACAGTTGGGAAAAGGCTAACTTATCAATTTAATATTTGACGCAGTCATCACGCTTGATAAACCCTTTTCTGCGTCGAATTTTATACTTGATACATTTACTTATGCAGTGAAATTTAAAAAGTGCTCGAGCATCGGCGAGGATTTTTCCGTTTAATAGAAACTGACCACAAAAAGAAGCGTGGTGTCAACCCTGGAAAAAAATTGCAGGTCCCATTATTTTCGAAGTGCTCACAATATTATTACTTCACAATCTGTTTATGGATTAATAAAGCCTTAACATAGACTGCCTCTTTGGTCTAGTGGACACAAGCGCTACTGCTGAGCATGAGATCCTGGGTTCATTCCCGGGTCGGGCAAAGTGTTATTGGGCATTTCCATCAGGAATTTCTCAGTAGCAGTCTGGATTTATGCCCGATCGATGGAAAAAGGCTCGAACTTTATTACATGGGACTTAAAAATAACTGACGAAATGTGGGTGGTACATACAGATCTGCCTAAACCTGCGCGGACAGGCGTGATGTTATGTTAAAAGTGACATAAAAAACACCTAAAGGAAAATGGCTTGGAAGGCCCTAAATATTATCAGTTAAGGTGTTAACCCTCAAGCATAAGACTACTGTATTATCATCATTATTAAAACTATAGCAATAAATTAAAAGGCGAGAATTAAAACCGGGGCATTTATCACCTGCAACACATCTGGACAAATAATTGTAAAAAATGAGTGTGCGTCAGTATTGTTAATAAGCGTAGAACTAAAGGGTTGGTTTCACTAATGGTGACCCAAATTCTAATCTGACTTTTTATTGCTCATAAAAAAACTACAAAAAAAAAACGATTTTATATTTTTATCTGTAGTTTTTTTCCTGCATATAAAAAAAAAAAAAAATAAATATCATTTATTTCAGATTCATCAATTAAGTTATACGATTACATCCATATTTGTTAGTATTACGAGCTTACAAACTAGTGTCAGTAATAATTAATAATTGATTGATAAAATGATAACAATAATACTCGTAAATATATACAGATTATATATAATATATATAATCCTCCCTCCTCCTATCCTATTATAGATTCCTATAATTATCTTTTTCCTAAGTCAAATCATTGGTTGATAATATATTAATATCCTATAGTATTAAATGAGCAATATTTGTATTCACTTTCTTGAAAACGTCTCTAACGATTTCGCTACAAGGGTTTACGGGGGCGAAAAATCGATCTAGCTAGGTCTCATATCTGGGAAAATTCGTTTTCTCTATTTTCACCCGAGCAGAGCTCGGTCGTCCAGGTACTAGTCCTGGAGCCGTACTATGAAGTGAAAAAAGGTCATGGGTCCATCATGGTTCCAGTGTGAGAGAGAGACGGTGATATACGACCTATAGCACCATCCCTTTTTCTCAACGGAGCCATAATGAATCCATGATCTTTTTTCACGTCATAGCACGGCCCCTGATAAGAGCATTTTAATTATTTGAAAGTTTTTACTGTTAAACTATTCTTTTGCGAACCAGTTCTTCGAAACTAAATATTGAGCTAAACATTGGTTAATTTTTGGGACACTAGAGAAATTCTACTAAAAAAATAGTTCCAAGGTTAGAAAGACGGAAGTAGCATGATTCTAAATAAATCTACGGCATTTTGTCATCATAGACTTGCAATAATTATAAGTTTCGAAAGTCTTTGAATACAAAGCTGCACCCTAAATGCGAAACACACTATCAATCAGAATCTAAATCATTTTAAAGCAAATCGCTAATCCATTGCTTCATATGTTCGAAAAATTTGTCTGCTCGACAACGTGAATAACGCCATGAATGTTGTTCATCTGTCAAAATGAAACTGATGTCAATTGATAGCGTGTTACGCCATTAGAGTGCTAATGAATATAAAGATTAGAGCCACAGATACAAATAAATAACACATATCAGTACAGTCTTTTAGGTATCTATTAAATTATTAGTGACACTAACAATCATATAATTAAGTTGTAAGTTAAAAGAGATGTTTCAGCCTATTTAACATTGCTCGGATTATGTCAGTTTACATTTAGAATAAGAATTTTTTGTTAACTTGTGTTTACCTTTCTGTACGCTCACACGAGCGCGGTGTGAATCGGGTCCGTGGAGTCATTTTACCTAATATTGTACGTGGTATGAGTTCTATACCAAGAAAATATTTTTTTATTATTAACGTTGTTCCATCACTATTAAGTAATAATAAATAAAAAATTTCTTGGTATAAAACTCATACCACGTACAATATTAGGTAAAATGACTCCACGGACCCGATTCACACCGCGCTCGTGTGAGCGGATAAAGACCTTTATAAATCAATCAATCAATAGACACACCGACACAAACACGAATGCGGTGCTAATGACTAAACCGTGTCCCCTATGTTAGTGTCCAAAGAGCCGATAAGTATACCAGCACTTCCGAAGACCAAAAACACACCACTGATGCCGCGATTGGCGTGGCCACCTACTGAGCCCTAACTTTTCTTACACTTTTTTTTTTTGCTAGTTTTGTATCCCACTGCTGGGCAAAGGATCCCCTTGTGCGATCTCTGGCCATGTTGGCCCTGCAAACATGATAAGACTGTCACACCATCTTTGCCGCGGTCTAACTCAACGGCGTCCTTATGCGTCCAGTGGGTGACGATTTTGCTTTGAATAACACTAACACTAACACACTGTTTTATTAACACTAGCTTTTGCCAGCGGCTTCGCCCGGGTTTATGTCGGAAAATATCCCACGGGAACGTACAACCAGGAATTCCTTCCTTATTCCTTGTCTAATTTATAAAGGGAACCTCTGTGCAAAATTTCATCTTTCTAGGTCCAAGGGTTTGGGCTGGGCGTTGATGAGTCAGTCAATCAGTCAGACAGGACTTCTCTTCACTATTAGTAGATAAAAAACAAAGTCGCTTCCCGCTGTCTGTCTGTCTGTCTGTGTGTATGTATGCTTACATCTTTAAAACTTCGCAAAGGATGTTGATACGGTTTTTTTTAATAGATAGAGTGATTCAAGAGGAAGGTTTTTAGGTCTAATACATGCATAATATAGTAGAGAAACACTAATCATTTTAGAGGTTTCTAATGTGATGTCGTAAATAAACACGTTTTTTGCTTATATTGCAAACGCTGACTGAACCCTATGAGATAGATCAAAATAATGTACTACAGTATTGTACACCTTAAAAAGGTCTATGAAAAAGTCTGTGATGGTATATATCTCTTACGGATAACCCACAATAACCATTTTTTATCCTTTACTTTTTACGAGTAATAATTAGTATCAGCATTGCACCCGTGCGAAGCCGGAGCGGGTCGCTGAACCGTGGCCCTGGCAGGGGCAACTGAAGGAACATGGGTGGGTTTTAGTCAGTAAAATTCTGACACACCCTCCCGCTCTGCCCAGAGCGGGAGAAGTCATTTGATGATTTCCCATCCACAAAAAAAAAAAAAAAAAAAAAAAAAAAAAGGGCGGGGGGGGGGGGACTTTTATTTATATAGATTACCATCGACTCAAAAAGAAGAAGCTATAATGATACAATTAGTATATTTAACATGTTACCCCCTTAAAGTTTATTTTACCCACGTAAATATAGGTACGGTGAATTTTCAATGGCTGTTAAATTGAGACTACAAATCTACTAGCTACAGTAGGTAGGTACATTATGTTCTAAATGTTGGCTCCGCAGTGAACCGACACGAAACAGTTTGCACTGTAATTGACACAACAGTCTTTAGAAGACAGTCCAGAAATAGAATCAGTCTTGTGTTTTACTCGATATCTTCAAAATTGTACGTCTGATTAACCAGCACCTCTAATTGCGAAACACACTAACAAACGGAATCGGTTTAATTTTGACAGTTCAACAACATTCATTGCGTTATTTACGGTGTTGAGAAGACAAATTTTTCAAACATGCAATTTCAAACAAGCAATGGATTAGCAATTTGCTTCAAAATTATTCAGATTCCGATAGACAGTGTGTTACGCAATTAAAGTACGGTTCCTATTTCAATCAACGAATTGTTTCTCATACCAGTAGTAAATTTATCTTTGAAATAAAAAAGAAAAAGAAAATTCTTTTATTTGGGACACACACAGAAAATACAAATAGTAAAATTAACCTAACAAAATTAACATTAAAAACAAAAAAAAAATACAAAAAAATTAAAAAGACTTGTGCAAGGGTAAAAAGGCTCCTATCCCAGCATAGTGCTGCGATTTAAAAAAAAAACACTGCCAAATTAAACCCTTGAATATATTCTTGCGCCTATGTCACTAGTGTGTTTGCTACTGTTGTGCGAAGAACTATTCTAAAATGCAGAATTGTAAGGTCTAAGCAGATTGTCATATTTCTTTCTCAATATTTCGGAAGTGCAAAAGACTCAGTCCTCAAGCAAAATCTAAAATCTCAATCACAATAGCGTCAAATAGCGTCTTTCAAAATTTTGTTTCGATGAAATTATCATGGGCTGTTTCTTGAATGATAAAGTACTAGACATATTATTTGCGGTCTTAAACTATTAAGACCTAAGTTAAATGCAACAGTGACAAAAAACATACATCTATAATAAAAATGATGTTCATTTCTATCATCCTTGATATTGTCATGGTCAACACAATTTTTTATTCTTCTTCAATACAATATCTATCTATCACATCACACAATTCAACAAAGAAGTTTCCCATTTCAACTAGTCAGTACCACATCCAAAGATTGGCTCTATTTCCAGGAATAACGCATCATTTGTTTGCTTCGAACCTCCGAGAGCGTTCCTCCTCCATCCTTTTTCGCTTTGTCCTCATTCACTCTTCCCTCCGGTATTCTTTCAACACGTCCCAACCATTGAGATTTACTCTTTCTTATTTTCACAAATATTTTCATAGCTTTTAAATTTTTCGTCGCTTCTGGATGAAACTTTGTTATGGTAGTGTCTATCTGCTTTTTGAAAACGTTCGATTTTGTTTCCTTTAGTAACTGCAATTGACTATCTAAAATTATTATTGTATGAACAAACTATGGCTTTGGTAACGTTCATTGTCCTAATTCCATTAAGTTCAAGCTGAATTGGTATACTAAATAAAATAACCTTACTACTTTTTTGTTTTACTGAAGTAAAATATTCCTTAATCATCATATTGAAGTATTTGAAAGGAAGAATTAACAGGGATATACCACCAAAGTGGTACCTACCAATTTCAGTAAAAAAAATAATGAACAAACCTTAATCAGTAATTAAATTAGTTCGTTACTTCCTAACCGCGTCGTCCTTGATATGCCCATACAGCCAATTGAAAACATTTTCGAGTGTATGTTAGATTCGCGGCATACATAGAGGGATGTGGCTACTTATAATGATTGTTTAAACCGTCTCCCGTCGAATCGTTAGTATAATAACCTTGTTTAAATCAAGTGCCTTCTTCCGAGGAGGGGAATAGAAGCGGAAATATTTTGCATGGAAACTAAGAGGCATATTTGCTTTGCAATTGTTTTGTGACCCATTTAGGACTCTTTGCTGCAAGGGTGCACATAGTTTTAAAGTCTATCTCCTCATTCTTCTTTGAATTACTTTTTTCTGAACACTGAGCTCTACCTCTCAGCCTTTTAATCTTTTGTCATTGAATATTTACCTACTCACAGACTCCTACGTTCAGTTTCATGTTCTATCTATGAAACCAATCACATCTCATGAGCCATGATCATCCAACGTCCTTTAAAGTCCATCAGACGCTGTTTGACGTCTTCTAACACAGATTTTAAATTACATATAATATATCTCTTTTATAATCGGCCCGTTGAAATTGAAAGTTTGTTTACATAAAATAGTTCGTTCTAAACCCTTTAAGGCGACGATAAACGACTTTTAATTATTTTAAACTAAAGATCACGTCTAAACGAGTATTGTTAATGATTTGGAAAAAAATATGTGTTAATTTAAAATATTTTCTTGATAACTTAACATGTGAATATTTTAGAGTATGTGAATATTACAAAAATAGTGTAATTAATTTGTATAGTTATATCTAACGCGGATAAAAACTGAGAATCATACAAAAACTTTCAAGCGTATGTTTATTAAACCTTCACCATTTTAAAGATAATTTAAATATTTATCGTTTAGTATAAGTCTTTTAATATAATAAATGCTGTTTTATGTACGTAAAATAAATCAATTATGCCTCTAATTTGGGGCAGCGCTCCTTGATGGGCGAGTCCTATTACTGGCTGGACGTACGACGCGTTGCGTGAGCTCTGCACAAAAACAAACTATGCTGCACCAACCACTCAAGGCCGTTGGCATATATCTGCGTCTTAAGTAGTCTACCCATTGAGCAAATAGTATGCGTGAGTTTTCGGTTTGTTTTTGTTCAACATTGGTTGTTTTTTTCTTAGAGAGCTTTCTATACAATGTATGTATTATGGATATAGAAAGGTCTTAATTTAATTTGGAGTACCATAATGTTGCAATTTTTTTTGGACCTCCGTTTCCTCCTACTAGGTATGATGCCTGTGTAAAAAAAGAAATTCTATTTAATCCGTCAGTTAGATAATAAAAAAATATTAGACACGTATTTTTTGCTTTATCGTATTAATAAAAAAATTACTTAGATGAAACGCATTAAAGTTGGGCAGTACGGCCTCGCTACGTCACAACTACGTTTAAAATCTAGTTAGGCGTCATGCCACATTTTAACTCAATATTTTGCTTTAATCTTTTGATTAAGTAAAAAAAGAAAAAATACGTGTCCAAAGTACTAGACAAAAAAAATTTTTTTTTGTCATCATCCCTATAATTGTAACCCAGCACAAGGTTCTATGGTGCTCTTTATAGAGCACCATTTTTTATAAAAATATTTAACATTCTGCATACAGACATACTTACCTGAAACCTAAGTAAAATATCTCATACCAAATGCAATTAAAACATTCAAAAAACCTCCACTACAATGCACCGAACAAATTTTTCAGTATCTCCATGTTACAAGAACAATAATATTGTTCAATTCTAATTAAGTATTAATGAGGGCTCATTAGTGTACAAGGAAACAACTAATCAATCGCTTATCTATCCTAATGTACCACCGCAGAGTTACACAATGTTTTATAACGCTGTTTTCCCAGTGCGTAACTTAATTACGAAAATATTACGGCTCATTAATGAACGGTGCCTTTTTGAGGACAGAGGTGGCGTGGAGTCGACTCGGTTGTAGATTTTATCAACTTTTTTTCTTTATGTTAGTTTTGGTCTACAATATTAATCATTTACATAGTTCTCAACACATCTTAAAGTAATTTGATTAACATCTGTTATTCTGTTTTTGCATGGAACGCAGCTGTAAAAACGTCACTACTGTTATTCTAATAAAATAAAATGATAAGTATTAACTCGCATCACATATCATCATATCACATCTTACTTTTTTCAATTCAAAGAAAAAAAAATCTTTTTTCTTTTTCATGGTTCACATTTTTTTTATTGACATGAAAATTTAAATAATCTTTTAACCTATATAATCTAAACCGACTCCTTAGATTGCTGTTCCCTTTAAGCGGGAAAACAACAAACATTCAATTCCACAGACTCCTACGCAGTAAAGGCACCAGGTACTCACTACTCATACATAAGTATACAGTTCTCAGAAATATTTGACAAATAGTCAATAATGCAGAGCAGACAATTGACAGCTTCGTTATAAATTCCATCATTGAAAAGTTCACAGTAAGAAAAAATCTTCCAACAAACAAACTAATTAGTATGGCGCGTGGTAATTACTGGTCGATCTTTGATGTACCTTTTAATTAGCAGTTGTTTACACCAAGATAACACAGGGCTAGCTACACTGTCCGAATAATAATTAATACCTCATTTTGTGACGTCACGGCACATTATAAAATAATAATAGTCGGCCATCTTGTGCGGTTTATTTGAAGTGATAATTTTAAAATCATTAACATAATTACTGACGTTCGTTTGCTTTTTGTTACAATATAAGTTTTATGTATTTGCCGAAATAAGAAAGAATGTTTTAATGGGTTCAATGGTAGCTCTAAAATCTGTTTTAATTTATGGGCGTGTCGCTTCTGAGCTTAAGAATTAATATATGATTAGTTAAAGCAGTATACGCGGAGACGTTTGCGCATTAAAAAGAATAATTAGAGCAAAGACTGAACTCATTTTTAATTAATATTTTTCAAAGAATTACGTCTCAATTCAGCCTAGATCTATATCTGTTAATTTTATTGTGGGTAGATTTTAATCATCTGAGTTATGATTATACATAATGAAGAAATTATTTAAACTAAAATAATGCATGATGTCGAGCACCAAGTTTTATTGTTCGAGTTGATGTTCACAAACGACTTGCACTCTGAAAAGTAAACTCGCAGTAATTCAACTTGCTCCGAAAACTGCCAAAAGTAACCAACCAAACACCTAAAAAATTACCAGACGGTGGCCTTGTGAATTTACGATACCATCAAATCTGTAGGTATTATTAAGTGGAAATAGGTACTTAATAGCCTGCACTGTGTAAACATTCACAACAAGTCGACTTACTGTGAGTTCGAAAGTTTTAGAGACTATTAGCCGACGTTCGCACGGACGTAAAAATACCGCGGCGGGATTTTATCGCGCACTGGATTTTCAATTCTCGGTGTTGAGCCGAGCTTCTAGAATTCAACCTAACAACAAACACACTGTTCGATTTTCAACTCTCGGCGCTAAGCAGAGCGTTGAAAATCCAGTGCTGAAACAAAATCGCCACGATATTATTACGTCCGTGCAAACGTCGGCTTAGATAGCCCAAACTTCACAAGAGCATAAAATACTAATCAAAGTGTAGAGGCAGTGTTACTAAGGGCGTATTTCACGATATCCGAATAACCACTACTCACCGAATAAATTCAAAAATGGAACAGAATTTGTATGATTATCTGCCAAGTAAGTTAATAGGAACTTAATTGTAGGTGGTGAAACATGCCCATTAATGTGTTCTTATGGACTTATTGTATGATGTTTATAGATTATTATTACCTAATAATAAAATCAGTGTTAAAATGTTTGTAAAGGTGAGTTAGCCTAAGAACTTGTTATTTTTATGGTTGTACACGATTAGAATAAGATCTTATATTGTATGCAATTTGTATAATTATATTATTAAAGACTTTTAAAATCAAAATTACTCAATCACTAACCAAAGCATACCACAGAGGATAGTGCCAAAAATAGGAACCTACTATCTTCAATCTGAAATGAAAAATCTAAATATTTTTATCACTTAAACCTACATGGGTACTTATGAAACGTCAGAAGCTAGGTGCACGGTTCCAATTGGTCGTTTCCTATGGAGAACAGCCGGCAAGAAACTCCACGGTTACTCTTTCAAAAATAATTGGCTTTTAGAGTGTTTTAAAATTACAGACTAAATGTTAAAATCAAAATCAAAAGTCATTTATTCAAATTAGGCTGAGAATCAGCATTTTCTGAACGTCAAAATTACATAAACAGTCCCCACAAAACGCCCGCCCTTCACCACTTCCTAGTGCCACCTGTATCATTGTGTTACCTGTATCATTCTCTAAAGCTGCGGCTTTCTAGAATCCTAGAAGAGCGGCGGCCGCCACATAACGGCCGTAGTGACGGCTGTCATGAAAATGATGGCAGCGGGGTTTGACTTTACGGTGTCAAAAAACGATGTTTAGGCAAACTTACTTTCATAAATATCGTTTTAGTGACGTAAATTGTGGACGTTATGTGACGCCACCGCTTTTCTAGAAAAACGTGGCTTTATTAAAAGTAACAGGAAGGATTCATCTCGCGAGCCGTAGCCTTGAGCGAAAGTTCTACTTTGTTGCTTCACTGTCAGTTAAATTCGACAAGCTTGCGTGGGAAGCGAGCAAGGATGGCGATACAAGTTACCTATTCTTTATTTTCGGTCTTAAGTTTAAAAACTGCGTTAATCGGACTGTGCGTTAAAATTCTTCCATACAAACTTTGACAGCCCCCAATCCCCCTTTAGGGGGTAGTTTAGAAAAACAAAAAATGACAAACCTCATAACTTACTTAGATAAGTATTCGTGCCATGTTTCAAGTTTATTAACCCCCCTTTTTCACCCCCTTAAAGGTTGAATTTCCAAAAACCCCTTCTTAGTGCTCCCTCTGCATTATAAGTTAGGTTTAGGCTCAGCGTAGAACGTGTTTTCTTTCTTTTCTTTCTTTGATGAATCAGCCAGTCTGGTGCTTTATGAAATTAAGCGGTGTTCATGTTCTAAGTAATAATAATAATAATAGTCGTAACATAGGTATTCCTTAGTAAAGGCGTACAATACGCGCCATGAAAGATGAGACTTGACCACGCCTCCCGCGCTCTTTCCACTGTCCCGATGACGCCCGGTCCCTTCCCGCGCCTCAGACCGCATACCGCTAAAGATACCTAAAATCGTCTACTGCGCAAGTCAAATCACCACATACTTATTGTGCAGCACCAGTCGACACTTGGCACATAATTAATTATTGTTATGAGATTACTTTAGGAAAGTCTACTCCTGATTGATTGATTTAAATTATTTATTTGATTTGTTACTTGCCAAAAATCATTAATTTATTTTATATGAAAATAATAAGTAATAAAATTTATTAATATTTTAAAGTAATTAAAGTCCATATTTTAACAGATTTAGGGTCCTTTTTCACCACCTACGATTAAGTTCCAAATAACTGACTTGGCAGATAATTTCTTATAAATTCTGTTCCATTTTTGAATTTATTCGGTGAGTAGTGGCTATTCGGACATCGTGAATTAGGCCCTAGGACTTTTTTCCACCAAGTAGATGTAATAAAAATAAAGGCAAAGGCACTAAACATCTAGGTACTACATCCAAGTATATCGTTCTTTGGCTAAACAAACAAAGACAAACTACAATGGCAATAATACGATTGCTCGTAAATGTTGAAAATCGCGATGCCAATCGTAAAATGGAAGTCCAACTTATAATTTCAACGGAAAGAAAAAAAAATAGACGATTCAGAATTAAAATCGCTAATGACTAAGACCATTAAGTTAATCATTTTAATTAGACGTTGGTGTACGCTTGCGTTTCTATATTTTTTCGTGTAAAGGGGAGAGCGGGGTGATATTGTAGCAGCGGCCACCGCGACCGTTTCGCTCAACGCTTATACAATACCACTTCACTTTATTATTCGCTAGTTAAGCTTCTGTTTAAAGCGGCAATGTATTACAAATTAATTGGAGCTTAATTTAATTAGTGCAGTGTTCGGTAGTCATACTTTAATCTATCAAATGTCATAAATAAAGACACAAACGAGTCTGAAGCGGGTTTGTCATTTATTGGGGTGATAAAATTAGATGTTTTTTGTAACCAATTGAACGGGCTACTACTTAATTGAATTAATTAACTTTATTACACCTTGTAAAAAGAAGTTCATAAACAAAAAACATTTAAGAGAAAAAAAACGAAGTACTTAATCGTATTTGACCTAAGAGTAGCTAAAACTTTGCTTACCTTAAAATAAATAAGAAATTCGCAACTCAATACACTGATTAACGAAAGGCTTCTAGATTTGTAAGTATTACCATTTCACTGAATTAAAAACCCCTTCATTTAGTCCCTGTCTTCGTCAGTCGTGATTTCGTGAAGGATGCGTTCAGGAGCTATGAACGAATATTTGGATGCCGATCGTGCCAATATTTAATTTACAAACTCAGTACAATTTTGTGTTAGGTAATCTCAGCGAATTTCACCAATGAATATGAACGCTATCAGCACATCTTAACCGCGTTCAAGAACTTTCAGTGTCAACTGTCAACATTGTTGTGGACA
The DNA here is from genome assembly GCA_946251885.1 of Cosmia pyralina. NCBI lineage: Eukaryota > Metazoa > Arthropoda > Insecta > Lepidoptera > Noctuidae > Cosmia > Cosmia pyralina. The sequence continues at coordinate 19,879,815 of OX276354.1, forward strand.
GCTCTTGATTACGTTTTCTTTCATTGGTGAAATTTGACCTTAAACGCACAATGGAAAGACTTGACGAAGACATAATAAAACTTAACAAAACGTTAGTGACTGAAAACAAAAAAAGGCTGGCCTTTTTTTCTTATTTTTTTTTTTTTTTTTTTACTATGTATTTGAGCTTTTTGATTTATGTGGTGTAAGTATAATGTATTAACCAATACAAGCATATTTAACTACAATTTTAATAATGATTATTTCTAATATTGTAGTATTAATTCAAACAACAAAATTTTTGTTCAATCTTAATAAAAGCTCCACAAAATATGCCACATCCAACGCTTCTCAGCTGAACACGTCGAAAAGATCCAGACGGACATCTGAATAGCGTCTCATTATCTTTAATTATATACTGATTCTTCGGCAGAAGGGTGCCCGCTTTACTTATTGCTGCGTTCCCAATTATAAACTGCTATATATTTAGTTTTATACTCAAATGTATTAAAGATTCGTAATCAAGACCTTTAATTTCTGTTTTGCCTGAATCTTTCTTTATAGCCGATGTTCTGTGATCTTTAAATAATTAAACGAGGTTCGCAATATCGTCATCAGTGTCGGGTTTAAGTGCGAAAACATGCTGGTAGTGTATTTTCTTAAGATTTGTGAAATTCTCAGCAGAAAATACAGACGTAGTATGTTGGTGTACTTTTATTTTTACAATAGTTCCGAACTGATGATGTCATTTTAGTTAGTTGTATCTACAAGATGAAATTGAATTCATAGGCATCCTTTTATCATTTTATGGGGTTATTGTAATCATTATGAACAACTTTTAGTATGGGGCCAAAACTGAAATCGCGAAAAAAAAAATCTGCTGTTCCCTACATTTTGACGAGTTATGCGAACATAAATGTACGGATTTTGTTTTTCGCGATTTCAGATTTGTTCCCATAGTAAAAGTTGTTCATAATGATGAGTACGATGACCCCTTAAAAGGATGCCTGTTAATTCAATTTCATCATTTAAAGCTGCTTCTTTCGATGGTTAACAAACACAGTCAGTCTACCTAGCCTTTTCCCAACTATGTTGGGGTTGGCTTCCAGTCTAACCGAATGCAGCTGAAGACCAGTATTTTACATGGAGCGGCTGCCTATCTGACCTTAACAACCCAGTAACTGGCTAATACGATACCCTATGATAAGACTGGTTGTCAGACTTTTGGGCTTCTGGCGACCCGTAACGATTGTCAAAGATCCACAAATGACAGCCGAGACCTTCTGAGGCACGGAGGAGTCTCGGTATGCAAAGATGGTCACCCATCCATAGACCAACCCCGGCCAGCGTAGCTTAACCTGATCGACCCGTGCGGCTGTGATTATTTAGCCACGAGCTCCTCATGTTTAACAAACACAGATGCTAATAGATTGAGTATAGCTGACCTGTCATCAACAATCAACCAGTAGCTGAATGACAAGGCGCTTTGTATAAAACCTTTTTATCTGTCTGCTTTAAAAGATTATTCTCTAACGAGTCAAAGTACGTAAGTTATTTCTTCATTTTTCTGCGGGTTTGTTTAGAGGGTCAAAATGAAATCTTAACCAACACCTTCCAATTACCATCCATAAAATGCTTAAAACTGTCACCATAAACATGAAACTGCGCATCAACTATCATTTTCATTAAAAAAGCCTCGATATAAATAGAGAATCTTTTCAGCGGCACTTATTAGAGGGTGAAAAGGGGATGCCAAGGTAAAAAGTGTAATTATGTTGATTATTTAGGCCTTAATGCGCCGACTATCCCGCACCTCCCCGAGCCGTCATTAATCGCCCCCCTCCCCCCTTTCCTTACAGCCTTTATTATTTCGTTTCAATTATTTTTGTGATTATCTTTTTATGGCGGGTGCGCATTAAAACTCGAAAAAATAACAGTGGACATTAAATGTAATTAGAATCGAAATTACGAGATGTCACCCAGTGGTGTTTGTGTTTTTAATATTATTAGGGTTCTGTGCGTTTTAAGCTGCGTTTGTCGTTTTATGGCGTGTTTTAGCTGTCTTCTTGTGTTTTGTTATTTGTTGAGAGTGAGGCCATCGTGCGAATTTACTTTTGAGTCGCTTCAAGTACCGTCAGCAACAAAAGTCGATCAACACTTGCAGTTTTTTAATCTTAATTTATTAAACGAAATATTTAATTCAAATCGGAATAGAAGTATTTATAGTTTTAAGAAAATTAACTCTTAACAGTTGAACGAAAAAAAAGCAGTTTATTGAATAATTTTGTGTTAATTTAGATGATGTCAAAAAGTAGCAGTGTTAACCGACTTCTGTTGCTGACCGTATCTATAGTGAGACAGCAATTAGTGATTTTTACTTTTACACCTTGGTTGTTTCTTTTTTCCCCACCCATAAAGAATACAGTAGTGTGTAATCAGCCTATTTTGTTCCCACTGCTGGGACACAGGCCTCATATCTGTAAAAGGGAGTTATTTTATTTATTTATTTATTTATCATACGGTCAGTTTGGAGTCGTGTTGTTGTAAGGAAGAAAATTATAAATTTAATATTATATACCGGACTTCTAGTAATGTAATTAGTTGAAAGAAGATCTGAAGAGAAGTGCAATTCAATAATCATAAATATATCATGTCAAAACATATTTCAGAACATCTAATATTTTATCTTCATATACTAGCTGCGCCCCGCGATTTCACCCACGTAGACCAGGATAAAAGTAACCTATGTACCCAGGGTATAGGCTACAGGTAGGGTATCTACATACCAAATTTCATCCAAATTGGTCAAGCCGTTTGAGCGTGAAGAAGTAACAAACATACAAACAAACACACACACACTCACAAACTTTCGCCTTTATAATATTAATGTGATTTCCATAAAGATAAAATGCTCTCAATACTGAACTATAAGCCCTTATACAAACAGTAACAAAAATTATAATAAGCACAACTAAACACTTTTCCACCATCGCTATGCATAAAAAAACTGGCCAAGTCCGTGTCGGACCACGCACAATGAAGGGTTCCGTAGTTGGGATGAATTTATGTTAAGAACAAACTTAAGGTTGTAGTAAAATATGAAAAAAACATGTTCTCCCATACATTCGTATTACTTCTACGTAATTTATTTATTTAATGTGAACTTATGAATAAATATTCTATTCTATTCTATTCTATTCTAACTGTAAATGTAAGTGTGTACTCACAATATTGATAGATTTATCATGTTATTTTAAGACCACAGACTTCTTATAGGTTTTCCTGTAATCTACGGGTAAAGATCTATTTTCTGTATTTTTTTCAAAATTTTAGGCTCAGTAGTTTCGGAGATAAGGGGGGGAATGGTCAATTTTCGTCTATTTTCTTAAATAACTTTAAAGCAATTTATTTTAAAATTATAAAAAAAATATTTTTGAGACTCTCATAGCCCTTTTATTTGACATGCCACATGGTGTAGTTTGCAAAACTTTTTTTTTTAATTTTCTTTGTTGCCCCCCAAAAGTGACCTCTATATTCAAAATTCATTTATTTACTTTACCCGTCCGTGTTTGGGTCACAGAAATTCATATGTGTACCAAATTTCAACTTAATCGGTCCATTAGATTCGGAGCAAATTGGCTGTGACAGACGGACAGACAGACAGACAGACAGACACACGAGTGATCCTATAAGGGTTCCGTTTTTTCCTTTTGAGGTACAGAACCCTAAAAAACCGGGCAAGTGCGTGTCGCACCACGCACAATGAAGAGTTCCGTAGTTGGCATGAATTTATCGCAAGAACATACTTAACACTGTAGTTGAAAAACATGGTCTCCCATACATTCCAACTGCAAATGTAAGTTGGTTGACTATTACTCGTTAACTTGAAAAGCCTACTTAGCTGTGATAGTTTTCCTTTTAACTTCGTGATATATTATATAGGGTGGGGTATACTAAAACATATGTTTGTACTCATGATAACAAACAACTTTCACTATGGGACCAACTCTGAAATCGCAAAAAAAAAAATCCTGTTCCCTACACTTATGTTGACATTACTCGTCAAAATGTAAGGAGCAGCTGATTTTTTTTTCGCCATTTCAGGTTTGGTCCCATAGTAAAAGTTGTTTGTTATCAAGAGTATAATCATGTGTTTAGGTATCGATCACTAATTACCAGTCACCCTATATACTACTACCGTGAATTATTTCACACATCCAAAACTAACCGTTTAGCTGGAAGGGGGGGACACTTGACTCTAACGAAAATTAGCACTTTAAAGCTTAATATTTCAGAAACGGATCCCTAAATCGAAAAATTGTCTTCACATACCCGCAATATTTTTAAAAGACCCATCCAACAACACCCCACACCATGGGGTAGACGAGAAAAAAAAAACATCCCCACTTTACGTGTACAGAAGGTACCCTAAAAAAACTTTTTTTCATGATTTTATTTTACCACTTTTTCGGCGTGATGAATATGTATATCCATGCCGAATTATAGCTTTCTAGTACTAAGAGTCTCTGAGCTAAGCTGCGGACGGACAGACGGACGGACATAGCGAAACTATAAGGGTTCCTTTTTGACTACGGGACCCTAAAAACCTTATTATAATCATCAAACATCTATAGAAATGTAAAGCATTAATTTCTATGGTAACGGAAATATAAAAACACGTATACTTAATACCGAGTTAGACGCGTGACTATTAACAATAGAACTTGGATTTGCCAACCCTTTGATTCGACTCACTAATGAATAGAAGAGACGAACAATGTAGAAACAACTTTAACACCCAAAACATAGAGTTCAGAATAAATTGAACATAGACGTTAATGCATATTATTATTAGGAACATTTTATGGATGAGCAATTTTTATGATTGTACTTCTATTGTGCAGGAGGTGCGTATTGCACAGATGTTTAAATGATTGTTTAGTTAATCGTTAAAATCTTTGGTCGCTACTAACGGCACGACTCTTAGTTCACAGTTATAATTATGGTTATTTGATTTAAATGGCAAACGGTGGCAATGAGAACTTGCTGCCGACGCCATCTTCTTCTATATCTAAGTATCTATACATCTATCTGCCTAGCCTTTTCCCAACTATGTTAGGGTCGGACAACCGGATGCAGCTGAATACCAGTATTTTATATGGAGCGACTGCCTATCTGACTTCCACAACCAAATTACTGGGTAATACGATACCCCTTGGTAAGACTGGCTGTCAGACTTTCGGGCCTCGGACGACCCGTAATGACTGTCAAAGATCCACGAATGATAGCCGGGACCAACAGCTTAACTTGCTTTCCGAGGCACGGAGGAGTCTCGGTATGTAAAGATAGTCACTCATCCACGGACCAACCCCGGAAAGCGCAGCTTAACCTGATGGATCGACCTGCACGGCTGTTATTATTTAGCCACGAGCTCACGATACACCTATCTATTCTGTATGAATAAAAATCAATTGCCGTTCTGAAGTGATACGCGTACAGTAGGTATACATTATGTATGCGCATCACCAGAACGGTTGCACTTGCACCTATTTGGTCAATATTTTTTTGGAACGAAGTTCCTTATCGCGCGTTGTGAAAGGGGGCTAGACGGAAAAAAATCTCACGAAAAGTTGTAACAACACTTTTTGCTATAGTAAGCTATTGTAAGCTGTGCGACGTGCGCATGTTTCTCTGTCTGTCTCTCTCTCTCTCTTATAGAAAGCTTAAGTTTATATTACATTATATTTGTTAATAATAAAAAAAATATTATTATTAATTTAAAAAAAAAAAAAAAATACAATTCCTTCACTAATTAATCGAAAGGAACTTCGTTCCATCCGGGTGTCCCTTGACACCTCTCAACTTTTTTTGTTTTGTTTGTAATTGTTAGGACAAGGTTTGTATGAAAGAAAATGTTTGAAAAGTTTCCGGGAAAATTGGGAAATTCGGGATAACTGAAAGTGCATTTTCTATGGGAATTTTGTATAAATTGTTTAAATTTTGACAGGTCAACGTTTGTTAAGTCAGCTAGTCTATCTTCTATCTATATAAATAAAAATCAATTTAAACGCAGCACTTCAGAACGGTTGCACCTATGTATTTGGCAATTTTTTTTTTGTTGTGTTTGTTATTGTCAGGACAAGGTTTGTATGAAAGAAAATGTTTGAAAAATTGTACGGAACAGTGAAAAATGTTGGTTAAAAAATCTCTATAAAATAATAAAAATGTGAGTGAGACAGAAGTAGTACTTACCTATCTTCAAAAATTTTGACAGAATTGACATATTGACGTTTAGTTGTACAGTTTCTTAGATTGTTTTATCTGTTATATTATTTAGGAGCTCGTGGCTAAGTAATAACAGCAGCACGGGTCGATCCATCAGGTTAAGCTACGCTTGCCGGGGTTGGTCCGTGGATGGGTGACCATCTTTACATACCGATACTCCTCCGTGCCTCGGAAAGCACGTTAAGCCGTTGGTCCCGGCTGTCATTATGGATCTTTGACAGTCGTTACGGGTCGTCAGAAGCCCGAAAGTCTGACAACCAGTCTTACCAAGGGGTATCGTACTACCCAGTTACTGGGTTGTGGAGGTTAGATAGGCAGTCGCTCCATGTAAAATAATGGTATTCAGCTGCATCCGGTTAGACTGGAAGCCGAGCCCAACATAGTCGGGAAAAGGCTAGGCAGATTGATTGATTGATTATATCTGAAAAAGATTTTTTTTTTTGTTTTAGTTGTTTTGGGATAAAAGTAGTAAAAAAATTGTAGAACGTTACACATATTAAACCTGCTATTTTTTAAATTACCAGCAATAGGAATATAGAACTCAATGTGTTATCGTTGTGATCTATCACTCAATTACCTTCAGTCTTGGTTTATTTAATTGTTAAGAAAATGTCATCAGTGAGGCGTCAAAATATCAGAAAGAAAATTATTAGAAAAGTCGTTGGGAAAATTCGGAAAAACTGAAAGTGCATTTTTTACAGGAATTTTGTGTGAATTATTGAAATTTGGGCAGGAAAACGTCTGTCAGGTCAGCTAGTATTCGATTAAAATGGAAATCGCTTTCCATGTCTGTCTCGTGACCGCGTTGTTCTTCTAAACTGCGCAACGGATTTTGATGCGATTTTCACCATCACTTAGAGAAACTATTCCGAAAGGTTTATGTGTGTAATACATTAATATTAAACGTACGTATAATAATAATAATAAAGAAATCTCGATGTTTTGTCAAGTTGTAAAAAGCGTGCGAAGCAGGGGCGGGTCGCTAGTGTTAAATAAAAGAGAAGATATCTCTGACAAATATCTTGTATCATATCGTTTGTTCCCTCTTCCTGTTTGTGGTTTTAGTCTTCAGTGGTGACTCTTGAATTCAATTTCAAATAGGCAGTACAGTACGACACACCTTAGATGTAGCATCGGCAAAATTCGTAAAACCGATCTCGATCCGAACTGAGTGCACCTTCAACATCACCAATCTCTATTACTGCTTTAGGCAAAAATGATCTTTACGCATATGCAATAACTTGTAAAGTCATATAACCAAATAAATTCGTAAAATTGAAATGAATTAATGCAAATTTTCAAATCTATGCTACATCTCAGTTGTGTCATACTGTACCTACTTAGCATCTACATAATTGTGAGCACTTCGATTACCAGTGAATTTAAGTTTTATGACGATTATGTGTTTCTCTTATCTTCGTCAGTCCCTTATAAAATGAAGAGTCTCGTATGCAACCTTGGACGAACTACCGGCAATGTTATAAAAGACTAGAAGTTCTTGGATTCTAAAATTCCGATTCGACTCATTACTTTATTATTGTCAGCAGCTTCCTTCTTCAGCCTACGTCCTCAGAACAAATAAAAAACCAAGACTTAGTGCTGCGAACAATACAGTGAAACATGCGTAAAACTACACCTCGCTCTGTGCATACTGCTCACACGCTCACATTTAATCCAAACAACAACTAAACTACACCTCATTACGTGCACACATGTTTACGAAACCGGCTTCTCGACTGTTGACAGCGCTAATATCTTACCTAAAGACTTCTCTACATAACCTATAATATTATTACCTATGAAATTGCCGTTCTGCAGTACTGGCCATTTCAAATCAAAATAATTTTTGTTTGGCTAAGAATTCTAATTTCAAATTAATTTTATTTTAAAAACATGGATTTTTTTCCCAAAAGTAGTCATTTGTTTATTGATTAGTGTTAGATTTTCATCGCATTTCAATCTTTTTCGTCATCATGGATACGTTAAAAATTCGAGTAATTATGGAATATGAGTACCGTCGTGGCAGCAACGCGGCACAAGCGGCACGCAACATCAACGACGTTTACGGAGCTAACACTACAAACCATCGCACCACTTGTTATTGGTTTGCTTGCTTCCGTTCTGGAAATTTCGACCTGAAAAATGAACCTCGCGGTCGTCCGAAGACTTTGGTCGACAATGACGAATTAAAGGCGATTGTGGAAGCTGATGATACACAATCTACGGCTGAATTAGCAGCAGCTTTCGACGTTAGCGTCAAAACAATATTGGTCCATTTGCGTCAAATTGGCAAGGTAAAAAAGCTTGACAAATGGGTGCCCCACGAACTCAATGTTCGCCAGCGCGAAGTACGCGTCGAGACGTGCCTTGCACTGCTCAACAGACACACAAATGAAGGAATTTTGAACCGCATTGTTACCTGCGATGAAAAATGGATTCTGTTTGATAACAGCAAGCGCTCAGTAAGTTGGTTGGATCCTGGTTCAGCACCTAAACAATGCCCTAAACGAATACTTACCCCTAGAAAAGTGATGGTCACTGTTTAGTGGTCTAGCGCCGGTGTGATTCATCACAGCTTCTTACCAAACGGGGTGAGCATTACTTCAGATGTGTACTGTGAAGAACTGAACACAATGATGGAGAAGCTGGCACATCTCCAACCAGCATTGGTCAATCGCTCGTCTCCGCTGCTCCTGCACGACAACGCGCGACCTCATACTGCACAGCAGACGGTCTCCAAGTTGCAAGAACTGGGGTTGGAAGCTCTCCGTCATCCGCCCTACTCACCAGACCTTGCGCCTACAGACTACTACTTTTTCCAGAATTTGGACAACTTCTTGGCGGGAAAAAAATTCAATACCCGAGAGGCAGTACAAAATGCCTTTGAAGAATTTGTTGCCTCCCGTCCAGCTGATTTCTTTAAGAAGGGCATCAATAAACTGCCACTGCGTTGGCAAAGATGCATTGATTGCATGGGTGATTACTTCGATTAATACAAATAAAAAATGCATGAAAAAAATTCGTTTAAATTTTTTCATACAAAACGGCAATTTCATAGGTAAAGACCTAATTAACCTATTAACTGTGAATCCAACAGCAAACCAGAAACCAACATTTTAAAATTGACATTTAATTTAAAACTGAAATAATTATCCACATTTTACAAACGTGTGGTCAGTGGTGATCACGCGGGATTGGCAGGGAATGCCGATGGTAGGGTCACCATACATCGCAGTCGAATACTTCGGGACATGGCTGTTGATTTATTTTGTGGAAACAATTGAATATCGCGAGCGTAAGTCTATATGGTTTACACGTATATGAGTGATGGAACATTTTGATTGAAGAGAGTTTTAATGCAATTTAAAGGAGAATGATTGTACTGTTTTAACAATAAACGAAAATAAAAATTGTGTTGCAGAAGTTGGAATAAGATCTCTTAACGAGATATTTTAACATTTTGATACATATTTAGTTTTCAGAATATTTTAACACAAAATAATGAACAGTACAGATCTTATCTGGAAATCCGAAAAGAAATCATGTTTGTTCGCTTGCTTGAAAACTTTTAAACTAGATAATACAAATTATTCAACTTTAAACGAAAAAGCCAGCCATAAATACCGAACACCACAGCCAAAACCGCGAAATATAAACACCGAACTGCAATTTTCAGTAAGCCAAAATCATGGCTGCTACGCTGAGCGAAATTGAAAGTGCTCGTCCCGAAAACGCAGTGGACATTCATTGATGTATCTCTTCATCTATTATTATATTTACGAATGCGTTTATGCCTGGCCTCAGTGAAAGTGAAACCGTTTTCAATTGTTATCCCTCTCACCGCTTAATTGACCGATATTTGTAAAAGCGAGCAGTTAATTTGCGTTTTCAGCGATACGCGATGAGCTTGCGCGTTGCAATATTTCTGCGCGGTGGGATAGTTTTCGGATGTGCTGGATCCTGTGCTTTCATATACAATGTAGCTCCTGTCAATCCTTAGTGTTGTAACTACGATCCTTCATGGAATGCTTTTACGCGGTGGGATAGTGTTGAGATATACTGGATTCTATCTTATCAATCCTTAGTAGTCTAACCACGGTCTTTCATGGATTTTTTTTTGCACGGTGGGATAGTTTTGGAATGTTCTGGATTCTATGCTGTCATATACAATGTAAGGTCCTATCAACCCTTAGTGTTCCAACTACGATCTTTCGTGGAATGATTTTTCTGCGAGGTGGGTTAGTTTTTTGGAATTCGTCGTGTCTTTGCCTGAACTAGGTGGACCTCGTGTTCAAAAATAGCGCTCTGTTTCGATTTTTCCTTGGTTACAGAAACATTATTATCAAAGAAAAATTGAACGGCGGGCCGGAAAACAAATGAACAACTGATTTTTTTTAAATATCATGCTTTATTATGAAATTAATTTGAATTTGGAATTCTAAATAGAATGAAAGATATTGATCTCCACACTCCACACACAGTATCAAAAATCGGCAATTTCATAGGTCTTATTAATTAGAATTTTTACCAAATGAATTTTTTTTCGATGTCTTACTTTGGGAATTCCTGGTTTTCATGCTTTGATTAGATAAAACTATGTTAATAAATAATGGGTACTAACCGCGTTACACTGTTGTTAAAGTCTGTTAATAACCGTTTTCAGTAATACACGTTTAAGCGTGTGAGATGATTTTGAAATCAAAAATTCACTGTTCCCGTGCTTGTGTGGTAGACACAAAATAGGGTACCTAACTAATAATCACATCACCCTCAGTTCAACGTTAACTCAATATCCGTATACAGCATCCGTTTGATCTTGACTCTATTAGAGTAAAAAGGGAAATCAAAGTTGTATGTAATTTGTCAATTAAATTACATACAACAGTAGACTATTTTTAATGTTTACATCGCAAAAACAAATCTTATTTTCCCTTTTCAAATAACAGACAGCCAATCTCAAAAAAGTATCGTAAAATGAAGCATGGAAATAACGTTAAAAGTTTAAAACTTCTTAGTTATAACAATACATAATCCTGCTAGACGTACTACTTACAAAACACAAACTAATCAATTAAACCAACCCACATCTAAACAACTAAAACAAGTCCACAAAACATCTAACATGATTGTCACCGCAGCTCAAACTTTTTACAGCTCATCCCTAATCTCGTTTGCATTCTAAACAGGAAGCTTTATTATAGCAAAACACATAATCTCGCGGAGTGTAATAAACATACCATTTCAACGGAGTATAGAAGATCATTTCATTGTGCTTTTGTGCTCAAATACTTTGATTGTCCGTGACGAGAGCGCATAAACACCTCTTTTACTTAGAACTTTGGTCAATCAAGCTATTGATTATATTGTAGTGTGGTCTGGGGAAAGACCACCCATGAGTGGTTACCCCACTCATGGTGTTGGAATAATATCCCTTGTTTATGAAGACCTGATGAAGTAATTCCTTTTAAGTTAGATGTCAAGATACTGCGAAAATAAAAAATGGACAATATTTAGCAACCTCCCTATCTATTGTCAATAAAGTATCATAATTATGAGACACTACAGATTTTGCCAGTGGCTTCGCCCGCGTGGGTGTCGGAAATTATCCCACGGGAACCGTACATTTTTCTACCTCTGTGCCAAATTTCATACAGATCCGTTCAGCCGTTCTGGCATGATTGACTATCAAACATCCATCCATCCAAACTTTCGAATTAATATAATACTCGTTAAGTAAGATGGTGGAGACATGATATTCGCTGGATTAAAAGGGCTAAAATTGGATCGAGCTCAACAGAGAGCAATTCCTCTCAATTGTGAGAGACTGTCCATAAAATTTCATTAGGCTGAACATGATGATGAAGTGTTTTAATCATGGACTTTGTTTGAGCCTATAAGAAATAACATTATTTTACTCAATGATCTGCTGATAATACGTTCATCACACTATCGCTACAATGAATAGTTGTTGTGAAATGTTGCCATTATCAGTTGGTAAACGGATTGGTCATCATTCTACATGTAAAATACTCAGGATATAATTTTGCAGTGAAATGTTTCAAGAACCAGGTACAGAAAGTGAGGATCTTCGAGACCTTGACTATTCTAATCTAGCAGAAAATCAATATCAATCTGCCTAGCCTTTTCCAAGCCATGTTGGGGTCGGCTACCAGTCTAACCGGTTACAGTTCAATACCAGTATTTTACATGGAGCGACTGCTTATCTGACCTCCACAACCCAGTAACTGGATAATACGAAACTCCTTGGTAAGACTGGTTGTCACACTTTCGGGCTTCTGACGACCCGTAACGACTGTCAAAGACCCACGAATGACAGCCGGGACCAATGGCTTAGCGTGCTTTCTGAGGCGCGGAGGAGTCTTGGTATGTAAAGATGGATCAACCCCGGTAAGCGTAGCATCTCCTAATGGATCGACCCGTGCGGCTGTTATTACTTAGCCACGAGCTCCTCTATCAGAAAATCACGAATCATAATTTCCAAATACCAACAAGTAACATCAAAGAAAAAGGCAAGTTAAAGTATAACTTTTACACTGCTTAGCGACTGCCACCGTGCTTAATAACAACACCATCATGAATTTATGCGCTTTGCCGTCTCTAAATAACACATTAGAGAGAATTTTACGCGTTCACTGCATTTCCTTAAGCATAACGATTGTTCTTGTGATGTGTTCGCAATAAAACCACTGTTTCTATGCCGCTATTAATATTTAGTTCAAAGGAGTTGTGGACGCTTCATTTTATACTATTATTGCTATGACTAGGCGATTAAGTTATGATTTTTGTCTGTTTTTCTTTAGGTCGTTGAGCTGTTTTATGTTTGGGAGATTCTGTGTCTAGAACTAAAGCATTTTCTGCTTTTTAGGGTTCCGTACCTCAAAAGGAAAAAAACGGAACCCTTATAGGATCACTCGTGTGTCTGTCTGTCTGTCTGTCCGCCTGTCACAGCCAATTTGCTCCGAATCTAATGGACCGATTAAGTTGAAATTTGGTACTCATATGAATTTCTGTGACCCAAACACGGACGGATAAAGTAAATAAATGAATTTTGAATATAGAGGTCACTTTTGGGGGGCAAATAAGAAAATTTAAAAAAAAGTTTTGGAAACTACACCATGTGGCATGTCAAATGAAAGGGCTTACTATGAGGGTCTCAAATATATTTTTTTTTAAATTTTTAAATAAATTGTTTTAAAGTTATTTAAGAAAATAGTCGAAAATTGACCATCCCCCCCCCTTATCTCCGAAACTACTGAGCCTAAAATTTTGAAAAAAAAATACCGAAAATAGATCTTTACCTGTAGATTACAGAAAAACCTATAAGAAGTCTGTGGTCTTAAAATAACATGGTAAATCTATCAATATTGTGAGTACAAACTTACATTTACAGTTGGAATGTATTGGAGAACATGTTTTTCAACTACAATGTTAAGTTTGTTCTTAAGATAAATTCATCCCAACTACGGAACCCTTCATTGTGCGTGGTCCGACACGCACTTGGCCGGTTTTTTTCTCATCAAGTATAAGTTTATCGTATTCATTGTCAAGACTAGTCAATACAATACCTACCTTATCTCAAGAATCCACAGTCTGTTATCCTCTATTGTATTGTAAATCACTTATATTGTTATTGGGACTTAAGGATTCCCGTTTGCACATTTTCTAACTCTAATTTGATTTTGGTCGCTGGCTTAGATTCCATTCCATCATTCGGAATAAATCAAATCAAATCAAATTTATTACTGAACCAAAAAGTTGTACATTAGTTGGTGATTGGAGCCATCTGTTAGGCAAGTAATGCCTGTGTTAGGTGACTCCGCTCTTCCACAGCAGTATACAATTTTCTCAGTATCTTAGGCATAAACATAATAAACAACAACACAATGCAACATAATAAGCTAGGATACAGCATTTTTTGTTTTTGTTTAAGTGTGTTTTTAGTTAAGTTAATGTGATGATGTTACAGGGGGACGTTATCGCTCAGCAATAAAGCCCAACAAATAAATAAAAAAAAAAAAATATGACAACTGTAGATAAAACTATTAGCAATACTTACTTTGTAGTTACCCAACCTTATTGGTGACTAGCTGTGTCCGCGACTTCTTCGCGTGGAAGTCGTAATATACACAATATTCTAAACTAACAGCATATTTTAATGAAACTCCCGCGCTATTGCTTCATCAGTGAAAGTCCCGTCAAAATTGGTCCAGCCGTTTCGGAGATTAGCCGGAACAAACAGACAGACAGACAAAAATTTTGAAAACCGTTTTTTTTTGTATGATACCGTATATACTTTCATACGCATTTAGTAAAAATGGAGGAGGAGCTCGTGGCTAAGTTATAACAGCCGCACGGGTCGATCCATCAGGTTAAGCTACGCTTGCCGGGGTTGGTCCGTGGATGGGTCACCATCTTTGCATACCGAGACTCCTCCGTGCCTCGGAGAGCACGTTAGGGCGTTAGTCCCGGCTGTCATTCGTGGATCTTTGACAGTCGTTACGGGTCGTCAGAAGCCCGAAAGTCTGACAATCAGTCTTACCAAGGGGTATCGTATTACCCAGTTAATGGGTTGTGGAGGTCAGATAGGCAGTCGCTCCATGTAAAATAATGATATTCAGCTGCATTCGGTTACACTGGAAGCTGACCCCAACATAGTTGGGAAAAGGCTAGGCAGATTGATGCATTTAGTAAAACCTTGTTATTTTGACATTACAAACAGACACTTCAATTTTATTTATTTGTATAGATGTATAGATATCCACCAAAAACCCGTGCTTTAAAATCCTTGTAACTGGCATGAAAGAAAACAAAGTATGAATGTGGACGAAGCTAAAGAATTATGCAAAAACCTTTGTTTTGTAATTTCTTCCCATTCCCTGGGAAAAATATTTTGTGTATACTGTATTTTAGTTTTATATTATTTTCATGAACTGGGCTAAAAGAAGCTGCTACATTCCATGTTTTTCTTTCATTCCCAGATCGACATGGATATAACGGGGTCTTAGAGTCGAAATATAACATGTACAATTGTGCATATCCTTCAAAAGATACCTGGATGCTTACAGCTCTGTTTACCCACTTCAATCAAAACCGTGAGTATATTTCTATAGTTCCATGCATAAGTCCATGTTGATCTGAAAACAGAAAGTGAGTATTAGGTAGTTGTACATTTTCTCGCATAGATTTTTATCCTATACAAAAAAAAGGGGAAATCCTGACTGACTCATCAACGCCCAGCCCAAACCAACCAACCTAGAAAGCTAAAATTTTGCACGGAAATTCCATTTATAATGTAGACAAGGAATAAGGAAGGGTTTCTCGGTAGTATACGTTCCTCGGGGATATTTTCCGACATCTACGCGAGCGAAGCCATGGGCAAAAGCTAGTGAGAAATATTTGAATATAATACATATTTGTAACCACATTCTCGGAAACAGCTCTAACGATTTATAAAAGTTGCAATATAAGGGTTTACGGGGGCGAAAAATCGTCTATAGGGAGGTCTTAGGGAAAATTTGTTTTCTCTATTTTCAGTAATTTTCACCCGAGCAGAGCTCGGTCGCCCAGGTAGGTACTGTTTATTAAATGAATGGTAGCCTAATGTAATGTTGTTATTTGAAAAAACCACAATCTTAAAAATTTTGTCTTTAAATGAATTAAGTATTTCCGTTTAGGCCAATTGAGTAAGTTAATTTTTAGGTTGATTTTATTAAATTTCTAATGCTTTTAAAGCCCAAAAATCACAAAATTCAACCCTCGAAAGTCTCCTAAAAGTAAAAACATAAATAAAAGTATTCAGTAACGCATCTTCCCGCGCAAAATGTAAAATGCAACAGTGGGAATCACTCTCCCCACGACCCATGAACGTCGAAATGATCGGTATGTCGGTGTGAAAAGTTAAATAACCCGACAAATAAACGATTATAATGATTCCATTTCATTGAAAGAGGTTCATCAAAGAGAATTTCGTGATGACATTTCATGTAGAAGTGACAGATGACAGTTGGTGGTGTACGAACGTTGAATGGCTGGTTACCTATATTAATACACTACTGGATTCCTTCTCTTTCTAACATAATTTAATAATTATAATCAATTAGACTATTCATAGAGAAATATAAAGTCGGACTCGCGCACGAAGTTTCCGTACCATTATCTATAAAAACGGCAAAAAAATCACGTTTGTTGTATGGGAGCCCCCTTAAATATTTATTTTATTCTGTTTTTAGTATTTCTTGTTATAGCGGCAACAGAAATACATCATCTGTGAAAATTTCAACTGTCTAACTATCACGGTTCATGAGATACAGCCTGGTGACAGACGGACAGATAGACAGATAGACAGACGGACAGCGGAGTCTTAGTAATAGGGTCCCGTTTTATCCTTTGGGTTGGGGACCCTAAAAATCAACCCTAAGTCACATAACTAAGAATGTTTGTATTTTATTGCAAAGTTTCGAATTGACAACGTTCAGTTATTGTAACCTTCACTCGTAACTTATTAGTTTTGAATGATTCTTTACTTTGTTTTTTTTTTTTTTATTTTATTATTTATTTAGTATCTGATTAAAAATTCAGGAGAGAAAACAAAAACACTCTAAAATATAAAAAAATCTGACTTATAAGCTTTACTAGCTGCACCTCGCGGTTTCAACCACATGTGTTAATCCAGGGTATAAGCTATCTACATACCAAATTTCATCCAAATCGGTCCAGCCGTTTGAGCGTGAAGAAGTAACAAACATACACACACACACACACTCACAAACTTTTGCCTTTATAATATTAGTGTGATAACAAGAGAAATCGAAAATCTTTTACAATTTTGATTTTCTAAATTCCCAATTCTGATATAGCCAACAATTCTACTCTCAATTCCTTACTTAAAAAAACTCCACTCGTGTATAATAAGATGCAATACAAAATTACACAAAACCTCCCATACCCGGAGGTGTGTACTCACCGAGGGCCCTCGTCCCTCTCAACGTGACAATGGCACTCCAACATCATTCCTCCCGCGTGAGCACCGATCACTTATTATTTCCTTATTATTATTGTGTTGGCTTCACGCTATTGTTTGACATAAAATGTCAAACAATTTGTCTTAACAGAATTTGTTGTTTGGGGTTTGTGAGATTTGAGTTCAAATTATGTAATGTGTCCCAAAGTTTCCCATTCTTTAACGTTCTGCCAAAGAAAATTGCCAGTTAGGCCTTGGGAGGATACATTGAAGCGTGGTTTAGCTCGGTGTGTAAATGAAATGTCATTATGACTGTCTCGTTTGACGCGCGAGATACGAGTAGAAGACTCTCACCGGAACTAAACGCGCTTCGTTTAAATGTTTTATGACATAACATGCTATGAGTACTTAATACATTTTTGCTAGTAAGTTCTTAACATAATTTAAATACCTTCGATTTAAAGCAAATTTTACTGCACAATAAGGAACTGTTTACGAATAATGGTATAAAACAGAAAATGGACGGTGCTACTTTAGATTTTTTTCCATTGAAAAAATTTCAAGTAGGTAATCATGGTGTTGTTTTTAGTGCAGTAGTAGATAATATAGTCAAATAAAACATTTGGAAAATCCAAATGATTTTATCATATAAATTTTGTATTTATCCGAATTTTAAAAACACAAAATTTATCTAACTATGTATCCCCTTAACTTCTCTACGTTTAGAATACTAGATATGCTAGAAATCAACAAGGAATGACCATGATATTATTTGAATATCAGATTGCATTTGCAATCAATACCTAGAGTACGTCACCGACTTCGTCTAGTTTTTAAAATACGAGTAACGTTGTTAAGTGTTTGCAGAAACCAAGTTATAGAAATAAAATAATTTATCAACAAAACACTTTCTTTGATCAAAGTAAACGTAAGCACTACAGAATTTTGATACTCATCCATAAAAAAAAAATTGTAATGTGAAGAAATAGTTTATTAAAAAACATTTTGTTTCACCTCTAAGAAAGTGGAACGGACTTGTGTAAAGTAAAATAAGCACTATTCTAAGTTCTAAAATAATTATCACGTAAAAAATTAAGTTAGATTAAAATTGCTTATCAGTCTTGTAGGCAAGGCTAGATTGCAATGAATTATTAAGAACCTGGTTCTTTTTAATAAAGGAAAAAAAAAATCCTTTTCTACGCGAAGTTTTCACCACTATATTAGACGAATCCAAATAAAAACTGTTGAATATCTACAACAATGACAATTCCTCCATTCAAAACAAAACTCTAAGCAATCGTTTTCAATATGCATTAACACATATTACTAACCAATCCAACAATGTAATGATCCACAATGATACGAGTACTACATTCTATGAAAATCCGGAAATGTTAGAAACAAACGAACTATCACGATTAGATACTAATCACAATGTCAGAATCAATTGACAACTAACAACTGATAGAGAATAATTGGCATTTTGTATTAGTATTTCATTTATTGAAGCTGGCAGGTGTGATCAACTGATTGGTCCCCTAATAGACCTACGAGTAAGCTTTAATGATTTTAAATCTGTGATAGGATTTTGCTAACAAGTTTTTACTGAGATTTGACTATACTATACAAGGTGTAAACCTTATTAACGCACAACCTCTCATTGTACCCATCATTATGAACAACTTTTATTATGGGACCAAAACTGAAATCGCGAAGAAAAAATCTGCTGTTACATAAATTTTGACGAGTTATGCGAACATGGGAACAGCTGAATATTTTTTTCGCGATTTCATTTTTGGTCCCATAGTAAAAAAAAAAAAAAAAAAAATGTTAAAATAAGTAAACGGTTAAAATTTCACCCAATATATTTACATCCCTCAAATGACCGCACATTTTATTTCCATCTACGATACTCACATCAGTGACATTTGCGGGAGGGACACAATTTGTGGGTTACTCAACTGGCAACTGTCACCGCTCAAGCATAATTGTGATGGCAACACCTAACGCGTCACCGCGTCAGTTTGGTCCCATAGTAAAAGTTGTTCATAATGATGAGTACAATAACCCTTTAAGAGGTTGTGCGTTATTTAAATTACACTTTGTTTAAAGGAGACAGATAAAGACCTTAGTAATGTTGCGATTTTAAGTTACGATACTGTTATCAAGGAGCTGCTACTCGTACAATCCACTTAGTTATTAGTTTGTTTTTAGTGATATTTGAATTTGAGTCTGTATTAAAATAATATTTTCGTGAATATTTTGTACGTATAATTCAGGATTTGGGAATTAGGACCTCTCGCATCACCGCGTAGAGCAGTGGTGGGCTCGATGTCGAGACCAGCACTCACTCATAGGTATGTACCTATGAGTTGTACGTTGTAGGTTCGAACCCAGGCAGACACTATACTTTGTGTAAGAAAACTTTTTTACAAAAAAATACAACCGACTTCCAAAAACAACACTACAAAGTGAAAAATAACTTTAATTTCGGAAGTCGGTGTCTAGTTAAATGTATTTTCGTTTTTGCCACCGACTTCCGAAATTAAAGTGACGACACGGTTGGCGCAGTGGTTGAGCGATTGACTGCTGCGCAGCATGTCGCGGGTTCGATTCCCGCACGGAACAAATATTTGTACGACCTACAAGTATTTGTTCCGAGTCTGGGTGTTTTTCTATCTATAATATGTATGTATTTACAAAAAAAAAAATGTATATAAGTAGTTTATCAGCCATCTCGTTACCATAACACAAGCATTAGGTTGCTTAGCTTGGGGCTAGATGGCGTTGTGTGATATGTCCAAACATATTTATTTATTGTTCATAATGATGAGTACAATAACCCTTTAAGAGGTTGTGCGTTATTTAAATTACACTTTGTTTAAAGGAGACAGATAAAGACCTTAGTAATGTTGCGATTTTAAGTTACGATACTGTTATCAAGGAGCTGCTACTCGTACAATCCACTTAGTTATTAGTTTGTTTTTAGTGATATTTGAATTTGAGTCTGTATTAAAATAATATTTTCGTGAATATTTTGTACGTATAATTCAGGATTTGGGAATTAGGACCTCTCGCATCACCGCGTAGAGCAGTGGTGGGCTCGATGTCGAGACCAGCACTCACTCATAGGTATGTACCTATGAGTTGTACGTTGTAGGTTCGAACCCAGGCAGACACTATACTTTGTGTAAGAAAACTTTTTTACAAAAAAATACAACCGACTTCCAAAAACAACACTACAAAGTGAAAAATAACTTTAATTTCGGAAGTCGGTGTCTAGTTAAATGTATTTTCGTTTTTGCCACCGACTTCCGAAATTAAAGTGACGACACGGTTGGCGCAGTGGTTGAGCGATTGACTGCTGCGCAGCATGTCGCGGGTTCGATTCCCGCACGGAACAAATATTTGTACGACCTACAAGTATTTGTTCCGAGTCTGGGTGTTTTTCTATCTATAATATGTATGTATTTACAAAAAAAAAAATGTATATAAGTAGTTTATCAGCCATCTCGTTACCATAACACAAGCATTAGGTTGCTTAGCTTGGGGCTAGATGGCGTTGTGTGATATGTCCAAACATATTTATTTATTTATTTATTATTTATAAAGTTATTTTTCACTTTGTAGTGTTGTTTTTGGAAGTCGGTTGTATTTTTTTGTAAAAAAAGTTTTTATTTTTCACTTTTTAGTTGTGGTACCTACCCCACACAAATTCATATACCACTACCTGCAAAACAAACTAGAACATCATCATTTTATATGAAAGTGGGGAAAAAATACGTATTATTGAAGCTAACTCAAAAACTACCGAAGCAAAGTTAATCAATTTTATATGGGACCAACTGTGATGTATACACTCTCGAACAAAACAAAAAAAAATCCAAATCGGTCCAGCCATCTTCGAGTAATCGGGGAACATACATAAAAAAAAAAAAAAAATAAAAAAGGTTCCGACGAATTGAGAACCTCCTCCTTTTTGAAGTCGGTTAATAATTTCATTACCACTGCTCTCAAAACGGTGAAGGATAACATCGTGGGGAAGCCGGCATTTCCTAGAACAAAAAAAATCTAAGATATGTGACATCTACAGGGCCCACGTGGTAGATTATGGCCCACTCCCTCTCACAGAGATGAGGCCTGTGTCCCAGCCTGTGAACATTATAGGGTGATTCTGCATCACTGCGTCGCGTCACCTACTGGGCTCAAACAATATAATAATATCAACTAAAGTACAGTCAGCATCAATAATATCGGGAAAACAATTTGTTCAAAATGATCTTTATACAACTATGAAAATTAAATATTAACTCAATGAGCACACGACCACTGTTATTCTGACAAGAACTTTAGCCAATTGAGATAAAGTTTTATTTTCTTAGTTGATGAGATTGATGACCATAGAGTTGTCTTCTTTTTGTTTCTCTTCACACTGAATAGTAGAATTGATCCTGAATGCATTGAAGTCTAATTTCGCTCTTACATTAGACATTGCTAAATAATCCTGGTTTACCTCTAATTGGCGACTGTGTAAGTCCGAAGCTATTGTTACCTCTAGTACTTAAATAAAAATTATATACAGAAGCTGTTGGTGCACCATATTACGAGTATATAAATGTACTCTTTATTAAGAGAACACACAACCTCATTGGTCTAGTGGTCGCAACCGCTACTGCTGAGCATGAGGTTCCGGGTTCGATTCCCAGGTCAGGCAAAGTGTTATTCTTGGGCGGAGCACCGCCGTGTTCTCACATGACTTCTCCCGCTCTGGGCAGAGCGGGAGGGCGTGTCAGACTTTTACTGACTAAAACCCACCCATGTTCCTTCAGCTGCCCGTGCCAGGGCCACGGTATCTCTTTCGAACTACCCGCGACCCCGGCGGCATCGGCCCAATTGACCCCGTCACTGCTGACATCTCTTTGAGGCGCGCGTGGAACACAACGCGCCGTCGACCCGGGCCTGGTCCTTACCGGACGGCGAGCTGCCCATTACTCGTCGTCCGCAAGCCCGCGCCTACGGTGGCCGGGAATCGGCGATAGATTCCCGCCGCCCAGGGCGTCTCCTGCGGCGGCTAGGGGCGCGAGGGCACCGCTGTTGCCTCTCCCTCACACGTTCCGCGTCCTCCTTTGCGAGCATTACTGCTTCGCAGAACGAGGTGACGGCCTCCCATGCACTCTCGCTCCGCACCATGGCCTGGACCAGGTTTGGACGCGAGAGATCGCCGCCGCCGATCGCCTCCGTGAGAACACGGCGGTGCTCCGCCCAAGCCGGGCAGACATCCACTGTATGCTCCACCGTGTCCTCCGGGCGATCCACACAATGGTGACACCCGGGCGTTTCCTCCCGCCTTATTCGAAACAGGAACCTTCCGAAACAACCGTGTCCGGTGAGGACCTGCGTCAGGCGGAAGGTGAGGACGCCGTGGCACCTCTCCGACCACTCCTCAAAGAGGGGACTTATCGTCGCAATTGTGGCGTGCCCAGTAGGTACACCCCTGCCTATCCCTTTGGAGAAATACAAGTGTGATGTGCCTACACAGAAATAGGTTTCTTTTATATACAGGGAGTAAGTGTAAACAGTGGCAATATTTTAAGGGGTACTCATCATTATGAACAACTTTTACCATAGGACCAAACCTGAAATCCCCACGCTTTTTTTCACAATGACATTAATTTTCTCGTTAATCACTTTATTCTTACATTGAAAAATTTATTTTTTACTTTTTAGTTTAGTTTAATGGTAGGTACTTACCTATTAAAGCGTGTTTTTTAGTTTTTAAACTATAATTAATGATATTGAGAAAATTCAGTACCTTCAGATTGACACCAATAGTAGATTAACGGCCGAACCCAATAACCTACTGTCTGTAAAATCGCTACTGATGATAGACAATATAATTCTATCTGTCCTTATGTTCCTTTCGTTCGTTCGTCTAATTTTATTCTATCTGTCTACGAGTATTATTGGCACGTTAAAACCGTAGGTAGATAGGTTTTTCTAGGTTTGTTGGGTGTTTTTTTAGGTTATTGGGTTCAGCTGTTAGTTGCTATGGGCAAACCTTATACCGATTCTACTATGTTATTCCGATTGCTTTGTGTTAGTCCATCTTTGAAGAGGATCGTAGTTATTTATTGAGCAGAAGTTTATAATATTACGCCCATATATGAACTTAGTATTTGGGTCACTTTAGTCCAGCTAGAATGTTTAACTCTCTACTTGAGTTGGCTATTAGGCTATTATTACTTATTGAGGAATGGTGCCCAAGATCGTCCCTTCCAAATGTATTATGAAATACGTCTGCAAAAAATAGAATTCATTATTCCTACCTCACTTGAGTACAGGTATAACAAGTTACCTGTTCCTATGTTTGAATATTTTAGAGTGGGTAAAACAAAATCCAATTTTGCATATTCATACCGAAACAAAAAAAAATCATAAGTGACTTTCCGAATAAACCCTCGTTAGAATTAGAAATCAACCGTCACTGGCCGAAAAAAAAAAACAATAATTATAAAGCGCGCGTAATTCTAATTCCGAATTCAAATTAAAGCCGCTTAATGCGCGGGAGCGACCCCGTTAAAAAAAAGAGTTGACGAGTGCTCGGAGGGTGGTAATTTTTCATTAATTTAAGTTCACCATTCCCTGTTTTGTTTGCTTTTAATCGCATTTCTAATTAATCCCGTCGAGAATAACGTGACAACTGTCGACTATGGCCGCCATTTTTTCGAGCCGTATAGCAGATGTCGGCCGATTTCCATTTGTTTCTGAGATTAATGATTCGGTACGATTGTGAATTTTTCCGGTCGGCTTTTGTTGTTTTAGAAGCAATTTGTCCGCTTACTTTTGTAGAGAGGCAGTCGTTAAAGCCTCCACAAATGATATTGGAACGGAATAAAAAAAGTCGCGACAAAAAGGGTTTCATGTATTCGATTTCAGTTGCATGTCAACAGAATTCTGGTTGATGAAAACGAATTATTATTTCCATGGTTTTAAAACTAATCAAATCCTGTTGCATCGGAAAATATCTAAAACAAACAAGTCTAAAATGATTTCAGCGCTTTATAATAATCTAATTCTGGAATCCAAAATATTTTTCGAAACTCAATAAGAATTTACCTTGGTAGATAGACACTAACTCAAGCAAGAAGAAAAGCTAGAAATGGTAATCCAATGCAAGTAAACCAAATCAAATTTATTTTTAAACAAAGCAAATAGTACATTATAGATCACGGGAAACGAGAATTCTCTGTTCGGAATCTCTTACAGTAGAGTGGCTCAGATGTTTTTAAACGATGGAACGAACCAATAGCTAAGATTGGAAACGTTTTATATGGTACCGGTAGACACGAAAGTAACGCTGAAGTAAGAAGTATGATTTTGAGGAAGTGAGGCATATGAAAAATAAAGAAGATACATGATTAACAAAATTTTGCCCGCAGCTTCACCCGCGTGGATGTCGGAAATTATCCCATGGGAACGTACTAAATACCGGGATAAAAAGTATAGTAAGTATGTACTAACTCAGGTCATGGTCTACACGTGTGCCAAATTTCTTCAGGCTACCATTAAGGCGTGAAAAAGTAACACAGACCGAAAGACAGACTGATAAACAGACAGAGTTACTTTAAGAATTGATAATTGGAGAAGTAAGACGATGGTACACCCGGCTACATATCAAGCTATTCATTTCCAGTATAAGCTGATATTGCATTGTATAGGATTTCCGTACAATGAGAGGTCAGCTTATATTGGAATGTATAGCTTGATATGTAGCCGTGTTACAACTAAAGATATCGTATTCATAAAGACGTAATTCTTTTCTTGATGGTTATTATACTCTTGGTCTACATAAGTCTCTAATGATAATAACGCCTAACTAGTTTTCAATTAACATCTTAGATCATGCCTCGAAAACCACAAAGCCCAATACAAACCCAAAAGCGTAGTAAGAAGCATTAAAGCAATCTCCCAAGTTATATACAAATCCACCCTAACCACAGGCGACACCCACAGCAATCAAAATAAAAACGTCACAATATTGAACAATATCCTTCATATCATATTATTGCAAAAATAGTTTCATTTCCACGAGTCATTTTGTCCCCTACGGAACAAGCTATACTCAATAATTCAAGAACTCGCACCCAGCTTGTAACACGTACAAATGACACCTCGATTTTAAAATCTACCATCCGTATCCGACCGTAACTAGTGGTAGGTTGTGTAAAGTCATCTCCACTTAAATGTGTTGCAAAGAGTTACTTACCTACTTGTCGAAGTATTAAAGTGTATGTGTGAGTAGTATCATATGCATGTGTGCCTGTATTATCATATGTATGTGTTTCTGTATTTTTATGTGCATGTCTTGCTAGGTGTTTAAAACTTCTTGCGTCTTTGCCTTCTCTTGACATAATATAGGTTTATGTATTAAATTTCTATCAGTCTTGTTCCCTTGTATCCTTGTAGTTGAAGGGTGTTGACTACTATTCTTCAAGAGACATTGCAAGTTTGATCAAAACTATGCTGTCTTATATCTCTTTTCGTATGCGGTGTTAGATTCAAGAGTCAATAAATTTCAAACAACTAAATAACCAACATTTAAAATGTCCAGATACCCATTAAAACTCACGTTACTGTTCTTATTATTACGAAAACAAAGGTTTTCAAGAGCTTAGCCTCAATATGTCAAGGATGACGATGAACAATGACAAGGAAACTTCCAATGATCATTATAAATGCTGCATATCAAAATCAATATCATGTCTCATATAAAAAAGGAAGCAATTGTTGATCACCCACCTTTACCTCTTGAAAAAAACCCTTAAACAAATGAAGAAGAGCAAAATGAGCAATTATTGCGTATATGTAAGATATTACTTGAACATGCGAATGATATGGAAAGAGCAGAAACATAAGTAAATAAAGAACAAACACGAAGATCACAAATCGCCTTAATATCAAACACAGTTAGGAAAGCTAGCCTTTATAATGTAGTGTAAGTGTCTGCATTTTAATAGAAGATTTCTCTTATCGCTTAACACTCGAAGGAGGATGTTTCTCTGATGGAAGCTATAAGCGAATCTATCATGTCTGTATATAACGGTACTCATTACTTCTACCTCCCAAACACAAAAATCAAGCAATATCGAACCGATACAAGAGAAATTCATCAGCCATTCTTGCCTCTTGAACAAAAGCATGCTTGCAAAGTCTAAATAAATGAAGAACAAACACGAAGATCGCAAATCGCCTTAATATCAGCACAGTTAGTAAAGCTAGCCTTTATAGTGTAGCGCTATAAGTGTCTGCTGCCTGTAAATTTTCGCAGAGGCGATCTGTGGCCGGTCTTTGTGCTATTAATTTGTAATGTCCCCCTCTGCCTGCCTAGATGCATAGCTCGGGTATACGTGAGAGCGTATGGGGGGATAAGTCGACAGCTTCAGGTTAAGGTTTTGAGTGCGTATGGTTGCTTGTTGCGAAGTTAAGCTTGGGCATAAAATGGTGGGATTTTTGTGTATGTGATTGGTTTTGAGTTACGGTATGTGTTGTTTCCGGATTTACGTTTAGAGAGTGCTAAGTATGAGATTTTTTTAGTTAAAGCTATTTCTGGGGTACTTACATATGCTCGACAAAATATTCAGAGTAGGTACCTATAAGTTGTGTTCACAATACCACCCTAGAAGATATTTTCCGATGATTTTTGTTTGTTTTGAAGAAGCAGGCGCAGATTACCAAAAGATAGTAAATAGATATTTCAAAATCCAATTTCAAAATTGCCAAACAACATAGACCACACTCATATCAAAGATCGACATATCGTTCCCCAAACGCCTACCGATGACACGCAACATATTCGAAATCTTCAGACATGTCGTCGTTTTAGTACCTCGTGTTGAGCCTTTGCCGATCTTCAATGGGGGCCCGCGTTTCCGATAGGATTAAGCCAGACTTACTGCTCGGTCAGGAACACGGCGCGACGCAGTAACCCACCCCTCCCCGCACACCCGCACCACACACCCTACAGCCTAACCTCACCCCCTCCCTCGCCCGCCGCATTAGGAGCAATCATATTCGACGGCTGCTAGGTTTTGGCATCGGTCTGTGTTGCTTAGCCTCGGCCAGCTATTTGTGGAACAATGATTGGTCTTGTCTTAGTTTGTAACGTCGTTTAGGTCCATTTTCGTTTGTATCAACAAAAATTTTGCTGCAATTTCTAATTTGGTTGTCAAAGTAAATTCATTAAACAAGCAGCAGTAACAATGGATGTTTAATTACTTAGTACAGGGAAATTATAATAGAATCTCGCTCCAAATTCTTCGAAGCGGTCGACTATCCGAAAATCCTGGAACTCTTAGGTCCCGTTTGAATCACTTCTTAATGAAGCAGTGGGCTCTGTGGTAGGTAGCCGAAGTCTAGGCGTGACTTGTCAACCTTAGACCAGAGCCCAAAGCCTAGCTTTGTGCGTAAGTTTATTACTTACGTTCAAAGGTTTCTTGTGTGCCATGCGGCCGTACGTAAAGACCACCCTTTCACTTCCCGCGTAAGAGGCGACTAAGAGAATAGCTACGGCAAAAGGATAGGATACTGCATCGTGATTATGTGAACGTCACCTAGACGTGGCTCGTTGTACAGCCTCTATGGCATGAATATATTCGCCTGTCCAAATACTGCAGCTTTGAAATACCAAAATTGGATTGTCTCCTTTACTTTATTAAAGACTTCTACGGAGTTTGAGGACCCCGTTTCTTTTATTTTTTGTGTTCTTTAACACATAACAGGTTAATACCTTTTTTCTAATTTACGTGTAACTCGTGTAAATACACCATCATCATGTTTCAAGTATTTTGGAATTCGAATACTATACAGGGTGCCCGGAGAAGGGTCAACTAAAGGTACAGTTTAGATGCTTTTTATTGCGAGGCATCCGAATCATATACATGGGGTTGATTCAGATGCTTCCGCGATATTACGAGATTATTAGTAGTTTATAAGACATAGATTTTTTAAATGATTTTTTTAATAATTTTCACCTGACATCGGTTTTGATTTTTTTGTTTTTTCTATTGGATGTTTGTGGCTGATTTTTTTGTGATAATTCATCACCATAATGTCAAGTACCATCTTATAAATTTTGGTTTTTGAAATTGAGTAGAGAGTTCAAATAGCTCAAGCAAAATAAATATATTATAGTGACGATTCCTATCACAATCATTTGGAATCTAACCATCAAATCGCACCGGCCCAAAATCATTTCATTTTTAAAAACTTTATAAGTCCAAATAAATCACAGAGCGAACCCTCTTCATATACGTCAACTCCCACATATTGCCACGATATGTATAAGTAGTTTCGATATCTACACCTGCACCAGTGACCGACAAGCTAACTAAGTACGAGCCGTGCGTTCGACAGGGAGGGATGTAAACATTTTTGTATCCGTATTCTATTCCTGGTTTGCGAATGGATGAAAGGATTCTGGATTGATGTGATAGAACACAATACAGACAATGGGTTAGATAAGATATGCTTGCGAATTAAATTGTTGGATTTGTCACCTTTGGCCAATATTATTTTCAAAGGCATATAACTTGTGATTTTTACTCTGCTTTTCTGCTCTCTTTCTTACATGGTACTTTTATTTCTGTTCTTGGATGCTCTAAGACTTGCTATATGTACCTATAGTAACTACATATGCAGTGTATTTGCTTGATGAAAATATTATTCGACAATTTAAACATCTAAGGAAAATATTTAGTCAAAAACTTGAGAAATATTGAAAATAAAAAAAATAACAACAAAAGTGTCCTCAGTCTGCTAGTCCGAGAAGAATGAGAATCGAATCGAGGATCGAGGATACATTTTTTTGAATGAGAATTGTGGATAAAATGGGGAGGTATAGGACCAAACTATTCACCCCAGCTTAATCAGTGTTACACATTCCAATTCTATTATTCGTTACTCAGAATCTATAGTTTACTGCTGCAATGATATTTGTTCATCGTTCTCTAATGCATTTCCAAGTATTGGAGCTTCTGCTAGCTAATACGGCGTATGTATGAACTTCCATAAACATTTACTTGGATCATTCCAGGTATTATTGCCGCTTCTGGTAATTTATTAATTTTAGCACTATTCTTAATTTTGTTTTGGTGCAAATATCGTCCAGCGATTTGGAGAAATGGAAATATATAATTATGTCACAGCCTCTTAGCCGCCTATCCTTTGTAAGTAGCGGTCGCCGACCGCTGCCGTTGAACCGTTCGCTTCGCTCGCTCGGCTCGCACGCGGTTGTTCACAGTTCTAACCTAACCCATTGGTCGGGGTGCCAGTTTAGATATTGCGACCAATTCGGCTCGCGCGTGGTTGGTCACAGTTCCAAGTTAATCTATAATTGAATATCATTCAGTCCGCTAGTTGAACGGCCGCTGTGTAGTTAAAAGGTTAGGCGGTTAACTACCGTAGGAGACGCCCTGGGCGGCGGGAATCGATAGCCGGTTCCCGGCCACCGTAGGCGCGGGGTTGCGGGTAGCGAGCAATGGGTAGCTCGCAGTCCGGTAAGGACCAGGCCCGGGTCGACGGCGCATTGGTTCCACGCGCGGCTCAAAGAGATGTCAGCAGAGATGGGGCCCGATAGGGCCGATGCCGCCAGGGTCGCGGGTTGTTCGAAAGAGATACCGTGGCCCTGGCACAGGCAACTGAAGGAACACGGGTAGGTTTTAGTCAGTAAAAGTCTGACACTCCACTCCCTCCTGCTCCGCCCAGAGAGAAGTCATATGATGATTTACCATCCACAAAAAAAAAGGCGGTTAACTAAACGGATAATTCAACCAGTTGGCTGCGATATACAGATAATAATAATATTTTTGTAGTTTCATCGCAAGAAACGTCGGAATAATAACGGATAACTCAGAGGATTCATTGGAAATTAGAACTGTAAGTTCGGTTTCTGGTAGAATTCATTTAGCGGAGTACCTTCTGTTAAAAGGTAAAAACAAAGTTTCATTTTGATTAGAATTTGGTTTTGTGACCCACGATTTCACAGCCAAGTGCTCTTATGTT
Organism: Cosmia pyralina; assembly: GCA_946251885.1. NCBI lineage: Eukaryota > Metazoa > Arthropoda > Insecta > Lepidoptera > Noctuidae > Cosmia > Cosmia pyralina. The sequence continues at coordinate 19,910,119 of OX276354.1, forward strand.
GGTAGGTATTTCACCTGAACATTTTAGAAAATTCACACTACTTCAGAATGTCCCTTAATGAACATGCCAAGAATAATTATTAAAGTACCTATTTACAAGTCTAATTTACTTACTAGACCCAATAAAAAGGATTTGTGAACCGGTATTGGTACATTATTACTTACCTACCTCTAAAGCCGCTTGTACATAATCGGTACTACGTTACCTCTGTACACGGTATTATACCCATAAGATACAGGATCAACATATCTTGTGTTAGGAATTTAGTCTTGCTAAGGTCTCCATGTCGTAAATATATTGATAACGTTAAATAAACACAGATAAAGATAATTATTAAAAATCACACTGAAATGTCAAAGTTTGACAGTTAGAAACGTCACTAATTCAAAAGTAGAACAGTGATTTTTTTAAACTGGTACTAAATATTGATATTCAAGCATAATCGTAGTCCTGGTAAAACTAATTTTGAATCGAGATTCATACTCAGGCATCGTTGTACAATTATTACAATACATTCTTAAAAACAACATTTCAACTCTTAAAACCAGCAAACAATTTAAAAAGAGAACGCGATAACCCTAAAGCAACAAACAAACCGTTCTTCCCTACGCCATAATAATCCGTCCTTCAATTGACTCGCGATTCCAAACAGCTGATACACTTTTTCTTCTTCCTACCTAGCAACACATTCTAAACACCACCTTGTTGCCTGTATCGTAAAGCCGATATTCGTATAAGCACATGGAATTCGAGCGAAAGAGGGAACAAAGGAGACGGGACCACGTGTCTTGACCTATTTGTGTCGTGCGATTGGTGTAGGTCGTGTTTACTATGTCTGGAGAGAGTTTTTAGAAGGTTAGCAGCTTTTTAGGGTTAGAAATGTTGATAGTGTTTTTTTTTTGTGATTTAAAAGTAGTGTACTTACCTAGTATTATTGTTAAATGGAATAGCGTTTGTTGGTTGACGTGATTAGAAAAACAGACGGTGGAAATTTTCTTCAAAAATGTGAGACGATTAAAATTTTGGTTGATTTTCCGTTGATTTTAGTTGAAATTAGATAATAAAGTTTTACATTGGTCTATAGTAATATAATAAAAAGGCACGCAATGTGCTGTACAGATGCAAACTTAATTAAGTTACTTATATAGTGTGTCAAGCGAGAAAACGTATTTTTTTTCTGATTCAATCTTTGGTGTAAAGACCAAATTGATGATCTTTGTATGGTTTGATTCTTATTCATAGCCATGGTAACCAATTTTTTCCATTGTTTTAATGATAGCAAAAACATTAATTTTCTCCATATTTTGTCTACAGACGAGTCGGGATGCGAGGCTGATATGCTGGAGGGCGCGGAGGTGGGACGGCACTCGCCGCCCCGGCCGCAGCAAGAGCCCATCAACCTCAAGAATGAGGTGAGTCCTCTTTTACAGCACGTGCTTATCCACCTACCCACCTACCTACTTCATTTAGGATGAAGTTAAGGGCTACTTAACTTTAAAATTAAGGCGAGTAGTGCTGCCAACTAGAGCCACCATTGAGAAAAAAATAATAAGTCTGGAGATATGGAACATTTTGAAATTTCCTATGCTCACATTTTTTGTCAGATGAGGTAGAATTTTTTGTATAAAAAAAATGAACACTAAACTTCCTAGGTTCGAAAGCCTTCAGTTAACGCCAAAAACGACCGTTTTAAGTGAGCTGTTCGTTAACGGCAATTCGTTAAGGGGATGTAGGAGAGATCGTTTGCAACTAAATGTCCCCTTATGACCTCTATGCAAATGTCAACAATTTTCGAGTAATTTGGCATTTTATATTTTTTTGAAGATATCTATGGTATACATGTAAACAACTTTGAATATTTATTTAAAAAATAAAAACTTTTTTACAAAAAAATACAACCGACTTCCAAAAACAACACTACAAAGTGAAAAATAACTTTAATTTCGGAAGTCGGTGTCTGATTAAATGTTTTTTTTTGTTTTTGCCACCGACTTCCGAAATTAAAGTTATTTTTCACTTTGTAGTGTTGTTTTTGGAAGTCGGTTGTATTTTTTTGTAAAAAAGTTTTTATTTTTCACTTTTTAGTGGGTCTGTTTGTAATTAATATAAGTTACAATAGTCTAATGTCAATTGCTCATCACATGTTACAAAATATTGCTTTTCCCGATGCTGGGGCGTTAATTGTTGAGGAGTTCTGCTGGTAAGAACCAGGAGAACTCCTCAACAACCACTCACCACACGCATTGTGTGACGAGCGGAAATTGCTTAGCAACCATATTAAAGTAATCGAATCGCAACCCGTGAAATATTTATCATTGAGTAGTTCCGGTAGCCATCTGTGGTCTTCATCATCAGTTCCACTTCACCAAGTGGTGCTTTCCGAGAGCAAATGCACGAGCTACTATAAAAAATACCCAAATCGCTATAGGTATGCCTATAATATTTGAAGAGTTCCTTCGATTTCTCCAGGATCCCATCATCAGAACTGGATTTTGACAAAAATGGGACCATTTGGGAAGTATACCCTTTCTAACAAAAAAATATTTTTTCAAATCGGTTGGCAAGCGACGGAGTTATGCGCGAACAAACATAAAAAAAAAAAAAATAGAAACATCCGAATTGAGAACCTCCTCCTTTTTTAGAAATCGGTTAAAAAAAGAAAAAACCAATGCATGATTTTTTTTTTGTTGTTTATAACTGGTTGCTAAAATAATAAATTACACTTATTTTTAATAGTTTTTCATAATTTTGAGCATGTTTTTTGGCTAAAATTCCTAGAAAATTATTGACATTTGCATAGGAGTCATAGGGGGTCATTTGGTTGCAACTGACCTCTCCTACGTCCCCTAATGGATTGCCGACATAATATTACGTGATTTATACGAAAGGTATTACTAATAACAGCAAGAGTCGACCAACCTCAAAAATGAGGTGACTAGACTTCGTAGCACGTGCTCTATGCAGGACATACGATTATGACAAAGTGGAGTTCTTTCTTGCATTACTTTTGCGTTTAGGACAAGAATGACGTGAGTTATAACATTAATTACTGCTCTATTTACTACAATACCTGGGAAAATAGAAAAAGCGAAATTTCCCAGAAATTAGACCTAGCTAGATCGATTTTTCGCCCCCGTAAACCCCTATAATGCAACTTTCATCGAAATCGTTACAGCCGTTTTCGAAAACGTGATTACAAAAATATATAATAGTATATACAAATATTGCTCATTTAATAGTATAGGATAAGTACTTTGTGTTGCACGATATTGATTTCTAAATTAATATTAAGAATCGACGCATAACGCATCATTTGTGTTTTATTTAGGACATCATTTACACTACTGTGTCCATTTAGGTAGGAGATGCTTGTCACTAGGTACGGAATAAAATAAAAAATACACATTTTGTAAAAAATAAAGTTGCACTTGGTAGCAGCGCTAGACTAGGTTAGCAGTGGCTAGCAGTGGTGGGGCGAATTTGTAACGCCATACAAATATTTTGCCTCGTTTCGAGTGATGTGAATATACAAGGTGGAGATGAGAATACGACAATAAATTAAACTTCATAATATCTAGTGACATTCCCAGACTGCATATAAAAATTTAATCACAGATAGCTATTTGATTGATCGGCAAAAACCATAGTCGGCCCATCTATTTTTTGTTTGAAAAATATATTTTTTTAATTCCGATGTTAGGATTTATTCAATGGTTAAATAATCCTTGTATTGCCAATGTTTTCATTTAGGTACTGTCGTATTGTTTCCTCCACATTGTATATTTGTTTGGTAAATGTGCTGTGGCTTTTTCGAATCATGTCAATGTTTGCAAGCAAACTGTTGAAGCAACTGTTGCTTTAGCCCATATTAAAGGAAAATCCATGTCCAAATCCAAAATGTCCCGCTAATTTATTTTCATTCCAACAGCTCCAAGTTCCACTCTGGACTCTAAAAAACAAAGCTGTCAAGCTTCACCACTGCTACTTAACTAGCGCGTGGCCTTTAAATTGAAAACGCGGACAAAGTTGAGTGTGCGAATAAACGCGCTCGATCCTCAAGTGGCCGCTCGGCTCACCAAAAAGACGACGACATCCCCTGGCTCAAAAGGTCCTCGCAAAGACTAAACATTCGTCGCTTCGTTAGTGCCTCGCGAAAAAATCGCCATGCGATTCGACGCCGACCAATCTGCTCCGCACTGCCGCAACCTACTTGCCTCAGAATCTATAGTATCGATTAGTGAGCGCTTTTTTACCCACACGCACTCACACACCGCCGCGGCGGGGCCAGCCTTTTTAACAATCTTTTTTTCGTCCACCCTCTCTCCCCCAAAACCGCCATGTCCATTGCGCGGATGGAAAGACCACCCCTCTCGCCCCACCCCTCATATAGCAGCATTGAAAATGGAATTTCCATGAGTGATGGAGTGTCAAACGGGAAGTGAAAAAACGGAGAAAAAGTACATTATGTTAATTATTGAACGCGTGCTCCGTCCGAGTTTAAATTGAATGTCATGTCGTACGCGTCCGTCGCGTCGTCGTGTCCTCGTGGCGTGGAAACGCACGCTTTTACTCTTCTATTCCGTTTCGCGTGTACGGTATAATTATTAATTTTTACTCTCTGTTCGTGCTAAATTAATAATCGCACATGTCGAAATTCGGACACGCCGTATATTTTGTATGTAGCGAATTTTGAACAAAACTCGATTGGTAACTTTTGGCCCGTACACGTGGACTTAACGGAACCACATTATTGGCTTTTGATCAAAATTGAGCTCTATTAACATGATTGTAAAGCTGTTAATCCTAGTTCTGTGGTTGTGCTAAACGCCGGTAGCCAGAATGTCTTTTATTTTCATTCACTAAGTACAGGAAGACAGTGTGTACTCTAGTAATCTTTCCTACTAACTTTGTCGATTCTTTGGTTCTTGTATGTTTACTTCGCATGACTTCTCCGAACTTTGGGAAGATGAATATGTAGTAGTAGTACTACGTCTTAAGAGTATTTGTTGTTGTCTTGGATCCTATTACCCTCTTTAATGTTGGTGGTTAGCTAAACATAGATGAATGATGTCAGATCTCAACGTTACTTAGTAAAATTTTGTGGGTTTCAGTTTAATTGTCCTGGTCTCGTCACAATGAGCTCGAACTGCATTAAAACTAATGTGTAATAACTCTCAGACCACTTGCTCTGTTTAACTTTTAATGAAATCTACTATCTAAGCTAGCAGTGCACAAAAAGACCGGACAAAGCACTTATTCACCGGACAACACGAACTATTCGGACAGTCGCATTGCTAATGGAAAATCCCGAAAAAATATTGGCGGTGAAAAAAATAGTTTAAAAAAATCGTCGAGCACATTTGAATGAAAATTGGGTGGTGAAGGGGTGGCGCGCACAGCCGCCGATCGCCTATTATTATTATTATTACTTGCATTATATCTGCATTTTTTTCACGCACACAGACGCGGACGCGCACGCCATTTTTATTTTTTTCTTCCTTTTTCTTTTTTTCGGGAAATCGACGGGGGCGCGGCGCCCCCACACATGGCCCGAGCTCGGAGCTCGTGCTCACCAGAATCGAACTATGCGATGTCTACAAGTGGACGAACATTTAAATTGGCTCTCATCAAATATTGACTGCGTGTAGTTTTTTCATTAACCATTCGGCTTTTTGTGAGGTACGCTATCGGCTGCGTCGGTTGCCGTTCAATTTGTATCTACTTCCTTTGAGCAGGTACGAGAGTGCACCATAACTTGTTTTTTAGCCTCAATTAATATTTTTCTAGTGCATAAGTTCGCCACAATCAGTTCACTGAAATCGTCTATATTTATGAAGCTCGCTTGATTTGCTTACGCATGGTGTTTCACCGCCGCAAAAAATCCATCCCTGATAATTATTATCTAATCATGTTTTCATAAAAGTGGAATTATGTTGACATACGTTCCCAAACGTTATAAAATAAACACTTACAAAATGTCCCAAATATCCAGTCGCAATAGAAAAAAAGAACGACTCCATATTTAACACTACTAACACTGGGTCGACGTAATTAATCATTCGTATGATTTGACGGCACACACGAATATTCCGTGTCGCTTTTATCAAAATGTTTTAACAAAATCGCAACAGGTTGGGGAGTGCTTGTTAAGAAAACATCAAGTGTTTGAATTTGATCCTTCGGTCCTTTTACTCGACCAGTATATTTACACTCTCAACTTGATTTGGTGAAATCACTTTATTTTAGAATTCGTCCAATCTGAGTACCTCTTTCTTATTGTCATTAAACATTGACCTATTTTGTTCAACATGTCGAAGTCAAGAAATTGTCATGATTTTATTTAGTTCAACAATTTCCTTATCACTAATAACCTCTACATCGACTTTTATAGATTTAATATTTTCTATTCTTAAGTTCTCTCGACTCATTGTCAAGGTCTGCGTCAAATAAAAAATGGTCCTTCGTTCCCTGGGACGCTTGTTCGTCCCTTTTTAAACCATTTTACGTTGACCTCTCGCCGCCGCCGTTTGAGTTCACTATTTGAGACGGAAACGTGTCTTCACGATTAAAGATAAATATTATATTACTCCCATTTATAGGCTTTTAGACTACTCATGTGTATAATTTATTGAGTTACCATTCTTTTGGCTAAGAGTTTGGTAAAAAGTTTGTGTCTTTCTAAACTTTAATGCGAACTAAGACTTAATCAAATCCTAATCATCGACTTAAAGACCAAACTTGAGCAAAATCACAAAAACTTAATAAAAATTATAATAAGACACAAAATAATGCATGTCTCACGTAGAACAACGAACGGCACTGCAGTCAAGCGAATTTATTATCATTAAAAAATGCAAAAAATCATAATTAAAGGGGTGGCTGTGGGGTGCATCCCATTTTTTATTTTAATTGGCTTGTAAATTACAAAAGTTATAGTGAAAACGTTGGGACCGTTTTTTCGGTATCATTATGCGGTTTTAAATTTTGTCGCTTACCCAAGGTAAAATGTATTACTATGGAAATAAGTTGCGTCTGATTAAATAAGTTATGAGGGTGTTCCGAGTTCGGGAAGTCATCTCGTTTGTCTTACGGTACCTTGTTTTTTTGGACTATTTTATCAGTATTGGCTCTTGTGTGATGCTGTTTTGTTTGTCAAATCGTTGTTTACTATTGATTCAACAAAATATTAAATGCATTGGAAAATGGCATAGGGCTACCAGAATCAGGCGTTATTTAATCGACTAAAAAAGTTATGTTGCAGTAAGTATAACATACTTACCTACGTACTTTTAGATATAAATAAAACGATCTATCAAAGCAGACCTCTGGACTCTGGATAGGATTCAATACTCAAGATTTGCGCATCCATTTTTGGTGGTGGTGATGGTGGTGATATACATTTGATTAGGATTATCACCTACAGGAACAAGTTTCTCCCTTACCTCGCATTTGTGACATCTTTTCTTAAGTCTTTATGGATAGGTAGGGAAATGTGAAAACAAAATAAAATCTGAAAATAGAACATAACGAAAATTCAAATGATTTCAAATAAAACAGTCGCGTCATATGAAGAAGATTAGAATAAGGTGTTATATAGTCATAATACAGTGAAATTGCCCTCATGATACTCGTAAGTGTACGAAAGTGTATGAAACGCACAATGGTCCACATGAAAGACTAAGTGCGGAAACCAAATCCTTAAAATAGAACATAGAAGTGTACGAAAAACAAAGATGGCCTAATTTAATTAAAATCGAAAATCGATCTGAATTGCAGAAAAATAATAATCGCATTGGAAACAAATCGGCTGTGAGATGATCATAATATCGAAATTCTAAAGCTTTTAAAGCTCCTGCAAGCCTGCAACATTGCTTCATTAAATATATCGTTTAGGCGCCATTCTAATTAACGTCTTTAACAGCACACGCTATGTGTGAACTAGACTCTTCAAAATTATTGGTACCTTTCAACTGCTTACTGAGTAACACATCTTGTACGCAAGTGAAATGTTTCTTCATCAGACCATAAGCTCAACAAACAACATTAGATTATGCAGAACTTCTCACATCATAAAATATTATCCTACGCATAAGCCCATCGGATTCTCACCAAATGGTTATCCAGAAACTTTGCAAAAGATCCCACCATCCAGCATAAACGAAACAAAACGCTATATTAAAAAGAATAAAGTTCAAAATTGCATCGAAATTAATATTGACAGCGGCAAATACGGTGTAGCGCCTCTGAAGCTAGGGTTGCTACAAATATAAATCTCGGCGTCGCAGCCGCGGCCAGGGCTACCACGGAGGACGGACGTGATTGATCAAAGTCGTTTGTCAGGCTCGCGTCGCGACTGTTGGTAGCCCTGTGCAATTAGCACATGATTCTGGGCGTCTAATGCACGAATTTGGTTTTAATTATGGAATGCTGTTGCTATGGCATCTGTTCGTTCTATTATTTGAACTTTAAATGCTATTCGATTGTGGTTTTATCGTAAATTAATTGGATAAAGTGGCTGGCTTGTAAATTTATGATGTTCCTTGATTTTAAAAGCTATGTTGAAGGTCCGTATAATAATCCTATCGACTGATGCTTTAAGAACACAGGGTGTATTTTTTCGTATTTGTGTCGGTTTGATTAAGTAACTTTACATTTTTTTATTGCTTTTCTATTATAATTTTTATTTTTAAATACAAGATAAATAAAATTGTGTAAATTAAATACCTAATGTAGTACACACGACTACACACGAAGCTATACATTTCCAGTTCACACTGACTTCTGATTGTTAGGAAATCCTATACAATGCGAGATCAGCTTATACTGGAAATGTATAGCTTGATCTTGCCTTGCGTACCAGTAGATATGTGCTTGTCGTTCTCGCTGGTCCTTGAAAAATATCTCACAATTTTGATTAAAAATTACTTTTAAAATTTCTATCGAGTCTGAGAAAAATCATGGAAATTTTCGTTAATTACTTCAAAATATAATTTATCGTTAATTATTAATTTGTAACTATTCCTATTGAAGTGAGTAACAATAAAATATTTAATAAGCTGTATAAATAAGTTATTACCTACGTAAAGCAGTTAAATAGTGGTCTTTTAAAATGCAATCGAGTAAATTTTTATGACTATTTACTTTGTGCTTACACATATTGATAATTTTTGTTTATTTCTTCGCACTTTAAAAAATCAACTGTCAATTTTATTGTTTCCTTCATCCAACTATTCTGGAGTTGACTTCTGAACTCACCAAATAGGACTGAATATTCGTCCATCTTACCAAAATGAAGCATTTTCCATAATAGGTACTTAATCTACTGAGTATTGTAACTCAACTTACCAATCATCATTCTCCTGCCCTTATTCCAATTTATTTGGGGTCAGCGCAACATGTCTTTTTCTTCCATACTTTCCCTATTAAAACTTTTTTTCAAAAAAATACAACCGACTTCCAAAAACAACACTACAAAGTGAAAAATAACTTTAATTTCGGAACTCGGTGTCTAGTTAAATGTATTTTCGTTTTTGCCACCGACTTCCGAAATTAAAGTTATTTTTCACTTTGTAGTGTTGTTTTTGGAAGTCGGTTGTATTTTTTTGTAAAAAAGTTTTTATTTTTCACTTTTTAGTTGTGTACCTACCCCACACAAATTCTAATACCACTACCTGCAAAACAAACTAGAACATCATCCATATAAAAGTGTGGAAAAAATACGTATTATTGAAGCTAACTCAAAAACTACCAAAGCAAAGTTAATCAATTTTTTATGGGACCAACTGTGATGTATACCCTCTCGAATAAAACAAAAAAAAATCCAAATCGGTCCCGCCATCTTCGAGTAATCGGGGAACATACATAAAAAAAAAATAAAAAAAAAAAAAAGGTTCCGACGAATTGAGAACCTCTTCCTTTTTGAAGTCGGTTAAAAATAGTCGTCAACTTGATATCCACCCCCTTTCCAGCAATATCATCGTTCACACAGTCCATCTATCGTTTCTTTGGTCTTCCCCTACTTTTATAGCCATCCACATTCATACCCAAAACTTTCCTCACGACATTTGCCTCATTTTGTATCTCAACTTAGTGCTAGGAAAAAATACTTTGAAAGATTACTGTACTAAAACACATGTTCAACGCGTGTCTTATGTCATTCTTACGTCAAAATCCATAAATAAATGCCGTGTTAAACAGTTGTTTAACCTAAATAACTGATAAACACAGTTTTGTGGTAACGCGGGTAGGTACTGTTGATTGAAAAAAGATAGAATAAAAATGTTCCCATTGGTTCCCAACTACCCGGTTCTTTTGTCAAAAACATGTTTAGTTGGGAAAGTCTTATAAGTTCAAAAAGCCAAGGAGAATGTTCTGAATGTGAAATTGTAGGCGCAGTTCAAATCCGCACCGTTTTTTATATTTTTGTGAAAACAGATTGTTTTACTACGGTTCCCGATACTCCCGTAGCCATTGTATTTGCTCGACATTAGACCTAGTAGGCTTATTGCATTTCATATAAAGTAAGTTTTAACTAGTTAAGATATTTTTCAGTTCTGAGTATATTTACGGCCGATATGAGACGACATCTTTTAAACTTTTTTGCTATTTGCAGCAGATTTTCTTACGGTTTCTGACACTGCCGTTGCATTTGCTCGGCATAGACTTTTTAGACTCATTGCATTCCTTTGATGCAAGCTTCTTCGTTTGGGGTTTTTCATTTCTGAACAGATTTTTGTCCGATATGAGACGACTTCTGACATCATTTTGCTATTGTCAACTTCATATTAATTTTTGACCGTATTTTAGCCAATATTTCTGATTTTTCTCTTTAGGTCCTGGTAGTGGTTTGTCAACTCTTGACAAAGACACCAGAATAGCTTATTTAGCTAAACACTTTTTTGCGCTACACGAATTGATATTTCGACACATAGTGAAAAGTAGAGTCGCGGGCATGCGCGTGCACTCGCAGTGTGACGTCATAGGTGAATTATATCCTGCCTTCAAATTTTTATAAATTATTCTAGCATTAAGTCTCCTAGTTATTAGCAGTAGAAATCTTACATGTTTCATCGGTCAGAAATATTGAACTTACCATCAGTACCTACACCGAGCGAAAAGACGTTTTCATGTCAAGAAACTTAAACCATAAAACCTAAATACTGCAAGGTCGCATTCTTTATTTGACTGAGAGTTGCCTCCTAGTTTGGATTTTTCTTGCAAAAAAATGTTGGGTAACTTTTCCACTGTATGGGCTGTCATTGAACAATACTACCAATATAAATTTCCCATTGCGTGGGCTGGAATTTAACCCTACCAGAAGCTTCGGTTTCACGTGATCCTCCGACGAATTGTGACGTGTCCATAATTGACGAATTGTAAGGAACTGAACATTTGGATAACTTTTCCAATGTGTGGGCCTGAGGTCTGGGTTGTCATTTACCCTTGTCAGAAGCAACAGATTCACTTGTTCTTCGACCACCAGAGGAGATGTGTCGATATAATTATGACAAACTGATACCCACCGAAGAAAATGACCGTGAGAAACACAGCTTGACCTGGCATACGGATTAGTCCACACAATTCTAGCTAAGAGTGTGTGTGAGATCTGGGTGCTAAAACACGATACTCACATTATATAAACATTACAAAAATTCCAACGAGCAATGATAAATTCACACAATTTTTACGATCTTAATAACAGAAATCCAATTAACTAAGTATGAATATTCAAAATTGTTTACGACAGCCACGCATCGATCAAATAATAGCACAATAGTATTAAATTTATGTTATAACTTATGCCTATGAGATCTGATGCAAAGTGCGCGTAGATATGCACGCGTACGTGCGCCCTCGCGCTTAATAATGCGCGAAGAAAAAAAATACGCAATAAACATTTAAAAAGGGAGATGTCCCAACATTACAGACGAATTAAAATGCGAAATCACGTACATTACAACCAGTTTCGATACTCTTTTTTTTCAATACACTTATAAATTCGAACAGCGAAACGAGTGGAGTGTCTCGATTGTATTACTTATTATTTTTTTTATTTTTATTTGTAATTGTTTTTTTTGATCATGTTTGCTGGAGTAACTGTTCAGGATATCGCGTTTTGTGTCATCGGGTTTTTAATTAAATTTGCTATAACGGTGCTTCAGTAAGTTGAATTAAATGATGAACTGACATTTGGGAATCGTTTATTTGAAATCGCGTGCGATGATTTTTTTTATTGAACATGTTTAATGTTTAGGAGTCTCTATTGCTTTTTGTCCTGTAATGTCGGCGGCCCGCATTAAAATTAATGGAAACACTGCTTAATGGTCGGTTCTAATCCTGTATTTATTTACAATTTTCATTTTTATTCAATGTTTTTGATAAAAGAGATAGCATGGCATTCGTCCTATACATTTTTATCTACATATTTTTAAAGTTCCCAGATATTAAGCTAACTTACAACCACTAAGTACTAACACATCGAACTCGAACAACATCAAATGATATCTGTCAAAACAACTCCCAACACCACAACCATTCTATTACATACACAAAAGAGATAAATTGCAAAATAAAAACAAAAATAAAAGTGTTGCAATCATCAATTTATTCCGCAATAGGACATCTCCCATCGCAACTCAGAGACTGGCCAGAAACAATACACTGCACCTATCGCAACCAACAAAGAACCTATTAACAATATGAGTAATGCACAACTTAGATCGAGTGGCTATCTGATATATGAAGTCGAGGACACAGACGGGCGGTTAGTAACAACGACACAAACGCTCGAAATAAATCAGAAGAAAATTCTTGCCATTGGAAATAAGACCTTATTCTGGGATCCTAGGGTCAGAAGTGGGGTGGATAAAAAAATGTAGGATAGCACACTCGCAAAAAAAATAAAGCAAAATAAAACTAATCTCCGATTTACTTAATTGAAACCGTGAATCATAAACGTTCGTTAACAAAAATTTCTGACAGCCGATTACTAATTAATAATTGTGTTTGAGTATTTAATTCGATTATTATTTAAATAAAACGACTGTGAAATTGTTTTAGAACCAGAAATTGTGTGAAATATTTTAATTTTATATCGGTTTTTTATTAATAAAAAGTTAACCTCGAATTCCATGACATGGTGAAAATTTTTAAATACGTGTAATAAGATCGATAGCAAAAACATAAAACTTAATCACTTCCTCGCTCAATTAACAATTCGGATATACCACCACTTATGATTATGATGCCTGGACTGTTTTAATTAACTTCAATATTTTTTTTAAATATCAGCGTTTATTAAGCGCCGTTTTGCCCGCTCGTCTGTTACCACCCGCTCTCCACCCATCCTCTGAAAATGGAGCGACCGATAAAAAAGGTAACGAATTATAAAAAAGCGGAGGCGCACAATCGCGAGCGCGGACGTGTGGGCGGTGGGCGAAATGAAATGAAATAATGAAAAAAATGGGCAAAAAGCAGTACAAACATGCATTGTCCTCACCACCACCCCCCCTTAATGAGTGGGTGCGGGGAAACGGCCTCCCCTGTACGCGCAACGTGTGTCTGAAGTGGCTGATTATCACCTGATTCCATCTGCGTCAATTGTTGGACCGCTAAATAGGTCGCGGCGTTTGTGATACCTACAGCTTACAGAGAAGGACTTGTGTACCTACATCTCGATCATACCAGTACTGGTCGGGTTTGTGTAGCCATCGAAGTTTTTGTGAAGTTTTTGGATGGGGCGCATCTTTTCGCCAACAAAATTCTGTTTGTAACAACGCTTTCAGTCTTTTGAAATTATGTATTTTGACACAGCTCTTTTTATTTTCAGTGGTGTATATTATATCTTTCATAACTTTTTAAGATATGCTGTAACTCTATAAGTTATACTAGTAAGCGCGAGCTATGAAAAACTTTTTGAAGTTCCAAATATTATCTTCTTTTTAAAGTGAAATTTTTCGCTCCTGCTTCTGAGAAAAACTTATTAAGTCCATAAAACAAAGAACAAGGACAGTTTAATCACGTCACGGTTGCCTGTAACTTAATAATTCCCCACCCAAAGTTTTCTTTTCACCCGATTGGTCTCACACGAAAAAATCCCAATTTTCGAACATATTAACCATCAAAAACAGCGTCCGAAATTAATTTGTTTATGCGAAACAAAGGTGGGTGCCGGGCGCATGCACCCGCGTCACCCACTCCCCGAAAAAAAAGGAAAAAAATAGGAAAAAAGGGGGGGAAACGGGGTTCCCACACCCTTCCCGCGGCGCGATCGGCATCAGACTTCTTTTTTTAATCGCGTCGCATTCAGCATGGTCGTTTTTGGTAAGCACACACTGCGCATTGCCTATTTTCCAATTTAGATTGCTTTGTATTACCGGTTGAGCGATGCGCAATAGTTTTTGAGGCTCGTGACACGTGAGTGCAGGAAATTAAATTTCTGTGTAAAATAAAAACAAAGGGGAACGGGTTTGAGGGTACGTGAGCTTAAACTCGGTAGCGACGAATGGTCTCGGTAAGAAAAACTTTTGCTTCTTCTTCAATCCATTTTCGCCCTTTCACTTTGCCCTCGCCGAATTCACCCATTTCTATGTTTACATTTTCTGACGTGATTTTCACAAGTCCCGATCTTCATTTGTTCTCATCCTTAAGGCGCGGACTGACTACGATTTTAAACGACACACAACCGCGTAATCTATTGTCACCATTAGCTGGCTTGAAATAAGGTTGAAAATTAAAAATCATATGTGTGTTGCCGAGATGTGACTAAGCTGCGAATGTGCATTTATTTTCCGGGTTTTCTTTAGATTATTTAGAATATACACAAAATAATAAGTTAAATAATTTTCCGGTTAAAGTTTTAAAAAAATACTAATTCTTTTAAATTCTTAAAAAATAGAATGTCGTTATCGCTGAAAATACAGACTTCGACGCCAAAGTTTATTTTTGTGGAGCAACTTCCAAATTTTTTATTGTGAATATCAAACTATTTTTTACTATTATATTCGTTTAAAATTTTTCTTTAAACCCTTTTCTGTCCACTGTATTTTTTGCGTTGGATAGTCTCATTGCGTTACGTCATACTCGAAAATCAAAGAAACCAATTTTTGGGAATATTGAGCTAATACAACGCCATAATTTAATCTTCTTTTACTAGGGTACGTCCACAAAAATAATTACATTTATGAAGTCTCTAAGCCCGACCCTGTCCTAATGTCGTTAAGAATACCAAGTATTGAATGAATGAATCTTATTTCCTGCGCTTGATGTATCTTGTACGTTTTATCTTTCAGTATAGATTATGTATGTCACATTTCGTTACAAAGAATATTAATCAAAGGGCCTAGACAAAGTAGAAAAGCCAAAAAAAGCCAAAAAAATGTATGGGGTTGACATATAAATAAGCTATCGAAATGTCACGTGATCATGTCAATGTCACTTTGAAGCTGTAGCGATTGTAGAAATTGAATCGCTTGGAAGCGAATGCCATTTGTCTAAACCCTAGGTCTCCACATTTATATGACTACGCAATATGGAATAGCGTAGAGCTCTAGAAATCTTTGTAAAAAAAAAAAAAACGGCAAAGTGCGAGTCGCACACGAAGAATTCCGTACCTCTGTATAATATTTGAATACTCATCATCATCATTATAATCAGCCTACACTGTTCCCACTGCTACACTGCACAGGCCTCCTCTCCACCACGCGGGCCCAGTTCGGGTTGGTAGATGTCACATGTCTTCGAATTCTTGGTGCTAGGACATACCGGTTTCCTCACGATGTTTTCCTTCACCGTTTTGAGAGCAGTGGTGATGATATAATTTACACAAATTAAAGCGCCTGCCTGGGTTCGAATCTACGACCTACAAATCGTAAGTCGCGGCCGTTACGACTGGGCCACCACTGCTCCTTTTAATACTACAAGTTTAAAAAAAAATTTAATTAAAAAAAAAACACTTTTCTTGTATCTGGGAAGACCGTCTTTAATTTTTAACTTCATTTTATTTTTATTATATGTTGTTATAGCAGCAATAGAAATACACAATCTGTGAAAATTTCAACTATCGACCTATTACGGTTCATGAGATACAGCCCGCTGACAGACGGACGTGGACGGACGGACAGCGGAGGCTTAGTAATAGGGTTCTGGGTCCATATTATGAAGTATTAACGCCATCATGATTCCGTTGCGAAAAAGGGATGGTGATATAGGTCATGTATAGCTCCGTCTCTCTCTAGCACTGGAAAAATGATGGCATTAATTGTTCATAACACGGCCCCTGTTTGGCACCAAAAGACATGACAATATTTTCTACATTAAAAAATTATTTATCTTGCTCCAAAAAGAACTTTAGGCTTAGGTTAACAGAAAACTGCTTTAGAACTTACAGCCAGTTACAGAAACAAACTTTAAATTCATGCCATCCCTTCTATTATGTATCAAAAAGAAAGTGACAGCATCAATTTAAAGGTATCCATTAAACTAAAGTTCGTTTCTAAAACTGGCTGTAAGTCTCGGAACATAGATTAGCCATGTTTGCAATAAGACAGTCTAAGAACAAATCTAATCAACTTAAAGAAAATATAACAGTACAAATATACATATAACAAGTTAACGACTAATTAAACAAACAACAACAAGGACCACTTAATTGCGTAGCCTTTAATGGACCAACTCTTATCAAGTTCCAGTTAAACTTCGCCATAAGATTTCAAAACTATCATTCACGGATCAATTATAACAGTATTAAAATTAAATATAATTAACGACTTACCAGGCTGCAGACCAATAACTCAGTATCAAAATTCCTTTGATAATTAGCGCGCCAAAGCAATAAATATTGCCAAGACGATTATTAAGCGGCGAGTACTAATCACAAGAAGTTTATAGTGACACCCTGTAGACTAGAGACGTTGCTCAAATTATAGAGGGTTTAATTGTGGTGTAAAAATGCGATATGAGTTGAAGATGGCGACGGGACGCAAATGTTGTCTTTGTGAAGAAGAAACTAAAGATTTTTGTAGGTTGCATCTTAAATAAACTTGACAAATGTTCAGTGCACATTGAGTCTTTGAAAAAAACCTGTTCTAAAACTTTATTGTAACAACAAATCAAAATATTGCTAAAAATATTTTGATATGTATTAAATAAATAAAATAAGCAATGCACTAAAAAGACCGAAACAAGATTGAAAATAGAAAACGAAATTAATATAAACTAAAAACAAAGCAAACTCTACTTCGGTTTAACATACTATATTATGAGGTGAAGCCCTAGTCTGACAACCAGTCTTACCAAGGGGTATCATATTACCCAGTTACTGGGTTGTGGAGGTCAGATAGGCAGTCGCTCCATGTAAAATACTGGTATTCAACTGCATCTGGTTAGACTGGAAGCCGACCCCAACATAGTTGGGAAAAGGCTAGGCAGTATGTAGGCAGTGTATGGATATCATAGACATAACAAGATATGTTCTATACACATACAACAGAAGAGAGTCCATAGATAGAAAAGCAGCAAGCAAGCAGTAAATTGAACTAACACTTAATCAAAGAAAAGAATCTGCGACATAAAACCAGGTAACGCAATGCCCATAGAAAGCCGAAGTCCAAAGCTATCCTTGTGGCACTTACTACGCCTCAAGCAACGCCAGTTTTCTGCACCCTTCCATATAATTAAAATACACTACTTTGTGTAATTAGAGAGTACAAAGAAATCGTTTCTGTATAGATAATATCACTAAGAATAAAGTAGCATGAAGTTATTAATGATATATGAAAGTGCCCTATAAGTGTGGGCTATTGAAATTATTAGGACGTGTAAGATTGGAGATACGACAGTTCAGAATTAAGATATTTGGACTTAATTACGTAAAAACTGGTAATAAAGAGAACATGTAAACAATATGGGAAGTAAAAAAATATGATTGATGTTCAGATACTGGTTAATGAATCCTGCTAATAAAGCAACAAAGAGAAGTTCCCAATCAATCTGCCTAGCCTTTTCCCAACTATATTGGGGTCGGCTTCCAGTCTAACCGGATGCAACCGAATATAGAGACAAAGCTCCCGAATAGTAATAAAAAACAATGAGTGTTTCATCTCCTAAAGATGCAAAAATCAATCTGCTTAGCCTTTTCCCAACTTTGTTAGGGTCGGCTTCCAGTCTAACCGGATGCAGCTGAATACCAGTATTTTACATGGAGCGACTGCCTATTTGACCTCCACATTTCAGTTACTGGATAACACGTCACCTCATGGACTGACTTCTTGTCAGACTTTCGGGCATCTGACGACCCGTAACGACTGTCAAAGGTCCATGAACGTTGAGACCAACGACTTAACGTGCTTAACGAGGCACGGAGGAGTCCCGGTATCTAAGAGCACCCATCCACGAACCAACCGCTGCAAGCGTAGCTTAACATGATCGATCGATCACTGCGGCTATTATTACTTAGCCACGAAGATTAAAAAAACCACTAAGTCATTTTCTATTCACCTTTTATTTTCTAAAAGAGTCACAGTCACGCAATAAGACCCTGTTATCACCTACTGTCCTACCTGGGCTAACTCCAAAGCGTTCCACACTTCTCTTTGTGTTGCTGGCTACGGGCAATCCTTTTGAAAAGCGTCTCTAAATCGTCACAGCAATGTGACCTAGGCCTGCTTAGTTGACGACGCAGGGAGAATAATGAAACAGAACCTGGAAATGTCTGCTACTAAACATGGACGAAATCGATGAAAAGATACACGTGACGAAATCTGTAGAACGAGAGTTATCATTCTTCATCATTCTTGCATCTTTCGCAATTGCAAGGGTACCTTTAAACTACGTGTCAATTCATTATCCAAATGAGGTGACTGATGCAACTTTTTCAAAGAGGTTCCACGTTTAAAAAAAGCACGACACAGTAGGGAGAGAAGAACATATTTCTGAGCAGACCCACAATACTTCTCATTTTTTTGTTAACGATGTGTATCCGATTTAAGTATCGAATGAAGGATGCCATGTTTTACAGTTCCTTAAAAACAAATTCAACGGGGACGGATTAAAAAAAAATCAATGTGTGAATTTAATTTGTACTTTCCTCATGGCAATCACCATTTTGTCAGGAGTGCTAGTTAAAAGTGTGGCCACAGATGCAATGATTTTAAAAATCTGTGCGCGAATTCCCTATCGGCTTGTATGAAACATTCTTAAAGGGCCGGATGGGTAAGTGTACGTTTACGAGGGATATAAATGTGTATCATTAATCAACGTAATTAGATCATTGCCGGGATCGTGTTGCCTCCCGACCATCCCCGACCAGCCCCGAAGTCGCCCGAGAAACTATCTTACGGAGTTCTTTTTTCAAATAAATCGAGTTCGGGTGCTTATCTTTTGATTATGAGGATAATGAAATTGAATTTTGAATGTCGAATAAGATAATAATATACAATTTAATGGCGATTTCTTTGAAGTTGGTAAGTTATCCTACTCTTGATTTAATGCGCGTGTTCACCAGGTTGTATTGCGCATAATCTATTTTTTTTTTACTTTTTAGCTTTAGCTTTATGACAGCTAAACGTTTGTTTCCTAAAAGGCTCAGACCAAATAAAAAACCAAGACATAGCGTTGTCAACAGTGACGTGAGGCTGGTTTCGTTAACATGTGTGCACTTAGTGAGGTGTAGTTTAGTTTGTGGTTTGGTGTAAATGTGTGCGTGTGAGCGTGTAGTTTTGCGCATGCTTCATTGCAGTGTTCGCAGCGTTTAGGTTCTCTCTCTGGTAGGTAGCTCTTAGGTAGGTCTAGTGTCTAGGTTTTATTTGGTTTGAGATCTATGGATACCTACATAATATATGTGCGTTCATTAACTCAATCGCTAGTGCCATTATTTTGAAGAAAACCGAATAAAAACCATATAAAAAACTACTATTTACAATCACTTAATAATTTTCTTGCTGGTACTTAATGAAGCAATTATAAGACGAAGTACACACGGACGTAAAAATGTCGCGGCGATTTTTTTTCGCGCACTGGATTTTCAGCTCTCGGCGCTAAGCAGAGCGTTGAAAATCCAGTGTGAGAAAAAAAATCGCCGCGATATTTTTACGTCCGTGACAACAGAGTGTTTTTTTGACGCGCTAGAATGCACTCTGTCATTATTAGGTTAGATACTCAATGCTCAGCTCAACACCGAGAGTTGAAAATCCAGTGCACGATAAAATCCCGCCGCGATATTTTTACGTCCCGTCCGTGCGAACGTGGGCTAAGACTGGAAGCTATAGAAAAACCTTGTAGAATTTTTTACGACTAAGATCAAAGACGTTCTGTGTGAAAATGATACCGTATTGTTTATTCAATCTGTTTGAGCCGCTTCGATGAAAAATAAAGAAAATTACCAAGCCTTAATAACTAAGCAGAATTAGGACCGCTCTTGTATTTTTTAGGCTTCCGTACCTGAAAAGAAAAAAACGGAACCCTTATAGGATCACTTCGTAGTCCGTCTGTCTCAAGACCCAAGAATCAAGTTGAAATTAATATATTATATCATTTAGATTGTGATTGAGTTTGTTAAGCAGCTATAGGGTGCAGGAGCGCAGACTAAGCAGTCATCACCTTGTGCACAAAAATCTGCATTTTGAAAAGTCTCCTAAATGCTTTTTCTTCGGTACCATAATTATCAACAGTCCACTGCTGGACATAGGCCTCCAATCGCATCTCGATTCCCAGCAGCTCTCATCCAGCTACCAGCCACCCTGCGAAAATCGCCGCTCCACTCCGCCGCGCCGCGTCGTGCCTGAGGAGTTTACCGATTCGCGGTCTCCACTCAAAAACACCCTTACCCGAACAGTCATTGGTTTTACGCTAATATGACCGGCAACATTACTGTGGGAATGAATGCGAAAGTAATAGAGGGAACGGAACGTAAGTGAAGGACTGAGTGAGTGAGTGGGAGAATGAGGGAGGTTGGAGAACGAATATGGCGTGGCTGGGGTTATTTCTAGAATACGTGAAGAATAAACGTTTGTCTTTAGAAGTAGTGATTTTAATTGGAACTCGAATCCCAAACACTACATTACCTAAGGTGCACCAAGCATACGAAAGTATCGACAAAATGTGTCATGGAACATCACTAGAAGGGCCATCACGTGGTTGATTTAGTGCTGGTCTTAGATACGTTTTCATAATGTCATTGTTTTCAATACGTCTGTTCCATACCGTAGCTTATTAAAGCTTTCTCGATAACAATATCAATGACCGCGAGTGAAAGCAAGTAAAAGTTAAGATAGATACATAATTACATTCAGAACAGCATTAGAGCTACTTACTTTCCGCATCTTACGTAATTATGTCTGTTCCTAACAACTATTTCACACTACATTTATATTAATTTAGTTCAGTAACTTATTAAATTCACAGGCCTTTCAATAACTATTACATGAAAAAATAGCGATAAATAAAGCGATATTTTTTCATCATCGACATTTTCGGAAGTATTTATCGGCCAAATCACATCACTGAAGCACTATAATCTTAACTGTATAAGTAAATTTTCAATCGAATAACTCAAAACGCTTTTTCCGCGTTCCTAAGTAATTTTATCCGATCTAAAACTACCACATAATTGGAACACCTATGATTTATTATCAGTTAATTTTATGATAATCAGACTATGAATAATCTGCGCGGGAGCCGTATTCTGTTACCGTTTTAGTCGGTCGTTAATCGAGTTCTTTACATTTATCGATGATTATATGTTGCTTGACATTCGTATTTTTTAATAAAGATCAGTAAATTTTTTGTCGATAAAAAAGATGCTTCACACAAATTTTCTTGTCATGACAATATTATTATGAGTTTGATATTGTATACAGCTACGAGAATATGTTTACAAGTTAGACTTTTACTTATGTTTTTAATACTAACTTTACGTTAAGTCTATGTGAAAATATCTTCAGATTCCTAAGCCAACCAGTTATTGTCATTTGCATTATTATTGATTATTGTAGTATTGTTCTCCACAATAGCTAATGCTGTCAATGAATGCACAAAAGCACCTTAGGGATTTTAATAACTTCTCTTTCTAACAATCGAAGGGAAAGTGTCGTAAATATCACTAAGTCCGTATAAAATCGTAACTATCATTATGTACGATCATGCTTTAAGAAGAGAATAAGAAGGTGATCACAAAAGGCTTCATTATTGTTTTTATTTATTACTGGCATGAAAATATCGATTTTCAATTGTCCTATCACTTTTTGGGTTGTAAGTCGATGTACGCTCGGACGTAAAAATATCGCTGCGATTTTATTTCGCGCACTGGATTTTCAACGTTCTGCTTAGCGCCGAGAGTTGAAAATCCAACGAGTGTTCTTTTGACGCGCTAGAATGCACTCTGTTGTTGTTATGTTGGATTCTTAACGCTCGGCTCAACAGCGAGAGTTGAAAATCCAGTGCGCGATAAAATCCCGCCGCGATATTTTTACGTACGTGCGAACGTCGGCTAAATGTCGGCCACTGCCGCGGCACCGCTCGCTTCGCATGCTCGGCTCGCACGCGGTTGGTCACAGTCCTAACCTAACCTAACCAATTTCTTAGTTACTGCTACCAATTCAGCTCGCGCGTGGTTGGTCACAGTTCCAACCTAACCTATAACTGAATATCATTCAAGCCGCTAGTTGAACGGCCGCCGTTTAATTAAAAGGCTAGGCTGTTTAACTAAACGGCTAATTAATGTAGTTAGCTGTGACTTATACAGTTGTATTAGAAAGATGTGGTCTTGGTGTTGAAATTTTGTATGGGACAGTTGATATTTTTTTCGCGATTACGATGTTGGTCCCATGGAGAAAGTTTTATTTATTTATTTATCCAATCTTACACTATCTTAACAGGTCCACACCCAATGCGATAATGTGATTACAGATTATCACTTATTACTTAATAAATCGAGAGTCACCCTCACGAATTCCGCCAATGTACAGTTAAAGATATCAATCTTTTGTGAGACGCTGTTTATTAACCGTATGGCTCTTGCAACCGGTGCGAATTTGCCTACGTTAGTGCGAGCCACCGGGACGTCGAAAAGCCGTGCCCTCGGCGCCTGCCGCAACCTGGTGTTTGGAACAAGCAGCCTCAAGTTGTTCGGTTTGATGGCCTGTACCTATGACCAGACCGTTCTGATTAATTATTAATATCTTAGACATTAGAAATATGAATAAATACCACACAGGTAGTGACTATAGTGATGTTCGACCACATCCGGGGATCGTAATGCAAACCGGATTTAGAGTCTCTTTTAACTGATTTTTATTTGCCGTATCTGGTACATTGCTCCTATTAATATTGGAATAATCTCATCACTATTAAGAGCGAATTG
The DNA here is from genome assembly GCA_946251885.1 of Cosmia pyralina. Lineage (NCBI taxonomy): Eukaryota > Metazoa > Arthropoda > Insecta > Lepidoptera > Noctuidae > Cosmia > Cosmia pyralina. Next base: position 19,933,475 of record OX276354.1, read on the forward strand.
AACTAACTGAGAATGATAATATTATTTTTATTATTTACCAAAGAAACACTAACTTTTTTTTTATTGTGGATGAGAAAACATCAAATGATTTCTCCCGCTCTGGGCGGAGCGGGAGGGTGTGTCAGACTTTTACTGACTAAAACCCACCCGTGTTCCTTCAGTTGCCTGTGCCAGGGCTACGGTATCTCTTTCGAATAACCCGCGACCCCGGCAGCAAGAAAAATAAAATTAAATATAAATTTAAATTAATTAGGGATTTCTTGATAGCATTGCTGGTCAAGTTTTTAAAGTAAGCAACTTTTTAGTATGAGGAAATGATGGTAGATGCAGTGGACTAGACAAGGTAGAAAAAACTACGTAGTTCGGCAGTAATATTTCTGTTCCTACCTAAACTGGAGATTGACAACACAAAAACACCACTGTCCAAGACTAAAACCTCGAATAGGCATATGATCAGGATATCTTGAAAATTGGAGGGGTGTGCCTAAGTCAAACTCAAACTCTATGATGATGCAACTTCTATCGGGCTTCTCTTTTGTACAGGGTGTAAGTGTAAACAGTGGCAATCTTTTAAGGGGTCATTGTACTCATCATTATGAACAACTTTTACTATGGGACAAAACCTGAAATCGCGAAAAAAAATCTGCTGTTCAGTACATTTATGTTCGCATAATTCGTCAAAATGTAGGGAACAGCTGATTTTTTTCTGCGATTTCAGGTTTGGTCCCATAGTAAAAGTTGTTCATAATGATGAGTACAACCCCTCAAAAGATTGCCACTGTTTACACTTACACCCTGTATATTTCTGCTACTATTTCATACAATTTAATTACCTACAAGCCCAAATATATTAATTCAAGCAATAAATTATAATTTTTATCAAAATACTATCTACAATAATATTGTTTAGGATACGATCTGAGTATCTGAGAGTGGCGGAGCGGAAGCTATAACTTATTAAACTCACAAAGCAGCTCACACGGTGTTTAACTTAATTATATATTGATCATACTTTTATATATTGCATGCAGTGACATCATAATTAGAGAGCTCCGATGTAACTAGGCTAATATTAATTATTTATTTTTGTTACAAATTATATTAATATGTTATAATGAAAAGACGTTGTCCGTGCTACGTTCCTAGACGTTCCACGAGCCACGATTTATGGTTTTTCAAATTTATTTCGTAATTTTGTAAGAACTTTTCTTCGCTCTAAAAATAACAGTAGTTACTACGTAAGTTCATGATGTGGTTTCAATGTATTGATTTTCAAGGAAGGATTGTTTACGTCATTTTTTTCCTCTGAAATCCATAACATCTGCGCGTGATTCTTTCGCGTTGTCATTTGCAAAGTATTAGTCTCCATTGAAGATATAAACAGGGAAAACCTTTAAAAAAAAATTGTTTTTAATCCCTAATCCATATCAAATACTAAAATATCAGCTGGTAACACACGTACTTATTATTACCTCGGGGCAGCGTGTATCGGATTGTAATAAGTCGCCATAATATTTATATCGATTACACCAGACTCAACCGTCATTTGTTTGAAAGAAGAACGCTGCTTCTTTTTGGTACAGTAAGTCGATGAGTTTAAAAATGGAACAAGATTTTAAAGAAAAGCATTGACTGATTTTCGGTGACTTTTATCCATGCTTTTATCACACTTAAAGGTAAAGGCGAAGTTTGTGTTTGTATGTTTGTTACTTCGTCACGCTCAAATGGCTAGACCGATTTGGATGAAATTTGGTATGTACATACCTTATACCTTAGATTAGCACATAGGCTACTTTTTATCCCGGTCTACGCGGGTAAAACCGCTGGGCGCAGCTAGTCCTTTTATAAAACAAAGTTTCTTTGCTGCTTTAGCAGCGACACCCATGTGCAATGAGCTTTAGGATGTCACTTACTTTTTGATTGAAATGACGTTTTCATTGCTTTAGAGCTGGTTTCCTTTCACGTTGAATACTAAAATATCAGCTGGTAGGTAACACGTCAGTACATAATACTACCTCGGGGCAGCGTGTATCGGGAGCGGATTGTAATAAGTCGCCATAATTTATGTTACATGCAATTAAAGTAAGATTGTTGCCTGGTCCGCCGGCGGTAGCCCGGGAGTCGGGCTTTTGTTTTTGATTGCTATTATTTAGTTTAATGTAGTATCAATGTTTTAATTATAGATTGAAGTAAGTATTCGGATTTTTAGCTGAAACTTAAAAATTATTAAATATCGCTGTGATGATTGTTTATGAGACTATCTATGACTAAAACTGACTGTGTATAGGTATCATTTCTACCCTTTTATTATATTTGATTGGACTGAGGAGCTCGTGGCTAAGTAATAACAGCCGTACAGGTCGATCCATCAGGTTAAGCTACTCTTGCCGGGGTCGGTACGTGGGTGGGTGACCATCTTTACATACCGAGACTCCTCCGTGCCTCGGCAAGCACGTTAAGCCGTTGGTCCCGGCTGTCATTCGTGGATCTTTGACAGTCGTTGTCAGAAGCCTGAAAGTCTGAAAACTAGTCTTAGCAAGGGGTATCGTATTTCCCAGTTAATGGGGTGTGGAGGTCAGATAGGACTGGTATTCAGCTTCATCCAGTTAGACTGGAAGCCGACCCCAACATAGTTGGGAAAAGGCTAGGCAGATTGATTGATCATTACAAAGGTATGAATGAATAAAAAAACAAATATTTGTAGTTTTAGTTTTGAGACTTGTAATATCTTATTCAATGTATTTGTCGTAAATTAATACATTCCTCGTTGTAGTACGCCAATGGTGCCGATTCTCTTGTGAACGCACTAAACTAAAATTAGAGAATCGCTATCTTTTACTAACAGGCAGCGCGAGAAAAGGACGGCTATAGCTATGAACTAAGTTGGAGATGTCAAACTAGTTCACGCCTTGCGCTTCACCGTGTTTTTTAGTCGACATGTTTTTACGTGTCGTCTAAATGTCTATGGAAAAATTAGTTCTAACTAATTTGACAGCTCTAATTTACTTCCGTCCCTTTCTTGTCATAATAGAGAGAAAAAGTTAGCAATAGCCTAAATTAAGTTTAGTTTGTGCACAACAGAATCGGCACCAATATCACACTAAATAAATCCTCAACAAGTTTAAACTCCATCTAAAGAAAAACCATTTAAAAATCAACTTATCTCATAAAAAATACAACTGCAACATTAATTATGTCTTTGTAAACTCGCTGAAATCCACTTTTCCACGCTTCACGCTCCCGGCCTATAATTGCGGTTCTGTTACTAGGTTTCCTGTCACTAAATGAGATTAAATGCACCACAGAATGTTTCTCAATAGCATAAGAACATTTAATGAAGCCAGCTCGTTTTACGACCGCATTAAGGACTAAATACATTTGTACTGGATAGTCCGCAATGCACCGGAGTAGATGACTTGGAGTTTATTGCTGAACAAATGTTTACGCACCTATTTACTCTTTCTCGTGTAACCATAAAGAAAGAAAGAAAGAAAGAAAGAAGATTCATTCGTACAGTAAAAAATGCAAGTGTCGAAAGCGCCATCTGCTCATCATTTTGTAGACTTTGTTATACTCTACAGTACAACTATTTTCTTAATGTCCCTCGGCAAACTTCGTGTTTCGATATTCTTCGGATTTCTATCGGTTGCCTTTTGCACTTGGTGCAGACCGGAAGATCTCAATCGACTTGGAAGTATATAGAGTTGTTAATACTCTTTTAACTTATTGTAATATTTATTTTAAAAATGGGAGGGTAGCTGCTAAATCTGACAGTAGTTTTGATTGCCTAGGGACATTAAGAAAATAGTTGTACTGTACATATCTCTCTTTAGAGGAAGGCACAGGACTAAAGGTACTATTTTCTTTGCAATAGGACTCTGTTTTGCTTAACGTAGGTACATTATATCGGTTTTGTAATGGATTGCAAGGCAACGGAAGCCTACTGCAAATGTAGGTGGAAGCACTACTAAGTTTATCGTATACCACAGATTGATAAATGCTTCTGAGTATCTCTGACTCTTCCACATCCAAAACACTCTGCTTCTCTTTGTCTTCTTGAGTAAAACTTGAGTACGATTTTATATGTTACTAAGTAGTATTACTGTCTTTTGTACAGACAATCAAACTAAACAACTTTCTCCATGGGACCAACATCGTAATCGAGAAAAAATTATCAGCTGTCCCTTACAAAGCTTTAATACTACTCGAGTTTACTAGACCCAAATGTATAGGACGGCTGATATTTTTTTTCGATTACGATGTTGGTCTGGATATCATCTAGGACCAGAGTCCTTCTCAAGACGAATCAAACGAGCCCAAACTCGCTAGGGTTGCGTCGTTTTACTAGTGAGTTCCTGTGGCCACCTTCCGGCTCCAACATCAGATCAGCTTGATGGTATCAAAATATTGCATTGTCACCGATTTTACATAATTATGCCAAATTTCAACTCAATATAACTCCAGGAAGTGGGTCAAATTTAACTTACAAAATTCCAGGACGTGTCTTTCAAATCGGCCGTTTTGTACAAATCTATTCAGTCCTTAATCCATATTAATATGATTATTATATGTAATGATTTTATCTATCGTACCAATTACTTCCTTGTTATGCAAATTTACATAAATGTCGGTGGGTAGTTACATAAAATAATAAAGGTACTACAAATATGGTTTAATGACTTTTATGCTATGTTAACTTATCTTCATTGCTTTGTTAGGTAATTGATACAGGCTCATTACGTATATTTATGACTAAATTAGTTATGCAAAAATGTTATAACGCGAGCTATGAGGGAAAATTAATAAAAAAAAATAATTAATTAAAAAATCTATGATAGTTCAGTCAAATTAATATATATAAAAAAAAATATATTATTTGGGACACGCACAGGAAATACAGTAAAAAAGGAGCATATAAAACTAACAAAACATTAAAAAAAAAACAATAAAAAAAATTAAACAAAAAAAGACCGGTGCGAGCCAAAAAAGCCTCTGATTTTCATCATCATCATCATTAGGACTTATTCCACCCACTGCTGAAAATAGGCCTCCTCCCTTTTGTGCCATGCTTCCTTAGTTTGTGCGAGTCTCGTCCAGGTCTTCTCAAATAAATATTGGTTCATAAAAATTAATCATAACTTAAATTTACATCAAAATCGTAAACTAAGTCGACGACGCACGGACGTAAAAATATCGCGGCGGGAATTTATCGCGCACTGGATTTTCAACTCTCGGTGTTAAGCCGAGATTCGAGAATCCAACAGAGAGCTTCCCAGCGCGTCGAAATAATACACTGCTAGATTTTCAAATCTCGGCGCTAAGTAGAGCGTTGAAAATCCAGTGCGCGAAAAAAAATCGTCGCGATATTTTTACGTCCGTGCGAACGTCGGCTAAGAGATCTATGTAGTTTCTTACTTCACTTTCCACTTTGAATTAAATGAATAAATTGACTAAATAGTACGTCAATGTATAGAGGGTGACTGGTAATTAGTGACTAATACTTGATTGTACTCATGACAACAAACAACTTTTACTATGAGACCAAACCTGAAATCGCGAAAAAATATCAGCTGTTCTCTACATTTATAATAACTCGTCAAAATGTAGGGAAGAGCTGATTTTTTTTTTTCGCGATTTCAGGTTTGGTCCCATAATAAAAGTTGTTTATTATCATGAGTACACACGGCTACACATTTCCAGTATAACCTGATCTCGCTTTGTATAGGATTTCCGTACAATGAGAGGTCAGCTTATACTGGAAATTTAAAGCTTTATATGTAGCCGTGTGTACAATCATGTGTTAAAGTATCGGTCACTAATTATCAGTCAACCTATTTATGTAAATAAGATCAACATGCACACTGTAATAGCTCCAATGCAGTATCCTTAACTACATGCAAATATAACCAAATAAAATTAGGTATCACACAACACTATTGCATGATATTAACAATTTAATCTAATTATGCCAAAACTAGAATGTAATCTCACGAAACAACAATCAGGTTTTGTCTCTATCTCGCTCACTCTATCACAACGATAATGAGTGCGAAAGAGAAGGGAGACGTGTTCTTAGATGTGTGCTAGCGCAGAAAACTGCGTAGCTTACATAAATTGTTTAAGGCGTAAAACACAGCTACTGTATCGCGCGACACGCGATATGACGCGCGATTTCCACGCGTCTTTATTTACATACATTTTTGTAGTATGTCTACAAATGCATGTGATTTTCTGTCTAGTTTATGCGCATAACTTTAACAACTCCTACAGTAGCAAGTTTGTGTTCATAAATACATTAGTACGATGGGCTTTGAATAAGTTCCGAAAGCTGCTGTTTTCAGTAGCTATTAGGAAACTTACGAAAATTAAAATAAGGTTCAGTTTTAGCTGTTTTATGTTCAGCACTGTTGTTACATTCAGGATTATCTATGGAAACTACAAGTTGTAACTTAAATAACACACAACCTCTTAAGGGATCATTGTACTCATGATTATGAACAACTTTTACTATGGGAACAAACCTGAAATCGTGAGAAAAAAATTAGCTATTCCCTACATTTATTTTCGCAAAACTCTCAAAATGTAGGGAATAGCTGTTTTTTTTCGGGAGTAAAAGTTGTTCATAATAAGGGGTACAATGACTCCTTAAGAGTTTGTGCATTATTTTAGATATACCTTGTATAAAAGCGGAAGAATAACTAAAAAGTCATGACAAAGACGAATCTACAGTTGTTTCTTTTTAAATTAATGTTAATAACGTAGAAACAAAGTGAGCAATAATTTCACTATACAGCTCAGCTACGTCACGCATAACCAAATGTCAAATACCTCACGAAAGACATCCGATACAACTTTCAACAGCGATCCTCCACACTTTCATAGTAATAAGTAATCGGTACAAGATTAGCGTCTTGTCGCGCGTATATCGCGGGCCGCGACAACCGGTAGCTCAAGCTACTCCTACGCAGCCGCGCGCCTCCACCGCACCGCGCCGCGCTCGCGCCGATCGCCGATTCTAATCAATATGCTAAGTGGCGATACGGCATCGCGTGCGACCGCGAAATACTCGCTCTTTGTTTAATTAACTACCCGATTAATGTTACATTACGCGTATATCTCTTAGCTACAGTTATAAACTAGTCCCTTTTTCTGTAAGGATATCGTAAAAATGTAGATCGAGATTATTTATAAGATCTAGGGAGCGGTGTGAACTTGTTTGTTGACTTTTGAAATTGATTTACTTGATATGGATATCGAATTGGTTGTGATGAGTTAAGATTGTGTCGGAACCGTGACTGCACATGCAAATTAATATAAATAAATACGCAGTACCGCGGTGGGTCCGTGGTGGTGACCATCTTTACATACAAACACCCCTCCGTGCCTCGGAAAGCACGTTAAGCCGTTGGTCCCGGCTGTCATTCGTGGATCTTTGACAGTCGTTACGGGTCGTCAGAAGCCTGAAAGTCTGAGACAACCAGTCTTACCAAGGGGTTTTCGTATTACCCAGTAACTGGGTTGTGGAGGTCTGATAGGCAGTCGATCGATGTATATACGGTAATCAGCTGGATCCGGTTAGACTGGAAGCCGACTCCAATATAGTTGGGAAAAAGGCTAGGCAAATGAAATACGCAGTACTTTTTCCGTCATTCTTTTGAGCTTTTTTAGTAAGTTTTTTCCCAGAAAAAGGACTACATAAGCATGCACGTATAAACATAAACAATCACACAAGAAGGCGCAAACACCATTCTTAAACACAAACAACAAATATATAAATCACAATTAAAACTAAAAACAGATGAATATTTTACTTCATTAGCCACTGAAGATTAATGCTTTAAGAAAATAAAATGGTGCTCCAATCAAGGATCCAAAATTTCAGTTTATTCTTTTTGACTGTCCCATATCAGAGGAGAACACTTATGGACGCAATTTTATTAATTAATTTCGAGATGCATTTATCTTCTTCGCATGATGCAAGCGTTTAATAAGGCCGAGCCACCATTATGGGGATTGCGTTTGAGGGAAGTTGGGGTGATTCGGACAACGGGCTGAGTGGGCGATAATTCATCGCGCGGGAAATTAGGACCTCTCTGTTTTTTGCAACACATTTTCGTTGGCGCTGTGTTTGTCCGCGCGAGGTTTTAATTTTAGATTTTATACGGATTAGATTATGTTTGTGTTCGATATTAGATTTATTGGTTTATAACGGTTTTTTTTTGCGTAGGTAGATCATACCTATTACATTTTTAAGTAAATCTCACAACAAAATAGTAAGCTCAATTTCGTTGGTGAGTTTCACATAAAAATGTGACCTGTATATTATATTTAAATATAGTTTAGTAACCACTAAAGTATATTTGTATGACATAAAACATTGATTTGGCATGCCTAAATATTGATTCTGCAACCTTATAATGGATCAGTTTGACGACTTATTTTCGCATAAAAATAGTACTTACCAACTATGTTGAGTAGTAAACTTCTACTAATAAATTCTACATAAAAAAACGCAGAAAATATTATAAAATTAATAAAACACTCAAAGAACCCTGAAGAAACTAATTAACACAAACAGATTGAGTTCTAAATATGATATTGCCATAACAATAAACAGGCTCATCGATTTACACAATATTAGTATTTTAAAGCCGGTCCACACTGCCCGAGCCTCCCCTAATTTGAATAATAATCTCGCCATCAATCTGTTTGGTTTGCCTTGCTCCTTGATTATTAAAACAAGACCTCATTTAGATTATGCGTTCAACATTAAGTTAATTTTGTATCTTGTCTATTTCTGGTACTACTTCGCCATTATAACTGCATAGATATCAAACATTAAAAAAAAATTGCATAAAGGGTTATGTTTTTTGGCGCACTTTTTTTTCTACTTAAAATCTCAAAACCTTACTTTGTTTGTCCAGCGCATAACGTCAACGGGACATCAACGAAAAACGAGATTATTCGAACTGAAAGTGACGTCCCGGTGACGGCGGCGTGCGGTGGACACGTGGCTATCGCTACTTCGGCGCCATCATCTCGTTCTCGTAGACGTCCCGTTGACGTGGGGGTAGACAAACGGGCTTGGGCCTATTTTTTCAGGACTTACCTATACCTACCACAGTTTTGTCTAGATTTCTTGGTTTTGTAAAGAATTGAAATCGTTTGGCAATTATTATTGGCAGTCATTACCGCTAATTGAAAAACGAATTATTTACCTACAATTTTGCGACAGTATTTTATTGCTCGCAGGTGCCGACAGTTCTTGCCAGTATTTTAAGAGTGCTAGTATTTATTTACAATTTCTAACTGACGCAGTGGTCTTGATTCTGTTGGGTAGGTACCAAAAAAATGGTGAAACTCAATATTTATACTAAACTTGTACCTATTTAAAACCAGAAAAGATTATTCCCCAGGCTTACAACAACTGTACACCCATTAAAACCCACCCACCTCACAAATCTCAAAACTTTTCTTGTATCTCTTTCTCATTTTAGTTTTTGTTTTTTTCATAGTTTATTTTATAAGATAGAAGAGCTCGTGGCTAAGTAATAACAGCCGCACGGGTCGATCCATCAGGTTAAACTACGCTTGCCAGGGTTGGTCCGTGGATGGGTGACCATCTTACACACACATGCCAATATTCCAAACGATACATCATATCAAATTACACACAAACATTTAAAACTAATCTAATCACACTAATATTATAAAGGCGAAAGTTTGTGAGTGTGTGTGTGTGTTTGTGTGTTTGTATGTTTGTTACTTCTTCACGCCCAAACACCTAGACCGATTTGGATGAAATTTGGTATGTAGATAGCTTATACCCTGAATTAACACATAGGCTACTTTTTATCCAGGTCTACGCGGGTAAAACCGCGGGGCGCAGCTAGTCACCTATAAAGCAAAAAAGCTTGTAAAAGTATTATAATTATGCAGTCTGTCGCCCTCACATAACAGTAAGTAACTCTAGATAACGGTTTACGATACGAGCAGACGATAAACTGCCGATAACTTATGTTACTCTTATGTTCACACGTACAAATGTTTTGATGGGGATCTTATAGCTTCTGGATTGTGATTTTTTTATGAGTAACTGTAGGTAGGTACGTGGTTTACTGCACGTTCCGTATATACAGGGTTAGTTTTCAATGACCAGCCAAATTTTCACAGGGCGTTCTACCTGTGAATATGAATAACTTTTACTATGGGACCAACTTTAAAATCACGAAAAAAAAAACAGCTGTTTCATACAAAAGTTCAATACCTACTCGACCAAAATGTATGAAACAACAGATTTTATTTTCGTGATTTCAAAGTTGGTCCCACAGTGAAAGTTGTTCATAATCATGGGTAGAACACCCTGTGAAAATTTGGCTGGTCATTGAAAACTAACCCTGTATAGTAGATAGAGTATGAGGATAGAGAGGCTATTGGTGAAAAATTGATGCAGCTATATAATCGTTTGTTTTCTTCTATTTAAAATTTTAGAAATTTTACTGATTTTGCTGATTTTTTTTTTTTCTATTTAAAATTTTAGAAATTTTACTGATTTTGCTGATTTTTTTTTTTTTTTATATTGGCCATTAAAACTTATAGAAATTTGACATGAAAGATCATTTCAATTATGATCTATTGAATGGGCTGCTTTTTTATTTTGCGTCGAGTTTATAATGCGAGTATTAGGTTGTTTTAAAAGATTTTTTAATGCCAAAATGTTTATTTCTGTTGTTTTAATTTTATTAACGAGAGTTCTGAATAGCCAATATCAAAAGCTTATTCTTTGGCAATTTTCTCTAAAATTTGACTAAAATAAAAATTTTTTTACTCAAAAATTTTATATAAAAATGGTAAAAAGTGATTCATAGGCACATTGTATAGACAATTTTCAAAAGAACACATTATAATTTTTGCATACCCTTTAGAAGTCAAAACGATTCGTAATTATGTGATATTCTAAACCTCCTTTAGCAAACACAGTCGCCGGTTTAGGTCGATTAATCAAAATTAAATAATAAAAATAAAAAAGTAGCTCATTAATTAGATCATAATTTAAATGATCTTTCATGTAAGCATTCAAACTTATAGAAATACAGTTATTATAACTGTAAAATCACGTAAATCGGTGAAATCAGCAAAATTTCGTGTATGGCCTCTTTAACAAATATTTGTTGGTTCTACTCCGCTCGAGATTAGTTCACCTGCCGCCTTGTCCCATGAATATAAGTTTACCTAAGAACATAGACGCTTTTAAGCCTTTTGATTCATATAAAATAATTTGTAAAACAAAAAAGAATTGGTTGACTTTGAAAAAAAAAGAAATTTATTTTGAAATTAACAAATCTCCTTACAATTTTCAATTCATGCATCTTTCAATGTTTCACAGAAACGGAAGAAAAAAGTCAATTCCATTGAAATAAAAAGTAATTTTCCATTTTTTATTGTAAACTCAATTTGTTAAAATAAACGCCTAGGTACTAACTAACCAGAAAATTGTCCAAAGTATATAAAAACGTTAAAAAGGGTTGAATGATAAAGTCAGCTAGAACTTGAACAATAGAGGCAATCACAAAAATTAAAAACGTTTCACAGAAGAAAACTTCGTAATTTGGTATTGCAACATTTTGAACACTGTGTAATTATAATAATTTAACATTTAAAACTACTTTTACTTTTGCAAAAGATTTTTTAAAAATCATTCAATGGTTTTAAAATTAAATTATTGTTTATAATTAAATGAACTCGGAAAATGATCCTGAAAATAATCAGCCATTTGCAATAAGTTTCGATCTTTTTACAGAATTGTTAATATTTTCAGATGCAATATTAAAACTTCTTAAAAATCACGGGGTATTTTAGCGAAAGGCTTACCCGACTGACCCAGAAGGAGGGTAATGTTTTTCGCGAATATGACTGTCCGTTCGATTGTAATCTCAAGTAGCCTAAACGGCTTGATGGATTTTAACATATGAGATGTCGTTAGATTTGTCTCAATTGTGGGAGTGACATAGGTAAAAGGCATCTGGAAATGCCGCCAGGGTCGCGGGTTGTTCGAAAGAGATACCGTGACCCTGGCACGGGCAACTGAAGGAACACGGGTGGGTTTTAGTCAGTAAAAGTCTGACACCCGCTCCGCCCAGAGCGGGAGAAGTCATTTGGTGATTTCCCATCCACAAAAAAAAAAAGACATCTGGAAATGCAAAAAGAGGGGGAGGGGAAGTTTTTTAAAATAAATTTCAACAAAATTGGTATCATATAAAAGCTACTAATGAGTCAATTCCAAATAATAAAATTAAAAACTTTAATCCGTTTTTCCTTTTATTCTGTTTTCCTTGATTTTTATTTGAGATAAGCTTTGTTCCCGTAGTTTCAAAAATATTTATTGAATAAAGATGACTTTTATGCAATCACTACACTACATCAATCTTCTACTACATAGTCAGTTGAAGAAACAGAAGTTAGAGGTGATTTTACTTGATTGTGCTATATCTGTAACTTCTTGAAGACTTACTTAAGTGACGTTTTGAATATCTATTCTATAACACATACATATACATATCTGTAATATCGTGTCTGTCTGTGTGATCGCGTTGTTCTTCTAAACTACGCAACGGATTTTTATGCGGTTCGCAGCATTATTCATGCCCGGTTTCTGACGAATTCTTAAAATGAGTTTAAGCTCTCAATATCTATTTATTCGACAATATTATGTATTTAAAAGCGAATTCCTTTGTTATATTCGGTTTTTTGAGGTCCTAACATAAACCCCTCGATAATAATTCACTCGACTTTTAAGCTAAATTGTTTAGAAAAAAGATTATCGAAGTGATTATTGGAATCACTATCGAATAATTAAACCCCGTTTAAAAACCTCAGACACCGGGCATTAGAGAATGTATTCTGGAAGGTTTGTGTGTATAATATCAATAACATAATATTATAATATAACAAATTAATCTCGATGTTTTATCAAGTTGTAAACACCGTGCGAAGCAAGAAGCTAGTTATTGATATCTAAATAAAAACAAAATATCGGCCAATTTACTGGAAAATCTGAAGTTTTTCCAAGAAAAGCAAAGAAGAGAGAAAGAAAGAAAGAAAAGAAAGAAAATACGTTTATTTGCGGTAAACATGACGCAAAGGACAACAAAATAAAATAAACAAAGTAAAAAGCAAGTTTTGGGGAAAATATGCGTCACATCTACGCAAAACGAGATCTGTTTCTTTTTTTTTTGTATGTTATTTTCGATTAAGACCCGTGCTTTTTCTTGTCTTACGTAGAGTTGTCCACAATCGACAATCCTGTATTGAAATGTTATAGTTTATTATGCAATTAAATATTCAGTTCTTAATAGAATTCGCGCCTATGGTTACTTGATCGAATATAGTATAGCCATTTAATACATAAGCACTTATCTATCCTATCTATCTAGATGTAGGTACTAGGTAGCCAATTTAGTAATTTTTGTTTGTCTTCATGGATTCCCGCTTTGAATAGCCTCATTTAACTTGACTAAAAACATCATCTTGTTAGTGATGTTCTTCAGAAAGTTCAGGTGCATACCTGTACTCGCAACCATGACCAGATGTATAAACGTAAATGAGAGAATGAAGAAGGGGTGAGTTTATGTATGTTTGTGTATGTATGTGAAAACAGGAAACATTTGAATCTAGATACACAAAAAACAGACAAGGAAGGGAAGAGTATTTGCGGTGTGATATTGCAGTTTTCAATTGTGCTTCTTTTAACAATGTTAGGGAAGCTATAAAAACCATTTGAAGGATAAAATTACTGCGTTATTATATGAAATAGGCCCTCTGGCATTCAAGCTTGCCTCCGAGTACCGTTAACACTTCGATTTAAGAACAGTTTGGCAACTTTTTGACTTTAATGTAGAGCTTTTCAGAGTACGTACCACTTAGGGCCTTACCTATGGAATTGACGATTTTTGATACCGGCCGGCTAGTGTGAAGGTCAATCTATAATTCTATTTATAATTCCAAATTCAAATTAATTTTATAATATAGCAAGAAACTGTTGTTAAAATAAAAAAAAAACTGTTGTTCATTTGTTTTCCCGCCGTTCGATTTTTCTTTGATATCGATGTTTCTGTAACCATGGAAAAATCGAAATTGCGCGCTGTTTTCGAATACGAGTTCCGTCGTGGCACCAACGCAGTACAAACAGCACGCAATATTATAATGACGTGTATGGACAAGGTACCGCAAGTGAACTATGCGTTTTTGGTTTGATCGCTTCCGTTCTGGATATTTTGATATCAACAATGAGCCTCGGGGAAAAATTTCAAATACAACGAGGCTGTGAAAAATGCTTTCGAATCCTGGCCCCAGAATTCTATAACAGAAGCATCAACGAACTTTCATTAAAATGGCAAAAGTGCATCGACATCATTTCTTTTAAAAAAAAATACCTAATATTATACGAACAAATTATTAACTAGTTTAATTTGTTCGTAGGTTCTATTTCGCTTTGTCTTTTTGTGTGAAACAGTTCAATAATTGATCAAAAAACACTGTTATTAGTTATTTCCCAAATCTAAATAAAACGCAGATATATTTTGACTTATCTTTCTAACTAATCTTAATCTATCTCAAGCTGAAAACATCATCTCAATTTTTATCCTCGATTAACCCAAGTTCACACTTGCGAACCGTACACCATCGGGTATAATATCGAGTATATAAATACTGCTTTCTTCATTCCCGACGGTATTAACATACTTATTAATTGCTGCCTCCGGGGTACACTGGTAGCTTTATAATATTTCTCCAATGCTTTACGAGTCCGCGACTCCGCCCTATGCGTTGGACTTGCAGACATTTAATGCGTTGCTATCGTCGTCAGACAAATGAGTATGCTGATTAAACTCGTGTGCACTATTCTTTATTTTCTTTTACATTATTGCTCGTGTATTGGCTACTTATTTTAGTTTCAAGATGGTTGGTGTAATGTTTATGGGTTCTGCTGATATATCGGGACATCAATTGTTTTTTTTTTAGGTTTGATCAACTTTACAGTGGCAGTTGAAGTTCGAGTTATCTTTGAAGCGTAGGTTTATGTTAAAGGTTTAATAATAGGAATTTGGCTAGATAAAATTAAATTAAGAAGAGGCTTCTGCCTTGCATATGCGCAATTACTACAGGCTGAAATTAATTACTGGATCCTGAATACATCAATTTGCAGTCCAAACATTCTCAGTTGAATTAAACCAACAAATCTAATGAATTTCTCGTTTGTTTTCAGGTAAAATCGCATTCCACATCACCAGTAAGTTCCACACACATCAAACATTTTCGTACATTATCATAACACAAACAAACTATTTAACGAACGTTAGCACGCACACAGACGCGTCTTCAATCAAGGCAAGTCGCATTTCGAAAGCAAATTATCAACCTAGAAGGGGGCAAGGGGGGGAGGTATAATTAAAATCCGTTGATTAATATGTAAATGTAATAAGATTACCCTCCCCTGAATAATTTAAATGGAAGCCCGGGAGATGAGTTATATACGGCGGACTCTCCTTATACCGTAGTTGTATCGGCCACTATAATGTATGTTGCGTCCCGTTTGATAAATGCTGTCTGTGGATGCGGGTAGGTGCGAGTTTCGCTCGTGTATCCGCAGCTTAGCTTCTGAGTGCATTGTTTTGAGGTCCACTCGGATGGCAAATGAAGAAAAGTGGAAGGCTTGCTTTTGGTAGACTGCGGTGTCATGTAGGGTGTGGGTGTTATGCATAGGTACCTACTATGATCATAAAATTGTAAAATAATGTTGTGTCATGTAGTCTGTGTTTTGACAAACATGGCAATAAATTTTTAGTCAGTCCATTTTTGTAGTCAACTAAATCACCAAACAGAGTATTTATAGCTGATGTTATGAACATTTCCAGTCGAAATTGTTAATGATTTCTTAGACACAACTAAGATGCTTTTCTTAGAAGTATAGGTAGGTTGGTATATCAAACCAATAAGTACATTCCAAAATACAAATAATCTAATACAACCTGCAGTACATAATCAGTTTACCACCGACCTCGCACCGCCAAAATGGCCATGTTTCCGCCATCTTTATTAAGAACGCATGGCCACCCGCCTCCTGGCGTTGGTCAACAGCCAGCAAGGCGTTAAAGGCATCAGCTACACCACCCACCAGTTGTGATAGACCTCCCCACCCCCGCAGGAACCCAACTGTTTCTAGTTGCAGCGGGGCGGTGAGACGGCGTAGACCGGTCAGCTTACACTGGTCTTAGGTGCTTGGCTCACTTGTCTAATGGCTTTGATTAAACTGCCAGTTTATTTGACGGTACGATGCGTGCGTGCGACCACGTATGAATTTATGTTTAGACGACGGCCGAATATGGAATTATGATCGGAGATTTAGGATCGTGAGGAGGTATCGTGGACATTCGTGGGCGATGGACTAAGTTTTGCGAAATTTTCTTTGATGAATGTCTTTGAAAGCAATATTCCTTTAGCCATTCTAAGCATAATGCTTAACAACGAGCAAAATAACAAAGTATCCCATGCAGAAATTATCGCAATCAAAGTGCTTTTCTTGGTTATGGTATAGCGCGAAGTAAAAAGAGAAGAAAATCTCAAAGGACTATCAGTTACTTTGTAACCGTTTAGCATTTTCTTACATCCGCCTTATTTACACTGTTATGTGTTTTTCATTTTCTCAAGGTAGGTGGTACTAGTAGCAGTTAGCCGGCGTACGCACGGACGTAAAAATATCACGACGGGATTTTACCCCGCACTGGATTTTCAACTCTCGTTGTTGAGCCGAGCGTTGAGAATCCAACTTAACAATAACAGAGTGCATTCTAGCGCGTCGAAAAAACAAACTATTGGATTTTCAACTCTCGTCACTAAGCAGAGCGTTGAAAATCCAGTGCGCGAAATAAAATCGTTGCGATATTTTTACGTCCGTGCGAACGTCGACTTATGGGTGTGCAATTTCTCCACGATGGACATTGTGGAACATTTATGTCTAGCATGCTCGTTTAAATATCTTTTAAAATTAGGTTTACTTTCTTTGAAACTAACCGGTAAATGTAAGGAAAATTAATTTAGGCTATTCTACAGCATTCAAATGGAAAACACAAAAGATAAAGACTCTTATGTCCGGTTTCGAAAGAATTCTTAAACGGAGTTTAAACTCTTAATGGCTATCCGACATTCCTTCCTTATTCTCGATTTTGGAGATGCTCAGATAAACCCTTAATAGTAATTCATCGGCATTAAAGCTAAATTCTACCAGGACGCTGTTACAATTGGGCAGTCAAATCATTACTTTTTTACACAAAAGTATGTTTATTAAATAAAATGCTTTGCATTCATAAATGTACCGAAGTAAAAATTTTCAGTTCGTTACATTTATTGAGAAACTGTACCTATCTAAAATTATATTTATAGTTCAGAATCGTACTATGCACACTATCAACAATTCGGCCAAAAATATTTTAAGAATGCAAAGCATTTTATTTAACAAACATACTTTTGTGTAAAAAAGTAATGCTTTAACTACACATTTGTAACAGCATCCCTATATAATGAAGTGTTCAGAAATACGACATCGAACCAATAATCACTATCGAATGGATAAACTTCGTTTTAAAACCTCAGTAACCGGGCATTAATGAAACGAACTTTCAAATCTTTTCAACTACTAGCACCAACAGTACCACAAGTATATTCTACCATCTAAAGAGTCCACACTATCTTCCACCAGTAAATAAAAAAATGTCAGTATTTGAATCGTTGTAAGTACATTGTCGAACATTTTTGTAGGAAAACCATAGTCTTAATATTATCGAGACATGTCCGATTGTAGAAAGAACATTTTGCGAATTGGCTTTATTAGCCAACATCTATTATAATATCCAATCAATCTGCCTAGCCTTTTCCCAATTACCTATGTTGCGGTCGGCTTCCAGTCTAACCCGTTGCAGCTGAATATTTTATTTACATGGAGCGATTGATCATCTGTCCTCCACAACCCAGTAACTGGGTAATACGATACCCCTTATTAAGACTGGTTGTCAGACTTTCGGACTTCTGACGACCCGTTTAACAACTGTCAAAGATCCACGAATGACATCCGAGACCAACGGCTTAACGTGCTTTCCGAGGCCCGGAGAAGAGACTCGGTATGTAAAAATGGTCACCTATCCATGGACCAGCCCTGGCAAGCGCAGCTTAACCTGATAGATCGACCCGTGCGGCTGTTATTACTTAGCCACGAGCTCCTCCAATTCAGGAGGAATTTGATTTAGTTGTAATATCCATTACAACTAATTCTTATATTATATTTCTGTTTTGTCTTTTCGCACCGTTGGTCAAAAACATCCCAAATTCAGGTAACCATTCAAAGTTCTTGTCGTGTTGCATGAACTAATAATTGTCAGCATTTTCCATTCATTAAGTTTTAATCCCATCTCATGCCTTTTGAAAACTTAAACACAATTCTAGCATAACCTTGTCTACCTCAAACTTCTAGAATTACTAGGTACCTAAGTGTAGTCAATTCAGTTCAGATTCATAGACCTATGGTAGAACAACAAATTATATCAATAATCCTGTCTTTGGCCGCTTAAACGTAGTGGCTTAAGCATTTAGGTTCAAATCTGGCCACTAAGTTCAAAGGTCTGCATGATATTGACTGCAGAAAATGAAAAGTTTTGGGGAAAATAGGTTTTAGTCGAGTTTTAAAGAACATAATTATTGTTTAGGAG
Organism: Cosmia pyralina; assembly: GCA_946251885.1. Taxonomy (NCBI): domain Eukaryota; kingdom Metazoa; phylum Arthropoda; class Insecta; order Lepidoptera; family Noctuidae; genus Cosmia; species Cosmia pyralina. The sequence continues at coordinate 19,952,233 of OX276354.1, forward strand.
ACATACGCTAGAACTAACCACCGACTCCGACTTATTGTAAGCGACATTTTTGCGAAAATGCAATTATTTCCAAAAAGGTTGAAAGGTATTTAAATATTTCAGGATAAAAATCGCAGTTTCGTAAAAATTAAAAATGTTACTTACGTTATGTCGTCGGTCAGGTCTCAATATTTTCACGTATTTCTGAAAGTTTTCAGTACTGAAATTCTTCGATAGCTTTTCTAGCTATCTTTCGTAGCAAAAAAGTGTTATTTCTTTGTACTTCATTATGATACAAAAACATGCTGAAATATGCTTTAATTTACACAAAATCAAACATCTCTTTGTCCAAATCAACACTAAACTAACAATCTTCAAAGAAACATCGCACAACAAAATACAAAGCAATTATTATTGGTAGCCAACGCACGTCAACAATAGTGTTCAACCGAGCCCTGCCTGGCCTCTCAATAATTAGGATAGTGCATCTCCGTTTACCGAATGAGAATAAAGCCTATACCCTTTGTGCTTGTGTGAAGACCCCCTGTGTGTATGTGTGTGTGCATGCATCTTGATTCTCCGTATTTATGTGTGCTGGCTGTGGGGGCATCTCGTCCTCCGCATGCCACTCTGCGATAGTAATGTCGTATATTTCGGTCGTGCGTACACTGGCCGTCTTATTATGTTTTAGTTGGATGGACTTATCGTGTCAGGAACTTAGTGTACACTGTTTAGATTCTCGACGATCTTCTTACTTCTTTCTTAGTACCAGTAAAGTTTTGAGGGATTGTTGTCAGCCAATCAGAAACGTACCACCAAATCCCAATAATATTAAAAACCGAATTCTAAATTCGTTTTAATTTTTGCCGGTCGAACATTTTGTAATCAGAAATCCTTTAGAGACTTCAATTTTTATTGAAATTGGCGTCTCGTTAATTAAAACCAAATCGAATTAATTACAGAGTGAAAATTATTCCACCCCTTTCCAGCGACCTTAAAAACGTAAGACACAGACTAGTAGGGTGAATGTACACAAAATCGGTACATACATATTGTTGGAAACACCGCATGCCATAAACTAATATTCGCTCGGACACTACTTGGAGTTATTGGACAATGTAAATGAACGCTATCTCCTATAATGCCTGCCTTATTTCCCCCTCAGCCAGGCCAGTGCCCGCAGCGACCCCTCCCGGGGGTGGCCCCCCACCCCGGCCGATGTCTCATCAGTAAGGATTGAACCCTTTAATGTATTCACCGTAACTTCGGGATGAGTCTTGTATTAGTGTTATAATGAGACGTGGCCCTAAGGAATTATGGCTATACTTGTGGATCTCTGGGGTCGGGATTAACCCCAACCTAGTTTCAATTTCTATATATGAGAGGTTTCGTGGGAAGGGGTCGATAATATCATATCTCAATGTTTTAAATCTGATAGCCGCATTGTTTTGATTTTAGTATAGATGTTTATGGTTGACTAATTCCAGCCTTTCATGAATACTGAACAGATCTTAGAACTTGAAGCTAAGAAAAATTCAAGTCTAGTATACATTGCCTCGTTACCATGGACACTAAAGATTACTTCTCTAACAGTTCAAATTATATTAAGAAACAAATCTTGAAGCACTTTAAAGAGTACTCTCTATTAAAAACTTCTTTGATTAGAGTCCATTAAAGGAGTTAGAGTTCAGAATTGTGCTTTAATCATTCGCCAATAACCGAAACGGTTTCGTTAAAAATGTTATTTACTGAAGCTCCTTGAGTCGCCAACAGATCGATAATGCTGCCAATTAGCTGGTACCAATTTTCCAATAAAACTTCAAACTGTTTTCCATTCCATTATCTCTCACCACCCTTTATTGCTGGCGAAGTTAAGCTACGACTCCTCTTTCCACTCCGCTCCGAAATTATTACAATAATAATATTATTATATTAATAATTGTATTGATAAGGAGACTCTCGTAATAAGGGTAAACCGTCCCCTTTCTGCCAGCCATCCTCAATAGGAGAATTTATGTAACTAATGAAATAAGCGAAGTGGCGCGCCCCGCACCCCGCGACCCGCCCCAACCCGCTCCCATCCACCCTTCATTATCGGAAAGTTTGAAATATAATTTGAAATTATGCTCAATGTTATATTGAAGATAAGAGAAACACAAATTCCTTTAATTGGACTTGTTAAAGTGAGTCAAATTAAGTTAACACCGAGTTGATGGTATTACTTTTGAAGTTGGAAATTATGACGGACTGTCCTAAGGTTTCTACGGAATTCATAGGGTGATTAGCGGGGAAAGAACAGTTATCGGTTCCTCGACCCGCGTGTTTTATTTAACGGCCTCACCTTTATGGGAACTTATTGCATTGTATTATTAACTTCTAACTACACGATAAGTAGAGCGGAGAAATACCGAGTCGTGTGTACTGAATCAATACAATAGATTTTGGTGCAGTCAATTATAATTAATGAATTGCAATTATCGTTGATTATTCAAGAAGTTTTTTTTACTTCTAACGATTTCTTTTTGAAATAATAAGCTTGCTTTCCAAGTAATTTTCCAAAACAAAATCCAGAACAAAATTAATTATTAATCATATTTGTATACATTTCATCCTTAAGGGTCGTACGTAAGGTCAACTATTGATTTTGGCATACGCCCCGCACAGACTCGCAACTTGAGACCATCACAATTAGTCCCCGGTCTCAATCTAATTATATTTCTGATTGGGCTGGTGGCGACGCATTGCTTCATGTGGTGATTTACACCATCACAACTACCTCTGACTGAGATGTAACAAAACACCGTTGCCTTGGAGATTATTGTTGTAATTAGTGATTTAGATTTATGCTGCCCAAATTAGAGTATTTGTCGTGGTCGTAATTGGATGATTTAGTAATGACATAAAAATTAAAATTGAATTACACGATTTATTCTGGCGAAATCATGCTCTAAGAGAGTGACCTTCTTACTTCTCCACAACACTTTAAACTCTATTTTTTTTTCTCAATAATTCAGTTTTTTATTATGAGTATACTGGATGACTTTTTTTACCGTCTCGAAAAAAATAGGGTATATTCGGTGAACGGAGTAGAAGCCTATGGCATACCTAGTTTTTTTTTTTTAATTAAAAAAAATCTAAATTCGAATCATAATGCAGGTTGCATATGATTTGAATTTCGATATTTTTAAAGGATTTATTATTTTTCTTCAAAATTTACGTTTTTATTGGTTTAAAATTAAAAGTTTACAACGAATTTGTAGTATTTATTGATACTTAGATATTTTTTTTCTGACTAAGCTTTAAAAAAAAAAACTAGGTATGCCATACGCTTCTACTCCGTTTGCCTAATATACCCTATTTTTTTCGAGACGGTAAAAAAAGTCATCCAGTATATCTTTAACAAAAAAAAAATAACAAGATTAACGAATTAATTTTCTAAATTGATACCATTATGTTTCTACATAATCAATCAAGCTATACGATATAAGGACTTACAGTCATACCAATTAGATGCAGATCGAGATCTAATTATTCGGATCCAGCTCGAGCTGGCACAGCACTATTCTGATTGTCGACAAGCGATTTCGGAAATTACTAAGGCGTCGACGCCGCCCCGCTCATTCCGACCGCCCTGTTCCTTGCGTTTCGGTTAGACGGTCAGTCACTGGTACCGTCACCCTATAAATTTTCATAGAGCTCGCAATAATGTTTTATGGTGTATGTATCATTGTTACAATGATATTTATGTTTTGACGTATTGGTAATATGGATTTATATTAATAGAGTGTATTGAAACAATAAAAAATACTTTTCTGTTTTCAAGTCAGATTTTAAATTTTTTTCTGTACCTATTTGTTCTAATCAGTTTTTTTAACGTTTTGATTTAGTGTAGGTAACTATGGTTAGTCTAAAATCAAATCACTTTTAAATTTTTAGACTTTTACAATAAATGTGAAATTCCCGCAAAAAAGCTTTCGCCACGAAAACTTCCAATCTCAAAACATTGTATTTCTACCTAAATCATAGATAAATACGTAAATCCATCTCCCACAGTGATAACTAAATCACCAAATAAGGTAACTAACCCAATAGTCGGCAACGACTCCACGATGCTGACGTTTCTAGAACGTAATATCGACCAAAAATCCCCGCTTGGCATTAGCATAACAATTAAATTAATCAACCCACTCCACATTAAGATACGGAGCTAGTATTGTACTCGACCGAGTGTATTCTTGTATTCATATTATCTTCATATATGAGTAAAGTCGGTATAAGTAGGTACCTATGAATTTCTTTCAAGTAGTAGTACTCACGGGTATGCTGGCACATGAAAAGTTCTCGAGTTTTCCGAGATGAAAATTAGCCTATGTCAATACAGAATAATTACCGGGATAAAAAGTGTCCTAGGTCCTATCCCCAGGTCATAGCCTACCTGTGTGCCAAATTTCAGACAGACAGAGTTAACTTCGCGTTAAAATATTAGTACGAATTAGTATTTCTCAATAAATAAATTATAGAGAAATCCGCTGTAACCTCAGCCCGAGATGCAAAGCCCGAGATGCAATATTCTTGTTTTGTTTTACGTAGTATCGTCTATCCTGTGATTCTTATAGTAGATTCAATAAAGCATGTTTGTAATCTAAGATTATGCATGAATAGATTAAATTAATGTTTGCAGACCAAGGATGTATGCTTGTGTGCTAGATTTATTTCATGGGCGAATGATATTGTAGGATAAACACTGCCTTAGTCCGACTAAATTGATTTAGTTAACTCTAAAACTAAAATTAAGGTTTTTAGGTTATATCAATTTTGTGTTTTGTTTTAACTGCGAAGGTTCTATGTTTATTCTCTCTACAAAATTCAGATTTGAAACCTAGATCATATTTTGTGGCTTCGTCAAAAGAAAATAAAAAAAATACGAAATTCTTATTGCCCTTACAAAAGTTTAATAAAAAATAACAAACTAAACAAAATTCTACATTGATAAGTTCTTAAATCATTCCAGGTCATCAATAGTTTAGTTCTCAAAATTAATTCGTTTGCTGCGCATACATTCAGTACAAAGTATAATCGGCCAATAAACGCGGCGTGCCACCCGCCGCGCGCCGCGTTTCCTCGCGTCTCGCACGGCTCCCCGAAGACCGGCCCACCCCCACCCTGGCTGTACATCATCTCATTTGAATTTCTAACTAGGAAACCTCCATGCAATTATTGGATTAATGTAAATTACGCAGTCTACAGCTCTACGGTGCACTATCAGGGACAGGGTTTAATTAGAATCCGGTTAAGTCTAATAATTCTATAGTGTTTCGCAAAGTCGCTCTTATGTTCACTAAAGAATGGTTGAATTTAGAAAAGTTCGACCACGACGGCAATTAGAATAATTATTTTCGCAAGTAGACGACATTTGGGTCTGTCACCCTACATTACAGGGAAACTAGTCAATTTCAATGTGGAAATAATGTAAATTTATTTCTGTTTACTTGTTATGCTAGGAAGGATTTGGAATAATAACTTTATGTCAATGGTACCTTTATGACTATTCATTCAGTATGTATTACTACCAAAGAGGTGGCCTTACTTTAATTTTATCGATGCGACTAACAAGACAGCAAAACTTTCATCCATTTTTTATTTGCAACCGTTATCCCTGTAACTCCCTCTAACTGAGAAATAATAAAAGAAAAATAAGTTTGTTTTTCATAGAAACACATGTACAGAATAACTCGAGTAATACAAACAGAAAAATAAAACAAAACAGATCTACATTCTAATCACGAGCACAAAACATAAATATTCGGCACCTGCTGGCACGTCATAAGAGTGACAAGAAGGCTGAGCGATCATTCGTCAAACCGCAGCCGCACACTGTTGCTCACAACAAAACGCTACACATTTTTCTCCCAAAACACCCAAACATTCAAAGACGGCTTCACCCAATTCCTAAACCCTCCGCGAACACTCGAATACATAACCTCAAAACATTCCCGCCGTGACCTCGAAAATGCACGTAGGTGAAAGCCCTCGGGAGTTTCACGTAGGGGAACAAAAAAACCCCTAACCCCCGCGTAAGGAGCGAGGGGGGCGACCCGCCCGTGAATGAACGAAGGAGGATTGCGTCCTTGGAGCAAAAAAGTCACGTGACCCCGTTCAACAGGTGGCGCCGTGAGTGTGTCCTTGCGCGAGGATTAGAAAAAAAAAAGTTGCGTTCGAATTCTTTGACGTTTCTTTTTTTTAAGAAGCCGGGCTTTTTGGGCTGTGGTTTTGGAGTGTCAGTTTTGATTGTTAATGAGGCTTATGGTTTTAAGACCTTCCCAGCTTACATTGATGAATATGCGCTCGTGGAGAACAGCAATTATGAATCTAGAGGACATTTTGAATAAATAAAAATTAGATACATTGATGCTGAAATAGTATTTGTTCTTATACGACAATAAACCTTATAAACAAATACTATCTCTTGTACCGACATGTTTCGTTGACTTTAGGGTCAGCTCCCTTGGTTGGTTTGGTATATTGCCTCATCGAGACCAATATTAACTTGCCCTAAAGATATTTGTTTTGAGCCTGGCTCTTCTACTGTGATGACATCCAAATATAACATACAGATGGATGACTATTGCATGAAATTATTAAGTATAGGTACTTACCTACTTACAAAAATAATAAAATTAATATTTTTTTAAATCTTTAAATGTATTTTTTATTATGTTTTTATAAAAAAAAAAATGATAATGTAAAATAGATTTTTAAATAGATAGATGAAATAAAGATATCAAAAAGAAAATCATTACTCTTAGTGATGATCAAAATCCAAAAAACCATATATTGTGCACTTGATGGTTAACAGAATCCCATAGATTGAGTAAATACTTTCTAGGCTATTGCAACGTTTACAAAGCTAACGCAAAAAAAATACATCTAAAATATCCTCAAAGCCAATGCGTAGTGCCTGATCAAACAAAATTCTCATGCACTTGGCTAATTCCCATAAAAACAACGCGTAAAATAACTGAACAAGGATAGACTATAGTGAACACTTTCAATACAGGCCAGTAACAAAGCAAAGTCCTGTGCAGCCAAAAAGCGTATATCCAAAAAGTTTACTTCGAAACAAGTAGTAGGTGGCTCGACTCCTTTATGAATGGCGGGCTCCCTCGGCCCCGCTTAACACAAATGTCACGGCGCCCCGACGAGCCGGAAAACTCTCTTTTCTTCCTGAATTACCGCACAAACGATACACGCTAAAACAGTCCTTACAACCCAAAGAATAGAACACAGATCCCTTCACAGCTCCCGGGAAAATTTAAGGAATTTTCTACTTAACACAGTCGTTGGATTTTGAGACGTGTCTCAGTTAAACAAGGCTGGTTTTTCAATGGTGTAGTCGGTGTCGAAGGCATGAAATCTTGCGTCTCCCGCGGCAAATTGTTTCCTCGCTCCGCGTGTTTGTATTTTATTATACATTTTTATTTCTCGATAACATTAGCTTAACCGACTTTTCATTGCCTCGCCTAGGGCTGCCGCTCGCGTTTTGTGTTGATGTCTTTTTATGGTTGCCACTGAATGTTTCAACTGAACTTTTTCTTGTTGCGTGTTTGGCGTACAGCTTACATTTTAAATGAGTTGTTGTAAGTAAATTAAAGTGGCTTTGAACATGATATTGCTGGATAATGTTGTGTTTTTTGTGATATTTACATTATTTATCAATAATTGCTGATATACAGCTGCTTCACTTGTTTCTTGGGCTTTTTGTACATTGTATTCTACATTGAAAGCTGGTTAGGCCCTATTTTATAGCTAGCTTGATGATAGTTAAAAGAATGCAAAGTTATTTATTGAGTTGATTTTTAAATTACTAAGCTCATATCGCAAGCGACTTGGTAGGATAAATCTTACCTCAGCATCTGTATCCCATTCGGTTTTGGAGATAAAATAGGCAGTCACTCCATGTAAAACACTTATTCAACTGCATTCGGTAAGACGGGAAACTGACCCCAACATAATTGGGAAAAGGCTAGGCAGATCTAATATTAGACAAAAACGGTGAGAAAACGTCGGAAAATTCACTTCTCACAATGTTCACAGTCAACAAATGAAATCGAGACGAAATCAAGATTCCTTTCCACGAACCCTAATCAAGTGCAAAGAGCGCGTCACAGCCCTAAGAAAAGTTGAGGCGAGGTAGGAATGTCAAAAACGTCGGGGCGCGAACAAATATGTGCTTTGCCGACGGGCCGGCTGCCCGCACCACGGCTTAAACGGAGCTTAACCGACGTTTACAAAGCCTGGCTGATTTTGTTAGTTTTACTTTTTGTTTAATATATTATGCGTTTTATGAGTGTTTTAGATGAACGATTTGTGTTGAGTCTTGGTTTTCGGTCTTGTTTTTGACAGTTATGGGCTAAGTTCGACTAGTTTGATTAGTGGATCTGAAAACTTTGCTGTTTCATGATTACAAGTTCAAGTGCTTATAACCTGTTCAGTATAATTTTTGTCGCATTTAAACTACACCTACAATATTTCCCGCCATTAGCTGAATCTAAACATCTCACCATTAAACATAATCCTCAATTATTTTTCTAATACACCCTGATTATATTACAGATCCTTCCTAACCCCGATACACGATACTAAGACCACTGTGCCAGTTACCATCGTTAACCGATCATGCTACCGGGCCGCTTGGCGAGACCCCTCAACGGCATCCTTTGCATTTCCCTCCGCACTTTACTGGATTTTTTTCCATTTTATTTACTTGGGCGCGAACGTTAGACGCCTCGGGTGCCACTTGCTACACTTGCCTTTATCCGGACGTCGGCGTCGGTTGTGGCCCGATGTTTCGGATACTACGAAGTTTTGGACAAATTATGTGATTTGTAGCAGGATTGTGCTACTGAAACTTTGTAGATTCTTTGCTCATGTGTACAAGGTTTTTGTTTCATTCATTGGAGCTCGGATGTTATGTTTGTATGAGAAAAGTTACATTGAATTTGGATGTTGACTTCGGTTGCAGGACAATGTTTATAAAACTCCAAACATGTATCACATTCTGTCATTTGGAATACTGAAAGTTTCTGGTGTCGTGGACCCATGTCGAGGTTTTTATCAGGTCGATATTTTTAGGTATATGTAGTATCTAGAAAACTTTTTATTTTTGATGAGATGTTTCGATTGCTAAAATTCACGGACAAGTTAAGTGATTTGTAGGGCAAAAATTTTATGATTTTTTGGCAGATAATGTTGACTTTTTCTTCACTATTATGTTCTTGTTTATCTGGACGACGCGATGGTTGTGGAATTTTTCAGATTCTATCTTTACATTTCCTTGTCTTCAATGATGCGGGGTTGATAGGCGATTGTACTGAATTGCGTCGAAATTTGTACAGACTATGCGGATCCGTTCTATAATTACTAATATTTGCAATCGCAATAACAATTGATGTTATTGATATTGAGCATTCTTTGAATGAATACTTTGGTTATGAAATTCTAAGTTGCAATGGAATTTTATTAACAAATCAAATAGCTACGTTTTCTGAATTAGTAATAAAACCAAACTGATGTTTCTTCTTTTACTCTGACTATATTCTACGTCAGAGTTTTGCATTAGACAGGTACCTACTTGTTAATATAATCAGCCCATAATGTTCCCACTGCTGGGACACATACCTCATTTCTGTGAGAGGGAGCGGGCCGTATTCCACCACGCGGTCCCAGTGCGGGTTGGTAGATGTCACATGTTTTAGAATTTTTGGTTTTAGGACATGCCGGTTTCCTCACGTTGTTTTCCTTCACCGTTTTGAGAGTAGTGGTGATGAAATTATGTACACCTGTCTGGGTCAAGACTCGTAAGTCGCGACCGTTACCAGTGGACCACCGCTTCTTGTTATATGCCTTGTCAAAAACAATTATTTGGGACTTCAGATACTACCTTATCATTATTTGTATGTTTTTTTTTTTCAAATTTCAGTAACGTGGTTTCTTTAACAATAAGCAATGTACTTTATCATTTAATTGGCCTCTGTAAATTTAATTTTACTTTCATTAAACTGGTTTTATTGACAATATTAAATTACATTTACAATTAGTACGATAATAATACAGTATAGTAATGTATTGTATTATTAACTCCACGTGTACAAATATGATATTAATCCAACAAGTGCTTATTAGGCAATGCAGATCAAAATGATGATTCCTCGTACACAGTTTGCAGTTAGGACGCACATTTGGACGTGATAATGATGTATTAGTAATTAACTGCATTCTTATTAATGCATTATCTGTTGAAAACATTGGAGTTATTCTGTGTTAATTTGAAGCACCTGATCAGCAATAAGTCCGGAGCTCATGCCGCATGGATAGATCCATCAGGTTCACGCTTGCCAAGGTTGGTCCGTGGATAGGCGCCCATCTTTACATACCGTGACTCGTGACATGCCTCGGAAAGCACGTTAAGCCGTTGATCTCGGCTGTCATTCGTGGATCTAAGAAAGAAAAAGAAAGAAAATACGTTTATTTGCGGTAAACATGACGCAAAGGACAAAAAAAATAAAATAAGCAATGTAAAAAGCAAGTTTTGGGGAAAATAAAAAAAAATAAAAAAGTTTTGGGGAATCTTTGACAGTTGTTACGGGTTGTCAAAAGCCCGAAAGTCTGACAACTAGTCTTACCACAAGGGGTATCGTTATACCCAGTAACTGAGTTGTGGAGGTCCGATAGGCAGTCGTTCCATCTAAAATACTGGTATTCAGCTGCATCCGGTTAGACTGGAAGCCGACCCCAACATAATTGGGAAAAGGCTGGGTAGATTGATTGACCTGATCATCATTTAAAGTTATATTTCCTGATGAAAGCGGTTTTCCCTAAACTGAGGAATATTCTATGATGTTCTCATACAAAACAAGACAAAATCATTATTATTAACCTGAATTGAATAACACTAATTCATTTTCATATAACATTAGTAAGTATCTCATCGCTCTAACTAAAGTATTAATCTTACCAAAAACAAAAAAAAAAAAAAACACAAAATAAACAACAAAACACAAGAGAAATCACAAATAAAACAATAGTTCAATCACAAGAGGCTGTAACGTAGGTTATCGGCCATTGTTATTAAGCCTTGCATGTCTCTAGTCCAGTTTCTCATCCAAAATCGATAGCTACCCCCTAGGGGTGCACCCCCCGGTTGTTATATCTAGAGACGGCCGCTCCTAATTCGTACTCCGTACGTACGTCGGCGTCGATCTTTCTCGTGTGTACTGTGGCAGGTGGAGTTTTGTTGCTACGTGCTATGCTAGCCTGGTACCTTGCGATTTTTATGAGGAGTTTGATATGCATGTTTTGTTTAAATAACTAATGTAAACAATTTAATTTACTGTCCGCGTCTGTCTAGATAAAGATTTGTATTGAATCTATCTAATATTGAAAATCGCAACCTCTCTGTCTGTCTGTCCGTTTATCCAATTGCACATAATGTTTATTTAAAGATGAGATTTCTTTCCGGCTACATTATACAGCTATTTGGTTACATTATACTCGCAGTTGAAATTTAGTCTAAAGTGCTATAATGCATGTCTGGCAACCAACTGTTTTTATAAGAGTTGTTTGATAAGCATTCTAAATACTTAATTAATTTTGTAAATTGTAAATAATTAGTTAGTCGTCTAGACACAGAAACATGTTTTATCTTCATTAGCAACTATCTACCTCTTATTTTGACGTCAATCACCTACTTGGTTTAATGCACAACGTGGTGTCTACGAATTTAAGGAAATATCGAAAATATCATAATTTTTAATAAAGACGATATTTTCGATATTTTGATATTTTGGGATAGAGTTTTTATACAATCACCTCAATCAACTCAGTATATCGCAGTCCACAGCTGGACATAGACCTCTCCCAGGCAGCACCACAACACCCTGTCCTCCGTCTTCCGCATCCAGTCTATCCCAGCTAGCTAAGCTCAGTTTTTTATCCATAGCCAGTTAAAATATCTGGTTGCCAAGTGGTTAAGGGGTCAATCAGTAAAATCAGATGTTTAACAGAACTGTAATAGACTCCATACGAGTATCTGGGGTGAGTACTGTTGAGTTTGCCCTTGTAATGGTTGCAACACAATTCCGTTTTATCAACTTTTAACAGGTTTCAAGGAAAGAAATAAGCTGGAGACTCCTTTTTTGAAGATAGTGTTTTCTTAAAGTGATTTTAGTATTAAACTTTTAGAAGTGGATTTTGTTAAGAGGGCTAATTATAAAACTGCGTTTTGACAGATTAGTTATACATATTCAAGCATGGCGACGCATCGCATTACGTAACAATTTGACAGTTGTAATTACGTTTATTTTGAGTCTTATAATTTTTGTTTTTTTGATTATAGTATGAAATGTTAATTTCTTATGAACTAACGTTTGTTCTGGTATACATTTCACGTAATAATAGGTATTTGTAGTAAAGAGATGTTTAATTCTGAGTGATTTTAGTAGTTTTATGGTTTTTATTGGGATTTTTTATAGCTATTCCATACATATTTCAAAATTCTGATGCCGCTATGAGCTAAACCACTATTTAAGAAATATTTTTATATATTTTTATTTCATTTGCGTCAATCCCCGAGCTCGAAAAAATGCAGTCGCGCATTTTATCAAAAACTTGCTTCGGAATTTTATCTTTATTTACATAGATAAGAAAAAAATGCGAAAAGCGAGACTGTTATGGACTATACTAATAATATTCTCCACTACTCAATAAGTCAAAGTTGCCGAAATCTTTTTGTTTCTCAGAATAAGTACGCCAAATTTGGCCAATTTACGCAAAAATCACGGTCGAAATGTAATTAGGTATGCCTCTTTTTTCTTTTCTTTTTTTGACTTAAAATATATTATATACTCGTATATAGGTACACTTAAAGAGTACAATTAAGTTAAAAATATAATATCCTAACCTAACTAAAACTATTAAAAAACTAAAATATGGCGTCGAAAAATTCCACCGCATCGCTGTCGACTGGTACAGTACCCAAGAGACTGGCCTATTATATGCCTCTTAAATTACAATATTACCTAGTTTACCTACCTACTTACTTTAAGTTTGTGTACCTATAGAATTAAACTCCTGCGATTTATTTACCTACTGCTTACATTAAATACTTACGTTATTAATTTAGCCCCTACGAACATTAATTTCGGGTTAGACATTTTTTTATTACGTCAATACTTCATCATAATTATTACAAAGGCATGTTCTCCACAGCTTTATTATACTAAGCCGATTATTATAAGCTTTATAATTAACGATTATTAATCAATCAAAATTAATTATACTGTCGTAACAAACTGCCTATACTGATATAAAACCAAAGTATATCTAAAAAATCGATAAGCCGTTGAAATTTAAAATCTCTTGTCCCGTAGCAACGGTTTGGCGAACGGCCACCGTCATTATCTAGCCGGGTAGCATTCTGAACTACATCGACCTCAAAAACTTATTACAATCCGCCCTACCCAGCTCATTATCTCCGGCCCATAGTCTCAATCGATACTACCTAACTACAAACACATACAAACTATTAACACACACAAACACAAAGTAAATGAAAGTCTACGCGTACCCGTAACCGGCGCGTCAACTTAAAACTTAATTATAATTAATTAATTCCAATTGGACGTTATCTCTTTCTAACACACTGTATCTTGAATACATCCATCTCTGTCTGTCGCAAAGGCGAGGGTAGACGCGGTATTGTGTTTTCGAAGACCTTTTATCACGAGGCATTTCACGAAGTAGAGTAGTCGTTAGTTCGATTCCAATACGATTTTATTAGTCCTCAGATTTTAATTGGCATCCTATTTTAATTATTTTTTAAGTCTGCTACTTACTAGCGGTTGATTTTCATTAATATTTCGATGGGATGATTGAGAGCGGCCACTTAACAAAAGAGTGAGTGAGTTAGTTCAAATGCTCTCATTAAAATTATGAAGTGATATAACTGCAGACGCGGGAGGTGTATGAGAGAACTGTTTATGTTGTTAAACTGTTACCAAAGATAGGGTTAGTTCTTAAAACACGGATTCAGTTGTTAACACGATTTACATAACTTTTTAGCAAAATTTAGAGCTGCAGAAGAAGCTTATCAGAAAAAAAACAAGTTCTTGTCCTTTAATAAGAGCCCATCTAATCAGCATTATTCTTCCAATAGATATACAGCTAGAGAAAAATATATTGGAATAATATCATATTTCACCTTTATGCATTGTGAAGAATTTCTTTTTCGGAAATAAACCCTGATACTTACATGAAACAATCAGTTTTAAGAAGCAATTTGCCAGATGTAAACACTTTTTATTCATTTTCCTTGAAATTAAAAAGTAGGTCAAAAACTACTTGGAACGAAGCAAAACAACAACATAGATCGCACAAAAGGGGGTATAAAAGCATTAAATCAGAACAAAATGGCCGTAGCGCCCTGAATGGCGTATAATTTAATTGTAATCATCACTACATCGGCCTGTGACGAGTATCAACGAGATGCGACTAGAAGGGACCACCCTCAACCCCTTCACGGCGACTTTAACCCCCCCAAGAAGGGGTTTTAACACCCCCCCTCATTACCATATTTCATTTACTCAACGAAATTATGCTAATTACTTATATTGCTTTGTGTAAAAAGGAAATTTATAAGGATTAAACTTACACCCCCCTCCGCCTCGAACCGGTTGGATCCAGACATAACTAGTTTGGGCGAGTTCGGCGGATGAATTATTTAGAAGATGATTCTTCGAATTAAAAAATCGGGCGGTCCGAAGGGCTCCCGAATTCGCGTTCGCTTGATTATAATCGTACGCAATTAAAATTCAAATTGGAGAATTTTTAATTTTGTTATTGATGACCCTCTTTCGCGGATGGATTGAATTGTGCTTTGTTGAAAACTTTTTTGAGCGAAGTTGAAAGCTACGCTTATCGAGAGAAAATTGCCTGTTTATTATATTTTCATATTTAATACATGCAGGGTGAACGAGGTTTTCATTGAAATTATTAGTAGTTTCACTGATAGTGATTAAAAAAAACTTGAATATTATTGTGATCATGAAGTTAATCAGATCAGCATTTCCTAATAGAAGATTCAGAATAATAATAGTGACTCTGTCATGCAATACTAACTTATCAGTCATTGTAGTACTTCTCACTGAGATGTCATTTAGCTACTTATTACAGTACGTTTACACTTGTTTGGCCTAAGGCCCTCAGTGCCTTGAAATTCTAACAAAAATTCCAGCTTCAATAAACAGGGTGATATAAAAAACTGAATTTGAATTCACTCATTCATCAATACGTAGGTACCGTTAGCACATCAAACACGCAAATGTATGTGCAACTTACGAATTGAATTATAGTAATGAAATACTCCGTTGCTTTGGGCTAGCGGGCGCCTCTGGCCGGTAGTTTCACAACTTATCCCGGCTAAGGCGAGTCCTTATTTAAATGTAAATTAGGTTCATTTCACGAAATTAATGTCGTGAACACCCCACCCCCGGCGTGCGGTGACCATCCTTCGCACACTTCTCAGTACAAGTCCTGTTAAACTTATTAAGTTTTATCATTGTGTCATGTTTAATGACTGTTTATGATCGCCATTTTAATTTCTTCGTGTTTCTGTTCGTGATACTTTGTATTTAATATTTTTCAAGGTGATTTTGTACGTCGAAGTTTGATTAAGGTGCTCTGGAAAGGGTTTTAATTTATTTTAATGTGTCTCGTGGAGTGAATTGGATCGATTAATATTCGCGTATAACAGTAACTAAGAATTTGTTACTTGCAGTTTTAAGAAAGTTAAACGCTACTGAACATATTTATCTTCAATTTTTTTACTGAAACTTGTTTTCGGCTTTTCCACTAAGTTTTCCTTTTCCTGTTGCTCTACCAATTCTAATATGTACCAAAATCGTATGTGTAAAAGACATCTCGTGAACTGCATTAGCTACTATACGAAAAGAGCCACCAAGGTCGGCGATAACTAAGCTCGTCCTCTAAGCTAGGTCCGCTAAAGGTACTTAAGTACTATCTAGGTAGGTATGTGCTTTCACGTACCTGTAAGTTGCTTTTACTTTAAGAGTGTTGGCTCCGTACGGCATTTCATAGAAACTTTCAAGACCCTTTTTTATCGAAATGAATGAACTGATTTGAATGAAACTTGATACGCATAAGTAGGATACATTGGACTAAAAAGTTAGTTAAGAACATTTTCGAAAAATAGTGTCGCAGCAAAATTCGACCGATTTTAAATATTCCATAGAAACAGAGATATTCAATTAACTTTTTTTTAATAAGACATTTTGGAAATGTTCTTAACTAACTTTTTAAAACTATGTATCCTGCTTATGTGTATGAAGTGTCATTAAAATCGATTCATTCATTTCGATAAAAAAAGAACTTGAAAGTTTGTATGAAATGCCGTTCGGAGCCAACGTTCTTAATACACAGATTTTTGTTTTTTTCTGTTTTTTTTTTTTTGTGTTTGTTTCTTCACTCACTAATTCAATCTCGCCCATTTTCACACCACTTCTAATTTCAAATCCGCTCAAGAACTATGATCATAGTCACTCTACTCCGAGGGAGTAATGGCTGCTCTATGATTATATGGACAGACGAGTCATTACTCCCGTGTAAGTGTTGTTGCGAATCGCTAATGTTGTGCCTCACAGTTTTACACACACAAATTAATCGTTACTTTAACTTCAATTAATGTTTTGGGGCGCTCACCTAATGGCTACATTATGTACAAGTACGTATGTGTTGCGAAGTTT
This sequence comes from Cosmia pyralina, assembly GCA_946251885.1. NCBI lineage: Eukaryota > Metazoa > Arthropoda > Insecta > Lepidoptera > Noctuidae > Cosmia > Cosmia pyralina. The sequence goes on from OX276354.1 coordinate 19,969,029, forward strand.
AGGGAATTCTTATAATGAATATTTTGTGTGATTATGTGATAGGGGTACTATTGCAGAGTAGATCAATCTGCTTAGCCTTTTCCCAACTATGTTGGGGTCGGCTTCCAGTCCAACCGGATGCGGCTGAGTACCAGTATTTTACATGGAGCGACTGCCTATCTGACCTCCACAACCCTGGGTAATACGATACCCCTTGGTAAGACTAGTTGTCAGAGTTTCGGGCTTCTGACGACACGACACGACTGTCAAAGATCCACGAATGACAGCCGGGACCAACGGCTTAACGTGCTTTCCGAGGCAAGGAGGAGTCTTGGTATGTAAAGATGGTCACCCATCCACGGACAACCCCGGCAAGCGTAGCTTAACCTGTTGGATCCACCCGTGCGGCTGTTATTACTTAGCCACAAGCTCCTCCTATTGACGAGTAGATATGGGAAAAATAAACTAAGATGTAGACTGAAAGAGATTAATAGGAGAAAAAGATGCTGTTTCGACCCCAAATAAGTTGGTATAAAGATAGTATTGAACTTCTTCTTTGAATTGAACCAACAAAGGATATAGTTAGAGTTGTTCGTATGTTGCCTTTTTTCTCAGGGGGTAGCCTGGCTGTGTAAGATATACAGGGTGTAAGTATAAACAGTGGCAACGTATTAGGGGTCATTGTACTTATCATTATGAACAACTTTTACTATGGGACCAAGCCTGAAATCGCGAAAAAAAAAAACAGCAGTTCCCTACATTTTGACGAATTATGCGAACACATTGCGTATTGAACATCTGATTTTTTTTTTGCGATTTCAGGTTTGGTCCCATAGTTTAAGTTGTTCATAATGATGAGTACAATGACCCCTTAAAAGGCTGCCACGGTTTCACTTACACCCTGTATTCTCAGTCAATAGATGCCTTGCCAACTGTGTCTAGCAAATGCGAATGACAACGGATTAACAAAGGATCAGTTACAGATATCGTTAATAGCTATAGGTTGGTAAAAATTCAGTAAACAGCAGTATAGGAACAGCCGAACACTAGCGCTACCCTTGCGAGCGTGTCAGCGAGTTGAACTAAGTTGATCGTAAGATTTTGACAGATAAAGTATCAGATGACGTAAGAAATGGCATTCAGTAAGGTATTCCCCCGTCACTTCGACGCTCACTTCGCACTCGAACCCGATTCAGTGTCAAATAAAAAGCATCTATTTTACGAGTGAGAGTGAATACCGATGTGAGATGCGAGTTGTTGTTCCAATTTTACAGAATCGACGTACTGGTTACAATAAATATTACTTTAACATAATATTGCAACAGTTTAACCCACTCTAACATAATACTTTTAATCCTTTAAAGCAAAGCGCCAGCAGATTTATTTAGCGTCTCATTTAACTTTTTGCGTATAGAACAGAGGTGTTTACATTGAGAAGCCGCGACCCTCGTGGAAGCCGACACAAATAGAAGAGGTCTAACTTTTTGCATTGCCGACATTCCGTACGAAGTCGGTGTCACTCAATAGATGGTTACAGAAGGTAAATTTCATAACGACGAGCGAAAACGCACGTACATATAGACACCCTTCACGTACAGCGAGTGCAAGCGCACTTGCGGTAGGCGTTCGTTTGAGTAAAGAGGTCAAAGAAGGAAAGAAAAGGAAATAAAAGAGGAAGGAAAGAGAGGAGGTGGATTTGGGGTTTGGGATAGCATCTTCAGTAACTAATTCAGCGACCGTGTTTCTTAGCGTGTACTTTTTAGCTTAGCGTTAACTTGAATACGATTACACTTGTCTTACAGAGCCATAGGAGACTTTTCAATACCCAGATAACTTTCCCTGAGGAATAAATATTGTGGTTTGACAGCTTTTATATAGAAAATACGTCAAACTGTTATATTCATTTTTCAGTTAAAAGTTATCTGACACTTAAAAAGTCTGCCTTTAAAAGTGGACCCCTACAGTCTTAGATCGCCGCACGAATGCGTCTGTGTGCGTGCCGTTGCTATCGCTCCTTGTATGGAACAGACCTTCTGTACTATCTATTTATTCTGTGTCAGTGTTTTGAGCACTTTCGCACTCACTGCACGGTGCTCCGTATTCCGTAGTCCGTAGTCACAAGGGGGATGGAGTGTTGAGCTCACTGTCACATTTGAACGCTCATTTTCATTATTGAGGAGTAAGTAGGTTTAGAAGTGATTTGATTTTGTTTTATTAGGTTTCTTTGTATTGGTGTTGCTTTTTGGCTGTATTGTTTGGATAACAAAGGAAGACGATAGTTTGATAGATAGGAAACTCGTAGATATCTAAATGCATCGCTTCGTATGAAGGGTAAACCTCAATCGTAACAAATCTTCAGTCATGACCACCATTTCTTATAAACACATTCAATCAATCCACCTAGCCTTTTCCCAAATATGTTGGGGGCTTCTAGTATAACTATATACTGGAATATATTTATAGTATTTTACATGGAGCGACTGCCTATCTGACCTCCACAACCCAGTAGCTGGGTAGCATGATACCCCTTGGTAAGACTGGTTGTCAGACTTTCGGGCTTCTGACGACCCGTAACGACTGTCAAAGATCCACGAATAACAGCCGGGACCGAGGCACGACAGGCACTTTCATACCAATACACACGCTCTTACCCATTAAATGTTTAGTTCTTACTAACAGTCTACTTGCTAAATAAACGTCACTTCCATAAATAATAGGTAAGTATCCACTACTTACAATGAAACAGCAAAGAAAACAGTAGACAATCTACAATTACAATCCAACATTACTAGGTAAAATAAAACAAAACACAAACTAACTCATTAATCGTGATATTACGATCGCGATCAGTTCGCGACGCGATATGAAAGGGTTAGCCTACCCCTACGGCACATAATTACACCCACACAAACTTACACCCACACACACTTACACCCACAACACTACGATAAAACAACGCAACTACTTAGCATTTTCAAATTAAATACACTAATCACTTGTATAAACGCAGTGTGTATGGATAGGCTGGAAGGATCGATACTTTGTGTGTGTGAGTTAGTGATTATAATGAAGGGTAGAAGGGTGATATTAAGTGGCTCTATTCGTGTACCCCTCGCCGCTACTTGCTGTGTAGTCATGCTTTCGCCACTTCATACTTTGGTGGTAATAATTTTGAATTTTTAATGCTGTTTCTAGCTTGGCTTTGGATTTTTGTGTGGTTGTAATCTATCGTCCAACATTGTAATTAAATGAAAAACAAGCAGAGTATGTTTAAGATGTTGTGACCATGAACTTGAATCCCAGACTCGACTTAAAGACTTATGTACTTATAACAAATATTACTCATACCTAATCCTACCATATTTGGAATTGGAGCAACCAGAGCTCAATCTTCTTTAACATGAAATGGAACAATGATTCGTGAAGGGATACGAGAGCTCTACACAAATATATTTTGAAAATGTAAAATTATTTGTCCTTAAAGTATATCCAACATTTCGCAAGCAACACTCAAAAAACCAACCGTAACACTCATATGTGTTCAACATAATCAACATCGATAATTTTATACCGTCGAGCCCACTCGAAATTCAGAAAAAAAGTCCTCCTACCCACCGATCGATTAATTAGCGTTATTACATGTACAACCATCCATCTGTCGTAATTAGCCGATCCCTTTCCCAGCGCAAAAATAATGACGCACCCCTAAAACACTTTCTTTTTTTTCATCATTTTTTAATCCAATTTGCTGAGGATTATGTACGTAATTATATTTTTCCAATTGCCCCGTTCGCTGGTGGAAATTCGTTCGCTTGATTGCGAAACGAAAAATCCGATGTTGATTAGGCTTTTTAAGCTGTGATTGTGTGGGTGTTAATCTGTGTGTTTGTGTGTGTGTCGTATGTGGAGTTACGTCACTATTTTATTCGTAAGCTTGAGGTAAATCCTTTAGGTTGAGGTACTTCCCGACTCATTATTAAGAAATTAGTTCTGAATAAGGAAATATATACCGCGTTTTAAAGACTGTCATTCAAATTCAACTGCAAACAATTGGTTAGTTATCGATTGACTCATTCATTGGCAAGAGTCTGTATAAAAACGGAAAATCTAAGTGTACATGATCATTTCATATTTAGACTCTTAGTCTTCCACAGCAAAGAGATCGGATCTGAAAATCATCACGAAATTATTCCTCATTGACCTTCTTTGTTTACATCTTAAAGGAAAAGTGACTGCAAGCTTACGTTACAAAGAAACGATTTCACCCCACGTGTGATACACAATAGTAACAAATTGTCTAACAATTCTAAGAAATTGTGACCAATGTCGTCATCTATGCGACAGAAGTCGTCACATAACCGCAAGATTTTATTTTTATACCTTATTAATTGTCCATAGAATAGACTATTAACAATATTAGCACAGAGTAATAAAGCTACAGTGGTTTATCTGGGCAGTGACCTTGAATTAATTACCCACGGCCGCTCGGTAGATAAATCCGTGTTCGTCCGTGCGTAACTGCGGCGCGCTCAAACTGTTGCGTTACTGAGACTGACTGAAACGAAGCGCGTAGTTTCGGCCATTTTGTATGAAGCTATACTACTTTATCCTTATTATCAATCTGCCTAGCCTTTTCCCAACTATGTTGGGGTCGGCTTCCAGTCTAACCGGATGCAGCTGAATACCATTATTTTACATGGAGCGACTGCCTATCTGACCTCCACAACCCATTAACTGGGTAATACGATACCCCTTGGTAAGACTGATTGTCAGACTTTCGGGCTTCTGACTACCCGTAACGACTGTCAAAGATTCACGAATGACAGCCGGGACCAACGGCTTAACGTGCTTTCCGAGGCACGGAGGAGTCTCGGTATGTAAAGATGGTCACCCATCCACGGACCAACCCCGGCAAGCGTAGCTTAACCTGATGGATCGACCCGTGCGGCTGTTATTACTTAGCCACGAGCTCCTCTACTACTACTACTCCGTTACTACTTTATCCTTATTATACTGTGGTAATTATCACTTTCAATGTTAGAATAAGTATATGAATATGATTAGCGCTTACATACAATACATAAAATAATAATTAAATGTCTACTTAAATCATCGATTCAGAAAAACTAATTGAAAATATAAAGAAAGAAAGAAAAAAAAAATATTTTGCATAAACAAAACGCACATCACAAAAAAACGAGACATAAGGTAAGGTACACACATGCAAAGCAGGCAAAAGCCTCGTATTCAAGCAGTCAAGTTGACAATAAATAATAATAAAAAAATAATAATAGGTAATAAAAAAAAATATAATTATCTTATTCAGCATGTTTAATTATTTTAAATTTCTCGTAGACTCTGGTGGATCAAAGTGACAAACTGAATGAACTGTTATTTCACGCTGTAATAGGCAACAACAGTACTCGTATGTAAATATTTACAGGCCCCTTCTAAACATTTAACCTGAGTATAGCAAAAAATAAAGACTGTTTTCCACGAGCTCACACTCACCCTCTCACCGCAGCTCGGTCTAGCCTAAGCTTTACCCCATAGACGCCAATTTGCGGTAACTTTATTTGCACAATAACAAACCGCTCTATTTTCTTCGCACCAACGGCAACGTAAACAGAAAACAGTTATTTCAAAGAACTTACTCAGTTTACCCTGAGGGCAAACATTTATGCACTAATTTAATCATTACTTATATACATTAATCTGCAACTTAGTAGCCTGCCGATACAAATTCTTAATAAGCGAACATTCTTGGGTATAACCTGGCTAAATTAAGCCGTATTGATTAGTGCAGTCGTTGTACGGAGGCAGGGGGCATCTTAAACGGGTCGCGTTGGCCTGTTAATAGCAAGTTATTGTCATTAACGCCCCGGCAAGGAGCAATGGCTGGCACCTCCGAATTGATGGTAGTTTCCACTGTCCGAGGCACAGAATAAATAATTAATTTGGTTACCGATTGTTACGCGACCAGTTGACGCCACTTTGACAAGAGGTCTTCCATTTTGAGAATATAAAATATATTATAACGTTCATCATTTGTTTAATACATTCGTTCATCATTCAGTCACGACAAAAAAAAAATATAGGCGCTTTGACATTTTTGACAGGTGCACGGACTGACGTCTTAGTGCTGCCACCTAGTGAACATCATTTCAGGAAACCCTCATTCTAACTCCAAGTAAAACCTTTTATCTGTCTAGCTTTTTTGCCTTACTCTTGCAATGGATTTGGTGAGAAATTGAAGTCAAAATTGATATTGGAAATAACGTCGATTCTTGAAGACTCTCTTCCATGCAATATTGGTCAACTATTTTCATTTTTAATTAGTTTTAACTACATCAAATACTTAGACAACTATGGCAACTAGGTAACTGATAGAAGATTTAAAGAAGTCACTAAAATCTATTAACTTTGTCACCCCTTTACTCACCCCTTTCCGTGACGTCATTCCCGTGCGACATTGGAGACGCAGACCCGCTCTGTCGTGGCGATCTCGCCCGCATACTTAGGACCATTAAGCATCCGACTAATGAGAGCCACAGCCACAGCCCGTCTACACTCACACTTAATAAGGTGTGTCTGTATTGTTTGATGTCCCGATAGTCGTGTAAACTACATAGTTTTGCGAAAGTGTGAAATTTTACGACTGCAGTGAGGGTGCAGTATCGATACATTTTCGAAAGTTTATCGATAGATAGTGTAAACAGTCGATTGTTTCACAAAATCAGGTTATTTTAGTCATTATCTGCCCCAATAAGTCAAGTTTCAATCTTACTTAACCCCTCTTAAGTCTTAACCCTGACTTCATTTGAAATCTTTAGAATGCTTTCAGTAAGAGATATCGCTATCTCATTATTAACGAGCTTTAATGTTTAATCAAAGATAAATCATAGTTAGGTATACTATATAATTATAAAATACATACTAAAAGGTGTAATCTTTATCATTTGCCATTCAAAGTTCGCGTGACCCATCACACGTCTGCCGTCTGACGCCAATTACTCATATCCATTGCGCTATCACTACTGCTTTGACAGTCCTCTTTAATACAATTGCAGCGATGGTAATGTAACAATTTAGTTTGTCGCGTTTGCGTGTAAAAATAAGGTATGGATAACATTAGATGTCACCTACCTAGCAATTGTTTGTTGTCTCGATTACCTCATAATAAAAGTATCAGCTTGTTACTGCTCCACTGTAATGCCTTGTTCACACGTACCGAGTAGATGGACGAGACAGTGCTGCTGACTCGCCCCCCCCCCTCCCCCCCTGCCATCTTCTCGGTATGTTGTCTCCTACGGAGTTGAAATACACCGCGCTTGACCACTGCGTATCCGTTGTCGGCAATCTGAGACCATGAACTCCGGTTTTCCGATGATTTTTTTCCATCACTATTAGACAGAGGTCCCTCTGAGTTACCAAGATTTACACTATGGTTTTCATAATTTTTAGACTGTGTTAAAAATAAGACGTGGATCCGGCGGTTCAAGACCTGTCTGGAACCGCCTTATTTTCTGTCCACCCACGTCTTATTTTTTGACTAAATTGTAGATAACAATCATCATCATCTGCCCTTGCCCAACCTTGCCTTGCCTTTCCCCAACTATGTTGGGGTCATTGTCCAGTCTAACCGTATGCAGCTGAATACCAGTATTTTACATAGAGCTACTGCCTATATGACTTCACAACCCAGTTACTGGGTAATACGATACTTCTTGATAAGGCTGGTTGTTAGACTTTCGGGCTTCCAGCGACCCGTAAGGCCTCTGCCTCGAATTTCGCGGGCAGCGGGGCGGCAGCGGCGGCGGCGCGGGAGCGGCAGGATTTTGTGCATAAAAACAAATGGACCAGACCTCGAAAACAGCGGCGCGGAAGCGGGGCGGGACAATGCGAGGCGACAATCCTGCTGCTCCCGCGCCGCCGCCTCTGCCGCCCCGCTGCCCGCGAAATTCGAGGCAGAGACCTAACGACTGGCAAAGATCCACGAATGGCAGCCGCGACCAACATGCTAACGTGCTTTCCGAGGCACGGCGAGTATGCCTTGGTATGTAAAGATGATCACCCATCCACGGACCAACCACGACAAGCGTAGCTTAACCTGATGGATCGACCCGTGCGGCTGTCATTACTTAGCCACAAGCCCCATAGTTGTCGATAACTTAATATGAGTTAGTTAATGAAATACTGTCTCCAAAATCTAAACCTACTAAAGCCTATTAAATCGCAACTAACGATCACAAAACGTACAGACGAAAAAATATCATAAAAATAATACACTGTATTTTTACACACACATTCACACACACACAAACAGTCTCCTTGAAATATTACATTAGTGTGGTACCCTAATTGCTTTTGTCATTAATAGTCGCGAATACTTCTTACTTGTGTATCGTACAATTAGTTATAATGATGTATAATTAGCTGGTTGTGTCGGTCTTTGTGGGTGTATAAGTGTGTATGTGGGGGTGTGTGTGTGCGTGTGTTTAAATGCTCACGCGGGAATGTTGCCTACTTATACGTTTGCGGGTTCGTCTGTATGCTTTAATATAGTTAGATAATGTTGTGTAATATGCGGAATTAAGGCATTTGTATCTATTTGCAAAAGTGTTGGTATTTAATTATTTGGAGAGAAGCATTTAGTTAGACTGGCATGATCTTTGCATAAATCAAAATATAGGGCCTCAGATAGATAAGTATTGTCTCAATTATGCGTCCATAATTGCTTTTTTCCCCGAGTTTTCCTTATAAAGCAAAAAGCATCAATAGCACTCTTATCATCAAACAACCTCCTATACACGCATCCTAAACTCAATCACTCCAAATCAATCTTCCTCGTCTTTTCCCAAACTATGTTGGGGTCGGCTTCCAGTGGAACCGTATACAGCTGAATACCAGTGTTTTACATGGAGCGACTGCCTATCTGACCTTCACAAACACGATACTCTTTGATAAAAGTGGTTGTCAGACTTTTGGGCTTCTAACTACCCGTAACGACTGTCAAAGATCCACGAATGATAGCTAGTACCAACGGTTTAACGTGCTTTCCGAGGGGTCTCGATATTTAATGTATGGACCGACCGCGGCAACCGTAGCTTAACCTTCAATCGACCCGTGCGACTGTTATCATTTAGCCACGAGCCCCTCAAACCTTATCATTCCATTAGGTACGAAAATAAACACGAACTACGAAACAACACAAGTATTGGTAACAAAACCAACCCGGTACACACCATTAATGTTTAAAGGCGCAAAGGCCGATGCACACTGAACGCGTCGCGAACAATGCCGCGATAAAATATGCAGCACCTCGGCGCGATCATAATCGAAACGTAATTAGCTGATAATGCATGCGTCGCGATCGAACTCAAAACTTAGATATAGTGTCCTATAGCTCACAATGGAAGGTCGTGTTAATATTTATTAGATAGGTACTGCTAATATGCTGGACCAGATTATACGCATGGCGAGGCCAAGGCATCTTATTTTATACGAAGTAGGAATGAACATTAAGCTCGTGGCTAAGTAATAACAGCCGCACGGGTCGATCGATCAGGTTAAGCTACGCTTGCCGCGGTCGGTCCGTGGTTGGGTGACATCTTTACGTACCGAGACCCCCGTGCCTCTGAAAGCACGTGAAGCCGTTGGTCCCGGCTGTCATTCGTGGATCTTTGACAGTCGTTACGGGTTGTCAGAAGCCTGAAAGTCTGTCAACTAGTCCGACCAAAGGGTATCGTATTACTCAGGAACATGAATTTGAAAAAATCGCTTTGTATTCTTCTAGGTTGCACCCTTCTTGCATTGGAATGCCATTTTAATATTGATTGGGGTCCGTTCACCTGTCACATGTAATACAAATTGGTAGCGGTTTAGAATTGGATTCAGCTTACACATATCAATATTAATAGCTATATTTGATATGTGTTATCAATTTATTAGCGAAAATTGTAAACAGCTATGATTGTTTTGTTAGATTTTAAAATTATATTTACTTCGGAATAATACAGGGTTATGAATGTAAATTCTAACTCTATCATACATTTAAATTAAGATTCTCACACCCGAATTATCAAACTACATTCTCGATATCCTTAAGAATCTTTCTGAAGCTACTTAGCTACACCTTAGAGTCAATCAACTTAGCATATCGCAGTCCACTGCTATAGGCCTCTTCCAGACTGCGCCACAACACCTTGGCCTTCGCGTTCCGCATCCAGTCTATCCCAGCCACTTTTTCAAGGTCTTCGGTTCATCATGCTGTACTTCTTAGAGTGACAACATTAAATTTAAAGGCCAAGTGGCTAAGAAAAACACTGTGGGTGTTTTGCATTGATAATAATATAATCCTGCGAAAGTGAGTTTGTTCGTCACGCTTTCGCGCTAAAACGGCTGAACAGATTTGGATGATATTTGGAACATAGGTAAACCATAATCTGGAAAAGGACATGGGCTACTTTTGATCCTGGAACGCAGACTAAGTCGTGGGCAACAGCTAGTATAATAAGTCTAGTACTAATAAATCTTTTCTGTCACTTTTTTCCCAATAGGTACAAATACAGCTTTCCCAATCCATTAGTTTCCCCACGAACGATATTTCCTAATAGCTAATTACTTGGCTATTGCAACCAATGTTAGTTTCGAATAACTGAGTGTGTCTCGGACTAAGTGTAGGCAGTAGTAATTATGACTCAATTTAGGTTTAAGGTGCGGGTATAACCCGACAGAGACCGCGCTTAGGTACTACGTAGTTTTTTTGAATCCATGACAAACGTATAAAAGAGTATTATAAAATTCTGAAAAAAGTTATATCTTATTTAAGAATCTGGCGGACATGCAATTGCTTTTAATAACAAGATTATATTAATTTTTCTGGATAGAAAAAAAATTCTAAAGTTACCTCTTTTCGTAATAAATAATCAATCTCATACCTACAAAACAGATTTTTTTTTCTTATTTTTTGTATACTGGGCAGCTAGCTTCAACTTTCTGACTAACTGACCGACCCTTTGACAGTTTAAAAGTGCCTGTAAATGGTTTAATTAAAATGAATGCTTTGAGTTTGAGTTTATAAATGAAAATGTAGTAAGATTGTTTAGCACAATTCGCTGAGTTTGTCTTGATAAAATGATTAAAATCATTACTATGTTTAAATACCTACCAAATGCGCGAGGCAACCACTCGCGAGCCTACTTCAGCTCAGTGCGCGGCTCAAGCGCCTTAATATTTTTTTTATACACCTTCATACAGAAACTTTGCTCTTTTTTGTACAATTTTGTGCTCTAAATTATCATCATTTTCTGGATTTTTCTCAAATATCGTAACTAATTTTCAATAATAAACAACCGCATCAAAATATCGTAACCAATTTTTAAATCAACCTGTATAATATCACCTTTGTAATTTCTCGTACTTCAAAACGGATGTACTTACAGTAATCGTCACCTCGTTAATCCCCATAAAATATTAGCATATCGCTATAAGTCACTCTCTTGAGACACGCATCTCATTAATATTATTGATGTATTTCTTAGTAAATCATTATAATACACGTATTTACTGGAAATAACCTCGACACTTAATAACATCTTAACCGCATAAATGTTGGGACAAGTTTATTTTGTTGCGAAAATTATTGTGATAGTGAATTATAAACAAAGCGATATTATAATGTGCAAGATAGTTTTATTGTAATTAGCGAAAATCGTTTTGCATTAGTTTTATCATACAGGTTGTACGGATAAGAAAAAAAACCGGTCAAGTGCGTGTCGGACCACGCAAAATGAAGGGATCCGTTGTTGAAAAGAATTTATCCCAAACACTAACTTAACATTGTAGTTGAAAAACTTGTTCTCCCATACACTGATGTACGTCACGCCCAATTCTCAAAAAAAAAAATGTGATAAAATTATAAATTAAAGGTTTAACGACTTTTTCCTTTACTTCTGCTGTCAGACCTTGCTTCTTGCTAAAATTCATGATTCTAGGTCAACTGTAAATACCCTATAGGTTTTGATTTAGGTACTTGCGAGTATCAAAATATGTCGCATAAATGGCTGTATTTTTTATAGCGTTGACTTAGAAGCTTGATTTTTTTTAGAGCTCCAAGAGACCATATACGGGGAGAGGGGGTTGATATTAATTTCAACTTGATACCTTTTTCTATGGAACGCGTCGGCGTTCCTTAGAAAAAGGGTCTTGACAGACTGAGAGACAGACAGACAGACAACGAAGTGATCCTATAAAAGTTCAGTTTTTTTTCCTTTTGAGGTACGGATCCCTAAAAAAGAAAAATCATCCTGTATAACAATAACCGGTTTTACTTTCATCCAATTCCCAATTATTTATAAACGATTGGTTGAATGAAAAATAAATTACAACTACTCGTCTACTTGACAGAACGTATCAAACATAATTCAAGGATGCCAACACATTGTTTAAGAAACCTGTCTTGTTTTCAACTCCTGCGCACACTATTGAGTATCTTTGTGTCTTTTAAAAAGAGAAAGCGATAATGTTGCGATATTTATTTTCGCAGAATTGAACTGTTTCATTATTTTTAATTGAGTTTTAAACACGTACAGACAGAACTTTGGATTAAGTCCTACTTGCAGAAAAACAAACATAATGTTATGTACTTTTTGACTACCCTACCTACGTACTTACCGCAAGTCATAAATGTCAACAGCTGAAAAGGGTTGAAGGCTCTATTTAGCGCCAATGATGATACGCTTTTAATACGTTATCGACTTAGGAGTTGAGGAGTAATCTTTAAAGGAATATAACTTTTATAGGTTCATCGTTAGAATCTTTGGTATTGGGACTAAAACAAATGAATATAATAATGATAGGGCCAACATATTTTTGAAACTTATTTGTGTAACTTATTTAAGGCTTTACAGGTATGCTTACCCTAAAACTATCGTGTTACACAGTAACTGGGTTGTGGAAGTCAGAGAGGCAGCCGCTCCAAGTAAAATCAGCTGCATCCGGCTAGAGTGGAAGCCGACCCTAACATAGTTGGAAAAAGGCTAGGCATGAGATGAGTCTTATAAAGTCCTATCTGCTACTATTACATGTTGTTCTACACCCATAACACGAACGTTCTTCAGCCTGGTTATCGAAAACAAACTACCAGGACACCAGACTGCGTAAGACATAATACAGAAATTAAAACCTTTAGCGCTCCTGCACACGATGCCGCCACCGCGCCGTCGCCGCGCCGACGCCGCACAACTACACTGTACATACGAGTCGCGCGAAGACCGCCACCGCGCCGCCGCCGCGCCGCCACCGCGCGCGGTCCAAAACAAAACTTTCCATGATAATTTCTTAAAAAGTTATCACGTGCATGTTCATACGCGGCCGGCAATGGAATGAATCAGGATAATGAAATAACTGGGACCGCGCGCGGTGGCGGCGCGGCGGCGGCGCGGTGGCGGTCTTCGCGCGACTCGTATGTACAGTGTAGTTGTGCGGCGTCGGCGCGGCGACGGCGCGGTGGCGGCATCGTGTGCAGGAGCGCTTAAGGCTCCCGCAGACAAGCACGATGCGATAGCGCGACTCGACGTGACTGAGGGCCGCCATACACGGACTGCTCGAGCAGTTAGCCATTGATCAACATACACGGACCGCTCGAGCAGTTAGCCATTGATCAACATACACGGACTGCTCGAGCAGTTAGCCATTGATCAACATACACGGACCGCTCGAGCAGTTAGCCATTGATCAACATACACGGACTGCTCGAGCAGTTAGCCATTGATCAACATACACGGACCGCTCGAGCAGTTAGCCATTGATCAACATACACGGACTGCTCGAGCAGTTAGCCATTGATCAACATACACGGACCGCTCGAGCAGTTAGCCATTGATCAACATACACGGACCGCTCGAGCAGTTAGCCATTGATCAACATACACGGACCGCTCGAGCAGTTAGCCATTGATCAACATACACGGACCGCTCGAGCAGTTAGCCATTGATCAACATACACGGACTGCTCGAGCAGTTAGCCATTGATCAACATACACGGACCGCTCGAGCAGTTAGCCATTGATCAACATACACGGACTGCTCGAGCAGTTAGCCATTGATCAACATACACGGACCGCTCGAGCAGTTAGCCATTGATCAACATACACGGACCGCTCGAGCAGTTAGCCATTGATCAACATACACGGACCGCTCGAGCAGTTAGCCATTGATCAACATACACGGACCGCTCGAGCAGTTAGCCATTGATCAACATACACGGACCGCAATTGCAGTCATAATCAACAGCTTGAAGCTGCCATTGATAACTGCTGGAACAGTTGATATCAACTGCTCGTCATTTGATGTGGAATGAAGAGCACGGGCGGAGGTAACTGCGCGAGAGCAGTCGACAGCTCGAGCATTCAGTGTATGCCTGGCTACTGCTTGACCGCACGACCGCCCGGCGCAGCGCAACTGTTCGAGCGGTTTTGTATATGTGTGTAATTCACTATGCCGTAGAAGACTGCAATTCACTATGCAGTCGCAGCATTCTGACTGCTTCAAGCAGTCGGTGTATGGTGGCCCTTTGAACAATTTCCACGAAGTCTTCATAGAAATTGTTCTACAAGAGTCGCGTCGCGCCTGTTTGAGGGAGAGCCTTTAAACTAATTATACAGGTAACAAGTATAAGTTACCGTGTATAAACGCATTATACAATCAGGTAAACATTGAAGCGATTATCATAACTTAACCCAGATTAGTATTCAAACACCTACCGCACGTTCGCAAGGAAAATATAATTATCAATAATTATTGAAAATAGACAATGTTGTAATCTATATTTAATTATATAAAATGGTTCCGTCTGTATGTGGAGTGGAAGTCCTTGGTGGAGTTTCCCGATAGCTGTAGGTAACTAGGGAGTCTTCAAATCATGAGTGAGAGGTTAGTTCTTAGCTAAGTTGCACCATTGTCAACTGTGACCATTACTTAACGTTAGGTTAGATAATGGTAATTAAAAGCCTGTGTAGTTTAAGAAAAAAGGTTAAGTGTTATAAGCATAACTTACGGACACACAATACTTGGACTATGTAAACCACCGAAGATAGTTTACCAACGTTTTTTTTTTTTTATAGAAACGATTGTTCAAACTCAACCCCTGACCGGGTCAAACGGAGTTGAAGACATTGAAGTTCGTTCGCTAACGAAATTGTTAGCAACAACTAGTAATAAATAATTATTGAAATTAAACAACATTGTAGTCTATATTATGCTAATAATAAAGCTGAAGTTTGTTTTTTTGTTTGTTTGTTTGAATGCGCTAATCTCAGGAACTGCCAGCCGGATTTGAAAAATTCTGTTTGCATTTGATAGCCCAATTCATGATGAAGGTAGGCTATTTTGACATCACGCTGTGACACTTAGGAGTCATCGAAAAAAAAAAAAAACGAAAAAAAATATAACGACGCTAAGCGAAAACTAAGTAATAGCGCGGGCGGGCGATGCGATGCGATGCGATGATGGGAAGGGGAAATAAGAAAATTCACGCGGACGAAGTCGCGGGCAGAAGCTAATGTATAATAAATTATAATCAGCATTCTGATATTCGAAATCAATATGTAATTTATTTAATACCCGACCTTGGGTCGACTATTAATTATATTTAACAATTCACGATTATGGCATTCAAATTGCAAATTATAAGTTTTTTTTTAGTCGTTCTGCAATTATATGTCTAATTATGGAAGTGTGCTAATTAGTTAAATAATTAGTATGTGGGAAGTTGTTTGTAATTAAACGTAGATGTTTATGTGATGCAATTATAGTTAATGATTGATAAAAAAGTTAAAATAATTTCTGTCTTCATTTGTTAATTGGTAATGAAATTATTCGCGCTTGGAATCCTTTGAGAAGGATTTGGGAGAAATGGCCCATAAAGTTGTGACGTCATGAAGCTAGGAAGAGTAAATTTACAATTTAATCTTCCGTTTGGTTCTGTGTAAACGATCGTTTTTACAACGGGCTATGATTGGTGCCACTTGCCACAGAATTATTATTCTTATTTTATTTAAATTAATAACGTTGCTTTTTAAATAATTAATCTATCGATGTATCTTAAAATTCCATAACTTATTTACTACGTCTGTTTATACCTAATTCTTGTCTTATCTGTGCATATAACATTGAGGAGCTCGTGGCTAAGTAATAACAGCCGCACGGGTCGATCCATCAGGTTAAGCTACGCTTGCCGGGGTTGGTCAGTGGATGGGTGACCATTCTTTACATATCGAGACTCCTCCGTGCCTCGGAAAGCACGTTAAGCCGTTGGTCCCGGCTGTCATTCGTGGATCTTTGACAGTCGTTACGGGTCGTCAGAAGCCCGAAAGTCTGACAACCAGTCTTACCAAGGGGTATCGTATTACCCAGTAACTGGGTTGTGGAGGTCAGATAGGCAGTCGCTTCATGTAAAATACTGGTATTCAGCTGCATCCGGTTAGACTGGAAGCCGACCCCAACATAGTTGGGAAAAGGCTAGGCAGATGATGATCTGTGCATATAACAAGTTATTCACGTCATCCATCAACTCGTCTTTTATTGTGACATTTTAAATGGATTAAGCAATGAAATATTTCAACTTTAACATAATTTAATAAGCTCCAATGATTTGATTAATCCGATTCTTTATGATTAGTTAGCTAAATGTTATTATAATACTTTTTTTCCCCGCGGCTTCGGTTGCGTTCAGTTTGGAAATTATCCCGCGGATGTCCTCACCCAGACCATGTTCTACCCGTGTGCCCAATTTCATCCAAATCTGTTCAGCCGTTAAGACGTGAAAATGTAATGAACAGACAAACAGAGTTACTTACGCATTTATGCTTTTTTTATGTACTTATTTTGTTACTTGGAAGTATAAATACAGCCTATTTTTTACCAATGAAATTCTCTAGTCTCCCATAAAACAAACTACGAGAAATGGGTAACATCAACTCTCATATTTGATTCGCGAATCACATGACACAAGAGTATCAGTATCTCAAACCACAATTTATACCATATCCAGAAACCATTTAAAACTCCGAGATCACATTCTATAACGCCAGCGTGTTTGTGCGTATAATGTTTAACACGCATTTTAATTATGCTTATTATCAATTAAAGGCAATACACGAATGTAGGTCAAGTCGGTTAAAAGGAATAAATCAAGCACCCGGTATGATCTCATGAATCACCATGGAGATTTCATGTCGATCTTACTACGTTAGCAATAAGGTTGATTTTTGTTTATCGATAGGTCAAGTTAGGTTAGCGAATGAGTTAAGGCCATCAGTATCATTACGTTTTATATTTGAGATCATTAAATCGGTACATTGTGAGAATATGTGATTGATATAAGTAGGTGTTATTGATATCCTTATGGGGATTTGCCTAGTTAACCGACTATTAGAACGATGGCCGTTTGTAAGTGGAGATGTGAGCTAGATTTTAATGAGGGCTTGTCTGTTGGTCTGTCTGTCTACGAGCTTTACTGAGAAACTGATCAAAATGGGACGTAAGACTGTTATTGCAAATACACAGGGGACCTTGGCAGTTCGTCGAACTCCTTGTGAAATATGACGTTATACAGGATGTTTCAGAACCGATATGACACTGTACAGGCTGTATCAGAATAAATATGACACTATCCTGTGTCATATTTATTCTGTGTGCCTATCAAAAATATAAAATTATATTTTAAGTGGTAAATCTATTTAGATACTACTTAATACTAATAATAATGCTGAAGAGTTTGTTTGTTTGTTTGAACGCGCTAATCTCTGGAACTACCAGTCGGATTCGAAAAATTATTTTGCCTCTGATAGCCTAATTTTTGAGGAAGGCTGTAAGCTATTTAAAATCACGCTAGGAGCCTTAGGAGCCGAGCAAAAGGAAAAAAGTCAGAAAGACCGCTAAGCGATAATGAAGTAATAGTGCAGGCGGGCGATGTGATGCGACGAGGTGGGTCGGGGTTACAAGAAATTCCACGCAGACAAAGTCGCGGGCTGAAGCTAGTATACTCGTTAATGTGAAAAACTTCCAGTAGCACAGAAACTAAAAATGAGTAAGCACCTACAAGTTATCCAGCAGATAACTACTAAGGATAGTTTCGGTTCTGTAAATTAGTTTAACTTCAGACGCGAAAAAAGCTTTTTTGGGCGCAAAACTTTGCTTACCTACATCACAAGGGAAGCGTCAGATAAAATGTTTTATAGTTTTGTTATTATGTGAGAAGCCAAGTAGGTACGGCAACGAATAGGTAGGTACAGAAATATTACCATCAGTTTTCAAATTGAAATCCATAAATTAGGTACGCACGGCTACAGATCAAGCTATACATTTCCAGTATAAGCTGAGCTGGCATTGTGAAGGATTTCCTTACAATGAGAGATTAGTGTAAACTGGAAATGTCTAGCTTGATGTGTAGCCGTGTGTACTAAAGTATTTGACTTTTGGCGGCAGGACGAGGTGTTCGTCGCTTCCGCGGACAAGTACTACAGGACAGTACAAAGTCAAACTAGTATAAAGTGAAATAGGCTTGCCCCCTATTACATGGGACGGTGAAATGTGGGTGTACTATGGGCCAAAGTTTCGCATGATCACCTCAAAGGCGATAATCACATAGCACGGCTCACGACTCGATTGCACAATGTTCGCTTGTCACTAGCTGCGCTCTCACAGAAATATTTTCTTAAGTGAGCATGCTTAAGTTTTGTCCATAGTACATAGGTACACTTCTGCCTAATCCTTCGCGAAACAGAGGCGTGGTGTTATGTGATATTAACTTATTGCAACACATAATGCAAGAAGATGATTTGTAATAGGTTTCATTTTAATCAGTGTATTAGATATAATTTATGGAAATATAAAAAACTAACACTATAACTTACACCTGGTAAAAACCCTTGACGTGTCAACAATTAAATTGAATGGAAACGTGACTAATTATAAAAATGTAATGTTCTTACAGAAGAAAAAGGCATTTATGTGGGTATAATTAGGTTTACTTCCAATAAAACCGATTTATTTTATGGTAAACGACAACAATCTGCCTAGCCTTTTCCAAAGTTTGTTGGGGTCGGTTTCCAATCTAACCGGGTGCAACTGAATACCAGTATTTTACATAGAGCAACTGCTTATCTAAACTCTACAAACCGGTACTGGGTAAAACGATACTCTTTGGTAAGACTGATGGTTGTCAGAATGTTGGGCTTCAACTATACCCGTAACGACTGCCAAAGATCTACAATGACAGCCGGGACCAACGGTTTAATGTGCTTTCCGAGGCATGGAGGGGTCTCGATATGTAATGGATGGTCATCCATCTACGAACCGACCGCGGCAAGCGTAGCTTAACCTTCGATCGACCCGTGTGCTGTTATCATTTAGCCACCAGCCCCCCACATACGGTAAATGACAACATGTTTGGCAGTATTGCAACTATTTTTTAAAATAAACTTAATTTTATAAAGATGACTGAAACTGTTTCAGCAACTCATTTTTATGACTGTCATTTTTGTACGACTCTTTAACTCAAACTCAAAGCATTTATTTCAAAGAACCATTTACAGGCACTCTTAAAGTGCCTGTAAATGGTTTGGCACATTTGATCTGTTAAGGAGTCGATAAGTCAGAAATATGAAGCTAACTAGTTGCCCATTTCTCTTTCGTGTATTAGGTACAAACAGCAGCAGGGCATGGTTACTACAATCTGTCAAATTTTCTCATTCGATTTTAAACTTAACCGTCAACATTTTAAGGTTTAAAATCAATCAATCTGCCTAGCCTTTTCTCAACTATCAATGTTGGGTTCGGCTTCCAGTCTAACCGGATGCAGCTGAATACCAGCATTTTACATGAAGCGACTGCCTATCTGACCTCCACAACCCATTAACTGGGTATTACGATACCCTTTGGTAAGACTAGTTGTCAGACTTTCGGGCTTCTGACGACCCGTAACGACTGTCAAATATCCACGAATGACAGCCGGGACCATCGGCTTAACGTGCTTTCCGAGGCACGAAGGAGTAAAGATGGTCACCCATCCACGGACCAACCCCGGTAAGCGTAGCTTAACCTGATGGATCGACCCGTGCGCTGTTATTACTTAGCCACGAAGCTCCTCCTTAAGGTTTAAAATCATTTGGAGTTTGACAGTTCGGTATAACCTGATATGCTGTTGTTTGTACATCAGTTAATAAATAAGACTTTAAAATAAACGAGGCATACAATTTTTATGACTGCCTCGATGGTGTAGTGGTCACAAGCGCTACTGCTGAGCATGAGGTCCTGGGTTCGTTTCCCAGGTCGGGCAAAGTGTTATTGCGTTTTTCCTTTAGGGATTTCTCAGTAGCAGCCCGGAGTCTAGTTTTGTGCCCGGTTGATGGCAATAGGCTCGCCCCCTGTTACATGGGGCTTGAACATGACTGGCGAAATGTGGGTGTACTATAGCTACACCTCTGCGTAACCCTTCGAGGATTACAGGCTTGATGATATTTTATGAAATTATGATGTAAATTGTAACCAATGCGCAAAACACAACACAGTCTAGGAAGTATCACATAGTTCAGTAGAAAGTTCTCAATAAATTACTTACGTAAGTAGGTACACTGTAGCGTACATTCCGGCTAAATGAAATAAGATCTTATATTATTATTAGTTCCGATCGATAAATTTTCCATAATAAATCCATAACCAGAGCCCGGACATGTGCAATTTATGCTATGTTAATACTAGAATACCGCTAACTAGGCTGAATTATTTATTAAGTACGGCCAAAGGACTCGCTGTCGGTTTCGAGACGAAATTATTGATAGACAGGTCTGTTCTCTTAAATCATAATAACAGAGGAGCTCGTGCCTAATTAATAACAGCCGCACGGGTCGATCCATCAGGTTAAGCTACGCTTGCCGGAGTTGGTCAGTGGATGGGTGACCATCTTTACATACCGAGACTCCTCCGTGCCTCGGAAAGCCCGAAAGTCTGACAACCAGTCCTACCAAGGGGCTCGTATTGCCCAGTTAATGGGTTGTGGAGGTCAGATAGGCAGTCGCTCCATATAAAATACTGGTATTCAGCTGCATCCGGTTAGACTGGAAGCCGACCCCAACATAGTTGGGAAAAGGCTAGGCTAGATTGATTGATAATAATACCTATGCATAGATAATATACACATAGATATACCTACAGGAGTGTATCAGAAAGGTATGTTCTTAGATAAGCATATTTATCTCGATTTCTTTTGGGGTTTGTGGCTAAAAGGGCTTGCCGCGGCTTGTCCGTGGATCATCGTTACATACCAAGACCCCTCCGTGCCTCGGAAAGCACGCTAAGCAGTTGGTCCCTTTAAGGGCGTGGTACAGACCATCAAACTGAACAACTTTCTCCATGTGACCAACATCGTAATCGAGAAAAACTTATTATAGCATAACATACCATCACGCCTTGTTTCCCCGAAGGGTTGGGCAGAGGTGTACGTACCTATAGCACCCACATTTCCCCACTTATGTTTAAGTCCCTTAGAATAGAGGGTGAGCCTATTGCCAGCAACGGGGCACAAATCCTGACTCCGCGCTGCTACTGGGAAATTCCTAATAGAAAAATCCAATAATACTTTGCCTGACCCGGGAATCGAACCCAGGACCTCATGCTCAGCAGTAGCGCTTGCGACCACTAGACCAACGAGCAGTCAAACTCCAGTTACAATAACATTAGACATTTAAACAAACCTTTTTTACAGTCCGTTCAACCGATTTTGACTTCTATTCCGTAGACTTAAGGATAGCATTGAAGGCAAAAAAGTGGTTACAATACCAAATGTTTACTACAGCTGCCATTTGTCATGCCACCAACGCAATAGAAGTCAAAATCGGTTGAACGGACTGTAAAAAAGGTTTTTGTAAATGTCTAATCTTATTATAAATGGAGTATACTTAATTATTATTGTTACACGTCACATTGGATTAAATTAACAGCCTTGCGTTTAAAAAACGATAATATTATAATACTGTCAGTCTTGCTTGACACATTGCAGAACTTTGAAAACAGGTATTGTGTTAGGAAATAATACTTGTGACATGTTTTATTGTTCAATCCGCATTGATTAATGTACTTCTGTCAAAAATTTAATATATTAACTGGATTAACTGTGGTAGCTTTTGGCCAAAACATGATTACAAAAATGGAGAAACAAGTAATTAGCCCGCTTCGTACTCTAGTTATGTTTAATCACAATCACTACGCTAAAGGTCAAAATATGCAAATCATACTTAATTTCTTAAGTTGTTAATTTAATGGCACTTAAGTGTGTATTTTGAATATTTTCTAAACATTTAATTCGTCTACATCGACCCTAATTAGACTGATACTCAATAAAAACTGTTCCATAATTATAGCACGTACAAAATATGTGACGAAAAAATGTAAACAAACAAAATAATATGACACACACACGAAATATTATGCGGTGATTTTATGGCGCTAAACTACAATCAACGTTTCAATAGAAAAAATACAAAATAAGTATCTAACTACTGCCTAACTAACCTACTTTTCATAACAATTCTTAATTATAAAGCACACGATAAGTTTTTAATAAACGTTTTGAAAAAAAAATCTTTAATTGGTGAAATCGACTAAAATAACATGCTAACAATCAATTTTAACTAACTATTATGTTGAAAACTAATCGGACGGCTATAAAGAACTCGATAAAATTACAAAAGAAATCTATAAAATGATTAAAATTTCTAATCGTGCCAATTAGGTGAATTTATGGTTTCACTTATAACCGCCGAGTTTTACGGGTTACAAGTTTATAAAAGCAGTCTCAGAGTGCGTGAGGAAATACTCTTTTTATACTTATTTTTACAATGTAACGCTATTGATCTATTATTCTCTCGATAAACGTGGAAGAAGCTGCCTCGCTGACAAGACGCGGCCCGATAAGTGCTCAATGGACGTTTAAAAACAATAACGATTGAATGTAATAGCGCGTTAATTTCCACGTGAGAGATTCTATTTATGTTATTTTCTCATGAGTGTTACCGCAGTTTACACTGTTATTAGTGCAAAAACTGAAGCTGGATTAAAAATGCTGCATTTATGCTTTAATTTAGAGGGTTATAGTAATTGAGACGCCTTAATTATTTTAGTGAAATATTTTTAGGACCAGAGTTAAGAAAGATTCTAATAAAACAGAGCCCTAATCACAGCGGATTATTTTCTAATAATAATTAATTGTTACAAAAGCCATCCAAGATGGCGTTTAAGAAAAATAAATTCGAATTTGGACCGGTAATTCTATGTGATTCGAATTTAGAATTAAGCGCGCGGGAAGCGACGGCGCGTACGTAAGTGCCCCTACACACGTACCCACACAAAGCACCGCACACACCCCAATGCTCATAATTTGCTGACAAGAAAACAAAAAAAGGAAAAAACTCGGCACCCGTTCTAATTAGGTCGTCGAGTGAGAACAGGGCGTTCGTCAGCACAATAATAATTAACACTGGCTGTAATGAAGCGTACCATAAAAACTAATTGGAGATGGAGACCCCACGATCGTTGTGTCGCGAGGGTGAGAGAGAAGTTCTCTACGATTTCGATAGGTTCGACTTTTGTTGGTTGCGCTCTATTCATTCGTAGCACGAAAATTAAATCATAATCAAGCCAGCGTTACTTTCATATCTACAATTCTACATCATACCTACAGAGTACTTTTAATCAACTTGAATCAAATCAATTAATCAACGTGGTTGGCGACGCAGTAATTTTAATTAGAATCTTCTTAATGTATTTATTATGCATAAATTATTCTCCGCTAATGGTTACATGCGCTCAATTATTCAAAAATGCAGTAAGTAATAAAAGTGTAGATGTCAACAAAGAATGATGGAAACACAATAATTACCGGCAATAACAATTCCAATTTTAAAAAGCGCGCTGTATTCAAAAACATTACATTAGCTTAGTCACGATGAAAAAAAAAAACTAAACATCAAAATGTAATCGATCAAAGCTAGCTAATGCAGTAAACATTCAGCCAGTGAGTATTTTAAATCGAAAAGCTGACGCGAACTGCCGATGCCGTCTATCAGCAAGTTGAAAAGGGAAATCAGTCAATAATGCACTAATTTCCCCTCCTTAATGGCGCAGTCCGGCCCTCTACTCAGACACTATTACGACACCAAGTTAGTGTTTAATGTAATAACTTGGTACACACTAGGAACATTTTCATGTAAAGACTTTAAACTTTTACGAGTTTCAAGGCTCGTTACGGATTCTTATTTGATGGTACTTTTGTGATTATTTTAAGTGATAATTGCTGTAAAATTGGCACTTAGTTTTAGTTTTTAATGAGAAAAATGGGAGCTTCTATCATTTCAACATAAAATTTGTTGGCACAATTACGTAAAACAATAATTAATATTTATAAATAACACCTTATCTCAGACAGTCTCGTCTTTTATTAAGAATGACTTAACCATAACTGTCGTAGTTAAAGCATTTCTATGTATATGGCTAACCATTCAAGGGCAAGAGCCTTTGGACCAAAGGCTCTTACTTTAGCCAAACGCTTTGATACCTTAATGTTTCTCTTTATCTTAAGAGTTTCATGATTTTTTATTAGTGACTGACACATCAATTTTATCACAACATTAAAAACATTATCTCCCTTATTCATAAACTTTGCTTACCATACATTTAATACATTTTTGACATTAATAAAGGCAGTAATCAAACTGAAGTGGCAGTGAGCTGGTCATGTTTGTAGAACGACCGATGGCCAGTGGAGCAGACGAGTCCTGGAGTGGAGAGAAGCGTAGTGTGGGACGCCTCCCGATAGATGAACCAACGACCTTAAGGTGGCTGGGACAGACTATATGCGGAAGGCGGAGGACAGGGTGTTGTGACGCAGACTGGGAGAGAGCTATGTCCAGCAGTGGACTGTGATAGACTGAGTTGATTGGTTGAATAAAGGCGGAAAACATAAAAATGATTATCTAAAAATTAAATAACCCAGTAGCTTCGTCTGTTCACTAATTGGACTTAAAACATTGCAGTTCTTCAAAGTCAAGCCCAACAATTAAGTCATAGCAGAAGACAATTAAATGACCAACAATTGTTGGCGTACTTTAAGTACTTATGTGCAATAGTTACCTCGACTGCTAGTTAAACACACATGCCATTTTCATATGACATGTCTGTACAAATACCACACTATTGAACGAGCTGTCAAAACGTCTTACGTTATGCGATAGGCTGTAATTACAGCTTTATGATAAATACTTAGTTAGTAGCAGGAATAGGGTAGAAAGTTGAATAGGAAAATTTGCTAAATGGTAGGTACTGCTGTTTTGAATCGAGAGTCGTGCTTGTCTTGTGCATAAGTAATTTGTATTAATTGAGGTTTTATGCGATAAAGTCATTATTTAAATTATATTTATGAGAGATTGGCCTTGATATTGCTACTGGGAAATTTTCTTGTTAAAACATAAATATTTTTCATGAACACTTTTTGTTTTGTAGATTCGTGGAAAGTCACCTTTAGTTTTTTTTTTATCTACATTTTCCGTTATCTTTCAAAATTATATTAAAATTTATAACTTTTTTTTTAAACAGTAACATGCCATGGCCATGATAATTATGCCTTACTTTAAAATTTTACTTATCACATAGTAATCGCAGTGTATTAGGCGCCTTACACACTGCCGACTAATATCCACGTAAGTGGAAGGCCCAATTATTTCCCCATTAGAACTTTTACTGGAAAGAAATTGCCTATTTGGATTATTAAAAAGTAGGGTTTGGTAACGATATTTTGAGTTTTGTAGCAGTTTTATTAGTTCCAATACTTAGTCACATCTTTAAAAATAAAAATTAATTTGCCGAATGTTATGTAAGCGCATCACTTGAGAACGGCTCGACCGATTCGGTTGTTTTTATGCAAGAAATTTTCGGGAAGATCCACCGGAAACACACGAGCGACGCCGGACACAAACAGCTAATTTTCAATAAAAATAATATTTTCATACATTGTGTTGGGAGGGGCTTGTGGCTAAGTAACAGCCGCATGAGTCGACCATCCATTACATATCGAGACCCCTCCGTGCCTCGGAAAGCATATAAAGCCATTACCGGCTGTTGTTTGCAGATCTTTGACAGTCGTTATGGGTCGTCAGAAGGCCGAAAGTCTGACATCCAGTCTTGCTAAGGCCTTGTACCCTGTAACTGGGCTGTGGAGGCCAGATAGGCAGTCACTTCATTTAAAATACTGGTATTCAGCTGCAACTGGGTAGCCTGGATACCGACCCCAACATAGTTGGTAAAAGGCTAGGCAGATGATGATGATTTTATATGAAGAATTGAAGACCTTACTGATATAAAGCAACACATCCCCAAAAAGAGACCCTTTTTTTTCTTGTGGATGGGAAATCATCAAATGTAGATCGTTATTAGTAATATTTGATATACGGTGTAGCCATATACGAGTACGTGAGCATTCATTTATTTGTTTTAATCGCTCATGTGTTAATGTAGCCTCAGTCTTAACGGTTACTGCGAAATATGTTGCACCGGGACGGCGCGGCGTATTCATCAGCTTAGTTAAATTTATCAGGGTAGGTACGCGTCTGACAGAAGTGACAGATATTTAACATTTTTTTTTTGTGGGTGGGAAATGGGTCAAATGACTTTTCCCGCTCTGGGCGGAGCGGGAGGGCGTGTCAGACTTTTACTGACTAAAACCCACCCGTGTTCCTTCAGTTGCCCGTGCCAGGGCCACGGTATCTCTTTCGAACTACCCGCGACCCCGGCGGCATCGGCCCTATTGGACCCCGTCACTGCTGACAAAGAGACCCCTTCAAGACGACGAGGTTCCCATTTGACTCCCAACATAATACGTCACAAACAAAACAAAATATAAGCATCAATTAAAGCCACAGTTCACAATTAAAATAATGGCAGTCACACCTATAAGACAATTAGTTCGTAGGAAATAAATTCTATGTTTTGGTCGCAGTCCACTGTGCTTAATTAGAGCTAATCAAAAAAACTTAATATACCATAATGGTACGTAATAGCTGTTTTAACGCGGTCTCCTGATACGTTGATAATTATAATGTATGCTAATTATACGAGGTTTGCTGTGTCATGCTAGTTTCTTTGCGGAACATTTTTACGAAATTTTAAGTAATTATACAATTTTATTTTTCATTTACTCATGACAATTATGGAAAGTCATTTTAAATGAAAATTCTGGGAATTTTTTTGTGGAAAATGTGACGTTAAATTGCGATTTCGTTTTATTTTATACAATTATAGTTTAAGAACTCTTTGTGCCATTCGATAAACTTAAACTCTAAGCCCCTTATTCATAAAAAACTAAAACGCTCTAATAAACTTATTTTTGTTATAAGTGTTTTGTCAATATCTTTCAAATTATAATTTGAGTTTGACAAGACAAAACGTTTCTATAACTAAAATAGGTCTACAGAGCATTTTTTTTATGAATAACGGGGTATGAATTATTTATTTCAATTAGTCTATTTATAGGCATTTTTGAATTGAGTCTGAACGATCTGTATCCTAGGTGGGAAAAAATGGGAGTAAAGAATTTTAACAAGACCTGCCAGATGTTGTCTTGTCAAAATTTCAATTTATTTTTTCCTATTTTTTTTTTTTCATTTAAACCATCCCCGTATTAGAGCAAACACAACAAAAAAAAATATTCAAATCGGTCAAGCTGTTTTTGAGTTTTAGCGAGACTAAAGAACGGCAATTGATTTTTTTTAGACAAAAGATAGATAGATAGGAATAAGTGTATAAATTTACCGCACATTGTTAAACATTTAAAATAACAAGGCGGTATAGTTCGTGTAAACAGCGTTGGCAGTTACGACGTTCTGCCACGAGCGACGCGCGACGTCGAGTGAAGTAAAAGAATTGTTGTTGTTGCCAAGTTCCCTCGTGTTTAAGTACGGATTCTATTCTCGACACCTTTGCTTTGGAACTTTATTTTCCTTGTTCCAATTTTGAGGGATTTCGTTTATGTTTTTCTCTCGGAATTCATGGAATTAAGTTACTTTTGTTTTTAGTTAAGTTAATACTTATGAGAAACTTGGTAGTAACTTAATTAAAGTCAGTTTTTCTACATAAATAAAACTCTTGTTTGGAACTGCCTCGTTGTCTTAGTGGCCGCAAACGCTACTGCTGAGTACACGGTCCTGCATTCGATTCCCAGGTCGGGCAAAGTGTTATTAGGTTTTTGTATCAGGAATTTCTCAGTAGCAGCCTGGAGTCTGGATTTGTGCGCGGTTGATGTGAGTGTACTATAAGTACACCTCTGCTTAACCCTTCAGGTGTTACTGGCATAATTGTATAAATTATATAAATTTAAGTCAATCTGCCTAGCCTTTTCCCAACTATGTTGGGGTCGGCTTCCAGTCTAACCGGATGCAGCTGAATACCATTATTTTACATGGAGCGACTGCCTATCTGACCTCCACAACCCAGTAACTGGGTAATACGATACCCCTTGGTAAGACTGGTTGTCAGACTTTCGGGCTTCTGACGACCCGTAACGACTGTCAAAATGACAGCCGGGACCAACGGCTTAACGTGCTTTCCGAGGCACGGAGGAGTCTCGGTATGTAAAGATGGTCACCCATCCACTGACCAACCCCGGCAAGCGTAGCTTAACCTGTCGGATCGATCCGTGCTCCGTGATCCGTTATTACTTAGCCACGAGCTCCTCAATTATAATTATATAAATTTAAGTATTTATTTATTTTAGTACATGGAGGGCTTACAGATAATAAAAACAAACAAAAAAGGAAACCATAGTTACAAATCCTCACGTATAGAGGTTATAAAATTTTAGTTTTTTTTGAGGACGTCTTTATTAAGAACTCAAAATAAAGCATTAAAATAGACATAATTAGTAAGTACACTAACAAAAATTAGTTCACATTGCAACCGATCCGATCGGCAAACAACAATCGATTTAAGTCGACTAAAAAGAGATGCACTTAATTATATCGACGTCTCTCTCTTCCACTGAACATCAAAGTTCATTGCACACCCTCTGAACTTAAAAAAAGAGTTTAATTTGCTTACCAACGACTTGCTATATCGTATAACTAGACTGGCAATTACGGCTAATGATAATAGCCTTTATTACTTATGTTGTTATGTCCATTATGTATGTTAGGTTGGCGTATTGTGAACATTACCGATTACTTGCGTCTAACCACTTTGTGTTGTTAAGTTTTGTCGGTTTTCTTTTGTTGGAACGAAGTTTCTTATCGCACTTTTTACTTTGCACACTTGGCCGAGAAAAATTTTATGGGGATTCTAGACGGTCAAAATTTGCTTGACAAGCACGTGAATTTTTTGTGCTTGTACAGCAATTTTGACCATTTAGAACGAAGTTTGATGTGCTTGACTAACAAACTACGTGCTTGATAATGCTTGATGAAAAAAGTATTTTTGCAATTCTTGTCAAGCATGCTTGACCTTTTAGTTAGATGCATGCTCGTCAAGCAACACATTCAGTTCAGTGTGTTACGGAACGTCATGGCGAGTGCACGCGTCACGAACAGAGATAGTCTTAGCCATCGTCTTGTTCGTTTTTTATTTGTTTTCTTGCACAAAGCAATTGTGAGAGCAAGAAACGCCATATCCGCATTTAAAGACATTCTATATTTTTGTATTCAGAATGTTTAAGTTTTAGCGCAAGTTGAAAACTGGGTTACTTTGTGGCCATTAAAGTGAAAATGAATGCGGATGCTTGACAAGCATACTTGACGTTGCGTCAAGACTGGTCAAACCTGCTTGTCAAACAATTTTGACCATCTAGGAACCCTATAACATTTTGACCGTCACGAAACTTTTGTAACGTCACAAGTGTCGTCTAGTTCTCATTCGCCTAGTGTGCAAAAGCGGTGCACTTCGTTCCAACCGGGTGTCCCACGACACCTCGACTATTTTTTTTCATAAGCGTTTACAAATATTTTGCACGTTGAAAATGCAATGACAAAGAGCTCGTGGCTAAGTAATAACAGCCGCACGCATCGATTCATCAGGTTAAACTATGCTTGCCGGGGTTGGTCCGTAGATGGGTGACCATCTTTACATACCGAAACTCCTCCGTGCCTCGGAAAGCACGTTAGGCCGTTGTTTCCGGCTGTCATTCGTAGATCTTTGACAGTCGTTACGGGTCGTGATAAGCCCGAAAGTCTGACTACTAGTCTTACCAAGGGGTATCGTATTACCCAGTTACTGGGTTGTGGAGGTCAGATAGGCAGTCGCTCCATGTAAAATATTGGTATTCAGCTGCATCAGGTTAGACTGGAAGCCGACCCCAACATAGTTGGGAAAAGGCTAGGCAGATTGATTAGACAATGCAATGACGTAGGTCGTAAGTTGTCTAATTAGGATTTTTTTGTATTGCTTTGTTTTAACAAATTATTCATTTTCATTTTAATAATGTAGCAGAAAATACTTATTTCGATAACATTCACAGGTTAACATAAATGTGCCGCTGTAACAAATAGTGGTTTTAACTATTCATAGAGCTGAATATAAACTACTGATAATGATAAACCATAAAACTATGAGCTAACTGAAAGTATTGGTTCAGTACGGTGTATATAATATACTAGATATATCTCTCTCCTACCCTTTTGCTGTGCCCTACAGGGTCCATAATGATCTCAATTATATAATTACCACCTGAGTACACATTATGGTAAAGCAATAAAGATATTGAGTATTGAGTAATTGAGTAGGTACCTATAGTAAAAATAAAAAGCGGCCAAGTGCGTGTCGGGCCACGCGCAGTACTAAAGTTCCATAGTTGCACAATAATGCGGCAAGAAGACGGCTTTTTGTTGTTTCATGAATATTTGACTATTACTCGTAAACTTGAAAAGCTTACTTAGCTGTGATAGTTTTCCTTTTAACTTCGCTATATACTCGTATACTACTACCGTGAATTTTTTCACCTATCCAATACTAAGCTGGCAGGGGGGGACGCTTTGACTCTAACAAAAATTTGCACTTTAAAGCTTAATATTTCAGGAACGTGTCCCTAAATCGAAAAATTGGTTTCACAAACCCGCAATATTTTTGAAATACCCATCCAACAACACCTTACACCATGGGGTGGACGAGAAAAAAAAACATCCTCACTTTACGTGTACAGAAGGTACCCTAAAAATTTTTTTTTTTTCATAATTTTATTTTACCACTTTGTCGGCGTAATGAATATGTACGAGTATATCCATGCCAAATTATAGCTTTCTAGTAACGGACAAACGAGTTCCTTGTTGACTACGAAACCCTAAAAACGTGAATGACAGGTCATTAAGATTTAAGACACATGCACTTACGCCCTTTGTGGAACAGTCGGCTCGCTCGCAGTATGAGACATTAAAGTCAATACGCGGACATACCCAGAGTAACAAATTAGCGCGGGTGGCAAAGGGGGTTCAACATTCGACGCTATTTACCATACGTGGGCCTACTATTTTCATGGTTTTTTTCGTCGAGTTTTACGCCATTTTCCGTGGCCCCACCGGGCGACCGGCCCACGAGCGAAGCCTTCTTTTTTTAAATCAGTAAATTGCATATTTGAAAAACTACTGCACAGTGCGCAGTCGGCGGGATGTCGATTGAACAGGTGTACTTAGTGAGTTTTGGCTGTTGACTCTTTACTTCGTTGTGAATGTCGATTCGGTTTAATGGGTACAAGTATGTTGATAATCGAATCGTATTTACTTGGCTTTTAAAAAATGTACGAAATTTTAAAAAAAAGCTAAATGTCGAAAATCAACCCATTAAAATTAAAAAAAAATTAACTAACTACTTATGCAAATAACACAAAAAAGGGGTGTAAGTTCCTACATAATTATTGAAAGCATTCAATGATTTCTAAAACGCACTATAATTTCTTTTGTCTTAACATTACAAAAGCTTCATAATTATGAACGCACTAATTGCGTCGTCGATCAAAATTTTAAATAGAACATAACAATGGTAGATTGAAAAATTTAAATTTAGACGATTATGTCTGAACAATCGAGTGTGAGCTGAATCGAGTCGAGTGCCCACGCGCCGCTCAGTGGGGGTTGGGTTGATTCAATATCGGTATCCCTGTGACGTCAGTTAAGTGTCGAAAACCTGAGGGCTACCGAGTATTGTGTGAAAAAAATAAACAGTGGGCTTACTCGTTTAATAATTCGTATTACATAATCATAAAATAATCTATATTTATCTAAAAATGGTTAAGTTCGTTAAGCCGTTGGTCCCGGCTGTCATTCGTGGATCTTTGACAGTCTTTACGGGTCGTCAGAAGCCCGAAAATCTGACAACCAGTCTTACCAAGGGGTATCGTATTACCCAGTAACTGTGTTGTGGAGGTCAGATAGGCAGTCGCTCCATGTAAAATACTGGTATTCAGCTGCATCCGGTTAGACTGGAAGCCGACCTCAATATAGTTGGGAAAAGGCTAAGCAGATAATGATGATGATGATTTATATAAAAATGGATGTTGGTATAGTATAAGATTGATAAACTCCAACACTGTTTAACCAATCGCTGTGAAATTTGGCACATATTTAAGTGCTTTTGCATGGAGGAGGAATGGATTTTCTTTTTAGCAATGAAACGTTCTGTAATGAATTTGTGTAATTCTTTAAAACAGAAAATACCTAACTTACATTCCTTTAAATTCCTTTTGAAAATTCAAAGGTTTTGTAAATTAATATCGTTCACATTAAAGTAGAGTACGCAGCCATTAGCTACTCCAAAATATGGAAATTCCAGCGTACAAACCCCGCCCAAAAATAAAAAATAATAATTGAATCCATCAAAAATAAACTTCATTACACACACAATTACACCGGATACGGTGATAGCTACAAATATATCAATCTAGATAACATCGGAAAACTAATCGACTTTGTTATTAACAACGTTAAACTCCATAAACTTCCTAAGTACAAATAATGTCAGCACATTATGTCCCACTGCAGGGCACATACCTCTTCTCATAGACAGAAGGCACGAGCGTTGATCACCACGCTTGCTCAAGGCGGGTTGGCGATTTTTGACTATGGTTTTATCACACTAATATTATAAAGGCAAAACTGTGAGTGTGTGTGCGTGTGTGTGTATGTTTGTTACGTCTTCACGCTCAAACGGCAGGACCGATTTGGATGAAATTTGGTATGTAGATAGCTTATACCCTGGATTAACACATAGGCTATTTTTTATCCCGGTCTACGCGGGTAAAACCGTGGAGCGCAGCTAGTTAACTATAAGTACAGGTTTCCTCACGATGTTTTCCTTCACCGATTGTCAGTAATGACCAAGATAAACTCAGAAAGTACATACACTTAAATTGAGAACGTCACATTGGTACAAAGTCCTAAGTACAAAACTAAACGCAAAATTCAAAAAACTTTTTTACAAAAAAATACAACCGACTTCCAAAAACAACACTACAAAGTGAAAAATAACTTTAATTTCGGAAGTCGGTGTCTACTTAAATGTATTTTCGTTTTTTGCCACCGACTTCCGAAATTAAAGTTATTTTTCACTTTGTAGTGTTGTTTTTGGAAGTCGGTTGTATTTTTTTTGTAAAAAAGTTTTTATTTTTCACTTTTTAGTTGTGTGGGGTTGGTCCACACACAGAATTTGTGTGGACCAACCCGGTCCACACAAATTCTAATGCCACTATCTGCAAAACAAACTAGAACATCATTTATATAAAAGTGGGGAAAAAATACGTATTAATGAAGCTAACTCAAAAACTACCGAAGCATAGTTAATCAATTTTATATGGGACCAACTGTGATGTATACCCTCTCGAACAAAACCAAAACAAATCCAAATCGGTCCAGCCATCTTCGAGTAATCAGGGAACATACATAAAAAAAAAAAAAAAAAAAGGTTCCGACGAATTGAGAACCTCCTCCTTTTTGAAGTCAGTTAAATAGTACCTAAGTACAATCGAAAATTCAAAAAGTAGCTATGTACCTAGGTACTACACAGAAACATTTCGATCGCTGATCACATCTGTAATCCTGTTACAGAGCGATAAATGAAACGTAATTGAAAGGAAATTACGCAATAAATGGGAGGTTATTATTGAATTTAATGTTAAATTAATCGTAAGCCCCCCTTCTAACCACCTGTCGTGTGTACCCCCCACTGAACAACCGTTTTATATTTTCGAGATGTACTCTCGATGTTACAATGAATTTGATTATTTTGTTATTGAGTGCTTTTATTTATTAATTGAACTGTTTCAAGAGTTCCGCAAGAGTTTGAAGGTTTAGCTTCCCTGGAGCTTGTATGGGGTTAACCCCGGGTGTTGTTAGCCAGATGAGGGTCTAAAATGCTGGTTAGGAAACATCTCTATCCCTAGTTAGAGGTACAATGAGGAAATTAGTTTTGAGCTAAACAGTTTGAATTATGAAACAAACTAAGATTTCAAACTAAAGTGGTAGTACTCTTTCGAAGTAAAATAAGTAGTCCAAGCAAAATATAGTTTAGAATAAGATGTACAATAATCTCTAAAAAGTTAAAGACCTAATTTATACAAACGTCTAAAAAGCAACTGAGAGGTTGCAAAGCATTTGACGGAACAATCACAGTAACAATGTCAGCGTCGAGTCGAGCGCAGTGTTCGACACCGGTCAGCGTGTATTGGGCAGTCCGCGACACCCGAGAACGTGTCTGCATAATACATCGCTGTACGCTGTTGCTGTACGTTGGACTTTAATTATATATCTGCTACAATTTCGCCTTTTTTTCGAGTATTTTTCACATTTCGCCCCCCCATACACCCCTGTTCACCCACTGCCGAACGGCCGCGGAAAAAACGGCTCGCGCATGTGTGTGTGACAGTGTATTGTTGCACTACAAACGACGCACCGCGCCGCACGACTAAAGAAAATACAGAGCCGACTCAATAAACAAGACAATTAACATCTCCCAAGTAATGAATAGAAAAACTGACGTAATAAAAATACACTTTTAATGCAATTAAGCTTGTAGAACACGGGCAGGAGAGGCCGATAAGCCGCGCTCAACTTTTCCTGTAACAGCCTGTTATTTCACGATTTAAAATCGGTTCTCAACCCGTTAATGACGCGAGGTACAAGTGCAGATCGGCGGCTCCGTTCGGCCGCGGACCAATCTATTTAATAACCCCCGTCGGTGACACCCCACCCGGCGGCCATCGCCAATTTTCGCCCCCCTTGGCCCCCTCTGGCCCCCTAGCACCCGCCCTGAAAAAAATCCGGAGCGTTTTAAAATTAATGAGTAAAAATCTACACACACACCCGAGCGGACAATGCGACGCGTGTGTGCGCGGACGCCCGATAATGACCCGCGCTTTACCGCCCAAATGAGGACGCCATACAATCACATGTTTCTTCCGTCGATCAGAGGGCCGCGGATCCTATATCCTCGTTTACACATCCACTACCCTAGGCACGACTAGAAAACCGTTAGCGCGACCGGTGCCCGTATCAGACGGAATCCGTGATCGCCTAGCCTTTTCCATTAGGACCAACTATCCGAGAAAAAAATGGAGTACAAATTGAAATTTCGCCGGTTCGGGCGCTAATTCAGAGCGAAACGGCGCCGCGACGCGAAACGAACGCAGTTAGATAACATTTGTAGAGGCGAGGGGGGACGGGTGTCACCCCTACGCAACGCCGTTTTTATTTTGGCCGGCCCTTGCCCCCTTACCCCCTTCGTTCGTCCAACTTCATCTGAATAATTACTGATTTTTTCCGTGTACCGCTGATTATTCCGAATGTTACTTGTTGATGATAATTTTTTTTTTTCAACTTTTTTCATTAGTCAGCGCCCAGTGGAGTTTTGATTGTGCTTTTAAGCTTTTTGTATTCAATTTGTTCCCAATGTTTATGTGTTCCAATATAGAATGTATGAAATAAATTGTATTTGTTTATTCTGTTTCAATTTAAAATAACTGCCGTGTGTTTAGAGCTTTCAGCTGAAAAGCCCATAATTACATTGGTTTCCTTCACGTTGACATAAAAACATTACAGTAACTATCCGTAGAATTCACATCTATTCTAAAGGCATGTCTACCTAGGATTCGATTCAAAATAAACAACAACTGTATCAAACTATGCAATCTACCTACTCTCGGCAAAGCCCCTATGGTATACGCGACTGCGCGCGTAGTAAACGAAACAAAAAAGCTTATTCACCTACATTTAACAAACAAAATATAAATTCTCAAAGGCCTTCTAATCAATACAAAAACTAACAAAATATGTACATATTTCTAGGTAATTCCTTTGACTTAACTTAATAAATCATAAAAAGCTAATTTAATAATGTTAAGTCACTAACTTATAACCATACTTTAAAAAAATCAATAAAACCAAATGTCAAAAAATCAAATCAAAATGTCTCAAGATAAAAAGTTAGATCACAAATCAAACGCTAACGAATAAAATTCAGATCGAGTTAACTGAAAGCGAATTTACTCGAGACACGTGCAGAAGCTCTAAAGAAATACGAATAAAAAACTAATCGAAAACTTTAATTATCATGCTTATTCGACAAGTGACAAGTCGGACCGATGCCGATCGCTTTGGCAAGGATTTCGGTGGGACCACCCAACGCCCCGCGGGGCCGCATTTTTTCCACCCACCACCGAAGGGGTTGATTTTTTAAACTGATGACGCGCTTTCATTCCGCGCTGTGCAACTTGGCCGCGCGGCTGTATGTGTTACCGGCCGTTGATAAATAAATTAAAAAAAAGAAAAACGTGAACGCTTTGTCGATAGTGCGCGGCGTTTCTTTTTCGCGGGCGTTATCTATGCTCTATTTTCCGTTTTTAATACAACTTTTATGTAGTGAAGAAAAAGTTTTTCGCGCGTTCGGATAACCGTGTGGATGGAATTTTTTGTAAATAGAACGATCGTCACATATTTTGATCGGGCGTCGTGAAGTTTTTCAAGTTTTCCTAAAGTTTCGGAAAAGTTCGCGTGCAGGCTGTTCTGAGAATTTGTGGTGAATTTTTATTAAGTTTTTTTTAAAGGAATGTTAGTTTCGTAGAGACAGTGATAGTGAAATTATCAGGCCTGGAGAGAATGACATTGTCCTTCGTGAGTAATAGAAAATAGTAATATTTATTTGATTTTATAGAAAGTAATTAATTTTCATATTCGTAAAAAAATGTGTTACTTGTACAATTTTAATCTGAAAAAAATATTCAATTTATAAATAAAACATCGCTTAAAATTATGAACGCTGTAAAGCATAATCTAAACCATGATTTAATTGCCTTTACCTGTTTTTACAACGACTTTTTAATAAAACCATGTTGCAATTTTTAAAACATTTCACTTAGTTAACTTTCAAGCTGTAGGAGGTCCCTGTAATTATTTTTCTAATATATTTTTAGCTCGAACCGTGTGAATATTTATAAAAGAGTCTCAGTAACCGTAACACTACCGACCGGCTATAATTATTACAAATTAAAGAATTATTATTTATTATTATTCAAGGCGTTTCCTTACAGTTATATTTTAATAGTAGTTAATAATTAAAAGTCAAGTAGTCTGACCTTATTCCGTACTTATAATAATTGCAATATAAATAGTTTATGACTTTACAAGCTGCACAATGGTTTATAATATATGAGAATCGAATAAAAGATGGTTTCCTTAATTAAAATATTAATTGCAGTCAGTGTATGAACGTATTTATTTTGAGGTAGTAAAATTTTATTCTTGTTCTGGTTTTTTTACATTATTTTGTAGTCCTTTTTCGTCGTTAAATTACATGTAGGTAATTACTTACCTTATATTATGTTGGGATATTTTAAAGCTTAAAATAAATGATAGAAAACCCTGACTTTTATAAGGAAACAATCGTGAAAAATCTCTAATTCATATCGAAGAAAAATCTCATCATTAATTCATTATTTTATTAAAAAATACTTAAGTATTAATTATTCGTAAAAAAAACATTCAATTGTTACTTTTATTAAGCACATATAAATCACTTTCGTGCGTCAAAATTAACAAAAAAATAATTCAATTTTTTGTAAATTTTACCAAAAGGTAGTTTCATATGGAGAAGAATGTCAATAAACTCAATCGTTCATCATCATTATTACAGCCGAAAGACGTCCACTGCTGGACATAGGCCTCCCCTAAGCACCGCCACTTCGACCGGTTCTGTACTTCCCGCATCCAGCGGATTCCTGCGGCCTGCACAAGGTCATCGGTCCACCGCTACTCTTTTAAAAATAATGTTTTACAATAACATACCTCTAAACAGAAGACATTTCTTTTCTTTAATGTGTAAATTATCGTATCTAAAAACAAATATTACAGTATGCATCTCTCATAGTTTCAACACCTCCGTTTGTGAGCTTTAATTCGAAATTTTATATGCGAGCTTTCCGATAAACATTAGTTCTCCTATCTATAAGTCCAGAAAAATGTCTATTGAAAAATTCACCTAATTACTGAAATAATAAGCGATACTCTCCCATAACCAGTCGCTAATTATAAAGAAACACATAATATTTTAAAAAAAAACTTCCATTAGATATGGTAATCTATGAAACAACTAACATACAATACGATGAAAGAAAAAATCTTGAGGAAACCTGGCCTTAGCGACTTTCAGTAAGTAACCGTGGTGACAAATGATTGTTATTTCTCTGTAGCCTCTTTTCAAATGCATAAAGCATGGCCAAAAAAATTCGCTAGTATTAATCTGTGGTATTACCTAACATCAATAAATACTTCTTTTCTTAGTAACGAACTATGAATGATTTAATTGCACCGATGATCCTAGCGTGGTTTGACTAGACTCTATTAATCGAATGAGCCCCAAGATTCACACTAGCCCCTGGAGCCTCTTATTTCATGGGGCTACAGAGTCCATTGCATATCAACACAAAAATACCAACTGTCTTACTAGTTCCGCCGACAATTGGAAATAAGCTTGATGAACCATAAATGGCGATACGCTCACCCTTAATTACGTTCAGACCTAACCCCGTCATAGACAAACGGAGGGAGAATAATAACCCTCCGTCCTAGGTATTACCCTGCCTACGGTGCATTGCGATATTGCACTAAACAAAAACGCGGGATTAGTCCGCACACTTCGGTTGCTTATTTTAGCGAAAAATAGTTACCGCGAAACATCATCAGAATTTTCAATTGGGAACTCTTTTATCTCTTAATCAAAATCAATCTGCCTAGCCTTTCCCCAACTATGCTGGGGTCGGCTTCCAGTCTAACCGGATGCAGCTGAATATCAGTATTTTACATGGAGCGACTGCCTATCTGACCTCCACAACCCAGTAACTGGGTAACACGAT
Organism: Cosmia pyralina; assembly: GCA_946251885.1. Classification (NCBI taxonomy): domain Eukaryota; kingdom Metazoa; phylum Arthropoda; class Insecta; order Lepidoptera; family Noctuidae; genus Cosmia; species Cosmia pyralina. The sequence goes on from OX276354.1 coordinate 20,008,431, forward strand.
ACCCCTTGGTAAGACTGGTAGTCAGACTTTTGGGCTTCTGAAGACCCGTAACGACTGTCAAAGATCCACGAATGACAGCCGGGACCAACGGCTTAACGTGCTTTCCGAGGCACGGAGGAGTTTCGTTATGTAAAGACGGTCACCCATCCACGGACCAACCCCGGCAAGCGTAGCTTAACCTGATGGACCGTTCCGTGCGGCTGTTATTACTTAGCCACGAGCTCCTCTATCTATAATCTGTATCTTTTAATCAAAACATAACTTAAAATAACCAATGAGTATACTTAAAAAAAACATACAAAAGCACAATTTAATTTTTCTACATTATTTCATACCATTTCTAAAGTTAGGATTATATGCAACAAGGAACTAAATTACAATCGGTGGAAATTAATACTTAGATATTTTGGCAGCATTTACGGAATTCAGCAAGAGACACGCCCAGTTTCTGAGGTTTATAAACGGTGTTTATCCATTCGATAGTGATTATATTATTGGTTCGATATCGTGTTTCTGAACACCTCGTTAAGGAAGAATTTAGCTTGAAAATCGAATGAATTACTATCGAGGATTTATCCGAGAACCTCAAAAGCCGAGCATAAGGAAGGAATTCGCTTAAAATAGATAATTTTGTCGAATCAATAGCTATTAAGAGCTTAAACTCCGTCAAGAATTCTCCAGAAACCGGGCATTAGTGCTTTAGTAACTTGTTATTTGTCGGTGATACCCAAAAGGCTCGTGCCTTAAAGACTGCGTAACATCATCATGTAAATTGCTACCAAGTCCCATAAATTTCCCATACAGTTCCATACATTTCCCTCTAGATTAGCAGTTCTAAATAGTGACGTCACATAGGAAGCTGATACTACTTCTATAGTACGATGACATGGCGATGATGATGATAGCGATGACTTTTAGACTCTTATCAAAAATGTGTTGGTTGGGGACGTGAATGACTTTTAGACTCACTAAAAGTTTGTATTTCTACCAGCTTCAACATCTAACCATCCTCTCTTCTTCCCCAGGCGGAGTCAGACCGGGAGAGCGGCGCGAGCTCGCCGGAGGGGGGGGCGACGCGGGCGCAGCTAGCCGAGCCGCGTACCCCCTCGCCCCGCGCGCGCACTCCTCACCAGCAGCCACATCTGAATGGCTCCAGTGAGTTCGTACTACATTCTTTTGTTACCTCTTATTGATAGTTTTGGTGGTTTTTGTTGGCGCATTTTCGGAGGAAATTGAAAGTATCAGTAGTGGAGTACCTACTATTTCTAGCAATCTAATCAATATCTTAGGATCTCCATCGCAATGTTAACATCTTCAATCGAAAAATGCGACAACATAAACCAGTGTTAAGAAAAGTTTCTTTGAGGAAAGTAAACCTTAAGCCTGTATGTCCACCGCACCAGGAACGGGACGTCAACGAGAAAACAGATGACGGCGCCGAAGTAGCGACAACGTATTTTACTATGCCACCGTAATCAGTTTTCTCGTTGACGTCCCGTTCCCGGTGCGCTGGACAAACAGAGTATCGGTCAGGCGCGACAATTCATTCAGTACAATTCTTCTTTCTTCTAGGATCCTATTGTTGTCTTGCTAGACATTTTCATGAAAAACAGCTCAGTTGTTTGCCTTTTTGTGACTTTAATCTTAGTTTTATTGTTCAATGTAAAATAGGTATCAATCAATCTATCTGCCTAACCTTTTCCCAACTATGTTGGGTTCGGCTTCCAGTCTAACCGGATGCAGCTGAATACCAGTATTTTACATGGAGCGACTGCCTATCTGACCTCCACAACCCAGTTAATAATACGATACCCCTTAGTAAGACTGGTTGTCAGACTTTCGGGCTTCTGACGACCTACGGGTACACGACACAGACGTTACGACGTCTGTCAAAGATCCACGAATGAGATCCGGGACCAACGGCTTAACGTGCTTTCCGAGCCACGGAGGAGTCTCGGTATGTAAAGACGGTCACCCAATTACTGACCAACCCCGCCAAGCGTAGCTTAACCTGATGGATCGACTGGTGCGGCCGATATTACTTAGCCACGAGCTCCTCCTCCTCACGAGCCTATGTAAAATAGGTCACATGTTAATATTCCTAAAAACTGCATACCGCCCAAAAGATTTTAAACCAAACCCAACCTTATCTAAATCGTCAACTTCAATTATCAAAACTACCATCACCATTATTTTTTACTTCCTTATGTCTATTTTAATAATACCATATATAAAAAATTATCCATAATTATTGTGACCACACTGTTGTTCAATCAAAGTGAAAGAGTCTAAACTCGATTAAATTTTAAACAGCTATAGCTTTACGAAATTCATTGAGATAACGTCGAGCCATACAAAGTAATGACGACATAATATTTTATGTTTAAGCTTAATTGTTATGTCGATGATGTATTTGTTCTGTGATATAAGATTTTGTTTCAATGGGAAAGAAGCGATTGCTTAACATGCCACAAACTCAAACAAAGTCGCTTTTCATGTCTGTCTATATGATTGCTTAGATCCTCTAAACTACACAATGGATTTTAATGAAAACATTTATTCCAGAAGGTTTATTGGCTATAATACATCAGTATTTAAGGTGATATGTAAAAAGCGAACTGGGCGGGAATAAGAAAGTGACAGAGTCAGTTATTTCTACATGCGAAAAAAAGAGAGCGCAACAGTGCACTAGAACCAAAATAAAAGCGCCAAACCAAATAAAAATTATTTAAAAATTATACGAGTATTAAGCTATCTATCAAAATTATTTTCAGTGAGATTTTTTAATTACCTAATGTGCACATTTTGAATGCAATTTTGCAATGTAATTACTTGGGATATTAGAATTATAGAAAAAAATATAAAAAAGTAGAGGTCTTTTCGGAATTAAATTCTATCGAGGAAATTTAACCCAATCGCGTTTTATAGTCATTAAACATATATCCAAAAATTACATCCATACATGCTGCAATAATGAAACAAATGGTATGAAAAAGCCTCCAATTTATTTTGGTATCGCCTTAACTTGCGCAGAAATCTCGTAGTTTTGACATGTCATCATTGCACCCTTACGAAGCAGGGTCGAGACGGTAGATAGTCAAAGTATAAAATTCAGAAGTATTTCCTTAAAAGTTAATATAAATTATCTTTTAGGAACTAATAAGGAAACAGTTATTTGAACGTCTTTCATCAGATACCTTTTTAACAAAATTCTTACAATACCGCAAAAAAATAATGACTTCCTTAAAGAGAACCCTTTAGACCAACTCAAACGCCTCTTCTTCATATAATCATTGTACCTTCCTTGTCCACAGTGGCGTCAATGTTCCAAAACCTGCAAAACCTGGCGAATATGCAACAGAACATGCCGCCGATGTCGCAACAGCTACAGCAACAAATGTCGCAACAAATGTCGCAACTTGCCGCCAATCTTCAAGGCTTGTCTTCTATGCCCTCCAATCCTGTCATCAATTCGCCCTTGAATTTGAGCGTTAGCGCACCTGGTAAGAAAATATTGAATATTGAATTTAATCTTATTTTCCATTCTAGATCTGGTTGCAATGTTTGATTATCATTATACTTCTCAAGGAAGACCTCTTAGGCCTTAGGCCGTGTCCTTAGCAAAAGCGATGGTCGCACAAGTGCGTGATCGTTGCACCCGTCACCTAAGAATATGACGTACTCGGGCGATCAATTATATCGCGTTTATACGTCATAATTCATAGAAGCGATCGCGTCGATTGCGTATTCGGGTGATGATCGCATTCAGTTAGGACGCGGGGACATTGCTCTACGTTTGACAATCAAATGTTAGGTAGTGTTTTATTAGTCATTGTTAGCGCCTAAAACTATGAAAGAAGTAGCAATTTACTGTTGACTACATTTGCCCACGGCTTCGCCCACGTGGATGTCGGAAAATATCCCACGGGAACATACTACCGGGAAATCCTTCCTTATTCCGCAAAATTTCAGATTTCTAGGTTCAAGGGTTTTGGCTGGGCGTTGATGAGCAGTCAATCAGTCAGTCAGGACTTCTCTTTTTATTTATATAAGTAGATTATAACGAAATCTTAAATAATTCAAAATTACATCTCTATTGATTTAGTAAAAGGCCCAATATATTTCCTTGGGGAACGCCGCGAGCCATTCATGACTCGAGTGATATTGTTAGTCATCATTTTACTTTTACAGATAAAGGTGGCTTTAAAAAGGCTCTCTTTATTCCTCAAACACATCAACATAATTATTTATGCTGTAAAATGTTATCTTTAGGTAATTTGTGCATACAAATGTTTCTCTATCAACGAAATGCCTTAAGGTGATATGTTAATTGTAACAGTGGTCTATTGCCTAAAGGCATTGTTATAACCAGCTTCCGTTCGTTTTACTTGTATCATTATGAAACTAAAGAAAAAATGAATACCATAATAACTTCTAAGTTGTTGATATTATAGACTGTAGGTACTCTTACATATGTAGGTAATAAGTCCAATCGTTTAGTTGTGGTTTACATAACCTACGTCCTAACCTACATCTATTGCACTTTTAATTTGCATGGTTGACCATCTGTCCGTTCCGTCACTTACTTACTCCAACAAAAAACTTCAAATCCATGAGTTTTCATTACAGTGCATTTAGTAGGCGTCTTTTTGCCACTGTGCAAATCACATTTGACTTTACTTCACATTCACATGTCTGGTTGACCATCTGTCCATTCCGTCACTTACATACTCCAACAAATAACCTGCTTTAGTTAGACACTTTTTCCATTTTAAGCAAATCAGATTTCTCGTTACGATCTTTAGTTTGAACTTAATATGCATAGGTTACTACTTACCTCCATTTTTTTTTTTTTTTTTTTTGTGGATGGGAAATCATCAAATGACTTCTCCCGCTCTGGGCAGAGCGGGAGGGCGTGTCAGACTTTTACTGACTAAAACCCACCCATGTTCCTTCAGCTGCCCGTGCCAGGGCCACGGTATCTCTTTCGAACTACCCGCGACCCCGGCGGCATCGGCCCAATTGACCCCGTCACTGCTGACATCTCTTTGAGGCGCGCGTGGAACACAACGCGCCGTCGACCCGGGCCTGGTCCTTACCGGACGGCGAGCTGCCCATTACTCGTCGTCCGCAAGCCCGCGCCTACGGTGGCCGGGAATCGGCAATCGATTCCCGCCGCCCAGGGCGTCTCCTACGGCGGCTAGGGGCGCGAGGGCGCGGCTGTTGCCTCTCCCTCACGCGTTCCGCTTCCTCCTTCGCGAGCATTACTGCTTCGCAGAAGGAGGTGACGGCTTCCCATGCACTCTCGCTCCGCACCATGGCCTGGACCAGGTTTGGACGCGAGAGATCGCCGCCGCCGATCGCCTCCGTGAGAACACGACGGTGCTCCGCCCAAGCCGGGCAGACCTCCACTGTAACTACTTACCTCCTAACATCACGTTAACCATCTGTCCGTTCAAAAAAAAAAAGTTTTCAAATCTACGAAAACCGTTGGTCACTTTTTGCCACTGCATGCATAATCAAATTTGACCTTACGATCTAAATGTATTGAGCAGCTATTCATATCTTAAAAACAAATATTAAGTGGTAATCTAACATCAGTTTGACCATCTGTCCATTCCATAACTTACCTATTCCAACCAACAAAAAACTTACAATGAGATTTATCCAAGATATTTTCCATTAAAGTTGGTCACTTTTGGCCACTTTATGCAAAGTAGATTTTATTTTAGCACCATCACCACACAAAGATAAAACAAATATATTCAAAACGCGACTAAACTCCGTTGACAGCGCAATATGCCTGCGTTAATGCAGGCAGAAATACAGAAAATATTTTTCTATCTAAGCTAATATTATGCAATTGAAAGCGTCACCTCCGCAACTCGATTAACATTTTTCAGGACATTAGCATTTCAAACCGTCTGTTGTTCTTCAACCGAGGGTATGCCACTAATTAGACTGAATTAGACAGATTGGGATAATCAGAAATACACGGTTCGCGCATTAAAACTCTTAACTTCGAAATCACGTGAGCCGTAATTAGGTGATTACCGAATCCAATCGATTTAATGAATTCAAGATAGCGGCTTCACTCGCCCGCCCATTAAAGCTATGCCGTAATGGACGAAAAAACCTATTTAAATAATGAGTATAATTACATATTTTTTTCACGAACGCACGGATATTACGACTGTTGCGGTATCATTAAGAGTTTTATTGTCTTAATAGAGCTAATTATACATTTTTTTCGGTACTTAATTGATGCGCCGTAGGAAAGAACATTTATTACAAAATGTGAAATGTCATGGTATAAATGAATACGTTATGTTAATGTCGAGTTTAACGGGCTTGTAAGGCATGCAGATAATATTTTAGATTTTCTTTAGAGCCGTTTTGTTCGCAGCGAATTAGTTTTGGTCGGTTGCGTATGGGTTTTGTGTAATTTTCTATCGTTAGTTTATGTTTGGTAAGGTGCATTGTGTGGTGGCCGCGGCTGGTTATAATTACAATATGATTTTATTGTTTAATGACTTAAGTAGAAAGTCGCCGGTCGATCCGCGCGTTGCACGATCGTTTCGTCACAATCGTCACTAGCTGGCACCATGACTGATGGGTTAACGTAACGTTTAGTCATCGTTAATCACATGTTTTATTTACCAAGTCTAATTTTTATTATAAGTTTATAAAAACATATTTTCACGAGTTTTACATGTTTATCGATTTAGTATGAATTGGCGTAGGTATATTAAGGTACTTAAAAAATCATCGTGTCAAATTATCAACGCGCGTTAAGTTGGTCTTTTTTCTAGGATTCTGTAATAAAAATATGCATTAATATTAATATTCCACGATCATAATACGTGACCAAAGCTTGCAAAATGATACGGACATAATATTGTTAAATACGTGTAGGTAACCACATTATAATAGAAAAAACGCCAATACGTATATAAAATAATGGCTTTGTTTAATTTTTACGAAATTCAATTAAATATGGTTGGCCAACGTAATTCATGGCAATAAAACGTGTTCAAGAATGACTTTTTTCACATTTTTGACTTTCACATTATTAAAAGCGCAAAAAGGTGACCAAAACGTTAAAACATTAATATCATAATTAGCCTAAAATGTTCCCACTGCTGGGTCAGAGGCCTCATCTCTGTTAGAGGGCGTGGACCGTAATCAACTAACTACGCGGGTACAGTGCGGGTTGGTAGATGTTACATGTCTTCAAATTTTTGGTTCTAGGACATGTGGGTTTCCTCACAATGTTTTCCTTCACCTTTCATTTACACAAGGTAAAGCGCCTGCCTTTTTTTTTTTTTTGTGGATGGGAAATCATCAAATGACTTCTCCCGCTCTGGGCAGAGCGAGAGGGCGTGTCAGACTTTTACTGACTAAAACCCACCCGTGTACCTTCAGTTGCCCGTGCCAGGGCCACGATATCTCTTTCGAACTACCCGCGACCCCGGCGGCATAGGCCCAATTGACCCCGTCACTGCTGACATCTCTTTGAGGCACGCGTGGAACAACGTGCCGTCGACCCGGGCCTGGTCCTTACCGGACGGCGAGCTGCCCATTACTACCCCACGACACGACTCGTAAGTCGGGGCCATTACCACTGGACCACCACTGCTCTCAAACATCAATAATGACACTCAAAATGCCCAAAGGAGTGCGCCTAATCAAAACTTAGATATACCAAGCGAGCCCACTTGCATCACAAATAACTATATATGTTTAAATCATCACTCTGTCTCTGTCATCTTCAAATGATTGACAGAAACAGAAAGATGCTTTAAATTTGTTTAGCACTAATCGTATCTATTGATTTGTGTTGTAAGCGGGCCTAGTGCTGCTATGCTTATATATAGAAAAAAAATCTATGCACAAACTAAGCCATTAATCATAGGGAATGAAAATGTATTTATCTCAAACACTTAGGTACCTACCTCATTATTTCGACCCCTTCCTTACAACTAATTTCCAGTCATTAAGTTTTGATACACCTCATCATCTAATTCTTTATCCCCCAAAGGTATGGGATCACCGAATCCCGTGGCCAACAACAATATGCTGCCACCCGCGATGCCGTCCCCCATGCCGCAACTCATTCTTGCCTCTGGTCAGCTGGTGCAAGGCATCCAGGGTGCCCAGCTGCTCATACCGACTTCGCAAGGTAAGGAACATGGGTACTATAAAGTAGAAAGAAAATACATTTGGTGCAACTAGAAAACGGTTGATCGATGCTGATGATATCGTGACATTTTTCGAGACAGGACAAAAAATCTAGCCTTTTCCCAGCTACGTTGGGGACGGCTTCCAATCTAACCGGATGCAGTAGAATACCAGTATTTTACACGGAGCGACTGCCTATCTGACCTCCACAACCCATTAACTGGGTAATACGATACCCCTTGGTAAGACTGGTTGTCAGACTTTCGGGCTTCTGACGACCCGTAACGACTATCAAAGATCCACGAATTACAGCCGGGACCAACGGCTTAACGTGCTTTCCGAGGCACGGAGGAGTCTCGGTATGTACCTAAAGATGGTCACCCATCCACGGACCAACCCTGGCAAGCGTAGCTTAAACTGATGGATCGACCCGTGCGGCTGATATTACTTAGCCACGAGCTCCTCTTTCGAGACAGGACATATGTATCTATATATCTATTTAGTCTGTGATATCCCACTGCTGGACAAGTCTTCCTCTCGGCATCAATATGACATAAATATAAGGTGGCATATTTTGTGATACATGATAATATGAGGTAACATATTTTGAGACCTATGATATATTATGAGATGAAATATTTTCATACACTTGTTATTTTGAGGTGATTAAATCACTGGTCGACTTCAGATAGTTGCACCATAAGACATTGTAAAGGATGAAATTGATAGAATAACCCGTTTCAACGTTTAGCTAAAGATTAGGTTTGAACACTAGTTCAAACCATATCTAATCTAATCTCATTTGCCATACGTTTGACTTAAACCATATGTCTAATTGGCATATTTAGATCTAAACTGTTTTGTTAATGAAGCATAGTCAGATTTATTTTGTAGTGTACGAATATAGACAGCCGTAGCTCTGTTTATATTTTGTACGTCTGCATTGTCACTATTTTTCATGCATTAGGTTGCACTTCATAAAAGTTGTTATGCACAAAATATTCCAACATTGTTCTTCTTTCTACACAGGCATAGCAACACAGACGATCCTCACAATACCAGTCAACCACGTGAACTCCAACGACCAGATGGTGAACCTAGCCCTAAACAACGGCCAAGTCGTGTCCACGTCTCTCGCCAACCTCCAAGCCATGGCCCAACCTCACCAGCTGCTGAATTCCAACCAACAACAGACGACCAACATTCGGCCAAACATGTTGAACCCAACATTGTCGAACGCGCTTCTAAACCCAGGGCTGCCAAACTTTTTATCGAACGGTGCGGCCAATGCCCAAGAGTTGCTCCAAGCGTTGCAGCAGCAGCCTCAAGCGAATCACAACCTTCTGCAGACGGTGCAGCAGAACAATATGCCTCAGCAGATGCAAGGCAGGCGGTCCTCTTCTCCTCGCCCTGATAGGCATTATAAGGAGAGAGAAAACTTTGCAGAAAGATTCGGGGGTGGATCTAGAGAAAGGAATGAAAGGGAAAATACTGGGGTTTCAGCCATGAATAGCATCAACAGGTGAGTTTTGTACTAGTTACCTATTTTGTTTTTAGCTGTAATGGGACGCGAAAATGCGTTCGTTTACGAGTTTGTAATTAGGTCGTGAACACGTGTATGTTTCAGTGATGCTTCACTAGCTTTAAATACTAGCAGTGTACTTATTAGTGAGTGTACTTGTGACTAGTCCTCATTTCTGATTTAAAAATTTCTAGATCCAGATTGCATTTTTATCGATTAACATAGATAAATTACAGAATATTATACCGAACTCATGTCGACCGATTTAACGAGCAATTCTTCGAATTATCGACAATTATAACAATAATTGATTTTTTTTAATCAATTACACCATAATTGTCCAAGTCTAACGTTGTTTGATGTGGATCACCAAGTTAGGTTTATAGTTGCGTTGTTGGATAACCACCCCTATGGTGTGGGGATTAAAGTTGATATGGAGTGCAGATAATGTGTTTCAGCGTGGGTGCACCGACAAGTGTTGTCGTAATTATGTGACAATGAATGTAATTACGTATGACGCGAGTACTCGGTATCTTGTGCGTGTGAGTGAATTACTAATCAACGTTTTGTTGTGTTAGTTAGGGGAGTTTTTTTTTTGTCCCTAATTAGTGATGAGTTTTCATTATTTTGATGGATCTGTCTACTTAATTGGTTGTAAAGTTAGGAGTAATAGCCAGAATACATCAGGGGTTGCTTTTCCAAAATCGGAATTAGGGACGCACCAAATAACAGTTCGAATGAACTCTTCTCCAAAAATGCTAAATGTGCTAGTTTCTTTTCATCTGGCAATATATTTTTTTTTTAAATTAATTTTCCGTATCTATAAGGTAATCTTAGATCTACATAACATTAAGTATACCTATTATAAGTTTTTCCTTACATAAGGTATTCCCCGTGTCCAACGTACGAACTTTCCTTAACCGTTTGCAAACCGGTGACGAATTGAAATTAAAATAAAACCTATTAATTAGTAATAAAATAACACTACTTAATTATAATAATTTACCTGTTACTAAAGAAATTCATAACAATGTAAATAAGGGTAAATTTAGCGGAAATAAAATTAGTCGTACATACATAGTGTAAAGGCGCCATGCTGTAGGTATTTAGACTGTCGGATTGTTTAAAATGAGTGTACCTAAGTCCTTATTACTAGGTAATTTCGAGCACTAACGCAAAAATACATGCTCTGATTTTATCATAAAATAATATATCTTTCATCACCATTATCTGCCTAGCCTTTTCCCTACTATGTTGTGCTCGGCTTCCAGTCTAAACGGATGCAGCTGACACCCACAACCCATTTACTGGGTAATATGATACCCCTTGATAAAATCAAAATCAAAAGTCATGTATTCAAATTAGGCTGAGAATCAGCACTTTTCGAACGTCAAAATTACATAAGACAGTCCCCACAAAACCCTTCACCACTTCCTAGCGCTTTAGCTGGGAAGAAGAAGTGACGCAACAAACTCCCCAGCAGCACAGCTGATAAGACTGGTTGTCAGACTTTCGAGCTTACGATGACCCGTAACGACTGTCAAAGATCCACATAATGACAGCCGGGACCAACGGCTTAACGTCCACAAAATATCGTTACTGTTGATAATACATTTCTTTCATTATTTTCCTCGAATACAATCGTTACTTCACATTTACTGACAAAATGTTGTAAGTCAATTTAATTGATTCTAACTTCTGCCCGTGACTTCGTCCGTGTGGAAGTCAACTATAACTATATAAAATTTCCGATGGTACTCGGCAATAGTGCCTTCGTAATACTAATGAAATAATTATTGAAATCGGATGAGTAGTTTCGGAGATTACCTCCTACATCCAAACTAACAAACTTAACCTTTGTAATATTAGTGTAGATGACATAAGTGACTGCCTCGTTGGTCTAGATCTAGAGGACACAAGCGCTACTGAGCATGAGGTCCTGGGTTCGATTCCCAGGTCGGCCAAAGCGTTAGTGTTTTTCCATCTGGAATTTCTCAGTAGCAGCGCGGAGTCTGGATTTATGCATGGTTGATGGCAATAGGCTTGCCCCATATTATATGGGACTTAAACATAACTTGCAAAATGTAGATGTTATGTCAGTGTGAATGTTAATAGGACATGAGTCATAAAAACTTAATCTCTCGATCATGAGGATATCCTAAAAAACTTTTTTACAAAAAAATACAACCGACTTCCAAAAACAACACTACAAAGTGAAAAATAACTTTAATTTCGGAAGTCGGTGTCTGATTAAATGTACTTTCGTTTTTGCCACCGACTTCCGAAATTAAAGTTATTTTTCACTTTGTAGTGTTGTTTTTGGAAGTCGGTTGTATTTTTTTGTAAAAAAGTTTTTATTTTTCACTTTTTAGTGGTTCACATGTGCTTACCCCTTCACAGCGTACTGGCGTGATGTTATGTTATGAACTGGTGTGAACAACAAACAGACACGAGATTTCAGCAATCCCAGTCCATTTGCTATCATTTATTGAGGAGTTCCGTTGCCTATCTCAGAAGTTCTTCATCAGATCTTCACCAAATTGAAATGGGACCACTCCAAGAAAGTACTCTTCCAAAAACTATCCAAATCGCTTCAAGTGTGCCTATAAAATTGGAAGAGTTTTCTCTATTTCTCCAGGATCCCATCATCAGATCCTGACTTGATGATCATGGGACCACCTGGGAAGTATACCTTTTCAAACAAAAAAAAAAATAATCCAAATCGGTCCAGCCATCTTCGAGTAATCGGGGAACATACATAAAAAAAATTTTAAAAAAAAAAAAAAAAAAAAGGTTCCGACGAATTGATAACCTCCTCCTTTTTAAGTCGGTTAAAAAACAACTTTTATTTACAAATGACATACATTACAAGTTATATAGCTAATAACTTTAGTAGCGGATCGACAAGATATTAATCTAGATTGCATGATCTATTCAGGCCGCATACTTATTACAATCTTAAGCTCTAACTTGGAGATAATAAGGTATGTCTAATAGGAATGTATAACTTGCTGTATTAAGGCTCCCGTAGACAGGCGCGATGCGACGGTGCGACTCGGTTCTGGTAGAACGCCGCGCGTGCGTCGCGCTGTCGCATCGCACCTTTCTGCGGGAACCTTTAAGGTTTGAAGTCCTATGTATATTCTACTCTGTCTGTAGATTGATTCAATAGCTTAATAATACCAGCCTATTACTGTCCTACTGCAGGGCAAAGGGAAGAGGCCTTTGCCCAGCAGTAGGACAGAATAAGCTCATACAGAGAAGGAAGAGCGTTGATCACCACGCTTGCTCAAGACGTGTTGGCGATTTCAGACTTATATTAACTATGAGAACAGGTTTCCTCACGATGTTTTCCTTCACCGATGTCAGTAATATCCAAGATATACTCAGAAAGAAAGTATTAAGGTTTGAAATATTTATTTACAGTTCAGTCAAAGAAGGTTTTCACGACAATTCACACCGCCAGCTGGCGCCACTTTGACAAGAGGTTTTCCATTTCGACAATGACTAAAAAATATATAATGACGTTAGTCAATCGTTTCATTCATTCGTTCATCATTCAGTCACGATTAAAGAAAATTAGGGGTCGAGACTTTTGACAGGTGCCCAAATCTGACGTCTCAGTGCTGCCACCTAGTGAACGTCTTTTCAGAAAACACTCACTGGTTCAATAGTGTAGCCTACTACGCTTACGATATTTTTTTTATAATAGTCCTGCTTTAATTAGAATCCATTTAAAATTACGATACCTAGAAAAACTTATGAACTGCATTTAAGGGGGATACGCAGTAGTAGTAGCCGCGAAATTAAAATTTTCTTACGTTTTTTGCAATTTGCAGGTCAGTATCAGATTGTATGTTGTTAAAAAACTTTTTTACAAAAAAATACAACCGACTTCCAAAAACAACACTACAAAGTGAAAAATAACTTTAATTTCGGAAGTCGGTGTCTAGTTAAATGTATTTTCGTTTTTTGCCACCGACTTCCGAAATTAAAGTTATTTTTCACTTTGTAGTGTTGTTTTTGGAAGTCGGTTGTATTTTTTTGTAAAAAAGTTTTTATTTTTCACTTTTTAGTTACAGTAGTCCCCACACAAATTCAAATACCACTACCTGCAAAACAAACTAGAACATCATCCATATAAAAGTGGGGAAAAAATACGTCTAATTGAAGCTAACTCAAAAACTACCGAAGCAAAGTTAATCAAATTTATATGGGACCAACTGTGATGTAAACACTCTCGAACAAAACAAAAAAAAATCCAAATCGGTCCAGCCATCTTCGAGTAATCGGGGAACATACATAAAAAAAAATAAAAAAAAAGGTTCCGACGAATTGAGAACCTCCTCCTTTTTGAAGTCGGTTAAAAATGAGATACATAGCTATAACAAAATGTATTTTAACCATAAGAATCATCAATACATCTATCTCCGTTAGATTTGTTCCAGAATGTCATGATTTCCGAAATCAAATTTAAAGAGAACAAAGTTAATTTAGAGAGACGTACTAATGATTCTTATAGTTAAAATTATGTAAATACATATTTGTTATAGCTACGAATCATATTTTTATCAACAAACAACCTGATAATGACCTGCAAATTGCAAAAAACGGAAGAAAATTTGAACGGACTACTACTGCGCAATCACCTTAACTACTGTTTTTAAGGTTACACATGCATAGTGTCACGTTATAAAAATTACAATATGCAGTTACACTTCTATTCGATTCATATAAATTCGACGAACAGTGTCGTAACTACCTATTTTAAGCAAAACAAAACACTAAAACGCACACTTTTCTTGGAACATTATCATTTTAATTCCACTGTCATTTAAACTCGATTCACATTTAATTAGTAAGTACGTATATTAATTAATTTGATGACTAATGCCCCACGTGAACCCATCACGCGAATATTATCGTTTTTAACACAAAAAGCTGTAAAAACAGATGGTATCAACCAGGGGTAATGTCCTTTATAACACGTAATTATGCATCAAGTGCACAATTGTTGATATGCTTGGGGAAATACATTTGATAACAGACAATAGTGTATTAAAAGTTATATTGAATGAATCCAAGAAATTATGTTGAAGAAACAATCGCATTTAATTATCGGATGCAATTGTCCAACGGTTGAGGCGCTTATGGAGTAATTGTAGGCTGTGGCACAATTTGTGGTAACGTTGCCGAACACAAGTTATAATGTAAGACATCTTAATTCATCGGAAATAAGCTTGTATTTGATAGTTTTTTCCCTTGTTTTTTGTTTTTTAACCGACTTCTAAAAAAGGAGGAGGTTCTCAATTCGGATGTTTCTATTTTTTTTTTTTATGTTTGTTCGCGCATAACTCCGTCGTTTGCCAACCGATTTGAAAAAATATTTTTTTGTTAGAAAGAGTATACTTCCCAAATGGTCCCATTTTTGTCAAAATCCAGTTCTGATGATGGGATCCTGGAGAAATCGATGGAACTCTTCAAATATTATAGGCACACCTATAGCGATTTGGGTATTTTTTATAGTAGCTCGTACATTTGCTCTCGGAAAGCACCACTTGGTGAAGTGGAACTGATGATGAAGACCACAGATGGCTACCGGAACTACTCAATGATAAATATTTCACGGGTTGCGATTCGATTACTTTAATATGGTTGCTAAGCAATTTCCGCTCGTCACACAATGCGTGTGGTGAGTGGTTGTTGAGGAGTTCTCCTGGTTCTTACCAGCAGAACTCCTCAACAATTAACGTCCCAACATCGGGAAAAGCAGTATTTTGTAACATGTGATGAGCAGTTGACATTAGACTATTGTAACTTATACAAATTATAAACAGACCCACTAAAAAGTGAAAAATAAAAACTTTTTTACAAAAAAATACAACCGACTTCCAAAAACAACACTACAAAGTGAAAAATAACTTTAATTTCGGAAGTCGGTGGCAAAAACGAAAATGCATTTAATCAGACACCGACTTCCGAAATTAAAGTTATTTTTCACTTTGTAGTGTTGTTTTTGGAAGTCGGTTGTATTTTTTTGTAAAAAAGTTTTTAAGGTACAGACTGCATTATAAATCACTTACCAATAAGTTTCTGAATACATAATGCAGCTCATTACTCAACTCTACATTTATAACGATGCAGGACTTCAAAATATTTTCTACACAAAAAATTCATGTTTCTAAAACGGTTTTGAATGTTTTTGGCGTCACTTACTACTTACCCTGTAACTTACTTAGGGCCTATTTCGCGATGTCCCAATAGCCACTACTCACCGAATAAATTCAAAAATGGAACAGAATTTGTATGAAATTATCTGCCAAGTCAGTTAATAGGAACTTAATCGTAGGTGGTAAAACAGGCCCTAACACTAAATAATACTCTAAATTCTTTAGCTAAAATTAGAGCGTACTAAATTTTGTACGCTTGTTCCTTTCGTATATATCTGTCGCGGCCAACTGGTTTAATTAGCCGTTAAATTAACCGCCTAGCTTTTTGACTATCGGCTTGAATTATAATCAATTATAGGTTAGGTTAGAACAGAGTGAGCGAAGCGAGTGGTGTTGCGGTAGCGGCCAGCGAGCACTACTTCAAAAGACTAGGCGGTTAACTTACTAAACGGCTAATTTAAGGCTTGTCCCCCGTAAAAAGCGCGCGGTCACTGTCAGACTGCATAGAAAAGAAAGAGAAGCGCAATGACACAACCCTGGTAATTTATTGCAAAATATAGAACAAACATATATTTATAAAAAAATCTTTTAATTTTTGTAGAGAACTGTATGTTTATGAACACTTTTAATGAAAATTGTGGGAGTAATATGGGAAAAACTAGACAAAATATAGGTAACTGGATTTAGTTATTTTTTTCTTTAGTTCTATAAACTAAAACAGATTTCAGGACAAAGGAAATCACTTCTTATGTATTGTAGATTACTGTGTATTTTTTCCTGACAAAAAGATTCTATAGTTACTGTAAAAGATGGACACAAAGTTACTTAGTGTCGCCGTCTTTTACGAAGGACATATCCATTATTATTTACATAAAATAACAAAAAACCGGTCAAGAGCGAGTCCGACTCGCGCACCGAGGGTTCCGTTCCGATTTCTGAAAAAGTGTGCTATTTAGAGACATTGTTTTATCTTTCCTGTAATCTTTACTTAACCTCTATCACATAGAATAATTTTAAACAAACTTCGGAGATATAAAAAAACCATTCCCCAATGGTATTTTTTTTACATTTTTCATCAAAAGTCGAAAACTATGCGGTCTAAAAAAAAGAAAAAAAATCTTTGAGAAAGTGCAAACAGCGCTCTTTCTTAAGATACCCCACATGCCCTAGTAGCCCCACTTTTTATGACACCCTTTCAGTCCCTGAAGCAAAAAATTATATAATAGGTACCTATAGGTACCTATGAAATTGCCGTTTTGTATGAAAAAATTTAAACGAATTTTTTTCATGCATTTTTTATTTGTATTAATCGAAGTAATCACACCCATGCAATCAATGCATCTTTGCCAACGCAGTGGCAGTTTATTGATGCCCTTCTTAAAGAAATCAGCTGGACGGGAGGCAACAAATTCTTCAAAGGCATTTTGTACTGCCTCTCGGGTATTGATTTTTTTTCCCGCCAAGAAGTTATCCAAATTCTGGAAAAAGTAGTAGTCTGTAGGCGCAAGGTCTGGTGAGTAGGGTGGATGACGGAGAGCTTCCAACCCCAGTTCTTGCAACTTGGAGACCGTCTGCTGTGCAGTATGAGGTCGCGCGTTGTCGTGCAGGAGCAGCGGAGACGAACGAATGACCATTGCTGGTTGGAGATGTGCGAGCTTCTCCATCATTGTGTTCAGTTCTTCACAGTACACATCTGAAGTAATGCTCACCCCGTTTGGTAAGAAGCTGTGATGAATCACACCGGCGCTAGACCACCAAACAGTGACCATCACTTTTCTAGGGGTAAGTTTTCGTTTAGGGCATTGTTTAGGTGCTGAACCAGGATCCAACCAACTTGCTGAGCGCTTGCGTATATCAAACAGAATCCATTTTTCATCGCAGGTAACAATGCGGTTCAAAATTCCTTCATTTGTGTGTCCGTTGAGCAGTGCAAGGCACGTCTCGACGCGTACTTCGCGCTGGCGATCATTGAGTTCGTGGGGCACCCATTTGTCAAGCTTTTTTACCTTGCCAATTTGACGCAAATGGATCAATATTGTTTTGATGCTAACGTCGAAAGCTGCTGCTAATTCAGCCGTAGATTGTGTATCATCAGCTTCCACAATCGCCTTTAATTCGTCATTGTCGACCAAAGTCTTCGTACGACCGCGAGGTTCATTTTTCAGGTCGAAATTTCCAGAACGGAAGCGAGCAAACCAATAACAAGTGGTGCGTTGGTTTGTAGTGTTAGCTCCGTAAACGTCGTTGATGTTGGGTGCCGCTTGTGCCGCGTTGCTGCCACGACGGTACTCATATTCCATAATTTCTCGAATTTTTAACGTATCCATGATGACGAAAAAGATTGAAATGCGATGAAAATATAACACTAATCAATAAACAAATGACTACTTTTGGAAAAAAAATCCATGTTTTTAAAATAAAATTAATTTGAAATTAGAATTCTTAGCCAAACAAAAATTATTTTGATTTGAAATGGCCAGTACTGCAGAACGGCAATTTCATAGGTAAAGACCTAATATACATTTTTATTTGTTTCTTATTTGCAAAATAGTTGGGCAAACGTCATCTAAAACGGTTCCAAGTCCACATTTCAATTTGATAGCATTAGTAGTTCTTGAGATATCCAGCTATGACAGACGGACAAACAGACTGAGTCGCACCATAAGGGTTCCTTTTTACCATCTTGGTACGGAACCTTAAAAAAGAAGAAAACAGCTATTAAATTGGACTAAATTGGAAGTATTACATTGGAAGTATAATATTAAATTGGACCTACGGTAGACCGTAGGAATTAGTCCAATTTAATGCATAATTTGAATAAATAATTTCAGCTCATTAGGTCCCTCTGTTTCTGTTATTAGCTAGGTAAGTACCCACAGAGGCGTAATAAGGAAAACGTAGGAACATCGGACTATTATCTACTTTAATTAGGTATTTAATGTTAATTATATACAGGATGTAATGTAACTCGTTGTTACTGATATAATTACATAAATAATGGCATGTTCACGCACTTTATAAACAATTTTCTGGTGTTGGTAGTGCGGAAAAATAATAAAAAATGTTGGTGCATGCGCAAGCGCGACATTGCCTTGCTTAGATTTAATTGTAAATTAGTACTTGTGACTGTACTCACAGTCACAAGTACTAATTTATAAGTAAGTACTTGAAGTGTCATGGCAGTGTGAGCATTAAATAATTCAGTGTAAATCTTTAATAATAAAAAAATAATTGATCATTTATTCTCTAGGTAGGTACATTAAATATTTTTGAAAAAAAAAAAAAAATTGGTAAGAACGAGGTGTGGGAACGAGTCTAATGCCAAAAATATAGTTTTTAGTTTTTGTCCATTTGCCTCGACGTATGTTCCGCATTGGCGTAAAAACAGCTGAACGGATTTGGATGAAATTCGCATTCAAATTCAAAGTAGATAACTAATGCAGAAAGTTTATGGAAAGTTTCCGTGAAACCTTCTGGTCGGATAGTTTAAAAACCATAATCTATAAAAATATAAAATCGTCGAGATAAGGCTAAGTATAGCCCGAAAACTTAAAGACAATACAAAAAAACTTTAGGTACTTCGGCTGCGGTGTCGCATAATCCGATAAGATTTATTACAAAAGAAACGGGAAAATCAACAGTTAATAAATGTCTTGATTAAAAACAAGTAGAGCAATCTGGTCTGGCCAGGTCGCACACAGGCTCACACACACACAGATCATGTACAGTAGTTAATATACAGGGTGTTTGGTGCATCGTTTGCCAAATTGAATTGGCCGAAAGAAGAGGTCATTTGCTATCGCTTCAGGCTCAAGTACTCATTTTTGGCCACACCGGTTTTTTTATTACAACTTTCTAATTTTTATTTTGAAAAAATCCAAAACTCAGCATTAAAGCTTAAATTAAAAAAAAGTTTTAAGTGTAGTCGTCAAATTTCATTTTTATTTACATATGTACTGTTGTATGGCTCTATCAAATTTAAAATTACTTGCCAGTTACATCTAGTTTTTTTTTAATAAATCACAAAGTTTTTGGAAAAATAAAAAATGAACTTAAAACTCAACTTTAAATAGCTATAAAAAAAAAACTAAAAGCGATCGGGATCTTCGAATTATTTTAAAAAGTTCTCTAGTCTATCCCCTTTCCAACGGTATGTAATGTGTTAAAAAACTCTTTTAATATCTTTAATAATTAGCTAAATGTGTAGTCGAGACACATCAGGCTGATATTGGATATTACGTTTAAAACACTAGTTTTCGCATAAATTACATGCTATTAGTAGATAGATACTGTTATCTCACGTCTTACGTAGTCTCTTATCTCGTTCTTACATAGGGAACTTTCCTCGAAATTGAAAAAAAAATACATTATTACAAAAATAATCATTTATTAATAAGTAATTTAATTACATACTAATCTTACAAGAATTAGAATTTCTGCAAACAGAGTTGCCCTTATTATTAGCTGATTTGCCAATTTTCAGTGAAGACAGGTCTTTTGTTTTCCAACATGACGGTTGTCCCGCTCATTGGAGAATAACCGTCAGGGAGTACTTGAATGATGCATTCCCGGACTCATGGATTGGGAGGGATGGCCCTATTCCTTGGCCTCCACGTTCTCCAGACTTAACTCCGTTGGATTTTTACGTCTGGGGACGGGCCAAAGAACTCGTCTACGCCACGGAAGTTGAGACAAGAGATGATTTAGTCCAACGCATTGAGGCGGCTTTCATGACGATCAAAGCAGAAATGCGTTTACGCACCACTACAGTTGAGATAAGACGAAGATGTCGCGCGTGCATACGCAATAGTGGTAGACAGTTTGAACAAGACTTGTAAGATTAGTATGTAATTAAATTACTTATTAATAAATGATTATTTTTGTAATAATGTATTTTTTTTTCAATTTCGAGGAAAGTTCCCTATGTAAGAACGAGATAAGAGACTACGTAAGACGTGAGATAACAGTATCTATCTACTAATAGCATGTAATTTATGCGAAAACTAGTGTTTTAAACGTAATATCCAATATCAGCCTGATGTGTCTCGACTACACATTTAGCTAATTATTAAAGATATTAAAAGAGTTTTTTAACACATTGCATACCGTTGGAAAGGGGATAGACTAGAGAACTTTTTAAAATAATTCGAAGATCCCGATCGCTTTTAGTTTTTTTTTTATAGCTATTTAAAGTTGAGTTTTAAGTTCATTTTTTATTTTTCCAAAAACTTTGTGATTTATTAAAAAAAAACTAGATGTAACTGGCAAGTAATTTTAAATTTGATAGAGCCATACAACAGTACATATGTAAATAAAAATGAAATTTGACGACTACACTTAAAACTTTTTTTTAATTTAAGCTTTAATGCTGAGTTTTGGATTTTTTCAAAATAAAAATTAGAAAGTTGTAATAAAAAAACCGGTGTGGCCAAAAATGAGTACTTGAGCCTGAAGCGATAGCAAATGACCTCTTCTTTCGGCCAATTCAATTTGGCAAACGATGCACCAAACACCCTGTATAATTGCATTGCCGCGAGACGGAACAACCGCTTTGGGTATTTGTCGGTTTTAAAGTTAGATTTTCTTGCGGTTTTTGCAATGTGTCCTTTAGGCTACAATTTGGTTCCTTTTTATTGTTAAATGTTTTGAGGGTAGGTATGTGTTGACATATTGATCAGCAGTCTGGGAGTACCTAAGTTTAAAATGCTTGTTGAGAGGATTGTGAAGTAAATGTTGAGAGGATTGTGAAGAATTTCGGGCGATAACGTTTACACCATTTTTTTACCTTTACGAAATGAGACAATTTTGGTTTCAGTAGGTACACAAAAAAAAAACAGTTTTTTTTATCAATGATAAAAATCGAATTGAAAACTCCTTGGTCGATCCAAAGTGTACTTTAATAGAAAAAAAGTTATTTTATAAGCATTATCTTATTAAGAAGTCTGTATCATAATAAAACTTTTTAATTTTATTTCAGTTGTACATGCATAAATTCTGTCATACTATTTTTGAATGCATTAGAACTTTACGATATGAGTGTATAAAAATAAGTTAACACACTAGACACTACCAATTCCCACCAAGACTTACAACTTTTCACACCAGACATTTCGAAAGTCAGCTTCAGGCAAGCGGAGACATCCAACTAATACGATATATAATTAGGTGGCGCATTAAGTATTCCGCCTATAATTACCGTAGCGCCCGTGACGTGTCTAATCCAGCAAGTAATGGTGATAAATAGATCTATATGGGGTTATCGCATATCGCGCTGAATATATTAGCGTACTGTACTGTACTGCACAACACTATGGTCTGTGTTTTACTGCATAAACAATCGTATCTCGATTTGAACTTTTTTGGATGTCAGTGTGAAGTGTTGTAACTTTGTTGATCAAATTTTTTTAAATGAAAACTTTTTAAGCGCTTTCAGCGATTTTTAGTAGAGGAAAATCGCGAAAAAAAATCGCGGGAGGTTTTTGCGTTACTGACATGCTAATGTTAGAAGTACGTATAATATGAAGGATATTTTTTAAGCAGTGCGCAAATATTTCACAGGGTGTTCTTCCCGTGAATATGAACTTCTTTCACTATGGGACTAACTCTGAAATCGCGAAAAAAAAAATCTGCTGTTCAGTACATTTATCTACACCAAACTCGTCAAAATGTAGGAAGCAGCTGACTTTTTTTCGCGATTTCAGCTTTGGTCCCATCGTAAAAGTTGTTCATATTCATGTGTAGAAACCGTGTGAAAATTTGCGCTCTGCTAAAAAAGTTATCCTGGGTCAAATTCAATTAACTAGCGAAACTTGGCAGTCATGTTGGGAACCGTTAACTGAACAATATAATACAAACAGCAAATTAATTTTATTAGGTTTTTTTTGGGGGTTATCGACCGCAGCTGTTAGCGTAGTCACTTGAAATATCAGTTTAAAAAATCAGTTTTGTATGTGTAAACTGCACAGAGGTGATGGGTATCGTCAAGTAACTCAAACTCAAACTCAAACTCAAAGCATTTATTTCAATTAAACCAATTACAGGTACTTTTGAATTGTCAAGGGGTCGGTCAGTCAAAAAGATGAAGCTAGGCGCCCATTCCAAAGCATAGTAGGTACCTATGGAGAAGAACGGGCAAGAAACTCCACGGACACTCTTTTAAATCAAGATATGGTTACAAAATAATGGTTACATCATTCATGTTGAAATTTCACATGTGAGAACGATGCAGAACATTAAAAGCGTCCTTAAAAAAAAAACAATTCAAATATATAAATTAAATTAAAATAAGCCGTGGCCGCTAAGGTATGACCAGCCTTCACTGACAGCGCTTGTTCACGAACCTGACGCATGGATTAGATCATAACAACACTAGAAGCGGTAGTGAACTCCCCAAAAAAAAAAGCTTTTATTGTTTTATTTAATTGTGTTTAGATAATTCGATACCCATCCATTACGTCTACAGAGTTTCGCTAGGTAATTTAATTTGACCCTGTATCATATGCTGTAACTATGCATAGTTTTAAGTTTTCACTTCTGTCGGTTGCCCCATGACTGCCTATATTTTTTATTTATTTTTTATTTTATCTGACCTACTGTGACTAATGTTTTACTAACGTATTATTTACGTAACTCTGAACACTAAAGTTTATAGACTATGTACAGACAACAGCACATCAGGTTACCAAACTATCAAATTTCTCCAAATGATTTTAAACCTTAAAAAGTTGGTTGTTAAGTTCAAAATCGAATGAGAAAATTTTACAATCTTGACCTGCTAATGTGTGTACAAGACTGAGTTCTAGCAAAAATATCGTAAAATTGGTCGACACCTATTTCGATTAGCATTTAAACTTAAATGGCATTTATAAACGTTTGTGTTATTAAAATGCCAGAAGTAATTTAAGTACTCTTAATTGACTAACTAAGTACTAAGTATTACAAGCTACAGCTTAACCAATACTTTAGGGAGGCATAATAAGTACGCACCTTCATATTCATAAACTAAAACACAAAGCATTTATTTCAATCAAACTATTTACACGCATTTCTGTCATGGAATCGGTCAGTCAGAAAGTTGAAGGTAGTTGCCCATTCCAAAACGTAGATCTCTATGGAGGAGAACGGGCAAGAAACTCCAGGGACATACATGTATAGAGCTATGAGGAACAGAGTATAAAGTTCACTCATCCTCCATAGAAAAGAGAGGATCCACCAGATGGGTGTTGTGTCTGGTGGGCTACTGCCCGACGGTTGATGTCGGGACGTTGTATACTGCTAGTCGGGCGGTAAAATCTAATTGCGCGATGCAGGATTTTGCGTGACGTCAGTGTGATGTGAGTTCGCATGTGACGCCTTCTTTCCATAACGGTAGGCAGAAAATACAGAACGCCACCTGATACGATCCTTACATACTCCTTTTGCTTCGTTTACGTTCATAAATCTAGTCATACACGCACGCCGCTTGCGAGTATCTGACCTTTCTGAAGAACATCACCAATAAGGTCACTATGTTTTCCTAAGGCGTCCCCTCCCGCCATTTCCATCCAGATCTGCCTTGTAAATACCTTTTGTTAGTCGCCTTTCATTCATTCTCTCAACATGACCAAACCATTTAATCTCTTTTAAATTTTTGTCACTGCTTCTACTTTTAAACCGCACCGTTACCTTATCACATCATTCCTCGGCCTGTCATTCATAGTCAACCCCACACATGCTTCGCAAGGAACACATTTCCACTGCATTTATTCTACTTTCATGCTTCTTTTACATACACCAAGGATACTCTTTTGAATATAATTTTATTTATGAAATAATACAACATATACCCGTTCTACGCTACAGCAGGACTACGCAATTCACTACAACAGCTTATCTACTATTAATGCATTCTATTATTACAATGTATACATACGTTCATAAAAGTATCATTTTAGTATGTCGCATTATGTTAACACGTAAAACGCAGCGATTCGACATCACTACAATAATTAGAATTATTATTGCCGTATCTACGTCTACGACTATTATTCGTTTATATGTAGTGAGTGAGTAGGTTATATGTGTCTGTGTGTGTGTAGTCAAAGACATTAAGTTAATGCCACCTCATAATTACTGGTTGGAAGCATTAATTCTCGCATCCATAATTAAGTTTAATACCTCATTTCTGTTGGCCTACAATCTAGATAAATATTGTCTGTCGTTTGACGTCTATTAAAGTTACATTAAAATTGTAAATCATTGTGAGTATAGATAGTGGATTTTATATGGAGTTTTATAATGTATCTAGTTCTCAAGGCTGTATCATTTTACATTCATATTAAGTAGGTACTTACTACTTACGTTATTAGCATACTTATCCTTATAAATGTTTTATGACTTAGAGGTAGGTTTTCAACTTATAGGTACGGGCATGCTAAATGGCCGTCAGTAACTTTGAGCGCGTGTAATGAATATGCCAAAATGTTCCGCGAAAACTGTTTAAGTGGGCGCGAAAACTGGATGAAAATCCGCTCGGCAGTGATGATAAACTCGAATATAAGGACGGAAGTGCTTGGATACATTGTTTTATATTTTGTAGGAGGAAGCAAAAGCAGACTTGTGTAAAAATAAACTTGGATTAAATAAATTGAAGTTACAAAAACTATTTTTGAGTAGGTATTCGATTTAAAGAATAAACAATATTTTAAAGCAATTAGTCAAGCTAGTCCAATTTTTGTTCATAATAAAAAATAGTAAATAAATAGGTACTTGCTCGATAATTACAATTATTTATTAACTCTTAAAATGTCGATTGCACACCATGTGTACAGATAACAATAGAATTTCAATTGTGTCTGCTAATTAGCGCGCGACGGGTTAATACCAGTAGCTCCAAATGTCAAGTAATAATTCATCTTTATTTGCGTCCTAATAAATAATAATTATTATCGCAATAGTGTCGCAGTAGGTATATGAAGGGTTAATTTTATTGTTAAGAAAAGATCATGTACTTCGTGAAATGTGACGATAAATAAAGATTATTATCAGTTGAGAATAATATTGTTGTTTAATTAATAATATTTGCAACAAAATAAAGCATTCTACTAAGCAAAGTGGTTACCCATCTACGCGCCGTTGAATACAAGAGAAGTTGTAGAGTAGTTACTATTCCTAAATTGATTTTGTGGGACTAATTACTCTATTATGAAATTGTGTAGTATCTTTATTGTTGTTTTTCAAAAGATGCTTTCATTACTATTTTTTTTGGTGGACTTTTACATAAGCTTCATATAAATGTTTTTCTGTTTTCGTATTATCAGTAGTAGACTAGACGTAGTAAATTAATTAATAAAACACTACTTGTATAAAAATAAATGAAAGCAAAAAAAAAATACAAATATCGCTCCATTGCTAAGCTTCATTGATAAACTCTTGTGTAATAGTGCTGCGAGTCAGATCAATCGTAGAAGGGGGCGTTATGGATGAAGTATGTAACATATTGTGAAATCGGTTAGCAATTTGTTGCTATAACGTTTACCTATTACATAAAAAGCTTTGTTGTTTATTATTATGTTTATAAAACTAACGTTTATAATATCTATATTTAAACGGTAGGTACTCATGTTTTGACATTTGACATTTTTTTATTTGTGACAATGAAAAAGGAGAATTTCATCTTAAATGTTAAGTGAAAGTTTCGTACTTACTAATAATTGAGTTATTATAATGTGTACGCATTTATGTAATATTGACAATGGTCAGGTATGGACTGCAATCCGTCAATCATTGTTTTTGTAAAAATATAAAACGTCAAGTTAGAAGAAAAACATGTCGTCTTCGACTCCACTAATTCTTGTGCCCTTTTTTCTTTCAGAAATGAGTGCAAACTTTTTATCCGCGTTTTTCTCTTTAAGTTAACACAACCGATTCACAGCATTAAATATTTATAGAATTGACTTATTTTAGAACGATTAACGTGTTTTAGTTTTAATTCTTTCAGTGGACTTGACAAACCCGGTATCATGTTAATTAAATATGTACATAAGCTTTCTTAATTTTTAATAAGGATGCTGCTTACAGAATAATAAGTCTACGATTGGTAACAAACTAACAATAATAATGAACCGTTTTTTGAAAATTTTTGCCAATAAGCCGGAAACATTTACCGATTCTGACATTATTTCGGTTTCGGCGCTCCTACACTATTGTTCTCGTCCCTTAGGCCGCGTACACACTGTAAGTGTAAAGTTCAAAATGTTCCAAAACAACGTCAGCCGCCGACTGAACGTCTGTGGTCTTTCAAACCTACATTCTCACAGTAAGTCGCCGACTACACACGTTTGGTTTGAACACAGTCTTTTAATCTTTGACGAACACTAACGAAATGTCATTGACGTCAGGAAAGACTGACAGTTTAGCACGCACTCGAGAACTCCAGCAATGGATGTCAACATCTTATCAACTAGCTTTATGACTTTTGCTCTGGCGGAAAAATGATGATAGATGATGATTTTTTTTTTTTGAATAAGGAAATGTTTATTATTGATTAATAATGGTGAAAGAATCCTTAAAGAGTAGCATCATTACTACGTTTAAGCTGAAGTATTATTTATTACCGGACCTAAAAAGGACGCAACTCCAACGCAAATGAGTTAAAACACTACTGCTTACGTCACTATCATAATTCCTTGTAACCGCATATCATATTTATACAATAATTATCTCCATAAACATGATCGAATCTCACCAACTACGCAATATAATTATTTCTGACAATACATACTGACGAGAGTGTTCCATTTTTTTCCTTAAAGACGATTTAAGTGTATTAAAAAGCAATTATTGACCTTAATAAAAAATTTCGCTCTTTTATAATCGTGCCTTTAGGCGACTGTTACTGGCCATATTCGTTTTAAAACAATTCCATTTTTAAATAATTAAAGGGTGGGTTTCATTAGTAAGTTATAGGAAGAAGACACTGAAAGTGGATTTTTAATTTTGATTAATGAAGGTTGTTATGCAAGGCAAGCAAAGGGCCGTGGTAATGATATTGTAAAGACGTTTTGCTTGGACCTTAATTAAAAATATATTGAGAAGTTTCCACTACTATCAGCTGTATTCAGTGGTAACAGAATCTGATACTTTATTATTATGGCGACGCGCGACTTTTACCGTCTTTTAATGATTTTAAACTGAATATGACGTCTAAACGAGTAGTGTTAATGATTTTAAAAAAATATATGTTTAATTAGAGCATTTTCTTAATAATTTAATGTGTGAATATTTTAGATTATGTTTATAGTATACATAGTGTAATCAATTTTGTAAAGTTATGCCTAACGCGGATAGAAAACTGAGAATCACGCAAAAACTATCAAGGATACTTTTATAAAACCTTCACCATTTTGTAGATAATTTAATTACTTATTTATCTATTAAATTATATGTTTTAATATTATGTTCTTGGTCTTTGTGTGGCTTTTGTTGTATGTATAACAAAATAATAATGCGTCTAATTTGGGACAGCGCTCCTTGATAGGCGAGTCCTATTACTGTCTGGACGTATGACGCGTTGCGTGAGCTACCCACTCAAGGCCATTGGCGTATATCTGCGTCTTAACCCCCGTTCGCACGGGCGTAATAAAATCGCGGCGGGATTTTATCACGCACTGGATTTTCAACTCTCGTTGTTGAGCCAAGCGTTGAGAATCCAACTTAACAATAACAGAGTACATTCTAGCGCGTCGAAAAAACACTCTGTTGGAATTTGCACTCTCGGCGCTAAGCAGAGCGTTGAAAATCCAGTGCGCTATAACATCCCGCCGCGATTTTATTACGCCCGTGCGTACGGGGGTTTAGGGCGCGTAAAACTGCTAACCGGGCAGCGCTACCATTGAAAAAATAATAAGTGTGGAGATATGGAACATTTGGAAATTTCCTATGCTCACGTTTTTGTTCAAATGAGGTAGAATTTTTGTATCTAAAAAAATCAACACAAAACCTCCTAGGTTCGAAGTTTTAGTATAGCAGTTAACGCCAAAAACATTTGTCAATGGTGGCGCTGTTAGCAGCCGTAAAGCTAGCTTATTGTAGGTTATTAACTGCTCTTCACAGACAAAATACCAATCTGCCTTGCCTTTTCCCAATTAACCAGTCTAACCGGATGCAGCTGAATACCAGTATTTTACATGGAGCGACTGCCTATCTGACCTCCACAACCCATTAACTGGGTAATACGATACCCCATGGTAAGGCTGATTGTCAGACTTTCGGGCTTCTGACGACCCGTAACAACTGTCAAAGATCCACGAATGACAGCCGCGGAGGCACGGAGGAGTCTCGGT
This sequence comes from Cosmia pyralina, assembly GCA_946251885.1. NCBI lineage: Eukaryota > Metazoa > Arthropoda > Insecta > Lepidoptera > Noctuidae > Cosmia > Cosmia pyralina. The sequence goes on from OX276354.1 coordinate 20,037,626, forward strand.
ATGTAAAGATGGTCACCCATCCACGGACCGACCCCGGCAAGCGTAGCTTAACCTGATGGATCGACCCGTGCGGCTGTTATTACTTAGCCACAGGCTCCTCACAGACAAAATACCATAATGTAATTAATATTTCAGTACAATGGTAGTAGGCAAAATAATGGCACCTACGAATAAAATATTTATTAAAACAGAATCGTTTGCACCATTTAATAAGACCGACCCTTTAATATGCACGATAAAGGTCACATGCGAATGACAAGAAAATAAGTTTGTAATTAAATTTGCAACCGGACGATTATTATTTTTTTAAATAATTATCTTGCAAAGGCGTAGTTTCGTTGTCGGTTACCTCTGATAAATTTGAAGGAACAATTAATGACTTATAAGTTAGTGTGCGTGGGTTACTCATTCACACACATTGTGTGTGTGCGAATGAGTTCATGTTCGTGTCGTTGTGTGCGTTATTATCGCTTCACGACGTATACGTGTAGTATTTATTTACCGTAGCATAAAGGGTGCTAGTTTAATTTACATATTAATTGATTACTAAGAAAATACAAATAAATTAACGTAAGCCTATGATTAAACGTCGCCAAAATAGATGGTTTCAACTTCACGGGACTTTTTTACAAGAATATCATGAATGCATTACCACATGGTCTTGTTTTATATTTCACTTCATTACTTTGTAGGTAAACTTATATGACCGTAGCAACAAATTGAATTCAATAAAAATATTCCTCGGCTTAAAGTTACGGCGCCGGTTATATTACTTAACTCAATGACTTGACGACAGACAAATTAAACCGAGTCAGCGTAACATCGCATCAACTGCATGTTCACAATAATAAAAGTGCATGAGTGTGTGTGTGTGTGTTCGTTGCAACGGATGAGGCCCTAATTAGCCAGCAATTACCGCTAATGCAGGCGCACTTAATGAAGCGCGCACCTCATTTGTAGCCGCCGCACTCGGGTGAGACACTCAAACATCATTGTTACACGAAACACGGTAGTTTTACAAAAAAAAAAAAAAAATAGAAGTAAAACTTGGGTTTTTAATGCTAGTTTAGCGGGCTGTGTTTTTTAACCGACTTCAAAAAGGAGGTTCTGTATTCGACCCGTATGTATGTAGGTATGTATGTTTGTATGTCCGCGATTTTCTCAAAAACTAATGAACCAATTTTGATGATTCTTTCACTAACGTGATCTATCATACCTTCAGGAAGGTTTTAGTTTATAATACATTAGGTTTTAGTATATATTAAATTACTCTTATGTGCTTAGTTATATGCTTAAATGTACTGTATCTCCGGCATTTCTATAAGCGGATTTTGATGATTCTTCATTTCGTTCGTCTTGGGCTTAAAGTATGTACGTAATTGTATATTCAAATAAAAATGGAAAAGTAAATTTACTTTAAAGAAAAAAAAAAACCGACTTAAAACATAATGTATTATACTAAAACCTTCCTGAAAGTATGTAGATCACGATAGTGAAAGAATCATCAAAATTGGTTCATCAGTTTTTGAGAAAATCGCGGACAAACATACATACATACATACGGGTCGAATACAGAAGCTCCTTTTTTGAAGTCGTTTATAAAACTTTACAGTTTCTGAAGTCCGTGTCTTCAAGTCTTCAATGCACCTTAGCTTTGCACGGACTTCAGAAGCTGTTAAGTTTTTTATGTTAGTTATTTTATTCATTTTAGATTTTTGAAGTCGGTTTTAAGGGTTCCGTACCCAAAGGGTAAAACGGGACCCTATTAGTAAGACTCCGCTGTCCGTCCGTCTGTCACCAGACTGTATCTAATCAACCGTGATAGTTAGACAGTTGAAATTTTCACAGATGATGTATTTCTGTTGCCGCTATAGCAACAAATACTAAAAAACAGAATAAAATAAATATTTAAGGGTGCTCCCATACAACAAACGTGATTTTTTTGCCGTTTTTATAGATAATGGTACGGAACCCATAGATATATGAAAGAAGGAGATATGCCCGGTAGTTGAAAATGTATCAGAACCCGATGTCGCTAGGTTGGCCCCACCACCGCGCCACTACTACACATGTAGTTCAATAAAAGCAATAGATACAAAGTCGCGCACACACTTGCAATTCATAAATCAGAACATACTACACAATCAATTATAAACCTTAACTCGTCACACACAGCGTGCATTTACCATGCACCGTACAACTTACTCACACAAAAACATCTGGCGCTATTATTGTGTTGTGCAAAAAGCAATTTATTTTACATATACACTAGTGATTGACTAAATCGGAAAGTTATCGATACTTTCATTTATTACTGTACAAGAAAAATTTGGGGTCCTGAAAATAAAATAAAAAATGATATGTCCAGAAAGTATTATATATTTTAAATAAAAAAAAAAATGTATATTAAAAAAAACACGAATCAATAAATTAAAACAATCCGGTTAAGTTGGTTTAGGCTGTGAAACCATAGGAATTGTTGAACCCTATTATGATGTGTTTACTCACTGACCTGTAAAGTGGAGGTATTTGTTCAGTACTTGACGTACTAATTTTGGGATTGCCCATTCAAAAAGCCTGCGAGTTTTCTTTAGAGGCTGGAACGTTTCTGCCTTAAAGTGAATTGAGCATATGGTGCTATATTTTGTTGGGAACCAGTTAGGTGGCCTTCCTGTGGCATCAATCCATTCTTTTTTTGTATTTGTATCTTTTGGGAAGCTAAAAAGGTACTATAAGAACTTATTTATCATTTACATAATAAGTATCTTAAGCTATAGTCTTATAGTCTAGGAACTAGTTGGCCGCTGAGACAGGGGTGAGGCGGCGGTTCGCAACGCACGTACTGAGTAATGCGCCCCCGCTCCTCCATCCCACCGCTCACATACCTAAGGCGCGGTCAACCAGTTCCGCGCGGTCTATACTTCTTAACCTCACGATGAGTAAGCAGGTAGCAGGCAACAGGCGAATAGGCTTTTGTTATTAAAAAAAACCCTTAGTTAAGAAATAGTTAAATATATGAAAACAAACACATGCCATGCTCATGCATAACAAATAAATAGCATGAATATGTTGACTTATTTTAAGCAAAAATCACTAATATTTTATCTGAACCATACCGATTACTACAACGCATTCGAATCTTGTGGTGCATAGTTAAAGACTTTAGCGGAAGTAAAATACCAAAACCAAAAAAAAGTAAGGAAATAGCACGAAGATGCGATAATTTAAACCCAAAAACACTCCACCTAAACATTAATAAACTTACTTTACGACCGTTGGTTATGCATTTCTCAACTAGGTACGCTGTAAAATAATCAAAAACAGTAAAAAAGATTATTTTACATTCTCAAATGTTTTCCAACCGTACTTAAACGTCATCTTTTCAAGTGTTCCAACCGGGCTAAAACGGTTGACAAATTGAAAAATAAACTATAATAGCAATATAATATTCGTTGGGCAATCGACATTATTATCGATAGCCTACTTTAGTGGATCTTAACCTCATCACTATCTCGCCGCAAGACACAGCGGCTGTACTATGCGACGCTCCGCGTAAATGAAGTATCGTTTTGTTATTTTTACATTGCTTGTCCAGTCGCTTAGCGACATACTTAAGACAGTGGTTAAGGAGCAATGTATTTGCTGCAAAAATAGTACAACCGCTGCGATATTTGAAAACAAAAATAACGTAGTAAAAGAAAGAAATATTTTACGATTTGTTGTTTTTTATGATTTTAAAGATAAATACAGTAAAATACTTTTACTTACATATGGTAAGTGATTCCGTGAGATACGAAGTTTTTATTATCACTTCGGTTTTTGCAGCAAACCACTGAACAACACGGCATTTTTATAATTTATCGTGACCACGGTCGAAAGCGTACTAGTTCGCGGAGACGGCCATTTGGCGAGTAAAGGCACAGCGTGCGCATAACGCGTGGACACAGACACGCCCCCATGCCACTTCTCCTGTTTTTTATATTTCTATGTACGGAACCATTCGTGCGCGAATCCGACTCGCACTTGGCCGGTTTTTTTTTATTTTTTACTAGGGCTAGTTAAAATATGAAAGTATGAAAGGAAATAACGTAGATACACGGTTATATGTACACTTCTGGACATATCTTTTGGCCCACCTTGTATTTTCAGTTTCGTTTGGTCCTAGCTAAAATTTTATATTAGGTCGAGCAAAAAGTTTTTATGCAGTTTTGAACCTGGCACATTCACAATTTCATTCAATAGTCTTTTTTTGAATTTCGAACACAGAATTTAAAGAAACGAAAGACAATTTGGAGCCTGTTTGTTGATATCAAACAATCGAATACTAAGAAAACTTGGTTTTATTGGTTTACTTGGATTTAATTCTTGAAAAAGTGATTGATATCTTTGGTTTTGCAACAAACATTACTTATTCTTAACATTAAGGTGAGGTTCTATCAATAATCTATGGATACTTCACCTGAAGTCGCCGCCCAAGCTGTGGCACTTATTCAGGCCGGACACAGCCAAAGAAACGTGAGTGCTCAACTTAATTTAAGTCGATCTGCGGTCCGAAATGTTTATCGGAGGTACCTAGAGACTGGCGGCTTTGTTCGTCGCCAAGGAAGGCCACGATCTCGGGTCACAACTGAAAGGCAGGATCGATTCATCGTGACGACCAGCTTGAGAAATCGTCACCTTACCTCCATTGAGATACAAAACCAACTTCGCGACTTCCACGGAGTATCTGTGAGCGCTCGAACTGTTCGGAGAAGGTTAAAAGAACGCGATATGGTACCACACAAGCCAGCTAATGGCCCCAAACTAACGCGAGCCTACCGAACAGCGCGCCTTCATTTCGCACGCAGTCATTTAAATTGGACACAGCAAGATTGGAGCCGTGTACTCTTTTCTGATGAGTCTAAAATTGTGTTACATGGCAATGATGGAAGGAAGAAGGTCTACCGACGTAAGGGAGAGCGTTTCGCACAATGCTGCTTTGAAGAGAGGGTTGCTTATGGCGGTGGCTCATGGACTGTCTGGGGCGGTATTTCCGCGAGCGGCAAAACTCAACTTGAGGTTGTTACAGGACCACGGCTGCCAACATTAAATGCTGAAAGGTACATTCGTGAGTGCTTAGAACCTCACGTGATACCATACGCGGACTATGTGGGCCCAAATTTACTTTTTATGCATGATAATGCAAGAGCCCATGCGGCCGGCATCGTCAGGGAATATCTTCGGGATGTGAACATCACAGTTATGGACTGGCCAGCCAGAAGCCCAGACATGAACCCCATTGAGCACATGTGGGACGAGCTAAAAAGACGTGTTAGGGCTCGTCAGCCAGTTGCCCAGACGATGCAGGAGTTGAAAACTGCCATAGAAGAGGAATGGGAGATGATCCCTCAAAATTTCATAGAGCGGTTGATAAACTCTATGCCTAATCGTATGAGAGCTGTGGTAGATGCCCATGGAGGCAACACGCGTTATTAAATTAAACCTTTATTTGATAAAACATGTTTTTTATTCAAAAATCAATTGCCTTTAACAAGGCGCATATCCGACTTGTTAGGCGTAGCTCCATGTCGTATGGTATTCTGAATTCAAATTTAAAACAATACGATCGAAAAAGATGGTAAAATGTATCAGGTTTAAAACTGCATCAACAGTTTTTGTTCAATCTAGCAATCATATTTCGGTAGGAGCCATCGAAACCTAAACTCTAAGGTGGGCCAATAGATGTGTCCAGAAGTGTATATCGCAGGGAGGCACTTGCATAATACTAACACAACACAAGAAAATTTAAGTACAGGAATTTTCCTGTAAAAATTTAGCAATCTACATTATTCTAGACACTATTATAGAATAGTTGTAGAGTTTTAAATGTTTTAGAAGAAGAATGGCTATGTTTTCTTATTTTTAGCTATCGTATGCTTGTGGAACATATACCTAATACATAAGTACACCTAGATTAGCCTTTGTTTTACGACACTAGTGGAAAAATGTCAGTTTAGTACGATTCCTTTTGGTTTCTGTTTCTATAAATAAATTTAGAAAAAATAAAGGTTTTTTCACATATTTTCAACCAGGCTTCCCTTATGCAACATTTCACCCTTTACCTCGATAAAATTAAACAAAAACTTAAAAAAAAAAGAAAATAAGGAACTTTTTTGTTTGTTAATGCAGTCATCAGGCATCAGGTACTTTTAACAATACACCATTCATAAAATGTGAGTTCTTAACTCGTTTTAAAGCAGATCATATAATATTCCAAGTTACAATTAAATCTAACTCTCCGTTTACACGGTGCAAGTTTCTGGAACGTTCAAGAGCAATAATCGCATGCCATAAAGCACGTTCAATTTTATTGCCATTCAAGAATTGCATGCAAGTTTTAACACGTGCAATTCCATAAAATTATTTTGTATAATAATTGAATTCAAGTTTTGCCATTCAATAAAATCGCATGCGATTTAAGTGTTCGTGTTGTTTAGACGGTGCCAGTTAATTGCCCTTCAATTTTATGGTATGCCACAGTCAATAAACTTGTACTGTGTGAATAGAGCTAAGTTTACATGCATGTAAATCCGGTGTTCTTTCAGATACATGAAACGTTCAGTCTCATTTGTCTCTTGAGATGGCAACGTCCATAATTATGATGCTCTGATATTGCTGATGTTCATAGTCGGCGAACCTTCTTTGTCTTTTCGATGATTCTTCCCATGGGGGTAGGCAGAAACTACAGAACGCCACCTGCTACGATCCTTACATACTCCTTTTGCTTCGTTTATGTTCATACATCTGGTCATACACGCACGCCGGTTGCGAGTACTACGCACCTGACCATTCTGAAGAACATCACCAATAAGGTCACTATAATATGTCCTACTAGGGCGTCTCCCAATGTTTCAATTTCACATAGAGGAGTCTCAATATGTAATGAATGATCACGCACCCACGAACCGACCGCGGCAAGCGTAGCTTAACCTTAGATTGACCAGTGCGGCTGTTATAACTTAGCCACGAGCCACCATTTCTTCTACCCAGTGTTATTTCTGTGCTTAATAGAGGACCTAGACAAATGGCATTCTCTTCGGGGTGATACTATTTGTATAATCGCTACAGCTTAAAAGTGACATTGACATGATCACGTGACATTTCGAAAGCTGTCAATCCCATACATTTTTTTGCTTTTCTACTAGCGTCATCGCTAATCGAATGTTACTTTGTCTATGCCCTCAGGTCTATTTCGCCATCGCTTTGCATCGTCTTCATTCGTGAATCACATCACAGGAAACAAGTCAGTTTACTAAGACCATGAACCAAATCGTATTGTGTTTCATACCAATCCAATTACATAATACCTCTTATAATATGACTCATAAAAGGAAAACGACAAACTTAAAGCATCTAGATGCCTTATCTCGGCGCTGATTGAGAAAAATTGGCCTCCATTGTTAGTGACAATGAACAACTGCCGTGTCACTATTTAGTGATAGTCCCTATCTTCCCCTTTAAGTTACGGGTGGGTTCGTTTGGTATACTGGTAGGTACTTTTAACATAATTGTAACACTTAGGGCTTATTTTGACCGACGAAAAAAAAGGAGGAGGTTCTCAATTCGACACGTATATATTTTTTTTATGTATGACCACGCATAACTTTTTACAGAGTCGTCCGATTTGAAAAATTTTTGTTTTATTCAAGAGGGTATACATCAAAGTTGGTCCCATAAAAAATTGATTTGATTTGGTAGTTTTTGAGTTAGCTTCAATAATACGTATTTTTTCCCCACTTTTATATGGATGATGTTCTAGTTTGTTTTGCAGATAGTGGTATTAGAATTTGTGTGGGGTAGGTACACAACTAAAAAGTGAAAAATAAAAACTTGTATACAAAAAAATACAACCGTCTTCCAAAAACAACACTACAAAGTGAAAAATAAACTTTAATTTCGGAAGTCGGTGTCTGGTTAAATGTATTTTCGTTATTTGCCACCGACTTTCAAAATTAAAGTTATTTGTTTCACTAATTTCAGTCATTTTACCTAATATTGTACGTGGTGTGAGTTCTATACCAATAAAATATTTTTTTATTATTAACGTTGTTCCATCACTATTAAGTAATAATAAAAAAATATTTTCTTGGTATAGAACTCACACCACGTACAATATTAGGTAAAATGACTCCACGGACCCGATTCACACCGCGCTCGCGTGACGAGCGTTTTTCATTTGTTTTAGTCTGAGGCACTCCTGATCATTGGTTGATTGATTCCAGTTATCTATGAACCTTTGCGTAATATAAATTTGCTATACTAATAATATATTAAAGGTGCATTATTAACAGTAGTTTTTTTGTACTAATCACTATTTCTACGAGAGGAGACTATTAATTAGCTAATGAGAGTATTGAAATTTAATAATTAACCCGTCGCGCGCTAATTAGCAGACACAATTGAAATTCTATTGTTATCTGTACACATGGTGTGCAATCGACATTTTAAGAGTTAATCCGTATTAACAACACAATTAAAACTAAAATATAAAATTCTGTTGTCAGCTGATTTATTTTGATCAGAATTATTATTAGTACTGTTATCTATTAAATACAATATAATACACAATAAACAAACATACAATGGGCGTGTGAATTGACGTTCTACAATAAAAATGAATTATGTATTTGCAACGGTTTCCTAAGAGTTTGTTCATGACTGCAATTGTAGTACCTAAATCGGTTAGAGGAACTGTTTTACCACAGAATAGGCAGTCGCACCATGTAAAATACTGGTATTCAGCTGCATCAGGCAGATTGGTGTAGGTACTACTGTAACTTTAGTACCTACACCAATCTCCTTAGCCTTTTCCCAACTATATTGGGGTCATCTTGCAGTCTAACTGGATGCAGCTGAATACCAGTATTTTACATGAGCGACTGCCTATCTGAACTCCACAACCCAGTAACTGAATAATACGATACCCCTTTGGTAAGACTGGTTGTCAGACTTTCGGGCTTCTGACGACCCGTAACGACTGTCAAAGATCCACGAATGACAACCGGAACCAACGGCTTAACGTGCTTTCTGAGGCACGGAGGATTCTCGTTATTTAAAGATGGTCACCCATCCACGGACAACCCCGGAAAGCGTAGCTTAACCTGATGGATCGACCCGTGCGGCTGTTATTACTTAGCCACGAGCTCTTCAGTACAGTAGTGCCTACCTACATCTTCATAGAAAATGGCCGATACGACGCGCTTCGAAATCGCAGTGTATACCAGTAGGCAACAGTTCGAGTGTGCAGCAGTTACGCATGGACGGACGTGGATTTGTCTACTGAGCGGCCGTAGGTGATTAATTCAAGGTCGGCCCAGACGTACTACTGTTACTTTATTATTCTGTGATTATACTAAGGTCTGGAAATAATAAACTTCACAAACAATTATATTGTGCACTATCTTCTGCCCGCGACTTCGTCCGCGTGAAATTTCTTGTCCCCCCGACCCACATCTTCGCGTCGCATTGGCTGCCCTTGCTATTACTTCGTTTCCGCTTAGCGTTCTTTCTGCTTATTGTTCTCTTTGATCGGCTCCTAAGGGTCCTAGCGTGATATTAAATAGCCTTTCTCAAGAATTAAGCTATCAAATGCAAAAATAATTGTCAAATCCGACTGGTAGTTCCAGAGATTAGCGCGTTCAAACAAACTCTCTCTTTCGTTCTAAATGTTCTAAGTAGGTAATTATGTTCAACTCACTATGCACAAGCAAAAATAAACTACGAGTACAACAGGTATCCCTTCACAGTTTGAACACGACAAGATTTCTTTTACATTTAAATGTATCTGAGATAAAAATACCAACATCTAATTGACTTTATCCGACATTTGTCTAAGATTACCTTATAACTTACGGTAAGGTACGGCTTTGCAACGTCGAATGTTAAAATCACGATCATCCCCGCGCGAGCGTCATGTGGCTGGTTCGATGTCATTTTATTCGGAAACACTATAAAATATTCAATAGATAGCGTAACGTGGATATTTTGACAATGAATTAATAAACTTTCTCTTTCAACCTTTTGTTGCACACAAACTGATCCTAATTTTAACTTCATTGAAACTACAATCACAACAAACTAAAATATTTATTCTACCTGAGAAAAAGTTGTGGTAACCTTGAAACATCGATTAAACTAATTACCATAACTATTTACACAAATTGTAAACACACTTAACAACATTATTCCCATGTCAGTCGATAATTTCAAGCATCGAGTACTTCAATCACCCAATTAACATGCATTTACGAAATAATTATGTGATAATACTAATGTTACGCAGGCTGGCAGCGTCAAACGGCGAGATTACAATCACTACGTCACACAACGCAAACGCCGGACCGGCAAGCAGCGCCGGTAGCGCCGGATCCGGCCCGATTCCGTCGCCGCATGCGCCCGTGAAGATGTCACCGGGATCTGTGAAATCACCGTCGCAAGACGACAGCGATCTGCTTGCTGATTCGCCAAGTAAGTGTTAATTAATTTCTGATATATATTTTACAAGCCCTTTTTTAGGTGAACTATCTATTTATTCATGTGTGTTTGAATTATGTAACGTCCAATACCAACGAATTTTTTCGCAAAACTACTCTCTTAATTTGGGGCTGAAATAATTACAAAAAATGTAACATACCTACTTAGTTTTACCCTGCGACGAACCAAGTGTAAACGACAACTAATTACACAACACCCGATCCATTATAAAACCCACTTACCATTGTAACTTCACTAAAACATTTTGACAAACTCTCATTCGCCATTTCAACACAACAAAAGCAGAACTAAGAGCAACTTAAACGCTATTTTCGACACAACTACTAACTCAATTCTACTTATCCATAAAAGTTTTACGTTCTAAGCATAGAGGAGCGATCCATTAGCTAGGCGAAGTCTAACAGTGTCCTAGGAGTTATTTTACCTAATACTATAAAGAGTTGTCGTAGACTGTCCGTGCACTGTTTAGAAGTTCCGAGTTCCCGAGTGCGTTCGGTGACAGTCGAGTTAAGTTGATTAGCTCAAAGTAGCCGCGTCCATTCAACGTAGGCGAGCCGGCACTCCGCGATCTTATCAGGACATTGTAAAGTTAATTTGGTTGCGTTTCAAAAAAAGGTTTGTTTAATTTGATTTTTAACTCGAACAAATCTAATTATATGTTCAAGGGAGCGTTTAAACATGTTCTCAATAGTGTTAGTTGGTTTTAATGTAAATTGTTTAAGTTTTAAGAAAAAGTATTGAGTTTCTGTACAAAATAAATAGTATAGTATCTCAACATAAAGCCTTTTAGTTGTACAAGATAATATTGCTTACACATTTTATTCGTACAACGCGTTATCTCTTAAAGATTATGTTAAGTAATAATGTATCGGAATTAAGTGCATTACAAGTGTGACAGTTTGCTGGGCCTACTTAGTAAGTACTTACTTAGTCCAAATGGAATATCTTTGGCTTACTTACAACTTATAATGATAATAATTTAAAAATCAACCGGTATTGAGAGACTGGGTGGCCTATTTCAGTACCAGATGGTTAATTAATTAATTAATTGGTATCGATACCAATTACATGCAGATTGCCGATAAAAAGCTATTCACTTGTAAACATACTTAATTTAATCCAAAACTGCTCAACCATAGTACATCATTTCTACGAGTACCTTAATGTAACTTAACATCACGCTTGGATTCCACAAAAGGTTAGGCAGAAGTGTACCTATAGTACACCCACATTTCTCCAGTGGTACCTATAGCAACGCGGTTTGTAGCACTGGTAAGGCAAAACGGAGCATATGGAATTTTAAAAATATTTCTTTTTAAAATTTTATTTATGTTCTGTTACATTAAAATAAACTCATAATTCCCTTTAAATGTCTTTAATGGTGAAAGTGCAGACGAAATTTTATTGAAATTGCTTTATTTACAATCAATTAGAACAGGTTTTTCTCATAAAAAATGCTCATTTTGAGGAAACTTTGCGATTGTTTGTATCGAACCAAATTGTGTCAATCGCGTTTTGGTCCGCATAATTTACTAAAGAAAATCTTAAATTTTTCATCGGATTTGTAGTTTTTGAGGACAAAAATTGATTTTGCGTGCAGCCTAAATGCGTCAAAATATTTTCTTTGGGACCTTCTTTTTCTACTCCGTGTTTGGGACCCATTTCCCCTTAAGTCCCATAGGGTGCGAGCCTATTGCCATCAACCGGGCACAAATCTTTCATATAGGTATCATTACAATAACCTTCTCCAAAAAAAATAAAAACATTTATTTAAAACGATTTTTTTAACTACAGATTAACCTAAAACTTGAACAAACAATAAACATTTTTAATCCAATAGCATTCCGTACTAACTTACAGTATACACACAACCTAATTGGGACTAATTCAGCTATCCGCCCAGCAGACGATACCAATTTATTTAAGACGAAGTTATTTTTATTGGCCCATTTCATTCAGTTTTAGAACGAAACTGCGCGATTTTTATTTGCACCAAGTCTCGAGATCGGTAGGTTTCTATATTTGACCTGTTCCAAGATAGATCTAAGCTAGACCGGAGTTATTTTGAGCGGCATTTGGCTCTACTTAGTTAAATTCGTGACCTCTTTTAGTCTAATGTTATGAAGTTAGTCTGTTAATTGTAAATTATTATTAGTTTTTGAGAGATGTTTTGCTCTTAGTGGAGAGAAAATGGTGACAGTACAGAAATAGGCAAAGTTAATAAAAGGTTGCTATTTTAGTAAATATTGTATTTTCTCTTATGGAAAATGTTTAAATATCTTAGTTAAGTCTATACAATGTGTAACATAAATAATGCACAACTTCTTAAGGGGTCATTGTACTCATCATTATGAACAACTTTTATTATGGGAACAAACCTGAAATCGCGAAAAAAAAAAATCAGCAGTTCTCTTTATTTATGTTCGCATAACTCGTCAAAATGTAGGGAACGGTTTGGGTTTGGTTGCATTATTAATGTTTTTCATAAAGATGAGCAGGTACCCCTTAAGAGATTATGCATTATTTAAGTTACAACTTGTCTATAATGATCGTATGGATGATCAAAGATTTGTCAGTCTGTTCTCCTTAACAGACAATTATTAAAGTAGGTACCCCCCACCATCCTTATTCATGAAAACTAAAACGTTCTACAAACGTTCTATAATTAAAATAGTGTTCTGTTAATTTCTTTCAAATTAAGATTTGAATTTGAAAGAAGAAGACAAAACACAATTTCACCTAAAATAGGTTCGTAGAACGATTTAGTTTTTTATGAATAAGGGGGTTAGTCACTAGCAGCTCGATAAACCTACGCATCAGTCCAAATAAAAAGCAACATACTACGGAAACTTGAGATAGGTATCGTTAGGGTCAAAACTAGCTGAAAGAATTCGATAGCCTTCATTGATATTTCGAATCTAAACCATCAATATACCCAAAAATTGAATTACTTCCTAAATCTCACAAACAATTAACTTTATAAGTACATATTTCACATCGACATGTCATTGTCGATGAAAAAGAAAACGACCCAATCCCCGAATAATCTACGAAAAACAACCTTAATTTGCCAACTTCAATTTTATTCCAATAGAAAGTATTCTATTTAGATATCGATGCAACAGATGGCCAGTGTTTTACTCGCCAGAATAAAGCTAATTCTCTACAAGGGACATTCGTTTTAGGACGTCACTGTCCGTAGGGAACTTTAACTGCTAACTAAAATGTTTTAGCTTTGTTATCGGCGATGTAACTAAGTTCCAATCTTGTTTAATGATTAGGGATTTTAGAAATAAGTTTAAGTAACATTTAAAGATTTTTTATTTTCTGATTTAATTGACATTAAAGGTACCAAATATCTACCTCAGCCATCATCATCTTCCTGCCCTTATCCCATGTTACTTGGGGTCGGCGCACCACGTTTTCTTGTTCCATTCTCCCCTGTCAACCGTCACGCTATCATTCACTCCCTTCTCTTTCTTATCATTCCTCACACAATCCTTCCATATTTTATTTGGCCTTCCTCTGCGTCTCCATCCATCAACATCCTCCTCCTGGGTCAATCGGATAACAAAATATCAATCTGCCTAGCCTTTTCCCAACTATGTTGGGGTCGGCTTCCAGTCTAACCGGATGCAGCTGAATACCATTATTTTACATGGAGCGACTGCCTATCTGACCTCCACAATCCAGTAACTGGGTAACACAATACCCCTTGGTAAGACTGGTTGTCAGACTTTCGGGTTTCTGACGACCCGTAACGACTGTCAAAGATCCACGAATGACAGCCGCGACCACGTAGGAGTGTCGGTATGTAAAGATGATCACCCATCCGCTACCCAACTCCAGCAAGCGTAGCTTAACCTGATGGATCGACCTGTGTGGCTGTTATTACTTAGCCACGAGCTCCACGGATAACAAAATATGCAGATACATAAGACCATGAAGTAGCTTACTAGAAAAAAAATCGAAAATGGTGGAAAAACTAGACAGGAAATCTGGAAATTGGTTTCACGACAGTCGGAATAGGTTTTAGTTAAACAAAGATTAAAACATGACAAACATTAGTATTACAGACAAATTAACTACTAATAATAAAAAATAATTACAGCAAACATTATCTGATGCCTACGTACCGTGACCTACTCAGTTAATTGTTCATAATGAGTCCATCGATTCCTTGCTATTTCTGAGCGAAACGATCCATTGCTAACTGCTAATTATTTGTTTGAACTCGATAACTGAAAGTGATATCCGCAAAAAGGATATAAGTATTCCGAGGTAAAATGAAACACCTGGCAAGCAATACTATTTTACTTATATTTTGACGTTTAAAAAAAGAATAATTGCGTCACTTCGAAAGCAAAGGCAAACAATCTTGATCTCGCTTTTTTTTTTCTTTTAATTGTTGTGTTGATCAATACAAGTTAACCGTGACGATTCAAGCCAGTAATTGGGACTTTTGTGTGAGACAAAATGCTAGTTCTGTAGGCTTGGCTTGTGACTGACTGATAAATGACGAGGTAGACCTATGTTGCTGGAATAACTGTCATTGTCGTCCTGTGTACGTTCGACAGAATGGTTCTGTCTATTCCTTTGGGGATTCCATTTTGGGATGATTTTGGGTGACACAAGTGGCCATGTGCGTGTCCTTATATACATAGCTACCTATCAGAAATATGTGGTCATATATGAGTGTGGTACAGACAGAAAAAAAAATTTGCTATCCCATATATAGGTACATGCAAAACTTCAATACCTACTTAACCCAAATGTATGGGACAGCTGATAATTTTTTTGCGGTAGGTAACGATGTTGGTCCCATGGAAAAAGTAGTTCAGCTTAATGTCCTGTACTACACTCTTAAATATGACCACACATTTTTGATACACGCTGTTTATAGAAAAGATAGTAAATTTAAGTCAGAAATACCGCATTATTGCGTAAGTCTCAAGGTAGACAATACATTTACAGAGGCCAATATAAACCTTAAACACGCGAAATTAGGCCCCAAACTTTAAGCGTAAGTACCCATTTAAAACAATAGCCTCGCAAATCCATCTATCGCTTTTAATGTGTCAGATGTCTTGGATATTTTAGTTTGATTGTGGTTAGACACTGCTGTGTCGATTACGGATTCTATGACAACGATAATTCACCCTAAAACCTCTGCATTTCAAAATGACTTGCCTACCATAAATTAATAAGTACCTACTACAATGAAGTTGAAAAAGTGTAAAGGCTCCCTCAAACAGGCGCGACACAATAGCACAGCTCTCGCGGTGCCTTTGTGTCGCTTGCGATTCGCGTTGCGTGTCGTGCCTTTATTTTCGGTCGGGTTATAGGTAGATTCGACTATAGGAAGAAAAAAAATGAATGAATTTTCCTTCTGCCGTCTTGGCTTTACACACAGCAAAGCACAGCAAGCATGCTTTTGTAAAAAAATTAAGGCTGTCGGCAAGGGCATCTAAAATGAGATTGTCTATACTTACTATGTTAATGACATACATATACAGGGTGTTAGGTTAAACGAGGGACATACTTTACCGGAGTGTAGAACTCATGAAAATTAACAACTTTTACCATGAAACTTACCCTGAAATATGAAAAAGAAAATCAGCTGTTCTCTACAAAGTGCAAAATGTACGAGACAGATGATTTTTTTTTCTCATATTTCAGGGTTAGTTCCATGGTAAAAGTTGATCATTTTAATGAGTACTACAATCCGTTAAAGTATGTCTTTCGTTTAACCGAACACCCTGTATAAAAAAGAGGCAGATTATGTTTCTAGCGCACGCGTCGTGAGCACTCGAAAACGTCCTAATTGGGACGTTTTGTCTTTAGTCCGCGCGTCAAAACTAAACGCAGTGTAGTCACGTGTCCCGAGCAGATTTTAAACGTCGGTTATAGTTCGTGCAATCCACGAAGAGACGCCCCACTATTCCTCCTAACCGTTTATAGTATATGTGTGCAAGCTTCTGCCAATGTTTGAGTGTTATCTGTACACACTATACTCAGTACACGGTAATTAGTGTGTACCGATAACACTCAAACATTGGCGGAAACTTGCACACATACACTTTAGGTAACTATACTATGAACGCAACTTAGATATCTTGTGTATAATGTAATTTTCAAGCACAAAAATCAATCGAATCCAAATCGTATCGTACCCACAGCGTACTCAGTAAAAGCACCAGGAGGTTGGTGCCCGGGCCCCAGTTCTATTGATTACAATTTAATTTGTTGTTAGTGGATACAATTACTAAATTACTCAGTTCCTCTCAACTGTGTTCTACGCCAAACAGTCTATATAAATCTATTACGTAATGTTAACACGCGTTCTGTAATCGTCTGTACGTTGGATTTCGTAGGGATTACAATTGGTCAATGAAATGTTTTAGAATAGAATATCTTTATTTGCAGAAAATATGGTACAGTCAGCAACAAAATTCGATTAATACCGTACTTGCAGTTTTTTAATCTTAATTACTAAGCGAAATATTTAATTCAAATCAGAACAGAAGTACTTACTTAGTTTTAAGTTATTGTAACCTGTAATTTAAATGGTGTGCATAATAAAGAGTATTCTATTCCATTCTATTCTACTTAAAATTTAATATTGAATTCGAAATATTTAATTCAAGTACTTAAAATTTTAACAACATTAACTGTTAAGTAAAAGTTAAACGAAAAAAAAGCAGTTTATCAAATCATTTTGTGTTAATTTAGATGATGTCAAAAAGTAGCAGTGTTAACCGACTTCTGTTGCTGACCGTACATACAAAAAAAGCTCATAAATATAAAATAATTCCACATATTTTGCTTACTTCTTTCAGCATGCAAAAAAAAACACATTAAAATATAAACAAAAACACTTATTACTAGGTACTGAGATCATGTGAATAAAAAAATATTTAAAAAACTTAAGTTATATAAATCTTAAGTAGGAATAGTGAGATCATATTAAGAATTGATGAATTTAAATATCTACCTTATTAATTAATTAATTAATAATATTAATTATTTTGTATTTTACTTATAATTTAAGAATCACCTTAGTGTAGAACACATTATTAAAGAGCCATTTCTTAAGTCTTATTTTAAAATAATTTAATGGTAGCTCTCTGATCTGTTTAGGTATTTGGTGATAAATTTTGACAGACATGTTATAACAGTTGTTCTGGAATAGTGTACTTCTACATTTTGTGACAGCCAGTCGGGTTGGATCTATTGAAAGGATTTTTTTGTTTTCAATGGCTTTGGTAAATAGCTCAGAGTGTTTTTTAACAAATATTCATACTTTCAATATGTACAGACTAGATAGAGTTAGTAATCCTAATTTCTTATATAGAGGTCTGCAAGATTCAACTACTGTTCTACTTATTACTTTATTACTTATACTAAAGCTTTAGAATAAAACCAAATTAGTTACCTACTAATTTGGTTTTATTCTAAAGCTTTAGTTATTAAAAATAATATAAAAAGAAAAGTCCTGACTGACTGACTCATCAACGCCCAGCCCAAACCATTGAACCTATAAAACTGAAATTTTGCGCAGAGGTTTTCTTTATAATGTAGACAACGAACAAGGATACATTTTGATTCTCGTGGGTTATTTCCCGACATCCACGCGGGCGAAGCCGCGCGGGAAATGCAAGTTAAAAATAACTAAGCATAGCTACTGCTGAGCATACGATCCTGGGTTCAATTTCTAGGTCAGGTAGAGTGTTATTAGGTTTTCTCTAGGAGGAATTTCGCAGTAACTGCCCGGAGTCTGGATTTGTGCCCCGCTGATGATTATCGGCTCGCTCGCCCTCATTAAAATCTGGTGAAATGAGGGTGTGGAGTACACCTCTCCCTTGGCGTGATGTTATGTGTTATTACTATAATGCCGAGTTTTGTGTCTCTATACAAAATAACATATTGAATGTTTTTTTGATATGATGCTTTAAGGTATTGCAAGCTTTAGATTTCATCGAATATTTTGTTCAATACAAAAACACGTGTTGCGGTACAAAGAAACAGAACACCAATAATATTTCCTACATACCTAGTTACTCTATAAATCTTGGAGATACGTAGATATAGGCTAAGCTTTAGCTGGGCCCTAGCTTTTTGACATCGAAAGTAAATACCTACTACGTCTTCCGGAATAAAAAGAACGTTAAATGTTTTCCAATAGAACTGAATTTCAATAAATAAACCCCATGACAATATTCTTCTACAATCTACATGATTGTATAACAATCTGACATCAAAACTTTCTTATAATTCAATGAACATCGTTAGCTTCCGAGCGGGGATGCATCGATGCCTGAATGTGATGACCGCGGGCAAGGGATGACGTCACCGACTCCCCTATTTTCAATTATCCCATAATTTATACACTAATAGCATTAGACTATTAATCTTTTAAGTAATAATATACACATTTTCGTGTCTGTGTGACCGCGTTGTTCTTCTAAACTACGCAACGGATTTTGATGCGGTTTTCACCATCACTTAGAGAATATATTCCGGAAGGTGATGTTTATAGTAAATTAATATTAAACTTTCACTTAATATAGAAATCTCCATGTTTTTTGAAACCGTAAAAAGCAGGAGTGACTCAATAGATTTACATAAACGGTTTCTGATGTTACAGGAGTAAAACGCAAATGATCATAATTTTCTTTGGACTCATCAGCTTAAAGATCAATTTGGAGTAAGCAAACTATAGAGCAGCGTCTCCTATAGTTTAGGACAGCTGAGCAGTTTAGGACTTAACTTATAGGTCCGGAAGCAAGCTATACAGTTTGTAAGATAAGCCTAAGTTTGGCTAAGCAAGCTCTTAACTAACACATCACTGATTTTTAATTTTATTTCGTAATTATGCAATCGATAATGACTTAGTAATGTATGTACTTATTAATAGCATTATGAATTGATGATACCTACCATTAAGCAATCTTAAGATCTTAAAATGTCATCATCTGCCTGCCTTTTCTCAACTATGTTGGGGTCGGCTTCCAGTCTAACCGGATGCAGCTGAATACCAGTATTTTTAAGTAAGTAAGTAATTTTTTTATTTGCGTAAAACATGGTATACATAGGTAATATGAGATCATACATGTTTTGCTTTTAAAATTAAAGCCTGCAAACTGTTTCTATTAGAATTTACTTTTACTATAATGTCAACTTCAAAATAAATCAAAAAACTATAATGTCAATCAAATACAAGAATAATGTCAAAGTTACTATATATGTCAAATTTAAAATATTTATGTTAAATTTACTGGATTGATGTCAAAAATTACAAGATTAATGTCAAAAATTACACGATTTATGTCAAAAATTACAACTTCACAACAAAATTACAACAAAATTATCTCATAAAAATTATATAATAATATTAATGTCAAGAAAAAGACAAAATTATTCAATCAAAAACTTTTTCACCTAGAAATTCGGAGATACTATAGTAAGCCTTTTGCGAAAGAAACATTTTTAATTGACGCTTGAATGCATTACTATTTAGCTCCTTCCAACGTTTAGGCAATACGTTAAATATAGTAGGCGCCATGCAGACGATACTTTTATTTTACATGGAATGCCTGCTTATCTGTCCTCCACAACCCAGTTACTGGTTAATACGATACCCCTTGGTAAGACTGGTTGTCAGACTTTCGGGCTTCTGACGACCCGTAACGAATGTCAAAGATCCACGAATGACAGCCGGGACCAACGGCTTAGCGAGCTTTCGGAGGTACGGAGGGGTCTCGGTACCCATCCACGCACCAACCGCGGCAAGCGTAGCTTAACCTAATCGATCGACCCGTGCGGCTATTATTACATAGCCACTAGCTGTAATGTACCATATTCTGACAAATAAATGATTATAGATTAGAGTTCTCTATGCTTATTATAGTGAAAAATTAGGCATAAATGCCTGGCCTACGCAGAAAACTGTTCCTGATAACCTAGTGCGTTATCAGGCAAAAATACGACGAAACTTCCTGCACCAAGCTTACGAGTAAATCAAGCCCCCACAAGGCACACCGCACTTAAAATATAAAGGAACCATTCCTAAAAGTACAACGGGTTATTAATTCATAATTAAACATAATTCTCGGTAAATATACTACGTACTAATGACACTAAAATGTACAATACAAAGAGTCTCGACCAAAATAAAGGAAGTTCATGTCGGTTTCAAAGGAACCGACTAACGACCGTGCCAGCCGTACCGAACTAAATTAATTAATTAACTAATTAAAATCCATTACAAATAATTAACGTCGTCGATAAAATTGAACGCAATCGATAACGTAAGCGAAAACAAAGAGTTGGACCGACTCGGATAGACTCTGTAAATAAGTGAACTTTAAATTAATTAGCATTAGTGGAAATGTGAGAAATGGAGGTTTTATTAATGACGATAGGAACAGCAGTGCGATTGTGGCAGCAGATTGTGTCCCAGTGGATATGGCTGCGATTCACGAGTGGCAGGTCGTAGGTTCGCACTCAGGCGATACTTTGTGTAAATAATTTCATTACCACTGCTCTCAAACGGTGATGGAAGACATCGTGAGGAAACCGGCATGTCCTAGAACCAAAATTTCGAAGACATGTGACATCTAGCAACCCGCACTGGACCCGCGTGGTGGATTACGCCCCACTCCCTCTCATAGAGAGGAGGCCTGTGTCTCAGCAGTGGGAACATTATAGGCTGATTGATTGCTATTGTAATATTCTGTTCATTCATTGGGAAGCAAGTAGAAGGTTCGATTCTGTCATCACCTCAGAAATGTCTTTGATTTCATGATTGATTGCTACTGATGTTTTAAACCGGCTGTCATATTTTTTTCTGGTCATTCTTGCTTTATAATTTAGTTGATATCAATGGAAAACTATTTTCTTCACCATTACCAGGAGTAGTACCAAAATCTAGGCTCTTGACAAAGTAATATGGTCTTATTTCATAATGAAATCATTATATGATCGTGCCACTATGCCCTAATAGTCTGAACCACTACCGAACCGCTACTGAATAACCGGGTTCAATCGCTACTCTATAATTGATTTATCAGGATTTCTGGTTGATTAAAATCAACATTTTCCTTCAAACAATCAGCTGACATTAGTTCGATACTGGCCAGAAAAAAAAACAAATGCTCGTCATCAGATTTTATTTTTCTATATTCACGCCACCACTCGGGAGCCTTACCTGTTGATTCAGCTAGAAACGTGGCGTCATTTACGTGATCTGCATGAAAGGACACTGGGGACAGAATATGTTGAAACTATTAATCGTGTTTTAATAATCTCGATTTTAAGTCAATATTATTTTTTTAATTGCTATGTAAACCTACTTTTATATCGATTCGAATGGTGTACAAAATGAAACGAATGTTAAAAAAAAAAAACAATATTTTATTTACAGACGAGCTTACATAATTTTTATGCCATTATTTTTCCCAATTATTCCACCTTTTATTCAACAAACCATTCGTTACGTCATTCGTACATCGGGGAGCTATTTTTAAAACCATTCGTTACTCATTAGCGATCAATGCTAAAACACTCGACATTCACTTAGTACCGTAATTAATAATTGTTTTATACATAAACTTAAAAAAGGTAACGCCCAGGCCTTGTTAATGTCAATCGAATTACAATAAAAATATGTAGATAATAAATAAACCAGTTATTATTAAGGAAACCTTAAAAATGACAAAGTCATTTAATTTTATTAAGACTTTTATTTTGCTTACGTGTTGTTTAAAGAATGCTTTTGTTAACATGACTGGCAGGAAGGTGCCTAATAATTTCCCATTACAAAGTTAGGGCCAAAACTAAAAAATTACAGGTAAGTAATAAATTTCGATTCCCCAATATCTATTTACTTAATTATCAACCTACACTTAACACCGGATCATTCACGAAATGGGTTTTTAATAATAGGACAAGCAAATGAAAAGCCCTCGATAATATTGAAGGAAAGCTTAAACTTTTACCGAACAACGCTTAAATTCTTCAAGAAACTTGTTCAAAGTGCTTTCAACCGTTACTTTAATAATACGCGTTAATTGTAATTGATAACGTATTCGATTCTACATCGTAATCGTAACATGATTCGAGACGATTCGGCGCCCGTAATTTCACCCATTACATGAGCTCACAAATTTATAATTTGCGTGTCTCGATATGGTATTTAAACGATTCTATTTCTTATATCATTGACACAAAGAGTGGTTCGGATATTTTGTGAATTTAATGACTGTATGTATCAATTTATGATACACCTAATCACTCGAAATCTTTAATTTAGAATAATGTAGCGTTGAATGTGAAATGTTCGGAATAGAGGTCCGATTCGATTATTAGCTATGACGAATTTTACATTGTGGTGCCATATTGGGTATGTATTATGGTCGCTGATTTTTATAACTACGTTTATAGCTTAGCTATCTTTACTAAACATTACATCATAATTTGACAATTTGTACGTAGGTTATACCTACCTTCAGTGATTCAATCCACCAACTATTTGACAGAGCAGCAGAACAACCTATTTTCCTCCTCAATCTGCCTAGCCTTTTCCTAACTATGTTGGGGTCGGCTTCCAGTCTAACCGGATGCAGCTGAATACCAGTATTTAACATGGAGCGACTGCCTATGTGACCTCCACAACCCAGTGATTTGGTAATACGATACCCCTTGGTAAGACTGGTTGTCAGACTTTCGGGCTTCTGATGACCTGTAACGACTGTCAAAGATCCATGAATGACAGCCGAGACCAACAGCTTAGCGTGCTTTCCGAGACACGGAGGAGTCTCGGTATGTAAAGATGGTCACCCATCCACGGACCAACCCCGGCAAGCGCGGCTTGAGTCGACCTTTTCTCTTAAGGTATACTGGTTATTAGTGAACATTGACTCATGATAACAAACTACTTTTACTATGGCACCAAACCTGAAATCGCGAAAAAAAATGTTGTCCCCTACATTTATGTTCGCATAACTCGTCAAAATGTAGGGAACAGCTGATTTTTGAACTGTAAATTTTTAGGCGCATTGAGCGATTTTTGGTAGGGGGATATCTTACGGGTTCGCGTCACCGCATCACCGCGACACCGCGACATGCTATGCATAGTTTCGCGTTTTTCAGTCAGCATTCCCTATGGCCACCAATTTTTTTTCTATCGGTCACTAATTATCAGTCAAATATTATGTTGTAGTACTATTCTTCAACGCATATTGTCCGCTTTTTAATCTTGAATAACACTAAATAATAATATTATCTCATATGGCCAATTTAGCCATTGAATTAAAATAATAAGAATTACCTAAGTAGGCTATTATTTGTTCGAAAATTCAAGCCATATTAACCTCCCTAATTTTTAGTGTTCTTTTCAATTTGCATATAGTTGGCATGAGAGTTCTACATTAACAGCCTGAACAAACGCAAATCTGATATTAAAGGATCATTTTCAGTAGGAAACGATTACCTCAAGGTACTTTGATAACCGAAATTTGGTAAGCAATGAAATAAATAGCTGTTGAATAAATCAAGACATGAATAAGTTTAGACAAAATTAGGTTGTGTTTTGGTCTTAATCTTTGTCGAATCTAGCTTTAAATTAAGGCTGAATTAATTTAAATGGCGCACGATATAAAACTAAATGTAAGAGAGAAATATTGATATTTTACGCTTTATTGGTAATTATTTTTTGTTTGGTGCAATTAGCACAGACAGAGCTTTCTGTATTTCGACTTAATGAAGGTTTATTGAAATATTGAATCTTTAGTAAAACACCATAATTTTATAGTCATCTGCCTAGCCTTTTCCCAACTATGTTGCGGTGGGCTTCCAGTCTAACCGGATGCAGCTGAATACCAGTATTTTATATGGAGCGACTGCCTATCAGACCTCCACAACCCAGTTACTGGGTAATGCGATACCCCTTGGTAAGACTGGTTATCACACTTTCGGGCTTCTGGTGACCCGTAACGACTGTCAAAGATCCACGAATGACAGCCGGGACCAACGGCTGTCAACAACGCAACGGCCCATATACGGACCAACCGCTGCAAGCCTATCTTAACCTGATCAATCGATCAGTGCGGCGGTTATTACTTAGCCACGAGTCCCTCAGTAATAATAGTAACGTGGTAGAATCCGCAGGTCCTACTTATCTACTAGATAAAGCACGTAATACGAAGGAAATGTTTCAAAAGAAGGAAAAGAATTTAGTGGCGTGGAAAAACTACTCTCTTTAAAGTTCAAACTCGGGATTGTAGTATCAATGTATTTCTGTAGACGTCAGTCTCACTTAGCTGTCTCTCGCTAACGGTCCCTGGCTAACTAAATACAGCGTGTCCGGGATGTCAATCGACCTTCTAGACCAACATAACGATTTATTAGGACTCTGGGTATTTTTAGGATAGTCTCATAAGGCAGTTCAAATCTTTGCAAGTCTATACTGGAACCATATTGTGGCACCTTTTTTTTATGAAGTGATCTCGTGATTTGTTGTTACCAAAATTAAGTTTACTTTGGGGGCGTTTATGGTCAAGCCTAATCTCGCCGAATCTCACGTGGGGGAGAGGGGGTCTTGGCAAATATCACTTAATTTTATTTTCGCTAGAAACAGTGTAAAATTGCGAGATAACTGGGTAATTATTATAAAAAATAATTAAGCAAATTATGTTTATATATTTAAATAAATCCAACGCAATCAATACTTTACGCATTTTAAAACTTCTCACGTGAGATTAGGGAGGACGGGGGTCGAGCCAAATCTCACGACATCTCACCAAGGGGCAAAATAACCTCACGTAATTAATTAACGGCCTCTTTGCAGCTTTACGAATTAGTAAAACAAAAATAATTCCATACGATCTAGTCAATTTGAGTAAATCTATACTTATTATAAAATAAAGTCGCTTTTCTTGTCTGTCTGTGTGGCCGCGTTGTTCTTCTAAACTACGCAACGGATCGTGATGCGGTTTTCACTATCATTTAGAGAATTTATTCCGGAAGGTTTATATTTATAATAAGAACACGGGCGAAGCCGCTGGCAAAAGCTAGTGTGCTTTTGCCAACGGCTTCGCCCGCGTGTATGTCGGAAATTATCCCACGGGAACCTTCTACCGGGATGAAAAGTATCCTATGTCTTAATCCAGGTTATAAACTATCTGTATACCAAATTTCATCCAAATCCGTTCAGCTGTTTTTGCGTGATTAAGTAACAAACATCCAAACATACAAACTTTCACATTTATAATATTAGTAGGATAGGATAAATATTTAATTTAGATACTCGTATAATATAGAAACCTTCATGTATTGTCAAGTCGAAAAATCGTGCGAAGCAGGCCGGGACGCTAGTAATTAATAAGCAAAACCGATAACTTTCAAAAGCAAGGTTCCGGTCTTTATAAATCATAAATAAAATGCATAAAAAAATTGGTCAACTGGAAATAATTGCAATTTTACAACACCACCCAACCGTTCCAATACGTTTCCACGTCAATATTTTGTTAAAGAACTGTTCAATTAAAATTAATTGCGTCGATATGAGAGTACCATCTGAAAACGCTCTCATTGTTTCTTGCAACAGAGTGATTCATCTTACCTTTAAATGAGTATTGAATACAGTAAGTACCTAAATAAGAATAATAGGGATGATGCCAGGGTAAAAAAATATATATATATATATATATATATATTTAGTCCGTCAGTTAGATGATAATAAAGAATATTAGACATGTATATTTTGCTTTATCATATTATTAAAAAATAACTTATAGATAAAAATCATTAAAGTTCGGGAGTTGCAGAGTCTAAAATTAATAAAAATACGTATAAAATCCAGCAAGGAGTGACGTCATGCCACATTTCAACATCCATTATATCGGACAAAAAAAAATTGTCATCATCCCTATTATGAAATGTTAAAGCTCAAAGTTCCGTTGATTCTTCAAGGGCAACACGTGTGAAATACTTATGTAAGAAGCATAATGGGTCGCCAGATAATAAGTTAATAACACAGTAAATTACCGTGTCGTGTGACGAAGATTATAGCATATTGCATTTAGGCAAAGGCTAGTCAACCATAAAACTAAGAGTGATAACGTCCCTACATGAAAGGCCTATTACTTAGAAAGTAGCAAGTAAAACACTTAATGGCTGTAACAAATTTTGTTAAAAGAAAAAGCAGAAATACAAACACGTAACTCAGGTCATACAGACATACGTAGAGACACGCAAACTTTAATTGCTTCTAATTAATTTATTACATGTATTAAACAATTAAGCGTGCGGTATCTTGATGTATTGTTATCGAATTCAGGACGCCATAGTTACGAATGACTCTTTGCCCAATTGACTTATCTTTGTAAGCTAATTAATGGGTGCCGCTCATCACGCGATGTGCTCTAATTGGACGTCGAAAACAAACGTCATTTCGTTATTACTTTTCCATTTTTTTTAAAAGGTTATACGTGTGATGGCTGATAGGGCATGTCGATTGGCGAGATCAATATGATAATTTAGACAATCCACAATCGGTAGAGTAACTGAAATAAAAACATGTCATCTAAATAGGTCTGTTTCAATTTACTTATCGAATTTACGTCATAGCCCTTAAAAGAATATAATTTTTTTAATACACGGGCGTTAACACGAGACTTTTGCTTCCTGCATTTCATTATGAAAGTCCTAGCCTTAAATATAATTTTAAATCAAATAAATTTTCTCATCTGCATTTGGTAAAAGGCTGTCATCAAATCTTCTAGAGTATCATGAAAGTAACGGTCATTCTTCATTTAGTAGGTTCGTATTTACAATCTAAATAGAACACTTTTAAAATGTGGGTAACAAATCTATAATAACAACGTTTGTTGATTTGTCAGGCATGAGCTTATTCCTTGATATATCAACTTTCTTAGGCATTGAGAAACACAAAGGAAAACAATCACAACATCGGATATGAATTATATTACATTAACTAGCTCCCCTAAAAATCACCCCATAAACTTATTACGTGCGGTAATAAGATTGCCGGAACAACAGTATGTTCACGTACATAACAAAACGAAATTAGAAATCGTCTGAGTTACGAACACCGGTAAATGGTGAAACGATTGCCAATTTACCAACCCTACCCTGTCTTAATTGACGCAGACTACTCCTTAAACTAACGGGGGTAGATAGCGAAAGTAATTTGTCATCGGTTAGCTAAGCATGGTGGGGGGGGGGGGGCGCACTCGCGGGCCAACCTCCGCGGAGGTAGCACGTCTCCACACTAATGACATCCCGCATAATTAGGAACCGCCACCATCTACTAATTACATAAATTGCCCACTAAACTTGGCTATAATTTTGCTTCGCGTTTAAACGGGGTAACTGCTTGAGAGTTGGTACGGACTGGTTTAAATTATTACAATGTGATATACAGATTTGCAAACATATGTATGTGCAATCCAGTTTTGTTCGATATCGAACTGGTTGCACGCAAGTAGGTACCTAGTGCTCTGAATGTAGTAAATTCTAAAGTGTATTATGTGGTAGCGACAATGGATAACGCTACCTGTCCCTAACATTGGAAGTACACTACAGACGCAACTTAGATACCCGGTTCCCGACTTGCGAGAATTCGCCGCAATGATTACACCCGATTGACTCAGATTCCCTTGCGGGGTTGTGGGGTAGACACTTATTAAGTTCAACAAAGGAACACAAGCGATATGAAACACAACCGACTGTTTTCAGCGCACAGCTTAATATTTTTTATAATACCGATATCCATAATTAAATTTAAATTGATTAGGACTTTTATCATGCCAGACAGGTATTCTGGTGAATAGTTATAATTTTCATCAACGTAGAAAGTAAAGATTTGATCCCCAGTCATCTACAAATAGCAGAAATTGATGGTAAATCCATATACCCAAGTCAACTAATTAAACTTTAACTATACTAGTTCTAAAAGGAAAAGGTCTATACTAGTTTTTTAATGTTCTTTCAACTAAATTAAGCTCAAGTATGGGGAGCCCATAGAAATATAAAAAACTTCTTTCTTAATCTATGGGAAAGCCAATCACAATCACTTTTACCTCAATCACTACAAAATTATTTTGCACAACAGATCAACCAACAATCAGCCAGTCATCTAGCAACGTGGTCGACGGCATAAATTTGGAAGATATCAAGGAGTTCGCCAAGGCTTTCAAGCTACGGCGGCTTGGTCTAGGCCTCACTCAGACCCAGGTTGGCCAGGCTTTGTCTGTCACCGAAGGCCCCGCTTACAGTCAAAGCGCGATTTGCAGGTAAGGTCTAGCATAATTTTTATAATTGTTGTTTTGAGTATGATAGAATCCATAGGTTTTTGCCTTTACTAGACATATTTTTTGCTGGACACGACGTGGTGCACCCAAGAGACCGTAAATAGATTGTCACTACAAGCAGCAGTTATAAGTCCCGGCATTTCCAACGTGTAATTAATAAACTGCCAGTAACGGTATCTTGTAAAATGTTTGCGTGTTCCATTTTCAAGTCTTCCTTGAATTTAAACATAGAACTGAAATTACCTTCGTGTGTAAGGTCCAGCAACTTACATAAAGAAAAAAAAAACACCATGGTCCTTTTTAATAATTGTATTAATTAATTATTTTTAATATCCAAGAACATAGATTTAAAACTCAAATGAAACCGTTATGGCATATGAAAAATTATACGGAACACATGACCACAGCTTAAAAATTAATGTTGTCACTTAATTGTTGTTGTTAATACAGTATCTAATTTGTCAAAGAAGAAGAAAAAATATAAAAAACGATCTGATGATATCTTACTTGTAACCGAAGGAGATAAAGTCGCACGCTTGTCAAAATAATGTGACCGTTTGCTGGCAACATCGTGGGGTTGACAAAAAAAGGTTCAAGAATCGTTTTTATAAATGTCGTCACGCAGGCTCGGTTATCATTCCAACTTTTTAATATCGTTAATTGAAGTGATTTGTAAAACAGCATGACTCCTTTCATTGCTTACAATTCGTTTAATTAATTACCATTCGGGTGGCTTCCGTTCCGCTCACTGTGTCGTGGCTTACACCATTTTTTACTCGGCTAGGCGCGGGCGCGTGTTTCCTAATTATTTTTTTCTATTATTACGAATTGATTCGTGTCTAACCTTCCATATCTTTTAACAGTTACGTTCAAATCTTAGGCCATTGGAACTTACAAAACTGTTTGCTGTTCAACATAACTCATTCATGCAAATTCTTAAATGCGCCTCTCCACTTTTAAAAAATAAAAAGTACACGAAGCACCAGACTGAATTTCACACTCTATTATTTTGTTTTTACCCATAAATATTTTCAAAAATATTAATCGCTGATGTGAACGCATTCTCACGACAAACTAAACCCGAAATGTAGGATTTCTGACTTTTTAATTGTTCTTCCTGTCTTGCAATTACATCATATCACAAATTGTAAGATTTTTATTTCAAAATTGCTACAACTTTGTACAATACAGGTTTGACAGCCGATCGAAGTTGGATATAATTTTTTTTTCTTACTTTACCTTATACTACGTAAATCGACAAATTAATCACGCTTCAGCACAGCTTTACGCTCATAATGTTTAATTGAATCAAATCACTCGAAACAACGTTGCCCGTGAACAAATCGAATTTCGATGCAAAACGGAATGCGACCGGCACAAGCCGAAGGAAATTTCAATTCCAAGCCACCCCCCGACGACCTCCTTCGTATAATAAAATCATTAATCGTTACTTCTGTTCCAGTTAATTAATTATCTTGCCGTAATTACTTTTTTCGTGTAATTAAAAAGAGTAGAATTCCCCTGTCTTTGTTCTGTCGTGATTTCATTTCCCATTAATTTTTCTTTCGTCTCCCTCCAATTTGGTGTCGTGACGTCGCTACATGGTAGTTACCCCTTTCATTATACTGGACTTAATTAATTTGCATTTTAATTAAAACATATTATTGTTTTTGAGAAAAGAATTCCATTTAGTGTTCCCCGTTCCATCTCACTGAAGGTTTTTTTGTTAGAGTTCACAATGAACAAAGTCAACAGAATTCTTTTTAATCATTTTTACAAACTCAAGGCGTTTAGCTACCCAAATCTAATTTAAACCAAAGAATCCTATGAAAACATTTCAGAATTGTAAAAGCAATACTTTTAACTCTCCACCAAACGAGTTAAAATCGAGATTCCGTTAAAGAACTTTTATTGAAACAACAACATTTTAAAATGTTCGAAATATCTACTTTATTGATCTGTTTTGAAAACAATCAGGCGCATGGTCATTGCCACTTGGAACGATGTCAATAACAAAATATTGAATTAACCATTAACCCCGGTCCAAGTGCATTACAATTTCATATGAAGCACAATGCGTCAGAGCATCTCCACCAGCATAACATTAAACTTAAATAGCCAACACACAGCACGTTCACGTCCTAAACTGGATAAAACCCGAATAATTTCGTTATGAAAATTGAATTTCCTTTTCAAATGATAATGATCAACAAAGCGTGTTGAAATATTTACCTCGTTGTCTAGCATAAGATCATGTAGCTTTGTTTAGTGACATCATAGCGTGCGACTTTGTTTCTAATCTTTCTAGATTTGTTGAAATGTAGTGATGTTGCTCCCGTTCACTTCGCTGGAGTACCGTCACCGTCACTGGCTACGACATAATCTAACATAATATTTGTTACCGTCCCCAGTGCCCTGGCTTCGCAGATGCTAGCAGCTCAGCTGTCTTCACAACAACAAAACATGTATGTGTTTTGTTTTTTATCCCTACACACAATATCTCCAAATTTATCTTCATCAGTTCTGCATCCATCTGCATGCAACTTGCATTCACTTTATAGAAACGTTTCAAAATGGAGCTAAGATAATGGAGATAAATTCGTAGATACTTAACATACATTAAGTACACGCTTTGGCTCACTTTTATCGGCCGAGTCCACACGCAGAATGTCTTTAAATCAAAATGTTTCAACGCTGTTTAATGTAATCTTATCTTGATCGGCGATCCATGCATACCTTTTGAATGTATGCCGTATATAATTATTTGTAATTACCGGTTTTGACGTTCTTTCTTTTCCTTTTCACACGTGTACGGTATTTGCATTCGGGTAATTACAGCGAAGGCGCCATACATCATACGGCCGACTTACATTTTGATGTTAAGACAAACGCGCTACACTAATGTGCCGGCTACCAAACCATGTCGATTCGACACTATGAGTAATCGCTGTGAGAACTTTATCACTTTTATTATTTGTAACATCTCGATGAGTAATATCTAACTTTCCATCTAATATAGCATGATGTATTATTTTCATTACTCTTATTTTTATTAATATTCATTTTGCGCAATTCAAAGCCAGGGCATTGGCATACGTTACCTTTCGTTTCTAACTGAATTTGTTGTTTTATTGTTACCTTGTTCGGTATTAATCAAACTGATTACCTCGGCAGACTAAATTGCCTATTGTTTTTTTCTCTCTCTCTAAAATCGTTAACGCAATGTCAATGTCCTGTGTTTATGCCTCTGTTAATTTGGATCGGGTAAAGAGTTACATCGCGTTCTAAAGGTGCTTCGCGTTAGATTTTCATTTGACCGGTGCTCGCATAGCAAAGTCTAACATTACATTTATGTTCGATACAGATTTGAGAAATTGGATATAACACCAAAAAGTGCGCAGAAAATCAAACCGGTGCTCGAACGTTGGATGAAGGAAGCTGAAGAGAGGTAAATATTTGTTTGAGTGAGTTATGTTCGTGGTTATGTGCTACACCGTGTTCGTGAAACATTTGGCCTATAATGCTTAGCAACGTTGTGAAGACATTTCTCAAATCTGGACTAACTAATGCTTTTACGGGCTAGGCTTTATGTTTAGTTGGATCCGCTGTACGACTAACATCTAACACTCACCGAGTCACCGTTACCCGAAGTTAGGAATAACTAATTTCTTCTCGTCTATTCCTGAAATCAGTTGTTCCTAATTTAGGTGCTCATCGAAGAAAGGTTTAACACACACTGGCTATATCATGCATGTTTTAGTTTTTATGGTGCGGTTTGAGCGTGTTTTGTTAATTTATGCATTTCGTTTTTTCTGACGTTTTCCTTATCTGTCTTTAGGAAATCATTATCGTTATTATTGTTTTCGTTTTAGGCGTATCTCACATGTGATCACAACTCCTAATACATTGTTCTTAATTTCGTTTCCGACTTTCTAAAGCACACTTCTAAATCATCAACATTAGTGTAACTCACCTAGCTGTTCTTACCAAATCGGTGTTGTTGATTATGGTACCCTATGAATCACTTCTTTACAACGAAAAACTTGTTAAGTTCTCTCAAAATGTCCCGATGGACATTTGAAGAAAATAAGACTTGCGAAGTTGCGACGCAAAAATAATAATACAAATCATCGAAATAACTTCTTTGGGATATCTAAACTTATAAATTGAAGTAAAATTCCAAACTGAAACTATACCGACCCTGGCCGTTTAAAGCACAAGCTGTATTAAACTAATCTAACAGCTCCTAAGCATCGAACGTTTTAAGATGATCTAAAAATATAGTTAACGCGACAGCTAATTTTGTAACAAGCGCTTTCGATTAAATTACGGGCTGAATAAAGTTTGTTAGCACAGGAGATCGAAATGATGAGATCCATAAAGGAGACATTTAAAATAACAACAATCAAAATTAAATTAACTTCACAATAAACTAAAGTCTCTAAACAAAACAAACATCATAATCAGAATCAAGACAACACTTAACCAATCAACGAACCCCTTGTTTTTATAACATTTATAACTAAACCAGGTGTCACTTAAATCTTTAACAAAGACATAATGTCGTAAGATGTCCCCACAGGATCCATAGATCGACATTTTGCATCATTCAAATGCATTATCTGAATGCAACGCTTCGGTTTAACATTGCAAATGGGTGCATTGAATTTGCAATCGGTCCCTCTTGGTGGTAATTTTTAACGACCGCCTCTGTTGGCGATAGTGCTTGAATTAATTCCGTTGTAACTTCGGGAATCTCATTAATTTATTATTAAGAACTAGGTACATCTATTATGGTGTACCTACCTACTCAGTTGATATAAACGGAGCTGCTACAAATTAAAGTCGGAAGCCAACTACTGAGCTGTCGAATGGACGAGATAGACAGCCTTCGTCTATTTTTGTAAAGAGGGCAGAAGTTAAAAAGGTAATGGAACATTTAAAGATCGGAATAATTAAAGAAAGCCTATGGAAAGTTTAAGTTAATTTCCGAGGTATACAAAGAGGCACATATTAAATTATAAGCATCTGGTTAGTCCTTGTGGTTCGAAGCTTAGCTTCGGATAAAGGCTAGAATAATAATGATAACTTGGATAAAGATGAAGCTAATGACTATAAAACTGTTAATCGACAATATAAACAAGATTGTATTAAGCTTAACAATTTTCAACACACCATGCAGAAACCTGGGAAATAAAAGATAAAATAATAAAATTCATTTATGTAACATAATTCAAATTAGAATGGCATTATGAAACCGGAGCAAGGCTTATTATTACTCAGCCGTTTAATATTAAAGTTAATATGAACATGAATAAGTTGACTGAATCAGTCGTGTCATCTTGTTTCATCTATGTAATCGGGTTCGGAAATTCTTTTTATCGACACATAGACAAGCTTCATCGTAAAGCTACCAACTTTTTTGCTTACCACATGAAGCATCAATAAACAATATTCTATTCTAAGCATATTTTGTTTAGGATCTTCCATAGAATTTACCCTGACTGTATGCATGTGAATGCAAATATCCATAAGTTCTTTCTCTTGAGTGTCGCATGATACCGCATAGGTCCAAATGTCAATCGAACCTCGTAGTCAATTACCGTCAGTCCGCCGTCGCCATTGGACAATGGTTTATTTTTACGTTTATTTGCACTTACAACACGATATCTGTTGACTTCGAGCGCTTTCTCTTTAGAACCTATGCAGTCTCATGGACACTCAAGAGGTTAACAGTCTTGTGTGTTCGTCAAAATTTTGCACTCGTGATAGAACTTAAGCTTCTATATAACAGACTGAGCTGAACCCAGCGCGGGATTCCCCTCAGCCTGTTTGACTCTTTACTAGCACAATGATTTTCCGGGCTGTTTTTACCACGAAAAATACGTTCGTCGAATTTATCGCACTAAAAATTCGATTGGCGTAGTTTTCGTAAGTTAGGTGCGAAAAAGCTAGCTTTGAGGGCTTTGGCGTCTTAAGATTGTGTTGTTAAAATGTACCAACTGTCTAATTTCCTTAGACATTTTGCGTTTTAGTAACGTAATCTTAGGAAATGGCAGTAAATCACAAAATAACATAACTAACACTTGCTTTATCACCTTTCCCAAGCATTTAGCGTATAAACAGGTACACTACACAAAGGACCGTTCGAATTATAAGTTCTTACAGCAGCTCACTCAAAACTTCATCTTAAATCAATGTCATTAACGTATAAAATTCCGATCATTACAGGTACGCTTCAGGCCAGAACCATCTGACAGATTTTATAGGGATGGAGCCAAGCAAGAAGCGAAAACGACGTACTTCATTCACACCGCAAGCTCTGGAACTACTCAACGCGCATTTTGAAAGGAACACCCATCCCTCTGGTAAGTTTGGCGATATTTACATACAAACATAAACTCACGCCTTCTTCCCATGGGGGTAGGCAGAAACTACAGAAAGCCACCTGCTACGAACCTTACATACTCCTGGCGATATTTAGCAATAACTTAAGTCCTATAATACTTACGCTAGTGCGACTTAATTGGGTCTTAATTAGCGGGGAAGTTGGAAGCCCTTGTGGCTATGAATAGCCAGCTTTAGCGAAGCTTTGAGATGAAAGGGCAAGGACAGGGATTTGCTCAATTTTTGACGATCAAACAAAATCGAGTAGGTAATTGTGTAAGCTGGCGATCGACATCATATTTTTGCCTCGGATAGAACGTTATGCCATTGATCCTGCGCCTGATCTCTCTCCGGTCGTGTCAGATTTTCGTGGCATTGGAATATGAGAGTGAGGGAAGAGAGAGTTCACCTGTGTCTGTGCGCACTCTTGTGCACTATAATATCTTCCGCGTCGATGGCTAATCTCCGCTAAGATTGGCCGCCATGGCCAAAATTCGGTCAGGAGGACTATCTATTTATTATTATTTTTGTAAGCAAATCTGTAAAAAGCTGACCATAGATATCCGAAGCTGACAGATGTTATTGATCGTCAAAACTAAGCTTAGCAAGGACAATTTTTATTTATTTATAAGCCTCTTTAATGTGAATTGTTTTTACTCTGTTGTCAGTTTTCCAACGAAAGCCCGGACTGTTTTCGCCGAACTACGTAAGCAGTTCGGGCTTCGTCGGTAGACTGTATGACTGAGATTGCATGTTGTTAACTCAATTCAGCATGCCTTCTCTCTCTTGGCAAAGGCCTTCTTTAGCTGTTTCCATTGAATTCTATCACGAGCCACTCTCCTCCAGTTAAGGCCCGCTGTCAGTTTTATCTCGTTCTCCCATCTCCTTTGCTCTTTTCCGATTACTGTTTCTGGGATACCAATCGGTTATTAATCTACACCATTTTTCCTGTTTTTTCTCTCATCATGTGTCCAGTCCTCCTCTATTTTTGCTGATCAATTCTGTTCAAGATATCTGTTACTTTTGTTCTACTTATCTCATAAATGTTCATTTCTTTTCGATCCATGTTTCTTGTTCCTGTCATACTTCATTCCATAGATCTTTGGCATTAATGTAGTGTATTTCTGTTCTGTTTTGTAAGTGCCCATGTTTCGCATCCATATGTTATACACGGTAAGTTATACGTGTTGAAAACTTTTCTTTTTCTTTTTATGGTGGTGGCTCGAGTCATGGCCTGCCGTATTAGGGTTCTGAGGATGATTGCTGACAGAGTGGACTGTCCGTATATAATTCAATGCTGTCAATTACATGTGCCATCGTTTCGTGTTGTCTACTAACACTGAGTTTGAATATGTTACTAACCCTATATTATGAGGGTATCGCTCGAATTAAAGTTTTTGAATTTGAATTTATGGCAATGCCTAGATCTGGATTTCATTACCTCTTTTAATGAGAAGTATTTTCTCCATCCGCTGGCTGTTCTTGTGGTCATTTCTTTATTTGTTTGGTCTTTAGGAGATATGAGCAGACCGAGTCACCCAGATATATGTATTCGTCTACATACTCCAGTGTGGATACCCACTTTTGCTGTTATTCTTTTTGAGTGATTAGTAGTTTTCTTTGGGAGCGACAATAAAGATCGTCAAAATCGAGCAAATCTATAGGCACCTATAGGCACTAGGTACGCCCTATTAAAGATGGGTACATATATTCAAAATTAAATGAGTATATAGCAAAACACGTATTTTACATAACAATACAGATTAGTGTTGTTGGACATCCAGTCAGTATGATGAAAGGCGTTAATAAAATCATCTATGGAGGGATGATAGAAGTATTTTTGCACTCAAAGAGATGTGAATACAAAGGCGAACCAAAGAGTAGAAGCTGGCTATAGAAGACACAAAAATATTTAAATAAATGTCCACACAACTGCCGAAGTGATTGGGGTCGTGAGTTCGAACCCCCACGGACCAAATGGTTGTTTTGTATAGCCTACGTACCTATATATCTAGTTGTTGTATGTCCGAGGGTGTAAAGTTCACTTATCCTCCATAGAAAAGGGAGGATTCTCCGACTAGACGGGTGTTGTTTCTGGTGGGCTACTGCCCGACGGTTGATGTCGGGATGTTGTATGCCAGTCGCGCTGGGTTAATTCTGTTTGCGACATGCAGGATTTTGCGTGACATCAGTGTGATACGTAGTTTGCATATAGCGATTAAGATGCCGCCACAAACGAATCCATGATACAACAAACATTCCTAGAGTTTTCCAACTGTTAATAAATCTAATAAAAAAATTCATCTTCCGAACAATTCTAAATCTAGAATTTCTCTCACGTTTTGAAGCCTTAATAAGACAACAAGAAAAATGATTAGTACCTACGATTAGTTCAGAGCAGTTCAGATTACTGAACTGAACTGCTAAATAGATAACCTGTCAGTATTAACGATCAACTGCATGGTTGAAGGAGAAATTGTCCCATCACCATAGTTGTTGGTATAGTTTTGATGCTCACAGTTCATAGTTATCAGCAGATGGGAGGAGGCATCTGCTCCTCATCATCTGCCTAGCATCTGCCTAGCCTTTTCCCAACTATGTTGGAGTCGACTTCCAGTCAAACCGGATGCAGCTGAATACCAGTATTTTACATGGAGTGACTGCCTATCTGACCTCCACATCCCAGTTACTGGGTAATACGATACCCCTTGGCTGTCAGACTTTCGGGATTCTGACGACCCGTAACGACTGTCAAAGATCCACGAATGACAGCTGGGACCAACGCCTTAACGTGCTTTCCGAGGCACGGAGGGGTATTGGCATGTAAAGATGGTCACCTATCCACGGTCCTACCTACACGAATGTACTCATTGAATACTTACATAGCTACATATGAAATTACGTAATTTCCGCAAACATAATGATGTAGGTAGATATATCATAATTCTCATCAGCCACATGTCACCTTGAACAAAGGAAAAACTATACCTATATAAATAATTATCTAATGTGACTCTTAGAAGCACCTTCAAAGATAAAAAAACCTAATGGTATTGTTCTAATTTTTTCAGGCACTGAAATCACTGGACTGGCACACCAGCTCGGCTACGAACGCGAGGTCATCAGAATATGGTTCTGCAACAAACGGCAGGCACTCAAGAATACTGTCAGAATGATGTCTAAAGGAATGGTCTAAATACATAATAATCACGACAGTAATAAATCCCGTACACAACTGCAAATATTGGACACATTTCCAAGTCCATAAGTCCATTAAAAAGGTCCATCATATTAGTTTGTAATCCATCAATGGACGCTGAATATTATCCAATCTTTTCCATTTGTGTACAGGAAGGAACTCCTACGAAAAAAGACGACTAAAAGTAGGAGTTTAGTGGTGGGATGCGACCGTGTGACAATGTTATCGATATCGATGGTTTCGCTTTAAGAAGCACGTAGATTCGTGATCTCGTCTCGATATTCAAATTAATTATAATTTGCATCGATAGTGTCTTATTTATGAAGGCGAATGTTTTTTTTTTTGTTTTTTATTGATGAAAAGTCTGGCCTTAACCGCAAATCTTTATGCGATTCCAGCCAAGAAACATGAAAAGTAGATAAATAGTATTAAGTGTAACGTAAATGTATTATAAAACAAATTTCGACTGAAATATTCGTCTCGATGTAGTTTACAATGATATGAATGGAATGTCGTAGCGATTAATGTAGGTGTTTACTAGTACAAAGTAATAAAATTGAATTGTCAAAATCACTTTACCATTTCAATGTTTCCATTCCCATTATTTGTATTTTTAAAATAAACTGATTATAAAAGAAAAATAACAAACAATGTTAATGAAATAGGAACTTTTACTCTTTTCATAAAAACATCGGTCTAGCGAAACTCACAAAGATGGCAACTTATGTTTCATACATGAAAAAAAATAGTGTAGCTTCCAGGTTTTCTTTTGTAAAAAGATTGCATTTTGTAAATAAGTACAATATGTTTAATTTTCGTCAATAACAATGTAATGTAGCTGATACATTAATTTATTAAAATACTCTGAGTTGTTTCGTTCTCTTTAGCGAATGTTGCACTTTTTAGATTTAAGATTAATATCGATATTATGAAAGTAGTTAAAATGTGTCGTCAATCTTAGTATAACCTACTAAGATTTTTTTATTAATCTATAGTAGGTTTTTGTTGATAGATAGGTATAAAACGATATGTATAGATTAATTAAATATAATTATCTAATATTGCCGTAAATTGTAAATATTGTTTTCGTAATTTGATTTTAATGAAATGTATTATTAGTTTTATGTATTAAGTATAATTTCATAGCTTTTTAAAAAAGTTTTATTGTAATTAGGCAGTATTCAAGTTGGATTTTGTGGCGATATTAACGATATGATTTCTATTTTCATCCAGCAGTTTGTTTATAATTGGAATAATAAATATTCACTTTTCATAGAAATACACGTAACAGGGGGTCTTGAAATTAAAGTTAGATGATTTTAATGCGCATATTTCTCGCACGGTGACTGTTAAACTAATAAAATTGCCTCGCATTTGGAAATGTAGATTTTGAAGAGTATACTTATGATATGTAGATTTTCCAAAAATACTAAAATTTGACGTTATATATAATTATGTTTTAAGAAATAAACGCGTGCGAGAAATATGCCTAAATAAAATTTATATGATAAAACTCTCGATGAAACTCACATTTTAGAATACTCGATGTTACTATTCGATGCACGCACAGTGATATTTAAAAATAATTGAGATCATCGACAAACAAAATTATATTATTTTGCAATTGTGTCATTGCATTATATCACCACGTCTATGGAGACAGGTGCCTTATCGATATTTCGGAATACAAAATTAAAAACCGTGATATTTGCTGATTTCTTTTAAATTTTGTTGGTTGACTAGGTACCTATTATATTTAAATCCTTTTGAAAGGTATACTTTGTCTAGCATTATTATCCTTTCAAATTCATACCTCTGGCAAAATATCACATACCTATGTAAATAATTTAGTTAGATAGTTTTCAAATAAAGACCTGCTGTTATCTGTATTACCAATAGTAATAAGGCTGTAATTGTAATATTGTATGTTAATGACCAATGAAAACCAACTTGTGATCATTAATATTTGTACTGTTACCTACTACTTAACAAGAGTCGTTAAAAAAATAATATTATAAAAATTGAACATATTTTTCGGCTGTTGAAAAATTGTAAATACAATATTAAGGATAATAAAACTATTTGGATTAATATTTAGGAACAAAGGGAAAAAATATTATCAAAATTTATATTTTCAAAAATATTACAAATGCAAAAAAGCGTATTTAAAAAAGGGATGTTTGGCCATAAACTAAAAAATCATATTCACGGAAAGGGTTTTTTATCGACTTAAACACACCACAACACTACACAAGCCACGAGCAGTAAGGTAAACAGCGACTTAAAATTGTGCGATGCGATGTTGCACGTAATCTGTACTTATAATAAAAGGAGTCAGGTTTCTCATTTATAAATCAAATAGATTACCCTTGTTATTGCAAGTCATTCCTT
Organism: Cosmia pyralina; assembly: GCA_946251885.1. Lineage (NCBI taxonomy): Eukaryota > Metazoa > Arthropoda > Insecta > Lepidoptera > Noctuidae > Cosmia > Cosmia pyralina. The sequence goes on from OX276354.1 coordinate 20,078,471, forward strand.
TACATAAATCTTCTTTACACTTTTCTAGAAGTCAAACGCCAGTAAATGTCGTTTCACGTTTTTAAATGTATAGTATTAAATCTCCATACAATTTATAGCGTATGAAAAATCTGATTCCCATCAAACATTAGCGTAATAGAAAGAGCATAGAATGCTAAGTACAAATGATATAATTTAACGATAAAACTGCTAGTCCCGTTAAAGGTATAATTAAAATAAAAAAACATTACCATGCAAAATCGCGTTGCACCCTGGTTTTCATGATCCACATGTATCTATAATAATAATAGTAATACAATTATTAAATCTACACATAACTTCAGCTGTAACACATATTCAAACCAAACTGTAACAGTATGTAATAGTGTATTAATTTTTTCTTCCTATAATGGTACCGAACGAATGATTATGGCTGCTGGTTTATGAAGAGAAGCAGAATAAAGGCAGATAACTGTTTGATTGCTTGTTTTATTAATTTTATCGTATCTTAGTACCTACTGCCAACTCCTCACCGTGAAAAGTAGGTGCGTGTGCACTTAATATATTATTTATCGATTTTTTTCGTTTTTTTTTTTTATTGTGAGTTTTTGACAGATGCATTGGCGACTGTTTGATAAACACCTTTAAGATAAAAAAAAAAACAATCATCATCTATCCAACAATGTTGGAGTCAGCTTCCAGTCTAACCGGATGCAGCTGAGTACCAATATTTTAGATGGAGCGACTGCCTATCTGACCTCCACAACCCAGTTAGTTACTGGGTAATAATATTAGGTCTTTACCTATGAAATTGCCGTTCTGCAGTACTGGCCATTTCAAATGAAAATAATTTTTGTTTGGCTAAGAATTCTAATTTAAAATTAATTTTACTTTAAAAACATGGATTTTTTTTTCCAAAAGTAGTCATTTGTTTATTGATTAGTGTTACATTTTCATCGCATTTTAATCTTTTTCGTCATCATGGATACGTTAAAAATTCGAGTAATTATGGAATATGAGTACCTTCGTGGCAGCAACGCGGCACAAGCGGCACGCAACATCAACGACGTTTACGGAGCTAACACTACAAACCAACGCACCACTTGTTATTGGTTTGCTCGCTTCCGTTCTGGAAATTTCGAACTGAAAAATAAACCTCGCGGCCGTCCGAAGACTGGTCGACAATGACGAATTAAAGGCGATTGTGGAAGCTGATGATACACAATCTACGGCTGAATTAGCAGCAGCTTTCGACGTTAGCATCAAAACAATATTGGTCCATTTGCGTCAAATTGGCAAGGTAAAAAAGCTTGACAAATGGGTGCCTCACGAACTCGATGATCGCCAGCGCGAAGTACGCGTCGAGACGTGCCTTGCACTGCTCAGCAGACACACAAATGAAGGAATTTTGAACCGCATTGTTACCTGCGATGAAAAATGGATTCTGTTTGATAACCGCAAGCGCTCAGCAAGTTGGTTGGATCCTGGTTCAGCACCTAAACAATGCCCTAAACGAAAATTTACCCCTAGAAAAGTGATGGTCACTGTTTGGTGGACTAGCGCCGGTGTGATTCATCACAGCTTCTTACCAAACGGGGTGAGCATTACATCAGATGTGTACTGTGAAGAACTGAACACAATGATGGAGAAGCTGGCACATCTCCAACCAGCATTGGTTAATCGCTCGTCTCCGCTGCTCCTGCACGACAACGCGCGACCTCATACTGCACAGCAGACGGTCTCCAAGTTGCAAGAACTGGGGTTGGAAGCTCTCCGTCATCCGCCCTACTCACCAGACCTTGCGCCTACAGACTACTACTTTTTCCAGAATTTGGATAACTTCTTGGCGGGAAAAAAATTCAATACCCGAGCGGCAGTACAAAATGCCTTTGAAGAATTTGTTGCCTTCCGTCCAGCTGATTTCTTTAAGAAGGGCATCAATAAACTGCCACTGCGTTGGCAAAGATGCATTAATTGCATGGGTGATTACTTCGATTAATACAAATAAAAAATGCATGAAAAAAAATCGTTTAAATTTTTTCATACAAAACGGCAATTTCATAGGTAAAGACCTATTAAGTTACTCCTTGGTAAGACTGGTTATTAGACTTTCGGGCTTCTGAAGGAAGACCCGGAACGACTGTAAAAGATCCACGAATGACAGCCGGGACCAACGGCTTACCGAGGGACGGAGGGGTCTCGGTATGTTGTAAAGATGGTCACCCATCCACGGACCAACCGCGGCAAGCGTTGTTTAATCTGATCAATCGACCCGTGCGGCTGTTATTACTCAGCCGAAAGAAAGAAATAAAATAGGTACGTTTATTTGCGGTAAACATGACGCATCCGGTTACATTGGAAGCCGACCCCAACATAGTTTGGAAAAGGCTAGGCAGATTGAAATTTTTAAATGGTCTTTCGCAACCTTCCACACCCACACCCACCGCTACTTGAGCAGTCGACGGTCGCTTTACTTATTTAAACAAGATCAACTATCCATGTCAACATCAGCCGGCTTACTACTTATCTATGACTTTTGTATTTGCAACGCTACCTCCCGGACCATAAAATATTATGAATAGGCAAATGATTGCGTACTACATTAGAAGGTAAGTAGGTATCTTCTTTCATTAGCTCAGCCTCGATAAAGTGTTTTTTTTATTAGAGTCGGCTGATGCGGTAATTAGATATCGCGATTGGAGCAACTAGATTCGTTGGCACGAACGCCTTTATGAATACACATATGAAACTTTTGCCAGCGGCTTCGCCCGCGTGTATGTCGGAAATTATCCCACGGGAACGTACCTCTACCGGGATAAAAAGTATCCTATGTCCTAATCTAGGTCATGGTCTACCCATGTGCCAAATTTCATCCAAATCCCTTCTGCTTTTTTAGCGTGAAAGCGTAAAGTCTGCACTACACTACTCGCGAAGTTAACCGAATACGAGAGTGTAGATGGACTTCGGTTCACTTCTTGCAATCATTTTAACCACTTTTAACTTCGACCAGTGCTTCGTCGAAGCAACTCCGTGTAGTGTAGTGCAGGCTTAACAAATAAACAAAACTCACTTTCACATTTATAATATTAGTTCATTATTAAATAAGATTCCATGCATTTCACTTCTTGATATCGTGATAACATGGACGTCCATGAAAATGCTGCCGCGCCGTCACGTTTTAAAATTATAAATGCGCACAACGTTTCACCCAGACTAGGTATCTATGATATTGTTGTATCATGAACTATACTGGTTATGCTGATCCAGATGATGCGAGAGTAGTAACCAGCAGTAATTAAGGGCCGGAATAAAATCATATACTTATGTGCCTACCTACAACAAAAGAGGTAAGTAATAGTCTTTTTGCTGGTGTTTACAGAAACATCGTTGAAATGTGCTCTGCAGCTTCAGACTGCAGTCATTACAACAGCAGGTTCGTTACGTTACCTAGCATAACCTACACTAAATTATGAAGAACATGACGTAATTAAACACATGGGAAAAAGTACTTTTAAATTTAAAACCACACCGTTTTTAATTGGTATTGTGAATGTGACCGAAAAATCAAGCAAGAAAACTAAAAAAAAGTTTTTCTATCATTTTCAGTGTCACGATGCGTTTAAAAAGCCCGCCATTAGTGTTGCCGCCATTACTGGCGCTAACTTTTGCGTTTCGTAACTACTACAGTTTTTTATGAAACAAAATAATGCTGATAATGTTTCTTTTTATAAGGTGTCTGGTGTCTGTCTGTGGTGGTGGTGACTTTAGTCAAAATTGTTTCAAAAAATAATAATTAAATAAGTGAATTCCAGTAATATAACTAAACGTACAACATTGCTCACTAGTGATGCGATTTGCTTGTAAAAGTCGAATGTTGATGATCAATTATTTTAAACTAACAAATTCTGGAATAAATGAATACGTATTGTATTGATTCGTCTACCTACATTTATTTTATGATCGAAGTTTTATAAAATTTAATTTTATTTCTAAAACGACAAGTCGTAAAACAGATTTTCTTTACATAATAATTTAAAACAACAATAACATTACTTATCTTAACAATTTCGAGCACATGAAAATAAAAAAATCGCGCTGAAATAAATTTATCTTTTTTCGCTGTATTTATTTACAATTATCTAATGTTAATGTTTGTTTTGTCTTTTCACTATTTGTTCTGATACCATTACTAACATGGCAACATCTGTGACCAATATGGCGGAATCCGGAATTTCTTATCAGCGAGTGAATTTGTAAAGTATCAGACGAAAATAGTAGATAGATTTATATATAGAAATTAAAACAAGGACAAACTATATTAAGAAAAAAGGACCTACTTAGCACAAAATTGTGTCTTCAACGGTATACATTGGTTATAAAAATAACCGCTCACCGAAATACATGATCGAACATCTGACAATAATAATAAACATGAGTATAATGTTTGCAAAGCTTTCGGGACGAAAAATTGCGTAGAATATTACGTCACGGCGCGGCGGCCTAATGTGCTGGGAATACCGTTTGTGCATTGTAAAGATACATGTCGTTGCGAAGGTCCACAATGATTCACGAGGTTAATTGAAGTTTTGCTTCGATAATACGTAATTGGCTGGTCGTAAGTGTTGTTACGCGATAAGTGTAGTTTCGCCTTCGTCGGGCGTTGACTCGTCTCGCTGGAATCCGGTAGAAACGCGGCCCGCGGGTGACTAATCGATGAGATGATCGAGAGTGTATCACGACGAGCCTTTAGCAGTTCTAGCGGGACGTATAACGTGCGTGCTTCGGAACTGGCGCGCGAACGAAAGCTCAACATCTTCAATGTCACTGTGCAGTTTCTGGATGAGACCCAGCACTCCTTTCAAATCGAGGTACCTACTTGTTTATCATTTCATTTGTACTTAATTGAATTCATGAATGCTTGTCCTAAAAGTAGATGAAAAGTTCCTAAATCCCTTCTCATTGATGTAGGTATCTGATGGTTTCAGAATTCCAACAACGTCAGCTTATAACAATATCTGTATAAAAAATCATAACAAAATACCTACCTACACAAACAATGTTTCCTTTTACCATTTTGATATAGGTTGCCTTAAATCTGATATTCTCAGAGTAACAATAGTTTTATGATAAAAAAAAAAACAACATAAACTAACAACAGCTTAAAACACTAAGACGACCCACTGACCGAAATTAGAATATCATTAAACACTTACAATGTTCCCAGTTGCTATTCAAAAATTTATTTTATTGAGTAACTTTAGTGAATATTGATTTGCAATTTTTATGAGTATTTTATCAACGGAAATGTATATCAGTAAGTTAAGAAAGTGATAATACTGCAGGAATGTATATGATAAACTTTGAAATTATTATTATTGCAATTTAATTCAACTATTGGTGAATGAAAATCAAAAATATTATTCAGGTATTTTCAGCTAGGAAGTAGCTTATCCAGTAATAATATTAAGCCCTCCAAGGCTTTAAAATATCAGTTAATTCCTTTGCGGTATGACTACTATATTATTGTCAAAATTATGATAATATTAGATTCTGATATCTTCTAAATTGCCTTGAAAATAATCTCTTCCTTGCGGTATAAATATGGCATTAAACTAAATTAAACACAAAATAGCAAGCGTGCATGCTGAAAAAGCATAGAATTATTTTTATGTTGAACAAATAATATTCAATATACGTTATCTGACACGTAAAATCCTTTCATGAAATCTGTGTTCTTTTCAGAAAAAAGCTAAAGGAAATGTGCTACTAGAACAAGTGTATCAACATTTAGAATTGGTTGAGAAGGACTATTTCGGGCTACAATTTACAGAGAATGGAGCACCACCCAGTGCAACAAACACTGAAATAACGGTATGTTTTATTGTTGTTTTATACTATACTTATTAAAAAAAAAATTTCTTCATGTATAATTAAGACTAAGTACAATAATAATTAAAAACATTAAGGTGATTGCACTAAAATAGTCCGTGAAATTCAAGTTTTCTTGTGTTTTTTGCAATTTACAGGTCAGTGTAAGGCTGTATCTTGATCAAAATATGATTCCATGATTTTTATGGTTAAAATTATGTAAATACATATTACCAAGATACAACCTTACACTGACCTGCAAATTGGAAACCCACAAAAAAATTTTAATTTCGTGGGATGCCACAGCTGATCAACCTTAAATGTGTGTCTCCGTTATAATCATCATGATGGCTTATAAAAAAATAAATTGCATTCAAATAATTATGTTACAATCAACCACATAATTAAATAATATTAATTCAATTCACAACAGCAGGGTCTTGTACCTTACAAGAACACTAAAAGGGCACAATAATTGATAACTTTGTTGAAATTATTTACAAAAATAAGTGAAAACAATAGCATATTTTACAAACATGCCATACCTATATTTATGTTAAATTTATTTTTTATTTGTTTACCTTTTATAATAATACCGATGTAATTGTTTTTATTTATTTGGCAAAATACCCAGTAATTAATACAATAAACGGACAAAACATTTATTGACATATTAAAATGCTTACAATTTAGGTCTGCTTTCCCAGTAAGGTAAAACTTGCATGAATATAATAAGGTAAAACATGCACACATTATGACTAAGCTCCACAATACCATCAGGGTAATTTTGTGCTCAAAAACAATAATAATAATAAATAAATTCTTTATTGTAATAAACAGGTTACAGAAAGAATTTGATACCCTGACTCTAGAGCTCAGGAGCCAGTGACTTCTTCCAGTTAGGTTACAATTATGCAAGTTTTATGCAGCGAAGGTAAATTATATTACCTACTAAAAATTAAGTATAATTTTTCAAATCTAACTTCTAAGATGTATTGATGATTCTTATGGTTATAATTATGTAAATACATGTTTTTTATTGTACCGCATCATATTTTAATCAAGACACAACCTGAAACTGACCTGCAAATTGCAAAAAACGCAAGAAAATTTCAATTTCGTGGGCTACCACAGCGGATCCACCTTAAGGTGTTGTCAAGACAAGTAAATTAGCAAATAAATAAGACAATAATGCTTCCAAAACATACTTGTGCCAAATGTAGTTGTGTCAGAAAACATTAAAGGATTTTTTTAATAATTAAAAAGCTAATATACTAGTTAGTATAACAATGTGAAAAATTATAAAAAAATAAATTATAATATGTTGTCTGTGTTGTCCCACTGAAGGAAAAATTAAATGGGGCCTTCCCTTTAATTTTTTCACTCAACTCGATCCTGCGCTAACATACCAATCCCGCCTAATAATAGGCGTTAAGCTCGTCCCGCCATCTATACCTCGTCTGCCGCGAAGCTATTGGATGTTTTTAGAAGAATGTTTTGAAAAAATTTTTATGGATGTTCTAAAATTTTCCTATCACGAATCCAGAACAGTTGTGTTGTGTGTAGTAGATTGCATAATTGATTGAGATTTATATGTCCACTAGCAAAGTAGGTTAATTGTCGATTCAACCAAGCCCTCTTTTTGTTTACTTTTGAAGGATGACATAAATTGTTTACATTTTGGCTTGTAGTGACAATATCTGTTTTGTATTAGCTGTAAGTATTTGAAGTTACAATGGCAAATCAATCAATTGGTATAGTACCATACAGCTCATTTTTAATTACCACAATAAAATATAAATAGGTAGGTACTATAATTTGCGGTTAGTTAATTAGTGGTTATAATTGCACTCATGCCTGTAACTTGCACAAAAGTATGCAAATAGGTTGCACGCCGTGTGCCATAACAACTTCTGATTGGTGAATGTCACAATGGCATGCCAGCTACTTGCAGTTTTGTACAATCTACAGGCATGTGTTCCCGCCCATAGGCTTCATTTAAAATAAGTAAACTGTTCTTAGAGAGCATTCAAAAAATTAAACTATTCTATGTTTATTGTTCTTATGATTTTATGAATGACATACTGCACAATTTTATTCACAAATTCGTTATTATTTTGTCCTTAGGTAAGCCAAGTCTTCTTTCTATGCAGTATGCAGTTATAATGTTCATTTGCATTATTATTTACTAGCTTTTGCCCGCGGTTTCGCTCGAGTTAATTTAGAATTTGACAATCAATTCAGGTTGTACTCTGCTTGTAATAATATAATTCAATCATGATTCGAAAGACACGTGACACCATCTATTATCATAAGAAAGTTATTTTTGTTTTCCTTGGGAACATTACTTTTTTTCGGGATGAATGGTAAGTACCCTATGTCCGTTTCTGTACACCTGACAATGTATAAACAAAATTTCAGGATGATCTGTTCAGTGGTTATAGGGTAACAAACAAACAAACTTACTTTCGTATTTATTATATTAGTAACAAGAATTAATAACTGTCAATTATTTACATTTCAAAATAATATTTTTTCTGTTTAGTTCTAGGTACTTCTCCAAGTGTTGATCCAAGTTAATGTTCAGTTAGCAAAAGAGATATCTAGGCAGGGTAGAGTAACATATTTGTTTAAGAATTGCTTCATGTTCAATTTTATATACTTATATTACTTTGTTTTTGCAATACTCCTACATTGTAACATAGCAACAGAAAATTGTATATTGTCACGAAATTGAACATGAAGCAATTCACATACAAATATGTTAATATAGGTACCCTGCCTAGATATCGCTATTGGTGACTGTACAGTACTTGTACTTGATGTAAGTACCTAAGAGGAATTCGAAATTCAAGTACTTAACGTTTTTTCTTCCTCAAATTAAGTTTGAACAGAAATTCACAATTTTATTATAAATCAATAAATATTTATGTTTTTGTTATAATAATTTTCTACCATTATTACCACCTTAGACCATTGCTTAAGGAAATGCAATAAATTGTTGATTATACTCTTACATCAATTAACAATAGAAATTGTTCATACCTACACATGAGATTACGTTTTGATAAAAAAACTTTTTTACAAAAAAATACAACCGACTTCCAAAAACAACACTACAAAGTGAAAAATAACTTTAATTTCGGAAGTCGGTGTCTGATTAAATGTATTTTTGTTTTTGCCACCGACTTCCGAAATTAAAGTTATTTTTCACTTTGTAGTGTTGTTTTTGGAAGTCGGTTGTATTTTTTTGTAAAAAAGTTTTTATTTTTCACTTTTTAGTGGGTCTGTTTATAATTTGTATAAGTTACAATAGTCTAATGTCAATTCCACGGGACGTTAATTCCACAACCACTCACCACACGCATTGTGTGACGAGCGGAAATTGCTTAGCAACCATATTAAAGTAATCGAATCGCAACCCGTGAAATATTTATCATTGAGTAGTTCCGGTAGCCATCTGTGGTCTTCATCATCAGTTCCACTTCACCAAGTGGTGCTTTCTGAGAGCAAATACACGAGCTACTATAAAAAATACCCAAATCACTATAGGTGTGCCTATAATATTTGAAGAGTTCCTTCGATTTCTCCAGGATCCCATCATCAGAACTGGATTTTGACAAAAATGGGACCATTTGGGAAGTATATACCCTTTCCAACAAAAAAATATTTTTTCAAATCGGTTGGCAAGTGACGGAGTTATGCGCGAACAAACATAAAAAAAAAAAAAAAATACAAACATCCGAATTGAGAACCTCCTCCTTTTTTAGAAGTCGGTTAATAAACCATTGTTCTTGATTCTACGCCGTATTATGCATTTCTTGAGATTAAATAATCATGTATTGGACCATATTGAACTAGACTAAATAATAAATAGTACTTACTAGAAAAAAAAATCAATCTGCCTAGCCTTTTCCCAACTATGTTGGGGTCGGATTCCAGTCTAACCGGATGCAGCTGAATACCAGTATTTTACGTGGAGCAACTGCCTATCTGACCTCCACAATCCAGTAACTGGGTAATACAATACCCCTTGGTAAGACTGGTTTTCATACTTTCAGGCTTCTGACGACCCGTAACGACTGTCAAAGATCCACGAATGACAGCCGGGACCAACGGCTTAACGTGCTTTCCGAGGTACGGAGGAGTTTCGGCATGTAAAGATGGTCACCCAGCCACGGACCGACCCCGGCAAGCGTAGCTTAGCCTGATGGATCGACCCATGCGGCTGTTATTACTTAGCCACGAGCTCTTCCTACTACTGTACTTACTAGAAAATCGCGTCTAATAAACAAACATTGAGACTGAATCACTGATAATAGATGGACTAAATTGTACCAAAATAGACTGATATCTAGGTGATTGCATCTCAGTAGACTCTGCAAGAGGCTGCAGATGGCTGATGGGGCCGAAAGGTTCTGGAGTGGTCAGGTCGCCTACCGCGTAGCGTTGCAAAACCTACCACAAGGTGAACTGATGACCTTGCGAAGACGGCAAGAATCCGCTGGCACCGGGAAGCACAGAACCGTTCAAAGTGGTGATGCTTGAGGGTGGCCTATGTCCAGCAGTGGATGTCTTTCGGTTGAAATGATGATGTTGATGAGGTACTGCAAATTGCGATGAGGCGAACTTGACTTCTTGAAAGTCAGTGCCCATATAATGAAATTTTCTTGAAAACCTTTGATCCCTTGTTATGGCTTGGCTAAAGCTTTGATTGTACTAATTGATAAAATATTTAAAAACCGTGCAGTATAGTTATGCGAATCCTAATCCCAACTAATATTATAAATGCGAAAGTGAGTTTGTTTGTTTCGCTTTCACGCTAAAACTGCTGAACGGATTTGGATGAAATTTGGCACACGGGTAGACCATGGCCTGGAAAAGGACATAGGCTACTTTTTATCGAAATACCACGCGGGCGAAGCCGCGGGCGGGAGCTAGTATTTATCATAAATGAGATTGCGCGAAACATTTGGACTGCTGCAAAGATTCCCACCAAACTATGACTACCCTGTTATGACAAATTCAATGACAGCTGTGTTCTGCCAGGCAAAAAAATCCACTTGCATAACCTTTTCCCAACTGTTGGGGTCGGCTTCCAGTCTAACCAGATGCAGCTGAATACCAGTATTTTACATGGAGCGACTGCCTATCTGACCTCCACAACCCCAACAGTAATAGTTAGACTGGTTACCTTGGTTAGACTGGTTGTCAGACTTTTGGGGTTTTGACGACCCGTAATGACTGTCAAAGATCCACGAATGACAGCCGGGACCAACGGCTTAACGTGCTTTCCGAGGCACGGAGGGGTCTCGGTATGTAAAGATGGTCACTCATCCACGGACCAACCCCGGCAAGCGCAGCTTAACCTGATGGATTAACCCGTGCAGCTGTTATTACTTAGCCAGGAGCTCTCTACCAGGCACCTACAGAAAAATAGTGAAAGAGAAGTGTGTGACAACAACAGCCTTGTTTTTTTTTTCGTGGTGAAATCCTCATGGATACTCTCCGGCTGAGAACAATGGAGGGCTATGTCGGACTCCTACCGACTAAAACCCCACTGATCCTTCTAGTACCATGAGTCGGGGGCCGGGAGATACTTGTACATTCGCAGCACCCCTGACTGGTATCAGCCCGCCCAAAAATTCCCAGATATATTTAACTAGGTACTTAATAAATTACTGTGACAAATTTGTAGCCCATTCATCACTCCTTAAACATCATTGTACTAATTAAAAATTAACACCAATTATAGAACTGCTTAATTCAATTAGATCTAAAAACATAATAATAACGTGGAAGTATGTTGGAACAAATGAGTCACAATAATATCAGTGCAATTCACATTATAATCCTTGGAAGTTCCTACTCAAAGATTATGGTATTTTTTTTAAATTGTGTTGTCATGCTCTGAGTCATCTGTCTGGTGTTCCTAGTATTTTATGACGTCTGTAACAGCTGTCTTTAAGGGCATGATTTGTAGTGTGCACTTTGCTAAGCGTTTTCATACTAATATGAACTTTATTCATACTTGTTTAGTGTTCATATTCGTATAAGCGAGTATAAGCAATCGTCGCACACGAATAAGGACGTTAATGTTGTAGTAATAATGTTCATATTTGTATGCGACGCTTACTTAGCAAAGTCAAAGAGTGATAGATCTGTGAATCTTGCCCTAAGTGACTGTTCATCGTATTGCCTTATATGGTGTTATGCAATCTACTCTGGGCCAAAGGATATCCTTATTTACATACGCACATGCGTGTTTCGTCACCAATAAATTATTTTATTAGTAGAATATGTACCATCGATCAACTCAGCATGGATGAAATGGCGACAGGTTATAGGAACAACTTGCGACCCACGGATGGTTAAAGGGGAAAAATTACAAGTCCGTGATAAGGCCTGTCGTACTTTATGGATCGGAATGCTGGGCAGTGAAGAAGACGGATGAAAAAAAATTGCATGCAGCGGAGATGAGAATGTTGAGATGGATGTGTGGAGTGACGAGAATGGATAAAGTAAGAAATGAGTATATAAGAGGAAGTTTGAAAGTGGCGCCAGTGACAGAAGTTGAAAGGAAATCGTCGTCTTGGTATGAGCCATGTGATGAGAAGGGACGAAACGCATGTGACTAAAAGAGTGATAATATACATGTGGATGGATGGAGAGGCAGAGGAAGGCCAAAGAAAAGATGGATGGATTGTGTGAGGAATGATATGAAAGAGAAGGGAGTGAATGATAGCGTGACGGTTGACAGGGGAGAATGGAAGAAGAAAACGTGGTGCGCCGACCCCAAGTAATATGGGATAAGGGCAGGAAGATGACGTACCGTCGATAAATAAGTGTTATTATTGATCGAAAATATGTACTTACATTTTTTCTTCGTGCATGTCCTTGTAACTTCAATACTAGTGTTGGTACACCTTGCTTCCTTGCGAACATTTTAATTAGTGTGTCTAAAGTTGTGTATTTCATAAAGTCATAACTCTCGATTATCGAATTATGTACGCATTGTAAAGACTTCGATCGTGCGAAATCTCAAACTCCTACGGCTCTCGTCTCGCAGTTCGTGATAAATACGTCTGTGACAGACAGACAGACGAATAGAGCACTATCTTATGGCAATTCCGTTTACCTTTTGAGGTAAGGGACCCTAAGGGCCTGCGTCCACTGGCGGCACGGCACGGCAGGGGATCGCATAAAAATCCTTTGCTGTACCGTGCCGCCTGTGGGCGCATGCCCTTAAAATACATTCTAATTATTATGTAAGACGTAAAAATATGGCAGAAACAATTGCTTGTAACATTGGGTGAAGTATCTAAGATAAGACTATGTACAGCCCTACCAACTTATCTGTGAACTGAAAGAGGACTGCACCGTCGATGCGTCGACACAATCGAATGACATTTCAACATGACGGCCGTAGTTCCAATTTTAGCCATTTCACAGATAAGTTGGTAGGAGTGTAATTGGAAAGTCTCAATAATCTTGATACAGGAACTCCTAGTACGCACGGCTACAGATCAAGCTTACCATTTCCAGTATAAGCTGATCTCGCATTGTATAGGATTTCCTTACAATGAGAGGTCAGTGTAAACTGGAAATGGATAGCTTAATGTGTAGCCGTGTGTACAAGAGCCAGGGCTACACAGATGTTTGTGACTTTGAAGTGTAAATAAAGAAATTATTAAAATTATTATTAAATCTTGAGCTGTCTTCCCGTAAGAATATAGTTTTTATCTAGGTACTAGCGACTTCGTCTGCATAAAATTTCTTGTCCTCGCGACCGACTCCGTCGCATTGAATCGCCTGCCCGCGATATTACTTACGACTTTTTTTTCTTTTTGCTCGGTTCCTAAGTATCCTAGCGTGATGTTAAATAGCAAAAAGCCTTTCTCAAGGACTAGTAGTTCTGGAGATTAGCGCGTTCAAAGAAAAAAACAAACTCTTCAGCTTTATTATTAGTACTCGTACTTATAGATAGATTATATCGATTCAAGGTGGGCGAAACGGATGTTAGCCGTGTTAAAATTAGTGGAATTCGCGCTTGGTTCGAGGCACCTAAGAAAAACACATCAGAAGTAAGCGACCGGTCTATTCTGTGAAAATCTCACCATGAAAACTTAGATAAAGTGATCATAAAGTGAACTGTCAATACTGTCAACCCCTAGCATCAGAGGCCTTAGTGCGAGTTTTTATACTTACTCGATCGCGTTAACGTAAACTTCTATTTGTACTGAAACTGAATAAGCGCCGTCTGGTGACAGCAATGGGAAACACAATTATTCCATACAAATTGACGTAAGGTAACGTTAACGTAAACGCGATCGAGTAAGTATAAAAACTCGCACTAAGCCCTCAGGTGGAATAACGACTCACTTCACCTAAGTTATCACGGTGAGATGTTTACAGAATAGCACTACACACTACAGGTATTATTGATTAACGATTGCGTGATGCCATAGTTAACACATCGTTACAAGCATAGCTGGTAATTCGTTTTATATACTGGTAGTTAGCTAGAAATAGTTAGTTTCTAATTTTATGGTATGAAAAGTAAGTCGCTGTGTCCTTCTCCAAGTACTAAGCGAGCGCCCTGTCAAGTTTTATCAAAATATTTTGTGTAGTTTAGCAGTAAAAACGTAGCAGACATACGGACAGACAAACTCTTACACAGACTTTTGTTATGAAATTGTGCATTGATCTAATCACTGCAGTAGTCGTCCGTCATAAGATTATTTAGGTGATGAAAAAATAATTAGCAGCATAACTTATTAAATTATTTTATGTACGTAAAAATAACTTCGTTATCATAATTTCGATAATTAAGATGAGCTTATTGATACTTCCGTTCATATTTGCGTTATTTAGAGAAACATTTTAATCAGATTTTTTGGAGATTAGATCTCCGATTTTTAATGACTGTCTTATCGTGCAGATTATTATATGAATCTAAACTTTCCTAAAAGCTGTCACATAAGTCGTTGTAATTTTTTGATAAGACAGTCCTTTATTGATTCTTTTAAATCTGATCTCTAGTTTCGATCGAATTAATAAATTTTTGCACGTGTTTTTGTAATCATTTGTGTGGGAATTCGTTTGATGTTGTAATAGGTATCTTGTATCAGTCCAATTTATTTATTTAAAATAGGTACGCCAACAGCATGTACATTGTACATTAAATACTAAAAATTAGCAGGTATGGGTTCTTATGTATATACCAATTACAGGTGTACACGACATTCACTTATAACAAAGTAACCTTCGTAGATTATATTAAATTACAATGATTAAATTAATATTATTATTCATTAAAATGAAAAACAAAATTATAAACAAAACAGCTTTGACTTACTTAAGTCTAAAAAAGAACTAAAATTGTCTTACACAAATATCAATAAAGATGTTTCAATCTGCCTAGCCTTTTCCCAACTATGTTGGGGTCGGCTTCCAGTCTAACCGGATGCAGCTGAATACCAGAATTTTACATGGAGCGACTGCCTATCTGACCTCCACAACCCATTAACTGGGAAATACGATACCCCTTGGTAAGACTGGTTGTCAGACTTTCGGGCTTCTGACGACCCGTATCGACTGTCAAAGATCCACGAATGACAGCCGGGACCAACGGCTTAACGTGCTTTCCGAGGCACGGAGGAGTCTCGATATGTAAAGATGGTCACCCATCCACGGATCGACCCCGGCAAGCGTAGCTTAACCTGATGGATCGACCCGTGCGGCTGTTATTATTTAGCCACGAGCTCCTCATATATCAAACACACAATATATCAATAAAGATGTATATGTAGTGGTATGTTTACCCACACATGCACGCCACTTGCGAGCTTATAAGTATCTAAGACGTTCACCGTCATCTTAAGTTCGAAGTCACGCGTTGTCACGACAACACATATTACACAGTCGTTTACTGACGGCTACTCGCGTCAATCATCATAATTATATATCATTTCATACTAATCATCATAAGTAATTGTACCGTGTTTAGTTGTAGTAAATACATTATTAAATTCATAGTGTAAATCTGAATGGACATTTAATTTCTCACTATAGAACCTACATCACGTCCCAACAAAAGTTCTATATTGGTGACCCCGACGTGAATAAAATAATACGGTTTCATACTTTGATCCGCGAGTGCAATTGCGTTCAATACAGACGTAGATTTTGTTTGTATTGTTACTGTGAACTATTTTACAAACCTTCAAAATGGTCAACCCTAACACTGCTGCTGCCGCTGACTATAAAGTTACCATCGATCCTGAGCACACAGCCGCCACGGCTGCCGCCACACCTGGTAGTGTCAACGCACCTCAGCAAGCTGGTCCGTGTTATACCATAGACCAGCACCAGCCGCCAGAGACGGGGGCGATCACCATCAACTCCCGCATCGCCGACTTCTGGGCAGCGCGTCCACGACTGTGGTTCCATCAGTTTGAGGCCATAATCGGTGCACAAAAAGCAGGTGACTTACATAAATACCAATTAGTTATAGCTAAGTTAGGTCGAGACGAATTGGGTCAAATTAGTGACATTCTCGAGAGCCCACCCGCAAATGGTAAATATCAAGCACTAAAGGATAGGTTAATTTCGGCATATGAAGAATCCGAATCCAAGCAATTACACACATTGCTTACGAAAGTCGAGCTAGGGGATCAACGACCCACTCAACTCCTTCGTAAAATGCGAGAACTCGGAAGAAACAAAATTCCCGAGGACACGATCAAAATTTTGTGGTTAGATCGCCTGCCTCAAACAGTCCGCGCAGTAGTCACAGTCTGCGATGTTACGTTGGACAACGTCGCAGCAATTGCTGATAAGATCATGGAAACTTCACGGCCATCTGAAATCTGCTCTCTAAATCCGGTCGCTATCCCTACACAATCAACAGATCAACAATTTAATAATTTAATTAAAGAAATTGCCGCGTTAAATACAAAAATTAGCGATCTACAAAACACGCGCCAGAGGAGTCTCAGAGTGTCCGAGGAGGAAAATAGGAGTCGTGGCATTTATCAGTCGCGATCACGGTCACGATCACGCTCTCGGTATCTTGACAATCAAAATAGATACAGGCGTCAAACAGCGCAACCGGGAGACAAAGATTACGAGTGCTTCTATCACTATATTTATGGGGATAACGCCAAGAAATGCGGCGACGATCAATGCATCAAAAATGCGTTAAACTAAAGCCGACACCTGCCTTGGCGAGTGTAGGTGTCGAAGGAACATATCGCTTGAGCGTCACCGACTGGAAAAGTGGTACACATTTTCTTATTGATACCGGCGCTGATATTTCAGTTATTACCTATAAAAACGTGAATCGTCAACCCGCCGATTTTACGTTATTTGCTGCTAATGGGACCACAATCAAAACATATGGGACTCAGAAAATGACTTTGGACCTTGGCTTACGCCGAGCTTTTACCTGGGAATTTGTCCTGGCTGATGTACAGCGGTGCATTATTGGGGCAGATTTCCTAGCCAAACATCAATTGCTTGTTGATCTTCACGCAAAAAAGTTAATTGACAAAGTCACTCTACTCTCTAGGAACACTAACGTAGAAGATGCCTCAAATATACCTACAATAAAGGTCATCGACTCGGATAATAAATATCACTGTATTTTAACAGAGTTCCCAGACCTCACTAAGAGCGAGTGTTTCAAGGACCCACCCAAACACAACGTAACGCATCATATATGTACTCATGGCCCACCTGTTTACGAAAAAGCACGTCCACTTAACGCTGCAAAATACAAAGCGGCAAAGGACGAATTCCAGCGAATGGTAGATTTAGGAATATGCAGGCCGTCATCCAGCCCATGGGCAAATGCTTTACACGTCGTTCAAAAGAAAAACGATGAATTACGCCCGTGCGGTGATTACCGTCGTTTAAACGCAATCACCGAGCCCGACCGCTACCCGATTCCTCGTTTAACGGATTTTACATACATCCTCAAAAATAAAAAAGTTTTATCTAAAATTGATATTCGACGTGCTTACCATAATATAAGCGTCGCACCCGCGGACATACCGAAAACCGCAATAATAACTCCATTTGGTCTGTTCGAGTTTACGAAAATGAGCTTCGGTCTGAGAAATGCTGCACAGACGTTTCAAAGATTTATCAATGAAGTTTTGAAAAATACTCACAATACGTTTTGTTACCTGGACGATATACTTATTGCTTCAGAATCAGAAGAATGTCACATTCATGATCTTAAAGAGGTGTTCAAGCGACTTAGTGAATTTGGCGTCACAATCAACACGTCTAAATGCGAATTTGGGAAATCCGAACTTACATTTCTCGGTTATCGCGTTAGCTGTGATGGCATACGGCCGGACGAAGAAAAGGTCAAAGCTATCAATAACTATCCGCAACCCGAAACCATCGAAGAACTGAGGCGCTTCCTCGGTCTTATAAATTTTTACCGAATGAGCATTCCTAAAGCCGCCGACACTCAAACTATTTTAGACAATTACTTACACAACGCTAAGAAAAAAGACAAGACTAAAATCGCTTGGACCGAAGAAGCAGTCAACGCATTTAATCAATGCAAACATCACATAAGTGAAGCTGTCACTCTCACGCATCCAGACTCATCATCCAAACTTATTTTAATGACCGACGCAGCGAATACCTGCGTTGGCGCAGCACTTCATCAACTAGTCAACAAACGGTTAGAGCCACTAGGATTTTATTCGAAAAAACTAAGTAGCGCCCAGACAAAATACAGTACCTACGACAGGGAATTATTAGCTATGTACATGGCAATAAAACACTTTCGGTATATGATTGAAGGGCGTGATCTCACAGTGTTAACCGATCACAAGCCGTTAACATTTGCTTTATCGAAGAAAGAATCTAAATCCGATCCACCAAGACGCCTTCGTCAATTAGATTTTATTTCGCAGTTTTGCAGCAAAATTGAGTACGTTAAAGGCGAGCTCAATAACGCCGCCGACGCTCTTTCAAGAATAGAAGAGATTCATTTACATGATATTTTCGATTATGAACAATTATACAAAAGCCAAGTCGAAGATACAGAATTATCATTACTAAAGCAAAAACCTAACTTGGAATTTAAATTGTTCCGCATGCCATATGCAAACCATGAGCTTACGTTCGAAACATCAACGTCATCAGCGCGACTTTATTTACCGTCGGAGTTTCGAGAAAAAGCGATTTCAAGTGTCCACGCACTTAACCACCCTGGAGTAGCCGCTACGCGTCGCCTTATCGCCCAGCGCTATTTTTGGCCTAACATGAACTCTGACGTTGCAAACTTTGTAAAAAAATGCATACAATGCCAGAAATGTAAAGTACAAAGACATACAATCACACCTCTAGGAGAGTTCGAAAAATCAGACCGTTTCGAGCACGTTCATATAGATTTAATTGGACCATTACCTCCTTCCGATGGATACACATACTGTGTCACAATGATTGATCGTCATACAAAATGGCCCGAAGTCGTTCCTGTAAAGGACATAAGCGCTGAAACCGTCGCGAAAGCTCTACTCGAGCATTGGATAGCACGTTTTGGTTGCCCTGCAAAAATAACTTCGGATCAAGGTCGTCAATTCGAATCCAATCTTTTCAAACAGCTGACCAAACTGCTTGGAATAGAAAAGATTAGGACAACAGCATACAACCCAAAGGCAAATGGACATGTTGAAAGGATGCACCGAACGCTAAAAGCTTCCATCATGACACGTTGCGATAACACCAATCAATGGTCACAACAATTACCTATCGTGTTATTAGGAATGCGCAATACCGTTAAAGAAGACTCAGGATACAGTCCTGCTCAGATGACCTACGGTAAATCTATGCGTCTACCCGGAGATTTTTTTGTTCCCACCGAAGCAGACATCAACAACACAGATTATACCTGCAAACTCATGGAAACATTAGCGAGCATTCAACCAATCACAAGAATACAAACTGATAACAGAAACATTTTCGTGCACAAAGATTTGACTAAATCTGACTACGTGTTCATTAAAAACGAAGTCAAACGTTCGTTAACACCGCCGTACGAAGGTCCGTATAAAATCCTAAAACGAAGCAAAAAACATTACGACGTACAAGTAGGTTCTCGAAAAGTCACTATTTCTCTCGATCGTCTCAAACCTGCTTATGTTATAATTAATAGCCCTGCACTTCAGTCGCCACATGACGTTTTTGTTTCGCCCAAAACAACAGCGTTAGCACCGGTTGGAACCAAATCGACCTCACTTGAGAAAACTGAACCATCTGTCACTACAAGATCGGGTCGCGTCGTGAAAAAGACCGTGAGATTTGCCATCTAAAACATTTTTTGTCGCCAGTCCCAAAGTCATAAACATATCAAGTGAGAAGTGCGGTGAAGTGTTGTGTTTTAAAATAGACCAACAAAACAAATAATTCTGTGGCGTTCTCATACTAATTATATCAACTTGTAACATATTTATTTTTGTGTTATCGTAACGTAAGTAAAATACTGGTATTCAGCTGCATCCGGTTAGACTGGAAGCCGACCCCAACATTGTTGGGAAAAGGCTAAGCAGATGATGATCGTAACCACTTAGTTAAAACTTAAGTTTAAAACCTTTTTGTTTAAGAACCTTTTGTATCAAGTAGTTACATTATGACCAATGTATTTTAATTTTTTTTACAAAGTGACTTAAGTTTAAGTATCCATTTGTCTAATGTTGTTTTTATATGCCTCATGTTAGCGTAGAGTCTTATTGTTTATTAATTAAGAGTTAGATAAATAGTTATACACTTTTACACCAAACCATTTTATTAGGTATTTGCAATGTTTATTATGTTTACACTTTGCTCATTGTTTTTTGATAATTATTTGTTTACCCTTTTATTAAATTATCTTTATCAAAGGGGGGAGGACATGTAGTGGTATGTTTACCCACACATGCACGCCACTTGCGAGCTTATAAGTATCTAAGACGTTCACCGTCATCTTAAGTTCGAAGTCACGCGTTGTCACGACAACACATATTACACAGTCGTTTACTGACGGCTACTCGCGTCAATCATCATAATTATATATCATTTCATACTAATCATCATAAGTAATTGTACCGTGTTTAGTTGTAGTAAATACATTATTAAATTCATAGTGTAAATCTGAATGGACATTTAATTTCTCACTATAGAACCTACATCACGTCCCAACAAAAGTTCTATATATACTTACTTAAACTAACTAACAAAAATAAGCTTAACTAAGTATGACAGGTCATGTAAATAATTGTTTAAATGACTGCGCAAGAAGGTTTTGAATTTCGGCAGGGAACCAAAGAACACATTCAAATCAGGTAGTTTTGAGTTGAGTTCAATGATAATATTCCAATGGCATATTTCAGTGATTATATGAACGTAGAATATGTGTGTAAAAGCCACTGTTATTCATATTGCTATTCGAAAGTAAAAAAGAGAATTAGTTTTGTATCGGAACTAAGGTTTCGCTTGGTTTAGACTACTTGTAGGTAACAGACTTTTCGCTGTTTTCCCTTCATGGTAGGAAATTCTTACCATTGTGAAAAAGGGATGAAAGCTAGTACCTAGGTAATAGGGTAGGATAATAATAAAAATAAATAAGTTTTCTTATAAGTAAGTAGGTACGGTCAGCAACGTAAGTCGATTAACTCTCTACTTTTACACAACATGTAAATTAATACAAAATTATTTGATTATCCCCGGGAGGAGCTCGTGGCTAAGTAATAACAGCCGCACGGGTCGATCCATCAGGTTAAGCTACGCATGCCGGGGTTGTCCGTGGATGGGTGACCATCTTTACATATCGAGACTCCTCCGTGCCTCGGAAAGCACGTTAAGCCGTTGGTCCCGGCTGTCATTTGTGGATCTTTGACAGTCGTCACGGGTCGGCAGAAGCCCGAAAGTCTAACAAACAGTCTTACCAAGAGGTATCGTATTACCCAGTTAATGGGTTGCGGTCAGATAGGCAGTCGCTCCATGTAAAATACTGTTATTCAGCTTCATCCGGTTAGACTGGAAGCCGACCCCAACATAATTGGGAAAAGGCTAGGCAGATTGATTGATTAATTTGATTATCTCCTTTTTTCATAAAATACCTAAGAGTCTAGTAGATCTTTAAATTATTTTACTTTTTTTTTTCATTAGGATAATAAACTCGGAATTCGAACATTTTTTTTTATTTTTTTTTTTTCTACATAGAAATACGGAACTGTTGATTTTTCCAAAAGTCGCTTTCATAAAAAAGTTTTTAATATTTTATGCTTTACTCTCACCAACACAATTTCTTTCTCTCATAAGTAGTTGCAATTTTTAAAATCCATTTTCATTAGAAAACTCATTCTGAATGCTGTTGCTAAGGTCAGCACCTGTCAGCAAAAACGCGCCTGAATTAAACATGTGTCACCTGACATTCTATTCTCATTTTTCAAGCATTTTTTCCTGTTCTCTTAGAGCCTTAGCACACTTTCGCCGCGAAACTAGCAGCGAATCCGCTACTGCGGTTTCTTCAGTTTAAGTAAACTTTAAGTAAGGTAGGTCAGTTTGAGTAACGTAAGTAGCAACGCAGTAAAAAAACACGGCTTGATACTCACAATTAAATCAAATATTCTAAGGGTACTTACGTTTGACCTAGAATTGAAGCAAGGTCTCAACGCAGAAGTAAATTATCACAGTTGGAGAATTGACTGTGAAGTATATCCATGGTGGCAAATCATGGCTTGAGAAAGCAAAAATCAGAAAAAACTGGAAATTACTGGAGGAGGCCTATACCCGTCGAGGGGTCCTTAATTAAAAATTATTAAATAATTTATTTAGTTAACTTCATTTATTGTAATTAAGGAATAATTAAGGCTTTTTATTTATTATATCAATGTATGGGAGAACATGTTTTTCAACTACAATGTTAAGTTTGTTTTTTGGGATACTTTATTTTCAACTACGGAACACTGCTTTGAGCGTGGTCCGACACGCACTTGGCCGGTTTTCTTCCGTATTGAACAAACGATGTTAAACCCCGACACTAACAAAATAAAGCTCATTTTCCTAAATAATTCTTCTTCTTCCACAGCGTTGGCTAGACAGTACAAAATCGGTGAAGAAGCAAGTCGGCGCAAACGCACAGTTTTGGTTGGCTGTACGATTCTACCCGCCCGAACCGTCCCGATTGGCTGAAGAGTATACGAGATACCTGCTGTGCCTTCAACTGAGGAAGTTGCTGCTTGATGGAAGAATGAACGCGCCGAAGAATACCGCGTTGTTGCTAGCTTCGTTTACTGTGCAAGGTAAGCTGATAATTAATAAGTCGACCTGTACAAATTACTATGAATGCCACTGTGCGCGTTGGTCTGGTTACCTGGTCTAGAAAGAAAAAAAATATCTATCTTTCTTTCAAGCTTCTTGCGGTTTTGTGTTCGATCCCCGGGCTCGGACAGTGTTGATAGTGTTATTGGGGTTTCCCTTAGAGAAAGCTGAAAGCCAAAAGCTGCTTAAGTCTTTATAATAAAATAAAAAGAATTTTTATTTCTATCTAAGTTTGCTTTATCGGGCTGAATGTGACCATAAGGGCCTTAGCACACCTCCGCCGCGAAACAGCGAGTCAGTTGAATTGAACTACTGCGGTTTCGCAGCGGAGGTGTGGCCCTTAACGGCGAACATGCTATTATGACATCTGACAAACAAATGGTTAAACCACAGTCTATACATCATACAGTCGTCCGACGAGAGCCCGAGCTGCTTACGTAGTTCGCCGAACTTCGTATGCAGCTCGGGCTTCGTCGGACGACTGTATGATCTGACTGTGGTTAAACACTGAAAATTTTTAAAATTAAACACTGTCTCTTTTCCATGTTACAGCATACATGTCGTATTTTAAATTCTTTTGACGTCATAATCATAATATACAGCATCATTGATCTGTGTTTTTACGTAAGCAGGTCATTAATTGTATTATTTTTCCTTGTGTATAAACAATTATTTTAACGTAAATTTATTATAACATATTCTGGTAGAATGAACTGTTCATGAAGGTATTTTAAACATTATCCTCAAAGTTTTCCTTTATGGAAAAATTTAAAGTAAATAATTGTGTCCATATGCTCTCATACGGACACAATTATTTATTTTATATTTTTCTATTTTTATATTTTTATTGTTTGAGTAAGACTTGTCCAAGGGGATGGCGAAGTAGACCGAGACATAACGCACCGGATCAACTCAGGATGGATAAAATGAACAACTTGCGACCCACAGATGCCCCTCAAGTTGAAGGGGAAAATTTACAAGTCCGTGATAAGGCCTGTCGTACGTTATGGATCGGAATGCTGGGCAGTGAAGAAGACGGATGAAAAAAAATTGCATGCAGCGGAGATGAGAATGTTGAGATGGATGTGTGGAGTGACGAGAATGGATAAAGTGAGAAATGAGTATATAAGAGGAAGTTTGAAAGTGGCGCCAGTGACAGAAAAGTTGAAAGGAAATCGTTTGTCTTGGTATGGGCATGTAATGAGGAGAGACGAAACGCATGTGACTAAAAGAGTGATGAATATACATGTTGATGGATGGAGAGGCAGAGGAAGGCCAAAGAAAAGATGGATGGATTGTGTGAGGAACGATATGAAAGAGAAGGGAGTGAATGATAGCGTGACGGTTGACAGGGGAGAATGGAAGAAGAAAACGTGTTGCGCCGACCCCAAGTAATATGGGATAAGGGCAGGAAGATGATGATTGTTTGAGTAAGTAGGCACTCTTGCCTACTTATTCAAACAATGCACAATTATTATGTTTAGGTGCCTGTATAGCTTATAAATTATTTGAAACAAAGAGAAAGAGAGACGAGACGAATTATGAGATAGATGTAAACTAGTATACGACCGTACAAACAATCTTCAAACTTTGAAGATTGTTTCTAAGGTCGTACACTAGTTTACATCTTCAAATGCCAACCTAACGAGCCCGTTCTTTTCTGTACAATCTACTTGGTCGAATACACAACTATTTGATTAACTAATTGACTCCTTGACAATAGGGATGATGCCTGAAAAAAATATTAGACACGTATTTTTTGCTTTATCATATTAATAGAAAATTACTTATATAACACGCATTAAAGTTGGGGAGTGGGGGCTCGCTACGTCACTTGTACGTATAAAATCTAGCAACACGTGCCGTCACGCGATGTTTTAAGTCAATGTATCGCCGTAATCATTTGATTTTGTAAAAAAAGAAAAAATACGTGTCCGATATTTTCTAATAATCTACATGACGGACAAAATAAAAATTTTTAGTCATCATCCCTATTCAAAAATACTCATTCATCTTCATAATCAGTAAAACTCAGATTTAGTTTGAGCTCTCTTTGAAGGTTTTGTCTTACTTTTCCGTTCAGATTTATTTTTCACAGTGTCATTCATGACCACATAGGAGATGGCGGGACAAAACTGGGAAGAGAAAGATGAAAGGAGTGGAGGGAGAGCCTTTGCCCAGGAGTGGGATAGAGTAGGCTAGCTGGTTGAAAGGCCTACATTGTCCTCCCATTACATATTAACACTGTTATTTGAAAATATTGTAAAAGCCCATTATTTTTAAAAGTGTGACCATGGAGTTTCTTGCCGGCTCTTCTCCATAGGAAACGACCCATTTGGAACCATGCACCTAGCTTCTGACGTTTCATAAGTGCCCATGTAGGTTTATGTGAAATAAAATATTTTGATTTTTTTTTTGTAAAAATAAAAAAAACTAATTACTATACCATTGACTTTGATCCAAAAATTCTCGTTTACAGCGGAACTAGGCGACTACAACGTGTCAGAACACCCTCCGAACTACTTATCAGACCTCTGTCTGCTGCCCAAACAGAACGCGGAAGACGAGCGTCGAATCAGAGAGCTCCACAAGTTACACAAAGGACAATTACCTGCGGATGCTGAGGCGAACTTTCTAGAACACGCGAAGAGATTAGACTGCTACGGTGTTGAGTCGCATCCTGCTAAGGTAAGACATTCTTCTTTATACAGGGTGTCATTTAAATAACTGAAAACCCGAAGCAAAATAAATAAGTAAGAATCGTAGCAGGTGGCGTTCTGAGTTTCTGCCTAACCCCATGGAAAAAGGCGTGAATTTATGTATGTGTCGCAGCCAACTAGCTTAATTAGCCGTTTAGTTAGCGGCTGGTTAAGCCGCCTTTGGAAGACCGATCGCTTCGCTCGCTCGGCTCGCGCGCGTTTGGTCACAATTCTAACCTAACCTAACCCATTCGGTCGGGGTGCCCTGCTTAGTTTCTGCGACCAATTCGGCTCACGCGTGGTTGGTCACAGTTCCAACTTAACCTATAACTGAATATCATTCAGACCGCCAGTTGAACGACTCCGTTTAGTTAAAAGGCTGGGCGGTTAACGGAAAGGCTAAATTATAAAGCTAGTTGGCTGGTTTCAACCTAACCTATAACTGAATATCATTCAGGCCGCTAGTTGAACGACTCCGTTTAGTTAAAAGGCTGGGCGGTTAACGGAAAGGCTAAATTATAAAGCTAGTTGGCTGGTTTCAACCTAACCTATAACTGAATATCATTCAGGCCGCTAGTTGAACGACTTCGTTTAGTTAAAAGCTAGGCGGTTAACGGAAAGGCTAAATTATAAAGCTAGTTGGCTGGTTTCAACCTAACCTATAACTGAATATCATTCAGGCCGATCGTTGAACGACTCCGTTTAGTTAAAAGGCTGGGCGGTTAACGGAAAGGCTAAATTATAAAGCTAGTTGGCTGGTTTCAACCTAACCTATAACTGAATATCATTCAGGCCGCTAGTTGAACAACTCCGTTTAGTTAAAAGGCTAGGCGGTTAACGGAAAGGCTAAATTATAAAGCTAGTTAGGTGCGACATGTATGAAAACCTGAAAATGGGTTATTAAACTCATCATTATCAAGAACTTCTACAGGACCTACAACTGTAAAGGCACTTTTTCAGATCTAGACTTTCAAAAAAACTGTAAAGGCACGTCAATAAAAAAGTCCTAGTGTGGGTTTTTTAAGTTACAGGTGTTGCTATTGGTAATAAAGTAAACCCATTTGTTTATGACACAGCGGGCTTGTGGTTTTCCTTACCTAAGTGACTGGCTTTAATTCCTGAACTTACTTATATAATTAATATTGTAATGACAACATAATGTAAACGGAGACATGCCTTCGTTAATGCTTTGCAACAGCTTATCATTTTTAACCGACTTCAAAAAGGAGGAAGTTCTCAATTCGTCGGAACCTTTTTTTTTTATTTTTTTTTTATATGTATGTTCCCCGATTACTCGAAGATGGCTGGACCAATTTGGATTTTTTTTGTTTTGTTCGAGAGTGTATACGTCACAGTTGGTCCCATATAAAATTTATTAACTTTGCTTCGGTAGTTTTTGAGTTAGCTTCAATAATACGTATTTTTTCCCCACTTTTATATGGATGATGTTCTAGTTTGTTTTGCAGATAGTGGTATTAGAATTTGTGTGGAGTAGGTACACAACTAAAAAGTGAAAAATAAAAACTTTTTTTACAATAAAATACAACCGACTTCCAAAAACAACACTACAAAGTGAATAATAACTTTAATTTCGGAAGTCGGTGGCAAAAAACGAAAATACATTTAACTAGACACCGACTTCCGATATTAAAGTTATTTTTCACTTTGTAGTGTTGTTTTTGGAAGTCAGTTGTATTTTTTTATAAAAAAGTTTTTGATGATTTATGTGATTGTTGGATTCATTTGTATCTGAAGATTGTAAGACTATCTTTGCATTGCATAATCTCAATCTCCTTTGGATTATATAATTGCATAACACATATGCGAGTACTATGTACAACAGAGCTACTATTTACCCCGGTAAATATGTCTTTGATTGACTTGAATGTGCCTTGGCGGCTGAGAGTATGTCATGCTCACACAAATGTCTCGCTGATGGTGTGTTAGATCATTCGGCTCCTTTCAAAATGGTTGAGCTAAATGGTGCTGATCCTTGCGTCATGTTCGTGAACGGGCGCCGCGCCGCTCGTCAGTTGGAACTGTTATTTTAATTATTTTATGTAACAATTTTTTTTTTCTGCTTTCTACTCTGTATGTGTTTAACGTGTACGTCTTTTTTACATCGTTCTCACATTTAATTATAAATTCAACATAATGATGTACTTTAACTAATATTTATTATGTAACAATACAACGTGTCGTTTTGCATCCTCGTCAAATTTAAGGGTGTTGTATAGACCATCAAACCGAACATGTTTCTCCATGGCACCAACATCGTAATCGCGAAAAAATAATCAGCCGTCCCATATATTTGCGTCGAGTAAGTATTGAAGTGTTCTATGGGACAGCTGAAAAAGAGTGTCCATGGAGTTTCTTGTCTGTTCTTCTCCATAGAAACCTACCATGCTTTGGAATGGGCGACTAGCTTCATATTTCTGACTGACCAACTCCTTGACAATTCAAAGTGACTGTAATGGTTTCATTGAAATAAATACTCTTATCATGAGTCAATACCAATATCAAGGCGTAAGCAATAGATAAATTACTTGAAATTTATTACCAATAGTACATCAACGTTTCGAGTGACGATCATTGTATGAATAAGCCAATTAAATTGCAATTTTTTTAATGAATCACGGATTGCGAAAGTACTCTACAGGATGTACCTAAGGGTAAACAGTGGTAATATTTTAAGGGGTCATTGTACTCATCATTATACACAACTTTTACTATGGGACCAAACCTGAAATCGCGAAAAAAAAATCTGCTGTTAAGTCAATATTGGTGTAATAAACCCAAATATGATGTAATGAATATTATTAAATACATGATGTATTACATCACCGTGCTCCTGTGGATTGAATTGAAAATGCAAATGATTTTAGAATGTTCTGAACATTTATTATAAAGCTTACGTTTTCCTTAACTATTTTGGGAACGATTTACAGAAGGCTCAAATTGAGTATATTTTACAGACGAGTTTATAAATAATAATAAACAGACAAGACGAAACCGAATTAAACAAACGTGCTAAATCTCACTTGTCAATTCAATCTTTACACAGCCAGAAGCTTCTTCATAAGTAGGTACCTATACGAGTACAAGGTGTGATTTAAATAACTCACAACCTCTTAAGGAGTCATTGTACTCATCATTATAAACTACTTTTACTATGGGACCAAACCTAAAATCGCGAAAAAAAATCTGCTATTCCCTACATTTTGACGAGTTATGCGAACATAAATATAGGGAACAGCTGATTCTTTTTGACCCCTTAAGAGGTGTGTGGAAGGTGGAAGTCAACGCATATTACTATCCGACACACGTAGAGATTTCAAAGTGTTCAAAACGATCACATCACCAAAAGATAAGATTCGCCAAACCTCTTAGTTTATAGTATGCTACTTACTGTGGGAGGACATAGAAATCTTAATATATAAAAAGAGAAGTCCTGACTGACTCATCAACGCCCAGCCCAAACCCTTGGATCTAGAAAGCTGAAATTTTGCACAGAGATTCCCTTTATAAGGGAAGGAAGGAAGGAATTCCCGGTAGTACGTTCCTGTGGGATATTTTCCAATATCCACGCGGATGAAGCCGCTGGCAAAAGCTAGTACCTTTATAATTTGTTACACGCGATAACCTGTGTATGCAAATAAACGTATTTGATTTGAGAATTTAAACTTTTCTCTGTTTTCTTGTACCGAACACATGAAAAATAATATTTCGTTTTAATTTCAGGATTACAACGGCAAAGACATATTTATTGGCGTGACGTCAATAGGTATCGTCGTGTTTCAGAACAATATCAGAGTGAACACCTTCTCTTGGAGTAAAATCGTCAAGATTTCCTTCAAGAAGAAACAGTTCTTTATACAGCTGAAGAGGGAACCTGTAAGTATACAGACTCCGTGCTCGGAAAGCACGTTAAGCCGTTGGTCCCGGCTGTCATTTGTGGATCTTTGGCAGTCTTTACGGGTCGTCAGAAGCCCGAAAGTCTGACAACCAGTCTTACCAAGGGGTATCGTATTACCCAGTAACTGGGTTGTGGAGGTAGGCAGTCGCTCCATGTAAAATACTGGTATTCAGCTGCATCCGGTTAGACTGGAAGCCGACCCCAACATAGTTGGGAAAAGGCTAAGCAGATGATGAGTTGATAACGGGATCAGGTCAATGCCCTGCGTCGCTTATATTTACTTGAAATTGTGATTTTAAAAACCTTTTTTTTTATTGCTATTTCGAACACATACATAACAAGCACCTGGGCGACCGAGCTCTGCTCTGCTGAAAATATGAAAAACTAATTTTCCCAGAAATGAGACCTAGCTAGATCGATTTTTCGCCCCCGCAAACCCCCATATTGCAATTTTCATCGAAATCGTTAGAGGCGTTTTCGAGTTCTCGAAAACGCAATAATAAAAATATAATATAAAATATTATATAGAATATTATATTATTATAGAATATTAGTAGAATAAATCACGTTCGTGATTTATTCTACTAATATTATAAACGCGTCAGTTTGTGAGGATGGATGGATCATTCTGGATGGTCACGCAAAAACTACCGAACGGATTTTAATTAAATTCGGCACACAGATAGTTTAAAACACATAGGATACTTTTTATCCCGATATTCTTACGGGTTCGAGACTTACGCGGGTGAAACCGCGGGGCGTTCCTATTTATACTGGATGATTTTTTTTACCGTCTCGAAAAAAATAGGGTATATTCGGTGAACGGAGTAGAAGCCTATGGCATATCTAGTTTTTTTTTTTTTTTAATTAAAAAAGTCATACAGTATATATGTATACAAATATTGCTCTTACTTATATTAGATGCTGAACGCGTCACGTCTGTGATGTTTGAAAGAAAGAATGAAACAATATTACATTCATTTTGTTAAATTTTTTGGAATTTGCAAATCAGTATTAGGTTGTATGTTGATCAAAATATGATTCGCGGCCGTAACAAGTACTTATGTATTTACAGAATTATAGACATTAAAGTCATCAATACAACTATTTAAGACCAAGTAATCATATTGAATGACGATAAGCTCCTATGCTCCTTTCTGTTTTATATGCTCCTTTTTTACTGTAT